>OY728121.1:1584495471-1585883286 GCA_963277665.1 Viscum album | reverse complement strand
CAGAATCTAATTTCTCATGAAATCATAATTTGATTTCCCATGAAATCAGACTGTGATTTCTACTAATTTCTGACTCCGAGTTCTATGGAAATTAGACTCCGATTTCTTCTCAAATCGAATTTCGAATTCATTTGAAATCAGATTCAACATTCATTTAAAATCAGATTCTGAATTCATAATAAATCAGATTCTGAATTCATCATAATTCAGACTCAGATTCTCGATTATCCATAGAATATGATTATTCATATTTGTTAAAGTTACATATATTCTTTATCATATTTTTCCAATTTTAGAATATCCTTTTTTGTTTATGTTTATTAAAAAAAATTCTTACATATTGTTGTTTCTTAAATATGATAATGTTTCCCATTTTTTCTTACATGTAACGATGGAGTAAAATCTGTTGTTAACTAACCGTTGGCTTAATTATATGTTTATAGTTCCCTCCAAAATTTAAGGAAAAATACGACTGTTGAAGGAGGATGTACACCATTGGAATCCATGCCTATAAATTCCCATCCATTTGAATGAGCTCAGTGGTAGAGTATTCGTCGAGAGTCGTTGATCTCTAGAATGAAGTGATACTCTACAAGAGATCTTCTCAAACCATATTTGTGCGAATACTTTGAATAACCTGTTAAATCAATGAACATATTGTTCATCCTACCTAGTGTGAATCCATTTTTTGCTATCATCGATCGAGGGCTTCCATAAATAGGAAGAGAGATGTGTTGATCACCTTATATTTTGAGGACTTGTGGGGATACCAAGAAAGACTATCTTATTTTTATCGAGGGCTTACCCTAGTGTGGGTAAGACAGACATAATTGAAAGTATAAATTAAGGGTCATTTTTCCAAGGTTGTTGGATACCATTCTCTTTGGGTCAAAATATTTCTCATACTTAACCTGTGTTGTTACATGTTTTATTTCAATTGCATTTTTTCAAAGAAAAAAGTGTAAATTTATTACACATTATTATAATTGTATACTCTGATATAAGTAACATTCTATAGGCATTAAGGTCTAATATTTCCCTAAGTATACTTGCCTTCGGTTTCTTTATCAGATCCATCTTATCAGACACCTGTCAAGTTAGTTTCTTTGTTATGAACTAAAGAGGTTTGGTGAATACATATTGTTTAACTATATTAAAAATATATTTTTCTTAAAGAAAAAAAATGAATGTGTTTTAAATATAAAACTAACCCCTATTGTAATTGATAAATCTACATCTACATTTTGATCCTACATCAATCAGCATCAAGATTTTATGAGTCGATGAAATATACATAGATTAAGATTAACAGTTAAAAAGTGTCCAGTTACTTATCCACATTTTCCTTTTACTTATCAAAATCCACCTTAATAAAAAGAAATTTATTCTTGTGAACTCTGAGTTTTGTCTTCTAATGTCTTTTATTTTCTTTATGAAGTGTCAAATGAATCTTATTAAGTCAACATTTACTATTTAGAACTTCTGGGGACTCATTAGATATCCTATTTGACTCTTACAATGTAAATCATTTTCAAAAATTTGACAACTCTTATATTAAAATGCCTTTTCAAAATATTAGGGATTGAGACACAATTACAATAACAGATACACCATCAAAATTACTGATTAGTTAACATAAACATAGAATCATTTCAAATAATCATCTGGGACTATTACACTCATCAAATTACCTTAGAATAACTTTTGTTAATTATGGGAAATCTTAGAATAATTTTAAATTCAATGTGTTTTTTCAAGGTTCCTGGAAACTTATAAACAATCATGAAAATTTATTTTAATAAGTTTCATGCCCTTCCATTTTAGCCATCAAATCAAAAATTATAAAGGATCCTCAAATAGATTATAAAAAATCAAAATAGTAGACATAAAAATAAATACTCCATGTATGGTCCTTCTAACTTCAACATACTCCTTGCATGGTTCTTCAAACATCATCTAGTTTTCATTATTCCAGTCCAGTTCATCAATATCTACAAAATCTAGAATCCTAAAAATAGATAATATATTTTAGACTTTACTACTACTTTCTTACATTACATTTACTTGAGGAATAAATATTCAATAATCTAATGTCAATGGATGCTAATATAGAATCTTGATTTTCCTTACCCAAATAATTGGATAGGACCTTCATATTTAGTTGGAGGATAATTAATCCACCACCCAAGTTCATCACACACTTATTGATATGTTCATTGAAAATAATTAGAAGAATAGAACTAACACACAACTTTGTGGTCATTAGTTTAGTATCCTGCATGTCTTCAAAATAGAGGACACAAATATGAGTATGTTTTAGAAAATTTGAGTTGATGGATTTTTTCATTTATATTTAGTAAATTTAATAAGATATCATTATTATAAAAAAAATTATCATGGTTGTTAAACTAAAAATGTGAATTTATTTGAACACTCCCTTAATAGGTGTTAATAATATTGAAATCGTTCTAATGTTTATGAAGATAATAAAGAATTTTATTGATGGTTCTCAAAACTTTCATAAAATGTGGAAGATTAAAGGGATTGGAATAAATATTGTGGTGATACAACCTTATCCATTAATGAATAAATAAAATATTGATTTAATTAAATGTTAATGTAGTAATTATAGGCGCTGAACATTATTATTGATCAGGGGATATTAGTTAAACAAGAAGGTCATTGATAATAACATCTCACACATCAATAATATTATAAAATTAAACTATTTAGTGTGAATTTAGTGTTAAATAATTATGAGTGGTTTCATTCCATTGATATGGAATTTGATTATATTGATAATAATAATACATGGGATTTGGTTTAAAAAATAATAGTATTGGACTATTTAAGGACCAGGGTTTTTATTGATTTTATTTGTTTTCAATAAGATCATCGTGTAGAATATAAGAAGTTGTAAATGAGGATAAATGATAAAATGGTTCTCCAGAAAACCATTCAAACACAAATTTTCTCTAGCTGAAGATCAAAAACAGGTTCACCCTTAAAAAATCTATTGATGAATTACTGATTGTTTGATGTTTTAAATATCATCAAGAATTCATGATATAAGAATGTGTTTGATGGAGATAATTTAAGTGAAATTTTATGATGTATATAAAAATGAATCCTTCTATATAAATATCATCAGATAAATAAGTTGATGGAAGTTTATATTTTATGATGTTTGATGAGATGTAAGAGTTTTTTATTAGATTCACCATTGGATGCACCATATAAAGAACCATTTGAAACAAATTGATATAATTATATTAAGACGAATAGCGAGATAAATAAAAGTTTTTTGGTAACACCAATAAAGCATCAGAATTAGAGTTCCATTGGATAAATTGGAGTTGTGAAAAGTAAACATGTTGTTGACACCAATTCATCAGAAAAAGAATTTATGATCGGGTTATATAAGAGTGTGGTGTGATTTGAATACCTGAGAAATGATGAAAGGAAATATCAAGTTCACCATAGATCACATATGATTAGTCTGAGAAGATGAATAATGATTCATATCATAATAATAAATAAATTAAAAATGTCAGAAGTGTTGATTTTCTAGAAAAGTGGATATAAAAGACCAATTTCTTTATAATATTATATAATTTAGTCAAAAATATTTCATTTAGCCTTAATAATTAGAGTGATAATTCATGTTGTTTTTGTTTTGAGTGGGTTAAGAGAGACTATTATGAACTATATCAATGGTTCAAGATTCATCAAATAATCAGTGACACTAATCCATCAAATGAAAATTTGACCCCTATCTAACGGATGCAGAAAATCCATCAGAAACATTTTGTATACATTGTGTGATCTTATGATTTGTTATGTTCCAAGTGGATGAGGATTAAATGATATATGATTAGTTTTCCAAATGCTCATTTGTTGACTGGATTTGAAAATTTGATAAGAATTATGATGATTAAATAATTATTTAGGAGTCAACAGAAGAGTTGTGAATATCCTAAATTCATTGAGATGAAGCTTAATTGAAACTAAAATTTGGGATTTTGTAATTTATGAAATTGATAAATGAGATTAGTTTATTTCTAAATTCACTTTTTGAGAACCTATAAATTTCAGTACACAATACATCAGTCTATATAACAATCCATGTATGTGGAATGATGAATCTCTAACATTTTTCCTGAAAGGTTGAGATCCAATATATGTTTTGTTTTCAGGTTAATGATAAGAATAATGAATATATTTTCATTATATGTAGAAATATTCTTAAAAGTACCATCAGCCAAATTTCAATGTGGAAGAGCTTAATCAGTTAGAGAAATTGTAATTTTCTAATTTATTTTCTCCTCAGTTGATGTAGGAAGAGCACAATGTATGGTTTTCTACATTAGACAAAAACCATCAGACCAAGGTTAGCAGTTGGAGGTTGAACGAACTGAGTTTTCTATGTAAGTTTTCCAGAACTAATTTATATAATGTTGAGTTTGTGCATTATCAAATTTTCTAAATATCTAGAGGATGTTTCAAGACCAAAAATAATTTAAATTATTTTTTATGTTATTAAAGATTGTACTCTGGTGATGTTTATATATTTAAATTATAGATTAAGTGTTTAATTTTTTGAAGTGGAATGGAAAAATAAGATGAATAATTATGTAGCTTGGGGTATAACAAGTTGAGGAAAATGCTTTTTGAGGTTTACAACTAGCTTTGAAGGAGGATATGAAGATGATAGTTGGGTTGAAAACAAACAATATAATGATATTACACTACTGGGTTGTATAGATATTTGTTTTTTTGTGACATTGTATTTAAATAAGATGTTAGTAAATGAATACACATTGGCGGAACCAACCAACATGGAAAAGAGTATATCTTTCTACTGAAGCTTCCAAATATTGTGTGATACATTCTCTATATATTTTCTTCATATGAAAGGTGACTCTACAATTTATATTTGATTAGATCCTAACACTAACATGTTTTCACATGATACTAATGTTTTCTTATGAATATGTTAAGAAACGTTCCTATAAATGTAAAAGGGATAAATGATTCACCCTCCACCCACCTCTTAGATTCTCGATCATTTGTGTTACTTCAATTAGTACAAGATCATGTTCCCTCTAAAATATATATATATTAAAATAGATAATTTTATGTTAGTTAAAAATTGGTGTCTTCTAGTCCATGCGGGAAAAAATTTCTAGAATTGGAATAATAATTTTTCACCCAATCTTCAATCTCTTGGACATGAAGTTAGAGATGTAGGAACAGTCATATTTCCTCCAATTATTGATGTTTATATGACATATATTGATAAGAGGTTTTTAAAAGATGATGGAAAAGATCCCAAATCCATGTTGTTGGCTCCTAATGAAAATTTTATACAATGATTATGGGGTTTCCAACAACATAAAAATTTAGATAAGTTGATAAGTAGCAATGATGTGACTAAGAAAGCTAAATAATCAGTGTCAGAATTATAGATAAGTATTTCAGAAGATATAAAAATGGCTTATGACGAAAAAATTGATGATTACATTACTAGATTATATGAGTTAGTGATAAAGATGAAAAGTTTTTTTTGAGAAGCTATAAGATTATACTATTATTAAAAAAACTATTGAGAAACATTATAGATATATTTGAGCCCAAAGTTTCATCAATTGGAGATTGTAATTATTTACTCTTTGATGAAATTTAGAATAATTTGGTGGTATATTAAATAGGAAAAGATCCAATTTCCAGTAAAATTATTGATGAATATATTACCTTCATAGATTTGTTAATAGAAAAGAACAACGATAAATAAGTTAATAAATAATTGAGTTATTCATTATAAGTGTTATATGTATAATATTTCACCCTAACTATTTCTCTCTATTTAAAAATATTCAACCCAAGAAATTGGTGGGGAAAAGGTAAAAATTCTCTAAAATGTTTTAATTATGAAGTTAGTGGAAATTTTAAAAAAATTTCCTTGGTGAAAAATTAAATTGTATGAGTCTAAAAATGATAAGAAATCTGAGAATCATACGTTGAAGAAAATTAAGGAAAATTTTCATCATGAATTGAAGAAGATAAGTTATATAAGAGTAAAAAAAGAAGGATGATTCCACATCTAGTAGTAAATATTATAATCATGAAAACTACCCTATTCAATTTAAAAATGGAATTATTTCCTCATGAAGTGATGATGATTATGAAGAGATAATAGAACTTGAGTGGATTATTAATGAAAATTTTAAAAAATAACTAGATTAGAATACTTAAATCAAGAATGAAATATGGAATATACTGAAAAAAGTTAAAGATATAACTGTTGAGAATGTTGACCAGATCCGGAAATAGGAAATTAACCTATATTTTATTAGCGGTCAGTAAATGAATACTGGTGAGCATGATGTAAAACTAAAATGTTATAAATTTTTTTTATTTGGTGATGCGAATCTCAATATGATTGAAAATACACATGTTAAAGAAAGAAAATAGAACAAGTTAAAGATAATTGAATTTGAGAAGATGATAAATGTTATGAAAGACCGTTTGGGTGATAAAGAATGAGAGTTTTTAGAAACAAAAAAAATATTTCATATGACACATATTCAATTATGAAACAAGAGAGAGGGATTCACTAACGTAGTTGAGATACTGGTTTAGTAATTAAAATACGGTGAATTGAGATGTTCATAGAAGTAGGTTGTTTATTTGCCTATCCAAACATAATGAAAATCTATTTTTACTAACAGAGTAGGTTAAAAAATGTTTATTTTTGATAAATAATAATTTATTAAGAAAGTGTGGAATTATTCTGGAACATATCCCCCTAAATAAATTTTCCCAAAATTTATGAGAAAATAAAAAAAATGTTTATAGATGTTTTACTATCAGTGTGAAAGATCAACATTTGGAGGTCACTATTCATGTTGTGAAATTTTCAAATAAGTAGCATATTAATGTTGTTAAAACATGCCTCCATTGGTAAACATTAATGGACGAATTGTGAGTTATGATAAAAAATGAGATCATGTTATCCTAAAAAACTGTTCAACCTAAAAAATTGAAAAAGGAAACGAATGTTGAGGAATCAATAAACAAAAACAAAAAACTGAACAAATTTGAGTACATTAAGAAAGTTGAGAAAAATAAAAATGTTCAATAGGAAAATAATGAAAGGTTATTTATTTCGAAAAAATGGATCCATGGATAGAAATATATATGAATTAGAAAAAAAGGTGTTGAAAATAAGAAGAAAAATATTTTTGAAAATGAGAAAACGTGATAAAATAACATCAACATGTGGTGGTTTGAAGATTAAGAAAAAGTCTAAGAGATGTGAGTAATAAGATCATGTTAATAAATGTGGTATTACTATCCTGATATCCCAAGAGGAATGTGTGAATAAGATGTTACAAACTCATCATTTCCATGATGTAATGAATGTTAAATAAGATTTTAGAGCTTTCCCTATAGATTCTATTAACTAGAAGAAATATTTTACTGAATTTGTGAAGATAGAATAAGTGGAAGAAAATAAATCCAATGAAATATACAAGATAATGAAAAAAAATAAAAGATTAAGAGATGATTATTAATATAAATTTTTATTCTAAAAAAACTAATGTATCTCCTTATTCCCTGTATACATGTTTATTTTTTCTCATTTATAGTGAATTGAAGGAGTATTACTTAGGAATCTTGGTTATTGTTATATATTTTTTTTATCAATAAGATTATTCATCATGGATATTATGAAACACGATGAGAAACAAAGTGATACCATGAAGGGGAGAAAATATTAAGTTTATTTTTGAGTCTCTTATGTTTTCAATAGAATAATGTAACAACATTAAGAAAGAATAGATTTTGGGAAACTTTTTTCTTATACAATTGAGCATTTCTCAAAAGATCATTGAGATTGGTATTGGTTTTTGTTATCTTAAAAAAAATTCGTAGATTACCCCAATAATAAAAATTTTGTGAAAATAATATGATAATTTTTACATGAAATGTTTTTTCTTGGGAAACATTGATCTCATTGATTATACACTCCTATTTTTCTATGCCATGTTTTACCACATAGGCTTAGAGATCTATAATTAATGGCTCTTTGTTAAGAAACTCATATAATACTTTTGTTAACCATTAGTAAATTTAATTGATTAATGAGTGTCCCCTTTATATTTAGCTGTTAGTTAGGGGGGAAAAATTATGGGAGTAGGAAAATGAAAATGATAGTTAAGTATAATGATGACTATAAATATTTATTATGTATATATTTGAGATTATTGTGTGGGTATTGAAAAAAAATGTAGAGATTGGGAGGCCCATGTGGTGTTTTAATTGTATTTTTGTCAGTATAATAAAAATTAAGAATGTTAGAAGTATTAAATGTGGATAAATTGTAAATTGGTTTTCAAAAAAATCCTTCCAAACACATATTTCAATACAAAAAGATTAGATGACACCAGGAAGAATTAATGGTATAAGGTGATGCATTGAGGGGAAAAGGGAATAAAAAGTTATGATGTCTCAAAAAACTATTTCTTCACAAAACAGATCATCAGAATCAGAAGTTGATAGATGTTTATATTTTATTATGATTGATGAGTTGTAGTATTTATTGATTATATGGACCATCATATTAACCCTTAAAATATCCATTGATCATAGAGAGAGATAATTATCAGAAGATGAAGAATGATAGATATCAAAGTTATTGTTTTCATTCACACCAACAAAGTATCGATATCAAAGATCAATTTCACGATCCAATGTGATGAAATGAAAATGAATTTTTTCCACTGATTCATAAAAAAAGAATAGATTAATGGCTGAAGTAATACTGTTGTAAGATCATAACTCCTAAGCAAACAAAATTGGGAAGATCATGTTCATAATTGGACTCATACAATCGGTCTCAATAGATGTATTAGGTGTTCTATAGGTATGAATATTTTTTTATTAAATTTAAAGGACACATGAAAACATAAAGGGTCATAGAAGGAGGTATTGACTGATCATGGAGGTATGATAAAATGAATACTTAGGGTTTCGACATGGACAATGTTCATTCTATTTTAAGGAGAGGTCCAGAGATCTAGAAAAAAACAAATTTTCATGACTTGGGTCGCCATAGATATAATAGAATTAATGAATTCATTCCCTTCACACGAAGTATGACTAACCTCAATGTGATTATTCACAATCCCCTTTCATCTTCAAATG
Source organism: Viscum album (assembly GCA_963277665.1). NCBI lineage: Eukaryota > Viridiplantae > Streptophyta > Magnoliopsida > Santalales > Viscaceae > Viscum > Viscum album. Next base: position 1,585,874,076 of record OY728121.1, on the reverse strand, counting down.
GTCTATTCATTCAACAAGGGTTTTGGTCCTAGATCACACAGATAATTAAATAGAATGTGTGAATCAGTTTCAACGGTTAACATATGAAAATTTCTTTGACTGCACATAACGAGACCAATGATCATGGATTGTGCCTCCTCATAAAGGGAATCACCGCTACTAGGGATAGTGGAAAAGGCTAGATCTAGGGATACCTTGATGTCCCATAAAACCCCCCACTCCACATGATCCCCATGTTACAGGAGCCATTATTGTTCATTTGAATAGACAAATGATTCAGGTGCCATCAGAACCATTCCCCCTGTGTGGAACTGGGTGTGTTACTGAGCATGTAAGTCCCAATAAGGCTACGTATATGGGAAGTATATTCCCCCTAATTGATACATAGAAATATTAGATCATTCATTATATTAATTTTCTTGAAATTAACGTGTATTCTAATTCATAGAAGCTTTTTTATTTTTTGTTTTGTTCCTTTCTTCTTATACACACCAACTACCAGCCACAAAATGGGTTTTCTTAACTTTATCTCTAGATCATTGCTACCAACCCCCTAGAACCACCTATTTAGGAAATTTTCACTTGATTTCCCTTGGGGAGACCAGTCATTGGAGTTATCAAATTCATGCCATGCCATTTTAACCCAAGAACCATTAAGGAAGAGATGATCAAGGGATTTAGTCTATGGTTCCTAGTAGTAACTACGCCTAGGGTCTATAATCACACCAAAGTGTTGGATGTTCTCCTTTGTTAGTAGAGACACATTCTTAACCCTCCACACAAAAAAGAATTTGAGGTATCTCCTTACAATACAGAACTTCACCCCACTTTTCACGACTGTTGGTCACCCCTTCCATTTAATGAATGTCATTAGCTGGAAAACAATTCTGAGGGGGATTTTGTGTAAAAAAATATTTCTGGTTCGGAAATGAGAATAATTCAGTAAACTATTGTCCACTTATTTATGTTTAACATTTCATGGATAAATCTCATATAAGAAGTTTCTTTCCTGAATATAGTATCTGAAATGATAAATTCTGTGAAACCAAGATGTGTTCCTTCAGTTTTGCTACCAAGTCATGATATTTCCTCTTAAAATTATCTAGAGGGTGTGTTGGTGGACCTTCAATTGATAAGGATGTATCATGATCTAAATGGTATAAGGATTTCCTCTCTATTATTCCATATATACTGTACACCTATCATACACGAGCTTTCCCCAAATGGACATCACCTCGATGATTTCCCAAGATATCTTAGTGTGTAAGATGTCCATTGTATTGGATATTCTTTTAATGTTGATGCCACACTTTGAAAAAGGTCATTCCATTATAGTCCATCCTACCCAATGATGTTTCCCTTATTACTAATCATCATATAGGAATGAGGACATAATGTTCTCTATTCAGGATATAACTACTTTTGGATTATTGAGGGTAGAATGTACATTCATGAAAATAGAAGAATGAAAAATTTTAATCATTGTGATTCATCCTCTGAAAGACTGGAACCAATTTTTCCCGTTCATGATACACATGATAATTCATCCTACCAACTTATCAAAGTGATGGATTAGATGATTTCTTGGAGAAATTGGGGCACCAAAGTACTGCATGGGGAAAATTCCTTCATACATCACTGTGATTCTCTCCAATGAACTAACCCACCTATAAAACTCATCCATGAGATGTAGATACTAATCATGTCCTGATTGTACAATTGGATGCTCTATTTAAAGTACTCCTCTATAATTCCATTGATTTCTTGGATGGATTTATTTTTACCATTCAAAAATATAATTGTTTCATAAGAAAACATAAGGTGATATATATTGATTGAGTGGTTCCTAGAGATGTAAGGAATAATAATTCTTGTCATACTGGTTTTGATAATATATATTTTTAGAGTTTCATTGAAAAGGATAAATATGGTAGTTGGTCTCCTTATGTCAAGACCCAAAACTCCTCGATGTGCCATATTGTCTTACAATTAATGTGGTCGATATCTCGTTGGAGCAAAAGAATCAAAATATGAGTTAAATTACCCATGTTAAAAAGCACATGCACGATAATACCATGAATAATAAACTACATTACTGTATATCATAAGGATTTTTCATGTCAATATTAATAGATATATTTGATAAAAATGTTTTTGGATTGATATCCCTAATCCCCTATTGGGCCATGCCCATTCCACCTTGAATTGATATACCTTTAATAAACACATTTTGTTTAGTGGATATCCATCGAGGGAGGTACATAAAAATTATTCAATTATGGGTGCATTCCAACACCTTATAAGGAACGTTACACATTCTTATAGGCCAATATTTCTATTGGGAGCTCAAATCCATGAATTTAGGTATCATTAATAATTTTATGGAACATGCCACATGAGCAAGATTACCCCCAAGGAAGAAGTCTTGTACTTCTTGTGCCATCTCACTCTTAACCATATCCCATGAATCCCTATAGAAGTACCCTTATAAACCATCATGTCTATGTGCAATTTCAAGATTTAGTGACCAAAAAACCTACCGTGTTTTCCATCTCCACTAGGGTGGCCTTCATAGTTTCAATCAATATCTCAGAATCCTTATATAAAATGACATCAAAGTGTTCTGAACGTCCCCTCAGGTAGCCTCTTAGTATGCCAAGAGTGGTAACAACATGGAGGTATTTTGAGAATGCATCCTTCATTACGCACACCGCATCGTGGTCTTCTAAGTAAGAAAGACCTTACACGAGGTTTTTGGGTCTCGTAAAGTGTTTTTTTCTGTGATTCATGCATAGAAGTAGACCAAGTTATGATACCCCTCTCCTTTCCACATGATCTTAAAATCTACTCAATCCATGCGTTCCCATTTTATGAGCATTTCATAGAAAATGTTCTTTTTTTTTCATTAGGTCCCCAAATAATGATTTATCTAAGTTGTTCCCCATAATGAATTCTAGTTGATCAATATATAATCTAACTAACTCCATATCCTAAAAATAAGGGAGTGGTTTATATCCCATAGTTGAAGATAACCTCTATGATTCCTGATTTTATTATGTAGCATCATCCATGCAGTCCCATGATAAGGCTTATTCCACTATTCTCTAACCTTGGAAAGGAAACAGAAGTCCTCCATCCAAAGATGAGATAAGAAAATTTTCCATTACTCTCATTCATGGGGGAAACAATAACTGTTACTAGGGAAAGTTCAAAAAAATATTATGAAATATTTGATACCATAGTCTCTGTTTAGGATGATATTCCAGGGAAATTCACCAGACAAAGGTCAAGGAGACCCCATGTTCAGTCTCCCCCTCTCTGATTGTTGAACCATGTTTATCGATCTCCCAGATAACACACATATAATAGCCCAATGTTGGCTATAATAGAAAATAATTCATGACTATATTTATGAGTGAATGATCTATATCCATTCATTTCTATATGCATACTCAATTATGTTGAACCCCCCCCATGAACCTTGGTAAAATGCCTGCGTTGAAGGAACTAAAATGATGACATAGATCCCTTCGAGCCTACACAACATATTATTCATAAAAAAGGTGAAATAGATAAATTAGGGCCTATAAGGAATTTATGTGTTATTGGTTTGTAAGAAGAGTTTATTATTTCCATAGAAACTTTGGGTTTTCATATCAACCATATATGAAGGTTCTTCAGATCATCAATGAAGATACAAAGGGGCATGAAATAAATGCCCATATTCGATGATCTTAGAGGTGCATTTATCCAGTTCCAACATAACAATTAATTTGATGAATTTACTATTGTATATTTTATTGATGAATGAACTCTTAACCTCGACCCTTGGTTCGTTGGTGTTCTATATGAGGAATGATATCATTGAAGAGGGATTCATCTAGATTAGGCCCCAGATGCTGGACCACACTAAGTCAGAGGATAAAATGGGTTAACCATAATTTTTGAAAAATATATAGTGAAAACTATATTTCAAAGATAGGGGATACCATTTCCAATGAAAATAGTAATTTATTACCTTCATTTCTGATGACATTCCACTTGTTTGATGAAGGTAAGAAACATCCGAATAGGAAGGGATGTCACACTATTCAGTTAAGGATATTTTCTTTTTTGAATAAGGTTTAATAGGTTTAATTTGTTCTAAATCACTATTGTGATGGGTAGAGGGGAAAGGTGATTCCCCAAATGGACCTAGGTCCAATGGCCAGGAGAGGCTGACAGAGAGATAGATCGGCCTATAGGGGAAAATATCAGTTAACGGAGGCCCCACAGCATGAGGTCAACTTTCTTGTTGGAATCTTGAAATGGAATATAACTAAAGATACTGAGGGATTAGTACCTCCATACCCTTAGATCAATCCATAAAATCTATAAAAACTAGCAGAGAGGATCGGGTTGTTAGCCCAGTTGGTTTCGAATCATTATTCCTGGGATTCTCCTAACAAAGATCTGAATGAGGCTAACAGCGGCTATGAAATACAGGCATTGAATTCTCTTATAGGTGGAATTGTGAAAAATATCAGGGTGTATAAGTATAAAACACATCTTTTGAACATTAAATGGATAGAGGTACATTAATAAAACATTTATCAGGTGGAGGTTGAAAAACCTGACTTTTTCTATAAAACATTTCAAGATAGAAATTTGGGAAGTTTTATTTAAAGCATATTCAGATTTTATAATGATCTAGAAGATGTTTCAAGACCTAAATGTTTTTAATATAATTATTAATTTTATTGAATATTTTACATAGTTATTGTTGATACAACTTACTTTTGGAGGAAGTGAATAAATTTATTAATTGTATCACAAGACAAGAGGAATGAATCTTGTAGATCAATGGTATAACTAGTTTCTTAAAAGGCCTATTTTCTTGGGTGTGTAACTGGATATGGAGACGGTGGATACAAAAACTATAGTTACTGGGTACAAACAACTATAGAATGAAACATAAAAATTGGGATTTATAATTGTTTTTTGTTTATGACTTTTTATTCCAAAATGACTTTATTAAAGGAATCCATATTGGGGGAACCAGAAAACCTGAAAATGAGTAGATATTTTTACCAAACCATTTAATTATCATGGGTTTAATTATCATTATTATTTAGTATATGAAAGGTGATCTCGATATTTATATTTCAGTGGATCTTAAATATAATTTTTTTTCAAAGGTTAAGAATGTTTTCTAAATAAGTTGTTAAAAAACATAATTATAAAAGTAAAAATGTTCCCTAATTCACCCTCCATTAAGTTTATCCTTTAAGGAACATCATAAGAAAATTATTTTTTTAAAAAAAGTGGAAGAAGAATAAAGATATAGAATGAAACAAATCCATGATTGTATACAAATTATACTCTTATGTTAAAATATTTTACATTGATATGGAATATAATTCAAATTAAAGGATTTAAACAAGAATTATATTTCTTATTATAACTTCTTAATAGAGATATAACATATTTTAAATGGATCTGATTTTAGACATCCTCATCACTAAAGTTAAAGAGAAGGTGTTAATTTAAAATCCTGAAATATTTATGCTTGGTGATTATGACACATGTTATTTAAATTTGAAAAAAATGAATAATATGGGTTATAAAAATCACAACTATAAAGATCCATTCATATTAAATCATGTTGGATGTTGTATAATTTTATGAAAATGATGAGTGGAAACCAACCACTATATTCAGTAAAGAGAGGTGTCTCTCATTTTTATCATTATGTGGAATTTATTGTTTTCACTAGAAAAAATGAGTTTCTGAATAATTTTTCCTTAAAACGTAGAATTTATTTGGTTTTTTAATTCTTAAAAAAAATTTAGAGCTTTAAATTTCATAACAAAAAGACCACATACTTATTTTTCATAAGAAATATTCCAAGTATCTTTAGAGAAATATTGGAATTGAGGATATGATGATGGTTTCCAGTCTAATTTCAGTGTAATCTAAATAATCAAAGGAATAATTTTAGAAACTTATTTTTATTTTTATCTACATGATAAATTCAATACCAGATGATTTTTATGATGTTACATTGCTTGCTAGATATGAAGGTGCTCCCAAAAGTTACATTTCATAGAATAGTATCAATCTATATGGTATATTAAAGAAACTATTGATTGTGGATTTATTTATAATAGTAATGGAAATAATGCTCTTAATGGATATGAAAATTTAAATTATGATATAAGTTTTGAAGATTGGAATTCTGTATTATATAGAGTGTTCTTATTGAAAGATATTTTTGCATCATTGAATTAAATGAAAAAAATTATAACCTTGAGTATATTTGAATAATAATATGCTTATAAAATATAATAAAATCATAATTTATGTTGTTTATGAAATAGTTTTAGTATCTTACAGTGAAATTTAAGCTATCTTTTATGGTGGGATATGATAACCATATTGTCATAAATATTTCATAAAAATCTGTACAACATTCCCAATAGAATCATATTTTTATCAAGAACCATTTTGTCAAGGATAAGGTAGAAGAAACATTATAAATGGTTTATTTTTCCCTAAAAGAGATAATGTGGTTGATTTTTTAAAAAATTCATTTCTGATAGATTCATTTCAGAAACATTCACTAGTGATGAAAATTCAACCTCAACATTGAGTAGGATAAATTATGGTGTTTTCATTCTATATCTCACTTGTTATTTATATATTTTTTTAAAATGGAGAGATAAAGAAATAAATTAACATAAATATGCATCCCATATTATGAGGATATATCATATTAAGAGAGTGAATATATTTATGGGGTTATTAATAGTTTAAAGTAAAAATTTTGAATACAAATGTCTATGTTTTGGTGTGTGCTTTTGATGTTTTTGAATTGTTTTATTTTTTTGGTTGAGTATGAGTGTAGAGGGTGTTCTTATCACAACTATTAGAGTAGTTTTTATGAGAATATATTATTGAAATATTTGGAGTGTTGTTGTTATAGAAATATTTGTGATTTTAATTCATCATTGTTGATTCCTTCACATAATACGCTCATGTAGGCTTCAAATGAATGAGTAGTGACTCATTTCTAGGATTGAGGTTGTTTAGAATAAATATGTTTTATGTAAATTGTTTGAATAGAAATATAAATAATGATATTTTTTTAACATTAATGTTTTTTTAGGTTCATATAATAAAGTAGTGGTTTAGTGTGTTTTTATAAGCGATGAAGTCGTAATGAATGATAGTGGTGTTTTTTATTTCTAATATTTAAATCACATTAAATATCACAAGATATTATGTTATTTAATGAAATTTAAGAGTCTAAATGATTATAATTTGATATTTTAATTTATTAAAGAATATTAAATGGGAGTTTAATTTTTAATTTTTTTAATTGATGGTAAATAAAACACATTGTTGTGTTTATAAAAAACATCACAGATTGTGTTTTATAATTTTTTTGAATGAGTTATGAAAAAGGATAAAGAAGTGGCCGTGAAGTATTGAGATTTATATAAGTATTATTGAATTATATAGACAATAATACATCATTATAGTTTGATACACAATATATTGTTTTATGATAAATACCATCATGGTTTTATACAACATTGGGCAGTAATCGTGGTTCCAATATTAAGAAAATAATTATGGGATAACCACATCTTGGATTTTTTTATTGTGGTAATGGTTTAACTAGACTAGACATTTTTTTAAAACTACATTTTTGAAGTTTTCATTTTTCTTATAGAGAAAAATTTTTAAAGGAAAATATTAATTTTTTCAATCTTTTCCATGGTTTTCTTGTTATTAGAATATAGTAATAGATATTTATGTATTTTATGAAAAAAATGTTATTATTTATAATAATATATATATATTTCTGTGTTGAAATAATTTAATATGATTTTGAAGGATGGTTTCCACATTATACGACTCCAAATCGATGGTTAATGTTCATAAATCATATAAAAGATGAATTAATGATATATAGTGAAATAAAGACTCAAATTGAAGTGGGAGCTAAAGGATGTTTTTATAGTGTTTATGTTTCTGAAATTTGAATTTCATAATTAAGAGAGAGAGAGAGAGGGATATGAAGTAAGATTTTTGGGTGTTGTGATTAATGAATGATAATGAAAAATTATAGAAAATTATAGTAAAGTGACAGGGGAAATACCTAGAAAATAGCAGAATTAGTGTTACTCATTATTAATAAATTTATTAAATACGAATTCTTGGAATTTTATTTTTGAATGGTTAATTTTAAGTGGAAGTTTTTTTCTTTTTAATGTTTACTTTTTTACTAAATTTATTATTGTTGATAGAGGATGACTGATTCAAATAAATCCTCAGGATGCCTAAATTTAAGTTGAATTAAAATTTTAGGTGATCAAATAGTGATTTTTACTAAATTTCACTATTTTAATTATTGATGTAGAAGATAAGAATTGGTATATTATTGATATAATTTTAAATATTCTTTTAGGTGGTAGAAGAATATATATTTTATACAATATAAAAGATATATATCATTTATATTACAGAATATTATTATTTTTATGAGATATTTATTTGTGTATGAGTTCATAGGGAAACCATGTTCATTTTAACCATTGTATGATACTATCAGATTTTATGTAATTGGATGAAACCACTCCATTTCAATGAAATAATAAATCATTTTGAGTAGTGAAAATTTTATACCACTTGTTTATTGTGTTTTTGTGGATTTATATAAGGGGTAATTAATTTAATTGATTAATATCATAAAATTAATTTTAAATAAGATTTTTTTATGAGGAATCATAAAATATATTTCATATAAATAGGTTATAAATATTGGTTTGGGGAGAAATTTTATATGATATTCAATAAATAATTTACCACTAGTGAATGCTTATAAGAATTCACTAAACATAAATATCTGGATATATTAAGTTACATAAATATTGATATATTTATATTACATCATGTGATAACCTAAAACCCATATTTTTGAACTATATTAGGTATAATGATATCTTTTTACAAACATGACATTTTAGTACTCTAATATAGATTACACGACCTTGGAATATCACATACAATTTTTTTGCATTCCATTTTCTATTTTACCATGATAAATTATTTGGATTAGGTTATTTCATATCATGTAAAATTATAACTATAATTTCTCCTAGTGATTAAACTATTCTTTTAAAAAATTAATTACTCAATCATAATCTATATAAGTTTTATCAGATTTCATTAGTGGGTTTCAAGGACAAAAAATATTTCAAAATGATATATTATTATCAAACCAAATACATAATTTCATTTGGAAGGTAAGAATAAAAAACCATTTAAAATATAAATAGGCCAAACATTATTCCCAATAGAATTATCACATGTGGTTCTTGATTACCAATTTGAAAAAGTCAATTGGTTTTTACATCTTATAATGACTTGTTTCATTATAGGACTGTTAAAAACAAGGAAAATTTTAATTTTTAGACTTAAAACAGGGATCAGAAGTATTAACTATGATTTAAATGGTTTACAGGACATTTTAAGTGTTGTGGTTTATTTGACAAGCCCCAAGACTGAGTTATTGATCATTTATGGATGAAATTATACTTGGAGAAGAAGGACTCAATATGAAACAATTTTTTTCAACATGGACTATGTGGCACGTTGTGATGTGACATAGTCGACGGACCTGACCTCTTCATGGGGTTTCTTGTTTAATGACCCATGTGGGTTTCACTGCAATAGAGATGGTTGGGGTTTGACCCCTCTGTTAGGGAGTGGTCATTCCAAAAACCATAGGGGTTGCACTATGACATAACCTATAGATGAATCTATAATGAAGGAAACTAATGGGAACACTATTACCCAGCTTCATGCATAGTTTTTGTTGGGAAAAAATCCCTCAAGGTAACATTGCAGTATTTTTGGGTTGATTGTGTTTGTTGAAAAAGCAGGTTTCCATGGAGAATTGTCGAGTTCTCGAGAATTTATTGACAATCCATGTTGACAAAGAATGATGAAAAAGGAAAGGACGATCTGGAGGCGGTACAAAAGAGCATTACAAGGTGGCACCGTTTCCCAGGGATTGCCAAATTTTTGGGGTCCAAAACGTGGAATTTGGTGAGAATCGCGAAAATAGGATTTCCATGAAGATCATAATTTAATATGGCAAAGGCATGAATTTCGCGAAGATAGGATTAATGGTTTGGAAATCACGAAGACCAAAATAATGGAGGCGGTGAGTTTTTGCGATTACGTCAAGCTTCGCGAATGACAGAGGCTAAAGCGCATCGTGGCGGTGAAGGGATTTGCGAGGGAGCTTCGTGGTGAAGGCATGAAGGAATGTTGACGGTGATGCTTCGTGATTACGTCAAGCTCCGCAAATGGAAAAATTGTCGTCGTGCTTCGCGATTTGGACAGAATTCCGGCAGAAACTTTGGAGTTTCATGATTTGAGATGGCATGGCGTTGACTTAACACAGAAGGGATGAGGGTCGGTGGAATCGCCTATAAATAGAGGCTGACCCCCTTGAGAGAAGTAGAGAGAATTTTCAGAGAAGATCATTTGCTCTCGTTTTGCGAAGGCGGTTCATGGAGCCAGTGTGCTTCGCGAAAGAGGAGCTTCACGGTGGCTATTGTAGCTCTGTGAAACATGCGAGCTCCGCGTTGGCTTTGTAAGCTTTGTGAGGGACATTTCTTTGCGATGGATTGAGCTTCACGAAAGTGCTTTGCAAAAGTGCTCCGTGAAAGTGCTTCACGAAAAGGCAGGAGCTTCGCGAAGGCTTGTTTCAGCTTCGCGAAATTGGGAGCCTCGCGAAGTAGGGTAATTTGTGAAGGTGTTTCCAAATTGAATTGACCAGTGGTTAAGTGGAAAAGTGGTATTCATCAGTGGATGAAAGTTGGACTATAGCAGAGCATCCATCAACAGTTGAGGATGCATTTATTCATGCAAGTGAAGAGACCTACAGATCTATAAACTGTGAGTTGATTCCCTTCACAGAGCAGTGAGCTTAGGAAGAGGAAGAAGGTGATTCTCTCCACCGGCAGTGAGCCAGAGAGAGAGAAACAGGGAGTGACCCTTGGGAAAGCAGTGAGCTGACGCCAAACATTTTAAAGGCAGTGAGTCTGGGCATAGAAGTGATCTAGCCCGAACCATTGTATCCACATCTAGTGAAGAATAGTGGAATTTGGTACGACCGGCAACTTGTCGGCGTATGCTCCTTGGACGTAGCCCAGTGAGGGTGAACCAAGTTAAAATCTCTGTGTCTGCCTAGTCGCTTCCCTGCATTGCATTCAAAGAATCGTCATCAGACAAACCAGAAAGGAACTGATCATAATAATCGCACAAGAGCAAACAAAGTGACCATTGTAATAAATTGGTCAAGATCCAGTGGGGCTGGAAGAAATTTCAATTTAAGAATATCCATACCCTGATTCACCCCCCCTATCAGGGTATATAGTCCCCTATTGGCCCTAACAGATTTGTTTGGTCATTTTAGAAAATTTATTGGGTTATTATTTAAAACCCTATAGGGAACCTTCAGTTCTAATCACTTGGAAGATGGGGAAAGAAACCTCACCAACTATTGATATCCCTCCAAATATCTCTCTTCAATCAGAATTTATAAAGTGTTTTTCATTTCATGGATTCATGGTAATATATCTACCACACTCCCCTTTCTTCTCCTCTATTTATTTGATCTATTTTATGGTTCTTCGATTCATGTTTTCGAGAAACGATTACATCAGATCACCATTGAAACAATCAAATCTATTAGGATTTCATGTTTGTCTAAAAAAAGAGGTCACAAGAGGATAAATTGAATCCTTTTTCCCAGTTTTTCCAAAGGGTTTTGATCACATTTATGTATCCAGGCTTGCAAAAATTTTGGGGATAAAATCATAGTTGAAACAAGGTCCTAATTTTTGGCTTTTCTGGTATAGATCTGGATGTGTTTTCGGAGTGTACCTCACCACATTTATTATGGTGTTTATTTTATAAGATCATCATATTGTTTTGTGATAGTTATTCCAATTTCATATTTTTGTTTTAATGGTATATTTTATTAAATTAGTGGTTTTTTATTGATGAAATAGGTTCTTATTGACATATAGAAAGTCGATATGATCTTGGGGATGATTTTGGTGTTCTCGATTGAGGTATGTGTCCTTGACATTTCTTTGTCAATTTTTCATTATGAAAATTTATTTAAGTTTTTTCATTAATTTTACAAATTTCATGGACATGACATAACATGATTGGGTTCACCATGTATATAGATACAACCTTATATCTACCTAATAGTAAACATGTATTTAATATCATATTAAATGGTTAGATAGTGGAACATTGGTTAAATGAGATTTTTTGTCTATATTTTTTGTTGATTTGGTTCAAGGATTTATATTTGTAAATTAAAAAGCGGTTTTTTATAAAAAAATGTTAATTTAAAAATGATATTTATTTGAATGGAAATTTTAATTGGAATGTAGTGATTTCAAAAATAGGTTTTAAAATTGTATTTCAAAACATAGGAGGTGATTTAAAAGAACATTTTGACTGGATTTTTGGCCAAGGGACCATCATGTGTAAAACAGAATGTGATTCCATTTCTAAATGGTTTAAAAGGGTATTGGAATTAGTTTTAAACATAAATCATAAAGGTTTTAGTTGAGATTGTTTGACCTAATATGGGAGGTGTCCTTTTTTATAAATAATGAATGGTATGAATGTACATGATATTTATTATTTCTTTGTGAGATTTTATTTCATGATGAGTCTTTTTATGTGTGTTGGATGGTCTCAATTATGTTTTGTTGCAAGGTGTCTAATAAGACAGAATAGAGGTTCCTGACCCTATTAGAGGGTAGATATGGGTTTGAGAAATTGAAAACAATTTCACTAAGGGTAAGATAAGAATTTTGAGATGCCCATAAAATTAGGCATGTATGACCATGATGGTTTCAAGAGTTTATCATTTGAGGAAAGATGAACTATTATATTTATAGAGATATGAACTATATAAATAGTGCCCTATAGATGAGATTGTGATCTTGGGTTATGGGATACCTGTCATTGTATTCTTTATTATGCATGGTCCTTTTTCTGATGTCAGATACAGATGGATGGATTCCCCTCTAGATGGGTTGATGGATAAGGCCTTCTGGTGTTCCTTTTCATAAAAATATTTGGGTTAAGTATTATCAATTCCACCTTGCTTGATGATAATGTACCGGGGTACTATTCAATATATAATTTATTGTGGGGAAAGAGCTGTAAAACTCTTTAGTGATTTATTTAATGAGTGGAGGGAATAAAGTACTATTTTTGGGGCCTTTACTTTTGATTGATTTGGATAGGGTTCTTATTTTAATGAATTTCCTATGAGAAGTGATGACAATGGAACTTTATGTGAGGCTTAACCAAGTATTTAGGTATGGTTATAGATTACATTATGAGATGACTTTTTTCATTTGGTATTGAGTTAAATCAGGTAGGTTTAGATATTTTGGATGCATAATTTTTAAATGGTGACCTCATTTGTATGAGTTTATTTTGATTGAGTGTTTTACTTATATGTGACATTGTTGCATGGTAATGATTTCAAACGTTTGATATATTTCATAGGCATCATCTTGATCATTGAAGATATCTGTATTTTTGAGGTAATGGGAATTACAACATGGGAATTGGACTCACCCCCTCCCTGTATACACCTCACACATTTTTTTACCTGGGTAGACCATCATTTTTTATAATAGGATTAACATTATCCTATATATGGGAACAATGTATGAAGATAGAATATTTTTGAGGCTAAGCATTTAGTTGGTTTTTTATGTGAGTTGGGTCAGAGGTAGTTGATGTTACCTATTATATTTTCTAAGCATTGTACTATGTAGTGTGTAATTTAGAAATATGACACATAATTTATTTTCTAATATGATACTACATCTATATAATATTTATATTCCATATATTGACATTTTAATTTTTTTTATTCTATACCATAGGGGGCCTCCTAGATGCCTGATTATTTGTCTATCGGTTTTGGGGTGTCCATTGTACGGATGGGTCATGCTGATTTTTACTAGGTTTTAAATTGAATCAAAAGATCAATTTTTAAAGGATTAGTCTCCCCAAACTATTTTAGGCCATAATATCTAATTTTAATCATTAATAAGACAAGGAAACATGATTAATTTCTTGTGAATAACCCCACTCGGGTGTCATTTGGATGCTCTATGTTAATTCATTTTAATTTAATCTGAGATGATTTTTTATGGGATAGTGTTAGTTAGAGGTGGAGTTCAGTTTTCATGAATCTAACTATAAATCAGATCATGTTAGGCCTTCTAGGATTCGGTTGATACCTACGATTACATGGGATGTCTATTGTCGGGACTTGTCACTATCTAATTATTGAGGTGTTGTATTATACTGAGCATGCCAATATGGAATAGAAGAGACTCAGGATGAGTCATAAATCTCATCCAAGAGATACTTATTTTTCCATACCTCAAGATAGTTTCCTGTTTAAGGCATGTTAAAAGGCCTTTGGGTAGTGTTGTTTGACATGTTTTCTTTTCATAATCAATAATTACTTGAATAAATGTAAAATATAATCAATTTTTTCTAGATTAGAATATATAGGGTAATTATATTTATAAGGGTTTGAGATGAATTTTTTCTTGGATTGATGCGAATTATTATTTTTTGGATACTATAGTACAATGATTTTTTATTTTCAAGATTTTATATAAAATCATGTTTTAAGTAAAAAACGGTTTGGATACAAAAGGTAATCATGGATTTGTATTATTATTTTTTATAAATGGATCATGGATCTAGAGATTTTGAAATTATTAGGGACTTATGGTTTTGAGAAAATAAAAGTATAATTATTTTAAATTTTTTATTTCATATGATTTTATTAATTGTGTTTTAAAGGGATATTGAAATGGGGATTTTATTTTTGGAAGGATATCAGATGGTTTGAAGATATTTTTATATCATTAGAAAACTCAAGTGATTTTTAGTGTATAAAAAACGTTTTTATATGGTTTTTAAAGAAGAAAGTGTCACATGTGATTCCTATATTGATTATATTATTGTGTTTTTGTAATGGATTGACTATACAATAAATTGTAAACATTATTAATGTGTCTTGTTTTCATATAAATCACTATGTAATATTTTTGGGTTTGTACATAGTTTGTTATAATAATAGGAAAAATTAACGAGTTCAATTTAAATCATTATTTCTTAATTTTAAATGTTTGAGTTTGGATGAACCATGTTGTTGGATTGGGTGTTTGGGGGGTGTTCAATGTATTCATTGAAATGTTCATGTGTTTAAGATCAGTGTATGGATTATTGATGTTTGTATTGAGTAAAATGTTTTGATTTATTTTCGGTATTTGGTTAAGTCCTTTTTATTTTGGTTTTGGTAGGGGATTCCTATAGTCAGGAGAACAATTATCCATAAATGGATATTTTTAGTTGACCCTCCTAGTGTGGAGAAACATAATCTTAGAGAAGAATAAATTTTCTATAATTTGATGTTTGGGAATGATGAGTGTGGTTTAGTAACATATTTCTATTTGTTGATCGGTGTTTCAGGTTGTAATTATTGAATGATTTTGGTGGTCATATCAAGCCATTAATCATAGTATTATACAGGATAGGGGTGGTGGAGACTAGATGTTTTTATGAATAAAGGTCTTGATAATGATACTCTTATTGGGGGAGCATCAAATTGGTAAATTGTGAATAGACCATAGTTTTTTTAGGGTTGTGGTTGGGGAGGAATCTAATAGGGTGTCATATTGGAGATGCATATATAGTCATGGGTGGAGTACGATGTCATATTTATATGGTCAAGGATCAAAATAAAGAATTACATTGAGTGTTGTGTTTAGATATTATTTTAAGTGTTGGATGGTTTTTTGGTTCCTCTATAACCTAATAAAACTTGATTGATAGGTGTGAAAATGTGTTGGTGGGTGAGAATGAGTATTTTTCAGAGAGTTGGATAGAGGGGGAACATCTAGTGTTCTTGAAAGGAAAAAGATGTTTGGGAGATGAACCCTACATTACTAGTGAGTATAGATTTAATTTTTTTTAATATGGTTATAGGGATATTATTATGGTAATGGGTAGATTTATTGGATTTTGAATGATTCTATTGTCAAACTATTGATAAATAATAGGCATTGGTGTTGGAGTTTCATTGTGTTAAAACATTGGGAATTTGATGATATGTTGTGGCATGTTCATAACGAATAGAAATCATTGGGAATGTTGCAATATATTTTTTTGAGAACATAGACATATTCATAAGGATGAGAGGAAATATATTGGTTTGTTTGTAACAACATTCAATATTATGGGTTGTTTAAAATTAATGAAATTTTGAATTTTTTGTTTTGGATTGAGGAATGGGATTTTTAATCATGTATTAAAATGTTTATTGGATTATTGTGGAGTGATGGTTTATTAGATTAGGCATGGAGTCAGTTTTTTTCATTGGAATATGAAATTATACTGTAATAAAAAGGACCTTCTAGGAAGTCTCTTGGTCAAGGGATGAGGCCCTCAACCTAAGTGTGGTCTTATTGTAGCCTTGGTTGGTCATGTCATAATAGAGTCAAGTTGGTGTTCGACCAAATATCTTGGGGTGGAAATTTTTTGACCATAGAGGCCACTCTATATCATGTCCTAGAATGGTTCCCCACATCATGACATTCATTGTTGCCCTGTGACCTAGCCATGTTCCATTTTTTAAGCACATTTTGTAAAATTCATTGGGGGTCCTATTTGAAATCCCAAGGAATCCTTCACTTATAGTCCCTTAGAATTGGCGTAGTACGCCTTAATTTTTTATCCATCATCATAACAATATCTCTATTTTCTCTGAATAATTTTAGAGATTTTCGTTTCATGGTTTATTTGATTAATTTCTCCACATCACCCTCTAATTATTCTCCCATTATTTTCATTGATCTTTACTTCATAAGTAAGGTTTTTGGGAGAGTAATCTATTAAAACATAGTGGAATATTTCTTGTCCATGGGGATTTCATATAAAAATATTATAATAGGTATTCATATGAGATATTCAATCCATTTTTTTATTTATATAAAAATTTATTTTCCAATAAATTTATTTAATGTTTTTGGTGACTTTGGTAAAAATAGACCATTGATTCAGAGGTTAATTGGGGGATTTTTCATAGATTACATCAAACTTTGTATCAAGAGTGGAGTACACCCTATTGTTCACGTTTTCAATGTTGTAATGTCACCCATTGAGTTTGGTTGTTGTTATGATGATTTTTGACTTTATTATTTAATTTCTTTATTAAATTGATTGTGTCTGTTGATGATATGGGTGATCATGGACTCATATGTGGTTAGTATGAGCATGATGATTATTTATGGATCCAAGGTTGTGGATTTTTCATTGACTATAATATGTTTATTATTCTTTTACTGACCTTATTCTTTTTTCCGTTATTATAATTAATTTTCTATATATTTCATGACTTGTATTGTTTCACCCCAAAAATTAAGATGGTATCTCATAAACATAATAGAGATCAGGGAGTAATTAACATTATCAAAAAATATATGGTTGTCCCATAGTAAACCAAGTGTGGGTGTCAATTTTACGGTATATATGGTGATGTGAGTTGGATATCCAGAATAAAAAATGCTTCATTAATAAAATGTGATTTTAAAATTGGGTTTTATTTTAATGGGAATTTTAATTTGAAAATAGTAATTTATATAATGGATTTAAAAATGGTAATTTAAATATAAGTGTGGGATATCTAAGGAACCCTGAGTGTTTGAAAAAGGTTCCATCTTTTAAAATATAAAACTATGAATTTGGTTAAGAAATTGAAGAAAAAAATATTTAATAATAATAATAATATTTTAAGAGAAAAAAAATATTCCTATATAAAAAATGTAGGTTGAAGATTATATGGCATGAGGGGGGGTTAATTCTCTTAAAAAATTCTTTTAACTATGCTATAAAATAAACCTGGAAATCATGTAAGAAATCAATTTATTTATAAAACAATCATTGTAATGAGTGAGTATGGTAAATTAAAAATATCAAGAATAGTTGTACATAAATTGTTAGAATTAAAAGGAAAACTTTTATAAAGGAAATTAGAGATAGCTAAAGAGAGATCCCCTTCTTATCCAACTCTTATTAATGTTTGAGAGGGTTATATTTTCCCATTGAAATTAATGACTCTCATGAATGAAAATAAGTGTGAAATTCCTCGGTTTAATTGCAAAAAACTTTAAATAAGTATAAATAACCATTTGTTTTAATGAAACATAAGAAGAGAACCCACATTAATAATGGTGGGAACCTAAAAATTAGATGAATAAGGGATATTTTTGTTTTTAAAAACCCATTAACATGAAAATAACTCTATTTTGATGATATGAAGTATATGAATGATAAAGATAGAGGGAGGAATATAAAGATAGATATACTATTGACTAATATCCCTAGAAAATACAATTAACGGATAAAAAACTCAAAGATAAGAGTAAAATGAAAAATGATTAAAGAAGTTAAATCTAAAATTCCTTTTATAGGTTGGGAATTTATTTTCATTTGGAAATATCCTTTGGATGTAAATTTTGGATCGGTCAAGCATCATTAAGTCTAAATTGGAGTTTGTAGATATGATCCAAGACTCCCTTGAGATCTATTTATAATCTCGATAGGCTCTAGAGGTGCCTTAGTTCGATTCAATCCAATAAATAGTTGTGGAAAATTATTTAGACCAACATTTAAATCTCAATTGACTATTCTATATTAAATAAATTATCCAATTAGATGATCTCTCATTCTATATGGTGAGACTCATGTAGCATTCCATGATGTTTCAGACTCCATCGGATAGCCGGTGATCTCTACTATCTATATTTTGGACTTCATAGAGATGAAAGAGCAGCTAGTTTCTCAACCAGCTAGTTGGTGATCTAATACTGAATAGCTTCTGATATTCAACCACATGTCTAGTGATATTAGGTAGTGGGGACATTATAAATATCCCTTAATGTTCCCCTTTATTCATTTTATTTTTCCAATAACATACCTTTGTGATGTTAAATATATATATATTAAATACACACAAAATGATAAGAAATACAAATAGTGATTGTGAACATAAAAACAAAATTAGAGGTTTGGAACTTGTAACATACAATTTTCTAAAACATGTAATTTAATGTATACCAAATATATTTAATGATATTATCCCACAAATGATTACTTATTATACATCACATGAGTCGATATAAGAGAATGTGAGAAAATATAATTAAATTAATATAAATACATATATAATCATATGAATAAAAATTAAAAAAATAAAAAGAAATAAATATCAATAATAAATAAATACACCTGAAAACAACCTTATGTCTATTAAAACACTAATACTATTTAATTTATCAAACGTGATGAACAAACAAGAAATTAAAAGATGAAGTGTAGTCACCAGAGCTAGTCATTTTCATAAATTTTCAACTAATCACATGTCTATTATGTTAAATATATTCTCCATGATTCTATAAAATTATTATTATATATTTTTCTATAGAGGAAAATTTATCCATTCTACCTATAATATTTTTTTAATAAAAATTACAACACAAAATAATAATTAAATAAGAAAAAAATCAATATTCCCAGTAAATACATCACCAACATCATCCTCTAATGTAGATACACCTATGAATTCACATTTGATTCATTCTAAACCTCCAAACAGAGTCATGGTTACTGAATCCTTTTGATTTTTTCATCACTATAATATATATAGGAATCTAATTATAATTAATTATATATTGTGAATTATCATAGGAATATTGTCTCAAGATGATGAAAACATGTGATTTAGATCTTAGAAAGGTGTAGGTTGGGTGTAAATGGGTTAGATAGGGTTTTGTGTAGGTTTACAGTGCTTTGTGGTGCTGGTATAGTAACTCTCTAATACTAGTGATAACAAATGAGTCTCTACTATGGTATAATAGCACTTAGAAGTTATTACTTTATGTAGTGAGTGTATGGAAAAAATGTTTAATAATAAATTCAAATTAACATTTTATGTTAAATTTATAAATGTGTTTTTGAATTAGGCCTATATTTATTTTTGATATATGTATTAAAAAAATAAATAATATATTCAATATACTATTTTTAGTGATTATCATGAAACTAATTAATAAATCCAAAATTGGAACCCAGATAATAAATTTCACATTGTACTTGTGTTAATTATAGTGAATTTATTAAAATATTTATTTATTATTTTTGATAATTTTTTTATAAATATATATAGAAAAAATTCAATGAATAATTATTCGATGAATGATTAATTAATTATTATTAATTAAAACACCTATCTGTATGCCACATTCTTCAACAAACATGAATGCAACCCCACATTGGGTTGGTTAGGCTCCCTACAAACAAATTTTATTTATATTCCTCTTCTCATTTTTCCTGAAAAAAAATGATAATGTGGGTAATGTTGAATGAGAAAAAATGGTTTGTGCATTATGTTTTCCATGGGAAATGAGCATTCAAGCATATTATTCTGATTCTGTTTTGGGTGTGGATTTGATATTGAGGATGACAGTGAAAATATGGTGATACATTGTGATAAATCACTCCAATGAGGGGTAGTAAAGGAATTGGGGCAATCAGTCTCTACTAGTGCTTGAAGAACATCCAAGTAAAGAGGTTTTTAGGGGATTCATAGTAAGAAATCCATATGTTCAAGGCCTCTGAATCTAAAATTTTATTACACATTGGGTAACTATCAAAAATACATGTCACGTATTCTTAGAAATGTGGTTCTAGGGTTTACGCACTATTATAAATATTATATATGTTGTGACCTCAATTATTACACCATGTATTTTAGAAAAAATATGTCAATGGTATTTACTAGAGTATACAAAATTTCAATCTATCCAACCACATTTAATGTGTCCAAAAAACATGTCTTGTGTATTAAAATATGAAACAAGGTGAGTACTAGGAGTACTATAAGGCCCCAACCTTAAAACATTATATAATATTCAGATAAATCAATAATTCACATTAAGGATCTTTTCAGGTTTAGTGTCATAGATAATTAGGCCATAACTATTACATAACAACTTGAATATTACATGTAGAAACTACTACTCAGAATCCATTTATTTCATAAAATGAAAAGTTTTAAAATAAATCAAGTCTAGTTCTTTGTTTTAGACAGCATACCTTTTCCATGATCCCATCCTTGGCCCTATTACACTTTATGTCATGTGAAAAACATTACAAAAACATGGGTTGAGAAAAAAACATTAAGGGATACACAAAGACTGGAAATTGTTAATTTTTCAAAACAACATATAAACTATGAATAATTTATCATAAGTAATACTTTTTACTATTATCAACTAGTAAACACTCTTATCTGAATAAAAGATCACTTATTACCCTTTATAACCAAAATATTACCATAAAACTCATAAAAAGAACACATAACATATAAAGGTAATTTGGAACATAAATATTCTTAAATGGAATAACCATACAATTGACTTACATAGATATCACTAAATGTAATAGCCATACGGCTAACTTCCACACCTAATACATTGGTGGTCATAACATAACCACCTGTACTGGTTTATCTCGGCACCACCTGTCGTTTGGTTTACCACATAACCACCCTTAAAATGTCCAAGTACCATTATAAAATCATAACACCTAAAATATTGAAAATATAAACATTTAACTAACATAATTTCATTTTCAATCACAATAAATCATTTCAAGATATTGGCAAAATCAATTCTTTATCAAACCATTTTCAAAACCATTTAAAACATTTCATAAAGAGATTTTGGAATCAATGTGTCCCATACCACATTGAAACTTCTTAAGGAATTAACATTTTTGAACATTAATGACCATATAAATAAATCCTTAAAACCATTTTTAAAACATGGTCATTAGTGGGAAATATTTGGAAGAATAAATCATTAAAACATTTAAATTGATATTTTAGTTAAAGAGTTTCAAACCAAATGAGAGATACTTGAATTCAAATAATAGACGAAAAACATCAATCAAAGCTCATAATATCATGAGAATAAGGCGATTCATGATATAACATGTCAAAGGGAATTATATACACCATATAAAAGTGAATTGGATTATTAAAAGCAAATATGTTTCAATGGAATGTAAATTGAGACAAAGTCCCTTCCAAAGATCATATCCTTAAATTAAGGAGAAATAAATGAAATAATTATGTGTAAAAAATAAAAAGAAACCCAATTTAAGTGGATATTTTGTGTCAAACAATCATAGGTAATTCACACATATTCATAGCATGAGATAACAAAGAAGTATAAGTTTAACCCCAAAGAATTGCAGTTGTGTTAAGAAGTTCTCTTATAGAAATTCGATAGCCTAATGGCATCACTTTAAAATTCAGAAAATGAGTTCATGAAAGAGAAATGGGTATCTCATCACATGGACATAAAATTTTTAGAAATAGGGTTATAGAATAACATATCTCAATATAATACTATTTAAATTAAAAGACATAACAAAAAGAAGTCTTTTAAAAAGAGGAGGGTGAAAGGTTCCCTTATCCATTTGGTAACTTATAAAACATACACCACATGAAAGAAGGATTATACAATGAACAATTAATTATGGATAAATTAAATTATAATACAAAAATAATACAATAGTGGGATGTAAAAATACCACACAAAAATATATAGTGGAAAATATATCATGAATCTCACGGGAATAAAAAGTGAGATGAAAACATCTTACCGCATTGTAATCAATCAAGTCGTATGACCAAAAGATAATAAACACCAAATTATTCATAGAATAACATTAATATAAAGATAATAATGATAAAATATATCAAATTATAGTACAAAATACACCACATGAAATAAATAAGTGGAGAAAAATGGTAATATCATGGAATTTAAAGTTAGATAACAAACCCCTTAACTCATGTTTGACTAGTCTCGTATGTTCCTTATTATTACTGAATAATAATATTAAGTTAATTTATAATTTTTTAAGAACAATTTTCATGTTCTATTATTCAATTTATATCACATATTATCATGTTATAGCAATTAGTTAATTATTAGAGCTCATATCGGACATTTTGTCGATGTTCGGAACTTGAGTCCAAAATGTAGTTGTTATAATTATAAATTTCCCATTTAGTCAAAAGTATATAATCCCCATAATCACATACATTATTTAAATATAATATATATATATATATCATATATATCCATTATATATATGTATTTATAAAAGTACATAACATTTGGGGATATGAAATGAAATGCACCGTTCGTGGAGACGGTAAGCCATTTGTATGCATGGACGCTACTTTCATTTCTATTTTGTATCTTAATGGATTGAAAAAAATAATTATTCATATGTATATTACAATTAAAGTATAATATAATATATAATTTCATTAACTCCTTCCTATATATTTCCCACATATGGCATGAACGAGTCATATCACTTTGAGGGGCGGTAGTCCGCACTTCCTCAAATGAAATTATCGCTTTTACCCATTATGGAAACCGTAAAGGAATGATATAAATGAAAAATACAGAATTAAATATAAAATATAAAAATAATATATTTCACATATAAATACATTTCCATCATAATGTCCACCATAAGAGGTGATATGATAATATTGAACAATCATTGTTTCATGAAACAATAGTTCGCCATCCACAAAAACAGTATGTTCTTTAGCCATTCGATTGAGCTATGTATAAGTGTAGTTTGAATAATTCTCATAAAAACAACATAGTATATTGAGGATACTATTTTTGTTATAAACTAAAGGAATAAAAAGAGTTAATGGGTTTTAGAAGTAAAATAAAATAAAAGAACTTAAGAGAAGATGTTACCTTTAAAGAGGGAAACTCCCTTTGGTTTGAACAAAAATGATTTTCTGAAGTGCCTTATGCTTATTGTAAGGCATCTAGGGGTAATAAAGGGGTATTTAGATCTTATTTGGTTAGTTTTTGGATGATCCAAGGGGCTTGAGAGGTGTGACTAATGGGATAGAGGTGAAGGCTTTTTATAAGGGGGAGGAGGGGCTCTTTAGGATGGTTTGAAAATATTATTTTATTATGTAATAATTTTCCATTTTTATAGGTCCAAAACTTATTAAAGTATAAGATAATATGGATAATGTTAGAAATAAATTCATCCAATAAGAATTGGATAGGTTTTAGATATTGTTTTAATTTTTATAATCTTATTTATTTAAATCATTCATCAATGAGGTAAACACTGCATCATTAGTGTGTCATAAATAATTTTATTTATTTGATGTCTAAAAATTATAAATAAAATACCATGATATATACAATAGTATTAAATTTATAATTAATATTTTTAGTCAAATATATCAATTATAAAACCCCAAATTAATTTTTTTTTCAAAACAATACATGTTTAGAAATTTTTTATTTTTTACTTTAAATAAAAAGTTATTAATGTCATTATCTTACCCAAATGGATTTAAAAGGCCAAAAGTCTCACCCAAGGATTGTCTTGGTCAGACATTAATCAATCAATAAGGTCGGTATAAGTGTTAATGGAATTTTATAGTATCATAATATTTTTTTACCTTGAATTACCGTATTTAACATTAGCCACGGTAAATAAAAGTCAAAAGTTACTATTCAAAAGAAAATTATTTTCATCTTATTGAATCACATTTTACAAAATAATAACAACCATGTATGTTGGATTTTCGAAATTCAATTCACAGAAGTGGCAAGATTTCATTTAATTGAAAAAGTCAACTTTTCAACTACTACTTAGTGTTTTCACTATTCATCAAAAATTGATGTTTTTCAGAAAAATACCAAAAATTAAGCCTAAGATCTATTTTATATCCCAATTTTAAAAATAATGTCTGATTTTATCAAATTTAAAACACTTAAGATTCATTAATTAATTCAAAATTAATTCCCGCTGTCAAAACAAAAAGCATTTTTATGAAATAATAACTATCAAATGATTAACACTTGTTTATGTACAAATTCAAAGTAAAAGTACATCCAATGACCATAATTGGATTAAATGGTAAAAATATAATCAAATTACACTTTAAAACCATTTAAAAATATTAATTTATCCATATAAATAAATTATATTAAAAGGAAGTTTAGAATTAAAATACAATATTTTTCACTATTCATTAAAAACAACCTTTATTTGAAAAATACAAAAACTTTACCCAAAGTAAATTTGGATGTCCCAATTCTAAATAAGAATTTTATTTTGTCCAATAGAACATATAAAAGTGATAAAAACAAGACATAAAAACGGTTCTCTATTAAAAGGTTGTAAATCAACCTTTTAATGAATATTAGAGTATTTATGCTTAAAATTAGATTCATTCACATTTTAAGTGTCTTAAATTTAATGGATAAAAGTAAAAAACATTTTACAAACATATATAATACTATTTCTCTTAGTTCTATTCATTCCCACCAATTCAACGGCTAGGCGTTAAATAACATTTAAAATAATAATATTATTATATAATTTTTCTATATAACTCACCGTTGTCTGCAATATATGTTTTCATAGAAACCCATTTTTACGTATCTAGTATCCAATCGATAATATCCTCCCATTTTATGAAAAATTAATATTTAATTTACAAATATTAATAAATATGAAAATTATAATATTCTTTATTTACCTAGGATGTTACAAGTACACACCAATTATCTCTGTTGAACCACATTCCATGTATCCCACCAAAAATACAATGTATAACTATACATATGCCTCATAATGTACCTAGTGTACATTACCACCATCATTCATGGTTCCACACACCATGTGACATAATGTAAAAATATTTCACTTCATTATATGACATGAACATCCACAAACATATGCATTCATCTTGATTTAGAGTTTGACATGTTTTTTACCCCAATTTGATATTCCCACTAGGGTTATTCAACATAAAATTGACTATGGATACTTTCAAGGCCTATACTCTATGACTCTATAATATATATCATGTACTGGATGGTTCTATTTATTTTTTTATTTTCATTCTCAAGAGTCATCTTTGTGTACAAGAGTAGATAATTCTAGTAATTATTTCATGTAGAATTTAATGGTGTATTTATTTAGACATATAAGTATTTTTTCATAGTATTTTGAGTGGTTGAGGTTCCATATCATCATAAATAGGGTGATAGTGAGAGAGGGTGAGGTCTTTGGAGTAGAGATTGTGTTTATATACTATATATGTATATTCAACCTATGGTTTGGGTCCAACATATATATAGTATACCAGTTATACCCCCTTAGTGGCAAGGAATGGGTTATCCACTTAAGAAGTAATTAATCCACTCATCTGACACATGTAACATGCAATGAGGCATGGGACCACCATAGTGTTCGGAACCCCCTTGACTCAATTGAACAATTTAAAATGTGTATACCCCCTCCCCATTGATATTGAGGAATTATATGAATATAATTGAAGTTATATAGTTTGGGTAATTTAGGCTTTTTTATGCTCTTAGTAATTTCGTATCTTTTTTATTTAATGACTTCTATGGAGCTACAATGTGAATATTAAAAACTGACATTCCCTCAATTACTTATTTTTTAAAACCATGTCAAGGTTTATCTAGATGAAAATACTTATTATATTTTTCTATTGTGTTCTCATATAATCCAACAAAGAAAATTTATAGTCACCCTATAATGGGAATTGTTCCCACAAATTTTATGTTTTTGTAGATGATGCACCATTTGGTTGTGATTTCAATAGACATGAATCTGCTACATAGAGGAGTTTGGAATTATTCATTAATAGTAGGAATCATTTCAATGTCGATGTGATGTGGAGTTCCTATTTCTCACTTAATTATGTTTTTTCTTTACCAATGGTTTTTAGGCCTTTTAATTTTCCATTATTTATTATCATTTGTTTTTATTATCTTTTTAGGGATATTTTCACTATCACATGATGGTATATTATTGCTTTGTATTTATTAATTCATTCATTATTATACAGTAAAATGTAAAAATGTAGATTTTGATTGTATTTTTTGTCGATTATTATTTTTAATAAGATAATTGAAATATAAGATATTAATTAAAGAATTTGGAATCCACCCATGGAAGAGAAATTTGATTCTTAAGGAAAGAATGGTAAATAAGAAGATCATGGGTCCTTGAAATAGACTGCTAAACATATTACTGGGAACCTATAGTTAGAGAAAACATGTGAGGATAATAATTTATTTTTTCTACAATAATTAATTTTTATAGAATTTAATATTAATGATAAAGTTGAATAAAATGGATTGAGATTGATTAATGAATGTCTCATAGTAGCTAAAGGATGGTTTCACTAAAATAATCTTATTTGAGTATGATAAATGCTACAACAACATATAAATGAAATAAAAGGTTTTTGGAATTTTTTAATAATCTAAATAAAATTAACATGTATCTAGATGATTTGAATATGTATGGAGAAGCCCTGGAGAATGATCAAGTCCATTCAAAGCTACCTACATAAGTCTTAATTTTATCATCACAAAAAATGGTCAAATATATAACATAAGACTATAGTTGTTGAGTATAAAGAATTTAATTAATATTGAGTATTTTCCTAATATTATCATAAAACATTTCTTCCAATTACAAGATATTTTGTGTTAATCATAAATCATTGGAGAGATCGTAAGACTTTGAATTCCATTATACAACCCAATAAATTATAATTCTAGATTATTATTATGATTCATCGTATTACATAACTACCCATTATAAGGATTTAATTATTTAAAAAAAATTAATATATCTATGAGTATAAGTCTAATGGAATAGATTACAATTATTCATCTTATGAGCATAAGACTCTGAAAGGCATGTTTTTTTGAACATAATACATTGAAGATCCCTATTAAGAATTCAACACTTATATAAATATCAATGTTCTACAGGAAGAGAAATATAATTTAAAATTTTCAAATCTAATGAAGATGAATTTATATAAGATGATGAAAATTTTTTTCATTCATGTTTTCAAAATCAAAGTCACGTATATTTGTGTTTCATTAAAAAATGAGAAAAAATATATTTCTATCTTTTTCCATTTAATGGTATAACGAAACAATTAAGAAAAGTTAGTTTTTGGAATTTTTAAATTATGAGGAAAATATGGATATGAATATATAAATGATGTGATTTAATGTTAAAAACATCACAATTATTATAGAAACCATGATCCAATATTTTATGAGTGAGAAAAAATGAGGAGTTCCATTGTATGTGTTTCCTAACTAAAAAAATTAATTATCATATTTCTAGAAATAATACATATGGACAACCATAAAACCTCGAGATATAATTCATCATAGCCTACAACGTATTTATCCTAGGCTATTTGAGCTTTCTTGAGTAAATAATAATTTAGTTCATGAATTTTCCCAACACTTTATAAATTATAATACATCTATATTTCAGGAATCTATAAATGAATAATGAGTTTCTAAAGTCAATAGAAATATTTTTTACGTATATTTTATATAGATGTGGTGTTCTATAAATGTATATTTTTTGCATGTTTTTTATTCGGTCTACCCATGCCTAGTGAATAATAAAGGAATATTTTATTCAATGATGTTCCCAAAATAGAATCATTTATTAGGGGTATTTTTTAATACTCATTGAGTTGTAAAATTCTTTTCATGGTAACTCATTAAAACATGAAAATGATATTATCTAATTGATAATTTAGGTTGTTAGAAATTTTTTCTACACTAAATACAATTTATAATATTTTTATATGATGGAATGTGTTTAATGTATCCACTTATCCACATATGTTATTGATAAGATCAAGGTATCTAAAAGAGAGAACCTAGTATCAACTATTACTGTTTGTGTACAATGATCTGAAGAGAAACTGAGATAACTATAAGTATCAATGAATAAAATGGAGTATATACAAAAACCTGAAGAAATGAGGAATACGAAGAAGAAGAAGATTGAGTATACCAATTATTTGTTCATTTATATGTCTTTAAGGATGTTTGTGTTGAGTCTATATCTATTGTTTATATGAATAACCAGATGTTATGGTGTTTTAGAGGCCAAGATTCATGCACTGTGTTTGATGATATCTTAGTTTTCATTATTTTCCTATTTTATGAATTTAATACTCTTCTTTGGGTTCATTTACATCCCTAGATAGATTTTTATATATATCATGATATGTAAGCTGATATGTAACTCATAGGAGATTATTATAGTGAAATAGTGGTCAATAAAGACTATGAAACTGGTATAAAGTCCCCATCACCTGCTTCATATAGCGGAGTCTTGTAACCTAAATAATATGGTGACCACACATGCGTAATATTTTCTCAATTTGTTTCAAGATGATCTTCAGTTACCCATTATAATTTTTGATTCAATTATTATGGATATCCTATTAGTCAATAGATGTTTATGATGTAAGGATTAAGTTACCCAATCCAGGGTTGAACCATGTAAAAATACATGAACTATATTTATTTTCAACATATGAAAGAAATATAGGTCATTGGTTGGGTAAAATACAATACGATTAATTTATATTCTTATGGTTGAAAGAGAATACTACCAAAAGTGTTTAACTGTAGAAGAAGAATTTGGATTTTGGTAAAGTTGTTACACATCTGACTCACCCTCTGGTGTGTCTGCACAATCTATATGGAATTTAAACTAGTATTATAGACTAGGGTACCAATTATTGGTTCATTTAGATTATCCTAATTCAATCTTAAGTATAAGGATCACATTGATATGTTCTAAAAAATTTCCTTTGTTTTTTTTCCAGATATACATGATTTATAGATTAAAAATCCATGAAGAAGATCAGTAGACTGAAAATTTACCAAAATAGACATGGAAGTCTTAGACAAGAAATTGATAAACAGGGAAAATTGGGAGAGTTCAATAATTAAATATAAATAAAAAATCATGAGAAAACACTGATAACTAATGTTATTCATAATTTTGAACACATGCTAGAAAAATATGCCGATTATTTCCCCCAATGAATATACGTTAATTCCTAGTGATGATGGAATTAATATTGGTGAAAACCTCTTTCTTGAGGTTATGTATCCACTATATAAATTCCCATTTAGGAAATGATATATATATATCTTTACATTTAATCAATGGACATCAATATTAAAAAATCAAAAGTGGATGAATAAGCTTATGAAATGGTAGGAAAATTAGAAAACAATCTGACTAGTAATAACACTCTAAAAAAAATTGAATTCCAATGAATAATATGGAATTATTTGAAAAGTAAATATTATTTAAAAGTTAAAATTTTTATACATTTGAATTTGAGAGTGATTTATTTTAAAAGGATGTATTGGTGGTGATTCATTCATTGGATAATTTATATAAAATCTCCATGGAAACCAAGGCTACCCAACTAGAAGTGAAGTAAAAAATGATGAAACACTATGATAATTATTTACTAGGGATAAGGTAAATACATGAAGAGAAAATACTAAAAAATAAAAATAACTAAGATGATATTTTGACATCTATGTAATCTGAGATGAACTCTCTCAGCCAAAAATTTATAGAGCTGAAGAAAACATAAAAATGAATAAGACAAAGCTAAAACTCCCCGTTATGTTAAAAAATTACTTTCACATAAAATTATAACATGATACATAAAAAATATATTTATAAAAATTTTGGATCAATGAGTTTGAGTTCTTGTAGATAAACATCCACATCATTTAAAGGAAAAAATGTAAGCCATTATAAATTTATATTTTTTAGCAAAAAATATAAATTTTATGGAAGTCTGGGAAAATGTTAAGAAAATATAAAAATTTATATGTATAATAATTATCTGATATCAATCAATATTACATATAAATATGTGAACATGTCTAAGAATAACTATTCCCGAAATTTATCCCAAAAGGATTTCATTGTAGCCCAAGATTAGGAAGGATGTTGATATGGACTGAATCTACCTCCATGAAAAATAATATAAATAATTTTAAGTTCCTAGTGGTTCTATAGATTTGATAATTATGTAATTAATTTATGGAATTATATGTTTGTATTTATAAGTTATATAATTACTACTTTAAGGGGGGAAATATGAAAAAATTATAAAACCTACTTTAATGAAAAAACAACATATATGAAAAAAATTACCTCTTGAAGAAATTGTATATCATTGAAATATTTGGGGATCATTACAAGATTGGTGCTCATATTTATGATGAATTTTAATACAAACCAACAACTAATCATAGATGGTGTGCTATGACAATAGAACCAAGATAGGTAGTGATGCCAGTTAAGAAACCAGAAGAGTCTTCCTTGGGAGAGGAAACACTGGTGAAGGTTGTAAATAATGCTTCCCCCAATAAGGTAATTAAGAGGGTTGTTAGGGATGTAAAACTTATAGAGAAATGGTTATTTTTATTATTTTAAGAGATTATATAGCTTGTTTTATTTAAATATGTCCATGAATATCAAGAAATATGGATAAATATGAAAATCAAATGGCATCCAATTCCATAAAGGGATAGAAAAATTTGTATGTATATTGAAATTTTTAGTAAATAGTATGATAAGATACCTAATAAGGGATAATAAAAGATAAAAAATTGGTTTGAGGAATGTGAAAGAAGGAAGTACATAGTTTTTTTTCAAATTTATGAAATATCTAACAAAAAAATAAAATCTAATGAAATTTAATGGGAAAGAACCAATGAGTTCATTTTTATGAACTATCGCTGCTAAAAAAGAATCCCCACACAAGAACAATGCCAAGAATGTGCCCAAAGTTTTTCTTACCATATGTATATAAATGTTGAAATTCTATAAAAAGCATTTGAAAACTGAATATAAAGAAATTTATATATTTTATAAAGTAGAGAAGCCCCTTCTTTCTAAGAATAATGTTCATGTTGATATGAAGTCTATGCATCCCGAAAGTGAAATAAACTGTAAAGTAATAGGCAAAGAAAGAAAGAAAAGGTATTGGAATTTCATAACATCAAATAAATTAGTTTCTCAATTGATAAATCACTCTCAACCATGTTGATCATGATGAGGACATAATGGAATATCCACTAATTCCCTACATTTTTTTGTTGTTTCTAAATTATTTGTGGGGGATGTGATGAAGAATTGTGAACGTTCCCTTGAGGTGGATCAGGAAAAGAGGGAGCACCTATTAGAAGTTTTAAATTTATTTTTCTTTTAAAAATCAATATATAACTTTGAAAAATAGGAGGATGAGTTATAATCCCATTCTCACAATTTTTATTTAACATGTATATATTATGTTATCAGGGGTGATTATTTAACCGAGTGGGGATGGCCTAGAACTTGAAATAATTTGATATATTAGTTCATGTGAGTAATGATTCTTGAAATTTCCTAAAAATATTCATTTGTTTCCCAAAAAAATTTAAAATATTAAACTACTATCATATGTGAATATTCATCCTACTTTTCTATACAAAATTATGTATGCAGTTCTCTATAAAGGGATAAACCATTTAGACTGAGAGTTGATTTCTTCAGGAAATTTTTCTAATATAAATGTTATTCAATGTTAACATATTAGGAGGATGTTCTATTATGTATCTATTATAATCACATTCAATTGGTAATAAGTGATTATGATTAATGTCCTTATCTCATATAGATGTTTATTAGTTATCTCAAATTGGGAAAGAAATAATTTATATGTAATAAAATTTAGTGAAATATAATTGATATTATTATAATAGTGGCAGGATATTTGAAAATAATATTTGGATTCAACTATATTTTTTCAATTAGGGGATGAATATTTTTACATAACCTTTTTCTTTATTGACAATTAGGTAGATAAAAATTACATTTAATAGTAGAGTATATATGGATTTATTGATATTTAAAATAGAAATAAAGGGGGGATTTATTTTCTAAAAGATTTTTTTTGATTTTTTTTATGGTTAGTTGGTTTTTTTCATTATGATAATGAAAATATAATGTCTTGGGTGGAGAAGTTATTGTCCTCCCATGGAAGAGAAGTTTATTCTAAGATGAATAAATGTAAAATAATAAGATCGTGAGTCCTTGGAATTGTTGGGTAGATATATTACAAAAAACCAAAATTCACATAAACCCTCTTATGAGTATAAATTATGTCGACCAGTACATTCAATTATTATATACTCCTATGTGAAGGTTGAATCAAAATATATATGGATCAATATTTATTGGAGAAGGTTTCACATGAGTGAGAATGTGGTCACTAAAATAATATTATTTTATTATTCTATATGATTTGACACCTTCAAAATTCATTATTATGAGTTTTGAATTGATTAAATTATTAATAATATATATTTTTTGATGTTTTTAGCTGATATGAAGAATATTAGAGGACCCCTATTGAAATTTAATTCCTATTTAGTGCTACATATAGAATTATAGATTTAAAATTTCATGAAAAATAGTTGTGTCTATAAAGTAAATCTTGGAATAAAATTATCATAATGATTTTCTGATGAATTGAGGACTTCATGTGATGATCATAATTCTTTTTATGGGATCATACTAACTTCAGTTCCATAATATGACCCTTTCAATCCTAAGTCATTAGTAGTTTCAAATATTCATCATAAAAATTCACTCCTGAATATATGGATTTAAATTTCGATGGATATTGAAAAAGGCATGTGTGTAAGAATTATTGAGCTTAATGTTATAATTCTTCCACTAATAATATGACCATAAAATTGATGAATTTTCAAACATAAGACCTCAAATTTCCTATTGTAATGCATAAACACATGGGAAAATTTTGATGTTATTCTAAATGGAAAATTGATTTTATGGATTTCAAATTTGAGGAAGATGAAATTATTTTGGATGATACAAGAGTTGTTCATTCATGGTACAAACATCTCAAATTCTTGGATAAGTGTCCCATCCAATACTTTTAAAAATTCACGATGGTATATATCAATGCAATATAAAGATCAAGTAATAAAAAAATGATTTTATAGAATTATTCAATTTTGAGGAACACTGATGTGTTTCTTTTTAGTTCATAACATCATGAAAATATGAGAATCCATGATTCATGATTGTTTTGAGTGAGATCACATAACAAGTTACACAAAATGTATTTCATGCGGGGAAAATTTAATTATTAGGTTATCGAGAATAAGGAAGTTGAAGAACCGTAAAACATTGAAATAATATTTATCATTGTGTAAATGTTTAAGATCCAAGATTATTTTAGTGGATGTGAGTAATTGATATTTGTATGTGGGAATTTCCCCAAGACTTGAAAAATTAGAAGACCTTTATATTTAATTAATCTATAAAAGAATAATTTCTTCTTAGTTTGTTTCTAATGCTTTTGTTGACGCACGCACATCCGTCTGTTTCGGAGGACGCACAGATTGTTGCCCCTCATTCCCACTTTACAATAGTGGGATGAATCCATCATTTATTCAGGTATTTTTTTACCTTGATTGGAATGGGATGATGGTTTGTAGGTTCTACCTTCCTTGGATTCCTCCTTGGTACTCATCACCTAGTACAAGTCTCCCTTATAGATTAAGACACTGTTTGTGAAACTCTTCCCAGGGCCATGTCTTCATGGACACCGATTAATTATAGTGCTTCTGTCAAGAAATTCCAAGGGGTATGGCCAAGGAAACAACCTTTAGTTGAGGGATTAGTAATGTTGGGCATCATTGTCATGTCTGGATGCTGGAACACTATCGTGTCTGGGATTCGTCCCTTTATTATAGGACTTCATGAGGGTGTGGAAGCCCGAGGCATCCCACATAAAATACGGGGAATTATATTCCATGGGCTTGTCTCTGAGGTTTTACTCAGCTTCCCTTGATTATCACAGGGTATACTGTGACTTTATCTTCTAGAAGAGATGGAGAAAACTAATCAGAACACTGACAAGAGTGGATCAAATGGGTGAAATCCCTGGAGGGAACATTGATGTTGGGGCTAACTTGTGGTTAGATACCTGATTACTACAAGGGGAAGCGAAGAGGGGAGTTACATGATCTCACCATGATGTGGCAACCTAGATAAGAGTCAGGATGGATATGGAGAGTTAAATGAAGTGGTAGGAGAATGAGATGCGGCTGATGCAAGGGAGACAATGATGTTAGTCATGAGCCTCGAAGAGAATTCCTATGTAAGCAAGTGGAAGGGAATCCATGTCCACGTAGTTCAGGGAGGCGATGGGACACCGAAAGAGGAGACCTGTATAGATGGGACTCGGAGAATGTGGAACCTCAGGGTTGGGTCATGACCTTCCCAAAACACATAGACTCGATGGAAAAACCAGGACGAGACATTGGTGATGGGCTCGAACCTCAAAGAGTATTCCTATGTACCTTGCCTTGGCAAGGATCAAATTCCACGTAGTTCAGGAGATGGCATGGAATTAGTGTGTGGATAGAGGACATCGATCAATGACACACATGGGTATACATGTGGTTAGCAGCCCGGATTGGTTAGTCTAACACTCTAGAGGTGGACCATAGATGTGAGTCCCAATGAAAGGGGACCACAACGGGTTACCGTGGAGTGGTAAACACAACATCTTACCACTGTATGGGGATCACAACAGCTTACCACTGAATAGGGGAAAATTTAGTGTCATGTGGGACAAAAAGAGGAATACAGTTTAACTTCATTCATGATAGGGGTGGACCGAGGAGGAGTATTTAGGATTGATGGGAGTTGGGATTGAACCTCAGGAAGGCTTCCTACGTACCATGCCTTAGAAAGGATCAAAGTCCACGTAGTTCATAAGATTTTGGTGAACCGACATGATGGGGGTTGGGACTAATAGGTGTTGGTATTGAACCTCAAGGAGGAATCCTATGTATCTTTCCTTGGAAAGGATCAAATTCCACGTAGTTCATATGGTGTCGGTGAACTAACATGTAGTAAGTTGGGACCAATGGTTGTTGGGCTTGAACCTCAGGGAGGCTTCCTACATACCTTGCCTTGGCAAGGATCAAATTCCACAAAGTTCGGGTGGGGTCATAGAATTGGTGTGTATGTAGAGGACAATGACCCGATTATATACTGGGGCTTACGCATAGTTAACAGTATGGGTTGGTTGGTCTTCCACTCAAGGGGAAGACCATAGATTCTATTCCTAGTGAAGGGGGACTACAACGGCTTACTGTGGTGTGGGAAACACAATGGCTTACCGCTGGTTGGGGGTCACAACGACTTACCGGTGAATAGGAGACAGTTTAGTGTCATGCGGGAAAAAAGGGACATATGGTTTAACGTCATGTAGGAAGGCGGTGGACAGAGGTGGAGTGGTTGGGATCGATAGAAGTTGGTCTTGAACCTCTAGGAGGCTTCCTATGTACCTTTCCATGGAAAATATCTAAGCCCACATAGTTCAGACGAGTTTGGAGAACCGATGTGAAGGGGGTCAGAACCAATAGGTGTTGGGTTTGACCCTCAAGGAGGAATCCTACGTACCTTTCCATGGAAAGGATCAAAGTCCATGTAGTGTAGATGGTGTTGGTGAACTGATATGAAGGGAGTCAAGACCAATGGTAGTTCAGATTAACCCTTAGGGAGGCTTCCAACAAACCTTTAAATGGAAATGATCAAAGTCCACATAGTTTGGGTGAGGTTTTTGGGGATTACACTCTAGGATTCCCAAGGAGAGTGTCAGGATTAATTCTTACTCTAAGGCCACATGAGTCATGCTTAGTGTGAAAAACATGAGGCAATAGAGACCTAACAATCACGTCGCGAAAGGTGCATCTTTGGGAAGTGGAGTGTTACATACATGTGGTTAGTGGACCAAAAAGCAACGCGGGGCTAACGCATGGTTTGCAGCCCAAAAAGGAAACAGGGGAATATTCATGGTTTTCAGCCTAGGGAGATGGAGATTTGGCCTTACTCTAGGATGGAGGCCTGATGGCGACAAATACAAGAGGGAGAGGGAGGATATGATGAAGGTTCAGGTACCCATCCCCCCCTATATTCCTTGTCACAGAAGAAGAAAAGAGGAGTGAGGATACTACCTCTTGTATAAAATCTAGGTTCTTATACCAAGAAGGTTACCCTTCCCCACAGACAGGAGCTGCTCCAGCAAAGAGGATCTCATTCCATGTGAGGAAGATTTCACTACTGTGGAGATGAGTAGTCATAGGAAATGTACGATATGGGGCTCCCTGTGATGAAGGCAAGGGGTGATGCCCCAATTTAGCATCATGTGTTGAGGATGATGGCGCTTGCCAGTTTAATGTCCTGCTTCTCAAATTAGGTGGGTTCACTCCACTCCCGCGGACATACATAACTGATACCCTCCTACCCTTGGGGAGGGGATGTAATCAACAATTCCGTGTTGAAGGGGTGTTGTGGAGTTGTCCAATGAAGGTCCCATGTTAGTGTGGCTATGAGAAGAAGAAATAGTCGTTAGCATGCCTGAGATCCACTAAGGAGTGGAAATGGAGAATGGGGATTACGCATGGGATCTGCTCGAGTGCCGATATGGAGTAGTAATGGTGGATGGGGCTTACTCATGGAAGATACCCGGGTGCCGCTAAAGAATGACCATAGT
The DNA here is from genome assembly GCA_963277665.1 of Viscum album. Classification (NCBI taxonomy): domain Eukaryota; kingdom Viridiplantae; phylum Streptophyta; class Magnoliopsida; order Santalales; family Viscaceae; genus Viscum; species Viscum album. Next base: position 1,585,836,332 of record OY728121.1, on the reverse strand, counting down.
TGATGGGGCTTACTCAGGGTAACTGATCGGGTGCTTCTTAGGAATGACATTGTTTGATGGGGGTTACTCATGGATACTGCCCAGGTGCTGTTAAGGAACGACAATTGTGGATACAGCTTACTCATTGAAGTTGCATGAGTTCCGCTAAGGAATCGAAATGGTGTATGGTGGCAGACACATTGAAGGTTCCCAGATGTGTTCCTCATGTATTTCCTTGAGTGCATCCCAACTCACTAGTGGGTTGAAGAATATAATTGGAGCCTACACCTATGAAATAGTGCACAAGAAGGATAACTCAAAGGGAATTGGAATCAGTTCGAACAAATGGAGATGAAATGTGTGAATCACATGCCTGAAATTCAGAATGCAGTGAGGGTGGCATGAAGATTAAGGATAACTATTGACCATGTTCGAAACACAGGACCTGAATCGAAGTGTTTTCCAATGTCTTCTGGGGAATTGGCCTAGAACGGTTGGTGAGCCAATGTGGCATGTGACCAGGCCGTTAGGGGGGGGGGGGTCCCTTCAAACATGAATGAGGATGAAGATCCTAATGTAGGACATAGGACGTAGGAGGTGGAGTGATGGAATGTTTGAATGGATTCCTACGCTCTTAAAATTACGCCACTGTAGTCATGGAATTTGGTATCTTATGATTGTCACATGATCCATCTCTTATTTGGAATAAGAGGCATCCTATTACTGAATAATAGCGAATACTATAGTTTAATGTCATGCAGTGGGGACTGTTGGCATCTAATTCTTGGTGAAAAAGTCATCTCTTATTTGGAACAAGAGACATCCAATTATTGAATGGTAGGTCACACTACAGTTTAAAGTAATGTAGTGGGGATTGTTTGAATCATATGCTTTGTGCATAAGGTATCTACTATTTGGAACAAGAGGCATCCTATTATTGAATGATAGGGTGTGCTACAGTTTATAGTCATGTAGAGAGTACTGTTAGGCATAAGGCTCCAAGAAATGGATGGTATTAGGACTTACTCAAGAGTGGCCCTTTTGGGTTTAACCTGGTATAGAATCCAGGTGATGGGGTTTGGATGGGTGTCTTGAAAAATGGTTCGATATAATGTACTTAGGGAATTAATGATGAGAATCTCAACTCTCGACATGGGAAATGGACCTAGAAGAATATTTTGACTCATGGTGTTTCATAGGGTGCCGAAGAGTATCTCAAATCATGGTATTCCATTAGTTGAAGGAGGATGCACATAAGGGTGTAGTGGAAAATGATGACGGCCCGACCCAAAATGTTCGTAAAGTGACTCTCCATTATTTCATTGGAGTCTGTGATGATAGTGAAGGGACCAGCCCAAAGGGTCGGGATTGTAGCCGGGCAGTGATCAGGAGCGGGGGTGAAGGGGAACAACCCCCGTAGTATGGACTAGAAGGCGTAGGCCTGTATACTGTTGCATGTAATATGAGATACATGTAGGATGGGATGCGCACAAGATTAGATTGTGTGCCATAGGTGCACCCAATATTCGGCACCTTGGTACAGTTCATGCAACATTGAACACTTTTAGGCAAGATTATAAGTTTTATTCAAAATAATTGAATCTTGTGACCACATGACATAGGCAGAAACAAGGTCGGATGATGATCAAACCATTGTGGGCTCGTGCAAAAGTAGTCCCATAGGAGACTTGTCATGATAGATCCAACATGGAGGGTTTCATTTTTCTGTGTATGCATGGAAGAGGCAGTCTTATGTGTAGTAGAGCAACATATGACCATCGAAGACCTCTCCCAAATGGTGGTGGCTACACTTGTATTTATAGGTGAACCCGAAAGTGGTTGTACTTAAGAATTGGGGCATAGAAGAGATCTTACACACACCCTACAATGGGTGTGCACACAAAGGGTCATTTGATGTCAAATTGGATGTGTAAGAATCATGCACGAATATTCTAATCTAGCACGAACCTCTCAAAACATGTGTGCCCTTTCCTTATATGTTTTTTGGTTTTCTTGGGAGGAAGATGACATCTCATTGGGTGCGTAAAAGGTTTTTGCGACATGTTGGGAACAAGATTTTACTATTTCGCAAAAGATTCCATTCTTGAGAATAAAACAACTTTTCTTGTGTGCAAGATTTCACATCATATGCGCAAAACCACACCTTGCCCCAAAATCTTCCTGGATGGTCATTTCCATCATTCTGACTTCGAACGGAAAAAACATCTGATCTGTAACTCTGTTTGAGCTCCACATCTAGTCAAATCAAAGCTTTCGAAACGATCTATGCTCTGAGGTCATGTTCCAAAGCATTTTATTAATTACATGGATTTGTTTTCCAGTGCCAACAATGTTGTACTGTAAATTATTTTGAGTAAAACTTTTAAATAGTCATGTAGATCAATAAATGTGTAGATTTTGAGGATACATTTGAGAAGAAGAATATTATCCTTCAAAAGAATAATATATTTTTTAATTTTTTGTGTTTCAAAATGAGAAAAATTTATTAGGAGTATTTTTTGAATAGTCCCTTAGAAATAAATATTACTGCATATTAATACATTGAAACTTTTACTGGGTATTTTATTATAGTGATTTTACAATGGAAAAATGTATCTTTACAACATACAATTTATGATATTATTAATAGAGGAAATGAATTTAATATAGATTCCTATTAATGTGATATTTTGAGAAGATTGAGTATATGAAAATATAATATCTAATAGATACTATTGTTGATTACATGAAATTATTTGAAGAGAAGTACAGAAAGTTATGGATCTCAAAGAGGAAGAAGTTCTTGTTTAAACATATTTCAAAGAATAATAAGACAAGTGAATATACAGATCATTTGACGCGTATTGTCTCTTGATTGAATTTTGACTTAAGACTTTAGCTATAGATTATATAATGAAATGGATATTGTGGTGTTTCAGAGGCTGAGTTGCATGTCTTTTGTTTAAAGATATCTTGCAATTTATATTTGTTTTATAAGATAAAATAGATACTATTTGTTTGTGAAGTTTCATCCATTCACACATTTTAATCAATTTTGTGAAAAATTTACGGAAAAATAACTCATGGGATATAAGAATAGAGAACTAGTGGGAGATGAAGACTATGGTAGATGTATAAATTTCCCTTCACTTGTGTCATATAGTAGAGGTGTGACACCAATGTAATTTGATGAACACACATATTTAATACTGTGTGAATAGGTTTTTATATAATCATGGTATAACCATTGTAATTGGTGATTCGATTGTAGTAGATAATTCATGACCCAATGATAGTTGGCATGAAAATGAGTAAGTTACCCGCACCTGGGTCAAGGCTTGTAAAAATATATGTGTTGTTTCTATGTTCAGAATTTACACTAGATATAGGTTTTTTGAGGTGTGAAATAAAGAGATTAATTTACATCCTAATAGGACACATAGGGTAAAACCCAAAATAGGTGACATTAAAATATGAATTTTCTTTTTGGAAAAATCATTCCACGTCTTATAACCCCACCTGGTGTGTCTTCTTAGTCTAGTGGACATTTAATATGCATTGTCTTCAGAATATGTGGTTCTATACATTATGATTTGATATAGCCTCCCATATGTGTGATAATATATCATGGTTCTTGTATCTAGCCCCTATATAATTGGATAGGGTATTAGGCTGGAAAACATATCTTACTTCTGGGCCAAGTGGGGTACTAGTGGGTTGGGTCATCTCATAATTGTATCAGAGATGTTTAAATCAAATTAATTGAGTTTTGATAGTGTATAGTTGTAAGGATTGGTTTTTAATTTATACAGTAATGGTATAAAAGAGTCTTGAGTTTGGTTAATAGAACAATGAACCCAGTGATTGTTCGGGGTGGTTAATTTATCCTTTCACTAGAACTATGATCACCTATTAGTCAACTCAAAACACTGAGTCATTCGTTATCGGGTCGTGATGGTACAAGAATCCTGTAGTGTGTCTATTGTGGTGTCATTCATGTTATTCTCTGTTCATCTCTTTTAAATACACTATAATTATTTTTTGTTCCTCTTGTCAAACATAGTCATCCACCCCCAAGAATTTCAGGTCAAATTGAGAGGTAATGTCTTATTAAGCTTGTGATAATGGATCAAACTTTATACATTAACTAGTTAAGTGATAAATATTAATTATAAATAACTAATAGGGGTTATTCCCATCACTAGTGTAGTAAAGTGTTGATACCACATTGATTAAGCATAGAGAATTCCCACCCACATTGCTGATAGTCATCCTTATAGATAATGATGATAAAACATGATTATAGAGTACTTATGATTTCCTCAGTCAAAGGCCTCATAATTTTTAATGTTATTTAAACTATCACACACCCCAACACACTAATAGAATCAATCCTACATTGAAAATAAATATATAGAGTTTCCCCTAATGCCTACCTCGAATAGCCCTCATGTTTTTGATTTGCATCGTTGGTATAAAGCACATGACAAGAGGAATTACCCTCAATAATATGGGGAATATGTTAACAAACACCAATAAATCCCTAAAAATTAAATATAAAATGTCCATCATACCATATTTCATGTAAAACCTTTAATATGAAAATCTCCAAAATGAAATACAAAAATAGATCCTAAGGTTGAAACTCAATTGCATCACCAACCTGCAAGCTAGTAATATCTACCTCGCTCTCTGAAACCCTAGTATAAAACCAAAATACAGTATATATATTATAATTGATCATCACATGTCTACTTACTAGGATCATACCCAAAGTATCTCATGAAAATGTTGGATGTGTATGATACTTCTCCTATGAATGAACAACAAAAATAACATGACCGTAAACATGTCAGCTAATCATCCATAACCTCACCAAGGATCACTCACCAAATAAATTAAACAATGTTGTAAAATATTATACAAATAGAATATATAAGTTACCCTAATAATTTTCACTGCTACATTAAAACACTCACTCCCCAATGTCAAAAGTCCTATTTTTTCAGCACTTACATACCCATCAATATCATCATTGACCACATACAACATGTAAAGGGTAGTAGGGTATCTTGTATATGAAGGACATAAACATTATTCCCTCCTCCATTGATGAATGTCCCCCACCATTTATCTTACCATTCCATCATTAGGAATCACTATAAACTATGTCCTGAATATCACATGGCATCACCACCAACTAGACATTAAACTCAAGTTATCACCATCAGGTAAACATTCATATATTGGGACATCAACCAAATAATCTTATATAACTACACATCACCACCAAAAATTTCTTTATCACTAGAAAGCACTACAAAAGGGGGGGGGGGTTCATTATATGGGTTAGACTAACATCCACTCTTTCCAACCAGGATGTTGGGGAAATCACTTAGAACCCAAAACCTATCAGATTCATCATCAGATTCTCAACTCAATTGTGATGTATATAGAAAAAAAATGAAAATGAATTAATAGTAATTCCGAAAAAATTATAATCCTATGAATCCATATCAAAATATATACCATATATCATAATACTACCTCATATCCAATTGGTATTCACCACTAAATACTACCTCCATTTAATGAAAATTACAACAAAAAATATCCACACAAAGACAAAAATTCAATTATTTATAGATTCAACAATTTATAGGTATTAAAATTTAATAAAAATGATCTATTTAATAACCATTTAGTTCCAAATTTAATGATAAACCATTCCAAAGAACAAAATTCATTTAACATAAGTCCCTAGACATTTAATTCCATCCCATTTATCAATATTCATTTAATTATCTAATTACCACACATTGAATTCCATCCCACACACATGTAATTATATTTATATTACACTCTCATTCAATAATTGCCTATTAAATTCCATAAATACTTGGTAAATATTATATTTCCTCCGGAAAAAAACCCATCCAACCCATGGTAATAGGCATTAACCAGAAACCATAACCAACCCTAAATATATCCCTTTCTAAAATAATTGTAACTCCACTTCCTCAAAACATTCTACTTCTTTACTAGTGACTTCCATAAGAATAAAAACCCATATGATCCCCTGAATCATAATAAATTTACAGAAAACAAATCACCACACATAGGTGTAGATTTCAACTCCTATAATTACTATAATTTCAATCTAAAATGGATTTCATAATATTTCATTGAATATTTCATGGGTGATAATTAAATCATTGTAGTTTTCATACATCTAATTGAAATGATTGATTTAAGTTCATATCTATTTATGAAGGTTATTTTCAAAAAAAAAATCACATTATGGGAATAAAATATATAGTAACTACTACATGCTCATAAAAATTAGTTTCATGTTCATGGAATGAATCAATAATGGGAATATAATGAAACTGATAAACACAAGAGATTTATGATGATCCGTTAACTTTTCATTATGTCTGGTTCATTATATTCATTTGGTATATCCTTATATCTCACCCAAAGTAAATTAAAAACATTATTTTTTCATTGATACGCATAGATAATAAGAGATATCCTAGATCCCCTACCATAATAAAGTATTTCTTAATTGGTGAAACCAAAATGAAGAATACCCACCCAAAATAAATGATTATTTCCAATGGGATGTCAACATCCTAGATCACAACACCCATCGTCTAATACGTCCCAAAATTCCACCGAATCCATCAATATCTCACAACCGTAGTCTTCTCTAGTTGGAGAATAATTATAAAATCATGAATTATGAATAAGGAACTCGCATAAAATTTCCTAAAATAAATCTCCCAATAACGATCCCCAATGATGTTGAAGTGGAGATAGAATATTGGAAAAAATCCCCAAAATACCTCTGATGAATGAAGAAATGAAAAAATGATGAGTTTTATGGGACTTATAAATTTCTACCTACAATATAAGAACAGTCACTCATTCCATGAAACCCCCATTCATGTCCTGGGTAATTTTTGAAAATTAACTTTGCGGTTCATGTCTCGAAATCCTATATATTCAATGATAATTTACATTGGGAATAGGGTAAACACTGTGATCCCCACTTAAAGTAGTATCACTAAAATCAAACATACTAAGATTCAAGACATGAAAAGGGAACACATCATGAATACCATAGGGAAGTGTCCTTATAACACCACCACAGATTCCTCATACCGAATACCATGATCTACATTGTGATATCCAACAAAAATTTCATTCTTATATTGAAAAACATCCACCTTCCAGAATTTTTCTCCAACTTTATCCTTAAATTCCTCTGGGCTCCTCCTAACACCTCTGACACCCAAAATACACAAGGTAAAAAAATGAAATATCTGGGTTATTACATATGAAACCTCTCAAATGATTGCAATCCTCAATAAAAAAATATAAAATAGAGAATAAGGGTAAATTAAAAATAACTAACTAGTTAGGGACATACAAATTCTATAATTACCCCCAGATACATTGTGATCAAAATTAACCTGCTTTAAAAACATTATTCCACAAACACATCCTATAACCAATTTATCTAAGTCAACCAAAATATCCCCTTCATTCCGTGAAACTTTTTATAAATTCACAGATTAAACTATTAGGGTGAGATAGAGAACTAATTATAAAATACATAACACATATATATAAGGATATAAATCCTCTTCTAAAATTGAATATAATGTTTATCATCCTCTTTCCACCCCATTAAAGCATCACCATAACTAACATGGCCTCGTAACACATCCACCTATCGCTATCCCCTATGAGACTCCCCCACTTTCCACATCAAATAATTTTACACCATCATATTTTATAATAATCCCCTACCCATATCCTTTGTATTATATTATTTAAGGATACCAACTCCTATATCTCCCTCCAAGTATCCATATACATTCTTACAATATATCCTTCTAGCTTCCTAATTATCACATCATCATAACATTAGCTATTTCTAATGAATAAGATATATCATAATTTTAATCCTAATGTAACTGATCACCCTCTTTCCACCCATTTAAAGAATCACCATAACTAACATGATCTCATAACACATACAACTCTCTCTCTCCCCCCTATGAGTCTCCACCACTATCCACATCAAATAATTTTACCCCATCATTTTTTATAATAATCCCCTACCCATATCCTTTGTATAATATTATTTAAGGATACTAACTCTTATGTCTCCCTCTAAGTATCCTTATACATTCTATCAATATCTCATTGTGGATTCCTACTTATCACTTCCTCCAAACAGTCCCCAATTCTAATGAAAATGAGATATCATAATTTAAATCCTAAGGTAATTCTATCATCTGTAAAATATATATATTTAGATATTTAATTGTGAACAAATGTCTCATAATTTGCTGGTCTGTGAAGATGAAAAAAGATCTCAACTATGAGGTAATGGAGCACAACATGAGATACAACAATGTTTCCCTATCTCTAGATAATGGGTGGAATATTTATTCTTTCTGGGATTTAAATAAGTTGAACCATAATAGATAACTACCCCAAGGTTAATCATGATGATCCCCAAAACAAGATAGAAAGAATAACAAAATTCCTTGAAAATCACTGCCCCTCAAGAAACTAAAGAAATAGGGAACATATCTTCTACTTCATTAGGTTGTTAATGGTTGAGTGACACTAATTAATCTAGATAAATTCGTGGTCCTTACTATTGAAAGTATTAGTAGGGATAACATATAATATAATTCAAATACATAAACTATGTAATAGTCTGAAAACATAATGAACCAATGAACTTCAACCACATTCTAGGGTGGTACCTAAGAAATTGGAGACTCAATCTTCCACAGATCTGTAGACACTATAAATACTTATTGATGTTACCATATAGTTATATGAATTCAATAATTTATTTCATTAAAATAATTGCCAAAAATATTTTAGGTTTAGGGTGGTATATAAATATAACAAAAAATTTACTAATGTAACTCATGTATTTTGTAACTAATGGACATTTTTTCCACTATATGAGAAATTTCAAAATTTATAACATGCCTTCAATATATCCCCTACAAAATAATAATAGAAACTATTCTAGATATTATACACTATTTTTATCTTTATAACCTGGTGAAATAGAATAATAAGAAGGTGATGATCTAAAAATTTCAGTAATGGTAAATGTCAGTGATAATAATCAATGATCATAATAGGTCGTAGGATAAGAATATGGTTGTAATTAAGATACACAATAGTATCATACCCAAAAATTAATATATCAAAATTCATATGTTAGGGAATAAATATTTTCATAATATAGGACATGAATCAAATGTGTGTGAAAACATAATCGAATAATCATAAGATAAGAGAGATTTACATGGGAATAAGAATAATTTAAAAATAATGCAATAACATGTAAATTAACTTGGAGATATGGAATCATATATTCATATAAATCATAATGTTGTGGATTAGGTTCCTTATCTTGATTACCTTAGTGGATCATTCTTTACACACGTGTTTCCATTAGTGGATCAAGATTCAGTCATCTATTTCCCATGGTGGATCGAGTCATCCCAACTCATTTCCCTTTATCTCATGAGATACAAAACAATAACCAATTCATTGGAGGCTAATATAGGACCTCACCCATCATCATTCAAATATTTCTATGCCATATAAAATCATATCACAAATAAACTATAGAAATAACAATAGGTTTCGTATACCTTTCGAATGGAATCATAAAATAAAAACATTCATTATTTGTTCAATAATAATAACATGATAACCCAATGGAAAATAAATGGGAAGAAAAATAAATTTAGTAACATGAAATTTAAATACCATTCAATCAAGTTATAAATCATACAATATTTATACCTTATATATAATTGGTATAAGGTTAATTGAATAATTTATATAATCAGCCATTATATGAAATCTTGGTGAACACCCACATATCAATGGTATAAATAATAGGATATTCATAGAAAAAATACATTTGAATAAAAATTATTCTCATATAAAAAAAGATAATTTGGAAAGACAATGGTAGTAATGGATCATTCCCATAAAAAATAAGGGAATTACATAAGTTATCCATAAAAAGAAGGCGGATTCTATAATTTAAATAATAGACTAATTAATGCATAATATATGAAAAATTACAATAAATAAGAGGATTATAAAAATAATTTTTAGTAGTTTTTGAGAAATACAGTATGAAAATGAAAAATGTATTTGAAATTTTAAAATATTTTTCAATGAAGTATTTTATAAAACTTAGAGAAAAATAATTTCTTTTAGAACCTTAAAAAATGAGATGAAATATTTCATATAAAATGAAAAAGTTAGAAGAAATATTTTTTCACATGTAAAACCACATAAAAAATATTTTATAATGAATTTTTATGATTTTCGTAAATATATGATGTAATAGTTTTTTCAAAAATAATTTTCAAAAAGGTGAATGAAAAAAATTTAAAAGAATTTATTTATAAAATAAATTCATTAATTGATCCTTGAGTGACATAATGTTTATCCAAAGGAATATGCAGTGTAAGAGAAAAAAAAATTATTTGAATGGATGGAAAACAATTTGAAATATTTTTATGTACCCTTGTTGAAAATACACATCATAAAAATACTAACAAAAATTCATTTCTAAAATTGGAGATGGTAAATACGTAGGTTATATGATATAATTTCTTTTCACAATTATAAAGTATAAAAATAATGGGATTGTGAAATATTGGTAGGGAGGGGAACCCATCATTAAAGAGGATGAAAACTATTATCCAAGATGATATACAGTTAAGAATGAAATTTAACCATTGTAAAATATTGGAAAAAAAAAATTTTATACAAGATATTAAGAAAATTTTCCTTTAAATAAACTCATAGAGTGGAATAATCTAATGTTATAACAAAGGGCTGTGACAGTACTCATTTTAACTCAACCATGGGAGGTGAGTTAATAAAAACCATTACGGTAATAGTAATATAAGTACCAAAATAACAAGAGATATTTTCTATTTAATAGAAATTTAAATATCATGAGATGAAATATATTCATTATAAATGAAGGAAATGATTCATTTATTACCCCATATAATAGAAATAATGGTGAAAAATGTCAAACATGTCTCTCGAGTTGAAAATGATGAAAATTTAAACATAAAACATTGTCATTTTTGAGTCACAATCCATTGATGAAATGAACTTGATGTATAACATTGAAAATCAAAAAATATAAGTTATTCATGATAACAAAAATTAAATGGGAATTATTTTCACCATTGAAAATAAAACAAGGTGGGTAACATAATCACTTCACAAGGAATTCAAATATGAGACAAAGAAAATTTTCCATAATAGAAATACTCAAGTCAAATCCATTTGATAGATATTACTAGAAATTAAACATAAAATTCCATTAATAATGGGAGTATCTTCTTACAAAATATTAAAGAGGATGTTGATACACCATTCCAATGAATACTTGGTTAATAAAAAAAATATTTTTCAAGGGGAAATAATTTGAGATAGGAAACTCTTAACTCAAAATTTTCATCCGTGAATGTAACACCCCAAGATTCCATAGTACGTTTCCCTTTGAATAATACAATAGATTCAGATGTACGCAACATTGAGTTCTAGCACACCATGACAAATCAAACTAGCCATTATGAATAGTAATACTCACTTGTTAAAATTTTATAATTTTTATTTTTTTAAAAGGACTTCATTTTTGGATTTGGAATATCAAAATTATCTTAGGGTTAATTTTTGGTATTTTTCTAAGAATATTCAATTTTTGATGAATATTGAAAACACTGCGTTATTGTTTAAAACCGAATTTTAATTTAAATAATTATTTATTTTATTTAAAATTTATTTTATGTAATAATAGATAAATTATACCTATATTAGTTCAATTCAACTCATTCGAGACATTTTATAATAAAATTATATGTATAAAATTTTGTGGAATTTTTTAACGTCTTTTACCTACCTTCTAAGCACGTTAGAAAATTTGCATAAAATGTAATTTTACCACATTTGTGACATGAATTTAAGAAATCTGATAGACTCATTTGATATAACAATGTAAAATTTCATTCAATAAGATTAAAATAATTATTGGTGAATAATATCTTTTGACATTTATTTACCACAGTTAAAAGTAAATATGGTATTTAAAAGAAAAATGATATTATTATTACCCTAAATCATACCCAAATTCTATTGGATAAGTGTATTTAGACTAAAATAATCCTTAGGAATAAAATTTGATCCTTTTGGTACACTTGGATTAGATTAAGACATTTATTATTATTTTAATTAAAGAAGAGTTAAAAGTGTTAAATTCACATTTCCATAACTAAAACATTTCGAATATAGGGTTTACAAAAAGATAAATTCGACTATAAATATTCATTATAAAGATAAAATAATTTCCAACCTAATAGTATATTATTTATTATTTTTAGACATTAAATAATTAAATTTATTTATGACACAATGATGATGCAGTAATTACCTTATTAATGAAAGATTAAAATAATTGATAATATAATTATCCAATGAAATGTAAATTGATACTTTTGTTGAATTACAAAAAATTTATAGGTTAATATGACATGTTAGGGTTGATTAAATGAATTTTTCTCAAATTAATTAAGTTTTTAGAACTTTATAAAAAATCAAATACTAAATAGTGTCAAAATTGACATAAACGAGTTTTTAAAACAAATACTATATTATTAAATGATATAATAGTCCTAAAAATATAAGGTTTGGCCAAATGAATAATATGATAATATATATATCATTAGTGAAGCACTTTTGTTTCTCTTTTAATTTCATAGTATGTTTATTAACCATATGTTATATTAATACTAAAATACTTTGTAAACGTTAAACTATTTAACTAAGAGTTAAATTTAAGAGATAAGGTTAATATGGGGACATAAACATATCTAAAACGTATTGGTTGAGAGTTTTTATACCCGCCTCACCTTAGAATCTACATAAATCATTTTGTAGAGATTATAAACCAAATATGATTGTATAATAAAATAATATTTCAATATTTCCCAAAAGTGACCCTCACCACTCTTATAAAAGGGTACTTCCCCTTCTCTCAAAATCACACCTCCAAAGAAATTTGTCTCGGCCAACACATGTTCAAATATCCTTCTAACTACCATAATTTTTACCTAGAGTCCATAAATTGATCTTAAAGCCAACCTATTTAGCCCTTTTGATCAACTCAAAAGGAAGCACCTGAAGAATAGGTAATAATTTCACCACCTTATTCGAAGTTCTATTCTTCTTCTAATTCCTCTTTATTTTTGGTTCCATACCAAAAATAATAACTCTAGTAACTTATACATACTTTTATGTTATTATAAATATGGTACAACCATATTCATTATTCTTTCCATCTTATGAATGAAAAGTCACCATACATGGGTACGTATGACTTACCATCTCCATGTCGTGGTATAGTTTGTTATTCAAACACTTAATTATTTGGATTGGTATAATAATGAGTATAAATAATGTAAATAATGAATATAACATGTAAAGGATTATGTATATATGATATACCGTCCAATTACATAATATTTCACCATCAATATAATGATATTGTCACTCCTGCGTACGTAAAGATTATCATCTCCACGAATGCGATCAAATTTATTCCCCATCATAACCATTCAAGAATAATTTACATTTTATGATTAAATATTTTTTAAGAACGTAATATAATTCTATATATGAACCAAATACATATTATCCATAACAAACATGTCTTACTTAACCATGCATATAAAGGATAATGAATCAGTTGACACCAGAAATGATGATACTACTGAAATATTATTAACAATGAAATATTACAATATCATATATGATATCATATTTAGGTATTTGGTTATTGTATAATTTAATAACAATTATTTAACTATTATACACATGGTTAACATACCCTAGGTCAAGGAAATGTATATGGTAAAGGTTAATTCTACAATCTCTTCATTATCTGAGGTTGTTTATACGTGAGTATCTACTAGGACCTCTTTATCATCCATATCTGTGTTTTTTAAAAATTTATATAAAAAAAAATTACAAATTCCTAAACTATGGGTGAAATTCATTTATACTCTTTTTTTAATTTTTATAAGATTTTTATAAAGGAATATTTCCACTGTTTTCAAAACAAGCTCTTTTGCGACCTTTTTTGAAAGAATTAAAGAGATAATGATTTTTTAACTTATACGGCGTGTGTGGCTATTTTTTGCCATTATAACACCTTCGAAGCCTCCCTTACAATATTATAACAATATTTTCAAAATAAATGGTTTCATTTCAAATTACATGAATTTTAAATGATTTCAAAATAGAAAAAGATATTTATCTCAAGTAGTTTTGATTCCATCTTTGTCAACATAATTTTTTATATTTTACGCTTATTTGAAGTTGATTTATTATGATACAATATTCCATACTATATTGATTTTTTTTTGAAATTTTTGACTGTGGATGTGATATTTTTATTCAATTTATGGTTTATGGTTAATGTATTTACATTTCTTATGCTCGTTTTAATAAGAAAGTTTATGTTATGTTTCAACCTTTTCATATAAGTAATGTGTTGGACTTAGTAGGTGATGGGTGGAGCCCACTATAGCTCCTCGATGAATCATTATGTCTCCTGAGACATACCATTTTCTTAGTAAAATTCCTTGAAAAAATTTTATTTGTAGTATTGTCCTGAGGCCTTGACTATGTGGTTATGATGTCTGGCATTATGCATTCCATCATTATGAAATTGGCTATTGATATTATATGTGATTATTAGACTAGTAGTATATGCATGTGAATAAGTAAATGGAATTATTTGATTTATCTTTTCTATATTATTCGAAAGTTTAAATTTAAGAGGAATTTGTTTTAGTCATATACAATGCCTTAAAATTTTATGCTTATTTATGATGGTTTCTGCAATATTGTTATCCTCACTGAGCACCTAAGCTCACCCCTTTATATGTTTAATTTTTCCCATGATACAAAAAAGTATATTACGACTGACCTATAGGGATAGTATGAGGGAGATAAATGTTTTAAAAGGAGACAAAATGTTGTTTTATTTCATTTCATAATGTTTTGTAAAACTTGTGTTTTTTTCTAGTACTTCCAAGGCAACTAAACTGATCGGTATTTCGGGATTTGATCCCTTATAATCATGCAAATGTAATATAATAATGCACCTACTCTGGGTAACGAGGTTCATGGTGCTAAAGTTGGTATTAGAGGATGTTTAGTACAAACCTTGGAAATTAAATTTAGAAAAACTCTATTAGATAACATTACCCTAAGATATACATTGAGGATTAGTATAGAAGATATCCCAAGAATTTTGATAATATAGAATTTTTTTGAGTTTTCCAAATAGTACGTCCCTATCTAGATACGAGTAGGTAGAGGCGGATCTAGTAGAGATGTACTACGGAGTGAAAACTCTGACAAGGAGTTTCGGACTTGACTCGGGTTATCCTCGTACATGACAATGGGCCTTGCTGCACTCTTGGTAACGACAATCCCGGGGGGATATTCTTATAATAATTCATATTTTCTTTACAAACCATTATGAAGGATTTATGAGTATATACCTCCTCAAAGAAAACTTTTCTATGATTATGGATTATATCTATAAACTGTTCAATTTATGTTAAGTGTTTTACAAGTTCGTAATTATTTATTGTGATTCCTAAACTAATCTAGTGTATGCCATTGTTTAGAAATGGTGCCTAGTGGAAGTAATAGATACCATATAAACACGTGTAATCAATGTATATATTTCCATCCTACTAAAGATAATTATACAGGAGCTGGTGACGAAACTGGTGCAGATCAATTTATCACCATACTGGGAAAACTCACTTAGGTTATGAATAATAACATTACCTATATAGAGCTCCCTGATCCACAACATGGAGGATCCAAGTTAGGATGCTTCATGAGGAAACAACCACAAAAATTCATTGGGACTAAAAATACATGTGTAGCTAAGCAATGGATAAGTTCCTTATAGTAATTATTTCATGCTTTGTGGAGTATAAAAATGTAAAAAGTTTTCATGGCAATTTATCGCCTCACTAGAGATGCAGATCAATGGTGGTCTTTAATTAAAAACACAAATGAAGATGAAGAAGTATCAAATATATAATGGAGGGTTTTTAAAGGGGTTTTCATAGAAAAATAATTTCCTTGTGACCATTGAGTGGATATGGAAACCCAATTTCTGAGTCTGAGGTAAAAGGAGGATGAGAAATTCGCAAAGTACGTGGCTAAATTTACAAGGTTAGAAAGGCATGATAGAGATTATATACGTCACCCAAGGAGTAATATTGATTGATTCTATGATAGGTTAAAACCATTTCTCCATCGAGAATTAGTCTCACAATCCTTCTCATCGTACAAATATATTGTCTCATGTGATATCAAGACATAAAAGGAATTTTATATGTCTAAAAACATTATTAAAATTAAAGATAAGAAGAGATCTGATGAACACTCTTGAAATGAAAATAAGGGGAAGAAGGGAAATGTTGAATTTCCATCCTTCAGTAAATGTGGGAAGAAACACCCCAGTACATTCCTGAAGGGAATGGGAGTCTGTTACAAGTGGGGTGAAAAAGGTCACCATGCTCTTGATTGTAAGGGAAAGAAAGAGTTTGCAAATGTTGAATTCTACAATTTTTGTTAAATGTGGAATTGTGAAAATGAATGTCCTAAGAACCAAAGAATAGTTACCTCAGAAAAGGCCAAGGGAGAAAGGCCAAGCATATGTGATCACTACTGTTGAGGTTAAAGCTCAAAAATATGTGGTGGTAGCTAATTTAATGGTTTCCTCAATTTATCCAATGTATTATTTTATTCTGTATCATCGCATTGTTTCATTTATTCCCAGTTTTCTTAGAGAATTAGATATTTAAAATTTGATTAAATAAGGGAGTTTTTGGCAAAACTCCTAAGGTAAGTATCATTGTAATAAAGTTTTATGAATTAGTTCTATTTAGGGTATATAAATGTTCATTATCTATTGAACTCATCGTCATACCCATGATTTAATTTGATATAATCCTCAATATGGATTGGATTTTAGACAATGATGTGAAAATTTGTTGTAAGAAGAAAGAGGTTACAATTTTCGATGATGATATGGAATACCTTATCTTTAGAGTAGAAACATCACTATATGATTATTATCTAGATCCCCCCAATATACATACGAAATTCAATTATAGGGGAGGAATAGAATGAAATAACAATGTGTGTGGAAAATAATTTTAAAATAGAGGATGTAACTATCATACAAGAATATGTTAATGTGTTTCAAGAGGATTTACCTAGACACCCTCCAGAATAAGAAATTGAGTTTTCCATTGATTTAATTCCTGGTTCAAGGACCATATCAAATACCCCTTATAGAAAGGACACTTTGGAATTAGTGGAACTAAAGAAATGACTATACGAATTGGGTAATAAAGTATTTATTCACCCTATGGTTTCTAAATGGTGAGCCCCTATTCTTTTTGTTAAGAAGAAAGATGGATCTATGAGGTTGTGTATTGATTATTGGGAGATCAATGATATAACTAGAAATAACAAGTATCCCCTACCTCAAATTGAAGACTTATTCGATCAACATCATGAAGGTCAATATTTTTCAAAAATTGACCTTCGATCTGGATATAATCAGTTGTGTGTGAAGAAGGAAGACATTCTGAAGACAACATTTTGTACTAGGTATGGGCATTATGAGTTTACAGTAATACCTTTTGGACTGACTAATGAAACCTCTATTTTCATGGATCTAATGAATAATGTTTTCATGGAATATCTTGAGGAAATGGTAGTAGAATTTATTGATAATATCTTGGTATACTCTAAAAGCTATGAAGAACCTGAAAATCACTTTCGCACTATTCTAAAAACCCTCAGAAGAAATGAATTATATGGGAAGTTTTGAAAATGTGAATTCTAGTTTCTGGAAATTTCTATTCTGGGCCATATTGTCTTTAGGGATAAAATATTTTTTAATCCTTATAAGATAAGATCAATACAATAATGGCCAGAAGCAATGAGTATAACTAAGGTAAATAGTTTTATTGGGTTAGGAGGTTATTATCGGAATTTCATCCATAATTTTTCCCGATTGGAAAAACCATTAACCAAGATCAAACATAAAGGAGTTAAATTTGTTTGGACAAAAGAGTGTGAAGAAATTTTTGAAGAACTGAAGAGATGATTAGTCAATGCTCCTATATTAACTCTACCATCAGGGAATGATGGGTTCGTTATTTATAGTGATGCTTCAAGGAAAGGACTTTGTTGTTTCCTTATGCAGAATGATAGAATTATAAACTATGAATCATGACAGCTAAAAACTCATGAACAAAACTATCCCACTCACTCTCTTGAGTTATTAGTTGTAATCATTGCTTTGAAGATATGGAGACACAATATCTATGGTGAAAAAAGTGAGATATATACCGATCAAAAGAGTTTGAATTATATTTTCTCATAAAAAGTACTCAGGGTGAAGAAAAGACGATGGCTTGAACTACTCAATGATTTTGACTTCACTATACAAAACCACCTGGGGTTGAAAAATAAGGTGGAAGATGTTTTCAGCAGAAATGATCTTGGTGTTCTGAACAAGATGAGAGTTAAAAGGGATCCATGTACAAGTGTCTAGTAAAAATGGATATGGGAAAATCATGGAAGGTGAAACATCAACACTTTTTCAAATTTTTTCCAAATCATCTTTACTAGAAATGATAAAAAGTTATCACACTGATGATGAGGAGTTTCAGAAGAAAATTAAAGTTGTGAACGATGAGAGGTTGATTGACATTGTATATGGAGATGGAATTTTTAAAATTCGGGAAGAGACATTGTGGTCCTGACATACCCTATATAAAAAGGGAATTGTTGGATGATTCTCATAGATTCAATTTCTCTATACACCCAAGTAGAACTAAGAAATAAGATGTATAGAGATTTGAAGAAACGTTTTTGGTGGGACAAAATGAAGGGGGAGATTTGTGAATATGTGTGAAGATGTATAGTTTGTCAACAGTTGAAGGATGGAAGACTACATTGTAGAGGATTAATGAAACCTATTCCCATACCTGAGTGGAAATGGGATGATATTATGATGTAATTTTTCATGGGGATACCAAAGACTCCTAGAAGGAATGAAGGAATATGGGTATTTGTTGATCTTCTTACAATGTCAGCACATTTTCTTGCTATAAGAGAAGATTTAACACTTGAATGCTTAGCAAGACTATATATTTATAGAGTTACAAGACTTCATGGTGTACCCCTATCGATTGTTTTTTATCGTGATCCACGCTTTACATCAAGATTCTGGAAATGTATTCAGAAATCCCTAGATACTGAACTTCGTTTGAGTACTGCCAACCACCCTCAAACCACTGGACAATCAAAACAGACTATTCAAACCATAGAATACATGTTGAGATCATCCTCACGTGGCATTCAAGGAATTTGGGATCAGTATTTGAATATGGTAGAATTTTCCTATAACAATAGCTTCCTTTCAAGTATTCTGATGGCACCATATGATGCGTTATATGGAAATAGATGAAGCAAAAAATCTTTTTGGGATGATGTTGGCGAATGAAAATTCGTAGACATAGAACTTTTTGTGGAAAAAATGGAAAAGATGATGATTATCCAATCCCACATCAAAGCAGCTCAATGTAGGAAATAGAGAAATGCTGATAAACAGCGGAAGGATTTGGAATTTCAAGTAGGAGATCATGTTTTATTGAAGGTATCTCAATGGAAGGGTGTTATAAGTTTCACTAAGAAATGTAAATTATGTCCTAGGTACATCGGACATTTCGAAATTTTAGAACAAATTGGAGTTGTAGCTTATCGTTTGGCAATGCCTCCATGTCTCTTCAATGTTCATGATGTGTTCTAGGTATCACTATTGAGGAAATACATGCCTGACTCAACACTTGTACTCATCTATGAAGAAATATAATAGGAACCCGATCTGCCTTATTGTGAAGAGCCTATCAGGATTCTTGATACCAGAGAAAAAGTGATGAGAAACTGGACAACTCATCTGGAAAACGTTCTATAGAAAAACAATAAGATAGAAGAGGCAACGTGGGAACCTGAGGAACATATGATGAAGAACCAACCGAATATTTTTATGCAGTAGAATTATAGAAATTCTTAGGATCAAATTATTTGAAGGAGGGGAGAATGTAACATCCCAAGCATCCACATTACATTTCCCTTTGAATAATTCAATAGTTTGCGATGTGCGTAACATCGAGTTCTAGCACACCACAACCAATCAAAAAATCCATTTTGAATAGTAATAACATATTTTTGAAATTTTATAAATTTTATTTTTGAAAATGGACTTCATTTTTGGATTCAGAATATCAAAATTATCTTAGGGGGAATTTTTGGTATTTTTCCGAATACATCCATTTTTTTGATGAATAGTGGAAAACACTGTTTTATTGTTTAAAACTGACTATTTATTTAAATAATTCTTTATTTATTTAAATTTATTTTAATTAAAAATAAATACATAATACCTATATTAGATCAATTCAATTCATTGGAGTCACTTTATAATAAAATTAGATGTATAAAATTTTATAGATTTTTTTAACGTCTTTTACCCACCTTCTTGGCACATTAGAAAATTTACCTAAAATGTAATTTTACTACTTCTGTAAATTGAATTTCAAAATTCTGAGAGACACGGTTGATATTATTAAGTAAAATTTGGTTCAATAAGATGAAAATAATTTTTGGTGAATAATAACTTTTGACTTTTATTTACCACAGTTAAAAGTAAATTGGGTAATTAAAGGTAAAATTGATATTATTATTACCCTAACACATATCCTAATTCTATTGGATAAATCTATTTCGACCAAAACAAACCATATTAATAAAATATGATACATTTGGTACTCATGGATTATATTAGGACATTTATTATTATTTTATGTATAGAATAGTTAAAAGTGTTAAATTCAAAATTTTTTATTACTAAAACATTTTTAATATTGGGTTACACATAATATAAATTTGACAATAAATATTAATTAGAAATATTAAAAGATTTCCTACATAATGGTATTTTATATATAATTTTTTTGAAATTAAATAATTAAATTTATTTATGACACAACGATGATGCAGTAATTACCTTATTAATGAAATATTAAAATAATTGTTATTATAAATAACAAAATAAATGTTAATTGAGACTTATGATTCATCCAAAAATTTTATAGTTTAAGATGACATGTTAGAGTCGATTAAATGAAATTTTTTCTAAGTATTCATGTTGTTAGGACTTTAACAAAAATGAAATACTAAATAGTGTAAAAATTGATGTAGATGAGTTTTTGAAACTAATACGATATTATTAAATGATAAAATAGTAATAAAAATCTATGGCTCAGAAAATGGACTTATATAGTAATATATATGTCATTAATAAACCACTTGGGGTTGTATTGGTATTTTATAGTATGTTTATTAACCATTTATTACAATAATACAAAAATACATGGAAGAAGTTAAACTATTTATCTAAGAGTTAAATCTAAAGGATAAGGTTAATATGGTGACCTAAAACTGTCTAAAACCTATTGGTTGAGATTTTTTCGACCCATAACCACTTTATACTATAATTAAAACATTTTTGAGTCGTTATAAATCCAATATCATTTTATAATAAAATAACATTTCATGATTTTCCAAAAGTGACCCTCACCTCTCTTATAAATGGGTACTTCCCATTATCTCAAAATCACACCTCCAAAGCCATTTGTCTCAGACAAATACTACTCAAATATCCTCCAAACTACCTTAAAATTTACCTAGATTCCTTACATTGATCATAAATCCATCCTACGAAGACCTTCTGATTAACTCAAAAGGAAAAAACCGAAGAAGATGTAATAATTTCACAACATCTTTCAAAGTTTTTCTCTTCTTCCACTTCCATTTTCTTTGTTGTTTCCATAAGAAAATAATATCTCCAGTAACTTATACATAATCAGATGTTATTATAAATATTTTACAACCATATTTATTATTCTATCCATCTGATCAATGAAAAGTCACCAAACGTGCGTACGCACGGCTTACCATCTCCACGTCTTGGTGTAGTTTGTTATTCAAACACTTCATTTTTTGGCTGGGTATAATATTGAGTATAACTGATGTAAATAATAATTTTAACATGTCAAGGATAATGTATATATGATATTCCATACAATTACATATGATTTTACCATCAATAAAATGATATTTTCATTCATGCATATGCACAGATTACCGTCTCCACGAACGCGATGAAATTCATTCCCCATCATAACCATTCAAGAATAATTGTACATTTATGATTAAAAATAATGCTTAAGAACATAATATCATTATAGATATGAATCAAATACATCCCATCCATAAGAAACATGGCTTACATAACCAATATTATAAAGGAAAATGATTCAGTTAGCACCAGAAATGATGAAACTACTGAACTATTATTAACAAAATAATATTAGAATAACTTATATGATATTATATTTTTGAATTTGGTTCTTATATAATTTAATAACAATGATATATCTATTATACAATTGGTTAACTTACCCTAGATCAATAAAAAGTATAAGGTAATGGTTAATTCTACAATCTCTTCATTATTTGAGGTTGTTTATACGTGAGTATCTATTGGGACCTCTTTATCATCCACATCTATGTTTCTTAATAATGTATTTCAAATAATTTTTACTATTTATTAGACTATGGTTTAATATAATTTATAACCTTATTTGAATTTTTATAACATTTTTATAAAGTAATCTTTCTGTCGTTTTCCAAACAAGGTCCTTTAGGACCTTTTTCGACAAAATTAAGAAAAGATTGATTTTTTACACTTATACGACGGGTGAGGCTATTTTCTACCATTATAAAACCTTCGAAGCCTCCCTTACAAGATTATAAGAATATTTTCAAAATAAATGTTTTCTTTTAAAATTATAGAACATTTAAATGATTTCAAAATAGAAAGAGATATTTCTCTCAAATAGTTTTGATTTCATCAATTTCAACATCCTTTGTTGAAATTTATGCTTGTTTGAAGTTTATTTATTATAATACAATCTTCCATATTGTATTGAAGTTTTTGTTATATGTTTGACATTAGATGTGATATTTTTATACCTTTCATGGTTTATGGTTAAATTATAGACATTTCATACGCTATTTTTAATAAGAATTTTTATGTTATGTTTCAACCATTCCAAATTAGTAATGAATTGGACTTAGTAAGTGATAGGTGGATCCTACGATATCTCCTCGATGCATAGGTTGGTCTCATGAGACAAACTACTTTCTTGGCACAATGCCCTGACAAAATCTTATTTTTAGTCTTGGAATGAGGCCTTAACTATTTGGTTATGATGTCCGACATTATGAATTCCATCATTATGAAATTGGTTAGTAATATAACATGTGATTATTATACTAATATAATATCCATGTGAATAAGTAAATGGCCTTATTTTATTTATCATTTCCATATTATGCTGATTTTTAAGTTTTAAAGTCTTGTGTTTTAGTCTTATACATTTCATTAAATTTTTATGCTTATTTATGAAGGTTTCCACTATATTGTTATCCTTACTGGGAACCTGAGCTCACCCCTTTCTATATTTTATTTTTCCTAGGATATGAAGAAGTATATTATGACTAAATAGTTGGGATAGTCTAAGTTATATTAATGTGTTAAAAGGATATACAATGTTTTTTTTTTCATTTCATAATGTAATGTGAAACTTATGTTTGTATTTAGTACTTTCAAGGCTACTAAACTGATCGGTCTTTTGGGATTTTCTCCCTTGTGATCATGCCAATGTTATGTAATAATGCACTGACTCTGGGTAAATAGGGTCAAGAAGTTATAATTAATGTGATCTTAGCAATAGTATAAAAATTATAAATATAATAATAACTTATTTTATATCTTTATTTATAATTTTCATTTATTTTCTTTATCTACATGTATATTAATTAGTTTTTGCCAATTTTACCATGTTAAGTGATCATAATTATGACCATTTGTACAAGTTTGGTACTAGCTATGTCGGAATTCATTATTCTTACAATATTCAACATTCAAATATTGTTAAATTTAATATAATAAACTTCTTACAATTATTAATAATTTATCAATTTATTTTTATTAGTGCTTCACTCTTTTTTCTTGATGATTAAATCAGTAATAAGCACACATTGGTGATTTTCTTAACCATTAAAATGTGCTTTCTAAATTATTGAGTTAAATATAGATTTATACTTTATTAAAACAATAAAAAATATATTTTTAAAATATTTATACTATATTATACCATAAATTATGTTTTTATTGTATTCCATGACATAATTTTCTTGCATTGTTCAAGAAGGCGGTCAAACCAACTGAAAGATGAAAATACCATGATTATGTAACGATTATGAGGTTATTTTGTAGAAAT
Organism: Viscum album; assembly: GCA_963277665.1. NCBI lineage: Eukaryota > Viridiplantae > Streptophyta > Magnoliopsida > Santalales > Viscaceae > Viscum > Viscum album. The sequence goes on along the minus strand of OY728121.1, from coordinate 1,585,811,745 downwards.
ATCTTTATTATAACATAATAATAATATAATTATGGTTTATAATGGTGAAATATTAGGAATAAAATTAAATTATATAATAAGTGGTTGATATAAAATTATTAAAAATTGTCAAAAAATTATATTTCCTTCTTTGCTCACTTGTTTAATATGGATAATATTATATTGATTATTTATCATTAATATAAACAATATTTTTGATAAATATGTGTTAATTAAACCTTATTCCTATCCTAAAATTAATATTTATCATTTAAAACAATTTTTAGAACCATCTATGAAGGGAGTTAATGAAAAACAGAATACATCGATCAGTGGATGTGGTCGTCTGCACGTAAACATGGATGATGATTTCATTTTTATAGATTAGGAGAGGGGATTAAAATGGTTTATTAGTTTATAATATTAATTTATCCATAATTATCATAATTAGATGCCAAATTTCCTTGTTATCTATCCAAGTTCATAGGTGAATTAAAAAAATCATGTTACTTTACGATGGTGGTAGTCCACACATATGCATGTATCCTTTTGTTGTCGTGAATATATTGAGATAGAAATCTGAGATAGGGGCAAAAGTATAAGGAAAAATAAAATAATCTAAAGGTTCATATAATAATTAAATCCAATAGCATCACCTAGGATAACGATGAATCCATCAGTTGGGAAAGAACCCAAACTGGAGAAACAAGTTACCAACTCTCCTTGGGGGCCTTAGTGGCTAAAAAATATTCCACATTATAACTATAATTCTGAGTATGGAGGAAATATATATATATATTTTAATTATTATTTTTCACTAACAGATATAGTAGGTGACTATCTAGGGGTACCATAAATACCAATAAGTAGGTTTCAAATAATTTTATTGTCTACATCCACCGCATTCATGATAGAATTGTACTAACTACAGTGTTCTACACTTGTGATTAATGAATGTGATTTTGAATTATGGGTGTCTTAATAAATGAAGAAATAACTGAATTATAGAAGAATAGAGCATCTGAGATCCCAGAAAATACCCCCCACCTTGCATCGTACCCATGATAAAAGATCCATCCATATTAATCTTTTGGCCCACTCATATGGGGTTTCCATCAAACCACATACCCCTCTTGGAAGAAAGTGAAAGAAGGGAAGAGAGTTGCTGGAGACTGAGAGGAACCTGAATGATGGGAAATTTATCCATATATATAAAATATGAGAAAGGATTATCAACATTATTCTGATTCTAACAAAAATATCTATCATTGAGTATGAGATTCTCTAATATTTGGATTTATTATGGTCCTACCAGATACACCAATACCCTATGGGGAGAAAAATTGACTTCACCTTCTTCTCACAACTATTTCTCTCAGCACCTAGAAACTAGATTTCCCAAAATGGATCTCGCAAATCATTATGAGTAGAAATGATAGTGAACTCTCCAAATTTTGTATTCCCAATCACTTTTGAAGTGAATTTGTATCGATTATTCCTCTTGAGGATTAGCACAACAAAAGAACATTGATGATATATTGATGCTTTATCTCTTGATGTGCTCTTCCATGAATAAATCCTTATTCTAGATATGAAAAACAAATAAGTATAGTTTATCTAGGATATCATTATTCCAAATCACAATGCACCATATGTCTTGTTTCCGAGGATATATATGGAACCCAAGATACAGTTTCCCAGAAAAAATGCCTGATGATGAACCTGTGAAACACATTAATTGAAGTCGGATGAGATGTCAATGATGTTGAATAAAATTAACTCCTCTTCATTAATAATAGTTTTAGTGAAACCATGGAATATTTCCCCCCCACATAAATTTATTTATTACAATGGTAAACCTAGATAACCTAATAAATATATACCCTGTTTCTAGTTCAAGAATTTAATATCACCCTTGCTGGTGATCCAATTTGAGTGAATAGTATGAGCCTAAATTTGTGAGAAAACCATGATCCAAATGGGGGAAGAGTTCTTATGTTGAGGCTCTAAGACATGCTCATGTTTTTTTGTCTATAACCCTTACCCATAATGTGCATTTTTGAAGCACCTCCCCTAAAATATTTTCATGTGATGCATGATTCTCACTGAAACACTCTTTAAGTCGATTCTTCCCTTCTGAGCTGGCCTCCCCATCCTAGACCATGACATCCAATAATTCTTACCATTTTAATTTTGTCGTAAATAAAGGTGGAGAGTATGGGGTCAATTCTACAGGTGACTACGTTAGGCACATTGAGAACAAATAAAATATGCATGGGGATCTCTAAAAGTATAATTTTTGACACTATTATATGCCAGCTAAATTATTAGAATATATTTTTTACAATTGCAGATATGGAATAATATCTTCACTAATATCATATTGGAGGTTTTATTTATAATAATTCTTAGAGATATAGGGTCTCCTAGGTATTCCATTGAAAAATTGTGCTTAAAAAATACCCAATTAACTCCCTCGAGAGCTGAACCCCCATACCTCACACTACGATGAGAGATAGGAACTTCTTATCACATGATTAATCAGTTTCCTACTATAGTGGTTGTGTTATTGTAGGAAAGAGTTCATTCCACGAATATATATTCCTATACAATTTAAAAAATTACAGTATCAATGGTGTATATGAAATGAGACACTCCACTAAAAAACTACATGCACCAAAAAGGTAGAATACTATCAACAATGTGAGGATTATTGATGGAGAAGCTTGTGAAATCATACACAAAAATGAATAGCCTAGGGGAAAGATTATCCACTTGAATGAGTTTCTGTACTAATTTGAAGAACTCACGTTTCTTCCCCATGAATGAGATACCCTCAAAAAACTAATGAACCTTTTCAGAAGGTCACAAGAAAAATTGGAGAAACCCATACATAATATAACATTCTAAATAAGACCCCATTTTAGTCCCTCATATGTATTATGTATATCAATATTAATCACCAAAGTGGGTCTAGATGTATTTTTGTTGATATAGCTTATCATTTCATGTTCCATACTAAAAGTGAATTTTATGGATATACATTTGATGAATCCATGGTTACCATCCAACACCCGATAATGTATGAGCACCCATAATATGATGTTAATTACACTCGCTAGGATATTATAGGGGAACTAACAAAATATTATATGATGATATTTATTGGGTGAAAGTGGATCTGAAACATTTGGAATTAAAAGGAAGATAGTAGCACAAGCCACATGGGGGAGACAGATTCCCCAGAAGAAATATTATTCTACCACGATACGGTCTCTTTTGACTAGGTTCCATGAATCCAAATAGAATGTGTTTGGGAATCCATTGGGATTTCCCTAAACTATCTCGGATGAGGCTGAGCATCACATAAAATTTTTTAGGCTCTCTCGACAATGATTCAAAGGACGTGTCCACATAGGAATAGGTAATGTTAGGAGTAGAATCAAATATCTCTTTGGTTTCCCTTGTATAGACTCTTTCCATGCAATGGTTTGGACCTAAATAAAATGATTTAAAGTGATGGTTATAAATTACTCCCACCATGTCATGTTCTCCCATGAATATTCCATCATCAATGAGAATATTAGCCCTTAAAAACCACTTATTTTCTTTCACTCATGCATGAAAAAAGTGACGCATTCTTATGACCCCCATTAACCATTTAATCCTTGATTTTTCATGAGTCAAACACTACTATTACAATATGAAATATCCAATGGTGTTCTTATTTAGATAATGATTATTTAAGATTTTATAAGCCAAGGAAGACCCCAGTGTTAGCTCCATACATTCGATCTGATCGTTGATCTAATATAAGAGATGAAAACACAAGGGAAGGATAAAATCCCAGATTTTCAATTCTTCATTGATACTTAGGATATTCTTATGTTGGACAGTCCACCTACATTGTTCCATTTGTATATTACACAGTGTTCCCACCACTTAATGGTATGATATATTGAAAATCCTTGTATGTGGGAATATAAAACTGCCTCCACTAAAAAATCTAGTAGATAGGGAAACAATAATAGTTGTGATCCTAGAGACCACTCAAATGGTGAGAGACCTTAATATATTAGAAAGACGATATTTCATTCACATTTTAAATGAAGTAACTCATTTTACACCTAATTAATTTTTTTTCCATTTTGGTTATTACACTAGGTGAAGATATCACCAGAATACCCGAGGTCCGAGAGACCATTACATTCCATGAATGAAATGAAGTCCTAAATTTCAATATACTAGAGATAAATATGGCCCATATACTTTTTTACATCCAATATTACATTGAAATCACACCCCACAAACAATCCAAGGTAGGACCCCTAGATCAAATCTCCCTAGTTCTTCCAGAGTCCCTCCATGGCCAAAGATTTTCATATAGCATTAACGAATGAAAAATACATGCTATGTACACTTGGTAAAATTTTTCTTTTGTTATGTTGATTTGATGTTCCTTCTAAGTAAAATTTTATATTAGACATCATGAATTGCTATATTTTTTTATTTAGGGAGCCTACAAGTATGAAATTGTGTACACCAATTCTACACGCAGAGAATCAAGTCTTTTAATTATGCTGCTTCAGCCCAAACACAGCTCCCATTGAATAACGATATTAAAGAAGCTCAATATTTATGAAATTGGTTTTTAAAAACATTACCAGTAATATCATGTTCCAAAATATGAGGGATATCATTAGAGGATATTTCTTTTGGATTTGGTTCCCATGAATGAGGAAGATGTTGTGATGACATCTATGAAGCCTCAAGTATCTCTCTTTTGAGATATGTTTAGGAAACCACTATGGGAGACTAATTCCTTTATAAAATAGTATCTCGGGAATCTATATCAATATAAAAAATAGGGTGTGTCAACAAAAATATAGGTCATTATATATTGATATAGAGGAATGGTCAAGGAATAATATCTTAAAGGCATGGTGATAATGTAAGGGGGTTTAGGATTGTTATAGAGGGTTATTGGGAGAGGAGGGGAACCACTATTTCGATGACACAGAGGCCGATAAAAAACTAAAGACTGACTCCTAGTGGGATTTTATGAAGGAGGGAGAAATTAAGGGGGAGGTTCGGGTATTGGAACACTAGGGGATGTAATGGGGAGGGGTAAGGTGAATTAATAGAAGAAACTCAACCGAACAAGAGGGAATTATCCAAAGCCTGAGATATGAAGGTTGGTGTATGGGAGGATCACACGAGGTTATGGGATGGATAAAAGGATGGTTGATAAGGGGGATATGGTGGGAACATGGGGGAATACATGTAAATATAGTAAGCTATTATAGAGTGACCATGATGATGAAAACAGGTGAAATAGCGGGACGAGGTGGCAGGGAACAACTTCATCCACCAGGAAAACCCACCCTCCTCAAGTAGAATTTGTTACAGAAGTATTGAGGATAAGATAAAAACTACACAAAAGTGGTCCATAGATACATCGTGAAACTAGGAGGTGTGATCATCTATGCATAGATATGAACCCATTGCATCCCCAATAGAGTGAGGAAAAGCGGTGTTGTGAAAGGGGACTGGAAAACCCAAAAGATTGAGCCACACCACTACCTAAAGTAGACTGTGAACCAAGTGATCTTCAAGAGACTACATAAATAGATTGAAATACCATTTTACTTGTTTTATGGAGCATTGTGATGACACATTAATGAAGTCATCTCTAAATGAGAGAATGATGAGAAATGATGAGTGACTGAGAGGATACACTCTCTCCAAGAAAGACAATCCCCCGGAAGATACCAAAATCTAAAACCATGGTAAAGGCTTCATAATTCTAGGAAAAATTGGACTCTATAGTCCCCTAATGAATCAGTGATTCATCTTAGAAGGCTTATGATGGAAAAAATTTATTCAGGAACCCTTATCTTATGCATGGGGAGATCTTTGGAATCTGAATATCCTTCACCAATAAGAGTATTGGGTATAACATTTACACAACTATGAGGTTTGTGGTGTGAGGTGAATTGAGAAATGTAGACACCATTTTATTAGTAAAAACAGATGGATTTTGTTGTAAAAAATAATAACATATTATTAATGGGAATTAACTCATAAGGAATGTGTCCCCAAAATTAAAAAATAAAAGATTTTATAAGTGATAAGATGAATAAAGGCCTCAACCACACATTATATCACATTATTAAAACATGTATGATGTCATTTAATTTTAGATTTTTTAATTTTTACCATTTTAGTTTTTCACCTTGGTAAAAAATATTCTAAAAAAATATCCTTCATGCTTAAAAATAAAATAGTATTTTTATATAATTTTCTCCCAATGAATAATTTTTTTGAAACATTTAATTTCATTATATTTTAAAAATTGATAATGTTAAATTTTGAAAACTAATTTATTATAAAAAAATATCCTGAGAAAGATATTATATATGTTCCAAAACATTAAATATTTGTGTCTAAAATAGAAAAATTATTTTAAAATTTGTAATATAACTCATAAATTAATATATTTTCTATAATAGGGCTTCATAAATTTCAAAATAATTCTTATAATCTAATAATAAATTAAGGTATTTATATTTTAAAAAATATAATATTTCACTATTAACCTAAAAACCAATTTTTCTAAAAAATTTAAAAAATCAATACTATGATAATTTTGAAACATTTAATCAAATAATGATGTGATTTTTTCAAATATAAAATTATATAGATTATACATAAACATTTATGTGAAACAAAAATATATAATGGAAACTATCTTTTATTAAAAAATGACATTTTTAAACATGATTTGTTTTTAATCTTATTTTTATATAGAATTATAAAAAACATTCTACATAAAAATTTGTTAATAAATCTAAATATTACCTAATATAATTTTTTATCTATGATAATTTTAATTTATTAAGGTAAAATAAAATACACCTTTAAAAAATGGTTCTTAAAAAGGAATCCTTTTAAAAATTTAATCAAAGAAAATAATAATATATAATTATTTTTAGTTAATAATTATCTTTTTATCAAAAAAATATATATTATACATGAGATTATAATATTTTTTGGTTCATATTATTCTTTTTTTGTGTCATACGTGAACATGTTACGGAGGCTGGTGTTAATTTTAAGGGTCTAAAATCTTGTGTCGTTACATTCTACCCCCTTAAGTAAATTAAATCCATGTAATTTTAATAATTACTCATTGATGATTGTTTGTGAGGAAAATATTAATGTATCCATCATTTAGGATATAACTTCTAACATTACATCCACCCTTCTATCCTATGCTATACGAAGTTACATATTGTTTCATACATAATATTAATCATACATATAGTCATGTACCTAATTATGTATACAATCTAATCATATAAACTCCACTTCATACCTTTTACAAAACCAATTGAATATATAAGAGATTAAACCATAGATAAATCATATATTCTATAAATAATTAACTATTATCATCGTCCACTACTTCATAAAGTCACATAATAGTATATATATATATCATGATCCCAAAAATCAGTTAAAATTCACCAAAAATAACATTTAACAATATTTCGTTGAAAAAAAATCAATTAAAATTATATCAATACCACCTAACTATCTTTTTTTCAAAATAAATCAACTCTTTATTACCTCAACATCAAGAGTATATTAAACTTAACAGATATCTATACCTCAATCATCAATTCTCCAATAGTTATCACCAATAATATATACTTTTTATAAAATAAATTTTCCTGGTTATTGTTATAATTTAATATATATATATATATATATCCATACCATTAAAGAAAAAGTATTAAATAAAAAACCACATATAGTTCACATAATCATCATAAAATCTAGAATATTCCAGAATATCGTCGATAAATATCATGCTTTAATGAAAATGGATAAGAGTATCAAGATTTAATTCCAATTAAAATATATAGATTAAAAAATTAGGTAGGATAAGGAAACCCACATTTTTCAATCATAAGAACAATATAGTAAAATTTTAATACATTAATGTATGATCTATTATTTAGTTATAAGACATTGTGGTCTCTAGATATGTACCATTATTAGATTCATTTTTGATAACATGTTTCAACCAATAATAAAAGTAAAATTATGAGATAATATAAAATAAAATAATATAAAATGATCATATGAATATGAAATATAATTCCCAATATGTCTTATAAAATTTCAAAATCATTTTAAACTATGATAATTTCATTTTCACTATGTTTCAAATCATTTATCTTATAACTATATTGGTTATACCTATGTTACATTACATTTTTTCATCAATCATGCTAACCCAATACCATAATGTAATTATAAAATAAATCATTTTTAATGATTTATAATGAAAATGTTATTAAATAAATCATATCCCCATAAATTATCTATCATGGTGTGCAGTCATAGAACAACCCATTGTACATAAGAGCAATGATTCGTTCAATGATCATCCAACCTTTTTCTAGATGATAATACATAGTTTTATTTATTCCAAAGACACATTTACTTTCTATTATCCATATATGGGTTTAATTTCTAGTATAACCACCAAATATCTACTTTACCAATGTTTCTGGATGTCAACATGTACTTACAATTATCTCCCAGACTTATCGCTGGTTTTCTTAGTTAATTCCACTCATTGTTGTCTCCAAAATATTTAATATTACTTCAACTAACCAAAAGGGTTATCTATAACTTTGAAATTATTATCAACCAAAAATAATTAAACTTTGATAAAAAATATAAATCCGAAATTATCATCAATGAACAACATCCTAATCCCTGAAGATTTATAAACCCTTATCTGATACTAAATGTGAAAAACTAAATATGGGACAATATAATTAAATGAAATAAATAAAATATTTTATGAAGATATATGACCATGAAATATTAGGTTTAGAGTTTTATATAAGGATGAAAAAACATTAACTAATAAAAATAATTTCCTTTTAGCTAATTGAAATTTATTCCACGATATAAGAAATTGATTAATTCTTAATAAGAGGTTAACATCACCCAAAAATTATCCATATAATAAACTCTTCAAGATATTATATACTTTTCTTATAATTATAACGTGGGGAAATATAAATATAGGAATGAGGTGGTCTAAGAGGATTAATAAGGGTAAATAAAATCAATTATAATCAAATATCATAAGTGGGCATAGGATTGGACTATGGGTATAATTGAGTTACAAAAGAATATCATACTTAATTATTTAGAGAATACAATCATGTTTCATGGTATAAAACATCATTTAATATAATAAATTAATCAAAATATGGTGGAAACACATTCCAACAATCATAGTACACGATAGAGTGACATAGTGAGAACAATATGTAAAAAAGTACGGCTATCTTGTAAAATGACTTAGAGATATGGAATGAACATAAGAATAGAAATCATAATGGTGGACTGAGTATCTAATCCTTTTTAGCTTAGTATATTTTGATTAACTCACCATTTCCCTTAGTGTATCAAGTTTCACTCACATATTTCCCATGGTGGTTCTAATCAGTACAACTTGTTTCACTTTTTATCATGAGATATATATCCTTCACTAATGAATTAGAGGGTGACATAAGAATCTATCCATGATTTTTTATACATTTGTATTCCATATAAAGTCATATCATAAAGAACTCAAGGAAAGAAAATTTATTTCATATCCCTTTCAATTGTAATCTTATAAATAAAACATTCATAATTATATCAAAAATCATAAAATGATATACATTAAAAAAAGGTATCCAATGATATTTAATAACAATATATGTAACTACCCTTTAATCAATATAATAAATCATATGATATTTACAATGTATAATAAAGGATATATGGTTAAGTCAATATTTTCCCTAATTAATCGATTTAGGACATCTATGTGAACTCCCTTCAATCAAAAGAATTAATAAAATGGTATTCACATATGGAAGAAATTATAAGAAACATTTTGGTTATAAACATGAGTTTATTAGGAAAGAAAATGGATCTGATGGATCATTACCCATAAATATATGGTAATTATATAATCAATTAAAAGAAAGAAGGTACATTGTATAATTTGGATAATATACTCAATCAACCATAATATATTTCAAAGTATCATGATTTAGATAGAAAAAATTATATTTTGGTGTATTTGAAAAATTCACATTGGAAATAAAAAATGAATTTTTACTTTTGAATGAATTTTAAGAATAATATTTTATAAAATGTGGAGAGAAATCATTACTTTTATAAACCACGAAAAAATAGAAGATATTTTTCCTACAAAAATAAAATGTTAGTGGAAATATGTGTTCACATGGAATACAAATTAAAATGAGATCTTAGAATGTATTTTTTCACTATAAAAAGAGTCTATACAAGCACTTTAAAATGTTATTTTAAATTATGTGAAGTAAAAACATTGAAATATTATTACTTTTGAACAATATATTTTAATATTAGATTCTTGAATGACATAAATTTTTTCAAAAATAATTTTTTTTGGATCAAGGAACATTTGGCTTAAACGGACAGAAATCCTTTTAAAATATTTTAAAAAACCCTTGTTGAAAACCAAAAATGTAAAAACAATAACATATATACCTTTGTTAAATATGATATTGTAAAAATTGTTGTCACGCAAGACAACACATAATTAGGTTTCAAATTATAAATTTGAACATTGTGGACAATGTAAAATATGTACATAGAGGGGAAACTATCATTGAAATGTATTAGAATTATTCCCAATAATTATATAATATTAAGAAATAAATATTATCAGGGTAAAAAATGAAATAAAAGTTAATTTTACACCTTATATTAATAAAAAGTACCTTTAAATAAAATATTATTTTTCATGAATGTAATATTTCAATAAATAATTTAATGAAGCATCAATTTTTCTTAATTATGGGAGTTGATCTAACAAAAACCCTCATGGTAATTGTTACATAAGAATCAAAATAACATGACATATTTTCCATTTAATATATATTAAAATATCCTACAATGAAATATTTTCATTGTGAATTAGGTAAATAGAGAGGATAATACCCAATAAAAAATAAATGAGGTTAAAAAATATCAAACATGCCTCATGGAGTGGAAAATGAGATAAAAAAACTTAACATGTTTTTAATTTTTTATTCAATAAATCAGAAGAGGATGAACATAGACTAAAAATTGAAAATCATGAAATATATAGAAATAATGATATAAAATTATAATGGGATGGAATTTGAATCATGAAAATCATATCATGATATCTAACATAATCATTACTCAAGGAATACAAATTTTGGACAAATAACCCTTAAAAACAAAAAAAAACAATCAAGTAAAAAACCTTTGAAGAGTTTTTTTTCAAATTAAAAATAAAATTCAGAAGATAATAATGGGATTATGATACAAAATTTTTAATGGGTATTATATACATCATTTCATAAAAAAATTGTGCATAATAAGAAATATTTCTTAAGGGGTGAATGTGTGAGGCAAGAAACTCTTACATTGATCTTATATTCCATGAATTTATTATAACATCCTTTATAACCAAAAACTAACTAAATAAATTATTTCATAACAATACTCATAGCTTTATATACTTATGATTTTAATTTATATTAACTATATAGTTGTATATTAATTAGTTTTGACTCATTATCCCACATCGAGTGTTTATATATTTAACCGTTTGGGCTACTTTCGTAGTAGGGGTGCATGAATTCATTCATTATCTAAATTACAAAAATAAATCTTTATTAAATTAAATTTATTATATCTTTTAAAATAATTATGTAATTTTAAATTTCATTTGATGACAGTTTCTCTCATTAATCTTCAATGATTAAATTAAAAATAAGCACACTTCAGTGATTTTATTAGCCAATGAAAGGCGATTTAAGAAAAAATGAGTTAAATGTACATGTATAATTTAATGAAAAACACAATTATTTAATTATATTTATCATATTATAAAATTAATTATTTTTTAGATTCATCCATGATATAATTTCCTAAAATTGTTCATGTGGGTTGTCAAACTGACCCAAACACGAACATATCATGATTAATTGATGATCATTAGGCATTTTAGTTGTAATATTATAATAATAGTAGAATAATTATATAAAATAGTGTTTTTAGTATGATATATCTTATTCCGAAATAAATGGTCACAGAAGTTGTGGATACTAAATGATTATATAGTATGAATAAATTGGTTTCCCATCTCAGTTCAGTTGTTTAAGATAATTAATTTTATGATAAATGGTTATCATTCATATTAATAATAAGTAGATAAATTATTATTTAAAATGATTTATTAATATAAAAAAACATATTCATCATTTAAAAACATTCTTATAACCATAAATGATAGTCGATATTAAAAAGAGGAATACATTAATCCTTGGAAGCATTAGGCTGCACATATTAATGGATGATGATATCAATTTTCATAGAACATGAGAGGGGTGAGGTATTTTATATAATTTATGAAAATTAAATAAGTTATAAATAAAATATTTATAAATTAACATCCCTTTATAAGTATCCATGTTTGGAGGTGAAATAAGACAAACATGATACTTTCTGGAGGCAGTAATCTACCCATAGGCATGTTTCAATTTTTTGATTTTGTTAATAAAGAAGGGGAGATGTGGATATTGATTATACCATAATTATATATAAATATTTTTATACTAAGGATAATTATTTTTTTATTTTAAATTCAGTCATGAAATATTTTCAAGAATCTATGAACATAAAGAAATATAAATTAGAATATGGCGATTTGAAATTTATACCTCATTTCTCGGGTTATCTCTTTTGCAAAGGGGGTTAACCCTTTATGGAATGGTAACTGTAGGGAAAAAAGCTAATTATGTTTCATGAGAGTGTTGAATAGAGTTTTGGTCATATTTGGGGATAAATTAATATGGTTTTGGTGATTGGTTAATTGAGAAGTGGAGATCCCCTATTATATGTTTAAATGATTGGATTTCTTTAAATAATCGTAACTTTTTTTTAACAGGATGTCACTATCAAGGAAAGTGGCTCCAAAATTGACAAATAATATATATGAGATGTTATAAGGTCTTAAAAGTACTCATCCACACATTCACACATGTGTTTAAAATATTTTTGAAATCATTTACTCTTATATTTTTACTATTACTATTTTTTATTTTAAAGTGATAAACATTTTTTTCCAAAATAAATTATCCTTTATGATTAAAAATAAAATTGTTTATTTAATATAATTTAGACCCACTAATTCAAAATTTAAAATTCATTTAATTTTATTATATTTATACAATTTATAAAGATTAATTTTTAAATAATTTATATTTAATATATTGAAATCAATTTCTTGGGAAAAATATTACTTCTGACCAAAAAAATTAAATATAGGTTTTAAACTATAGTAAATATTATAAAATTTAAAACATAATTCATAAATTTCGTATTTTTTATAGAAAAGTAATTCCTATATTTTCATGGCATTCTTACAAACCAATAATTTTATAAATGGCATGGTATTTCCAAAAAATAGTATATTTCACTATTCAAAAAAAATTGAATTTTTTAAATATAAAATATACACATTTCATTATAATATAATATTGAAATTTTTAATCCAAAATTGATGTTATTTTGTAATTTTCAATTCTAAAATTTATAAATTATATTTTCTACAAATATAATATATATAATGAAAAACCACTTTTATTACAAAATGACTTTTAAACTATCATGTTTTTTAACATATTTCATATAGATTAATGAATAATTGAATATTAATATATTTGTTTTAAAATATAAATATTACATATTTTGATAAAAATTTTAACTATATTTAATTTTACTTATTAATGTATAATAGAATATCCCCTTTTTAAAATTTTTCTTCGAAAGGACTCTTTATAAAAAAATTATCAATGAAAATAATAATATATAATAATATTAATTTATTATTATATTTTCATATACTATTTATAATATATTTCATGTAATTTTAATGTTTCATGGTTCATTTTAGTAATGTTTTATGTTAGTTTTGTGTTCCATCTTAGATAGGATATTAAAAATATTGTTAATTTTAAAGGTCCAAAAACATAGTTCATTAGAGACATGAACTATTGAAACAAAACATATCCCGGAATGCTCACATATGAAATAAAAAACATGAACTTGTATTTCTTAACATATAACTTGTAGTGTCTATGAACTTATATGACACCTATAGGGTTCCTGAAATGGTCCTCCTCTAACATTGAGTATATACGGACATCATCGATGAAAAACACAATGAACTAGCCCTAGAACTCTTGGAACATGCAATTCATGAGCCCTATAAAATCATATAGTGTGCTTATGATACTTAATGGAATAACTACATTAAATAAGTTTTCATAACATTACTTAAGGGAATAATTTTGGATATCTTCCTCCTCCATCCTTATATTATGATATCTAAACAACTAATTAAACATTAAAAATATTCTAGCTCCATTTATATGGTTTAATGGTTTGTATGTTTTCAGAATGGGGAAAGATTTCTTAAATGTATATTGGTTTATCCTCTGGTATTCCACACATAGACACATAATACCTTCTTCCTTCTTGTAGAATCACACTTGAGAATAAAATGGTGAAACACTGGGTCCAATGAATCCTCTCTTCTATAAATGATCAATAATTATCCTAAAATCATGCATGTCTATAAGTGACATACGATTAGGTTACATTGAAAATGATGATCTAATAAGTTATAACTATATTCAAAACATGGCATCACATTTAATTGTAAGCATCACAATCTCATCAAGGAAGAAATCTAGAAACTCATCAGCAACACTGGGAACCTCCACGGCCTGAGCTCACATTGGCTCGACGGAGATCTCTACCAACTGAGATAGAAGATATTCCACATGCATTTTTACCATCTATTATTCCCACTAACCAAGAAACACCACAAAAATTCCATCTAAATTATAAAACAAAACCCTCCTCTATAATAAATCAATAGATATACATATAAAATAAAACTAATCAATTCCATGAATGAAATCATATAGTTGTATTTATTGAATAATGAAATATCCAACTGAATGATGTTTCACCATTAGAATTTCATATCCCTAGAAAAATTCAAAAAGTTGTTCAGACCATAAATTGGTTTTGAAATCATCAAGGGCACAAGAATCCTCTCTACCTTCAATCACAATGCATAGACCAAAGTGTGTGGGACTAATTACTGTGAATATTCCAAATAAAATAAGGATGAAATAGGGGTATATGATAAAATAGTCATACCTAAGATAAAATATGGGGCCTATAGTGCTGGAACCTCTATAACATGCATCTACTCATTACGATCTCTTATACCTCACAATTTATGACGTCAATGGAAGCATTCTGATCATGGATCTAAGGAAGAGGGGACATTTTTTGGCTGATCTCTAGTAGCTCCATCTCATCATAGTGGGGTATAAACCTACTTACATGGATATTGAATATAAACTAAAGATCCCTAATATTGTATTGTCCGATTGGGATGTTTTTTCTATTGAGGATGAAAAACAATATATCCACCCAAACGATATTGAATCCCAATAATGGTTAGGTACAAAAACAACATAATATTGTATCCTCTATAAGAAAAGAACAAAAATGAATATCTTCTAGTATATTCATCAGAACATATAACCCTAGATAGTCATGAAACTTATTACTAAGGTTGGATCCCTTTGGATCAGAACATCAATTCTCTCAATGCTCATGATACCCCATCCAATGTTCTTCACCTCAAGAAAATATATTAACCTCTCTATCAAGGCACATATACTTAGGAATTCATATTCTTGGTCACATAAGTATTATTTAGACACTATTATTATGTTGGATGTATAAATGGTAAGACTTAATTTCTGATCATTGAATGAAAAAACTCATCAAGATTCAAAACATTATAATACTCATATAAATTTATTTAAGAAAAATGAAAAATGCCCATGAACTAGATATTGATCCCTCACATGATTAGGATCCCTTACTAAAGGGATTAGTGGATCCTACCACTATTCCACATTCTTCATTGATGATAATAACTATTAATGGAGATTCTTTTAAAATCATTTGAATAGTCTTATACCTTTTTCCACTCCCAAATATAAATCATCCAACACTGATGTGTCATCCCTTACATATGATTTATTTCTAGTGTAAACCAATACTAATAAAACTCAAGAATATGATCGAGCAAGATCTCCAGATCATCTAAATATTTCACTATATTCATATTGAATACACTCCCCTCATACCACACCAAAATATTCCACTGAAAACAATACAAAATATTCTAGAAGAACTCATCCTCCTCGACAGGGTTGACCCTTTGATGGTCAATTGGGTCGTATTTTGAACCTCTAAAACCTAAACAATGCAATGAAAATGAACAACTTGTATATCTATAAGAAATATATAACTCATAATCCTGAATCCATTATGTTTTTTTAGGATTTATTCATTCTAGTTCATTTTAATTTCTCGTAATCACCATGTTCAATCGAAATCATTTACAATCATGACTCGTGTAACTCTCTCTGGCTCTACCCCATAAGTATAATCATGTTACGTTGAATGTTCAGTATGCATAAGGTTCATTCATCAAATCATGGTGCTCCCTAAAATCCTATACCCAATCCATTATCAGTTTTATACATCACAATCTATGCTCAACTGTTGTTGTTTCCCTACCAACCGATGAAAGGAACACAGTTCTGAACCCCATGATCTATCTTATCTCTCAAAAAAATATTTTATAACAATTTTTCATTACACCCCCCTTCACTATCACCCATCAGGGGTTAATAATGAATAGATGGATAAATCTTTATTAATTTCCTCTAATAAGACTGGGGTCATCAACATGTATTAAGTGTATAAATATCATGGTAGGCATTCCCTTCAATAATCCAAGTAACATATTATCAAAAATTCAACAAATCACCATGTTTTTAATATAAGATTAACATCATCCCATAATTAATGTGATAAAATGCGAATGAAATACACTAAAACAAAATACCAATTGAAAACATAAGGTAATTAATTTACAGATGCTCCAATCTAAAATCATCAAATTTATATTTGGTCTCTAAAAAAAACTATAATACAAAAATTTATTTCATATTTTTTTGTGAGTATAACATGTATTCTCAGTAGGATTATAACCGAGGTCTCTTGTGGAAATAAGTTAAGAGAATGTTAATTCTCTATTGACAGAATATCATAACTAACATGAACATAAACTGATCAAATAATCACTAAAAACCTCATCAAGGTTCATTCTCTAAATAATTCATAAATATTTGTAAAATATTATCCAAAGAGTATACATATGGGGCCAAATAATGTTTTCTAAGTTTTTTCCTTCTCTCATTCACAAATATAAAATGTGTTAGTCATTCATTCCTTATGTATCCATCAATATCAATATCGACCGTAAAAATCATGTCCATGGGAATAAAGTATCATTAACATGTAGTACACCTACCTTTCCCCCTCTTCCTTCAATGTATGACCTGAATCATGTATCATATAATCCCACTGTTAGGTGTTCCCACCAATAATTCCACCAATAACTTAAGGAACTACCATAAACTAATCCATCGACTCTATAAATTTCCTCCAACTAAGACATCTTCTATAGAAACCACCGCCAACTAAGCTATCATCTCAATTAATTCCTACCAAATAAGACATCATCATTATGAATCAACACCCATAATGAAATCATCCCAAATAATCACTACTAATGGATGATTGAGAGATATGTGGTAGTTAGAAATTCCCACATACAAAACAAGATGTTGGTTCAAACACCTAAAATTAAAATCCTTTGTTTACTGGAATGAAATTATCAACTTAGGTGGGGTGAAAATTGAAAACACATGTAATATATGAAAATAGTCTCAAAAAATAGCCATCATCAGGGTCCATATAAACAGCTCAAGCATAACCCACAACACTACCACATCACCTCTAGAATTACACCACCATCTACAACAACAACAAAATGAAACATGCCACAAAAAATAGTCACACACAATGCATAATTCCATTCATCATTTTCATAGTCAAATATTTCTAGATTTTCAAATTTAATATCCAAGCCCCATATAATAATATATCAGTTTAATATTTAATGAAAAAAATTCCGAAAAACAACTCACATTTCGTTTTAATTATTACAAATTTTATTCCAACCCATTTATCAATACTCAGTTCATCAACTAATTGAAAGACATTGAGTTCAATCCATCATTAATTTAATTTAAAACCTATTAAATTCACATTCCATCATCATCAAATTTATTCCATAACTATCGAGAATCGTTAAAAAGGACAATATGAAACAATCCAACCACCAGACAACAAAAACTATCAACAAAACACCTTAACCATCCATCAACATATATCATTCCAATCCATCTATATCCCTAATACCTCAACACATTATTCATATATACTATTCACTAACATCACCATACAAACCACACAAGATCCACACAATTAAAATGGAATTATGACAAGAACCTCACCACACATAAAATAAATTTTTAGATTTCATAATTTCAACACTATTAATAAAAATAGAACATTCATTACCTTTAATCATCTATTTAGTAGGTGAAAATTCAATCAATTTAGTTTTCTCATAGACAATTTAAAAATTGGATTTATGTTGTTCACCTTATATTAATTGTTTTTTCAATAAACCTGTGAGAAAATGGTTTTTTCTTGGGGTAGGGAACCTTTCCTTTTAGTTTAATTCATTATATTGGATGTAATATGAATTACTAGTTTCGATATAGAGGAAATGATGGTGTATGGGGCTTGTTAAGAGAATGATTCCCCATATCTGGTTGAAAATACTAGGGCCTCACAATTAAAGGAAACTATGCTGCCTAGGATTCTCAATTTGATTAAACCCAATGGGGTGTTTAGTGAAAAACATAGTGTATAATTTTTCTCCCTAAAAATGATACCAATGCTTCCCAAATATTTGATAAATTTGAAAACTATAATAGAGGATAATTTTATGGTTTGTGCATGGATTCTAAAATTGTTTACATGAGCTGTGTGATCCTCATCCTTAGATAGTAATTAATGCATTGTTAATGCATGGTTTTTCAAAACATGTGGCTAAACTCTGATCCCTTTGAAAGAAAGGAAAAATAATTTTTTTCAAAAAATTCCTTATAGCATAATTCCCCTTATTCATTATTGATTTCTGGCTTTAGAAGCTCTCAAGACTCCGTTATCAAGGCTTTAAAGTTGTTTCTCCTTCTGACCATAGAATCAGTATCTATTAATTATGTTTTATTCCTACCAGTATTCTCTATACTCTTTAGAATCCCCTATCAATTTTGATTTTTATAAAAAATTCTATTTTAGTGGAAGATCATATCCCCTATTTTTATAGGGGTTATCTTTTATTATATTTTCTTCTGATACATGCCAAAATAAAGGATGATACTGGATGGGACATCTATTATAGGCATGATGTAGGTGGTCTGTGACTTATCTCTTAAAGTACCTCCATTTATAATTTTTCTATGCAGATGTTTGTCTCACTCGATGTTACTTCTAAAATTCATAATTATTTATTATAAATTGATAAAAATGGGTTCTAAGAACCAAATAAAATTTTCGACACGATTTGTGGTTTTGACTTCGGCACCGACCACCTAACATAGGGTTCATTCTTATTTTATACCATCATTTACAATATTTTTAATTTTACAAGACATTGTTTCAGTGGATTTGAAATAGCCTACTTTAAGGTATATGTTTCATCTTAGTAAATTATTTTTTAATTATATAAATGGAATGTATTTTTTCATGGACATCACATAGACTTATCCTTAATAATAAATTTGTTAAATGGACACATTTCCTCAATTAACCTTGTCACAAATGGTGAAATTTGATAGAATGAATGTAATTATAATGTAATTTGAATGAATATTACATGGATTATGAGGAAATATGAATATAAATGGAATGATTATTAGTTACCTATTAATTTTGGACATGTTTCAACTTTTTTTTGAATGGTCGTCGTAGATCCATCCTTAGATCCCATGGGAATGAAATGAGCTGTCAAAGGAAACCATTTAGACTCTTTGAGTCAAATTCCTTGTGATATACCCACCATGGAATCTAGTAATTATCTTCTTACATTAATGAATTATCATTGTACCAAGTTTCACATGAAATATATTCTAGTTGTTAAATTACATTTGATATAGTACTTTGATTTATCATGATGCCTTCGGGCACGTGGTACCATGGAATAACCCCATTGGGCCCAGTCAGGCCTATCCTAGGATTAGTATAGTTGAGCTCCATAGATTCGAGTATACACTTCTATAGTGTAATTCCTTATGCTTACCACTTATAATACACACACTCTCTTATTCCTGGACTTCATGAGTTACCACTATGTGTTGGCTCGACCCTTGAGTTCACAAATGACTTCATTTCTCCTTGGATCCTTATTTATTATTATCATCTCTCTTAATACTTGTATTATATTATATTCTATTAAAAATACAGTGTATAATAATTAAATGATTAAATGTTAAGACGCCAGCTGAAGTTGAAGAGGGTATGGGTTTCTTATTTTTTATTACTTTAATTTTATATACCAACACACTGTTATAGTTTATTTTCACATACCAAATTTGTACAAACAACATTGGTGGTGGACTACTATGAATTATCTCTCACCCATATTGGAAATTTTTGTCACCCAAGAAGATTATATAATCATATGTGTGGGAAAGGGGAAGCATCCCTCTTGGGACAACTGAATTGCATGCATTTGGATCAGAGTTGTGTAGCTAATGACTAATAAAGTGGTCATGATTCATTGATAGTTTTTCCATTTTTAATCTTTTATAAATCATGTGTTGCACTGTATTCCTTCTTCTATGTATGTTTTATTTCATTTCTATATATACATTACATTATCATTTTTTATATGAAAGATTATACAGCATGTGATGATAATTTACATCATGGATGATTATACTTATTTTTTCCTCCTTATTCATTATTATAACACATCTAATATTTATTTTTCTATTATATACATTGTGGTACACTCTGAACCGAGGGAACAATAACCCAATGGACACACCCTAGGGCCTTGCTATTAGTCAATAGCCTTTAGTGTATGGGGAGACTAACTTAAGGCTATGTGTCCAACCAGGTTTAGTTACTAAAGAGTGAACCATGTTTGAGATGTCACAATTTTTTATAAGAGGTTTATTTTCTTTTGTGTCATTGTATAGGAAATGTAAAAAGGATATTAGGGACATGTTTGAACATTTTCATAAGTCATTCCTAGGAGTAGATAACTCACTTTCTAGGTTAATACAATCTATTCAGGTAATGGGGTATTTTTTGTCTGTATTTTTTTATTACAATTATCATACATTAAATTGATGAGTGTTCCACATGAATTGTGGATTTATTTTGATTTATGATGATTCTACCTTGTCCATGTATAGAAAGGAGAGTTGATATGTAAATCATTATCTAAACCAAGGGATTCAAATTTTGTACCAACTCAATGGCACATAAATGCATTTCATTTCTTTCATTTCTTATGTTTCCTATTTTTTATTAGTGACTCGTGGTTATTATATTTGAATGTGTTACTAAATCCACCTATAGTGATGGTAAATTAGATGTTTAACATGTCATCATCAACCAAAAAAGTTTTTTCCCATGTATATTGATGGTTGAATATAAAATAGACCTTTTATATCCATGTAATCTATGAAACCCAGGTTATATGAGATGGAATTTGGCTGAGATTTTGTCACTAAAAATATAAATTTACAATGTGTATAAGACATCATAAATTGTAATGGGTAATTAATTTAATTGAAGCATCATATTTTACCTAATAAAATTTTAAACTGAATTTAAGGTGATTTGATAAAATTAGTGGGTGTCAATTTCTATATAAAAATCTATGTACCTTTACAAATTGGGAATGATTATCCAATAAATTTAACATTGTTCTATGTGGAAAATCACATATGAAATTTATAAGTGAATTGTTACTTTTAAATAAAATGGTTTCCAATAAATGTAGAGGCCATGTGAAATTCAAAGAATATTCCCCCCTTAAATTAACAATTGAACCTTCGTAATTTGTAACCCCTATTAATAAAAACATGAACTCTTACCAATACCCAAGACCCTGATAGGGGTAGTTGGGGTAGTATGTTGGGTAGTGAACCCTTTTTTCTGATTCTGTTAGTGATCTTATCTATTTTATAATCATTATGAGTCATGTGATTTTCATTAGTAGACTTATTCCATCATGAAGTCATATAGTCATGTGACGGGAGGGTAGAGAAGAGCATGGATCATAGTTGGTGGTCATTGAGCCACATGTGTTTCCTAATTTAGTTCCACCTATAGAACCACCTGTTATTCCTAAATTGGGAACTAATACTCATATTTGAGAGAGTTTTGTATGAGTGGTGTAGTCTATACAGGGTGCTCCATGACATGAACCTACAATGCCTGATATTACATGTCAGTTCCAGAAGAAGCATCCTTCTGTATTCTAAATGAAAGAAAATATTAAGTCTACTAAGTCATTTCTATATGTCATTTTATATATCTTAGAGAATCAGGATATTCCTCCAGAGGAGGTGGTCATGCTCTCCCCCAACATTCTATGTGATTCTTCCAAGCACTTGTGGGAGGTGATTACCAATGTTGGTTGTCATCAGGGTATAATATACGTGGAATTCAAAACCACATTCTATGATTACTTTTTTACACATATTCTGATATTTATCTGAGTAGAGAGTTCATGAACCTAGATAAGTATAATATGTCCATGATGGACTATTCAGTGTGTTTCACCAAGCTCCAACACTTCACACTTCTTATTTCTGATGATGAGATATCACGGGCAAGACACATCAAGAATGAGATCTAGAATGCCATAATCTCTTATGTGAATTTATTTATCCCATATTCCATTTCAAGGATCATGAACCAAGATATTATCACTAATAATAACCTTAGGGAAGCTGATATTACATGGTGTAGATGATAAGTTATGAGATAGGGTAGTAGTTTATCTAGCTATAGGAAGTGTAGACTTGAGGTTTCTCATCAGAGAAGGGGATACCATATTATACATAGTAGTAGGTATTTTATATTACATTAGTGTAGATGGTAGGGTAATTTAAATCCACACTTTGAAAGAGAACCACTAGAGTACTGTGGTTATGGCCGAGTGGGTCATCATCAAAGGTTTTTTCAAAACATTCTACCTATTTCTAAAATAATGTAACCTCCATGATCTCTAGATTATAGAGCATGATCAACAGTTATACATCAATAAGGAATTTGTGGTAGAATCAGCTGAGCAGGCCGAGGATGAGGTAATCTCTAGGGTAAAAACAATTTTTTATTTCATCTTCATTTGAGTGGACATTCTCAGGGTATTCCATATGTTTCTCATGGTCGTGGATCAGGACAATTTAATTAATTATAGAAGATACCAAAGGAGAAAATTGCATGAAAATATACTATACAAAGTAAAATTTTAGTATCATATACTATCATGTCTGGTTTATTTGATATTTATTCATTTCCTTCCTTTATCTCTATATCAATCTTGGACTGACATGGGCTCTATGTTTTTTTCTTTTGCAGGGTGATGACCCTACACATAACATTGGGTATGTGGTTAGATAGTATACAACAATAAAATTACTATTACCTTGAGGTAGGAAGTTATTGTTTCATATTATACCACTTCTTCCTCAATATGATGGGCTTCAATTTCATTCTCGAGATGGATTGGTTGGTATTCTATCATTCCTATGTGGACTATTATCATCAAAGAGTGTCATTTAGAACTCCAGAGTGTGATGGTTATCTCCACATGGGCGAATAGGATATCTAGGCTGGCCGATATGGACTTGGTAATTGTGGATTGGGTGGTGTGATGACCTATATTTTCAATATTTTCAGGGATGATTAGACTGTTCATCTGATGTATTTTCTTCCAATGGTGGATCGTTTTAGTTATGGTTTCCAATAAGACTTCCATGTACTAACTCTTGAGTGAAAGGTGTAGTTTATAATGAAGATACCTTCAAGAGTAGCTCTAATATATATTCCTACATATAGGATTGAACCATCTAATATATAGGAGATCAAAAAATAGTTGGATTATTTAGAATTTAGGGCTTTTAACCAACCCAATACTTCTCCTCAGTGCTCCCCTATCATTTATTCAAAGAAGGAAGATGAAACCCTTAGTCTATAACTATATTTCCAATGGTTGAAATATTATATAGTTAGGAATTGGTATCCTTTGTCTCGAATATATGATCTCTTCAACCATATCTAATAGATACAATATTCTAAGAGATCAAATTAAGATTAGAGTATCATCCAGTGGGATTTAATACATCAAACATACCACATATGGATTTCGGATGTTGGTATAGTTTATATTATTACTTGGTTTTTTGGACATAAAAGCATGCCCACAATTTTCATGGACTTGATTAATAGGGGTTTAAACACCAATTTGTATTCTTTTTCCTTTTTTGTTAATGACATCTTAGTGTATTCTCATACTTTAGAGGAACATGAAAAAATCATGAGATCACATTGTGTAGATTGATGGAGAATAATTTATATAATATACTCTAAATGGTCAACTTATAGATCGTAAATGTTCATTTCCTTGGTCAAATTTTCCCAGAATCAAGTGTAAATTTGTCATAAAGAAGATGAGTGTTGTTGCCTCCTAGAAGCATACTAAGAACATGTTTTATATATGGAGTTTCTTAGGGATGGATGGATATTTTCGACATTTCATTTTTGTCTTATCATTCATTCATAAACCTCTTACTAGTTTGATTAGAAAGTGTGTTATGTTATTGTGGTATGATAAATGTGAGAAGGCCTTTTAGGAGTTGAATAGATGGAATACTTCAACACCAATCCTGCTTCTTCTAGATCCTAAAATAGAAAATATAGTGTTTTCAATGCATCATTATTTGGTATGGGAATACTATTGAAACATGAGGATATATTCATTATTTCTAGGACTCACCATTTAAAACCTCAAGAGTGTTATTACCTGATGAAAAACTTCGAGCATTCATAGTTCTTCAATTACTTGCGTTGTTAGAAGAATTTTACGAAGAGAGTGAACTTTTTAGTGTATACATGCCACAAGTGCCACAAATTTATTTATATTCAGTGTTAATTGAATCTTATATAGATAATATCAAATAAATATATTCATCCCACAAAAATTGGTATTTCCTATACACATTGAATGGAAAATGTGGTAGCTGATGCGATGTGCTAGAGATCTCAACCACTAACAATCTAGAAAGATAGTGATGAATAGAAGATGATGTTCCTATTTTGTAAGTTGTATCT
Source organism: Viscum album (assembly GCA_963277665.1). Taxonomy (NCBI): domain Eukaryota; kingdom Viridiplantae; phylum Streptophyta; class Magnoliopsida; order Santalales; family Viscaceae; genus Viscum; species Viscum album. Next base: position 1,585,786,233 of record OY728121.1, on the reverse strand, counting down.
AGAGTTTCATGAGTTTCATGGGAATAATATTCTTATAGCCTTAGTATTTTCCAATTAATTTATTAATAGAGTTTAGAGAATAAGACTTTTAGAACTTGATTGTTTGGTCTTATAAAAGAGTATTTTTGGGGAGTATCCAATTCAAGATTTCTCTATTGATAGAGGTGAGATCCTATGTATACATGGGAATATCTAAGATCTGAAAAACATGTGAAATGAACTAATTTTAGAATCCCATTTTTCTCAGTGGGTGCTACACCTAGGTATCTCTAATATGTATCAAGAAATGCATCATTGGTATTGGTGTCCAAGGATTAAATTTAGGATCAGGGGTTTTAACTCTATGTGTTCCACCTATCACTAAATGAAGGTGGAACACCAGTGGCCCAATGGTTATATATATATTATCAATCCTGTAATGGTAATTAGATGATGTTGTGATGGATTTTGTGGTATGTTTATTGAGGTCAGCTTAAGGTTCTTATGTGGTGTTGGAAGATATCGATAGAATAATGAAGGTAGTTCACTTTCTTCCTATTAATGAGATATTATCATTTGATAATCCATGAAGACTATATTAAATTGATATCATATGAATACATGGGGTCTATCATAGTATTTTTTAGAAAGGGAGTCTCATTTCACGTCCTGGTTCTGGAAGGAGATATAGAATTCTCTAGGTATACAGGTTCTACTGAGTATAGATTTTCACCCTCATACTGATGGACAGTCAGAATAGACCATAAAAGAGTTAGAGGACATAATCTGAGTATGTTTTCTTTGATTTTAATGGTTATTGGGAGAAACATATCCCACTCATCACATTTTTGAACAATAATATCTTTCAATGAAAAATTCAAATGGCTCCATATGAGACCTTATATGGTAGGCCATGTCAATACCTTTGTGATTGCTAGAGGAAGAGGAGGTAGTGATACTAGTTTATCATACCATGTAGGAGACATCAGATAAAGTGATGATTATTATAAAACTTATTTTTACTACATAGTATTGACCAAAATCATATGTTGATCTTTATCGGTAACCTCTAGAGTACATATTTTGGGATTGTTTTTCCCTCTAGGTATCACCCAAGATGGGGAATATGTTGATACAATAGAAAGGGAAGTTGTTGCCTCAATTTTTAAGGCCTTTTGATATATATGAGAGAGTCAAGATAGTATCCTATCAGTTTATTTTATCGCCAAAGAACTATTACATTCACTAATTCTTCCACATTTCCCTACTTCGTTGTTACCAAGCCAAACTACCTCATACATATGATATAGAGGATATTGATTTAGATGCTAATGATTGATCTGAATGGGTATCCCATATGCATTTTTGATCAAATAATGAAGGATATATAACGTAGGTTTATCCATTTAGAAAGGGGTTATAGTGGCATAGGGATATACTATATTATAATTGGTAAGGGGATACATATGTACATGCTCAGTGGTAGAAGTTGTTCTCCAACAACCTCTGATCACCCTCATTATGGATACTCAGGGATGAGTTTCTTTAAGATGAAATAATCAAAGAACCTGGGTTTTTAATAAGGAATGAATATTATTATTTTCATTTTAATTCCTTCTCTAGGATTTAATATAAATGTCTCATAAGGCTATGAATAAAATGAGGGTGTTCCAGGAATTTTTAGAGCTCAAAGACTGATATTGTGTAGAAAATAGCTGGTCTGCGTGGTTAGTAAAAAGTCGGCCAACCCTGACTTCTTGGATTGATGAAACATTACCCGATGTTTAGTGAACATAATTGGGCCACATGTTTTTCTCTAACCATAAAATTTATGAATCACTAATGGTTGAAAAATCTACAGATATTAATATAGTAAAATCACATTTGGAGCTCCCAGTTTCTCGAACTATGCACATAAACCATTTGAAGCACTTCCATAGATAGTAAGCTGTGAATGTTTTGTACACGGTTTGTCCAGCCATGCGGCCAAACCATTTTACCTCCAATATATATGTAAAATTAAAAATTTCCTTTAAAATACTTATATCCAAAACACCCTATTACTTTATTCCTAAACTACCTTCTTCTATATTTATTTCTAGATTACAAGATTCCCACTTTTCCTTCCATTAGAAGAACTCAATCCTCCATCACCTAGGATTTGTTTCCATTTCTCTATTAGACCTAGATATAAATATCCTTTAAACATTTTGGATTACAACCAGTAATCTTTCCACTCATTTTGATCCTTTTATCATTTTATTTTCATATACAACACTATTTTTGTGCGAGCTCATCTTCCCTATTTTGATGGAGTTCACATCTTCTTCTAATTTCCTATGATCCATGCCAAACTAAAGGTCAATATTTGATGAGGCATCTAGTATTATAGTATGGTAGGTTGTCTATTAATTTTCCATTAAAGTATCATATATTATAAACAAATTTCATTTTTTGCATGGTAGTTTTAATAAGAATTTATTAAAAAATTAATATGCCTTTGTTATAAATTTTTTAATATCTGTTTTAACAACCAAATCACATTTTTGACACTATTGGATGTTGAGACCCCAATGATAAAAACAGAACATAGTGTGCATTCTTTTTTATACCTTTAGTTCCTAATTTTTTAATTACCTGAGACACCGTTCGTTTACCTTTTACTTGAAAATTTGTAAGGTAATTTTTTTATATTGATTAATGAATCATTAAATCAATAAATGAAAAGTATATATCTAGATATCACTTACACTTACCATTTATAATTAATTTTAAAAATGCTTCCATTTACTAAAATCACCATTTCATGTATGATGAAGGGTGAATAAATGAACCTAGTGATAAACCATGATAGAATATTGATATAATTGAATTTTTATAAGGTGAATAATATGTTTAGACCCTTTTTACCTTCATAGGAATAGTTATACATGACCCTTCCTTGGATTCATAAGCGAATTCTATGAGAACATAGAATACCCTATTCAAATTAATTAAGCTAATTTTTCTAGGATATACCTACAAAAAAATGTAGTCTATATCCTGTTACATGAATTACTGGGTGTTTAACTGATGATTCACTTGATTTTTTTGGATATTAAAATTAATATGATATAATCATTGGATTGAAAATCATTTATTTAGACACACAAACCCATGTATTCACCCCATTGGTCCTAGTAATGGTTAGACTAGAATTATAATGGACATGCCCCATAGAATCAGTTATACTCTTTTAGAGTGGAATTACATAGGTGTACCCATTTTATAACACTCAAACCCTTATTTCCATATGAAATGATTTTCCAGTATGAGCTGGCTTGACCACTAGGGTCCAAGAAGCCTTAGTTTCTCCTTGGATCCTTCTTTATTATTTTTTTCATTGTTACTACATATTTACCAGTATATTATATTTAAAATAAAATATCTAATAATTAAATAAATTCATCTTCAGACACAATTTGAGGTTGAAAAATGTATGGGTGAGTTATTTTGTACAAAATTACTATTACATACCTTCTCCCTATTATAGATTCTATTCACATACCATAATTCATTAAACATCATTAGTGATTGTCTGTTGTGATTTATTCCACACCGTATATGGGTTTTTGTTTCCACCTATGTAGATTATATGATCATATATGTGGATAGAGGGAAGTATCCTGCTTTGAACACTATACTTTCATGCTTTATCCTAGCGGCTGGGTGGTACGTGACTGAGCTAGTGTTTAGGATGCATGGAAAGTTTTTCCTTTTTATTCTATTGTATATCATGTAATACAATATTTTCCCTCTTCCATATATATATATATTCTTTTTAATATATTGGAAATCAACATATTGTATATGATAAATTTATATCATTTGGTGATTATTTAATGCTTTGATGTTTATGCATGTTTAAATTTCCTTATTCATTGTTATATTACTTTTAATGTTTATTCAACCATCATATCTATTATTCTATACTCCAACCAGATGACATAGTCTCACCACTGAAACACCCTAGACCCTCAAAACTATTCATTATCCTATAGGGTATCAGTTGGCGCTCATGAGGCTTTGATCCCAACAGGTATTGGTTACTCCGAATTGAAAAAAGTCTGAGATGTCCCAAAAACAATCTCAAAAAGGTTAAAAGATATACAATTACTACATCATACTAATCAAAACCTTTGTTTATGTCCATGTAATGAACCAATAATGAAAATTCAATGAAACTGGTAAACATTGGTGATTCACACTAATTCCTTCAATTTTCATTATTTTTGTTTCATTTTATTCATTAGGTAAATCCTTATAAATCACCCAATGAAATGGATAAATCATGCTACTTAATAGTTTCACATAAAAATAATAGGGAACTCATATCCCCAACCTTAATCAAAGCATTCTAAAATTCTGTTGAAATTCAAAATGAAGATGTGACACCAATTTTTCTATAATCAAACCAAATATATTTCATCAACCATGAGTATAATTTACATCATCAATTAAATGAAAATATTTCACATGATCCATCCATATCTCACAACCACATCCATTTCTAAATCAATAATGATGAGAACCTCAATATGATGGTAGAAGGAACATACTTGAAATCCCCAAAAATCAATCTCCCACGGAAAAGGTTCCATTCAAATGTAGAGGGTATAAAAGATCTCCAAAAATCTCATTATTATTGATCAATAATATAAAATGAAAATAGGTAAATATGATGAGTTTTAAAGGCCACTATAAATGTATTCCCCAGTAGAATGAACACACATTCTAGTTGAGAAATAATTATTCACACCATGAAGAGTTTGATTCAAATGGCCTTTGAGGATCACATAACTAGATCCTAAAAATCAAGAGAGATTCACACAAAAAATAGTAGGTATATGCTATGACCAACACATGAGGTGGAATATCCAAAATATAATGTTATAGGATTTACATTGTGAAAGGGATACATTCCCTAGATCCCACCTTGTAAAAATCTCTAAATCATACATTAATTTCTCATATCATGAAATATAATCCATTCCATGAGTTCTAATTTAAAAAATATTCATATAGTGGACCCCCTCCAAATATTTTATTTTTTATAAAACTCCATATTCACCTTTAACATGGATCATCTAGACACCTCCAACACCCAATTTCTACAATGTAACATGATGGAATATTTGGTCCATTAAATAGACCCCTAAGGAAAAAAGAATTGGTTGGAGTCTATTTTTTAGGTTTTCTAGGTATTTTGAACAACCATTGACCAAATGTGGGTCTTTTTTATGAGCCTCTTTCATATCGTAGAAGGAAACTAGTGGTCATTGATTGAAAAACTCATAGTGAGGATACTCTATCCTAATCGGAGTATGGATTCTCATTTAGAGTGGAGTAATATCAAATAACATAGAGTACTATGTCATTCCAAGAGAAGTTGGACCTCGAACAGGGAAACATAATAGTGTCTCAAAAGTTGTTAGTTTAACTAACCTCATGAGTTATTCTCATGAAATGACCCATGTTGATTATATTCATTTTTGGATGTTTTATTGTGCATTGTGTGGATATATTATAGATGGGACTATAAACTTGTGTATTAGCATAAATGATAGGGTTTCATAGTGTTATCTAGTGATTGGTAGTTTCATAGAAGAGTCCCACCATGGTTTGGGATATTGTTTAGGATTTTGAGAAGTGGAGCCATCTATAATAGCTAGTTGATGACAACAGACAAGATAGATTCATTGTTTTTAGGTGTATTTGGGATCATGTCCTTATAGGAATGACACTTATTGGTATTATATTGGTTTTTAAAATCCATGGGATCAATCCATTTTTTTCTTATGGTGGTAGATGACACATTTACCTTGATTTCATCACTATGAAGTTAGTTTCTAATAGTCAATGAAAAACTTTGTATGGACCTCAGTAATAAATATAGTTTCCTTTTCAAAATAAAATAGTTTGGGACACCTAAATGAAGTTATAAAAAAGTATCTGGTTTTGTAGGAGTAGCAATTAGTGGGGAATGCTTTGATCCACTACCACATCATGGTGGTCCACAGATTGTATAGAGTGAAGGAGGATAGGTAAGGGTTCATATGAAGATGGTGGGATCATTGAGTTGGTGGAACCATAAATTCTTTGTGGTAACATTTTTATATTATATACTTTTTCACTTCTACTCATAAATACTTTGAGTGTAATTAATTTCATATTGTATCCTTTATTTTTTAGATAGATATTCTTGTAGATACCAAAGATCAATAACATTGTCTAAAGATTCATACTATAGATGATCATACTCTCACACTGATCTATAATCTATGTGATACTACTCTTAGTATATAATCTTTTTTAATGGGATAATATCTTGTTAAATATGTGACCTCATGATGTTATTATAAACCTGAACATGTTATCATCAATCTTGGAATGGGTAAATTAGTATCATTTTAAAGTTATATATAATCTAGAATCCTAGATGGGTTTCAGCTTCACAAGTGAATGGGACCCACAAATATAATGACTGGTGTATACCATTAGGATATTACAACTAATTACCCCCATGTTGTTGATATTTTCTTTATAAACCACTAATTTTTAGAAGAGTATATACTTTAATTGGTAAATGGTTATAAGATACCATCTCATTATTACATATTAATTCATGATTTATTACATAAAATTACATATAAAAAAACCTACAAGATAGATAAATCTAGTATATTTAGTAATTAGGTACATTACATAACAACATAATATATGAAATAACTCATCTTTATTGAAGACTTGTTTAACATGATCAAATTATTATTTCATAAATAAAACTTCATTGGATATCCTAGGTAAATACATAAGAAATGGGAGAGATATAATTCCCAACAAGGGAATAAAATAATTAAATTAGTAAATGTAAGAATATAGGCAAAAAAGGGTCATAAAAGTGTTGAGATTCATAAACAGGAACAATGATGCAAGACATAGCATGATAACATAAAGTAAACTTGGGAAATGTGGAAAAAACATAGAACACTACATCATAAACATATGACAAGGATAAAATTCAATAAATCATGATTTATATAGTCCCTGATGTGTTAGGATCACTCCCTAATCCATTATGTGATGTATTAGAATATTAAAATATAACCCAATCAATTGGAGTGCTATATAATTATGGATGCACCCTCCAAATTAATGTCATTCTCATACTTTAATGTTCCACATAGATCATACAACATGGATTCATTTGTCATCACATTTTATTCCATGATCATGGATTGTATAATACATATATGTAAGTCCCCAATAAAATATTTATTAATGTATAATGGTGAACACCCTATATATGAAAAGGGGATGGGTATTCACTACACATTTGGTTGGAAAGGAAAATCACGATGGAAATTTAGCAACATAATGGGGTGTATGAATGTTCATAAAAAGGATTGATGATATTGAAAGGTTTAATTCAAAATTTAGGAATTATAGGGTTAATAAGGGGGATATTTAAGATCATATCCCAAAATTATGAATTGGATAAAATGGCCATAACATAACGAAGATACACAAATAAAGAGAAGAATGAAAATAACCCTTACCTTGAGAGTGTAACTCCAAATGATTAGTAGGATCTTCCTAAGATATTGGGAGACCCTTGAGAATAATATAGTGGGGTGAGTAAGTATGTGCTCTAGGGATTTTTAGTAAAGAGATATGGGATCTTAATTTGGTTTATATTGGAAATGAGTGGGGAATTCATTGTGATTTCCCAAACCTAGGTCTTATACTCTATATAAAAATATAAAAAAATAAACCATACCATGATATTTGCACATGGTTTCTATAAAAGGGGAGTATTTTAATTATTTTATTAGGAAAATGGAAAAATTAATAAAATAAAACCCTTTCATGTGTGCTTGTTAGCCATACAATTAATAAAACAATTTTAAAACCATAAATTACATGAATGGTTTTGAAGGATTCATAAAGGATTTATAAAATTAATAAAAAAAGTCAAATAAATTTTTTTAAATTTAAAATATATATACACATATATATATATATGGTTTTGGATACACTTTATAGTAAATATTACATCACTTTTGGGTCATTATGATGTCATAATATACCCTTTATATTCATATAGAATTTATTTTTTAACTAAAAATTTGACTGCCTCATAAAATTAAGAAATTTTTAATGTTGGATAATATTTATATTGAAATTCCTAAAATAATATTAATTTTACAAAAAATATTTTAATAAATATGTTTATTTTCACTTTTAAAATAATAATCGACATTTATTTATAATTGCTGGGTTTTTTACAATAACAGTTTTTGAACCCTAATGAAAAGTACAATTTTATTCCTAAAAATAAAAGGATCATTTATATTTAAAAAAAATTATATTAATATTTTAATAAAATATTAATTATTTATTTTAAAAATCCATTAATGGATCAAAATAAACATCTTAGTTGAAATATTATACTTATTAAAAGTAAAAGTTGTGTTTTCTTATATAAAAATTTAAAAAATTATAAAGTAATGATAAAAAGAAAATATGAACATTATTGTATTGAAAATATCATATACATATTCATATTGTTATAGTATTTATGATATCCCATTAATACACCAGAAAACACCCTAAGGGTATGGGGCACGATAGTGAGACTATCATGGGAAGATCGGCATACATGGGTTGGAGCGTGATATCAATGAACATGAACTTTTTCATAAATGAATTCGCTCATGAATAAGTTATTAGAACTAATATTGCTCTTGGTAAATGGAAATACCTAGTGATGTCAGCTCCCTTGGAATCTCTCATAAAAGGGATTCGTAGGGTAAGATCCTACTAGTTGAGGCCATCACTACATTTTTCTGTGTAAATTGAATTTGTTAAAACTGTATATTTATAATAATCATGTGACCATTGTTCAATAGCTACATTATTAATGTTAAATAATATTAAAAGTATTTTAAATCTGATAGTATATAAAAAACAAAAAATGATCACGTGTTTTCGATAACCATGATACATGGTAATACATTTAGTTAAATCAAAAGAGGGATTTATTTTTATAACAATTAAATTCCACACAATGTTACCCACTCAGAAATTTCACCATAAAAAGTAACATTTCATACAATAAAAAAGATGAGGGTAATTATTTTTAATTTCCTCTTCTGTTTACCAGTTCTATTCTTAAAACTTTTGGTTTATCCACAACACATTGACAAGGGGAATTGTCTTATTTAGTAGAAATTTGTGTCTATGATATAAGATCTTCAACGGAAGATCCCCATATGAAATTTCATTCTCTAGTGGTACCACATCAAGATAGAGTACATGTAAGGGGTCTATTATGTACTTCCTCAATAGGGATACATTGAAGAAATCATGTACTTAAGATATGTTAGAAGGTAGTTCTAGTCGATACGACACCACTCTAATGTGATCATGTATCTGAAAGGGAATGATGTGTCTTGGACAATGATTTACCTTATTCACAAATATCATAAATTTCATCTGTGGAGATATGTGGAAGAATACCGTACCTCCAACCTTAAACTCTTACTCTCATCAATGATTTTCAGAAAAACTTATTTTTTCGAATCTGAATAACCTTGATGTGCTACTTAATGGGATGGATTGTTCCCATAATTTCCATGACCATTTTAATACCTAACATGAAGGGTTTCTACACGTCTTCCCATAAAGGAATTTATTGGGAGATATTTGGAAGCTTGAGTATAAACTATTATTTTATGAGAACTCAACCAGAGGAATATTTTGATCACATCCAACTTTAAAGTCAATTTATTATTCACGTAACATGTAATTGAGATTCTTGATAGTTAGATCAGAATTTCCATTAGTTTGGGGGTGATAAGTCAAGATGAAATTCAAATTATTATTGAGAACATGTTAGAGACTCTTTTAAAACAGTGTCGTAATTCTTGGGTGTAGATCATATACAATTGATAGTGTTTTTACATGGTGCCTCACCGCTTATCTAATGTATATACTTACAAGTTTATCAAGTTAGAAGCACTATAAAATTTCTATTAAGTGGGAAGTCATTGTCAGATGTTACACCACAATTGATAGAGAATTATTTCCCCTTGATTTCTTCAGAATACTAGTGACAATGCCCATGGTGATGTCTTCCCATTTATATATAGGTATGGGTAATGTTTTATTTGTCCCCTTATATTTTTCCTTTCCCCCTTCACTCAATGACATGAAAGACATTACGATTTATATTTTTTGGTCTCCATCATATTATCCCACTAATAGTTCTCCCAGAGATCTTGATACATATATGTTCTCCCTGAATAGATTGAGATGGTATAGATTTATGAATCATCTAAAAACACCTTATTTATCTATGGATTTGATGGTATAAAAATTCTTGACCAAAATCTGACAACTTCATCTTCATTAACATTGAACTCTAATGATTTCCATTTTCATATAGTTTCTTTTTTCATACATTTTTCTAACATTATTTCTCTGAGAATCCTTTATCCTCTAGAGTTGGAAAAAATGATTATTAATTTGTGAAAGGATTTATGTTTTAATTAATTTAGGATTCTCATTTCAATTATTTTTGTGTCTAATAAGTTGAAGCATTTTCAATTATCATCAATGATAAAATTACTAAATCCTTTCTACATAGATAATCTTCCACTATATTTGATTTCCTTGAATGGATGTGGATTGAGCAGTTATTTTCCTTGATCAGATCTTACTAACTTCATTGGGACATATTCATCCTTTTCTATGTGAATAAATTCTTCGGAATTTTATGATCCATATATATTTCACACTCCTCCCCAAAGAGATAATTCCAACATATTTTGAAAGCGATGATCAATGTATCCATCTCATGATCATGCATTGGGAAGTTCTGTTGGTGAAATTATAGCTTCCTTGAAGAATAGGCTATCACATTATCATTTTTCCTTAACACATATCCCAATCCCTTCTTTGAAGCATCACAGAATACCAAAAAAAATCTCCAATTTTTTGTAGTGTTAGTACAACTACAATGATAATAATCTTCTTCAAATCCTTTTAGCTCTCTTCACTTTCACCATTCAAAGAAATATTAAATCCCTTTTGATTTATCTTCATTAGAGGGTTTTAAAAATTTGATAAATTTATAACAAGTTGATGGTAGTACCTAGATAATCCAAGTAAACTATGTTTATTTTTCATTGATGTTATCCTTGACCATCCTTAAATTGATTATATAATTTAATATTCCATAAAAATACCATTTCTTTTTCTAATTTTTCCTATGAATGATACTTCCTTCAACTAGAACTCACATTTGTGGTACATGGCATAAATCTTCTCCTTTTGTATTGTCTTTAGCACAGTAATCAAATGCTTCTCATGATACTCTGTTATTTTGGAGTATATTCAAATATCATCTATAAATACTACCAATTTTTTTTGAGGTAATCCCTAAAGGTTCAATTAAATAAGTATATGAATTTTTCTGGAGCATTAGTGAGTCTCGATGGCATTACTATGAACTCATAGTCCTTGTTCCTTGTATGAAAATTATTCTTGTAAGATACTGCTTCATCACCCAAACATGGTAATATCCTTACTGTATATCTACCATGGAGATGTGTTATACACCATTAATTTGATCAAACACTTCACCAAAATATTCTATAGGATACTTTCTCATTTCATGATCTTGTTCAGATCCCAATATTCAATTCAGAGTCCGTTGAGGAATAATTTTTCTTGTCAAAAAGGAGTGTTTCACCCCATGGTGAAGCACTTAGGCATATGAAAACTTTATCTATATTCTATAATATTTTTTTATTCGGATCCTCATGTTCCATAAAATACATTCTATACGGTGTCTTTGATAATGGAAACTCTCGAGGTATAACATCGACTGAAAATTCATCATCTTTTCTCTGAGGAAGACCAAAGATTTATTTGGGAAACACTTAATCATATTACCTCACAATGGGTCTATATTCAATTATGGTCCTTAATTTGTATTCAATGATTTGTTCTAGATACAGTTTCCTTTAGGGAAACAATATAAACTCTTGAGGTGTTTGTGCTAAAGAAGATTCATCATCTCTATGCATTTTTACAGAATCAGAGGATGATTTAAAATATATATAGTGACTTCCTCCTCATGGAAATTTTACTTTTCCATATATAATGAAATCCAATCCATTCCCAAAACTACATCAAATTCCACCAATTGGTTTATGAAAAGGTCCGTTGGGAAGTTCAACCCACAAATTTTGATAGGGGGAATTATATACATGAGATTCAATAATTTTCAACATTCCATTTTAATCAACATCTCTAAATTCATTTTTTGTAGTTGTGTTTGAATAGTTCTACTAAACAATCTTGATATTAAATAATTCATGGAACATGAATCAGAAAATACATTATCTATTACTGAATGAATAAATAACATACATATCCCCACTTAGTTGTCAGCATCCACCTTAGTGGTTGTGATAAAATTATCTCTCCTTAGAGGCCTTCGAGGTTTTTTGTTATCTCTATAAACCCATGTCTTAGTGTATTGGTTTTCAATGTTTCCTGGTTCTTGGTAGATAAAGCAATGAAGAATGCACTAAGGGTTTACTAGAGAATTTCTTTTCTCCACAGCATTACTACATTTCTCCCATCAAAAAAGTCTAGCTATGATTCATTCACTTCCACAAAAACAAAATTTATTAATCCCCATTATGAAATTTTAGGGTTTCTTATTTCTTCACTTTTCACAAGTGGGAAATTTTAGTTTGTTTTAAATATTAAATTTCTCCATTAGACCACTAAAATTTATCTCTACTTTCCACTTCTTATCCTTCTATAACCCTTAAGAATATTTTATTTCCATTATGAAATATAGGGTACATAAAAATATTTCCACATAGCTATTAATGTATGGGATCACCATATATATTCATAGACAGGGATTTAGGGCAGAAAATAAGCATTCAACCATGTATTCATGGGTAATGAAAATGTGAGAGGCATATCAAGGAAGTCTTATGATATCTTCCTCATACACCCTCATAGATTAATATATATTTTTTCTCTTGGGATAGGATATCCCTTTCCATTTTAAGATAGTGAGTATGAGGAAAATATTTATCAAATAACAATTTCCATAATTCCTTCCTCCACATCACTTCGATCTCTTCATCAGGATTTGTATTCTTCATCAATTTCCACCAATGAAAAACATCACCCTCTATATGATAAAAACCATGGGGAAGCATCTATTGTTAATAAAACATTTAATTATGGAGAATATCTTATCAATAGAGTTGATGGATTATTTAATAATTAAGTTATCAGATGATACATTGAATGTTGAGAGCCTATGTCACATAAAGCTCGTAGATGCAACTTGTTCATTCTTAAGGGGATTTGGGTGCTTCTATTGATTTAGGATTCTATTCATAACCATGGTCCACTAAGATGGTATTTTCATAAAGTTCATGAATCATGCTCCCATCAGGTTGGGTATCTCATTATTGTAGTCACCACATATCCCATCAAATTTTTGTTTTACCTGACTCCTCCAATTTTAGACCATTTTCTATAATAAATGAAAAATAAATCATGTGTCTTTTAAACTATTAAACACATAAATAAGAATCCAATGACATTAAATGGATAACATTTAAATTCCATGCATTCCTATAACTTTTGAATTTATAGGCATCAATCTATATTATCCATGATCAATTTCCAAACATAAATTATATGCATATTTTTCTTCCCTTAATAATGGTTCGTAATTAACATATAGTAAAACCCGGATATTTTTATCAAATAATTTCTAGAAATAATTTTAACTCTTTAATAGCTTGCACTTCACGCAATCATGAGATTAAAGGAACTGAGAGATTCCATCAGTATATAATTACCATTTTAACCTAGTTGTTAGGTTAGTAAAAAAAATATAACTAACTTATATAAATTTATGGTGAAGTCTTTCACTACCAATTATTTACAAAAAATATAAATCAACCAAAATTTAAAATTTTGTGTTAAAAAATTTGGTTAATTACTATTATTAAATTAAATTAATTAAATATATATTTTATATACATAATAAAATATTTTTTATATTAATCCAATAGATATTTTTGCCATTAAAAATAATTTATTTCATTAGAATTAATTTTATATTGAATTCAGATGTAAAAACATTTCAATATTTTTCAGTGTTTTAACTTATAAAAATCATTTTCTCTTTCTGAAAATGATATTAATTTTTTATTAATTACTGAAACATATGTGTTTCTAATTATGAAAAATGGATTCCAATTTCGGAATCTATTTTTCCAAATTATGTAAAAAGATTTTTTTATTTTTTGGCTATATGAATAGTAAGTTCATTAATTTTTATTAATATGGTAAACGGGTAAACTAGGAAATTAAGGGTAAGAATACTATTATTAAATAACCCTAATACTTGTCTCAATATCATTGGATGAGTTTAGTTCAACCTAAATCATCCATTGGTCTATATTGTGTCTTTTGGAAGCCAATTGGTTGAGATTAGGACATTTAATTAACTTTATTTAATGAAAAGTTAAATATGTATCAATCAAAATTTAAAAACTAAATAATTTTTTATATATTGTTTTATTGAATATAATTTCGTTTATAAATACTCATTTGAAAGATAATTTTTTTATTTATCATTGTAATATATTTTTAATTTTTATAAAATAAATAATTACCATAAATAATTATACTTTGATGAAGTAAAAATAATTAATTGATGAGAACTCAGTAAAACAATTTTAATTAAAATTAAATTATCCATTAAATGGCCCAAACACCTCAACAAATATTATTTTTCAAGTATATATCAACCATAAAAATACAGAGGTCATGTTAGTCACTATTTGGAGCCTTATAGAAGATATTATGACATTTATATTATTTTATTTAAAGTGATGTTAATGTTGTAACATTGAAAATTTAAATGTATATCATTTTAAAATTGGGATTTTCCATGAGATAAATTAGACTACTCATATTATTCTTAAATATAGTAGCTTTATCTTCCTCATAGTATTTTTGTTTTAATTTTTATTCAATAAATAATTTTACGAAATAATTATACAAAATTGATTTCATGATTATGTTTTTAATGTAGATATAAAATAAATGTTATTACAATATCAAAAAAATATAATTTTGTTAATTAATATGTCAAATTAATTTTATATGTTAACATGACCACTTATCAAAATAATAAAATAGTTGGGTTGAAGTTAAATTTTTATATTAATATTTTTAAAATTAACTGAATTGAATACTGTCACAATTGACACCATCGATTGTTTATCAAAATAATGTTATATTAAATTATTTAAAAATCATAAATGTTTTTAGTAAGTATATATTAAATATAATATTGTCTATAATTTTCTAATATACTTATTTATGCTCTAATTGACATCAAATATGTAAATATTGATCACTTTTAATATTAAAATTTCTGTTGTCTTAGTTAAAATTAAATAGAATAACTACCCAAAACTCTCAGTCAGAGGCGAGCCTCTAACCATTTATTAATAAAAGAAAAAGCATTAAGCAGTTACACCAAGTCAGAAAAGAAACTACATATCATGAAAATCATACTCATCACCACCCCCCTTAGAGATTATGTCCTCTGCAGTGTCTGTTTCCCACTCTGACGATTCATAATGCTTAAGAACCTTGTCATATTTCCTTCTAAGATTCAGCTTCTCCAAAGCTAGAAACTCCTTCAAGGACTGCAAAGCCCTAATTTCCTTTCCAAAATAAGATCTGGTAGACACCAGCCTCGGAAGATAAGAATAATCCTTCCGCAGTTTTCGTCGTGGAGGGTCAGTCTTAACAGCAACATCCTCACGCATCTTCATCCTTTTGCCTTGAACGACAGCACTATAGGATGGCTGGACCGCACCACTATCTTTTTCTTTGTCACTATCCGATATGTCACCCCACTTCCCCAAGATTTTAACCTCCTGACAACCTCCCTCCAATCTAGAATCCCGCCGGACCAGACTATTAGTATCCATTTGTGGCTGGTCCACCATATTCTGCACGACTTCCTCGGTTGCAGCAGCCATCGAAGAATTGGAAAGCTGTAAGAGGCCATCATGCCTTGCATCCTTCTCCTCTTCAAGAAAAGCCTCCTCGCCTTCCAGCGCTAGGAATCTATTTTCAGTAGTGACCATGGTCACCAATCCTCCAGCATCAACAACATTCCCACCTTGAGTAGGAGCAAGCGGGTCCAGAGAAATTCCCACTGTATCTGACCCCATGCAAGAACATCCCAAAGTATCAGCATTCCCATGACCGAGATCACTCCTTAAGTGATCAAATACATGCTTCACCGTTGCATTCCCTGACCTATTTTCCACCTTCTACAAAGAAATATCATGTATTGTGATTTCAGAACCAGTATGCACAGCAACCTCAGCCACAGCAGACACAGGAACTTCCACCTGAACTGTGTCAACAGGGCCGGTATACTCAGCAACCTCAGCCACAACAAAACCAGAAGCCCCCACCTTGATGATCAACATCCCCTCAGAAGCATGGACCTCATCCGCAATATCCCACGACATCCCCTTCATCTTATAAATTGGGAAATTTTGAATGTATTTTCCAAGGTTTTGAATTTATTATAAATTAATATTTTTGGATATCCCAAAAGTTTCCCTCACCTCTATTTTGAAAAAGAACATCCTCCCTCACCTATTCACATAAATTTGAGCCTTCAAGATCATCCATCACCTAACATTATTTCTTCAAAATAGGTCCTGGTTATCATAAAGGATCATCATTAGTGCTCTATGAGAAGATTTACAGAAAGCACGTCGAAGAAGAGGTAATCTCCTATAATAATCAATTCAAACTTATTTATTCTTCTACATCCTCTTCGTGATTATTTTTATTATAAAGTAATAAATCTAGAATCACATATATAGTGCGATATTATTATAATTGTTAAAAAACTATATTCCACCTTTTATCCATCCTATGAGAAATTAAATCCCCATGTGTGCATAAGTACAGCTTCCAATCTCCATGTCGTGGTGTTTTTTGTTTTTCACCTTCACCATAATTGGATGGGTATAATTATGGAAATAATATATATATATATATATATATATATTATAACATGATATTAATTCTGAAATATTATACACCATCCACTCTAATACCATTCAACAATTTTGTGAATGATATCATCACTCGTGCATACATACGACCTACCGTCTCCACGATGCGATGTGATTAATTTTACATAATATTAATTAAATCATTGTTATCTAAATGTATAGAATGAATAAATATGGTATATATTATGTTAATATAATTTTTAAATGATATAAATATGAACTAAGAATGTAAACCAGATCTTATTCGATAAAATATACAATAGAACATAGAGCAGTTAATATCTGAATAATGAGTTTCAATGAAATGTTACTAACAAAAAGATGAAAATATGATCATATATGATATCAATAAGGAGTCTAGTTATGATGAAATAAGTTGGAGACAATGAAGATATCTTATGAACCTGTTTTTTATGTTTCCCAGTTTCTAAGGACACTATACCTATAAGGTCCTGTCGTAATTTTTTTTATTTTTTAATAAATGTTTTTGAACATTGAAGTAATATAAATGTATGTAATGTATTGGGTGATATAGTTGGTATCATAGGAAAGGTATAGTTAACCTTTAGAAACTTTAATGAGAAATCCTTTGGAAGAACCCTAAGGATATGTCGATGTATAGGTTATAATCATCTGTTTTAGAAGTGATCATGAATAAACTAGGATAAAACCTAAACTGTCATAAATAAATATTTTTTTCTTGATAATGTTTTCCCAATTATTATTAATTTTTCTCTCACTATGATAATTTTTCTAGTCAATGGATAGAACTTAAAGGAGTCGTGTTAATGCTGAATGTGATGAGTATTGCAATTATTTTACTCCTAAGAAAACAAATGTTATCAAAGGTATAATGAAAAATCATATACCTATGATCTCAAAAAATTATCAATATATGAATCAAGCATGCATTAAAAATGAGAAAAGGATGTGACAAATTTATTTTATGTCTTTCATGAGGCAACATACACCTTTTTTTAGCGAGTCTTCTAATCCATTAGTGGCTGACTAATGGATCAGTACCATTGAGAATATGTTTTTAGTTCTTCATTTTTCAGAACATGATAATTTCATCATAGCAGTCTATTGAATGGAAGGTGATACTAATCAATGGTGGAACCATATCAGGAATACGAGGCAAGGATATGAAATTGAA
Source organism: Viscum album (assembly GCA_963277665.1). Lineage (NCBI taxonomy): Eukaryota > Viridiplantae > Streptophyta > Magnoliopsida > Santalales > Viscaceae > Viscum > Viscum album. The sequence continues at coordinate 1,585,767,888 of OY728121.1, read as the reverse complement.
TTCACAGAATGGTAAGAGTTTGAGTACTTATTTATCAATAAGTACATTCTTTGTGTTCTTCAAACACAGATATGGAAGGATTTCCTTGAACATAAGAAAAATGATGGTGAATTTGTTGGTACCTATGATGAAAATTTTACCAGACTTTCATGGTACAATTATGGAATTATTATCCAACCTGATAGTAAAATAGATTGATTCTTTAGTTGATTAAAACCAATTCTTTTAAGGGAATTAGACATAAGGGACTTAAATGGCTATGAAGAAAATTTTCTTTATGATCTCATGTTTGAGATGGAGATTATAGTACCCATCATTCCAATGTGTTTGATAAGAAGAGAAAAATGGAATTATAGAGAAAATCAAGAAAACACTGAAAAGAAAATTATTTTTCCCTTATTCCATAATTGTGGAAAGAAACATTGAGTAAATTGTCTTAATAGTACTTGTAAATGTTTTAAATGTGGAAAAAAAGTTCATCGGGGAGATGAATGGAGAAGTGATGGGAAAAATATGTCTTATGTGGTGAATAAAGAAAAGTAGACACTGAATTAACCTCATACAATTCAATGTTACAGGTGAAAGGAAATGGGGAATTATGATAATCAATGCCCTAATCCAAGGGTTATTGATGATGAGAAGTGTCAACAAAATCATAAGTCCAAAGACAAAGGCTAGTCACTTATGATCACTATCAATGATGTGGAGTACGTTAATAAAATGGTGAAAGGTCCACATAAAATTCACTACAAAGTAGAAAATTTTATTTTGATTTTTGATCCCCCAACTCTTTTATTTCTGAAGATTTTTTAAGGGTTTCATTTTATTACCTCAACAATTAGATGTTGAGTTAGTTGTGACAACTCCAAATGGCACAAAAATCACTTCAAAATATTCTAACTCTACTCTTGATGATTTTTTTGGAAAGTGGTTTGTATAAATCTGCGATCCTTCAAATAGTGGAATTTGGTGTATGGATTGGCTTTCTCTATTTGGATCTCATATCAATTTCCTATGATAGAATGTCACATTTCATATTCCGGATTAGTATATGATCATCAATCGATGCAAGGATGAGTATGAACTTCCAGTGAAAATTTCTTCTATATTATGGGTCTTGATTCCTCTAAATTAAGGTTATCTATCTCAAATGGTTGGGGAGAAACTCACTATTAAGAATACCCCCATTGTACGGGAGTTTGGTGATGTCCTTACAAAAACATTTACATGTATTCCACCTAATTATGAGGTTGAGTTTTCAATAGAACTCATACATTGTGAAATTTATATTTTCAAGAAACCGTACAGAATGGCCCAAATTAAGTAACAGGAATTAAGGAAGAAAATCCAAGTGAATATTGAAAATGGATTCATATTCTTTAGTGCATCACCATGGGGAGTACCTATTAAATTTCTTAAGAATATATATGGATCCATGAGACTTTATATTGATTATAGAGAACTTAATAAGATCTCTATCAAGAACAAATATCATCTTCCCCGCATTGAAGAGTTTTTTCACCAACTACATGAAGCTCAATAATTTTTCTAGATTGTTATTTGTTTTGGATATAATCAATTATCCATAAAAAAGGAGGATATAAAAAATATGGAATTATGTACAAGGTATGGACTCTATGAATTTATTAGAAATTAATTTTGGTCTTACTACATCCACCACTAGATTCATGGATATAATTAATAGTGTATTTAGAGACTATCTTGATTAGTTTGTGGTATTCATTATAGATGATATTATTGTCTATTCTAAAATAAAGGAAGAGCTTAACAATCCCATGATAATTGTACTTAAGACACTGATAAAGGATAATCTAAATGAAAAATTTACCGTTTTTGAATTTTTTTTAAAAAATATTCAATTTTTGGTAACATAATCTCAAGAGAGGGGATATATGTGCATCCAAAAAAAATAAGTTACTCAATGTTGGTTGAGACCAACAATGGTAACTGAGATACAATGTTTTATTGGTTTGTCTGGATATTATAGATGTTTTGGGAAAGATTTTTCCTAATTATATAATTCACTCACTATGTTTACCTAGAATGGATTTATGTTCATGTGGATGGAGGAATGTGAAGAGAATTTCAAAGAGAGAAAAAGAAGGTTAGCCAGTGAACCTCTGCTCACATTGACATCTAGTGGATAAAGGTTTGTGATCTATAGTGAAGAATCTAATAAGGGTCTAAATTGTGTTCTCATACAAAATGGTATGGTCATATCTTATGCATCATGAAAATTGAAATTTCATGAGGAAGATTACCCAAGTCATGATTTAGAGTTATTTGTGGTAATATTTTCACTAAATATACAGAGGTATTATCATTATGGTGAAAGTTGTGATATATATATATTCTCATAATAAAAGTTTAAATTATATTTTCACAAAAATAGAGATAAATATCCATCAATGATGATGGTAGGAGTTTATTAAAGATTACGACTGATCAATACATTACCACCCTGAGAAAGTGAACAAGGTCACAGATGCATTGATTAGAATGGACCATGCTAGCCTATCCATGATGAGGATAAAAAAAGATACAAATATTTATGGATTTGAAAAGGACGAATATTGAAGTTTTAAAGGAAGGGGAGAAATATTATCTTTCTGAAATGAATGTTCAACCATCTGTACAAGTGGAGATTAAGGAGACATGAAAGGAAGATATGGAGCTACAAAAGAAGGTGATAAATGTTCCCAAATTCAACCTTGATTGTGATGGGATAAGAAGGTTCAAAAATAGGGTTTGTATTCCTCCCATGCTAGAATTAAAGAAGTATCTGTTAGATGAGGCTCATAGTTATTAATTATCTATTCACCTTGGACCCACAATGATGTACATAGACCTGAAAGAGTATTTATGGTGGGATGGAATGAAAAGAGATTTCGATGAATATGGGTCTCAGTTCTTGGTTTTTCAGCAAGTTATGTCTGAGAGATTGAAGTTTAAGGTGTTGTTACAACTATTACCCATACCAGAATAGAAATGGGAAAACATAAATATGGAATTTTTCATTAGACTTCTCAAAAAATCTATAGGCCATAATGCTCAAGGGGTTATAATTTATTTCCTTACGAATTTAGCACACTTAATTTCTATTAGTGATTATTTATGTCCTAATAAACTCTCTAAGATATATGTAAAGGAAGGTGTAAAATTGATTAGAGTACCACTTTCTATTGTATCTAATTCAGACCTGAGGATTACCTTGATGTCCTAGAGATGTATTCATAATGATTTTGATACAGAGTTCTATTTCAGCACTATCAGATACACGGTCTTTCTGAGAAAAAAATTCAAACTCTAGAATACACATTGAGATCTTGCTCTATGGATTTTAAATGTGTATGGGATCAACACCTACCTTTGGGGGAATTTTCTATCAACAATAGATTTCACTCTAGTATTCACATGGATCCCTATAAAGCCCTATATAAAAAGAAATGCAGAACTCCAACTTGTTGGGATGAATTTCTGTAAACAAAGCTATTATGAATAGATCTGGTTGATGAAATGACATAAAAGGTCATATCTCTTCAACAACATATAAGAGAATCTCAAAGACAGAAAAAAGGTTAGGCAAATAACTGAAGAAATGATCTAGAGTTCGAATTGGGTGATAAGGTGTTTGTACGAATATCTTCTTGGAATTGAGTAATGATATTTGGAAATAAGGGAAAGAAAAGACCTCCGTATATCAGTCATTTTGAAATTATGGATCATTTTGAGAAGGTAGCATATCAATTATCACTTCAACTGAATCTCTCTAATGTTCATTATTTATTCCATTTATCTCTCTTTTGAAAGTGCATATCTGATTCTACACTTGTACTAAACACAGATTCCACGCCACTAGAGAAATACCTTTCTTATAAAGAACAACTGATAGAGATTATTGATTGTTGAGAAAATGTTCTGTGAAACAAGACCACTCACTTGTTTAATGTTTTGTAATAGATCCACGTGTTTGAGCAAGTAATGTTGGAACTTGATGAGATGATGATGGATAGATATCTTCATCTTTTTTCTTTTAAGTGATGCATTTTAATGGATAAGTTCATTTTAATGGGTGTAGAATGTTACACCCAGATGTTTTAATGAAATATTTTCTCTAAATAATTTTAATTCCTCAATAACAGGAACCGCAAACAATGAAGAGTTTAAACAAACCCTGAGATGACCTTAGTATAAAATTTCCATTTTAACCTAGTCTCGATATTATAAAGAATAACTATAACAAATTGTGAAAAAATATAGTGCAGTCTTTCACTGCCAATTATTTATGAAAAATTTAAATCATCAATATTTTTTTAATTTATGTTAATAAATTGAGTGAATTAATGTGATTAAATGAAATTACAGAAATATATATAATATATATAATAAAATATGTTTCATATTCATCTAATATATTTTTTTTCATAGGGTATGAATAAACCCTTTTTGATGTATAAAAACTAATATTTTTCAAAAAGGTAATTTCACCCTTTTAATGGAGAACCACATTTAAATTACAATTGTGGCAAATTAATAATTTCCATATGAAAACATAAACATGTCTTGGGAAGTGGGATATAAAAAATTACTTTTGGATGAATTTTTAATATTTTTCTATTAACTGTAAAATTTTAATGAATCTAAAAAATAAACTCAATTTCAATTTAAAACAATTTTTTTCATCAAAATAATCTATATGGAAAATTTATAATATTTTCTGGCTTAAAGTATAAAAATAATATATTTTTATCATTCAGTATAATTTTTGTCATTATAATTAATTTTACACTGAATTGAGATGGAAAAACATTTCAATCTTTTACCATGTTTTGACTTTTAAAAGACCTTCTTTATTTCCGAAAACTATATGAATTTTAAATTAATTACTGAATACTATATATTTTGAATTTTGAAAAAATGATTTCATATTTGGAATCAGTATACCCTATTTATGAAAATAGATTTGTTTTATTTTATGGAATTATGAATAATTACTTATTTAATTTTTATTAATACTGTAAAAGGGTAAACGGGTAATTAAGGGTTATAATACTATTATAAAATTAACCTAACACTTATATTAATATCATTGGATGAGTTTTTTTCAACCTTAATCATACGTGGGACAAACTTATATCCTTTGGAATCCTCTTAGATGTGATCGAGACATTTAATTTATTTTATTTAATGAAAATATAAATATGTCTTAGTGAAATTTTATTAACTAAATCATTTTTAATATAAGATTATACTGAATAAAATTTCAATTATAAATAGTGATTTTAAAAATAATTCTTTTTATTTATCATGGTATTTTTTTTAATTTTTATAAAATAAGTAATTACCATAAATTCATAGTCCTTGATGATGTAGAAATTAAATATTTTATGAGAAATCAATAAAAAAAAAATTATTAAAATTATAATAACCATAAATGCCCCAAAAACATGACCAAATAATACAGGTTAAGTATATTTCGACCATAACCATACTAGGGTTGAGTTAGTGACCATTTTTAGCCTTGTAGAAGAGATTTGGACATTTATATTGTTTTATTTAAAGTGATGTTTAAGTTGTCACATTCATAATTTAATAAGTATAACCTTTTAAATGATGGATTTCACAAAAAAATTACTACTCATATTGTTATGAGATCTAGTAGATATATATTAATTGTATTATATTATTTTTATTTTTTATTCAATGAATAAATATACTATATATTTATACAATATTTATGTAGTAATAATTTTTTTAATGGAGATATGAAAATAATTTTATTAAAATATTAAAATAAACATAATTCGGGGTAATTAATATTTCAAATTAATTTTATATGTTACCTTGACCTCTTATAAACATAAAAAATAGTTTTATAGATATTAACTTGTTATCTTAATATTTTTAAAAATTAATGAATTAAATAGTGTCAAAATTGACATTATCGATTGTTTATCAAAATAATGTTATATTAAATTATTTAAAAATAAATGAAATTAAAATTATGAAATAATTATTATATGGTCTAGAAGTTTTAAGGTAATTATTTATGGTATAATTCACATTATATAAGTAAATATTTAACCATTTTAATATTGAAATATAGGTTATCATAATTAAAATTATATAGAATAACAACGTGGTAAGTAAAATGATACTATTTAAATTGACACATAAGCTTGTCTAAAATTTATTGGATGATGATATTACAACCCTATATCATATAATATTCTATATTGGTTCATTTTGGTTGTTTTTTATGTTGGTTATGATTTATTGTTAATTAATATTTTTGGAGATCCCAAAAATATCCCTGACCTCAATTATAAAAATGAACCTCCTCCCTCACCTCATAACATAAATTTTGGCCTTCAAGATTAATAACATCCTGCCCTTTTACCGTGTATACATCACTTGTTAAATTCTATTGGTTCTTTTATTCTTAAAAGACCAACTCTAGGGCTCTAATAGGATAGTTAGAGGTAGTACATCGAAGAAGTGGTAATCTCCTCTACCGATCCTTTCCAAAAATTTATTATTATACTTCTTCTTCATGAGTTGTTTCATTATAAAGTAATAACTATAGTATCACTTATACAAAAAGTGTTTATAATTATTAAAAACCATATTCCTCCTTCAATCCATCATATGTAAAATGAAATCATCATGCGAGCGTACATAAAACATATCGTCTCCAAGTAGTGGTGTAATCGATTTTTCATTTTCAACTTACTTTCATGGGTAAAATAATGGAAATAATAATATATATATATATATATATTATTATAACATGATATTGAATCTGAAATATTATATAACATCCACTTAATTTCCATTAAATAATTATGGAAATGATATCATCATGCGTGCGTACGTGCGACATATCGTCTCTACGATGTGATGTGATTCATTCTACATGATCATTATTAAATCTTGATTGTAAAATTGTACAGAATGAATATATACGATATATATTAAGTTAATATAATTTTATAATTATATAACAATGTACTAATAAAGAGAACCATAACATTTTCTTTGAATCATGCAAATAACATAGAGCATTTAATATCAGAATAACAAGTAGTAATGAAATATTAATAACAAATGGATGATAATATGATCATATATGATATCATAATAATGGATATGATTATGGAATAATTCAATTAAATTATTAAAATATTTTTAAGGAGGTTTTTATACATATAAAGTATATTTTTCCTAAGTAATGAGATAATTTTTCAATCCCATTATTAACCGAGATAGTTTTTAAAAAGTATAAACTCAGAAATATTTATCATCGATAGTCACGTTCCCTCAAAGTTCAATAATATTTCTATTATTCTAAAAAAATTACATTTAATTTTAGTGTTTTTTTAATTTTTAATAATTGTTATGAAAGGAATATTTTTTTGTTATTCAATATTAGGGACTTTTGGACTTTTCCGACAAAAGTATGAGGAGAACATTTTTTTATCATATTAGGCATGAACATATTTTTAGGTGTTCAAAACACCTTATTTACATGAAGCTAAATCTACACTATTTCATGATTATTTTCAATTAATTTATTTTCTTTTAAAGTTTCATGACATTTTGGATTAATAAGATGATTTCGATGAAAAATGGAAATTTTCTTCAAGATTTAACAAGTGTTTAATCAAAATTAATTTCCATCCAAGAAGACATTATTTAATAGGGTTATTTTAAAATAGTTATTATTACTATGGATTGATAGTTTTAATTATGTAATTCTATTTATAAAATATTTTTTTATTCTATTATGATGGAATTATGTTTATGAAACCCATTTTATTCCTTGGATTATGCTATGAGGAATGATTTATGTTTTTGTGGCACCTAAAAGAATGATATCATTACGAGATAGGTAGGACATATTTCTTGTAACGACCCATGTATTTATAGAATATTAATTTTTGATTTCATATTAATATGTATGACTAATATATTAATTTTACATTAAATGGGATGTTTCTTCTGATTAAATTCTCAACACACAATAATAGGTTTCCCCAAATTCATACTTTGCACACAACTTTGAGTTATACCGAAATATAATAAAATAATAATATTATTATATTAAATAGTAGTTAACTATTTTCCATTAGAATAGAGGGAATGAATAGTATCAACTGAATGTTGAAATATGGTTTACACATGTTTAAATAATGATTCATTAGTTACCATATTTATTAGAAATAGAAATAAAAACCAATTTAATATAAGGGATATTCCTTTACGAAAACCTTTTTAAAGAGAATAATTGTGTTTTTATATAACTATTTAGTGATTTTTTTAATTAAAATCATATGATATATATTAAATTTAATTTTTTAAATTAATCTAATAGTTTTTCTTGATATGATATAAGAACAAATTCAATTTTTCTGATAAAAGAAGTATTTTTCTAAAATTACAGTTTTACCACCTTATGATGGTGAACCCTTTTTAAATCTAGATTTTGTAGCTTTTATAGGTTATATTAAAAAAAATCTTTTAAAGAAGTGGGAAATAAATCTTTACATTGGATGAAATATTTGTATTTTGCTGATAAATTTCATTTTATAATGAATAGTGAAAAGAACTGCATTTTAATTCAAAACTATCTCGTAATATAATTTATTTATATAATTATTTTGTTATTTTAATTAGTTTTAATGTCTAATGGGATTTTGTTTTTTCATTTAATTCTATTACTATCATTGGAAGTAATTTCATTTTTAAATTGGTCATAAACACAAGTTAGTCTTTTGATCGTTATTACTTCTTACAAACACACTTTTTGGTTTTGACAACATGAATTAATGTTAAATTAATTACTAAAACATATGTGTTTTTTAATTCTGAAAAATAGATTTCATATTTTGAATCATGAGGTAAAACTTGTGTAAATTTATACCTTTTATTTTTAGACATTATGAATAGTAATTTTAGCAATTATTTTATTGATCAAGGATAATGGGTAAATCTGATAAATAATGGTAAAAATATTATTATAATAATATTAAATTATCCTCAAACATTTCCTAATAATATTGGAAGATATATTTCTGGCCATGGGTATATTAGAGTTTATTTTGGGACCCCATGGAGTAACTTTTTGGGGAAAATGACAATTTATAAGAATAAATTTAAAGTAAGGGACAATATAACATAAACATGTATATTTTAGTAAAACAATAATTATATAATGTTATATAAATTATAGTTTCAATTATAAAGGTTCATTAGAAAGATAAAAAGATTTTATACATCATGGTATTTTATTTATAATTTTTATACATCATATAAATAAATTTATTTATGACATAATGATGATATAGTTATTACCTTATTAATGAATGATTTACAAAATGTGATTATAAATATAACAGTAAATTTATTTTGAAACTTTTTATGCAATAGAATAATTTAAAGGATGATTATGACTTTATATATTTTATTTAATTATGTTTTTTCATAATAATCAAGTTGTTATGTATTTTTTAAAAGTCATGATATGAATAGTATAAAAACCGACATAAATAATTTTTGAAAAAAATGCTAATTTATTAAATGATATAATAGTCATAAAAATCTATGATTCGGCCAAATGACTTAGATAAAGTCGAAAATTACATTAATGAATCACGTGAGGTTCTATTAACATTTTTTGGTAACTATTTTAACCATATAGAATGAATATACAAGAAGACATGTTAAGAGTTGATTTAGTTAATTAAGGGTTAAAGCTAAAAGATAAGGTTAAATTTTAAACCAAAAAATGTATAAACCCTATTGTTTGAGATGATTTCAAACAATTATAATCCTATATTATAATTAAATTAGTTTTGGACCTTTTGAAATCAAAATTCAGTTTATAATAAAATAATCTTTCAAGAAATTCCTAATGTACGCATCCTCCCTCTTTTAAAAGTCCACCAACTCTAACCATTAATCACACCTCTCAAGCCTCTTGGATCAACAAAAATCTACCCCAATGATCATAAAACATCCCTTAATTTCTCTTAGAATCCTTACCTTAGGCATAAGGCAACTCAAGAAATCCTTTAGTCTCAAATGAAAGGGAGTTACATGTTTTAGAGGTAGCGTCTTTTTTAAAGTTTATTCCCATTATTTTTCTTCTTCACTCACAATTCTATAATTATTCTTTGATTACACAACAAAAATAGTGTCATAAATATACTAGTAATTTTTAATGAGAATTATTCTGTCTATACTTACACACACCTACATTTAATGGATACAAACATACTATTTCTGTGTACGATGAACTACTGCCTCACGAAACGATAATAGTTCGATTTTTCTCCTACCACCTCTCATAGTGGACATTAAAATAGAAAAATATTTATATATGATATATATTATATTCATATTTTCTCTATGATAATGTATTTTTTATTTTCATACTTACTGTTGTTATTTTAATGATATGTAAATACAATAATTTTCTTTGAGGAAGTGGAGACTACCGCCCCCTCAAAGTGATTTGACTTGTTCATGACCTGCATGGAACGTATAAAGGATGATTTTAATGAAATTATGTAACATATATATATATATTATGATATTATAATATAATTATAATATATCTAGGTATAATTTATTTTTCATTTCATTAAAATGAATAATAAATAAAAGTAGTGTTCATGCATACGTACGGCTTACCATCTCCATGAACGGTGCATTTCATTTCGTATCTATAAATGTAATGGAATATTATAAATACATATATAATGGATATATGTGATATTAAAATCATTAATAATATTATGGAGATAATGTACTTTTGACCACATAGACAATTTGTAATTATAAAAAATTCATTTTTGACTCAAGTACCTAACATTGACCAAATGACTGATATCGACTTCAATAAAAAGTTGATAGTTATAGAAAGGTAAAAAGTGATATAAAAGGAATTATACATTGAACATATTTTTAAGAAATTTTAAATTAACATAATTTTATTATTCATTAATATAAACAATGAACAAGAAAATTCAAAGACAAGGCAAGGGAACCTTTCACCCTCCTCTTTTACTCAAAGACATCCTTTATGTCATGTGTTTTAATTTCCATTTTATTATATTGGTATATGTTATTATATATCCTTACTTCGGTACATTTTATGTCCATGTGATGAGAGATCCTTTTCTCTACCATAAAATCATTGTCTAAATTTTAATGTGATTCCATTAGGCTATCGAATTTTCGTAAGGGAACTTTTTAACCAAATTTTTATTATTTGGGGTAATCTACTAGTTCCTGATTATATTGTGCTACGAATATGTTTGAATGAAAACTGATTGTTTTACTCTTAATATACACTTATATTGGGTGTAATTAAAATTTTGACAGATAATTATTTTATTGATTTATCCATAATCAAATGATATGATATTTGTAAGGTATTTTGTCTCAATATCCTTTCATTGAGGCATATACTATTTTCATGCACATTTACTATCCTATAATGTGTTTATAAAACATTTTGATAGTTTATATAAAGAATTAGTGTATTCTAATGATATTTAATTTAATTTTTCTTTATATTCCTTAATTATTATTTTTCAAATGTTTCTCAAGAGATAATGGAATTTTTAACTAAAACATAGTTTTAAATGTTTAAATGATTTATACATTTAAATCCTTCTATTTCATATCCATGTTTTCAAAATGGATTTTAAGAATTTATTTATATGGAAATTAATATTTTAAAATTATAATTTATTTCAAAATATTCAATGGAGTATGGGACACTTTGATTCAAAATTTTCTTTATTAAATGTTCTATATGGTTTTGGAGATGGGTTGAATATTTCAATATCTTAAAATGTTTTCTTTTGATTGAAAATGAAATTTTATTAGTGAAAGGTTGATATTTGGAATTTTTTGTATTATGATTATATAATGATATTTGGAAAATTATGGGTGGTTACGTGTTAAACCAAATGAGGGGTGGTTCCGTGATTAAAAAAAGATGGGTGGTTACGTTATAACCTCCAATGCATTGGGTATGGAAGTCGGTCGTATGGATATTCCATTATGTGATATATATGGAATTTGACTATACGGTTATTCCATTTATGTATGTTTATGTCTCAAGTTAACTTTATAGGTTATATGTTGTATTCTATGGGATTTATGGTAATCATTGCAGTACAAAAAATGGTAAGTAATGAGATTTTATTCAGTGAAGTGTTTATGCGACTTCTTAAATGTGAAAAATATTACATTATGATAATGCTTCCATGGTTTACATGTTTTGGAAAAACTAAAAATTCTCATTCATTATTTATTCTATACTGATCTTTTAATGTTCACCCAAAGTTTTGAAAATTTTATCACATGACATAATGAAGAATTGATTCATGGATGGGAGCAAGGAAAAGTTATGTTGTTAAAACATATAGTGATGTCATAGTTCATTTAAAAGAGTTTATATTTTATTAAAAAAAGGATAGTGTGTATAAGTGTATACTTTTAATGTTAAATATGTTATGTATAATTTATGACCTAATTATCTAAATCCTTAAACCTTTAAATTTCCTTGATGTGAATTAAAGTCAAATTATTGTCTTATCTCTAGATTAAGTAATGTTTAAGGATGGGGGCTTACATATCCACCTAAAATGCATTGTGTAAAGATTTATATCTCATGAGAGAGTCATGTCTAGAACAAGAAATGATCTGGGTTCCATAATACAAGGCTATAACGAGGAGCGAACTTGGTTCAGTAATGGAATGTGTTCGATATGATGGTCCTGTAAATGATCCTTGACTAATATTAAATGATTTTCTATGATTTTGGTTATTCCAAAAAACATTTTGTCTTATGTTATGACTTTTTGGATTATGTTCATTGATTATTTTGAAAAACATCATGATTTATCACATGGAATTATATCAAAATATTTCATATGCAGGATAAGATTTTCAAATGTTCTGTTCTTTTGTCTTATAATTATGATATGATTGATTTCCCCCTTTTTTACCCTTTCTGAGCATCTGAGATCACCCTTCAATATGTTTCTTTTCCCCATGTCAGGAGGAAGGGTATTAAGTAAGACATTTCAAAATGGGGTCCAGTTATGAATGAATAAGTGGGAGACAATAAAGATGTCTTATGAACCAGATGTTTATGTTTCCCTATTTCTAAATAAATTATACATATATAGTCATGTGGTGGATTTGTTATTTTTTGTGATGAATATTTTGGAAATATAAAGTAATATCAATGTTTGTAAATTTTGGAGAGTTATACATATGAATTTACCAAATAATAACCATTAGTAGTGTCAAAAAATATGTGTAGAAAGTCCCATTTTCAGGAAATAGTTCTCGATTGATTCTATGTTAACGTTGTGGTTCCATGTTTTACCCCAATGAATATTTTTTCAGGAGAGACATGAAATTATAGCATAAATACATTGATTTATTTTATTTATAAACCACTTACTATATACGTACCATAATTTAGCTACGGTTTCCTATAAATTTTCATATCCCTATGTCTTTCAATTGAATTTTCTTATACTAATAACAAAAATAACTAAACTTTTCCTTTGATAGAAACTATAATAACTGCTCCCTTTATGACATATTAATTCATGATTTATTACATAAAATTAAGCATAATACTTCCTAGAAGGTCAATAATTCTAGGGTCTTTCGGATTTGTTATATTACATAATAACAAAAAACTATAAATTCACTATCTTTATTAAAACTAGCTAAATTTCATCATAATATTACTTCTTAGTTAACGCTGCATGGGATAACCTAGGGATATACATATAATAGGGGTGATCTATAAATACAAATAAGAGAATAAATGTGGATTCACAGGAATTATATAATCCATTTTAGAAAATATTAATATATTTGGGACATAAAGGTATTGAGAATCCTAAACATGAAAAATGAAGGATGATATAACATTATAGAATAAAGGAACCAGGGGAAATGTGGTAACAACATAAAAAACCTCATCATAAACATTGGTAAGGATAATTAAGAATAAGTAATGATGTAAAAAAGTTCCATGTGGGATTAGGTTCAATTTTTTATCCCTTGCATGAACTCTCATGAGACAAAAACATTACCCAATGCATTGGACCACTATTTGATTTCGGGTGCACCTGTCACTTTCATTTCATTCTCATGATTAAGTGTGCTGTATGGCTAATAAAAATGGATTAAATCATCCTCATATTTTTAACATGATCACATTTTGTGGAATACATACATTTATTTATTCAATCAAATAATTATATGGGAATAAATTTGAATACCTTTTATAGTAAATGGGTACGAGTATTCACTACACAATTGGTTGGCATGTAAAATCATTGTCAAATTTTGAAATTATAACAGCAGATTATCAATTTTTATGGAAGGGATTGATGAGATTAAAATGGGTATATCATTATTTAGGAATCATAGGGGAATTAATGGGGGTATGGAAGAGAATATCCCAATAATATGAATGGGATAAAAATAGAATAAGATAAAAAAATATACTAGAATAAAGTGGAGAAAGAAAGGAACCCATATCATTAGAGTGTGAATCCAAATGCTTGGGATAATCTTAATGAGTGCATGGGGGAAAATATGAGGAATGTAGAGAGTGTAGGGAAGAGTAAGTATGTGATACATGTATTTTTATTGAAGATATATTGGATCTTAGGTGGGTTTATAAAACAAATGATTGGGGAAATCTGTAACATTTATCAAATATAGGTTTTGTACTCTATATAATAAAATAATAAAAATCTCATTCCTTACCATGTTTCTTCCCCATGGTATCTAAAAAAATATAGTGGTATTTATTATTTTATAGGTACAAGGGAATAAATTATTATAATAATACCCTTGATGATGTGGAATTGAGTCATACTATTAAGGAAATGATTTTAAAACCATAAAATACATGAATGGTTTTGGAGAATTCATAAAGGATTTATGAAATTAATAAAATAAATATAAAACCAAGTTATTTTAAATGAAAAATATTATTTGGACTTTTATACCATTAATAGTATTTATTAAATCACTTTTAGGTCATTATGATATCATAATACCAACTATAAATTTATATGATACTTAATTTTTACCCAAAATTTTCACTATCTCAGAAAATTATGAAAAATTTACCATTGAATAATTTCAAAATTATGATTATAAAAAGTGGAACTTATTTACTAAAACAAATTTCTATATATGATTATTTTCAATGTTAAAATAAGAATGAAAATTTAAGGAGAAATGTAGGGCTTTTTTAACAATAACTTTTTCCAAACCCTTATAAAAATAACTTTTCTCTTCATAAAAATTCTTTGATCATTTCTATTTAATAAAAAAATTAATAATAATATTTTATTAAAATATTATTTCTATATAAAGTCCATTAATTTACCAAAATGTAATTCATAATTAAAATTCTACACTAATTAAAATACAATTTTTGTATTGTATAAAAATGAAAATCATTTATAAAGTAATGATAAGAAAAAAAATATAAACATTATTATATTAATATTAAAATATATATATTTTTATTATTATTTTATAGATACATATCCATTTTATAGTATAAAAACTCTTTATGTGTAAGTTTAATGATGATGAGACCTTCATGGGGTGGTTTGGAATACATGGTTTGGGTTTTGATATCAATGAGTTTGTACTTACCCTATAAACTGTTTTGATCAAGCTTAAGTTGTTTGATCTCATCTTGGGTTTAGTCATGGAAAAACCCCATTGATGTTATCTCCCTTAGAATATTCAAAAAGTCTTCTTCATAGGATATAATCCAACAAGTTTGGGCCATCAAATCCTTATTCTCTATCAATTGGATTTTTAGAACCCTACATTCACACTAATCATGTGATCAATAGTTAGTGACTATATTATAAATGGAAAATACTATTAATATTAATTTAAATCTGATGGTATATAATAAAACCAAATAAGTGAATGTGTTTTCAATAATGATAATACATAACAAGACATTTAATTAAATCATAATGTGAATTTTATTTATTATATTCTATTTTGTTAAATATATTACAAGAATGTTTTTCCAAAATAAAGTACAGTATTTTCCTCTCATCATGTGGTCAATTTGGATTTCAACATGTATCCTAGGACTGCACTGATATCATCTAAATAATATAATATAACCCAAAATTATATCTTGGAGTTAAAGGTCTAGTAGGTGGATACTTTATAGGAATGTATCATCAAACCTAGTGCGTACCCTTAGATAGATATTAATCTCTTTTCCAAGAAGAATGATTTGGGTTTTATTGTTTTAATTCACATTCACCACTTGAATCAAGTGAATATCAAGAAAAAAATACCCTAATACAAATATAGACCATCTATTTGACTTTCTAAAAGGATCTAAGTGGTTCTCAAAGATTGATCTTTGGCTTGAATATCACCAGCTTCGTGTTCATGAGGAGGATATCTTGAATATGGTGTTTTGGTGGTGCAGCTATAGTGACTTTGATTTTTTAATTATATTACTCTGCATGATGAATACTCTTATTGTGTTCATGGGACTCATGATTCAAATAATTCAACCTTACTAGGAGTGATTAATATTGGATTTCATTGTTGTTTCCATATTTTAATCATGTTTAATTGTGGAGAATATTGAGAATTTTTTCGTGTTCTTGGACTTACTTAATAAGAATCAACTATATGGAATGATATAAAATTATACGTTTAGTATTTGAGAAGTTTATTTCTTAGAGAATGTCATTTTAGAGGGTAGAGTTACGGTTTTTCCAATAAGTTTGAGGCTATTATGTTATAGGTTTCACCCAAGATGGTGCTTAAGTGGTACAAATTCCTTTAGTTAGTGAGATATGACTAGAGATTTGAGGTTGAAAGATCATGGGTTTCATCTTCAATAACTACAATTACATGAATTGGAATCCATTCATTTAGTCAAACAATTTCTATAGATTTTTTTCTAGATAAATAACTAGTTGACCAATTCATCAGTTATATGATTATCTACAGAATGATTTTAGTCTACAGTGTTTCATGATACCTCTAGGCCAAGATGTTGTTGTGAGATAATGATAAGTTAAAGAGAAATTTCTCATGGGTCTAGGAAATTCATCCAAAATTCATATAAAAATATTAGTCACGACATGGAGCTTAATGAGGTGGTTTTTTTCTTGAAGATTTTGAGACCGTGTATTATCAGTGATAGATTTATAGTCTTCACATATCATAATAACATCACATATATCTCTTCATAGAGGGATTATAATTTGAGCCAGAGTAAATTTTTGGAGTTCCAACATGGATTACAATGTTGAGATATTGTATACTATAGGGAATGGAAATGTTTTGGTATGTACCCTTAGTAGGAATCCCCTTTTTATTTATTATAAGAGTAAAATGATTAGTTAGTTGTATTGTGATTTGATTATATAGAGGAAGGTGACATTTTTTACCATTGATCAATGGTGTTCACCCCGAAAATTCATCACTAGTTATAATAGTCATATGATAGAGTTATTAATTCTTATATTATATTAGATTTAATTTTCCATGTGATGCACCTAATGCTTTCTTTTTCTTGAGCATTTCATCCTCTTTTGGGGGTGGGAAATGGTACCTATGTCGATGTGTGTGGATGTAACACAATGAGATTTTAAAGGAGGAAAATCATGTTTAATATCCTATATGAAACAAAAATCCAAGAAAAGAATAAAATGAAACACCATTATACTTTTTAATATATTAAAATTTAAATAAATTAATCCACATTGACATCCTATAAAGCACACAATATCGGGTTTAAACTATATGTGAGACTACATTATAAAATTTTTATTTAATCCGAGTCATTATAACCTCTCCATTATGATTGAGTTCATACATATTACCAAATGAAATATCAAAATTATATTATTTACACATTTCTAAAATAAATTAAATATATATTTATTGATTAAAAATAAAATAAGAACCATTTCAAAGAAAAAGAAAAGTTTTTGTAAAAACATTATTTTTCTATAAGGTGGTTTAGTAATGCTTTGCAAAAATAATTTAAAATTCATTTTTACCACTTTTAGAAAAAATATTTAATAAAAAAATAATTTTGGAAATCATAATATGAATATTAACTTATTAGGTATTTTTTGGAAATTTTCAAAAAATATTTTTTTCGATGAATAATGAAAAAACTAAATTTTACAAAATTTTCATTTATAATTTTATAAATTAAGTCCCATTTTTAGTTTTTTTTTTCAATCTAACATAATTATTATTTACTTTATTAAAACTAATTAATTACATTTAAACACTATTTTCACTATATTTTAGTGAATGTTTAATTATATCCTTCAAAGAAACTTTATTCTAAAAAATATTTTAAAGTGTATAATGTTTATCCACTTTAAATAATTTAAATAATCCCTAATTAAGAAATATTAAAAACGAAATGTAAATATTATATATTTATAAATATTTATGAAAATTCATCTAATTATTTTTAATTTTTATATAGATAATATGATACCTTCTTTTCCGTAAAAATGCATTTCTTGAACACCAGTTTTTAAACACATCTGTGGGTTTAATTTAAAAATAAATTCTACCAAATATTTAAGTTGAATTTAAAAAAATGCATTCAATATTAAAAGTATAATAATTTATAATATATAATAGGGTAAATATAATTCTTTTCTATAATTGATAGTGAAAAGGTAAAAAAACGCGTAATGGACAAAACAGTTTTATCGGGGGTTGAACTCAAATTATAACGGTTAAAAATGACTGAAAATTTATCTAATTCCTATGTTATGATCAAATTTAAACTATATATCTTTCAAGGTTCAAAAATGTTCTATTTTGGATCATTTTATTATTAGGAAAACATGTTTTTAATTATTTCCATTCAAAATTTCCTAGTGTATCTTCTCCCCCACTTATAAGAGTCCATTGTCTCTCCTCAATATAATTCCAAAAACTAATGGTTTGTCCAAGGCATTGCAAAATAAAATAACTAATTACATCCCCTCATCATAGATTCCTTTTTTGGTTATAATTTCTTACTAAGAATTATTTTAGTGAAAACCAAATGAAGCTTTAAAATGAATATGCAACTTCCTTAACTAATTGTATTATATCTTACCCTATAAATGCCCATGTTTTTTAACAATATTATTTATTATGGGATTTTTAATTTTCATATTGGTGCATGCTATTTTATTTAATCTAATATTCAGAACAAAAAACCACAATTTTGAACATTTAGATATTTTTTCTTTAGACGTGGTTTAAGGCATGAGAAATTCCTCATGTGTTCCATTGAGTTTCAGAAGATTTGGAACATTGAAACTCAAAATAAGAGAAGGCTAATTGGGGAACATGATTTTTTTGAAACTGTGTGACCCTCCATAAGAATCTTTGTGGATAATCCAGTGGATATGGAGATCTATCAATGTTTGGTATAACCATGTTAGAGGGGTTTTCTTGACTGTGCAGTTCTCAGGTGGTTTGGTGGATGGAAATCCCATTGTCTGAGGAATGTTTCCCAAACTATGAACATAAACCATACAAGCCCCTAAAAAATTAGTATTGTAATGATTTTTAGAATATTGTTTTGCCTACATTGTGTTTAAACCATGAAAACCTATTTTTAAAGGGGGGAATTTCAATTCTTCCCCTAAAATGCTTTTAACCCCTTATCCTCTTTTTCTTATTCTCCCCAGTGGGAAATAACTCTCATTTTGTCTCCTGGTATCCAACTCCGCCCACCCTAGGAATGGTGATATCTCATTTTTCCAATACTGGATTTGGGATCTATCATCCACTATGGATTCCTCTGAGCAATATCTTCTTTACGCTTGCACATTTTGTTGTTTAAATCTCTATTAGTGGAGTTATCTTGGTGAGAACTAATTCACCCTATTTTAGGAAAATTTTTAGTTTCTTCCAATTTTCATTAACTGGAAAAAAACAATCCTTGGTTTTGGATGAGTGAAGAATCATTGATTTGTTGTTGGTGGTCTATAGTTCTTCCCTTAGGTTTATTAATTTTTATAAAATGTTATAATGTTCCACGCATTGTAATTAGCTGGTGTCACTTCAAAATATCTAATTTATTTAAATAAAAAATTGTAGACTACCATATGATTTTTTTACACTCCTCGGTATGGATGGATATTGAGACCATAACCAATACCAACCCTTTAGGTTGGGCTTGCAGCACCCTGACCCTTGAACTTTAGGGTGGGTTTCTGGCACCCTAACCCTTGAATCTCGGGTGTGGTGTCTACTATAGTTATATTTTCATGATTTCAAGGAATCAAATCATGAATAAAAAAATAGTTTATTGTTCATGGTAAGATAAATACATACACAAGCCCTATATAAAAAATTCATACACAATTTAAAACATAATTTTTTTGGATAATAACATTATTCCACATAACGTATCTTTTCATTTCTTTATTTTTACAATTTTCGGAATCATTGGGAAATGAAATAGAATAACTGTCATCTCAGTTTCTTAGTATGGGTTAAGAATAAAATAAGAAATAAGTAATCAATGATAATAATCATTATAAAATGGAATATAACTGAACACACCATCCATATAATCAATAAAATAAATTCATAAGAAATATGGAAATGAAATAACTAAAGACACAGACAATTAAAATATCTATATAAGGAATACACAATATATGAAGGAAAACAACTAAAATACAGGAAATTTAATTCATGAGATGTGAATAAAATGAATCCATAGATATGTGGAAACAAAACCTCATGGATAAATAATAACAAGATCTAAATTATAGAAATGATTATTTATTGGACTCCATGTTTCCATGGAAAATGGTACCATTACCATTAATACCTTTCACAAGACTGTTAAGAACAAACTAGGAAAAAATACCATTAGATTAGGCTAGTCAACTGATTCGTTGGACGAGACTGTCGAAGCATCAAGGGGATATCACTAACTAGGCCCCACACTTATCGTACCTATCCAAATAATTCCATAATTTTCAAATAATATATTTAATTAATGAACAATATACTTTATCAAATATCTATACGGAGTAAGAGATATAGATTTATCAATATTTCCCTAGATACCAATAACATTAAAATAATATTCAATATGTAGAAATGCAATGCGGTTTAGCAAATAATCATATCATTGAATCATGATATAGATATTATGGTTCAACACAATGTTCAATGATCACTATAAATTTATCATTTCATGGGGACTACAGAAATTAATATAGGTAGATAATTTCAATATTATCCTTTGTGATAGATATCATAAATCATCTAGAGGAAGAATAAGGGTGTTTTTATTACAACATATACCAATTGGGGTTAAAATAAATGGTTATTGTCATTGATGAATAGAAATTCTATAAAATATAATTTTTAATTTTTTGAGGAAAATATCATTTTCATTTTGAGAAATATTTTGAAAATACATTTATTTTGAGAATCACTTTTAAAAAAAATTTATTAAAGGATTTTCCTCTTAAAAATGAAAATGATTATTTGAAGAAATTAACGCCAGGGAATCTATACATTCCACACACTGTAAAATCAATATTCCCATTTCAAGGTATAAAATTTATAAGAGTTCCTTCTTGGGAAAGATATAATAAGATTCTTTATAAAAAATTTGTAAAAGAAAAAAGTGTTAAATTTTCATTAATAAATTTTTTTGGAATTTCAAATACATATTTTTGAACATTTTTAGAGAACAGGGTTTTTAGAAGAAAAAATGTTCTCTGACTAAAGAGAGAAATGATGTTGGGTTTTATTAAAAACATTTTATAAAACATTTTGAGTACCCAAGAATGAAAAAATGGTAATAATACTTGAAAAATTCCATGAATAACCAGAGGATAATAAATGGAATGTTTTTATTATTTTATGATCAAATTGTTTCCTCTAATGTAAATTCAAGTTTAAATTTTCCCAAATAAAGTCTGATTATGAAGGAAACCCTTGAAAAGTACATAACATTGATGTGAGAATCAATCAATGAATATATTATTGTATCAACTATAAATACACATAATAGACGTTTAAATACCTTAATATATATCCACAGGTAGTTATACACATAATCATATAATATTAACGATGAACAGGATGTAATATAACTCAATGAAAAGGTATTGAGTTATGAAATTTCATAAGAACATGGTCAATTTATGTTCAAATACACTTACATGAAATAATTAAAACTGAAACTAAAAATTTCATGAATAATGAATAAATCATGATATTACATGTAAAATTGGATGTATTTAGACAGTTTATAATTTATTAGGTGACCAATAATAAATTATGCCTCAAATAATGGAAATTGAGATGGTGTCCCTAATAACTATGCTGCCATAGGATTTGGAATACCCAATTGTAAAAATAAAAAAATGAATATTTTAAATAACATTATTATAAAATATTTAATGATATATTATACCAAAAGGGGAATTAGGTACACCACAAAGAATATGCAAGTGGTGTTAATGGAATATGACTCGCGGAAGGAAAAGTGAGGAAAAAATATCTTACCTTGCATTTCCATTTTGGTGAAATCCCTTTAGAATCCAATAAAAGGGATCAAAACATGTTACTAAACTGTAAAAGTACCATAGTATATTTTATAATACCATATATTATCTTTTTATAATATATTATTAACCATTTGACAATAATCATTCACTATTTTCAGTATTCTGGCAGTTAATTTCCTAGTTTTTTAGTGTATTTTGATTTCTTACTTCTTATCACTATGAATTAGATAATTTTTTCATCATATGTATAATTTAAAAAATTAATTAAAAATAATATAAATTCAGTATATATGTATTTTTAATAATCCATAATATTAGGATATATGAAATTAAATGCACCATTAATGGAGATAGTAGGTCATACATATGCATGAACACTAAATACATTTTTTCCATATTTAATGAATGAAAATTAAAGGAACTATATGTATATACCAATACTTGTATAATATATATTTCATATATTTCACATATTTTTATTGAAATAACCATTTATATGATCCATGTTTATTGTGAATGCATCACATCGCATCAAGGAGGTAGTAGTCCACACTTCGACAAACGACATTATCTTATTTACACAAAATGAAAATTAAAAATTGTTGGCCCATAGATGCTTATGGACACTATCTCTTACTAAT
Organism: Viscum album; assembly: GCA_963277665.1. Lineage (NCBI taxonomy): Eukaryota > Viridiplantae > Streptophyta > Magnoliopsida > Santalales > Viscaceae > Viscum > Viscum album. The sequence goes on along the minus strand of OY728121.1, from coordinate 1,585,744,601 downwards.
GATTTTAATTATCACACATCATATCATATATTAACATATATCTTATTTCCTATTAGATATTATATTATCATGCATAATTATCATGAATATCATATCATGTCATTCATATAACTATTTATGTATTCTTAAGTCTAAAAAATATTCTAATTGATTATCTATGTGTAATTATTAGGATTACCAGTTTCTATATTTTTTGAATTAAAAGATAGACAGAACCTGTAAAATTGTTTGAGTATAAGTTGCTGGCACTAACAAAAAGATGACTCACCTACTTACATAAGTCTTTTTGGAAGACAGATCAAATAAGAATATTTTCTAAGAATGTTAAGCTGACACCATTAAAAAAGACTCACCATTTCACATGCTACCAACACAATGTGAATCTGAAACCATTACAAATGACTCACCATTTGACATGACAATGATAGATAGAAGACTCAACATTTCTATTTCTACCAACACAAACAACCTACCATTAGTTCAAGTCACTTACCATTTCATGATGCTACCAATTAAAGGACTCACCATTGATATGATTCATCGTTAGTTCATCTGTCTCATTGATGAAAGGTGACACTGACACCCTGAGTCACTAATACCAATGAAGGAATCACTGATATAAAGAGTCACTGATACTGACAGACAGATTCAATTGAGTTATGGATACTTATAACTCACTAATAGTCATAAATAATATTTTTAATTTATTATTTCAAATTAATTACTAACGGTCATATTTAGACAAATTAGCGTTTTTGACATTATTTAATGTTGTCTTTAGGACTATCAGTAGACATTATGAGGTACATAAACGTGGGGAGATCTTCATACTTGCTAGACCCTGAAGTATAAAAGAATTACCCAATGGATCTATTTTGATATGAAGAGGAATATGATAAAAATTATAAGGAATAGGTGACCCTGAAAACTCCAATTAATCTCAAGATTTATTAATAAAATACAAATAACTATAATCAAGAACATACGGGAACATCAAAAAGTTGAGAAATACCATCAAAACTGCACTAAATATCTTTCCACCATAGAGTAGAAAAGTTCACACTTCTCAAAAAACTAGACCAAAGAGTCTTCGATACTCTGTTTTGAAGCCAACCTTCGGAAGAGGACTCAAACTTTAATTTTCTCTACATCAGATGAGTCCAGAGCATCATTACATAGCACAAAAAGAATTATAAACACTATTATATATCTTCAGCTCTATTGATTTCTTTTTCTTACATTTTTGAGCTGTGTGTCTATCTATCTATTACACACACTGACTCATATGAACAACTAGGGGATACCTGATATCCTGAAAATAATTCTTGTTATTATCTCTTCTATCCCATGTAGAATAGTGGAAGAGTTAATATGTGACATGTTTGCTGTTTTCCCATGAATAGATATGGTAGAGGTCAAGTGTAACCTTGATAGTCCTATGTACTATTGAGAACCCCGATCCAGGGTGTGGATCAGTTTATTAATATAAACCTCTTAGTGGAAGGTGATCACCATGTGGGGAGTACTAAGTCTCAACTTGAGACATAACCACTTTTTTTATTTCTGATGTGTTTTACTATTTAGTTTCACTCTATTTTATCACCATTTAATTGAACTAAATTGATCTTTGATAGTTAAATTAGAATTTTTTATAACTTTTTTTAACCTATAAGTTAGTTTCAAAAGTTATACCAATCTTCAGATTATTATAGCTAAGAACTGATCAATCTTCTGAGAAATTAATTGAACATTCAGGACTATTATAAATTCACTACAAACTGACTTGGATTATATTTTTAATTGGGGGAAACTTTAAAGGAATATATTTTTGAAACAGAAATTTTTATAGTTACTCAAATCACCCCCTCTTGAAAAATATACTCCGACCAACATTTGGTATCAATGGTTTCTTTTAGAAAATTTTTAGTTTTTAATACATTTTCAAATCTTTTTCAACTATGATTGTTTTTGTTTTATAAAGATCATAAAATTTAGGTTATTTTAAAATTTGTTTAACTCTTCGAAATCCTTTTAAAATCTATATTATGGTCAATCTTTTAATAGGAGTTACTACTAATAGACCGCCTTTTTTAATGGAACCAACTATGATAAGTGGAAGATTAAAATGAAAATACATATTGAAAGCATGGGATTTGAAATCTATACTGCTATTGACAGTAAATATCCAATTCCTGAAACTGGTAGAAACACATGGGAGGAACCTACCAAGACTTCCTTTAACAATATTTGTAAAGCATTGAATTCTTTATACGATTCTCTAGGAGATTAATAGTTTAATTGTATTTCTGCTTGTACAATTTCCCATGAAATTTGGGACACTTTGTCTGTTTCTCAGGAGAGAACTTCTAATGTAAAGGAAATGAGACTTAATACTTATAAAATGAATTATGATAACAATTAAATGAATCCTGATGAATATATTTCAGATATGTATCTCATATTTAACGTAATTTTCTACACATTGATTTCTCTTAGAAGAGATGTCAAAGCCACAAAAAATCAAGAGAATTCACAGATGTTTACTAGATAGATGGAGAGGAACCTCTGTCTCAATTATAGAATCAGGTGACATCAGAAAATTACATGTCAAAGAACTTATTTGAAAGAAGATGATATACGAAGAATAACTGAAAGTCAAAAATGAGAAGGATGATGAATCTAAGAGGAAGTCTATAGCTTTGAAGACTACAGCCTCTAAAAACAAATACAAAGAGAATGATCAAGCTAACTTTGAAAGATCCAGTAGTGAAGAATAAGCTTCAGGAAGTGATGAAGAAATGGCCCAGCTAGTCAGGAGATTGAAGAAATTTTATAGGAAAAAGTATGTTCTTCAGAAAAAACAATTACAAAGGAATGTTTGGTAAGAAGAGAAATTATAAGAAGGATTGGAGGATAAATGATAAATCAAAAGAGATAGTGTGCTATGAATGAAAAAGGAAAGGGCATTTCAAAGTGAATTTTCCATAGATAATATACAAAAGGAAGTATGGGAACAAGGATTGAATTTTTTTGAAAACCATGAAAGACACATAGAGTTCATCTGAGGATAGCTCCAGTGAATCTGCATCTTCTGATGATGAGAAAGAAGACTTGTCAAAAGTGTGTTTTATGAAAAACACATATGAGGTAATATTAGATTCTCCTGTTCAACATTCTTACTATTCTAAAAATAAATGTGATTCTGAAAACATGTCTAGTGAAGAATTATTTGAATATTTCACCATACTGGAACATACATGTAATGAACTAAAGGATGATTATAAATCATCAATGAAACAACATTTTCGTTCTATATATATGAAATATGAGCTTACTACTAAAAATAAAATAATGCTCAACTTACCAAGGAAAAAAATGAACTAAAAATGTCTAATGAGCAATTAAAGAAGGATCTTTAAAAGATTACAAATGGAAAAAACACTAACTCAAATGCTTGGTAAATAGATAAATCCAATGTAAACTTCTGGAATAAGATATCAACCAGGAAAAAGGAATGTATCAAAAACATATATTATAAACCAAACTAGAAAATCTACTTCTTTATGAAAAAACCAGATTTGTACCACATGCTCCAGTTCTAGAAATTCATTTACTACATCCAATTCTTCTAGACCAAACAGAGTTTATTTTTCAAATACTCTATATTTTGCATATATAAAACCCATTATACAAGTGTTGGTTCCTATATATTTTATTATTAATTTTTGTGGACCTAGAAAAAAATTGGTACCAAAATCTTTTCATGGATAAATTGTTTTTTAGGAAAACTGTCTAAAGAGTTAATGTAGAAATATATGGTATTTGGACAGTGAGTGTTCAAGACACATGATAGGGGAATACTCAATCATCCAAAGACTTATCCAAATTGATGGAGGAAATTCCACATTTAGTGACAATGGTAAAGGAAAAATAATAGGTCTTGGGCAGAATTGTAACCCTAGATCTATTTCAATTTCCAAAGCACATTATGTTGATGAATTAATGTATAATCTTCTTAGTATATATCAACTGGGTGATCATGGATTTAATGTAAAATTTAAAAATTATTCAGCCCATGTTTTTTATTCCAAGAATAACATTTTATTTACTACTCTTAGATATAATAATATGTATTCTATAAATTTAGACACACTATCCTCATAGAATTTATCTTTCCTAAGTTCCTTTCACAAAGAGTCTTGGCTATGGAATATAATATTAGGACATTGCAGTGTACACTCTCTTAGGAAAATTACGTGAAAAGCCATGTCAAGGATCTACCTAAATTATAGTTTCCAGACAACAATGTATTCTATCCAGGTCAAAAATGAATGAAACATAAAATCCTTTTCATATCAAAGAAATAATTGTCAACTTTTCAATGTTTAGAGTTGGTTCTCATGAATTTTTTGAACCATTTCGAGTGTCTTGTTTAAATGGGAAGAACTATTTCTATGTTCTTGTGGATAACTATTTTAGGTATACATGGACTTATTTATTTTCTCACAAAAGTGATGCAAGTACCAACTTCATCAAGCATGATAAAAATGTAGAGAATATTAGTGGACTTAAAATTAAATCTCTAAGTACTGATCATGGCCTTGAGTTTGAAAATCAGGAATTTGAATCGTTTTTCTAGAACAATGGCTATAGTCATAACTTCTCTTCCCCTAGGACACCCCAATAAAATGTATTTTTATAAAGAAGAAATAGGACCATACAATAAATTTATAGAACTATGATTAATGAATATGACTTACCAATTTTCTTCTCATCTGAAGTAGTTAATACAACTTGTTATATAATAAACAGAGTCTTAGAAAGACCTATCCTTAAGAGTACTCACTATGAGTAATGGAACAACAAGAAACCCAAAGTAATTTATTTTAATGTATTTGGATGTAATGTTTATATTTTGAACACTAATGAGAATCTAGACAAATTATCATCCAAAAGTTATGAAGGAATCTTTCTAGGTTACTCAATGTCTAGTAAAGCCGATAAAGTATTTAATAAAAGAACCTAGTGTGTGGAAGAATCTATGAATATCAAATTTGATGAAGAAGATCCACATGATCCTAATACCTCTCTAGACAAACATGAATATTATATATCAAATCTAGACAAAAATAAAAATAGTATAATCCCTATGTTATTAAATTTGTGAAATCAAAAAATTCTGAAAATTCTTCAGAATATAGATATAATGTACCTGATCAAAATGATGTACCAGAAATAACCAGTCCTACCTTATCCAGAACAACTAGAACCCTAAAAAAACATCCCTTAGATGATGTTGTTCGAGACTTGGATAATGGAACACAAACTAGAGCGTCACATAGAAGTTAGGTAGAACGTCAATCCTTATTTCCACAACTTGAACCTAAAAATATCAATGATTCAACCAATGATGAATTTTGGGTGATGGTTATACAAGAAGAACTCAATCAATTAGAAAGAAATAATGTTTGGAAACTTGTGGATAGACCCAAAGACACCATGATCTTAGGAATTAATAGGGTGTTTAGAAATAATGTTTATGAAGCTGGAAATATTGTTATAAAAAAGATATATTAGTTTCACAAGGCTATATTCAAGAGGAAGTCATTAACTATGAATAAACCTTTAGACCTATTTGTAGACTTAAATCCATCGGAATCCTACTTTATTATGCTATCCATCTCAATTTCAAACTGTATCATATGTATGTTAAGAGTTTATTTCTAAATGGATATATAGTTGAGGATGGTTTTTTTAACATACACCTAGTTTTACAAATCCACATTTTCGAAATCATGTTTTCAAATTGAAAAAATAATTATATGGGTTAAAACAAGCTCCAAGACCTTGGTATGGTACATTGATCAATTTTCATGTTTCAAAAGTTTTTACAAAAGGAATTGTGGAACATACTCTTTTTATTAAGAAATTTTTTAAAGAACTTTTAGTATTCCAAATATATGTTGATGATATTATTTTTGGATCTTCAAGAAATCCATTATGTATTAACTAATCTAAAATGATGAAAAATGAACTTGAAATGAAATTAATGGAAGATCTAAAATTATTTCATGTATTTCAAAATTTTCAAAATAAATAATGAATCAAATTAAATAAAAGTAAGTATACAAAACATCTTTAAAAATATTAGGATTTGATAGCAATGAAAGTAGTGACACTCCCATGAGTACTACTAGTAAGTTGGATCTTGATGAAGATGTTAAATCTGTTAATCAAACAACTTATAGAGGAATGATTAAAATAATTATTTAATTGACTTATAGTTGGCCAAATATAATTTTTAGTGTGTGTATGTGTGATCATTTTTAAGATAATCCCAATGAATATCTCATGAATTATATTAACATAATTTTCAAATACCACTATCCTACTATCAATTTAGGATTGTTTTACCCCAAAGGACAATCATTTGATACAGTGAGTTATTTTGATGCTAATTTTGGTGGAAGTATGTTAGATAGAAAGAGAACATCAGTAGCATGTCACTTTTTGGGAAAATATTTGGTTTCATGATGTATTAAGAAGAAAAATTCTATTTCATTATCTACTACCGATGCTGAATACATAGCTATTGGTAGCTGTTGTGCAAAAATTTAATAGAAATAACACACTATTTTAGAATATGGATTTCAATTTAGACGTGTACCAATACAATTTCATAAAAAAGTACCATTAAAATCTCTAAGAATCTAGTTTCTTACTCTAGAACGAATCATATTGATGTGATACATCACTTTTTGAGAGATCATTATCAAAAGGGTGATATTAATTTAGAATTTATTCACTCTAAATATCACCTTGTAGATGTATTAACTAATCCATTGAAATATAAAAGAATAAATTACATCATACATGAGATAAGAGTGATCAATCCGTAAGACCCTATGTTTATCTCTCCGTTAAATTTTTTCTATAATGTTGTCATGCTGACACTGTTGTCATGCTGACACCCTTTTCATGCTGACATCGTGTCATTCCGACACCATTAATGTTTTTGAAGTATGTAATGCTGACACTAATGAGTCATCACTTTTATATGTTTTATTTTTTTTCAAAACGACATTTTCTAACTAATTCTAGTGAACCTGGTTCAAGATTTTGTGATTGTAAAGTTATGAAATCCTTAAATGATATGAATTTGAATCGATCTTCTCTACTCCAATTATTGATACTCTCTCTCTATCGCTCTCTTTTTCACCTTTCTCTTTCTCTACTTCCGAAATTTCACCTTCGGACCTTCGAACTGAATTGATTGGAATGGTGGGAGTACAACAAAATCTAGAAGAGGATGAGTCTCATCCATACAATAAACTGAAATGGGAGTCAAGAAAATCGTCATTCCCTATGAATCCTACTCTGGAAAATAATGTTTTATCATTGGAGAAGTATGTTTTAGTTGAATAGATATTGGAGAAAAAATCGTTCTGGTTGAAAGTGATGAAAGATCAAGGATGGCTTGAATGATTCACAAATAATGATAGATTCTTTTATCCAAATATAGTGTATATGTTTTTATATGAATCTAAAACTTTTTCCATATGGAAGTGATGTGGCATGGATGGTGTTGATTGTGAAAGGGAAGAAAATATAATTCTCTTTAAGACATTGGGCTTAGTATATTGAGTTAACTCATAAAGGATTCTTTTATGATTACCAAGGTACTTATACTCTTGAATGTGAATTTTTCTTTTATGATACTACTCTTAAAGAGATAACTAGAAATGCAGAGTATATGAGACCTGTTGCCTCTGAATTGGATGGTGAGTGATGAATTATTTTCAAGTTTATTCAACAGTAGTTTTCCCAGGAAAGGGGAATTTTGTTCTCTTAAGAATCAAGATGTATACTTGTTTAATTGCTTCAAGAAAATGTTAAATAGAATCTCTGTTGATTTCTGAGGGTGCATATCAATGAGATGATAAAATCTAGGTGTGAATCTAATTCTATATTATATACTATAATGAATTCAGAAATGCTGAAGGAGAAGGGCTGGTCTGGTAGTTAGTTAATGTAGTGGAATCTTATTATGCACTGACATCTGTAAAAGAATGAAAATAAATTGGAACACTTAGAAGCAATAATGGGTTTGTGATGAAGATGAATTTAATGAGATGTTCAATCCCATAGTACATACTATTAGGCCAAAGTATATAGTGGGTATTGGTCTCAGTCTAGATGAAAAGGTATCTAATTATTCAGATTATGAAGAAGAACCTTCTAACTGTATTTGAGTTGTGGGATAACTAGTTGATGATCGAAGTGATTCAAAGACTACTGGACCATCAAAAAGAATCTCTAATGGACCTGAAATTCCACCTCTAGATTTACCCTCTCATAAACCTATTCTCAAACCCTTTTTCCAGGAAGAAAGCAAAGTTGAAGGTAGTGTAGAGTATTTTTGTGAATCCAATGAAGAAGATGAAGAAGAATATAAATAGAAAGAAACTGGAACTGGTGAAAATAGTTCAAAATCAGGAAGGGAAGAAGGAGACGAACAAGTTAAAGATGATTAGAATTATGATGCTAATAATGAATAATGTTGTGAATGTGAAAGTGATAGTGACTCTAGTCACCTTAATGAAAATCCAGATTATGTGAGTATGAAAATTACTAAAGATTATACTGGTGCATCTGTTAAAGGTGTTGTTCAAGAAGAAAATGTTGCTTTAGATGAACCTAATTCTCAAGTTCTGTACACTAGGAAGAATATTTTCCTTAAGTAAAATCAACATATCTAGGAATCCTTAACTAAGGGGGAAACATCAATCCTTATATATGACGCTGAGGGGGAGCCTGATGTACCAATTTTTCAAGATGATTAAGATCATCAAATATGAAGATTGAGGTTGGATATTATTTCTCCTTTGGATTCTGATATTCTTGCTGAATGGAAAAGGAATCCTGGTTATGTTACTTATGGATTGGATTATGAATATCTTGATAATGATATTGTTTCCCTAGCTATAAAGAAACCTGTGGTTGAAACCACTTCTAGTGATTATGTCACTAAATCCGATTTTGTTCAATTCCAAGAAGAAATATGTTCTTCGATTAGACAATCAGTAAAATCTCCAATGAGAAATGATATTGATGAAGCCAGAGGATATAATATTGAGGTGACTAAGAATTTAAAAGAAATCAGATCTGTGGTTGATGGTGTAAAGCATGTTGGTGCTTCTATCTCTTCTCATGATTCAACTAATCTCTCTCAAGATGATTCTTCTTATGTTTCAAATTTAGTGAAAAAAGCGATTCAGGAAAATCTAATCATGAATGTAGAGACAATTGTGACAAGAAATAACAAGTTCAAAAATTATTTGAAGAAGATGAAAACTGAGACCAATGCTTTGACCATAGTGTATAGGACTACAACGGAAACGGTCATGAAAGGACTTGATAACTTTGATTCCCATTTTAATTCTCTTGAGTTTTCCAAGTTGGGAAATAATGTACAGGATCTCACCTCTTTGTCTCTAGCTTCATGTTCAGCACCACCGGCTCAATCTTCATAATCTGAAGATCTTGTAACTGTTATTTCAGTGATCATAGAGGAGTTGCAAGAATTGATTTCATGTATAACCAAAAAATGGATTTTTTTTATAATGTGCATGATCATGTAAAGTATTATACTATAAGTGATTCTCACACTCAGGAAGAGATGGCCAAAAAGCTTAATGAGTTTTTCTCCAAACTCATCCCAAAGCAGCAATGGAATAGTTTGTTCAATTACATACCCACAGATATTAATCTTCCTCCAGTAACAAAGGCCTTTAAGGAGCAGATTTAGAAACTCATAGAATTTAATCCTTTATTGGATAATTTTATAGAAAAAAGGATGATTTTGAGAAGGCCATGAAATATGGTGGAGAGATCATGGAAGAATTCATCAAGTTGTTGAAATTGTATCTTCATGTCCAAAGTGAAGCCATTATTGTACCTCCTGCTATAGTGTTGGTCCCTGCTATTTTTGTGACTACTCAACCTCAAATGTCAGTTTCTCAGGCCTTAACTCATATCAGACAAGTCATCACAGAAACTCTTCCATCTTAGTTTCTTTCTCAACAATGACCCACCCTTACTTCTACTATTCTTGATGGAGTGACTCTTCCACCTCTCAAAATCAGTTTGGACCCCCCTACCCCTCACCCTACCCCTCTTGATCATCCTTCTAAGGGGAAGGAACCCATTGATCCGACCACTTGATCGTATCCTATATTTTGGAAACCATTTAATTTTATAGGGCTGAATTCCTCTATATTTGTTTTTCATTTTGGACTACTCATTTTTTGAATGTTATATCTTGGTTCATACTCTACTGTTTTTTCCTGTTCATTTCTCCTATAATTTTTTTAATCCCAAAAGGGGATAACTTTTTGAAATTCAATAATGATAGGATTTGTGATTATCAAAAAGGGAGAGATTGTTGGGTTGTAGATGCTGATGTCCACAATCTCTAACTAAAGGTATTAATAATAACAAATAATGTCATATATTCACATATTTCTAATTTCTTGTAAGATCTTATATTATTTAAAACATTATCTTGAATATATTATTATGTCATTAATATAGCTATTTTTTTGTTCTTAAGTCTGAAATAGCTTCTAATTGATTATCTATGTGTAATTATGAGGATTTCCAGTTTCAAAAATTATTGAATGGAAAGATAGACATTACCTTTAAAATTGTCTGAGTATAAGTCAAAAATAATGAAAAAAAGATGACTCCCCATAAAAAATAAGTCTTTTTGGCAGACAGATCAAATAAGAATAATTTCTATGAATGTGAAGCTGACACCATTACAAAAGTCTCATCGTTTCACACGCTGCCGATTTAATGTGAAGTTGAAACCGTTATAAAAGAATCATTGTTGGATGTGACACCGACTGATAGAAGACTCACCATTTCACATGACACTAATGAAAATGACCTAATATTAGTTCATGCAACCTACCATTGTATGATTCTACTGATGAAAGAAATCACCATTGATATGAGTGAACGTTAGTTCATCTGTCTCATCGATGAAAGGAAACACTGACACCCTCAGTCACTGATACCGATGAATGACTCGCTGATATAAAGACTCACGGATGCTGACCGACCAATGAAAATGACTCGCCCATACATAGGACTCACTGATAGTCATAAATGTTGTTTTTAATTTATTAATTAAAATTTATTTCTAACAGTCATTTTTAGACAAATTAATGTTTCTCACATTATTTAATGTTGTCTATAGGGATATCAGTAGACAGTATGAGGTACATACATATGGGAAGATCTTCATGCCTGTTGTAAAACAATGTTTAAAATAATTACACAATAAATAATTTTAGATATGATAATGAATACATTGAAAAATAGAAGGAATATTAGAACATGAAAACTTATGTGGCTCTCAATATTTCTTAAAAAAATCCTACAAATAAAAGCAAGAACATACGGGGACATTAACAAAATGAGAAAGACCAACTAAACTACACTGAGCATCATTCCTCCAAGGAGCTCAACACTTCACACTTCTCGAAAAACAAGAGCATAGAGACTACAATACTCTGATTTGAATCCATCTTCTAGAGGAGGACTCAAACATAATTTTTATATCCATCATATGAATCCATAACAACATTACATAACACACAGATACTTCTAAACTCTATTCTATATATTTAGCTATGTTGTGTTATTTTTAGTACATTTTTTAGCAGTTTGTGTATCTATATGTTACCCACACTGACTCCTGTGCACAACTGGGGGATACCTAATATCCTCAAACCCATTCTAATTATTATCTCCAATATCCCATGTATAATAGAGGAAGAGGTGAAGTGTGAACTATTTTTTGTTCTTCCCACAAATAATTGTGGTTGAGGTTATGTGTGACCTTGACAGTCCTCAGTATGGTTGAGAACCCTGATCCAGGGTGTGGATCAAGTTTATTAATATAATCTTCTTAGTGTAAGGTGATCGCCAAGTTAAGAGGACTATGTATCAACTTGAGATTGAACTTCCTATTTTATTTCTATAGTGATTTACTATTTAGTTTTACTCTGTTTTATCACCATTTCATAAAACTAAATTAATCTATGATAGTTAGTTAAGAAACTGTTTATATATGTTTTGAACTAGTAAGATAGCTTCAAAAGTTATAGCAATATTCATATTAGTATAGGTGAGAACTAATCAATATTCTGAGAAATTAATTGAACATTCAAGACTTTAATAAATTTTCTACAAACTGAAAATGATTTTATTTTTAATTTGGGGTAAATTTAAATGAACCTATTTTTAAAAATTAAAATTTTATAGGTACTCAACTCACCCCCCACTTGAGTAATCTACTCCAACAAACAAAAATGTTTGTCTTTTAAAATAATTAGAGAATAATAAATAATAAATAAAAAAAATATCATATATTATTAGAATTTCAATAAAAAATTCTTAAACATGAAAGGTCATAAAGTAAAAAATAAAAGACATTGTTTCTTGAGGTGGTCGTTTTCCATGCATAAAAGGAAAGTTTGTTACCCACTTACTATAAGTTTTTGTAGATGTATGTCTAAAACACAAAATAAAAATACCTCATTATATTTATGATACATTTGGTATATTTAAATAATTTAATAATTATAGTTGAGGGGGTGGAGAATGAAAATAAAACTGAAGAGGTTGAGGATGGATGTTACCTCTTCTTTGGGTAACTCCTTTTAGTTTTCATCAAATGGATTCCATGGGTGGATTTATTCTAAAATGGAGGAATATAGTATTATGGGAGGGATTTTGGGATCTAATTATATTATATTTTGGGTGATTTAATAGGATTTGGAGGTGTGAATAAGGGGGATGGGTGATTTCTTTTTTATAGTTGCCGAGGAGTAACATTCTGGTAAATTTATGGAAAGGAAATTCCATCCACAATTTTGCCATGTAAAGTGGATCCAATAATGGAATAAATTATATTAAATTGATTATAGGGTATATATATGAACATAAATTGTTCTTTAGACAATATTCTAGGTCATCTTGGACCTTATGTTAAAGGATTAGTCCCTCCATAATCTATTGTTTCTCTAAATTGATGTAATTATTTTTTTTCACTATTTTTTTTTTGAAAAAATATAATTTAAATATAATAAATTTAAAATTATTTCGATTAAACATATTTAATAAAATTTTCCAAATTCCAATCATAGAAGCGCGCAGAAATTGAATTAAAATTAATCCCACTGATGAGGCGACAATACAAGTTTTTAAAGTGAAAAGGGTCAAAATATTGAAATGTTTTTATATTTAATTTCAATTTTAAATTGATTATAATGGAAGAAATTGAATTAAATGATTTAGAGTAGGTCTTATTATAATTTTAAAAAAATAAAAATACAATTTAACTATATAAATAAATTATTCAAAATGCTATTTTGAATTAAAATTCTCTATTTTTTAGTATTCATCAAAAAATGAAATTTCAGAGAAAAATACAAAAAAAAATCACCCAAAGATAATTTTGATGTTCCTATTTAAAAAATGATGTTTATTTTTTCAAATAAGAATAAAAAATGTTCCAAATTTTTTTGTTAAAATAGTTCTTCCATTAAAAGGTGTTAAAACCATATTTAGAAAAATAAATGTTTTCTTGCATAAATTAGATTTCTTATTTCCTTATGCTTACAAAATATATTTGAAGAATGTAAAAAAATATTTTATTGTATATACAATATATATATTACATTAATGTTACTCAAAAATTTTAATTAATTAAATTTATTTTGATAAAATATCATTATGGGGATACAAATATTTTTCAATAAAGACATTCTATTTATATTTAATTGGTTATTATATTAATTTCTAATTAATTTGTATGAAATGAATTCATTTTATATTTTTGTAAACAGTATATTTTAATAATTTAGTAAATATTAATCATTACTTCTAATTTAACGGATATGTCATATATTATTATATTAAAAAAAATATTTTTAATAATTTTTTGTTGTTTGGTAAAACTTGATCTGACATGTAATGAAATCTATCAAATAAGGTCATTACTGCATTCAAGGAAAGATATCTGGTTGTTTTCAAGCATTGAAATATATATTACAGATTGGAAATAGTAAATATACTATAATTTCTCTGGATATTATATTCCCTTATATGCTCGGTGTTGTGTGCCATATATACTATCGAATAAAGGCACTCTTTTTAAAATTTTGGTGCATTACATTATCGCCACCATAATTAAATATCAGACATGAAATTTATACTTGATCATGGTAGTAAAAGGTATAATATTTAGAAATTTCATTATTGGAATCCCACATTTTGAGAAGGTTTGGAAAAAAATACTCATAAAATGAGGAAATAAGATGTACAAAAGTCACATGGAATAACATATAAATAGGTCTCTAAGTAGAAGAAAAATAGTTTAATGTGGAGATATGAACATGGAGGGAAATAATAGATATTTATATGGGGTGATTGATATCATCCATAAAAACAATTTAATGTTAAATGGAATGTTTAGGGCCTCAAATCCATAAATCATTGATGTTTTAAAAGACTATCGGTTGAAAACAAATTATAGTATTATGAGAAAAAAATTCTCAGAATCATTTTACAAATGTTGAGGAATTGTTTTATTGACTAATAATTTAAGGAAATACAATTACTTGAAATATTTATAAACAAAATTCATCCTTTGGTTGTTCTTAGGTAAATTTCTAATTCAACCATTACTTCTAGAAAATGGATGTCCAAAATCAAATTTCACGCATGAGGCACTAAAATTTTCCTCTAACATATATTAAGGAAAATAAAAGAGTGATAAGTCTATATATTTTCCTATATATATTTTACAAAGAAAAAATTGCTAATAAATTAATCTCTAAACCAAACAAGTAACACTACTTGTTCATCGTTCATATTTATTCATCAAAATATTTAACTAAAAATAATAACAAATTAACCATGACATCGCGTAGGATAGCTGTATGGGAGAAACTGTTATCATCCTTCATTCATGGGATCATGTCTTGGCATCCTTTCTAATCTTGATGGTTCATCACCTTGCATACTTGATTTCCTTTTCAAAAACCATATTTATATAAATTTAAAAATAATTATAATGAACATCCATGAAATATAGAAAATAAATATCAATTTATCTAAGGGTTTCAATAAAAACCCAATACATAAAAACTACATCCATTTATTTACAAATAGTTCCTTACTTGGGATAGAGTATATTAACGCACGCCTATCATAGGGCATAGAAAAAGTGTATTTTTATGTTTTCCTTATCTAGCATAGAGGCTGACCAGGGTCGTCTCACTTGAGGAGGTTTTTAGTTCGTTCACTCACTTAATCTAATTCACTTTAACTACTTCTTTATTGTTGTTTTTATTTAATATAGGAATAAAATGGAATTTATGAAAATAAATGAAATGAAAAAATTTAATTCAAATTAATATTAAATGCTAAATAGAATAAAATTAGGGAAGAAAGGAAGCTCTCCCGAGGGAACTTTCAGGGAGCACCTTCATTGACCATCTTCAAATATTCCTATTGAACACACTCCATCATATGTGAGAACACCTTTTTCTACCCTAGTTATTAATGAAAAGTAAACTTAGTGATCACCAAGCACACCGTCCATCCACCTCCTCAATCGAGGGAAAATGGTTGTAGATTAAGAAGTTTAACATTAGACAACCACAATGAGGATTACACCAACTAGAAATTATCCTTAAAATTACTCAAAGAATATTAAAAATATGGTCTTGGGTTCAAGAACATGATTACTCCCTTCTGATATTCCTCGGATTAGTTACTCTTGATCATGATTATTATAGTTCACAATGGTAAGATGAGAAGAAGAAAATAAGGTGGATGGGTGGACATAATAATAAAAACAATGCATGAATTTATTTTAAATCTAAATTAAAATTGGAGACAAAAACCAAAAAAAGAAAATAAATATATTAATAAGAAATGGGGAAGATTAGCGGTCGGCCTCCCTCGGTGGAGATCTTATCATTGATTACTTGATGGAATGGATGGAGAGTGAGATGATTTGGGAAGTAGGTGAGGGCCTCCTTTTATAGACAAAATTCATTCCTCCAATGTTTTTCATGTTTCTGATGCATTAAATGGTCGTTTCATGCATGGACCACTTCTTCCATTTTGTTCTTAATTATGTTTTACGTTCACCCTCCAATTTTTAGCTCATTTTAAAATATAATGTAGGAGTTATGAATTTTGAATACTTGGTTTCTGTTATTGGACGCAGCTTCCTGGAAGATTCCTTCAAAAATATAACATCTAATGGCCACCTTAATGACTTCCAAACTCCCCCAAATTTTTTTAGAGATGGAAATATCTGTCATAGTTTTATCCAAGGTGTACTCACCTCAAATGGATGTATGTAGACCACGTTTTGGTTCGGTTACTATGGTGGGTTATATGTTGTCCTCCCGGAAACATTATAAAATGCATTGATTTGTTAAGCCCTTTAAATGGTCGAATCAACTCCTGGTCCATAAGAAAAAGTTGAAGGAAATATATTATTGATTCTAAAAAATTTGAATCATAAAATTTGGACATATATTTTATGAGAAATGACAAAAATACCCCAATGATAACACTTTGTCAAAATTACATATTTAACTGCTTTTTTCATTTGAGCTCAAATTACCACTATAACCTTAAAATGTGGCAATTACCCATACAATAACACTATGGTGGGATTATAAAAAATTCTTTAAAGTATAAAATATATGAAAATGTGAGCTTTATCACTACCCCAATATTAAACATAGCACTCCTGGGAAATCATCTTATAGCCAAATCAAAATCCACACAACAATCAAAAATGAGAAAATGTCAATGATCTCATCCAAAATAGAATTACATATTGTATTATCTATAAAAAACAATTATCCCTAATTTTAATTTCAATCACTCAAAATTTTTCACCTCATAAATCTTTCCATGGCCCAATCACAACCTATATCACATTGAATTTTATGTCACTCTTCACTCAAGAGAAATTGATTCTAGATTTATGCTCAAACTCGGAAATCACATGTATCACCATAGGCTTCTAAAAATTCTCATTTATCCACAGCGTGAAACAAGAAAATTAATTCAATCATGTGGTCTTTAATTAATGTTTCAAATGATTCTATGGCATAGGGTTTGTGGGAAAATTATAGAAAAAGTTTCAGGCTAGAAAGAGGTGACTGGACTCTTAAGTACAATGCAAGATTAATTCAAGTGAAAACACAGAAAATTATTTTCTCAATCCAGCTTGAAAATGTGAAAAACAACATCACACTCTTTTATGACATGGAACATGAGCCAAAAAGTGATTATAATAAATGATATCATCTATGTTCTCCCTTTTTTCAAAGCTCTAGAAAGGCACAACTTAATTTTCATCTTTTTGGTTTTTTTGATTATTTTTCATGGAGGATGAGATGAAAATTGAATAAAATGAATGAATGAAAATTCATGCCCTTGATTTTTGATAGGTAAATGAGTCATAAAAAAATTTACAATGCGGAATTCAAGATCATCTCTATTTTTTTAATTTTTTTGAAGGAGAACTGGATGAAACAAATAAATCACAATGAAGTGACAACACATTCCCAATTATCTTATTTTCCACTGCCCAAAATATTGACACAAACATCGCACCACCCATAAATAATACACATCCCAATGAACACACAGGAAAGGCCCTTCCCCCACACTCAAACTTGAAATATCCATGCCAAAAATACTAAAAGTGTGGGTAGGTAAGGAAAAATTAGCTTGTAATGTGGCTTAAACCTATAATAAAATTCATGGAATATAAGGGCTTATGAAGGATAAATGCAAAGGTGGGTCTCAAGATAAAATGTGGCTAGACAAATATATTCCTCAATCATTTCAAATACAATCAAGGAAATCCAATGCTTTGAAAGAGAATATTCCAAATTCTGGTCCTCACACAAAATTCTCGTTTCCCTCAAGAAAGCGTGCATATTATGAGGAATATGTAAAAGTGTCTTAGAATTCCTCCCAGGATTGGAAAAAATATATTTTTAGTTAGTGTTTCATGGGAACAGATTTCAAAAATTATTCAAAATCAAAAAAATGCTTGAAAATCCATTTCAAGGAAAAAGATTTCATATTAACAATCATTTAAAATTCATTATTTCGAAAATCATTTCAACTCTTTCAAAATCAATTGATGTGTGAAAAGTGACAAGAATATTCATTAAAGCTCAAAATATGTTTTGGAACAAAGAAATAAAAAGAGTTTAAATGGAAATCATAAAAAGTTAACTCCCTTTTGAATTAAATATTTAGTCCCCTTCCAACAATTCTTGGGGCTTATTTCTTCCATCATGATCCTACAAAAGAAAAATTACTCAATTAATCACATGGATTATTACATTTATGCTCAAAATGAAAATATGGAGTATGCCACATGTTGGAATAATTCCTAATACTTAATTTGAAATATAAATTCCTAATATTGAAAAATAAATTATTATAAAGAAAGTAAAGGATAAATCTTGGTATGATCCCCCAAGTGGGCCCTGGCATCTTTTACTACCTCTAGAGGGCAGTACCGGCTTTTATCCAAAATCTATCGGTGGATGAGGCTTCATTGATTTGAACCACCACATGTGGATATTCCTTGCATGCAATTATTTGTTCTTTTTTAGGAGGAATCTGTGGATAGAGTACACTAGATCCACCCCTTTTGCAATGTGGTACAGCTTGCATGGCAGGGGTAGGATGAAGTATAGATCCTCCTCCTCATTTGTTGCTACTTGTGCAACCATCTGGTCTTCCAGTGCTGGCTTCAAGGAGGCTTAAACCTCTTGTATGTTTTTCTTAGGCTTAGCAATATGGATCTCTTCATGATAGGGCTCCTCCAGTAGATATTTAATGACTTCAGGGAGCTCCAGAAGTTCCTCAACAGGTCCTTCATTTTTTACATCAGCCTCTAAGGTGTAGTATGAGTTTTATGAATATAAAAATTCAATAGAATTCGGAGAGATACTCAAATTAATTTCAAAAAAGGTAAAATAATTTGAGTTTAAGAATCTGTCTCCATAAGTGGGTGTGGAATTAATATCCTCTTCAATTGAAAGTTCCTGTTGGAGTTGGTCTTCACTGGATGGAGGTAGGTAGTCATGCTGCTCCATCTTAACATCAAATTCCAACACTCGGGAGGTTTCTTCCATCAGTGTTGTTAGCTCTTATTCTTTTCAAGTCAAGGGTATATCAATTAGTTCCTCACATTCATTACAAAATTCATCCAGTTCTTGTTGATCTCCCCCACGTATCTCAGCATGTAAGCCCTTTTTATCTATCTCTCCAATAATTTGTTGAGTGAGGAGGAATGAATCTTTCGGTACCCAAACATTTACCAACTCTATTCATTAATTTCAATGATTAGTTGTGAAATTTCTTACAGCACTTCCTTAGGTTCTGGCTCCGGCTCAGGGTCAGGTTGCTCTTGGGTAGTATGGACATATTCTGTTAGCCTTTCTATTTGAATCTTTAGTCATTCTATGGCCTCTTTAGGGTCATTCACGTGATCACTGTTGTACTCTAAAGTAGCTTCCTCTTGTTATTGTTTCACCTGTGATTAGTCATTCCATGCATACTAATTGTAGTTTGGATACATAATGGAAATTTTTATTTTTTATATTTATTTTTTAAAAAATGAAAATCGATCAACGATGTGAAAATTGAAAAAGATAAGTAAACTACTAACTAGATCCTCTTCAACAGAACCAGTTTTGATACACTCATGTCATAGGTCATGGAAAAAGAGTATTTTATGTTTTCTTAGTGTATCATAGAGGTCGACCTGGGTCTTCTCACTTGAGGAGCTTTTTCAGTTCGCTCACACACTTAATCTAATTAACTTTAACTACTCCTTTTTGGTTGTTTTTATCAATATAGGAATAGAATTGAATTTGTGAAAATAAATTAAATGAAATAATTTAATTCAAATTAATATTAAATTCTAAACAAAATGGAATTATGTAAAAATTAATTTCTCTTGAGAGAACTTTCAGGGAGCACTTTCATTGACCAGCTGCAAATATTCTTAGTAAACACACTGAATCATATGTGTGCACACCTTACTATACCACGGTTATGAATGAAAAGTCTACTTAGAGATCACCAAGAACACCCTCCATCCACCTCCACAATCGAGGGAAAATGGTTGCAGATTAAGAAGTTAAACTTTAGACAACCACAATGAGTGTAACACCCACTATAAATTATCCATAGAATTAACTCAAAAAATATTAAAAACATTGTCTGGGGTTCAAGAACCTGATTACGTCCCTGGGATATTCCTCGGAATAGTTACACATGATAATTAGTATTATAGTTCACAATGGGAATATGAGAAGAAGAAATAAGGGTGGATGGGTGGACACAATAATAAAAACAATGCATGAAATAGTTTGAAATATAAATTACAATTGAAAACTAAAAGAAAAATAAAGAAATTAAATAAATTAAAAAGAAATGGGGAAGATTATTTTCCGGCCTCCCTCGGTGGAGATCTCCTCCATGATTACTTGAAGGAATGGATGGAGAATGGGATGATTTGGGAAGAGGGTGAGGGCCTCCTTTTATAGAGAGAATTATGTCCTCCAATGTTTTTGCGTTTTTTACACATTAAATGGAAGTTTCATGCGTGGACCCATTCTCCAAATTTGTTCAAAAATATTTTGTCCATTCACCCTCCACATTTCAACTCCTTTGGTAATCAGATGATGGAGTTATGAATATTTAATTCTTGGTTTCTGTTTCTGGACGTAGCTTCAAAGAAGATTCCTTCAAAAATATCGCATCAAATAGCTACCTTATTGAATTCCAAACACCCCCAAATTTGTTGTAGATCCATCCCTATCAATCCTAGTTATATCCCAGGTAGAATCACCTAGAATGAATGTGTTTAGGCCGTGTTGTGGTTCCATTACTATGGTGGGGTCCACACTCTCCTCCCGGAAATATCATAAACATCATGGATTTTTAAGCCCTTTAGATGGCCGAATCAACTCCTGGTCTAGAAGACAAAGTTGTAGGAAACAAAATCCGGATTCTAAAAAAATTGGAATCACAAAATTGGGACATATATTTTATGAGAAATGAAAAAAATACCCCAATGATAAAAATCTGTCAAAATTCTAGATTTAACTGCTTTTTGCATTTAAGCTCAAATTAACACTATGACATAAAAATGTGACAATTAACCATACAATAACACTATGGTGGGATTATAAAAAATTAATTACAGTATAAAATATATGAAAATTTGATCTTCATAATTTTTCATATGGAGGAGGGAATTTACAAAAACCAAAAACCATAGTGTGAGAATCAATTATCATATTGGAAAAATAATATAATTATTTTTATTATGTCTAAATCTTGGCACTTTATTCTCAATCTAAGACATCTTAGGTTTAACCTAGGTTATTTATTTTCATCATATATTTAATTCCATAATAATGATTTGTAAGGAAAATGAGAATTATCTTAATAATATTCCCCTAGAGTATAAAACAAGGTGCACAGTAAGGCCCATTGTTGTGTACTAGGTTACAATCGAGTCAATCCTGACATAATTTTTTGATGTTTTTACCCATATATACATCTGTTCCAAAACCACATCAACATGTAGTATCTAGATAGAAATTTACTACAAGGAAGACCAACATAATATATACATTGTCATAATTGTCATATATTATTTTATACTTATCCATAAATATATCATTATGGATATATTCTTTGACCTAAGTTTTCCTAAATCTATTTCCAAAGGATTTTACTAAAAAAATTAATTCCAACTGTAGTGCCCTTACCCAAGAATCTAGATCCACTGTCTACTACCATAACATTGGCATGATTACAAGGACTAAAATCTTGAAGGAGAGGAGTTTATTAGTCTTGGGAAAATAGATACATACATGAGTCTAGTATTTCAAATTAATACACTAATTAAAACATAATTTTTTCATTCATGGATAATTAAATTATTCAATATAGCTTATCCATGAATATATTTCTTAGTGATTACATTGGATTCATGGGGAAAGGAAATAAAATAAGTTTGTTCATATATTCTCAGTAATTGTTAAGCATAGTTGAAGCAATAATGAATCAATGAGAATAATAATTATAGAGAGGAAAATAACGGAATAGACATGCCATATAATCAATAAACTGAACGTATAATGTGTATAGAAAGTTAAAAAACAAAGTCACATGATAATAAAAAAACTAGATAAGGAATAAAAAATATTAAAAGGAAAATAATTAAATCTCAAGAAATTTAATCATTGAATTGAGAAGGAAATGACTCTATAGATATGTCAACGTAAAATCTCATGGATAAATAATAACTAAATATAAATGAGTGAAATTCTTAATTATTGGATTCCATGTTTCTTAGGTACATGGTACCTTTATCGTTAAGACATTTTATTAGGAAGTTTATAACATACTAAGTGAAAAGACCATAATCATAGGCTAGCCCAATGATTCGTCCCATGAGGCTACCGACACATTAAGGGGTTATCTATAATCGAGCCCCACCTTTGTGGCACCAGTCCAAAGCATTCATCATATATCAAATAATTGATTTAATTCATGAACAATGTGCCTTATAAAATATATTTATAGAGTATGAGATACATATTTATCAATTTTTCTGGGATATCAATAACATTTAAAGTAAAAAACATAAGTAAAAATGGTATATGGTTTAGCCAATAATCATATCTATGAAAATGATATGGAAATTTATGGGAAACATAATGTTCAAGTACCACTAAAATTGAATATTTCATAGGAACTACAAAATGGAATCAAGGTATCCAATGTCAATAATATCCTTGTTCAAATAGATCATAAACTATTAAGAGGAAGAAGAAGGATGATATGAATACATTGATGCCCAAGTGGAGTAAAAATAAGGGATTTTTTTGTTGATGAATAAAAATAAAAGAATGATCTTTTAAAATTACTATTATGGAAAATATAATATCCATTTAAAAAAACATTTTGAAAATAATTTTATTTGAAAAGATATTTTAAAATCATTTTCGTTAAAAAGTAAACTTGTAACCATGAAACCAAATCTTCCTTGGAATAATAAAGGGCAATTCTATACATGTATCGTAAAGTAAAAATATCATTCCTTTTATAAGGTCAAAAGGATACAAAAGTTACTTACTCATAAATTGACAAGAATATTACTTTGAAAACATATTTAAAAGTAAAAAAATGGAAATATTTATTTAAATAATCATTTTTTATAGTTTCAGAACAATTTTTTGACATTTTTTTAAAACATTGTTTTTAGAAGAAAAGATGTTCTCTGACTAAATTGATTAATGATTTTTTGTTTTATTAAACAAATATAATACATTTTGAGTACCAAAGAATAGGAAAAATTTTATAATACATGAAAAATATCATGAGTAACCTTGTGAGAATAAAATGGAAGGGTTTATTAAACTATGAAAAAATAATTTCCACTAATGTAAATTCATATGTAAATAATCTCGAGTAAAATTGGATTTTGATGTAAACCCTTGAAAAGACAATAACATTGAAGTGATAGTCAATCAATGAATAGATTATGTATAACAACTATAAATTCATATAAGGGAATTGTAAATACATATATAGACAATAAAAATTCGTTTTACACATAGTACATTAATATTAATGTCAATGAGGATGTAATATAACTCAATGAAAATGAAATGTGTTAGGATACTGCATTACCACTTGGTAAATTTATGATAAAATAGCCTTAGATAAAATAATTCAAATCTAAATGTAAAATATAATTATGTGTTAATTAATCGTGATATTATATGTTAATGTTTCAGTATATACAATATATATAAGGAATTATTTTCATAATAATAAATTTTTCCTTAAAGGATGGAAATTGAGACGAAGTCCCTTACCATTGTAGAAAATTTTGAATTGGAAGACACACAATTAATATTAATAAAATTAAAAATTCTAAATAACATGATGATATAATATTTAATTATATTTTATATCAAAAGGGGCATTAAGTACACCACAAAAAAATAACTAAGTGGTGTTAAAGGAATATGCCTCATGGAAAGAAATGTGAAATAGGAATCCCTAACCTTGTGTTCCCTTTTTGGTGAAAATCCTCTAAACCCATGTATAAGGGCTTTAAAAAATTTACCAACATATCCCATAATCATAAAATTTTTTATAATATCTTATATTATCTTCTTATAATATCCTATTAGCTATTTTATAACTATATTTCATTATTTTCACTATTTTGGATGTTAATTTCCTTGTCCTTTAAGTATGTTTTGACTTGTTACTTGTTATTATTATTAATTATATAATTGTTTCATAATAAAAAATATTTAAATTATTATTTAAATATAATATTTATTCAGTATATAAGTATTTATAAAGATCCATAATATTTGGAGGTATTAAATGAAATGCATCGTTCATTGTGACGGTAGGTCGTACGTACACATGAATGCTACTTGAATTTATTTTCTGGATTTAAAACAATGAAAATAAAATGATATATATGTATATTATAATTCAAATATCATATATATATATATATCATATTTTCCAAATATATTTATTAAATCCATCATTTATACGTTCCATGTATAATGTGGACAAAATCACATTGCTTTGAAGAGGTGATAGTCTGCACTTCTAAAAATGATGTTATCATATTTACAGAAAATGGAAGGTACAAAGGTATGAGTTATAAAAGAATTATATAAGAATAAAGACATAAAAAATAACAATAATATCACATATTAATAGTGTGTCTATCATAATTCCCTACCGTGATTTGTGTTAAGGGAAAAACGAATGATGTTGTTTCTTCAGGCGATAGTTTTTTGTACCCGAACGGTATGTTTCTTACCAATTTGATAGATGTTTATGTAGGAATAGGTCAATACCATAAAGTAAAAACATATCAGTATATTTTTAGTACTATTTTTATCATAAATAATTTAATAATAATATTTTTGGCGGTGTATAATGAAATTAAAACTAAAGAGCTTGAGAAAGGATTTTACCTCTTCTTTGGGTAACACCATTTTGTTTGCACCAAAGGGATTCCAGTGATATATTTATGCACAAATAGAGGATTTTATTATTTTTAGGGATG
Source organism: Viscum album (assembly GCA_963277665.1). Lineage (NCBI taxonomy): Eukaryota > Viridiplantae > Streptophyta > Magnoliopsida > Santalales > Viscaceae > Viscum > Viscum album. The sequence continues at coordinate 1,585,719,340 of OY728121.1, read as the reverse complement.
ATTGGATGTTATTTTATCATATTTTTTTCATGAAAACTTTCTTTATAGGTGTGAGAAATGGGGAGGGGTGACTTTCTATTTAATGATTAGGAGGAGTGGCTTTCTTGAAATTTTTTTAAAAGGGGATTCCCCCAACGTTTTTTCCATGTAATGTGGATACAATAATGGAAAATGTTAGATTAAAATAAGTATAGGGAATAAATATTAACGTCTAATTTCCATAGGACATGATTCTAGGATGTTTTCGCATATATGTTTTATAATTAGAACCTTATTAATTTAATTTTTCTCTTCATTGATATAATTAATTTTAATTTTTTTTCACTAAAATGATAGGTAAAAATAATAATTAAACATTATTATACAATATAAATTATAATTACTAAAAATATTTAATCTATATTTCCATATTCCAATCACATAACTGTAAGAAATTAATTTAAAATTATTCAGGCAAACAGGGCGACAATGTGGGTTTTGGAAATAAAAATACTCAATAATTTGAAGTGTTTTTATATGTAATTTCAATCTAGAATTTATTATAATGACCTAAATTGTGTTAAATTATATAAAATTGGACTAATTATACATCCAAAAAATTTCTACAATAAATTTATCTATATAATTAAATTTTTTGAAGAAGATATTTTGAATTAAAATTTAGTAAATTTCCGTGTTCAGCAACAAATCAATCAGCATAGAAAAATACCAAAAATTCAACCTATGATAAATTTGGTGTAACTATTTCAGAAATGAATTTTATTTTGATAAATAATAATTATAAAATATCAAAAAAAATATTTAAAATATGTTTTCCATTTAAAGTTTGAAAAGAAATCTTTAGAAAAATAAACGGTTTCAACCATAAAATTGGATTTTTTTTCTTATCTTTGTCCAATAAATATTTTCAAAAAAATGGAAAAAAATATTTTATTGGATAATATATATATATATATATATATATATATATATATTACAGTAATATCACCCACTCATTTTAATTATTTTAATTTATTTGGAAAAAACATATTTTTAGGCATTAAAATTTTTTTCTATAAAAACATTCCCTTTATATTCAATTGGTTCTTATATTCCTTTCAAATTAATTTTTTACCAATGAATAAATTTTATATTAAAGTAAACCATAGATCTCATTCATTTAGTTAATAATATTCACAACCTATAACATAACATCTAATTTATATCTTATTATATTAAATATTAATATTTTCAAAAATGAATTTTTGGTTTTTAAAAGTCGATCTTGCGTGTAACTCAAGATATCAAACCCAGTTATTCATTCATGAAAGAAAATATATCATAGATTTTATGTGCATTGAAATATTTATAATATATTGGAAATAGTAAATAAACTGTAATTTATGGGGATATTATATTACCTTACGCATCTGGTGTTGCATTTCATACATGTTATCAAATAAACATACTATTTTAGATTTTTTTGGGTATTATAGGGTTTGTTTAACAGTCCATTATAAATGTGTATTCCATTTTTAGAGACACCCCCATGGGTGTTATTTTTATTTATGTATTGAATTTTGATTCTCACTTGTATAAAAACTACCTTAGGTTTTGTTTTTATTTTGTGTTGGAATTGGATTGCCTAATGTGAACAAAATGGATTTATTGAATAACAACATCAGGTTTTCTAAAAACCCCTTGATGAGGTGTATTGTATTAAGGTTGGGAAAATTATTTATGTGTCATACTATTCATGGAATTATGGTACTGAATTTTCCATGGATTCTTTTGTATTCTTGCCTCTTGAAGATGATTTCGGGTGTATGTGTCCATTTTTATAAATAAGTGGAGTGGAAAATGGGTGTGGCCCTCTTAATGAATCCTTGTTTTATATTTTTTGCACTTTAAGATTTCCATTTTATTATTTAAAAAAATTATTAATTGAATTGTGGACACCATGAGGGGAAATCATTTTTCATTACATAGAATTCCATGGACAGTCTCATCATGACTATGATCAGTTTATATGGTAGATTGTTTATACACCATGGGACATACTGGTACGCCAAGATGGTCTCATTGTACACTCTTCCTACCTATAGATGATAGAAATCAGTTCTCCAGGAGAGACACCTTGGATGAGATTAGTGGCTATATTTTTACACAAGGACATGAGTGAGTCTCGATCCCCTGCCTTTTGTTAACGGGTACAGGATCAGAAGTCATATTCTCACAATAGACTTGGAGTGATACTTGCGACCCCTTCCTTGGATTGCATTGAATAGAATTTAATGGTAGTTAGGATTTATGTCTCTCATGGTGTGATACTTCAGTACATTTCAAGGCTCATCATTTATGGTCTTAGGATTCTAGTAATTAAATTTGTGTGGGTAACATTATTAGTAAATCCTAGGGATTTATATTGGTTATCATAAGGATTCAGCTTTCGGGCCAAATCACATACTTCAGTTCAAGGCACCTCAAGTTACCCTCTTAGGGAATTTTTAATCTTCTTCCACCCTATCTCATTTGTATAGGATGCATATGGATCATAAAATTTTATCTTTTCCCAAAGAAGGTATGGTCAGGCTATGTGTTCTTGAGGTACCTGAGTCTAATTTGGTTAGTTATTTATTTCAAATACGTTATTTATATTTCATTTACATGAACATGGCATATTGTATATGCACAAACAATATTATGATTCATACACTGTTGATGGTGGAATACTGAGTATATTTTACACCCTTAGTGGGGGTACCTGAGAATATCCTCTTGTTCAAAGACCTAGGATTATTGGAAGGTGCGTGTGTTGTGGAGCTATCACTAGGTACTTAGGATCACAAGACTAACCTAGAGTATAGGATGATCGTGGAGTTCTGCTTTGTGGATTGTTCTTTTTTTATTTAATTTTTTTTACTATACTAGTTTTCTAATATTATTTCTCTAGGGTTTTTATAGCTTCACCAAGACCTTCTTGCATATTTATATTTATCAGGTTTGTTATATTTTTCTTCTGCTTTTCATTTGATATTATGACATCTACATTTGTATATTGATTTAAAATCTATTGTACCACTATGATACTTTGATCATGAATTTATATTCTCCCAACCATACCACTATTATACCCTCACTTGTAGTCAGTAGCCTCTAGATTATGTGGATGCAAGCCTAATTCCATGTGGTGACCGGTTTGACTACTATTTTTATATCCAGTAGGGTCATGATGTTGCAATGTGTTATTACATGTATTTTTACATTGTCTTATTATTTTTTTATAGTATAATGGAGACTACGAATGTTTTAGTTCTTTGTAAATAGCTATTCCTAAGATTGATCGACCCATTCATGGGAAACATTCCAAGTGGCTAGGGTTGGGGTGGTCATTCATGTTGATTTTTATTATAGTCGAATCTGATTTCACCCTGCCTGAATTGTTTATTCTTCAAATCACACTAATTTATAGAATATGTTATTTTACCCTTGGTCTTGTATAGAAAACAGGTAGCATTATATGAATCATTATACACATATCAATATTAATATGTCATTCATATTCCATGACATTTAGATCTAATATTTAGGCTATTTGAAATTGATGATGTACCTTGTGCATTATTTTTCCACCTATATATACCACATTAGGTATTTTTGTAGTATTTTTCATTATATTTCTACTTATGTAATTTAATATAATATTCACCTATCTTTCATGCTTCTATTATTTAACAAATATCATTTTATTTATATGGATTTCTTGGGTGTTTTCCCCTTCATGTATAGTGTATGGTAATGCTTAGAGTTTTTTAGAATGTTTACTTTACTTTACCAATTTGAATAGAATTCATATATATTATATTAATATACTAATGTAAGTTAAATAAAAGTATATCATAAACATAATTGGTGTTCTCCATCATATATCTATGATGAAATTATATATAATAAACCAATCATAGAATGTTTGATCCATGAACAATTGGTTTCATGTGCTGAAACACACTAATTAAAAATACATGGGAGAAAATTTGAAAATTTTAAGTTGTATGAGCACTTTATAATTTGTAAAATTGTAAACCATGTAATATAACCATTTTATATATTCTTTATATACTTAAATACTGTTTTGTAAATTTCAAAACTCTTAAAGTTTTCTTTTTTCATAAAAAAATCACCATTGTTAGAAGAGGAGCCTACCTATAATCTGTTAAGTCTATGACCACTTTACAAATTGAGAAGTGGGGACCCATGTAATTGAACCATATTTATGAGTCCTATACTATTTGACCATTGACCAATATAAAACATTTTGATCTTTAAATAAATCGGTTGCATTTATAAGGGCTTCTTCCTTTATTACATAGGCTTAATGATCCATGTGGATTGTTTCTTAAATGCACAACAGACCCCATGTATATTATTTATGGAATGTTTCTTATAAAATGAAATTCTAAGGGTGTTTTCAATCACGATTCTTAAATTTTCAGGTTGTTTTTGGATAAACCCATATTATTTTGATTTGACCCTTTTAGGGTTCTTTTACTTTATCTCTTATGCCTTGGTGATTAACCCCATGGGGATATACATATTCTATGTGTTTGTGGCCAAGTAAGGTGTTTTTATCCATTTATATGGTTTTATATATGATCATGTGGTGGAATATTACCTCACTAGTTCCCAATTTAAATTAATAAAAGACCCATGTTTTTTTAGTTGTACTTATTTGAGGTGTTAGTTAATTAAAATGCCAATTACAACCTAGATAGTGATTTCCTCTATAGATTAAAATTTATTTTTCTTAAACTATGGAAATTTTTAAGATTTAGAAATGAATAAGTTATGTATAAATTATAGGATTGTGAAATTAATGGCCCAATTTTGATGGGTAGTCAATTAAATCCTTATTTTTTAAAATGAATTCTGATATAACTCTCATGTTTTTTGTTGCGGACATAGCTAAATAAAGTGAGAAATTTTTTACATATAACTAGTTAGTTGTTCTTAGAATCAAGTCCATGAAATGTCGAGTTAATTAAATTAGACATGTTTTAATTCCTTAAAATTAATCACTAAGATGTGTTTTTATCTTTGACCCCTGAGTAAGGGTAGTGCTTTATTTTCCATGATTTTTCCTAGAACTGGGAATATGAGAATTACCCATATGCCAATTCCTGAATACCTAAATCCTAAATTATGGGTCCATTGGCCAAGAAACCATTCATATGTATAACATTATTCTAGGTCATTGTGTTATACTTCGATAAGGGGTTGTCCCATTTTTGGTTTCACCCTCACTTATTAGAATACCATTCTATTTATTGTGAATCATTTAGGCGTGTGGTGTTTTTTAGGTTCCATAACTTCATGTAGGGTATTTAGGTTCTAAAACGTCATGTTTGGTTGGAATAGTGGTATTTCTATAGTCTAACCCTTCTTACAATAATGAGTATCAGTTAGTGATCATATCTAGTAATTTAGATATGCATTGTGCACGGTCGACCACTTGTTAGGTGGTGTGAGTCTCTATTTCTTTTTAATGATGGAACTATTGAGAGGACTTCAACCAAAATTGTATTCATTGGGGTGAAATGACTCTAGGATAGTTCTTATCAAGAAATCATATACTCGAATGTATATAATCAATGCACATATGGATAATATCAAGATTACTGGCATCCTCTAGTTTTAATGCTCACAAATAATTGTTAATCATTTTTTATCATGTTATATTATGTTTAATCTTGTTTAACTATGTTTACATATAACCGTAATATGTTTGATTACCTATTGACATCATAAGATAGGTTGAATTTGTTTGACTAAGTCTGAGTCACTGTTAAGGTGGAATCACTATCACCGTTTAGGTTAAGACCCCATCTGGGTAGACTCACTATTGGAAAATCACTAATGGTATAAAATATCCTATGTATGAGCTACAATTGATATTGAAATCCCAATAAGATGTATTATTGTCAACTATCTCACCATCGTCATAGATTCTGAATTTTGATAAAGCATGAGACACCATTGTTCATCCTACCAACAAATTCATTTCATAATCTTCGTAGAGGATGAGAAACTGTTGCATCATCCTACTAATAGAATGACATACCGATATCCAGAATTTTTTTATAAGTATGAGCTACTCATTGCATGAGTCACTATCAAGTGGGCATACCATCAGAGTGACCTACCAATCTTGATTCACAAATACTTGACCCACCAGTCCGTATTTTACAATGAATTATTTATGAGTCACTATTCCTAAGACATTGTTCCATGATATCGATCCTAAGTAAACATTCCAAGTCATAGTTAAATGAAGCCAACATTTTATACATTGTCATTTAAATTCAAATTTAGTTCTAACAATCTTATTTATAAAATGCAATACTTCCATTTATATGAATGATGTTGTCTCTCTTTAACAGACATCCTTTAAATTGATGTCAGATTGTAGTATGAGGTATGTAGTACCCAGGTGTGATCAATAACATGCCTCTTGTTTTCTGAAACATATAAAAAAATACACGATTAAAAGTCCATATAGTCATGAAGTGGGATAGAAATGTAGTGAAGTTACGCACTTGAGAAAACGTGGACTGCTAGGTGTGGATGAACTGATGAGTACTCAAATCAAAGAAAAATTTGTAGCAAAAAATGAAGAAAGGAGAAGAACTCCTCGATCACATCAAGACCTTGTAGGAAATATATGATACATGCTCTCAAAACACTCGATTTTCCTGTCTATTTCTAAAAATATTTTCAAGATTCACTTCAAGACAACTTTCCAAAGTCACAAGCTACATTTATAATTACATAGAATCTTCTAAATCTTCTCTCATTATTTTTCTATATTTTTGTATTAATTTTACATTATTAGATGTGTGTGTAAATATGTGTTATAAACACACACTGAATGCTATGAAAAACTGTAAGATACATAGATATTTTCAGAACCTCTTTTTTACACCTTTTAATCCCATATATAATAGGGCATTAAAATTATGTGGGGCTAGTTAGTTTATCACTCCCATGAAAACTGAAGAAGAGGTCTAGTTGACCTAGATAGTTGTGTATAATATTTATTACCTTGATCCAGGGTGTGGATAAATGTTTATTTATATAAACTTCTTGGTGTTAGGTGGTCCCCAAGTGGATAGGATTATGTCTCTGCTTGAGACTAAACCTCTTGTTTTTAATTTTGATGTGACATTAAAAGTTCTACATTCATTTATTTATCTATTCCTAGAAGAAAACATTCCTTTCACTTTTATAGTTAATCATCGAAAGTTTTTATAACATAATTTTCTTTAGTAGGAGGAATTAAAAAATTTAAAATAATAAATCAAAATTTTTTAACTCAGAATGAATCAATCATTGAGAAATCCTTCAAACTACCAAATCATTTATAAATCATCTAATTTGGATAACTGTCCCATTTTATATTTCAATAATGGGGGACCTTTTAATAAAAAAATTTTATTGAAATTTTTATAGGAACTCAATTCAACACCTTTTGAGTGTCCCACTCTGACCAAAATTTGGTATCAGAGGACATTATACATTGAGTTTCAATGTTTTCAATGTTTTCAAATCTCATCAATTGTGATTTTAGTTGTCTTTTTAAAATGTGAAAAATTTTGTTTGTTCAAAATTTTTGTTAGTTCAAAATTTATAGTTCATTAAAACCTGTTTTCTTACATAACATGGAGAATAGATAGGATAGTGTTACTAAAAACAACCCTCAATATTTTATTGGCCCAAATTATGGTCATTGAAAATAAAAATGAAAATTCATTTATAAAGAAAGGGTATTGAAATCTGGTCTGCTAGAGTAGATGAGAATAATATTACTACTGCTATTAGAAACACATGGGAGGACCCAAATAAGGAATCCTATAATAATAATTTCAATGATATGAATGCCTTATATTGTTCTCTAGGTGATGTGGAATTAAATAGGATTTTCAACTATAAAAAACTCTTTTTAATTTAGGAAACTTTAGTTATTTCTCATGAAGGAACCACTAATGTTGTGGAAATGAGGCTTAACAAATATAATATTAAATTTATAACTTCCAAATAAACCCTTAATAACCCATATCAATTTTCTACATTATGATTAATGATATTTTAAATATAGTAAAATCGCTAGGAAAGACAATAACTACAAAAGAATAGATCCTGAAAATCATGATATGTCTAGTAGAATGATGGAGAGGGACCACAGTATAAATTAGAGAATCCTATGACATAGATTCACTACCTATAAATGATTTTATTACTAAACAGATGATGTATGAGGAAGAGATAAAGGTTAACAGAGAAGAATGTGATGTGCCTATAAGAAATTTAGTGGCTTTCAAAACAACTACCTCCATGAAAAAAGATAAAATTCATGTTTTTTTCTGAAATATCTAGCAATGAGTACTCATTAATAGATAGTGATGATGAATTGAATCTGATAGCCTTGAAATTTAATAAATTATATAGAAATAATATGTTTTATTGAAATCCTAACTATAGAGGGAAATATGACAATAAAGGCAACCAGAAAAAAGGATTGGAAAAGAAGTGATAATACTGATCAGATATTCTTCTATGAATGAAAATGAAATGGGCATGTTAAAGATGATTGTCCAAAGTAAAGGTATTTGAAGAAATATGATGATAAGGATAGAAAGTAAAAGAAGTTGATGAATTATACCTATACTGCTTCTGAGTACATCTCGAGTAAATCTAAATCATCTAATAATGATAATGCTTACAAAGACAACATGTGTTTTATAAAAAACACATCTGGGGTAACCTTAGTATCTCTAACACCTAATTATTATTATTCCAGAGAAGAATCCAAATCTGACAGCTCTAAAAGTGTGACCAATGAATAAATGTTTGAATGCTAAAAAATTCATGAGGATTATTACAATGATTTGAAATATTAATATTAATATCTCAAGAAACAGCATGCTCTTTCTTGTACTGTTAAATCCAAACTCACTATAGAAAAAGGGAAGAATTCCTAATTGATAAATGATAATACATAACTTAATCATTATAATGAAAAATTAAATAAGGATTTTGAAAAACATACAAAGGGTAAAGATACCTTAACAAAAATTCATGGAAAACATGTTGATCATAAATATACTAATAGCATTGGTTATCAAACTAGACAATTAATATTTTTTAAATCTAATTTTGTATCCAAAATTTTAAAATCTAGTTTTATGCCTAGATCAGAGGAAATTTCTTTGCATTCCAGGGTTGGAACAACTTCTACTACATCTATTTATTCTATACCCAATAAAGATTATTTTTATAAAACCATACAAACATCTTATTGGAAAGCCATGATGAAAATATGGGTTCATAATGCTTCAATTACTAATATTACTGCACCCAAGGAAATATGGGTACAAAGTCATTTCGTGTTTAAAATACTTTTGTAGGAAATAAATTTGAAGAGTTCATGTAAGAGCTTATGGATCTTGTACATTAAGTGTTCAATACACATGATAGTGGACTAATCTAACATAAATAAGATGATAAATAGTTATCATAGACATGTAACCTTTAGTAAAAATTAAAAAGGGAAAATTAATGTCCTTGGAAAGATCATTAATACTAACATGGTTTTAATTTCTAATGTTATTTTAGTTGATTTTTAGATGTAAAATCCACTCATAATTTCACATTTATGTGATGATATATTTTATGTTAAATATGTAAATGATTCTTGTAATTTTTTAATTATGTGAATAATTTTTTCTTTGCTAATTTTAGAAATGAAAAAGAACATTATGTAATTTGGATTATTTAGTCTCACATAATTTTTCTTTCTTATGTGCCTTTCATAATGACTCAGGGATCTAGAATTGGGGAATATGACATTATAGCATTCAATCACATTGATATATTACTAGAAAAAGATTGTTCAAGGATCTACTTAAACATGAGTTTCCAAATGATAGTGTTTGTAATACTTCTTAAAAAGGAAGAAAACCTAAAATATATATCAAACCAAATAAATATGGTTCAACATCCCAACCACTTGAGTTGGTTCACATGGATTTTTTAATACCTTCAAGAGTTAAATGTCTAAATGGAAATCACTATGTCTATGTTCATGTAGATGACTTCTCTAGCTATACATGGACCAAATTTTTAGTTCACTTAACCAAAGAATGTTCTAATTTCACCTTGTATAAAATAACAATAGAAAATATAATTGGACTCAAAATCAAATATTTAAGATGTGACCATTGTTGTGAGTTTGAAAATAAAGAATTTTAATCATTTTTCTCAAAAAATGACTATATAGTGATAACTTCTCGGATCCTTGGACACCCAAGTAGAATGGAGTTGTATAAAGGAGAAATAGAACCCTATAAGAGATAGTATGGACTATGCTTCATTAATATGATAAATATATTTATTTTTGGGATGATGCTATGAATACATATTTCTATAAAATCAATTTAGTTTTAATTAATCATTTCCTAATAAAACCCCCTTATGAGATATAAAATAATAGGAGGCATAAGGTAAATTACATCAATTTTTGGGTTCCAAATACTTTATTCTCAATATAGATGATAATCATGGTAAATATTCCTCCATGTAATGCCTTCACCCCAATTACCCAGACCTGATGCATTATTTTAATACATTTTCATGATTACAAGGAATCATGTTCCGAATGACCGATCAATTTAGTAGTCTTGGAAAATAGATTACATACAAGAACTTAACATTACAATTCATAACATAAAATACAACCTAGATAATCCTGTGATGATGAAATTATTCCCCTAGATTAACCTTGCATATCAATCATAATTCACTTCTTGGCAGCTTGATAATGTAAAAAATATGAAATGGGTGACATCACATACTTAGTATGGATAAAAAATATAGCATAAGATGTCATAATTGATCATAAGGATCAATGGAAAGGTATAAAAATGAAACACAAGACCTTTTAACATGAACTTCAGCATAATATTGCAATCATAAATCAAATAGATCCATTTACCTATTCACATGGATATTATACTAGTCAAATAATCACATGAAACATCAATAACTAATCTCATAATGATGCACTACTGAAAATAAGATCTATACCAATGGTTTTGGGAAAAAAGTTGGTATTTCTCACTTATATGGACTTATACTAACGTTTTGGCCAAAACCGTTGGTATAGGTCACGAATTTTGACATATACCAACGGTTTTGGACAAACTGTTTGTATGGGGGGGATATACCAACGGTTTGGGGAAAACCATTGGTATCAATCACTTATATGGACCTATGCCAACGGTGTTTGTCAAACTGTTGGTATAGGTCCATAATAGAGACCCCATACCAATGGGTTTCCCCATACCATTCATATAGGTCACCCCTATACCAACAGTTTGTCCAAAACCAATGGTATAGGTCCCAAAATCAAAGAATCTATACCAATGGTTCTCAAACCTATTGGTGTAGTTACATGTGTTATTTATGTAATATTATTTCAAAGAACATTAAATAAATAAAAATTTTAAATATTTATGATAATACATATATATATTTATCAATATATTTTTAAAAAAGTCATGTTTGTTTAATGGTTAGGTTGTTCAATCATAAACTGTAGGTACTAGAATCAAAACCCTGTGAATGCTTATTTTTTTTTGAAATACATATACAAACGGTTTTATGGTACCGTTAGTATAGATTTTGCATATTACTTAAACCAACAGTTTTGAAGACCATTCGTATAGACCTATCCCCACAGATTACATGGCCACGGTTCTCCAAACCATTTGTATAGTGTATTTTTCTACAAGTGACAGAAGGCATAATGTCGGACATCATAAGCACAAAGTCAAGGCCTCATTCCAAGACCCTAAATATAAATTTTGTTTAGGACATGTGCGCAGACACTTGTTTGTAACATTAGACATACTGATGCATCGATGTACTACATAGGGCTCATCCTGTCACTTACTATGTCCAATGAAATCCTCATATGAAAAGGTTGAAACATAACATAAACATTCATATTAAAATTATCATATGATATGTTAATACTTTAACCGTAAACATTGAATGATATAAAAATATCACATCCATAGTCAATAAATTTACAAAACCATTAATACAATATGGAAAATTTTATCATAATAAATAGAATTCAAACTAGAATAAAATCCAACAATTGATGTTGACATAGATGAAAATAATTTAATAAATTCATTAATCCCCGTGGATGGAAATATCCATTTTCTACATTGAAAACATAAAAATTCACATAATTTACAAAATAAAACATATAAACAAAATTTTGGAATTGAACTATCCCACAATAGTTTGAAACGTTTGAATGGAATTAAAATTTAAAACGATCACCTCTATATAAATAAATCCTTAAAATCATTTCAAATGTATGGACATTAATTAAATATATTTAGAAAAATAATTCATTAAAACAATTAAAATAATGTTCTAGTTTAATATTCCCTCCCATTAAACAATAAAATATTCCTTTTGAAAACATTTTTATGAATCATAGACATGGATTGTAAATATGTACCAGTAAATACTTACATATAAACAATCTCTAATAATAATGATATTAAGGAATTAACCCATCCTTTGTACATTCCTTTGGTCGAGGGTACATTTAACATTATATATAATTACCAGATTATGTTATTAAATTATAAAAGAACCATATTCATATTTATGATATCGTACATGATAAATTTATGACTATATACGACCCATTTAATAATAATTTCCATGTTAACGTAACATTTCAAGTAATAATCACTTTCTTTAATGTATGGGTTTTAACTTGTTATTTTTAATCATATCACATATATAATTATTTACATACTTCTAGAAAATAAAACATGATTTTTATATCATATATATTCAGAATATAATTTTTTTTAATAGATAGATATATAAAATGGAAACACCATTCATGGAGACTGTAGTCCGTCCATATGCATGAATGTTGTTTCCGTTTTCATATCATATAATATGGAAGTAAGTAAAAGATATATGTATTTAACAACATAAATATATATTATTCTTGTATAATTATTATTTTGTATATCTCATACTTAATCGATATATATATATATATATATTAATTTTGATCATTGAAGATGAATCTCATCGTATCGTGGAGACTGTAAGTCGAAAGTACGCATGAGCGATATTATCATTCTATTGATGGTGAAAAGGTATTTAATTTGATGGTATATTATATATAAATAATCATTACCATTTTATATTCATTATTTAAATTAATTATACTCATTATTATTCCCATACAAATAATGTAGTGTTGAATAAAAAACTACACCATGACGTGGAGACGGTAAGCCGTACGTACACACGCATAGTGACTTTTTCATTCATATAATGAATTGATTAATGATTATAGTTGTACCATATTTATAATAACATATATTAATGTATATTTTACTAGATTTATTATTTTAGTATGGTAACAACAATGAAAGAGGATGTAGAAGAAGAAAAGAACTTTGAAATATGTGATAAAATAATCACCACTTCTTCAGGTGTTTCCTTTTGATTTGAACAAAATGTCTCCACATGTTGGCTTTATAGTCAAGGTAAGGCCTCTAGGATGAAGTGAGAGAAGTTTGAAGGAGATTTAGGCAGGGGTTTTCTGATCCAAATATCTTTGGAGGTGTGAATTAAAAATAAAGGCAGGTGCGCTTTTATAAGAGATGTGAGTGCCTATTTTGGAAAAGTTTGAAATATGAATTTATTATAAAATTAGTTTCGGTTTCTAATATATCCAAAAAATTTATTTAGAGGATAATATTTTTATGGGTCTAAATACTCTCAACAAATAGCTTTTAGACATGTTTAGGTCACATTTAACCTTATCTTTTAGATTTAATGCATAGTTAAATAGTTTAACTTTTACCATGTCTTCTTATATATTTATAGTACATGGTTAATATAGTTACTATAAACTACCAAGGGAAACCTCAAGTGGTTTATTAATGTAATATGTAACATTATCTAAGTCATTTTTTAAAATCTAAGATTTTTAGGACTACTATATAATTTAATAAAATAGTATTAGTTTTAAAAACTCATTCACATCAATTTTTACACTGTTTAGTATTTGTTTTTTGTTAAAGTCATTGAAACTTTATTTCTTTAAAAAATTAAATTGAATCAACACTAAAATTTCATATTCACCTATAAAATTTTTGAATGGAAAAAAGTTTTAATTTACTTTTACTTTAATAAATATAATATCATTTTTTAACCATTCATTAATAAGGTAATTATTGCATCATCATTGTGTCATAAATAAATTTAATTATTTAATGTCTAAAAATTATAAATAAAATTCCATGATGTACAGAATAGTTTTATCTTTCTAAATAATATTTACAGTTGAATTTATCTAATGTACAACCCTATATTAAAATTGGTTCAGTTATTAAAACTTGAATTTAACACTTTTAACTCTTCTTTAAATAAAATATAATAAATGTTCTAATCTAACCCAAATGGATGAAAAATGACCTTATTTTCTTACTGAGGTTGATTTTGGTCTAAAAAAACTTATACTATATAATTAAGACATGTGTTGGGGTAATTTTATATTATTATAATATTATTTTTAACATTAATTAAGCTATTTTATTTTAACCATGGTAAATAAAATTCAAAAGTTACTCTTCACCAAAAAAATATTTTCATCTTATTAAACCAAATTTTACATGATGATGACAACTGTGTCTATTGGATTTTTGAATTTTAATTCAGAGAACTAGTAAAATTATATATTTTTTTCAAATTTTCAAATTTTACCTACAAGGTGGGTAAAAGGCTTTAAAAAAGTACAACAAAATTTTATATATATAATATTATAATAAAATGACTCAAGTGACTTATATTGGAAAAATATATTTATTATATATATGTTTTCACGTTAGGATAAATATTAATTAAAAATAATTATTTTAATGAAAAACTCATTTTTATGTACTATGCAGTATTTTTCATTATTCATTAAAAATTAAATATTTTCAGAAAAGTACCATAAATTAACCCAAAGATAAATTTCATATTTTTAATTCAAAAATTAAGTCTATTTTACCAAATTAAATTCTTAGGGGTTTCTAAAATAAATTTTATTATTTTTCACAAAAGGACATAAAAAGTTGATCTTTTAAGAAAATAGTTTTTTAAAATATATAATTGTTTTAAAAAAACATATACATATCATTATAAATATGGTTTATTTATGTGAAATCATTATAAATATAATTTATTTTTTATTTTTTACTATACATATTAAAATATTAAATTGATAAATAAATATATCATTTAAATTATTATAATACTAATGTGTTGTTTCGTAGAAACTCAATCTTGCATATAACATAAGCCAAGTCAGTGTTGCATGAAATATAAGCTGTCAAAATTAATTTAAAGATATAACATACTATGAAATCACGGGGTATTAAATTCTCCCCTCCTTCAATAAATTGAGTCCTCACAATTTCAAATTTTTCTTCGAAAATAAAAGGTTAAAATTAGAAAATACCTTTGTGGAAAACCTATATAAGAAATAGGGTTAATAAAATTTAATCTTAATAAGAGGGAAAGGGAAATGAAAAAGACACAAAATTAAGATTTCTAATATGAGAAAATTTGTGGAAATTAGAGATCCATAATTGGAGGAAAAATGTAAATATTTATATGGAGTGATTGAGGTTATAAATCACAAATAACTGAACAATAAATGGAAAATTGAGGGCCTCCAAACCATAAATATATGATGATTTAATGTATCATAGGTTCATCAAAACATAATGTATTAGTACAACACATTTTTTAGATTTTTTTTGAAAATGAGGGATTAATTTACTATAAAGATAAGAACTCCAGAAAACATACTTGATTTCATTACCTGTCATAATAATAATCTCATCATTTGGTTGTGCTTCGATATATTTTCACTTCATCCCATGTACTAGTAAATTAATGTTCAAAAATGAATTTTTTACACCTCAAGGACATTTGATAAATCATAAGGCCCACATGTATTTCTTTAATTATCTATATGTTTACTAAAAACCAAAAGGAAAGGTCAAAGTATCCAATAAACTATAAATTAATCTCAAACAAAATATCTAGTGCTCAACTTACTCTATTAAATCTTTTATACTTGTCCAGATTACTTCAGTCCAAACACACAGTAAAAAAATGTTATTGGAGGTAAACATAATGATGATCTATTTTTTCCACATAATAACATGGGAATACCGTCATCATGTATTCTCCTAAAACATGGTAACACCCTAAATTACCATAAAGCCTTATTGAATACATTCATGCTCCATTATTCCTTATAATAGACTAGAT
Source organism: Viscum album (assembly GCA_963277665.1). NCBI lineage: Eukaryota > Viridiplantae > Streptophyta > Magnoliopsida > Santalales > Viscaceae > Viscum > Viscum album. The sequence goes on along the minus strand of OY728121.1, from coordinate 1,585,702,930 downwards.
ATAATCCTTAAATCCGAAAATGTTGTAAAATATGACAATTATGGAATAAATAAACTATTAGTTAGTTCCAAGTTGGTCAAGAAAAACCAATATAATTTATCCAAATTCACCATCTATTATTCCAAAATCACTACCTCAGTATCCAGACTATATTAATGTTTATCTGTCCCTCAAGCATTTATTTTCCAAAAAAGTTTAACATGCAATTGAGTCACTTGTATTAGTACTATAAAATCTCAAATCATTAAAGAAATAGTACTTCGGTACAATTCATATTTATTTCCATAACTCATATAACCATTACATTGTTTATACAACACTCAAATGACATAATTATTCAATTTGGGAACACAAATACATTAATTATTTCATTTTTACTGTAGTAATAGCTTAGGCTTGATCGTGATCCCTTTGATTCTTCTGAGCAATATTTCATTGATTCTTAAGAAATTTATTTGCCTAATTTCCCATTTCACTATAGTTCAAACACTGAATATTTGTATTTTCTTTCAACTCTTCACATTCTTTTTCCTAATGACCCTTTTCTCCACACTTATAACAAACATCCAGTCCATTCAAGCACTTTCTAGGGTGATTCATTATACAGTTATCACATATGGGAAAGTACTTATTTCCCTTCTTCCCTTTATCAATCCTTCTCTATGCCATCCTCTACTTCTCTGGATTCACTTCAGAGCCATAGGAATGATAGAATTAATTACTTATCTTATTAACACAGGATAATATTTCTTTATAAGATTATAATAAATGGGATTGTATTTACATTAAAAATGTTGTCTTAAGACCATGGAAGATATGATCCTTCTTACTCTTTGAAATATTTTCATTATTGGGGTAGTAATTATTTATACTAGGCACCATTTCTAAATAATTTCAAACACCATATTAGGTTATGTATTATAATGTATGATTCTAAACCTGTGAAATTCTTATCATACATTTAAAAAAGTTATGCATATCTAATATAATAATCATAAAAATGGATTATTTGCGGATATATTTAATCATAAAAACTTCATAATGGTTTATAATGAAAATGGGAATTATCCTAAGCATATCACATGGGAGTGTAAAACCATGGGTACAGTATTGCATGTTGTCGTGTATGAGGATAACCCAAGTCAAGAACGGAACACCTTGTTGGAGTTTTCACCCCTACGTACATCTGCTCCAAAACCAAATTCACATGTAGTATCTATATATGGATTTATTTTCTAGTAATACCTACATAATCTCTATTTTAAAATATTAGGATTATCTTCAATACTTATCCTCAAATTATATCTTATGGTTATGATAACTGATCAATGTTTTTTTAAATAAATTTTCAATTTTGTTACTAGGATTCCATTGATACCAAATGTTATGCCCCAACCTCAGTTACCTAGAGCCAATGCATTATTTTAATATATTGTCATGATTACAAGGAATCAAGTCCCAAAGGACTGATAGTTTAGCAGTCTTGGAAAATATACTACATAAAAGAACCTAACATTACAATATCTAATATAAAATACTGCAGAGATAATCCTATTAGGATGAAATTATTCCCCTAGAATAACCAATAATATCAATCATAATTCACTTCTTTGAATCCTAGAAAAAAAATCCTAAGGAAGGGGTGAGCTCAGATTCTCAGTAAGGATAAATAATATTGCATAAGCTATCATAATTAATTATAAACTTTTATAGCAAGGTATAAAATTGAAACACAAGCCCTTTAAACAAAAACATCAACATAATATGTTAATGATAAATCAAATAATTCCATTTACATATTGACATGGATATTATACTCATCGAATAATCACATGTAACATCGATAAATAATCTCATAATGATGGAGTGCATAATGTCTGACATCTTAACCACAAAGTCAAGGCCTCATGTCAAGAACTTAAATATAAATTCTGTCAAGGCCTTGTACAAAGAAACTAGTTTTTCTCACGAGTCCTATCGATGCATCGAGGGTCTATAGGGAGCCCCTCCTGTCACTTACTATTTCCAATGAATTCCTCTTTTCAAAAGGATGAAACATAAAATTAACATTCGTATTATAACTAGCATACAAATGTTAATACTTTAACCGTAAATAATGAATGATATAAAAATATCACATCCATGGTCAAACATTTCACAAAACCTTTAATACAATATGGAATATTTTTTTATAATAAATTTACTGAAAAACAGCATAAAATCCAAAAATGTTTGTTGACATATATGAAGATAATTTAATAAATTCATTAAAACCCTTCCAAGGAAATATCCTTTTCTACTTAGAAAACATTAAAAGTCACACAATTTATAAAATAATAAATTTAAAATATATTTTTGAATTAATTTTTTCTATACCACTTTGAAACATTTTAATGGAATTAAAATTTTAAAACAATCATGTCCATATGAATAAATCATTAAAATCATTTTTAATACATATACATTATTTAAATAGATTTAGAAAAATAAATCTTTAAAACATTAAAAATGATGATCTATTTAAAGAGTCCCTTCCATAAAACCATTAAATATTCTTTTTGAAAACAGTTTTATGAAACATTTACATGGATTATAAATATGTCCCAATAAATACTTACCGATAAACAATCTTGAATATTAATGAGATTGAGGAATTAACCCTTCCCCCGTACTATCCTTTAGTTGAGGGTACATTTAACATCTTGTAAAATTATAATATTATGTTATTTAATTATACCAGAAACATATTTATATTTAAGATATCATAAATGATTAATTTATAACTTTATACTACCCATTTCACAATAATTTCTATATTAAGGTTAGATTTTGGGTAATAATTGATTTCTGTATCATATGGGTTTTAACTTGTTATTTTTTATTGTATCTCATAGATCATGATTTAAATACTTCTAGAATATAAAGGATTATTTATATATCATATATATTCAGAATATAAATAACTATAATATATAGTTATATGAAATGGAAACACCATTCATGGAGACAGTTGTCTGTACGTACGCATGAACGTTGTTTCCATTTTCTTATCGTATAGTACGAAAGTAAGTAAACGACATATATTTGACTACATAAATATATATTATTTCAGTAGAATTATTATTTCATATATATCATACTTAATCAATATATATATATATATTTATAAATATTCTTGAATGTTGATCATCGAAGATGAATCGCATCGTTTCGTGGAGACGGTAAGTCGTACAAATGCATGTGCGACAATATAATTCTATTAATGGTGAAAAAATATTTAATTGGATGGTATATTATATATAAAGAATAATTACCATGTTATATTAATTATTTACATTAATTATACCCATTATTATACCCATCGAAATAATGTAGTGTTGAATAACAAACTACACCATGAAGTGGAGACGGTAAGACGTACGTACCCAGGCATGGTGACTTTGTCATTCATAGGATGGATATAATAATGAATATTGTGGTACCATATTTATAATAACATGTCATAATGTATAATGTATTTGAGTTATTATTTTATTGTTGTAACAACAAATAAAGTGGAAGTATAATAAGAAAATAACTTGGAAATATGTGATAAAATAATTACCTCTTCTTCGGGTGTTTCCTTTTGATTTGAACAAAATGGCTCCAGAGGATGGTTTTCTTCTCAAGGAAATGAATCAAGGTCTAATTGAGGGAAGTTGGGAGGATATTTGAGCAGGGGTTTGCCGATCCAAATGGATTTGGAGGTGTGAATTAAAAATAAAGGGAGGTTCCCTTTAATAATATATGTGAGTGGCACTTTAGGAAACGATTGAAATATTAATTTATTATAATTCATTCAGATTATAATAGCTCCAAATGGATTTATTTTGATTATAATATAGAAATGGGTTGAAATACTCTCCACCAATAGGTTTTAGACTTGTTTATGTTACTATAGTAACCTTATCTTTTATATTTAACCCTTAGTTAAATAGTTTAGCTTTTACCATGTCTTCTTATATTTTTAAACTACATCGTTAATATAGTTACTGTAAAATGTGAAGAGAAAATAAAGTGGTTCATTAATAAAATATGTATTATAATATAAGTAATTTGGAAGAATCATATATTTTTTGGTCTTTTATATAATTTAATAAAATAATATTTGTTTTAAAAACTCATTTATGTCAATTTCGACACCATTTAGTATTTTTTTTAATGTCATAAAAATTTGATTATATAGAAAAATAATAAATTAAATCTACCCTATAGTGTCATAATCACCTATAAAATTCGTTTATGTCATCAAAAGTTTCAATTTTCATTTATTTTAAAATTTATAATATCATTTATTTTAATCTTTTATTAGTAAGATAATTACAGCATCATCATTGTGTCATACATAAATTAAATAATTTAATGTCTAAATATCATAAATAAAACACCATGAAGTAGGAAATATTTTTATCTTTATAATGAATATTTATAGTAAAATTAATTATATGTATAACCCAATATTAAAAATGGTTTAGTTATTACAATTTGAATTTATTACTTTTAAATCTTTTTTAAATAAAATATAATAAATGTCCTAATATAACCCAAATGGATAAAAAAAGATATTAAATTTATACTAAGGAAGATTTTGTTTGAAAAACACTTATCTAATATAATTAGGACATGTATTGGGGAAATTTTATATTATTATAATATTATTTTTACCTATAATTACCCTATTTACTTTAAAGCGTGGTAAATAAAATTCAAAAGATTCTACTCACCAAAAATTATTTTCATACTATTGAACCACATTTTATTTATTGATTACAACCATTTATGTTGAATTTTTACATTTCAATTCATAGATGTGGTAACATTATGTTTTATGTAAATTTAAAAATGTGTCTCGAAGGTGGGTAAAAGTTGTTAAAAAGTTCAATAACATTTTATATATCCAATCTTATTATAAAATGACTAAAATGACTAAAATTTGAATAATATATATTTTTTAACTTTTTTTACATTAAGATAAATTTTAATAAAAAATTATTATTTAAATGAAGAAGTCGGTTTTTATGTACTATGTAGTATTTTTCACTATTCATCAAAAATTGAATGTTTTCAAAAAAATACCAAAAATTCATCCTAAGATAATTTTGATATTCCGAATTCAAAAATTAATTCCACTTTACCAAATTCTATTTTTATGAGTGTCTAAAATTAGTTTTTTTAATGTTCTCAAAAGAACATAAAAAGTAGTTCTTTTAAGAAAATAGTTTTTCAAAATATGTAACTATTTTAAGAAAAAATATACATTTCATTATAAATATGTTTTATTTTTGTTAAAAAATTATATATAAACTTTAAAATATATTTTTTTCTTATCATATTACAATATTTAATTGATAAATAAATATATTGTTTAAATAATTATAATACAACTTTGTTGTTTTGAAGAAACCCAATATTGTGTATAACGCTATCCAAGTCAGTGTTGGTTGTAATATAAGATTATAAATTAATTTAAATATAGAACATACTATGAAATATTGGGGTCTTACTTTCCATGAGTGGTGAAGGAATTTTCCAAGGTTATTCAATTTCTATCAATGCATATAAAGTATTTAATTAGAGTTCCAAATGTGTGGAAGATCAATACATGTTATATTTGATGAAATATATCCATATAAATCCAACACCTCATTAGAAAATATTGAGGACAATATATCAAATCTAGATGTAAATCCAAAATTTTCAAATTCAATTATTAAACAAGAAAACAGTTCTAAAAAATCTCTAGATTCTGACCAAGTGGAATAAGAACCTGTAGAAGAACCCAAAGTGTCTAGAAATTCTTTTTTAAGACCTGATATAACTATTAAAACCCATATTTTATATATTTTAGTTGCAGACTTCGACAAAAGAACATAGACTAGAGCATCTCTAAGAAACCAGATTGAACATCAAGTCTTTTTATCTCAGCATGAACCTAAGAATATCAATAGCGCAATCAATGATGAATTCTGGTGGATGGTTATAAAAGAAGAATTAAATTATTTTGAAAGAAACAATGTTTGGAAATGTATTGATAGAACCCAAAAAATATTGGAAATTTGAACTAAGTGGGTGTTTAAAAAAATGTGGATAAATCTGGAACAATATTATGAAATAAAGGCTTAGTAGTTGTATAATTTTATAACCAAGAAGAAGTAATAGATTATGATGAAACCATTTCACTTGGGGACTGACTAGATGCCATTAGGATACTGATATCTTAGACAACACATATTAATTTCAGACTTTATCAAATGTATGTCAAAAGTGAATTCCAAAATAATTATATAGTTGAGGATGTTTTTTTGAACAGCCCCCTAGTTTTACAAAATCCTCATTTTCCAAAAAATGATTTCAAATTAACAAAAAAAATTGTATTGTTTCAAACAAGCACTAAGATCTTGGTATGATAAAATCATTAATTTTCTTATTTCTAAAGGATTTTCTAAAGGTTAATTTGATCCTACACTTTTCATAAAAAATAATTTATAAATATGTTTTAGATGTTCAAATATATATTGATGATATTTTTTTTTGGTTCTTCGAAGAATTTCTTTTGCAGTGACTTCTAAAAAATTATGTAGAATTAGTATGAAATGATTTTAATGGGCGAAGTAAAATTATTTCATTGATTTCAAATTTTAAAAAATAATTAAGTTATTATTTTAAATCAATGTAAGTACACAAAATATATTTTTAAAATGTTTTAATCTAGATAACATTAGAATTAGTGATGGACCCCTGAGTACCACCTGTAAATTGGATCTTTATGAAAATGGAAAATTAGTGGATATGACCAATTACAGAGGTATTATTTTAAGTATTCTTTACATGACTAATATTCGACCTGATATTATGTTTACTGTGTGTATATGTTTATATTTTCAGTAAAATTCAAAAGATTCACATTTACTTAATGTTAAAAGAATTTTCAAATACCTCAAATATACTACCAAATTTTGATTGTTTTTTCCTAGAGGAAACCATTCGACTTAGTTTTTTATTATGATGTTGATTTTATTGGTTTTATGTTATATAGAATAATAACCACCTAAACATGTCAATTTTTGGGAATATCTCCAGTTTCATGGTGTAGTGAGAATCAAAATTCTATTGTGTTATCTTATTCCGAAGCTGGATACATAGCTGCTGGTAGTTTTTGTGCTCAAATTTTGAGGATAAATCAAACTTTACTAGAATATCGATATCAATTAAGACATGTACATAAAATATGTTCCAAATAAGTTATATTAACAAATCTAAGAACCAATTTTCCCATTCCAAAACAAATCTTATTGATGTAAGACATCACTTTTTCTAAGATCATTATAAAAAAAGTGATATACATCATGAATTCATTTGCACATAACATCGTCTTGATGATATATATACTAAGCTATTAAATGTGGAGATAATGAGTTACATCATTCATGAGTTAGGGAAAATAAATTTTGAGTGACTAACTATTTATTGGCTCACCATTGAGGAGTTTCTATTAATTACTCGCTACTAATGACACACAATTGATGACTCGTTGTTGATGACTCAATATTTATGAATCCTCACTAGCGACTCACCATTGATTACTCGTCATTGATAACTCACTGGTGTGACTCACTATTAGGACTCCCCATTGCGAATTACTATTATTTACTTAGTTATTTTTCTTGAACATATTTAAAATCATTTTTCTATTTATATCAAAATATTTTATACCTTATTTGTGATTTTTGGTTTTAAAATCCATAAAGGATAAATGTTGAATCGATTCGAATAATTTCCTTACTTACTCACACTTTTTCTCAGACCTTTCAATCCTGAACCTCTACTACCTTCTTCCTTTGAATGAAACCCATTTCAATGGTTCGAGTGAATCTCTTGTCTGATAAATATCTATATGGATCTTGTCCTTTGAATAAAAAACTGTGGGTCATGTTATCCAAATCCCGAACCTATTAACCTTGATCTTTCTAGAAAAATAGTCATTCCTGAAATGTAGGTGAATTAATATTGTCTATTATCAAGTTAGACTCCCATTTTAAAAGTGTTATAAGAAAAAGGTTGGTTGGATTTTTACTTTGACCACAGGTGGCCTCTTTATCCTATTTTAGTTCATGAGTTATTCCAATTTGTTATGTTTATTCTTGAGCGAACAATGGTGTTTTGGATCAAGTTGATAATAGATGAAAAAATGGTCTCTTTTTTTCTAATAAGTGAGAGGAATGTCTAAATGAACCTCATGAAGTCATTTTTGATTATTATCAAGCCACTTCTCCCCCTACTAGGGATATTATTAGTTATGATATATCCCTAACCGAGATGACCAGTGATGGGATCTCCCAAATACCAATATCAACTAATCTAGATAAAGAATATAGGTTATTATAAATGTTTATTCTGCATCAATTGATTCCAAGGAAAGGGGAAATTTATTCCATTAAATATCAAGATTTTTATTTGTTTTATCTGTTGAAATAGGGAGAGAATATCAATCTCTCCAAATATCTTATTATTCATATGAGTGATATGATTAATCCTAACTCAAAATCAAACTCTTTGTTTTATTCAAATATGATTTATGCAATGCTTAATTCTAAAGGATTAGTAACTAATGATATAGAAACTGCAATAGATTATAGTGGATTATATATCAAAAATTCTTTATTGAAAAGGATGAGGATAAACTAGAATCCCATGAAGAGACAGTGGGGGGAATATAATGAGAAACATTAGGATGAATTTGATCTAGTGAAACAGACTTCAATACCAGTGGATATGGTTCGCCCTAGTCTAAGAACCGATGAAGTTATTGATTACTCAAATGAGGATAAGAATGAAGATGAGGCAGATAAAGTAAAGTTACCTCCTGTTGATAATAGGAGTGACCTAGATATTATAGTAACAACAAGATAAATTACTTTTGGATATCCTAGTCCTCCAAAATAACTTCCTTCTAAGGAATTCCTTCTAAATAATGATGAGGAGGAGAAAATAGAAAAGTGTGAGGATGTATAGTATTCTAGTGTTAGTGGAAGTGGATGTGAAGAGGAATAAGATGAGAATGATGGAGAAAAAAATGATGAAGAAGAGGTTGAAATTAAAAATCATGAAGATAAAGAAGAATAGGTAAATGAATCTGGTTATGAAGAGGAAGAAAGTGATATAGTTAAAGAATAATAAAAAAATGTGGTAAAAATGAGGGTGAAATTGGAGATGATGTTGTTCTTTCTGATAGGGATCAAGGTTTTATTGAAGAACCAATAGATCACGATGAAAATTTTTTAGTTGAAAATGAACTAGTATTTGAACCTCAAAAGGTTGTTGAGACAATTCTAGTTGAATAAAAAGCTCCAGTTTCTCATGCGATAGAACTAGTTTATGCTAGAAATATGGAACCTATTGAGAGGGAAGAATCTTTTGAGGGGAGAAACCCAATCAAAGAGTTAAAGTTTTTACTCCTACTCCTTATGATGTGATATCTGATGAATGGGATAAGTACCATAGGTATGTCACTTTTGACCTAGACCATCCAAATTCATATGATGAGGACTCTATTCCTAAGGCATATATGGTCGAAGAGGTGGTTAATTCTTAGACAGTTCTTATTGATTTAGTCCTAGCAGTGGCTCAATATATTACTCCTTTAGTATCACTTGTGCCTTCAAATGATGTGATCCATCATGACATCAATGTTTTTAAAGAGTAATTGTGCTCAAATGTTAGAAATATCCATCAACCTCAACTAGTATCTGTATCTATCCTTTTTGAAACCAGTTCTGCTATGGTTTTAGAAATGGTGGTTTAAAAGCTTCAAACTCAAATGCTTTCATAACTAAAATTAGTGAGGATGATAAACAAAATATTAAGTGATGATTTGGATTCACTTATCCCTATTTTTAATGAAATTTCATATGAGTATAAAACATATTTTCAAAAATTTGAACGATCACTTGAGGATACATATTGTAATAAAGATACTCAAACACCTTTAAATCTTGATATGTATATTATAAGATCAGTGTTCAAGGATGCAGTCAATGAGGCCTCAACCCCTTCTTCTTCTCGAACATCAAACATCGATTTGATTAGAACTGTGATAAGAGAATAGATTAAAAATGTGATGCGTAGTTTAGATTAATAGATCGTAAGGAAAATAAAAAAGTGATCATGTGAAATATATTTTATGGTTTTATATGAAAGGGGACACCAATTATCATGAAGAAATCACTAATAACATTGACATCTACATTAAAAGGATTTATAAAAAACAGCATTTGGATAGTCACTTCATGTACCTGGTTGAGAATTTGATGATACATCGTTTTACACAATACTTCATTGAACAAGTGAGATATACCATGGAGCTAACTAATACCCCTAAGATGTTCATGGAGAATAAATATGATTTTACCAAAGCATTGAAGAAATGTGGGAATATTTTAATGGATTTTATCAACATGCTGAAGCTCTACTTTCTTGTCAATAGTACTACTATTGTAGCCCCTGAGGTATTTTATATGTGACCAGTGAATGAGAATTTTCCTCGAAGTTAAATCTATCTATTAGTTGATCCACGGTTTAGAACTTCTACCACTAGAACCACCTTTTCTCCTCTTCCATACACCCTTCAACTATTTCACATGCCTCATGCTTAGGCACTTATTCATACAAGGACTTTTATCTATCAATAACTGGCATCACCATCTTCTTCTCCTCAGATTATTACCCCTACATTACATTCTGGACTTCCCATTCATCAGTTATATACCTCTACTCGAGATAAACCTTCTATTTCTAAATAATCTTCTGCTGATAATGTAAAATTAGTCATCGATCCTTTTTTGTAGAAGAGTTTAGTCTGGTTTGATCATTGATAGGGATGCACTTTTCTATTTTTCTCATCCAATTCACTATCCTTTTACCATGAAATATATTATCTATTTTCATCAATTTTATGTTATTGTTATTTTTTCTTTACCATCTCATATATTTGTTCTATTTTGGATAATCTCGAAAGGTGTAGAGAAAATAAGGAATTTACCTTGAGAATGAGATTCAGTATAGTATTTAATTTTACATGATATCTTTATATTTTGTTTTAACCTCTAATAATTTGTATAACATGTTATGTAGAACAGTTTCATTTGGTACTTTGATCATAGTAAATAATTTGTTAATTACATGATTTGTGATCATCATAAAGGGGGAGATTTTTAGCGTCCTCTAGTATTAATGCCCCCAAATATAGTTCCGTCATGCTTCATCAAGTTAGATTATTTTCACTAATGTTTTACTACATTTACATATATCCTTAATCTATTCTCTAATATTTTTACATCATAATCATGGTTGATAAAATTTGACAGTGTAAGGGTAACTATTAAGGTGGCCTCACTATCACCATTTTTAATAAGAAACCATTTGGAAGGACTCATTTTTGGACAACTCACTAATGGTAGAAAATATACAAAGTATGAGCTACCGTGGATGTGGACTAACCGATAACATGTCTCACAGTCAACTATCTCACCATTAACATAGATGCTAAATTCTGATAACGAATGAGATAACATTGTTCATCCTACCAACAAATTCATTTCATAATATTCACAAATTATTAGATACCATCACATAAACCTAACAACAGAATGACTTATAGAAATCCATAATTGTTTCTATGTATGATTTACTAATTGCATGAGTCACCATTAAGTGGACCTTCTTTCTGAGTGACCTACCGATCCGGAGTCACTGATACTTTACTCACCAGTCCGGATTGCAGAATGCATTAAGTATCATTCACCATTCCTGAGACATCGATCCAAGATACCAATTTGATTCACCATTCCAAGTCACTTTTTAGTGACACCTTCACCTCTTACAATATCATTTACATTAAAATATATTTCTAATGGTCATATTTATGAAACATAGTAGTTCCATTTATATTAATGACCTTGAATGTATTTTGTAGAAAACTTTTAAATCAATATCAGAATATAATAATAGGCATGAGTTGCCTATATGTGATCCATATCATGCCTCTTGTCAACTGAAACATAAGAAGAAAATACCCAATTAAAAGTGAATAGATCCATGCAGCAAGATAAAAAATTAGTGAAGTTGTGAACCGGGGAAAACCTAGACCACTAGAAGTGGATGAACTACTGAGAACTAAAATCAAAGAACACATTGTAGTAATAAATGAAGAAAATAGAACAACTCATCGAAAACATCATAAACACACTAGAAAAAAATACGTAAGTTCCCATGACACTCAATTTTGATTTCAATTTCTAGAAATTTACTCTAGATTCTCTTCAAGAAATCCTTCAAGAGTCGCAAGCTGCTTTTCCACTCACAAAGTGTCTTCTAACCCTTTTCTCATTATTTTTTCTCTATTTATTTACTAATTTTACATTATGAGCATTGTGTATCAATCTTCCTTATGAACACACGCAAACTCCTATGAAAAACAAGAAGATACATAGATATTTTAACAAACTACCCTTATTACACCTTTCACCCCAATGGGTAACAGTGGAATTGGTCCATGCATGGAATGCTAGTTTTATCACTCCCAATAAAACTATGGAATTGGTCTGCTTGATATAGATAGTTATGTATGTTGTTTTTTACGTCAATCAAATGTGTTGATCAAATTATATATATATATATATTGGTTGAAATCGATCATAAAGTGGAGTGAATTAAGTTTCATCTTGAGGATGAACACCTTGTTTAATATTCTATTATGGCTTTAATTGTGATTTTTTCATTAATAAATCTACTCATAGAATAAACAATTTCATTCATAATGATATCTAATCCGAGATACTGTTTATACTATAATTGTTGTAAGTATAATGATTTAAAAAGTTAAAATAATAAGTCATATTTTTTTAACTGACAACTAATCAATCTTTGAGAAGTCCGTAAAAAAATATTTTATAAATATGAAAAATTTGTTATCTATGCTATTTTTTAATTCAAAATTGGGGGAATTTTAAATAAATGATTTCGACAGAAATTTTTATAGGAACTCAATTCACCCCCTCTTGGGTTTCAAATTATGAAGAATAATGATATTATATTATACATATGGAATCTCAGGTTATAATTATTTGATTCATTTTTTGTCATTGCATTGTTAAAATGGTGCAATAAACCATTGGATTTAGTGGTAATTGTTGGGCCTTGACCTGTTGACTGCATTCTCAGGTTATCTCTATAGTAGAGAAACCTGAGTATTATAGAATCTAAAGCTCCCCAATTCTTGATATGGTGTGTAAATGGGGTCATATATTTTGTAAATTTGTTTATATGTTTTTCTATTTTACTCATAATACTTCAAACGTCATGATAATAACCTGGAAGGAGTGTTATAAAAATTTCTAAAGTAAATCTGATCCTAGTGCACTTGTACAGGGCTAGATTATTTCTCATTCGTGTTAACATTTGACAAAATCATGGTATCCATGTCCAAGACCCAAAGTCGGTGGTCAATGGAGAATGTTTAGTGGGTTGAGAACCACTTCATTAAATATGATTATATGGTCACACTAAATGTGGGGAGCATCATTTCTAACTAGGTAATGTGTGTCCTTCCATGAAGAAGGAATATAACCTTGAATTATAACAAATAATTGTTTTTAATAAAAATTTTCATTAAATAATGTTTATTCTCCAATACCTTGCTTTTCACACAATCCTGATTTTAACTGAACCACAACATTCCCTTATTATAAAATTATAATTATAGCTCAGCTGGTAGGCTATAACGAATAATTATTACTACCTTATGAAAATGCATTGTGTATTTATTACCTATCAATTATTTTTAAAAAATATAAATCAATTAGATATTTGTATTTTTGATTGAATTACTTTTTCTAATGAAATTAATGTGATGTATACATAAAAAATTATTTTTTGACATTCATCCAACTGATATTTTAGTCATAGTGTATGAATAAAACCCTATTTGATGTACAAAACCCTATTTTTCAAAAAAGTCTAATTTTTAAAACATTAAATGGAAAACCGATTTTAAATTAATATTTTGACACATAAATAATTTTTGTATGAAACCCTAAAATATTATTTTAATGTGGGATATAGATAATTACTTTGTATGAATTTCGGATATTTTTTTGATCACTTTCTAGTTTTGATGAATAAAAAACTCTATCATTTAATTGAAAATAACTATTTTCAATGAAATAATTTAAATGGATAAATTATATTATTTTAATGTCTCAAATTATAAATATAATAAATTTTTACCGTTTAATATAATTTAGGTCATTGGAATTAATTTTACATTGTATTCACATGTAAAAACATTTCAAATCTTTTGCAATATTTTAAATTTTTAAAACTCTTTCTCTCAATCCGACAATGAGATTTAATTTAAATTTATTATTGTAACTTCGGTGTTTTGAATTTCAAAAAATGGATTCCATTTTTGTAATCATTAGGTCCAAATTATCTTAATATTTCACTTTTAGTTTTGGGATTCATGAATACTATGTTTGGTAATTATTTTTATTACAATGGTTAAAGGTAAATCGGGTAATTAATGGTAAAAATAATATTATAAAATAAACATAACTCTTGTCAAAATCCTATTGGATGACAAAATTTGACCAGTATCATCTATTTCAAAAATTAAATTACATAATGGCCCCTTACCTGTGAATATGACACGAATATAATAAAAACTAATTAATGTTATAAAATGTCACAATCTCATTTTATATAAGTATAACAATTTTTTTATATAGATAAGTAAGATATAATATCTACAATTTATAGTCTATAAAAATCTAAAATAATGATCTACATCGTAGAAATTTATTTGTAATTTTTAGAGATTAAATAATTACCATTAATGATGACATAATAGTGATGTAGAAATTATTTTATTAATATAAGTATCAAAAAAATGGTTTTAAATATATTAAAAGAAATATAATATTAACTAATTAATGTGATACACAAATTTTCTTGGTGATTATGACATTTTAGGAGTGTATTAAATATTTTTTTTAGAATTTATCTTCAGTGTGGATTTTATTTAAAGTCAAATAATTGAATATTTTCAAAATTGACACTATTTATATTTTACAAAAATAAAATTTTATTAAATTATTTAAAAATACTAAAAATATTTAAAAAACATATAGTTACAATTATATGGTCTAAAATGTTATAAAATATCCATTTATGGTAAATTGAAACCATATAAGGAAATATTTATTACCATTAAATATTTATTATGATATTACGACAATTAAAAATAAATAGAATAACTAAGTTTCAATTTAAAATAAATGATCTAAATTGAAAAAATACCATTTAAAAAATTTATTAGATGACTATATTACAACCCTAACTAATCAAATCTTGGAAATTGGGTCATTGTTTAGGTTTTTGGTAGGGTTTAATTTTATTATAAAATATTATTTATGGAACTTCTGAAAGTGAGCCACACCTCAATTATAAAAGGGAACCTCTTCTATCACATATTCACTTCATTTTGAGACATCAATCTCAGATATACCCTAACCTTTTTCATTTTCAACTTCCCTATTTTCATTCTAGTGGTTCTGGTCATCTTTAGAGACTGACTCTAGTGCTTTATGAAGATATTTAGAGGAAGCACATCGAGGAAGAGGTAATCTCCTCTATTGATTTTTTCAAACATCTTTTTTTTCTACATAATATTAATTAGATGTTTCAATATAAATTAGTAAGAATAGTATCACTCGTATACTTATATGTTATTATAAATTTGAAATAACTATATTTCACCTTCTATCCATCCTATGAAAAATTAAATCATCGCATGTGCGTACGTATGACTTACCGTCTCCACACCATGGTGTAATATGTTTCTCACCACCACCTTACATGGGTGGATATAATGATTGAAATAATAACTACATGTGATTATTAAAACATTATACTAATTTTAAAATTCCATACGCCAATAACTTCAACACTATTCAACAATTTCGGAAATGATATCATTGTTCGTTCATACGTACGACCTACCGTCTCTATGATGCGATGTGATTCATTCTACATGATCTTCTTTAAACCATGATATATACAAGAATTGAATGAATAAATATTATATATATTATATAAATACCATGATTTAAATGATATAAACATAACCTATAAATAGGAATATGAACTTATCCCAAAGAACATGCATATGAACCTAATGTAGTTAATACCCAAATAAAGAGTAACAGTGAAATGTTACTAACAAATGGATAAATATATAGCCATAAATATTTTCATAAAAATGACTATGATTAGTGAGTAAATCATTAACAGCATTTATATCATTATACAGTAGGTTTAGATACATAAAAATGATATCATACCTAATGTAAGAGAAAACTATAAAAATATCATTTTTATCATAGATTGTTTATTTGCAAGTATTTATTGGGGTATCTGTATCATCCACACCAACGATACGAAAATATGTATTTTAAAATTTTCTGTATATAATTATATAATTGATTAATTTTAGTTTTACCCATTGGTGAGTTTTTATTGAATGGTATGAATGGAATCTTTTTTCATTTTCTGTGCAAGGATGTTTTTGACTTTTCCAGCAAGAGTACAAGAAGATTATTTTTTTAACATGTACGGCATGAGTGGATTTTTACGCTTTCATAATGAATTATTTACATGAAGCTTCCCCTAAAATATTACCTATTTATTTTCACTTAAAATGATTTCTTATAAAATTCTGTTCCATTTTGAGGAACGAAATCCTTTTTGAAGATGAAAGGATATTTTCTTCTAGAATTATTTTCAAGTGTTTTCTCAAAATTATTTTCCGTCTAAGATTAAACTCATAAAATAAAGTTATATTTCTATCAACGTTTTTACTATGATTTTTTTTTTCATGATGGAATGTTGTTGAGGAAATCCATTTGTTTTATATGAATTATGAATGAATTATGTTTAGGAAACCCATTAGATTTCACGGGTTATGTTATGGTCAATGTTATTAAGTTTTTGTGGAACACATAAGAATGGTTTCTTTATGAGATATGTGGGAACTATATCTCCCTCTAATGCATTGGGGAAATATTTATATCTCATGATATATAACTGACTGTAACGGCAAGTAAATTTGGTTTAGTAATATAGGGCTAGAACGAGGAGTAAACTCGGCTCGGTAATGGACTTTGTCTACTATGATGGTCCTGGAAATGAGCCATGAATAATATGAAATGATTTCTATTCATATGTGTGTATTCCATGAATATTCATTTATTATGTTATGACTATGGGGATTAACTTTCAGTTTTAGGATTTATCATAGGACATGATATTCTGATATTTTATATGAAGGATAATATTTCTAAATGTTATATACCTATGATTATGATATGATTTATATTTACCTTCTTTACCCTTATTGAAAAATTCAGGTCACCACTTAATATGATTATTTTCCATAGGTTATGAAGAATGGTATTAAGTAAGATATGTCTAAATTGAGTCTACATTTGAAGAAATAAGCAGGAGATAATGTAGATGTTTTATACACCCGTTGATTCTGTTTCCCAGCTTCTAAAGACACTATACCTATTTGATCCTGGTGTGGTTCTTGTTATGTTTTATAATAAATATTCTCCAATATCTTATTAATATCTACAAGTAATGTATGTGCTGTTATAGTTAGTATCAGAGAAAAGGTATAGTTAACCTTTGGAAACTAGGATGAGAGAACCTTAGTAAGAACCCTAAGGATATGTCTAAGTGTAGGTTACTATCCTATCCATGTGTATGAGAGATATTCTTGAATAACCTAGGATAAAACCTAAAGTGTCAAAAATTGAAATTTTATTCATGAATTAGGTGGTTCTCCCATTATGATTAATGTTTCTCAGACTATGCTTCTTGGTTTTAGTTAATGTCTATAACCCAAAGGAACCACGTTAATGCGGAATATGGGGAGAAATGAAATGATTGTCTCCATGAGCAACCAAATGTTATGGGATATGGAATGAAAAGTCTTGTAGTTATGCTCACATAGGTTTTTCAAGCTACAAATTTGGCTGAACCTCCAAACGAGGAAAGGAGGAAGAAACATTCAGTTGAATCCTTCATGAGGCAACGTCCACCTTCATTCAATGAGTCTTTTGATCCATTAGTGGCTAGACTATGGATCAGTACCACTGAAAATATATTTTTAGTTCTAAATTGTTCTGAACATGATAAATTCATCTTAGAAGTATATCGTTTGGAATATGAATCTGATCAATGTTTGAATCTTATCTATAATATGAGGCAAAGAGATGAAATTGAGTCCATGGAATGGGATGAGTTCAAGATATTTATTTTTCAATTACTACCATCCTTGTATTCTTCGAACAAGGATGGAGAAGTTATTAGAACATATGAAAAATGTTGATTAATTTTTTTGTACCTACGAAGCATATTTTTCAAGACATTCAATGTACACTTTTGGATTTATTATCCAATATGAAAGTAAAATTGATTGTTCCATTAGTGGCTTAAAACCATGTATCTGAAGGGAATTATCCATACGGGAGTTCAATAGCTACAAGAAATTTTTTTGATGAGCTATCTTGGTTGAGATAGATATTGGTGTAACCCATAAGTCCTATGGGGTTCATATAAAGAGAAAAATACATTTCAAAAGAAAATATAAAAACCACACTAAAAATAAGATGTGTTTTCCCTTATGAACAATGTGTGGAAATAAAAATGGATGGAATTGTCTTAAAGGGGCTAGTAAATGATTTAAGTGTGTAATAGAGGGTCATCAAGTAGTTTAATGCCAATGTGATGGAAAAAATATTTATAATGATGTGAACAATGAAAAGGCTACATATAATGCACCTCCTACACTTCAATGTTACAAGTAAAAATACATGGGGAATTAGAATAATAAATTCTCTAATATGAGTTTTATTAATGATGATTGACATAAAAAAACTCTTAAGGCCAATGGAAATGGAATGTCACATGAAATCACTATCGGCAATGTGGAGTATGATAATGAAGTGGAAAGAGGTACACTTACTATCACTCTAGAGTAGAAATTTTTTATTTTATTCTAGATCCACCCACTATTTTATTTGTGGGGAATTTTCAAAGGGTGTCACCATAGTACCTCAACAATTAAATGTGTAGTTATTTTTGACAACTCTTAATGGAACAACAGTCACATCCAAAGATTATAATTCTTCTCTGGTTGATGTTTGTGGAAATGTGCATCCAATAAATCTTCTGATCCTTCCTATAGTGGAATTTTATGTTATTCTTTGTATGTATTAGCTTTATCTATATGGATATCATATCAATTTCCATGGAAGGGAAGTCCAATTTCATATGCCAGATCAATCTATGATCGTCTATCAATGAAAGGAAGAATATAACCTTCTAGTAGAAATTTCATCCGTCATATGGGTCTAAATTCCTATAAATTAAGGTTTTTTATCTCAAATGGTTGGGGAGAATCTCATGATAAAGAATACGCCCATTTTATAGGATTTTGATGATTCCTTTCCAAAGGAATTTCTTGATCTTCCACCGAATCGTGGAGTTGAGTTTTAAATAGAACTCATATTAGTTTCTATTCATATTTCAGATACACCACATAGATTGGACCCAATAGAGTTATTGTAATTGAAGAAGAATATCCAAGAAAATCTTAATAAGGGATTAATACACCCTAGTGCATCACCTTAGGGAGCACCTGTTCTATTTTTTAAGAAGAAATAGGGATCAATTGGAATCTTCATTGATTATCGAGATCTTAACAAGATCACTACCATGAAAAAAATTCCTCTTCCCTGCATTGATGACTTATTTGACCATCTACATGGATCTAAATACATATACAAGATTGATCATCATTCAGGATATCATAAATTGAGGGTTAAAATGGAGGATATACCAAAGATGAAATTTTGTAAAAGGTATGGACACTATGAATTTATAGAGATGCCTTTTTTATCTTACTAATTCCCCTGCTAACTTCATGGATCTAATGAATAAATTCTTTAGAGTCTATCTTGTTCAGTTTACGATAGTCATTACAGACTATATTCTTATCTATTCAAAGAGTAATTGAGAACATGATGATAACTTGAGAATTGTATTAAATACCCTGAGAAAGGGAAAGCTTTATTCCAAATTTACCAAGTCTGAATTTGGGCATAAAAAGTTTCATTTTTGGGACACATAATAACAAGATAGGGGATATATATGGATCTAGCAAAAACATATCTTATTGAAAGATAGTCAAGACCAACAATGGTATCATAGATCTGTAATTTTATTGGTTTGGATGGATATTATCTATGTTTTTTGAAATAATTTTCCCTGTTATTTAATCCACTCACTATGTTCACTTGGAAATGAATTAATTTCGTTTGGATAGAGGAATGAGAAGAGAATTTCAAAGAACTAAAAAGAAGGTTATCCAATTCATCTGTGCTCACAAATCCCTGTCATTTAGAAGGGATTATGATCTACAATGATGCATCCAACTAGGGGATGGTATGTGTTCTCATGAAAAATTATATGGTTATAGTTTATTCCTCATGACAGTTGAAAATCCTTGGGAAAAATTACCCAACTCATTATTTGGAGATAGTTTTTATAATCATTGAATTAAAAAAATGGAGGCATAATCTTTATGGTGAAACATGTGATATTCAAACTGATCATAAACATTTAAAGTATATTTTTACCCTTGGAGAGGAATATATGATAAAGACGATGGTTGGAGTTGATTGAATATTATGATTGGTCAATACATTACCACCCTAGGAAAGTTTACAAGGTGGAAAATGATTTTAGTTGAAAAGACTATACTGGATTATCTATGTTGAGGATCCTGAATGATCCAATTTTTATTGATTTGCAAAGGATATATCTAGAAATTTTAATTTAAGGGGGGAATTATTATCTTTCTCAAATGAATTTTCAACCATATATTCATGTGCTGATTAAGGAAGCATGAAAGGAAGATGTAGAGTTACAATAGATTTTGATAAATGTTCCTGAATTCAAACATGATTATGATGAAATAATATGGTTCAGGAACCGGATTTTTAATACTTGAGTATTGAAATTAAAGAAGGAGATATTGGAAGAAGCTTATATTTATTCATTCTATATTCACCCTAGAATCACAATGATGTTTAGAGACCTGATAGATTACTTCTGGTTGGATGGAATGAAAAGAGATGTTGTGGAATATTCCTCTTGATGCTTGGTTTTTTAGAAAGTTAAGGCTGAGAGACAAAAGTCCAAGGGGATGTTACAATCATTACCTACAAAAGAATTGAAATGTGAAAACATCACTATAGACATTATCATAGGACATCTGAAAACATCCAAAGGCAGTAATGATATCTAGGTTATATTTGATCACCTAACGAAGTCCAAACACTTCATTGCGATTAGAAAGGATTTATCTCTTGACCAAATTTCCAGGATATATGTAAAAGAAGTGGTATAATTTCATGTAGTACCAATTTTTATTATCTCAGGTCAGGATCTGAGGTTTACTTCGAGGTTCTGGAGGAGTATTCTGCATGCACTAGATATATATGCATGTTTCCACACTCCTTATCATCCTCAGACTGACGATCATTCATAGAAAACAATTTAAACTCTATAAGACATTTTGAGAACTTGCTCTAGGGATTTCAAATCTGATTGGGATCAAAACCTACCATTGGTGGAATTTTCGTAGAATAATATCTTGCACTCAAGTATTCATATGGCACTTTATGAAGACCTCTAGGAAAAGAAGTGTATAACTCCAAATTGCTAGGATAAAATTAGGGAAAGAAGGCTATTAGGACCTGATCTTGTTGATGAAATGGATGAAATGGTCAGATCTATTCAACAACAAATAAGATTTACTCAGAGTAAACAAAAAGTTATGATGAAAACTGAAGAAAAAACATGGGGTTTGAAGTGGGTTATAAGGTGTTTTTACAAATATCTCCCAGGAAAAGAGTAATAATATTTGGAAAGAAGGGAAAGCTAACCCTTAGTTACATCGATCCTTTGAAACTACTAGATTGTGTTGGGATGGTATCTTACTGATTAGCACTTCCATTGAATCACTCTAAATTTCATGATGTGTTCCATGTATCACTATTGAGAAAGTACAAACCTAATCCTTCACATTACTAAGCATAGAATTCATACCGCTGGAGCAAGATCTTTCTTATGAAGAACAACTGATAGGGATTCTGGATCATAGCGAAAAAGTTCTACGAAACAAGACCACTCGCATGGTTAAAGTTATATGAAGGAACCACCAATTTTAAGAAGATACATTTGAACATGAGGATATGTTGAGGGAGAGGTATCCTCAAATGTTTGTTTCCATGTGACAAATTTCGAGGGAGAAATTTAGTTTAAGGGGGGAAGAATGTATAACCCATATGTTTTTATGAAATATTTTATTTAAATAATTCGTTTACCTTGGTAGATTACTTTGCAAACAATCATAACTTTAAAAAAACCGGGAGACACCATTATTATAAAATTATTATTATAACCTAGTCCCTAGGTTGTCATGAATAATTATAACTACCTTATGAAAATTCATTGTTAATTCATTTGCTATCAATTATTTATGAAAAATATAAATCAATTAGATATTTTTATTTTTGAGTGAATTACGTTTGGTAATGAAATTAATGCGATATATATGTTTTATATACATAATAAAATATTTTTTATTCATATAATTGATATTTTAGTCATAGGATATAAATAAAACCCTATTTGATGTATAGAAACCACTTTTTTTAAAAGTATAATTTTAAACAACTGAATGGTGAACCCCTTTAGAATTAATATTTTGACAAATTAATATATTTTATATGAAAAAATAAACATTTTATTTTTAAGGCGGATATAAAAATTTACATTGGATGAATTTCTGATATCTTTTCATTAACTTTCTTGTTTTGATGATTTCTAAAAATATGCTAAATGTTAATTGAAAATAACTTTTTTCATTGAAATAATTTATATGGTTAATTTATATTATTTAATTGTTTCAAAGAATATATAGAATATATTTTTTACAATTTACTATAATATTGTTCATTGGAATTAATTTTAAATTTAATTCATTTGTGGAAACATTTCAATCTTTTGCAATGTTTTAACTTTTAAAAACTCTTTCTCTCATTTCGAAAACAATATTTATTTTAAATTAATTACTAAAACTTATTTGTTTTGATTTTTAAAAAATGGATTCCATATTTTTAATCTGTATGTAAAAATTGTGTTAATAGGATACCTTAATTTTTTGAGATTTATGAATAATAATATATGTATTTATTTTTATTACCATGGTTCAAGGTAAAGAGGGTAATTAAAGGTAAAAAATATATTATAAAATAACCTCAACATGTGTAAAAATCCAATTGGAAGACTAAATTATACCATTATCATCTATTTTTCTAAATGGAATCAATTAATTTTCACATAACTATGAATATGACATTAATATAATAAAAACTAATGATTGTGAAAAAAGTCTCAATCTCATTTTATATAATCATATTAATTTTAATATAAGGATAACTATGATATATTATATACTATATATAGTAAATGGAAAGGTAAAATAATTAATTACATCATATAATTTTTTTTTTATTTTTAGAGATTTATATTTAACATTATTGAAGACACAATTGTGATATAGAAATTATTTTCATAATATAAATATCAAATAAATTGTTTTAGAGATATTACTATAAATATCATATGATTAATTAATGTACTCCATGAACATTATTGGTGACTATGACATTTTATGAGTTTATTACATATTTTTCAACTTTATCATATGTGTCTATTTTATTTAATGTCAAATAAATGAATAGTTTCAGAATTGACACTTCTAATACTTTATAAAAATAAAATTTTATAAATATTTAAAAATAATTAGAATATTTAAAAATTACAAATAGATATTATAAGGTTTAAAATGTCATAAAATATTCATTTATAGTCAATTAAAACCATATAAGTAAATATTTATAACCATTGAATTGTTTGAATTATATTACCACAATTAAAATTCAATAGAATTACAATGTGTCAATTAAAAAGAAATGGATTAAATTGGCAAAATAACATGTCTAAAATTTATTTTTTGATGAGATTACAACCCTATATCATCTCATATTTGATATTGGGAAATTTTGTAGGTTTTGGGTAAGTTTTCCTTTTTATTATAAATTATTATTTATGGAGTTTTGAAAAGTGCCCCTCACCTAAATTATAAAACAGAACCTAATTCCTCAACTCTTCACATCATTTTGAGACATCAAGATTAGCCATACCCTACCCTCTTTCCTTATAAACTTCCTTATTTTCATTCTAGAGGATATGTTCATCTTGAAAGACCAACTCTAGTTCTTTAAGAAGAGATTTAGAGGAAGCATGTCGAGGAAGAGGTAATCTCTTCTAACAATTTTTCGAAACTTCTTTCTTCTTCCACTTCCTCTTAATTTTTTGTTTCATTATAAAGTAATAACATAATTATCACACATATACTAATATGTTATTATAGATATATGAAACAACCATATTTCATCTTCTATCCATTCCATTAAAAAGGAAATCATCGCGTGTGCATTGGTATAACTTACCGTCTCCACACCATGGTGTAATCTGTTTTTCACCACCAACATACATGGATGGGTATAATGAAATAAATAGTAACTATATATTATTATTATAAAATGATTATAATTCTGAAATATTTTACACCATCCACTTCAAAACCATTCAATGATTCTTGGAATGGTATAATCGCTCATGCGTACGTATGACCTACCATCTCCACGGTGTGATGCGATTCATTCTACATGATCTTCATTAAACCATGATTATATAATTTAATTTAATGAATTAATATATTATATGTTATACTAATACAATTATATAAATTATATAACTATATCCTTGAATGGGTAATATGATCTTATCCGAAAAAACATGAAAATGAATATAAAGTATTTAATACCTGAATAATGAGTAATAATGAAATGTTACTAACAAACTGATGAAAATATAATCATTAATGAAAT
Source organism: Viscum album (assembly GCA_963277665.1). NCBI lineage: Eukaryota > Viridiplantae > Streptophyta > Magnoliopsida > Santalales > Viscaceae > Viscum > Viscum album. The sequence goes on along the minus strand of OY728121.1, from coordinate 1,585,677,746 downwards.
AATAAATATGATTATGATTCTAGAATAATTCTGTAACAATATTTAAATCATTATACAGAAGTTTTGGATATATTCTTATGATATCAGACCTAAGGTAACAGATAACATTGAAAATTTTATTTTTATTAGAGATTATTTATTTGTAATTATTTACTACGGTATATTTATCACCCACATCCATGTTTCCAAAATATGTATTTAAAATATAATTTTATATCCTTCTATAATTTTATTATTTCAATTTTACCCATGGGATAATTTTTACTAAAGAGTATGAATGAAATATTTTGTCGTTTTTGATACGAGGTACATTTTGACATTTTTTCCTAGAGTATGAGAAGAATGTTTTCAAACTTATACAACAAGAGAAGATATTTAAACTTTTATATTGACTTATTTCCTTGAAGATTCCTCTAGAATCATATAATGTTATTTTCACGTGAAATAATTTCTTCTAAAATTGTGAGGCATTTTGAAGATGGAAAAATTTTTTGATGATGAAATGATATTTTCCTCAATAATTAATTTCAAGTATTTTGTAAAAATGATGTTCCATATAAGATAAAACTCCTAAAATAAGTTTATATTTATATCCTTGTAATTACTATGATTTTATTATATTTTTTATTAAAATTTATTTATGAAATCCATTTGTTTTATATCAATTATGATGGAATGATGTTTATGAAAGACATTCTATTTCATGGGTTATGCTATGGTGAATGTTTTTTTTTGTTTTTGTGAACCACATTAGAATGGTTTCATTATGATATGGGTGGGACCTATATATTTCTCAAATAAATTAGGTAAATATTTATATATCATGAGATATACATGAATGGAATGGAATGTAAATTCCGTTTAGTACTACAGGGCCGGAATGAGGAGCGAACTCTGTTGAGTAATGGACTTTGTCCGCTATGATGGTATTGGCAACGGCATTGAAAAATATGAAATAATTTTCTATTATTATATGTTTATACCATGAAAATTCATGTCTTATGTTATGACTATTGGGATTACATTTCACTTTTCGGATTTATCCCTTGACATGATATTCTGTTCATTTATATACAGGATATGATTTCCAAATGTTATGTTCTTATGATTATGATACGGTTGATAATTACCTTATTTACCCTTATTGTGAATTTTAGATCACCCTTTAATATGTTTCATTTACCTAGGCCGTGAAGAAGGTTATTAAGGTAGATATGTCAAAATGGAGTCTAGTTTTAATGAAATAAGCAATAGGAAAAGTAGATGTTTTATGAATCAGTTGATTATGTTTCCCATTTTCTAAAGAAACTAAAAATATTTGGTCCTGGAGTGGATTTTGTAATGTTCTGTAATAAATTTTCTTCAATGTTAAAGTAATATCAACATGTCATTTATGGTCTGTTATATTAATTATCATTTATAAATGGTTGGTATTTCTAAAAATTCCCATGTGGTAGTTAATATCTCATTTTTTTGTCAATACTTATGAGGTAGCACAACGATGAATGGTGGGTTGTATACGAAACCTTTATAAACATCATTAGTCAAGGATGAGGTTTGATGGTCATTCATAAGCATTATCAAGATTCCTCAGGAAGTAAAGGTTTTTTGATCATCTTGTGGTGATGTGTTGGAAGAAAAATATGATCTTTTCCAGAAGAAGTTTACCATTTTTGGTTTTATTGTTTTCCCTTTTGAAAATGATGGGTATGTTTAGGAAGGAACCATAATAAGAACAATTTCCTCGGTGTTGTGGGTGTGTCTCCAATATTTTATGTAATTCATAATATCCACTTTTTGAGATCTTTTTTTCATGATGATCATGTACCCTATCTTGAAATCATCTTGATACACTGAGAGAGAATATGTTATACACCAAACTAAATCTAAAAGTCATTGGTCTTGGTTTATGGTCTAAATTAGAGTTCTATTCCAGAAGTGTGATAGTTATAGTGGAATGGTCAGTCCTGAGTACACATTTTTTCCCCAATAGGAATACCTTTGATGGAATCAGTGACAACAACAATTACATTGACATTATCTCCAATCACATTCTGCTCTCGGTCTGTTAGTGTACATGGTCAGTCAACATTTCGGTTGTCTACCGACACCCCGCTTGTAAATGTCAAAAGGGAAAATATCCTAGATGATCTTCTTGGAATCCAATTAATGGTTTCATGATTACATTTTTATTCTGTTGTTCTCAAAGGGGGTGTCTTAAAGATGATGATCCAATTGTGTTGGATCATGTTTAATTCCCATGTTCATGTTGAGGCACGAAATCATAAAGGTAATTATGGTTCCTACATTGAATAGATATTGAGTCTTGTTATATAATTGAACCATCTATCTAAGAAGTGTTTTTTGAGGGTAGTTGATCATAAATGGTTTCAATTGATATATATTTTTCTTTTAAATGCCCTCATTAAAGAACAATTCCACACATGTCATTAGGTTAAGACAGGTGTGATGTGAATGTCGGCCAAAGCCATTCATTGAATGTTGGCTCGACCAAACATAATGCATTAAATATGGATTAGACCTATCTTTAGAGATCAGAATCATGTGATAATGATCATTATAAGTCTACATACACATTGAACAACAAAATCCTGATGGTTAAGACACTGTTACTTGTAAATGTATGTCTATATTAGATAGTGTGGTGGGGAGCACCATAGGATGGTTGGAGTGAGAGTTGAGGAGGTGATTGTGAATAGAGTTATAAGGATTGGAAAAGAGACTTCATGATGTTTTGAGTCATTTATAATCATTGTATCATGTTTAAAAACTCATATACCGTATTATTAATCTGATTCTTGATGGTGCATTATATGTATAAAAATAAAATACAGCTGTTCAAATGAAGCTTCTAAACCCTATTAGGTTGGATATCATTTCAATTTTTTAACCAAGTCTACTCAAGTATGAGAAGTTCTATTGTGGTGATATTGTATCACCCTATGTGTTTTGAACTGGTTGAAATTCAATGGGAATTTTATTTTTCAGGATCGTGGATTGTTTGTTCATTAAACCGAGCATTAAATGAGAAATCAATGCTTTGGAAAATTAAAAATGTTTTCTCTTGAGACGTGGATTAAGGATCGAGAGGTGCCTTTGGTGTTCTGTTGGGTTATGAATGTGTCAAGCCCCATATACTCAATAATAGATAAGGATGACAGGAGTGCATTGATTTTTAAAACCATGCTACCCTTTAGAACAAACCTTGTGGATAATCCATTGGGGCTAGAGGTATCTCACTGTTTGTTCTAATCGTGAGATAGGTTAAGCATGAATGTGTAGATTGCAGTATATTTTTTATGGAGGGAAATATAATATTTTTCACATGGTTTCCTAGACCATTAACATAAACTATGTGAACCCTCTCTAAAGTAGTAGAGGAATAAAGGTTGGCACCTGGTTTTTCCAATTGTACGGCTAAACCATCCGAAAAACAATTTATTGTGGGATTTGGAATTTTTACCTTGAAATGTTTTTAAACACTTATCCTCTTTTTATTCTTAACCCCTATAGAAAACATGTCTCTTTTTATCCTATGGGTTCGTACTCCTGCTACATTTCGTCATAGTGATATCACCCTTTTTTATGTTGAATTTGATCTCAATCAGTTACTATAGATTCCTATAGGAAATATATTCTATCCACTTGATCCTTTCATTGGTTAACTCCTTCTCAATGGGGTTATATTTGTATGACCTTTTCTCCATATTTATTGGGTTTTAATTTTTTTCCATGATTTCTCTCGAATCAGACCAATTTTGTAATGCCCTGGATTTTCCCACTACTGTAGAACTTTTTTTATTTAAATTACTTTTTGGATATAATAGTGATGCCTAATTAATTCATGGAGTTCATGTGGGTGTCCAGAGCACATTCAACGCCTAGAGATCTATAATTTGAATAGGAAAACTAGGCTACATGGTATGTGGAAATTGAATATCCTAACCCAAACATTTTCCCTAAACTCTACATTTTCAAACAGTGTGTACGTAGAGGCTCCACATTTGTTCTTCAACCATGCGACCCAATGCACATAGTCTTGTGATCCACATTAAATTTTTTATTGTTTCTTTTTTCATGGTTTATGCATGGTTATAAAAATTGTGTGTCTAAACATGCAGGGTGCCTCTTTGAAGTAGTGTCTTAGTGCACAGTAGGCACACGGTTTGGAAAACCTTGCAGCCAAACTATGGGCCCTTTTCTTGTGTGAATTTACAATTTTTCCCATCTTAAAATATTCAAACCCTTTCTTCTTCTCCCTTTATTTATTCCATTGGTTTCATACTCCTACCATTAATAATGCCTCTCATATTCCTCATATAATGATTAATGTTATCTTCTTCCTTCGTAAATGAAATAGATAACCTTTAGAATAAATGAAAAGATAGAGGTAAACACTTAAATCCTATCACTTCTTTTTCATGTTATTCTTCCCTTTTGAGGCACTATCTCAGTGCATTATAATTGGAGCCATTTTTAGAGAATTTTATGGTTTTGTTGATTTCTTATGGTCCGGATCAAGTCAACAGTTGATGTTGGAAAAAGGGTGCTCTATGAAGCTAGGTTATTTGGTCTATGTTATTTTCCCTTGTTTCATTTCATTCCATAAAATGTTCTATTTTTATCTGAGTCAGACCCCTCTACAATCTCCCTATAATTTCTAATTAAAATAAATTTAAATCCTTTCCATGCCTTTAGAAACCTAATCTAGGGGTGGATCAACCCCTTGTGTTGATCCCCTTGACCTTTTTCACCCCAATGGTAATGGCTCACCTTAAATGCTTAATTTAATTTTTCCCATGTCTTGTTAATCACCCTTAAGGGGTCTATCCTGCTATAAATAACATTAATTATTGAATGAAATTTTTTTAGGGATGTTAATGGTCATGTACCTAACCTAAATTTCCATTAATAAATTGATGGAATAAGTGAATTACATACTTTCTTGTGAATTTTCCCATATTATTTAAATGGTTGATTATTTGAATCCCATAACCAATATACCAATTTTTATATAAATATATGAACTAAATTAAATGGTCCCACTTGATAGACATTTCTTTTTTGTACTTTCTTGTTTAATTATTTCACCTTAGTGTTGAGGGTGAAACAAGGTGTTCCTCCTTAATTAACCGTTGGATGGACTCTTCATGCCATCTTGTAAGTATCAGTTAATGGTTAGTAAACACATATAGAGAAACACTAGCTATACTTGGGATTAGATCACTTTTCATTTTCTGTTTTACCTCCAAATAAATAAAACTGGTTCATTAGGGGAGTCCACTAGGATGGTCTCGATGCACGAGGGTTTCACTATTCCACAATAGAGACTCATGACCTTACATATGATACCAAGTATGGAATCAGTGGTTAGTGATTTACATTTATCACACCATGCCTAGTGTGAAACCTGGGTCTTCAGTCCTATGTCACCTTGGATAGACTCCATAGGCATTAGAAATATGTAGAGCCCCTTGGGTGATATTTGGAAATTAACATTGAATTTCCATGGATGGGATCAATGTGACTCTCTATATTTTATAAGTAGTTATTCAATTGAATTAAATAAATGTAAATGAAGGATTTCAAATAATAAATGATTCTTTTTTATTTGAAACATAGGTATGTTTCCTCAAATCCCAATCCTAATCTTTGGGACAATACACCTTCTCACACTCTATAGCTAAAACATTACCTTTATATGTTCCCTTGATTCGGACTTAATAACTTAAGATAAAGTATGTAACTTGAATGGGTGTCCAAATGGAACCCAATCCAATGTGTTTATTTATTTATTAATATTTTTCATTTCATAAATTTGGCACACTCTTCATATTATATTTCACAAATGGATTGATATAGACACCATTGGTGGTGGCCTACTAAGATTGTATCTGAAACCCTACTCAGACCACCATTTTTACTTGAGTAGACGTTATGACTATTGGTATATAAAAAGGGGATCTTCCAGATTCAAATATTTTATTTCTAGCTTTATAAATAAGTAGGGGAAGAGGATTGAGTCTATTCTCAAGATGCTAGCCATAGCAGTTTTTGAAAATTTAGTATATTTTCACAGCATGTGGTGTCTACTTGTATTCCAAGCCCCTTGAATATTTATTTTCTTATATATACATGTATAAAATCAACATCAATTATATCTATTTATTATTCAGCTTCACTTTATTTTTTATTTAGCTTTCATGATTTATTCTAATTGATCTGCTGCCATCTGTTTATTATTTCTTCTTTCTCTACTTTATCATTACTTACTGTTATTGTCACACAAATCTATGAGGGAATAGTATCCCATAGGACACAAACTAGGCCCTCGATTCTATTGGGAAAACTATGTCATTTGGTGAGGCACCATTGAGATCTTGAGGCCACTGTCTCAGGGCACCGCTTAGTGGAATTTAGGGTGGGATTCTACAAAATGTTATTAGAGAATTCTTTTCCATTGTTCTTACTATTTTGCATTAGAAAGGATATTAGGAATTTAGAAATTGGTCATGAGAAAGTGTATGGGAGTAGCTAACCCACATACCCGGGAAACATAAATTACATGGGATGGGTAAATGTTATTATTTCTAATGCTATTAACATTTTTGGGATTTCACCATTAGGTGACACACATGATTTTTGCTTTTTTTGATGTTGATGTAATTTATGTTGTAATTCTGTCCATGAATCAATTTTTAATGGAATATTAGATTCATGCATCATACTAGGAAACATAGGATCTTAAATTTCATACATTATGCCATTCCAGATATCCTTTTTAGCATGAATTTCCTATCACTATGGAAAATTGTTTTATTTTCGATGGGGAATTTATAATGGGGTGCCATCGCAAATGAACTTTTATTATGACACCCCTTCCCAAATGCCCCATTTCAAAAAAGGGCATCATAAATAGATTCCTCATGGCTAAAAAAATAATTATGATGACCTGTCACAAATAGTATTCCCATGTTTTTTAAAAAACCATGTTGCGGTGGGTCAGTCCCAAAAAACATAATAAAATAAAAATAAAAATAGAAAAATTAATATTGATAGGAATAATAAAATAATATTAAAAAGTAATAATAATAATAATAATGTTGTTGTTGTTTATAATCATATGAATAATAATATTATTTATATTTATATTATTATTATTATTAATATAATAATAATAATCCTAATATAAAATTAATATTAATAACATAATAACATTAATATTATTAAAAAATATTAATATTAATATTAATAATAACATTATAATTATTAATGAAATAATAATATTAATATTAGTAAAATAATAAAATAATAAAATATTATAAAAACCTCAATATTCACAAAATAATAAATAAAATAATAATAAATAATAAATAATAATAAAATAAAAAAAATAAATTATGTAATAAAATAATACAAAAATCTAATAAATAACAAAAACTACACTATTCCCAAAAATATAAAAAACTAAATATATATATATAAAAGAAAAAATGTAATATTCCAAAAAATATTGCATTCAATGTTTTATCCTAAAAAATAAATACATCATTGAGAGGGAGGTCTTCATGATGAGCTAGAGGAGATGGTGGAGAGAAATTCATCCCTAATCAAAGATTCAGATGTTACATATACTCCATCGACTGCTTTGGTTGATGATGTTTCCATCAACACATCTCCTCCTACTACTAATGATGCTATCGTCAGTGCTCTTCCTCCTGATGTTGTTGTAATCATCAGAGCTCTTCTTGCTCCCTACACATGCACTCTATATGCACACACTGATCTTACAAATTCTCCTAATACTATGCATCAATTAAGGATGACTCTCTTTGAACTCCTCTTATGTTGGATGCAGACATCAAAGCCAAACCATAATAACTCTCAATCATTAATTGACAGTTGATACCAACAACTCATCCTTTCTCAAAGGAATACAAGGTCACCTACATCCATGATGCATCATCCAATCTGGATACACCTGTTTGATCATCTGTCTCATCCTTAATCTCAGTCTATATATGTGATGTCATGACCACATATGACTCACGCAATTGTAATTTAAATTTAATATTTCTAAAGTATTATTTGAAAATAATTTTCATACAAAAAAAGAAATTATATTAAATAGAATATGACATTCATGATCACCTATAATCTCTCCAGCAATAGGATCATTGTATATTCCCCTATAAATGTCAAAATCTGTAATATCAGGTTGTTCGACCACCTATATGAATATACGGTACACAGTTTACATTCAATGTTATATAAAATAATTAAACAAGGTGCATACCATATGATCTGTATGCGTACTGAATAGACCACTATCATCTCGATGTGTCACCTCTTGTCTCCATCGGTGTTGTTGACCTACTAATGATCCCCTATGAAAATGACCACCCATCTAATGTGAACATAATCCATCCAAAAACTGAGATGAAATGTAATATGTTTGGTGGGTGTAGCAGGACTGATCAAACTATGTGAATCATGCATTCTCCATTGATGTACTCCACAAATTATTCAAAAACTTATGGCAACACTCACAAATAAAACCCTCCCACACCTTCCAGATAGATTCAATCTTGCTTCCATCAATGGGAAACCATAAACCATACAAACAATTAATTATATCAAGTTATTAATTTAATAAATTTCAAAATAAATATTATTTATTTAAATATCATCCAATTATGAAACATGCACTGCTGAACATCTATTTGAAACGGATCCCATGAAACCCATGCTTTAAAAAAATAATTTTTTAATATAGAAGTCTCTTGTATAATATATATATGTGAAAATATTTGATAAAATAGAACAAACAATCAAAAAATTAGTATATAAATAAATTATGGAAAATTAATGAAAAATTACTAAAATACACTGGTAAACATACCTCTACATGTGCGGATCGAAGCCAAGTGGTGGACTTAACATGGGGATATTGTTGGTACCATGGTTGTTCTATGCATGAATTGGAGTATGGCTTGTGTTTGTTATCAATCCTCTGTGGAAGTTCAGAATGTGTTCCAGCAAAGTGATCATACAGAACAAGCAGATAACAGTTTTGAAGGTGGCACCGTTTTCTAGTGTTTGCCAAATTTTTGGGCATCAGAATCGACAAATGAAAAGAATGGTTTTTGGAAAATAGACTTGCGATCCATTGTCTTGAAGGAGAAGAAACTTGCGCGCCTTTTTTTCAATATCAGAACATGAAAATATGGAAAAGGGAGAAGGGCACCCACGTTTTTTGTTTGGTCGTGCAAGTGACTTGCGCAGTAGAGACTTGCATGCTGAAACTTGCATGCTGAGGGAAGACTTGCACGCCATTGCGTAGGGTATCCAAATGCCTATAAATAGTGGTTGACCCCTCATCATTCTATATGAAGTTCAGACTTAGTGAAAATCAGAGCTCCTGTCGCGCAGGTGTTGTGGTCGTGTAAGTGGTGGTGGGTCGCAGAAGTTGAAGTTGTGCGACAGTGGTTTGCATCGCGTCCAAGGTGTTTTGGGTGAGAAAGGGGTTGAGTTTCCCAAGTTTGGAGTTGGTGAAGGAGGTGTCGTGTAGGTGGTTTGGTGAAACATGCGCACCAGGATTTGAAGAAGCGTGACAGTTCATAGTTGTGTGTCAAAATCATTTTGGGCTTAAAAGGATGTAAGTCACGCAAGTTTGAAGTTGAAGAAGTGAGTGTCGCACAAGTGGGAGAGGTGAACTTACACGCCATATTGAAACTTGCACATCGGGCTTGGAGAAGTGTTCTAGGTGTGGTTGAAGTATTCCAGTCTTTCTGGGGATGCGCGAAAGCTAAAGGTTTTCCTGATACCCTTGATGCAAAGTGAGATTAGTCTACAGGTGCAAGTTGGGCATCAATAGTGCATCTACATACAATAGAGGATGTATTCATTAGCGATGATGAAGAGACCTTCATGTCTATAAACTGAGTGGGACTTCACCGAAGGTACTGCACCAGGGGGAGTCAATGGGAGTGACCTGAGGGATGCAGTGAGCTATCCCTGATCTTTTGTAAAGGTAGTGAGCCTGGGATAGAGTGACTGTGCCCGAACCATTATAATCCACATATAGTAATGTTTAGTGTAATTAGGTATGACCGACAACCTGTCGGCATATGCTCCTTGGACGTAGCCCTTAGTGGAGAACCAAGTAAAAAGTGTTGTGTCATCTCTTTGCATGTTAATGTTTGCTTTCTAATCATATCCACCTTACAGGTTTAACAAGTTCCTACCAATGTGGTAACATGATCCATCACTTTAGAAGAAAAAGTTGTCACCCTGATTCACCCCTCCCCTATCAGGGTGTCCTGGGGTCCTACAAGTGGTATTAGAGGGAGGTTGGTGGTGTTAGATATGTCATTTTTCATAATGGAAAATGTAGTCAACGCTAGGGGAATACATCTCTTCGATGGAAGTAATTTTCATATTTGGAAGAACAGAATGAAATCACATTTAAAATCCCATAGAATGGAATTCCTCTTTGCTAATGTGCATGGAATACAAGATACTAATCCAACATGGCTTGCTATGACTGATACAGAGAGGAAAGTTCTTGACATAGATGCTAAAGCTCCCAATGCTATCACTATAGCTCTCTCGGATCAGATCTATCTAAAGGTGATGAGTTTCACCTCAAGAAAGTCTATGTGGGATAAACATGAAAACATTTATGAAGGAGACAGTAAAGTGAAGGAGGCGAAACATCAATTCTTACACAACAGGATTGATGATCTAAAAATGCATCCTAATGAGAATGCAGATTCATTCTTCATTCGAAATACTGAAGTTGTGGGAGCATTTAGAGGTCATGGAGAAGAAATCAAAGACATTGATATCGTAAAGAAAATCTTGAGAATACTTCCTACTTTATAAAATATAAAGGTTTCAGCTCTTGAAGAAGGAGATCTATCTAAACTTTCTTTGGATGATCATTTAAGTAGTCTTATGGCATATGAGATGAGAGTCGAACCCGAAGATGCCACGACTCATGTAAGAAAGGAAATGGCATTCAATGCCAGGGATAAACTGAAAATATCAGAAGATAGTGGTGGTGAAGATGAAGTGGAAAAGGAAATTCATTATCTCATCTCCAAGAAGCTGAAGAAGGTAAAGGTTAATTCAAAGGTATGCTACCTCTGGTATGTTTTCGTTGTGGAAGAGTCGGGCACATTGCCTCTCAGTGCCAAGGAAAGTTTGATGATGATGAAAGCGAAGCAGAAGAAATCGAGAATCCTTGGAAAAGGTTTTTCAAAAAGGGATACTTCAAATATGGAATGAAAATACAAAGGAAGAGTTTTTTCTGTGGAGAGTATGATGATGATATTGAATTTTGTAAAGAATAAGTACCAGAATTTAAAACTGGAAACCATGCTTTCAGGATGGCTACCATTGAAAAGTTAGAACCCTCGATCAAAAAAGCTAGAGATAATCAGATTACTGCTAATTTTGATCCAAATATTCAAATTAAGGATTTGATTTCAAAGCGTGGGAATAAATGAAAGAGGTGAAATAAGTGGAAGAAAATAGTGGAAGAATCATCAGAATATGTCGATGAGCTTGAAGCAAAAATTGAACGACTAGAAGAACTAGTAAAAGTTCAGTCTTCAATCCTTGAAAGCATAGATGACATTGTGGAACTAAAGCATAGAATTGATGAACAAGAAAAGTTCATAAATTGCCTTTCATCCATACTGGAAGAAATGTCCAAGACTGTTGAGGGTCTTGAGGAATAAATTATTACTCTTAGAAGTAATATTGAATGTCAATCAACTGCAAATAATGGTAAGAAGAATATTAATTTTGGAAGATTCTCAGATGTAGAATAACTGGAAAGAGCCATGTGTGGTTCAGATGGGGTTGGAAAAATCATGAGTGATCAAATACCGGATTTCCTGGGAAAGAGTGGAATTGGCTGTGAAGCTGAGACATCAAATGTTGGAAATGAAAAGTGCCAAAAGAAAGACATGATGAAAGTTGTGCATGTTGAAACATTGCCTAAAGTGGTGAAAAAGGATCCCTCAATCCAAACTAAAAGAAGAACTCAAAATTATCCTCAAACATTTAGAAATGATAGGCAGTCTAACTATTCTCCCGAGGAAGAATGTATGAGGAGAAATTAAAGTGAGAAGGCATTTCCTCTCAAGAAGTGTCAGTTCTATGGCTACCTGGTCTATAACATGTCATATTGAGAAGAATCAAGGAGATACATGAATGGGGAAGATCTAGGACGTCAACAAAGGAGACTAACTTCATATCCTCCATCTTATAGAATAAATAGTTTCTATGGATACTGTTTTAATTGTTCTAACTTTTTCCATATAGATATGTATTGCAGGTAGAGATTCGATAGAAGAGATGCATACAACTCCCAGAAACGGGTCAATAATCATCCTCCTGATGGAGTTGATATCTCAAACAGGTTTTCTCCTCTGGAAGAAGATTATGGGTATGTAGAATCTGATTATATGGAAGAAATAATTAGAAGGCCACCAATATCTTATACTCAATCCAATACCTCGTGGAAAGAAAAAAGGAATATTGAGAAATCCAATCTTACAGAAGAAGCCTTCAAAGCTACAAAGAGGAAATCTTGGGTGGATAGAATTTGATTGAACCTCACAGGATAAATCGAAGAGCTGAGATTGATCCATCTAACATAATTGGGGACATGAGTGCACCCAAACAAACAATGAGGATGAGTAATAACACACAATCTATATTTCTTTCAGCTGTGGAGCCATCCTCATTTAAAGAAGCTGCAAAGGATGAATCCTGGGTGAAAGCCATGAATGAAGAGTTAGATCAGATTAACAAGAATCATACATGGGATCTTTTCCAGAGACCCAAAGGTCACAATGTGATTGGTACAAAATGGATCTTCAAGAATAAGATTTATGAGAATGGAAGTGTTGTTAGAAACAAGGAACGAATGGTATGTAAAGAATATTCCTAGAATTAAGGTATTTATGTTGAAGAAACCTTTGCTCCAGTGGCTAGACTGGAAACAAAAGAAAAATAGTGGGTTTTCTTCTTGGTACTGATGAAACATAGGTCTGCAAACAAAAGAAAGGTCTTTATGGCTTGAAACAGGAACCAAGGGAATGGTACTCCCATCTAGATTCTTACCTCAAGAATCTGGAATTCAAAAGAGGAGGAGTTGATCACAATATATATGTGAATAATTCCCCAAATGATCATTTCATGGTTCTAGTCTAGGTTGATGACATTATATTTGGTAGCAGCAGATAGAAATCAGTGGATGAGTTTTCTAATCACAAGAAATCAGAATTTTGAATGTCTATGATTGGGGAGATCACATATTTCTTGGGGCTGTAGGGGATTCAAAGGAATGATTACACTTTCATTTCTCATGAAAAGTATGCAAGAGAGTTGCTGATGATGATTAACATGCAAGAATCCAAACCAATGTCAACTTAGATTGCAGTTGGAACCAAACATGGAAAGCATGAGGATGTGACATCTGTAAACCCCACCATGTACAGGAGGATAATTGGGAGTCTATTATACCTGACAGTGACACAACCAGATATTTTCTTTGCAACTTTTCTAGCGGCCCGCTTTCAGAGTAATCCAAAGGACAAACATATGGAAGCAGTAAAAATAATCACGAGGTATATTCAAGGTACTCACAATTGTGGCTTATAATTTTCTGCAGGAAGGGACAATTAATTATCAGCATTTTATGATGTTTATTGGGCTGGTGATGTAGTGGACAGAAATTCCACCAGTGGTGGAGCATTCTATATTGGGATTAAATGTGTTGGGTGGTTGATCAAGAAAAAATAAATTACTTATCTTAGTACTGCTAATGATGAGTATATATCCACCACAAAGGCATGCACTCAACTGCTATGGATGAGGCAATAATTAAAATATATTGGTGATGAGGTGAAGTAACCAGTGGTGATTTACTGTGATAACAAGAGCGCAATTGATCTTACGAAGAATCCAGTTCAGCATTCTCATACAAAACATATTGAAATTAGGTATCACTTTATCAAAGAGAAAGTTCAACAAGGCGTGATTAGAATGTTTCATGTGGGAACTGATGAGAAAGTGCCTGATATCCTGACCAAGCCACTATCAATGGCTGTGTTTGAGAAGCATCGGTTGAACCTCGGTGTTCATCCACCTCCCATTGCATAAGGAGGTTACGAAATTCTCCTCTCCCTAGTTATGTTAATTGTTTTTAATCTTTTTATGGATGAGATGAAGGTTTTTGGGGGAGATACTATCTAGGGAGAGTGTGGTTTGAGATTAACAATGAATAATTACCAGTCTTTGGGTTTATTGTCAATGGAGGAGAAATGAATAAATTCAGGAATGTAAATCATTTGTGACACATTGAGAATTCAGTTTCGGTGATTGGATGGGAAGGAATACATTGGAAAGGAATCCAATTCAAGCTTCCTATCTTGTTTTCTACACCGAGAATTTCTCATGTAGAATTAGAGTGTTGAATGAGTTGATTCTTTCATTTGTGGTTTCCCTATGGCTGGTGATCTGTTGAATTTATTTACTGATTTCCAACAAACCCAAAGGGGGATATTATTGGAACCATGGTGGTTCATTGCATGAATTGGAGTATGGTTTGTGTTTGTTATCAGTCCTCAGTGGAAGTTCATATTGTGTGCCCGCAAAGTGATCATACATAACAAGAAGATAATAGTATTGAAGGTGGCACCATTTTCAAGTGTTTGCCAAATTATTGGGCCTAAAAACTAACAAATGAAAAAAATGTTTTTTGGAAAAGAGAATTGAGCATCATTGTCTTGAAGGAGAGGAAACTTGCGCGCATTTTGTTTCAAGATCAGAACTTGAAAATATGGAAAAGGGAGAAGGGAGCCCAAGTTTTATATTTGGTCGTGCAAGTGACTTGCGCGGTAGAGACTTGCGCACCGAAACTTGCGCACCGAGGGAAGACTTACGCACCGTTATGCAGGGTATAAAAATGCCTAAAAATAGAGTTCGACCCCTCCTCATTCTACATGAAGTTCAGAGTTAGAGAAAACCAGAGCTCCCGTCGCGCAGGTGTTGTGGTCGCGCAAGTGGTGGTGGGTCCCACAAGTTGAATTTGCGTGACAGTTGTCTGCTGCATGTCCATAGTGTTTTTTGCAAGAAAGGGGTTGAGTCTCCAAAGTTTGGAGTTGGTGAAGTAGGTGTCATGCAGGTGGTTTGGTGACACTTTCGCGCCAGGATTTGAAGAAGTGAGACAGTTCATAGTTGCCTGCCAAAATCGGTTTGGGCTTAAAAAGATTTGAGTCGTGCAAGTTTGAAGATGAAGAAGTGGGTGTCGCGCAAGTGAGAGAGCTGAACTTGCACGCCATCTTGAATCTTGCATGCTGGTCTTGGAGAAGCGTGCCAGGTGTGGTTGAAGTACACCAGTCTTTCTGGGGATCTGCGAAAGCTGAAAGTTTTCCTGATACCCTTGGTGAAATGTGAGATTAGTCTACGGGTGTAAGTTGGACTTCAATAGAGCATCTGCATACAATAGAGGATTTATTAATTAGTGATGATGAAGATACCTTCTCATCTATAAACTGAGTGGGACTTCACCAAAGGCAGTGAGCCAGGGGGAGTCAACAGGAGTGACCCAAGGGATGTAGTGAGCAATCCCTGAACTTTTGTAAAGGCAGTGAGCCTGGGACATAGTGACTATGCCTGAACCGTTGTAATCCACATCTAGTGAAGTTTAGTGGAATTAGGTATGACCGATAACCTATCAACATATGCTCCTTGGACGTATCACTTAGTGGTGAACCATGTAAAAAGTGTTGTGTCATCTCTCTGTATGTTAATGTTTTCTTTCTGATCATATCCATCTTACAGTTTTAACAAGTTCCTACCAACATGGGAACAAGATTCATCTCTTTAAAATAAAATTTTGTCACCCTGATTCACCCCCCCCCCCCTCTCAGGGTGTCCCTGGGTCCTAAAAGTTGTATCAGAGGGAGGTTTCTGGTGTCAGATCTATCCTTTTTCATCATGGAAAATGCAGTCAATGCTAGGGGAATACCTCTCTTCGATGGAATTAATTTTCAGATTTGGAAGAACAGAATGAAATATCATTTAAAATCCCTTAGAATGGAAGTCCTCTTTTCTAATGTGCACGGAATACAAGATACTGATCCAACAGGACTTTCTATGACTGATACAAACAGGAAAGTTCTTGAGGTAGTTGCTAAAGCTCAGAATTCTATCACTGCGGATCTCTCATATCAGATCTATCTATAGGTGATGAGTTGCACCTCATAAAATTCTATGTCGGATAAACTTGAAAACATTTACGAAGGAGACAAAAAATTGAAGGAGGTGAAACTTCAAGTCTTTCACAACAGGTTTGACAATCTAAAAATTCATCCTAATGAGAATGCAGATTCATTATTCAATCGAATTACAAAAGTTGTGGGAGCAATTAGAGTTCTTGGAGAAGAAATCAATGACATTGATATCGTAAAGAAAATCTTGAGAATACTTCCTACTATGTACAATGGAAAGGTGTCAGCTCTTGAAGAAAGAGATCTTTCTAAACATTCTCTATATGATCTTTTAAGTAGTCTAGTGGAATATGAGATGATAGTCAAACCTGAATATGCCATGACTCGTGTAAGCAAGGAAATGGCATTCAAAGCCACAGACAAACTGAAAATCTCAAAAGATAGTGGTGGTGAAGATGAAGATGAAAAGGAAATTCTTTATCTCATCGCCAAGAAGCTGAAGAAGGGAAAAGGTAAATTCAGAGGTAAGCTACCTATGGCATGTTTTCGTTGTGGAAGAGTTGGGCACATTGCCTCTCCGTGCCAAAGAATGTTTGATGATGATGAAAGAAAATCCGAAGACATCGATAATCCTCGGAAAATGTTTTTCAAAAAGGGAGCCTTCAAATCTAGAAATAAAATACAGAGGAAAAGTTTTGTATGTGAAGAGGAAGATGATGATATTGAATTTTGTGAAGAAGAAGAACCAGAATTCAAAACAGGAAACCATGCATCCATGATGTCTACCATTGAAAAGTCAGAACCCTCGATCAACAAATGAAGAGATAATCATATTACTACTAATGTTTACCCAAAGATTCAAATTAAGGATTCCCTTTAAAATCTTGGGAGTAAATGAAAGAGATGCAATAAGTGGGAGGAAACGGTTGAAGAATCATCAGAATATGTCGATGAGCTTGAAGAAGAAATTGAATGACTAGAAGAACTAGTGAAAGTTCAGTCTTCAATCCTTGAAAGCAAAGATGATGTTGTGGAACTAAAGCATAGAATTGAATAACATGAAAAGGTCATAAATGACCTTTCATACAGACTGGAAGAAAAGTCCAAGACTGTTGAGGCTCTTGAGGAAGAATTTATTACTCTTAGGAGTAAAATTAAATGTCAATAAACTGCAAATGATGGTAAGAAGAAAACACATTTTGGAAGATTCTCAGATCTAGAATTACTGGCAAGATCCAAGTGTGGATCAGATGGGGTTGGGAAAATCTTGAGTGATCAAAGACCCGCTTGCATGGGAAAGAGTGGAATTGGCTATGAAGCTGAGACATTAACTGTTGGAAGTGAAAAGAGCCAAAATAAAGACAAGATGAAAGTTGGACATGTTGAAACATTTCCTAAAGTGCTGAAAAAGGAACCCACAATCCAAACTAAAAGGAGAGCTGAAAATTATCCTCAAACATTCAGAAATGACAGGCAGTCTA
This sequence comes from Viscum album, assembly GCA_963277665.1. Taxonomy (NCBI): domain Eukaryota; kingdom Viridiplantae; phylum Streptophyta; class Magnoliopsida; order Santalales; family Viscaceae; genus Viscum; species Viscum album. Next base: position 1,585,659,991 of record OY728121.1, on the reverse strand, counting down.
ACTATTCTCTCGAGGAAGAAGGTATGAGGATAAATTCAAGTGAGAAGACATTTCCTATCATGAAATGTCCGTTCTATGGCTACTTGGGCCATACCATGTCATATTGCGAAGAAGCAAGGATCTACATAAATGGGGATGATCTGGGACGTCAAAAAAGGAGACTAACTTCATATCCTCCATATTATAGAATAAATAGTTTCTATGGATACTATTTTCATTGTTCTAACTTTGGCCATAAATCTATGTATTGCAGGAAGAGATTCGATAGAAGAGATGCATACAACTCTTAGAAAAGTGTCAATATTCATCCTCCTGATGGTGTTGATCTCACAAATAGGTTTTCACCTCTGGAAAAAGATTATGAGTATGAAGAATATGATTATGTGGAAGAAATATATAGAAGGTCTTTAATATCTTATACTCAATCCAATACCTCCTAGAAAGAAAAAAGGAAGATCGAGAAATCCAATCTTGTAGAAGTAGCCTTCAAAGCTACAAAGAGCAGCAGCACCTGGATTCTTGATAGTGGATGCTCTTCACATATGACAGTAAATGCTGACCTTTTGAAGAACATTGAAAAGAATGTTGATGGAACAGTAAGGTATGGTAATGATATTGCTTTGAAGATTAAAGGCAGTGGGAATACTGCTCTCGCCAATAGAGAGATAAAGAAGACTGAAGTTCTTTATGTGGACTGTCTACACCACAATCTCCTCAGTGTAAGTCAACTCTATGACTCAGGGCTCATAGAAACTTTTAATCAAAAAGGCTACACAATAAAGGGAAAAATAGGGAATTCTCTTATGAAAGGCTATAGAACAGATGGAAACTTATATCTGGTTTACAGCAAAGTAAACTCTTTCTATTTGTCTGTTGAAGAATAAAACAACCTCTGGCATCGAAGGCTGGGGCACATTAACAAAAAATACATGGAAAAGATATCTAAGATGAATATTTTCATGGATATCCCCATTCAGAAATATGAACAGGAAAAGACTTATGATGCTTGCATATGAGGGAATCTAGTCTGTAATTCTTATCGACCAAAGAAGAAAATAGCATCACCCCTTATTGATCTCATCCATACAGACGTATGTGGCCTGATAAATGTTTCTGGAACTCATGGAGAGAGGTACTTCGTCCTTTTTCATTTATAATTATAGTAAAATGGCTTGTGTAATGGTGATTCACATGAAGTGACTTGTACTTGATTGCATGAAAACTTATCGCCAGATTGCCGAGAATGATACTGGACGGACAATGAATGTCCTGTGATCTGATAATGGAGGGGAATACATGTCCATTGAGTTTGAGAATTACCTAGAAAAACATGGAATACAACATGAGGTATCTACTGTGAGAACTCCACAGAAAAATGGAGTTATTGAGCGCCAGAATCGATAGGTCAACAATATGGCTAGGACTATGCTGATTTAGAGTTGTATCTCTCGCCACTACTGGAAAGAGGTTGTTGAAGCTACTGTGCACATTTAGAATCGAACAGGGATTTAAAAGGGAGAAACAAAGACACCATATGAATTGTGTCATGGATGGAAGCCTTCGTTGAAATATTTTCGTGTTTTTAGAAGCAAATGTTTCATCCAAAATAAATAAGGAAATCAAGGTAAGTTTCGTGATAATACTGATGAATGAATTTTTCTTGGGTATCTAATGAACAAAAAAGCCTACAAGTGTTTCAATAAACGTTTGGGGAGGATTGTGGAATGAAAAGATGTTAAGATCATTGAAGGAAAAACCCCAAATGCTTCAAAAAATTCCTTTGCTGAGGAGATAGAAGATGAGGAAGAATGTGAACATGGAGTAAATACAAATAAAGAAATAGAGTAAGGTGTACAAAACCCTCAGGGCTCACATCATGATTTTGACTTAGAAGAAGAATCTGAAGAGTGAATCTTGGGTGGGGAGAATTTGACTGAACCTCACAGGAGAAATCGAAGAGATGAGTTTGATCCATCTAACATAATTGGGGACAGGTGTGCACCCAAACAAACAAATAGGATGAGGAATAACACACAGTCTGTATTTCTGTCTGCCGTGGAGCCATCTTCGTTTGAAGAAGCTGCAAAGGATGAATCCTGGGTGAAATCCATGAATGAAGAGTTGGATTAGATTGAAAAGAATTAGACGTGGGATCTTGTCCAGAGACCCGAAGGTCACAATGTGATTGGTACAAAATGGATCTTCAAGAACAAGTTTGATGAGCATGGAAGTGTTGTTAGAAACATGGAAAGACTGGTATGTAATGGATATTACCAGATTAAAGGTACTGATATTGAAGAAACCTTTGCTCCAGTGGCTAGACTGGAGTCAATTAGGCTTTTTCTTTCCATGGCTCTCCAAAGAGAATATAAAGTATATCAAATGGATGTCAAGATAACATTCTTGAATGGTTTACTTGAAGAAAAAGTCTACATTGAACAACCAGTGGGTTTTCTTCTTGGTTCTGATGAAACAAAGGTATGAAAACTAAAGAAAGCACTTCATGGCTTGAAACAGGCACCACCGGTGTGGTACTCCCAGCTGGATTCTTACCTCAAGAAGTTGGAATTCAAAAGAAGAGGAGTTTATCACAATCTATATGTGAAGAATTACCAAAAAGATCAGTTCATGGTACTAGTCTATGTTGATGAAATTATATTTGGTGGAAGTAGTTAGAAATTAGTGGATGAGTTTGCTTATCACATGAAATCATAATTTGAAATTTCTATGATTGGGGACCTCACATACTTCTTGGGGTTGTAGGTGATTCAAAAAAAGGATTACACATTCCTTTCTCAAGAAAAGTATGCAAGAGAGCTGCTGAAGAAGTTAAACTTGCAAGACTGCAAACCAATTTCAACTCTGATTGTAGTTGGAACCAAACTTGGAAAGCATGAGGATGGGACATCTGTAGACCCCATCATGTACCGGAGGATAATTGGGAGTCTATTGTACCTGACAGTGACACGGCCAGATATTGCCTTTGCAACATGTCTAGAAGCCCGCTTTTAGAGTAATCCAAAGGACGAACATATGGAAGTAGTAAAAAGAATCATGAGGTATATTCAAGGTACTCACAATTGTTGTTTATACTTTGCTATATGAAGGTACAATGAATAATCAGAATTTTCTGATGCTGATTTGGCTGGTGATGTTGTCGATAGAAATTCCACCAGTGGTGGAGCATTCTATATTGGGAATAAATGTGTTGGCTAGTTGATCATGAAACAAGAAAGTAATTCTCTTAGTACTGCTGAAGCTGAGTATATATCCTCCACAAAGGCATGCACTCAACTGCTATAGATGAAGCAAAAATTAACAGATACTGGTGATGAGGTGAAGCAACCAATGGTGATTTACAGTGATAACAAGAGAACAATTGATCATACGAAGAATCCGGTTTAGCATTCTCGTATAAAACATATTGAAATTAGGTATCACTTTATCAAAGAGAAATTTGAATAAGGCTTGATTAGAATGGATCATGTGGTAACTGATGAGAAAGTGGCTGATATCCTGACCAAGCCACTGTCAACGGCTGTGTTTGAGAATCATCGGTTTAACCTCGGTGTTCATCCACCTCCTAGTGCATAAGGAGGTTACGAAATTCCTCTCTCCCCAGTTATGTTAATTTTTTTAATCTATTTGGGGATGAAACACAGGTTTGTGGGGGATATACTGTCCAGGAAGAGTGTGGTTTGAGCTGAACAGCGAACAATTACTGGTCTTTGGGTTTATTTTCAATGGGGGATAAAGGAATAAATTCAGGCATGTAATGCTTTTGTGACACATTGAGAATTCAGTGTCGGTGATAGGATGGGAAGGAATACATTAGACAGGAATCCAATTCAAGCTCCCTCTCTTGTTTTCTACACCGAGCATTGCTCACGTAGACTTAATGTGTTGGCTGAGTTGATTCTTGTGTTCATGGTTTTCCTATGGCTGGTGCTCTATTGAATTTATTTACTGATTTCCAACAAACCCAATGTGGGAGATTATTGAACCATGGTTTTTCTGTCCATAAATTGGAGTATGGTTTTTTTTCTATCAATCCTCAGTGGAAGTTCAGAATGTGTGCCAGCAAAGTGATCATACAAAACAAGCAGATAACAGTATTGAAGGTGGTACCGTTTTGTAGTGTGGGACAAATTTTTGGACCTGAAAATCGACAAATGAAAAAAATTGTTTTTGGAAAAGAGACTTATGTGCCGTTGTCTTGAAGGAGATGAAACTAGCGCACTAAAACATGCGCGCCTAGAGAAGACATGCGCGCCGTAGCGTAGGGTATCCAAATGCCTATAAGTAGAGGTCAAACCCTCCTCATTCTACATGATGTTCAGAAATAGAGAAAAACAGAGCTCCCGTCACTCTGGAGTTCTGATTGTGCAAGTGGTGGTGGGTCGCGCAAGTTTAACTTGCGTGACAGTTTTTTGCTGCACGTCCAAGGTGTTTTGGGTGAGAAAGGGGTTGAGTCTCCCATGTTTTCAGTTAGTGAAGGAGGTGTTGTGCAGGTGGTTTGGTGTAACACCCCGACCCCAGTTACCCAGAGTCAGTGCATTATTACGTAACATTGGCATGATCACAAAAGATCAAGTCTCTAAAGACCGATTAGTTTAGTAGCCTTGGAAACACTAGATACATTCATAAATGTTACATTACATAATAAAGTGAAAAACTACAATAACATGGTCTCAAAAGTCCACACTCATATCCCCTTCTGACTATCCCTACAGGTCATTCATAAAATACTTCTTCACATCCTGGAAAATATTAAAACATTGAAAGGGGTGAGTTCAGATGCTTAGTAAGGATAAAAATATTGCAGAAGCTTTCATAAATAAACATAAACATTTAAGGCAATGTATAACTAAAACAAAAGACTTTTAAACTTGAACTTCAGCGTAATATGGAAAATGTAAAATTAAATAATGCCATTTACTTATTCACATGGATATTCTACTAGTCGAATAATCACATGCAATATCAATAACCACTTTCATAATGATGGAATGCATAATGCCAGACTATCATAACCACATATCCAAGGCCTCGTTCCAAGACTACAAATAAGATATTGTCGAGGCCTCGTGCCAAGACACTAGTTTGTCTCATGAGACCTACCGATGCATCGAGGAGCTATAGCGGGCTCCACCCGTCACTTATTAATTCCAATGCATTCCTTATATGAAAAGGTTTTAACATATCATAAACCATAACATAATCGTATCACATAAAACACGTATAAAGGAAACATAACATTTCCACATTAAAATCACAAGATATCAATACAACACATTGATATAATAAAAACACTTTCAAAACCATTTTGAATACCAAAATAAAAGAATAGTAAAACATGGTATTTATTTTTCATTTTAAAAAAAGCAATGGCTTGTTGAGGAAGCCGAAACTCAAATAATGTCACGGCGGCAGAGAAGTCATTGTCGCTGCATACATATAAAAAAAACATTCCCTTTTGTCATTTAGTAAAACGCTTCATATAAAAAAGATTCCTTTTGAATAAAGTTAAAAGTCAAAGGGGTTTATACACCGTATAAAAGAAAGTTATGTATAAAACAAAATATGCCTCAATGAAAGTAGATTGAGACGAAGTCCCTTACAAAGATCATTTTTTTAAATAAAATAGATCTATTATGTGTATTCAATATAATTACACATAAATAAAGTACAAATAAAAGATATGACATAATAATATCATGACATAATTTCAAACTAAGAGATTAACCCAAATAACGGAAATTAGGTTAAGAAGTTCCCTTACCTCGAGTCCGACTTGACTCGATCATTCTTTAACCTCATGAATAATAAACTAGAGTTAATTTATAATTTCTTAAGAACATTTTTCAAGTTTATTATTCCTTTTATATTACTTATTACCATGTTATGAACATTGTGTAATTATTTATGTTAATAATGGTCGTTTTGTCGATCTTTGGTACTTGAATCAAAAATAAACTTCTTATAATTACAAGTTGTTCATGTGGTAAAATATCCATAATATCCAGAATTATTTTCATGATATAGATATCATATATATCGTATATATCCAGTATATACATTCATTCATAATATTACGTAACATTTAGAGATAAGAAATGAAATGCACCGTTCATGGAGACGGTAAGTCGTACGTACGCATGAACACTACTTTCATTTCTATTTCATATTTAATGGAATTAAATCATAATGATATAAAGTCATATTATAATTCCAGTATAATATCATATATAATATCATTTACTCCAACCTTTATACATCCCACATATGGTATTAACGATTGAAATCACTTTGAGGGGGCGGTAGTCCGCACTTCCTAAAATGTAATTATCGCGTTTACCCATAATGGAAATCATAAAGGTATGCCATAAATGAGAAATACAGAAGCATAAGGAAAACATAAACATAATATATATCATATATGGAAATAGTGTCATCATAATGGCCACCATTATAGGTGTTAAAAGAATATTGACCAATCATCGTTTCGTCAGGCAATATTTCGCCACCCACAGAAACAATATGTTCATTAACAATTAGAGAAAGGTGTGTGTAAGTGTAAATCAAATAAATATCATAAAAACATACTATTATATTGAATATAATATAATTGTTACAAAATAAAGTAATAAAAATATTTTAGTGGGTTGGAGAAGAAAAATAAAAAAAGAACACAAGAGAAGACATTACCTTAAAATCGGGTAACTCTTTTTGATTTGAGCCAAAGGCTTCCTTGGGAAGACATCTGCCCAATGTGAGGCTTATATGAGTAAGAGAGGGAAGTTTGAAGATTATTGGAATAGAGTTTGGCTGAGCCAAGTGGCTTTATGGTGTGAATAAGGTGGTAGAGGTGGGGGCCTTTTATAAGAGGAGAGGAGGGGCACTCTTGGAAGGTCAGGAAATGTTACATTATTATGAAGTGATTTTCGGATTTCAAAGGTCCCACAATGAAATATTTCGGGGATAAGGTTCTAAGGGTTCTAAATATACCCATACAATAGGTTTTAGACAAGTTTAAGTCTTATATTTTACGTTATCTTTTCATTTTATTTAAATCGTTAATTAATGAGGTAATCCCTGCATCATCATAGTGTCATAACAAATTTTATTTATTTAATGTCTAAAAATTTAAAAAAAAATTAACATGATGTAGTAAATATTTTTATATTTCCAATGAATATTTATATTCAAAACTTTAACTTATATAACCCCATGTAATAATTGTTTTAGTAAAACAACACATGTTTGTGACAATTTTATTTTTACTTTAAATAAAAAGATTATTAATGTCATTTTCTTACCCAAGTGGCTCCATGGGGTCCCCAAGTTGACCCATGTATTTTCTTGGTCGTCCATGACTCATCCAATATGGGTAGGACAAGTGTAAAGGTATTTTCATATTTTTATAATATCATTTTTACCTTAGATTTCACTAATTACCTTTAATCGCGATTAATAAAAATTAAAAGTTACTATTCACCAAATAAATTATTTTATTCCCATTGAACCAAATTTTACTACCTAATGAAAGCCATGTATGTCAGATTTTTGAAAATAAAATCACAGAAATGGTAATGTTTCATTTAAACAAAAAACCAGTTTTTTAACTACCACTTAGTGGTTTCACTATTCATCAAAACTTGAAGTTTTTTAGAAAAATACCAATAATTCAGCCTAAGATATATTTGTTATTCCAAATTCAAAGATGATGTCTATTTTAAAAAATTCAAAACATATAATTTGAATTAATTAATTTAATAATTAATTAACGCTTTCACAACAAATAGCGTGTTTTTAAGAAACAAAATATATCAAAAGATTGACAATTGTTTATGTCCAATTTCAAAGTGAAATTAATTATAATGACCACCATTGGATAAAATTGTAAAAATATATTCTAATTATACTTTAAAACCACTAAATAGTATGATTTATCACTATAAATTATTTTGATTAAAAAAATTGTGTTTAAGTTTTTTCTCTATTCATAGAAAATTGGTAGTTCTCAGAAAATTACAAAAAATTCAACTTATGATAATTTCGATATTCCAAATACAAAAATGAGGTGCATTTTGAAAAATAAAATTTATATAATTTCAAAAAGTGGTTATTACAATTCATAACTGCTACTTTGATTGGTCACGGTGTGTTAAAATCTCGAACTTGCCTACAATGCAAGCTATTGCATTATTGAAAGAGAAGCATATCGTGAAAGCATGGGGTGTTACATTCTCCCCTCCTTCAATAAATTGCATCCTTGCAATTTGAAATTGTTCTTCAAAAATAAAAGGTTGAAAATAGAAAATACCTTTGTGGAAAACCCATATTGGAAATATGGTTAATAAAAATATAACATTAAAAGAAAGAAAGAGAATTACAAAGGTCACCTGAGATAGCCTATACCAGGATTCTATGAAAATATGGACATGGAGAAAAAACAAACCATCAAGGTCTGATGGAGAGTTGTAGAAAACAGGATTAGGAGAAAGTTAACTACAAGAAAATCATAGACTTGTGATTGGTTAAATGATCATTGATTCCCCAGTAGGAAAAGTTAACCGACAATGTTTTTTGTTTTAAGTTACCTTTCATAAATATGAAGAAATTAATTATGAGATTTACTAAGAACGTAAGGAGATATACTTACTTGTCATGTAGATATTCATTCCTTATTAATGTTTTACCACAAACCCATCTTTCACTCCAAAAGGTAATAGAACTCAAAAATATTCTATTTAACATTACCGTATAGGGTTTAAAAAATAAATTTATAATTCCTCTATCAGAACTAATAAAACTGCATTATACACTCTAAGGACTTCATGTAGTCCAGTGGTAGGCGATAAATCCCAATCGCACTATGGTTGTGGGTTATATTCCCATAGCTTTGTCTGACGTGACGGGTTGTCACACGGTCTACGTGTTGTCCTTTTCCTAAAACTATAGTATTATAATATTCCAAAAATAGTCTTCAGAAATGTTTTAACCTTAAACAAAACTATCTAAAGTTCTATCTAATTCATTCCAACCATTATAGTTATCCAAAATACCTCTGTCCAGAATTTCTCTAAAATGTCTCTAAATTCCAAAATCAATTGTGACCTCAGATTCCCCAAATTATGTAAAGTATCTCTTATTGTTACATACTAAAAATATGATTACCTTCATCATATTAAAACCTTAATGATAACAACAAGTACTACAGTACAATCCTTATATATATCACATTATTCTTATAACCAGAATATAATCCTTGAGTCCAAAAGCACCAATACATTAATTATTCCACTTCAACTGTAGTAACAACATAAGATTGTCCTTGATACCTTGGCCTTTTCTAAGGTAATTTTCCCTGATGCTTAGTAAATTCATTTTAATAATGCCCCATCCCTACAATTGTAGCATTCAACATTGATAGCCTCTTTCTTTCCCTTGCAATCACGAGCCTGGTGACCTTTTTCTCCACATTTGTAACAAACTCCCATTCCATTTAGGCAAGTACCAGGGTGATTATTCCCACAATTATCGCATAATGGAAAATCCTTCTTTCTTTTTTTCCCTTTATATATCTCTTGTTCCACTATTCTCTTCTTCTCTTTCTTTACTTTATTATCATAAGATTTAGAGAATTCCTTTTCTGTCTTGATAGCACACGAGAGTATATATTTATATGATGAGAAGGTTTGTGAGACTAATGCTCGATAGAGAAATGGTTTTAACCCATCAAAGAAACGATCAATCTTACTTCTTGGGTTACGTATATAATCTTCAGCATGTCTTGCTAACCTTGTAAATTTGGCCTCATACATTGCGACATTCTCATCCTCCTTTTGTCTCAGACTCAGAAATTGACTTTCCATATCTGCTCGATGGTCATGAGGAAAGTGTTTTTCTAATAAAATCACTTTGAACTCCCTCTATTCCATATTAGATATATTATCATCTTCTTTTGTATTTTGAATCAATGAACACCATTTATCAGCATCTCCAGTGAGGCGGTAAACTTCCATGATAACCTTTTCCCTTTTACTACTCTCCAAGGCATGGAATATTTTCTCTAAGGAATTTATCCATTGCTCAGCTACTAAGCGATTAGTACTCCCATTGAATGTTGGGGGTTGTTGCCTCATGAAGCAGTATAACATTTATCCTCCATGTTGCGGATCAGGGTGCTCCATACGAGTAAGGTTATTATTAATAACCTGAGTGAGTTGTCCCAGTATGGTGATAAGTTGATCAGCACCAGTTGTATCTCCAGCTCCACTATAATTATCTTGAGTAGGAGGTAAATCCCTACATGGAGTGCATGCATTGATATGGTCTCCATTCCTCCCACTAGGCGCCATTTCTAAACAATGGCATAAACTAGATTAGTTTTTGAATAAATATACATAATTACAAACTTGCAAAACACTTAACATAAATTGAACTACAATCATAAAAATGTTTTCTTTGAGGAAGTATATACTCATAAACCCTTCATAATGGTTTGTAAAGAAAAATGAGAATTATCCTAAGCATATCCCCCAATATTGTCGTAACCAAGAGTGTAGAATGACCCGTTTTCGTGCACCAGATCCCGTTCGAGTCTAGATCAAAGCGGTGTTTTTGGGTTTTACCCCTAGGTACATTTGTGCCAGAGCCGCCTCTACCTGCTCGTATCTAGACATGGATGTATTACTCTAAAAACTCACAAAATCTCTATAATATCAAAATTCTAGGAAGTTCTTCTATACTAATCCTCAATGTTTATCTTAGGTTTGTGTGCTCTAATCAGAGTTTATCTAAATCTAGCTTCCAAGGTTAGTACTAAACTGTCTCTGATACCAACTGTAACGCCCCGACCCCAGTTACCCTGAGTCAATGCATTATTACGTAACATTTTCATGATCACAAAAGATCATGTCTCAAATGACAGATTAGTTTAGTATCCTTGGAGACACTAGATACATTCATAAAAGTTACATTACATCATAAAGTGAAAAACTACTATAACATGGTCTCCATAGTCCACACTCATATCCTCTTCTGACCATCCCTGCAGGTCATTCATAAAATACTTCTTCACATCCTGGAAAATATTAAACCATTGAAAGGGGTGAGATCAGATGCTCATTAAGGATAATAATATTGCGGAATCTTTAATAAATAAACACAAACATTTAAGGCAATGTATAACAAAAACAAAAGCATTTTAAACTTGAAATTTAGCGTAATATGGAAAAATTAAAATTAAATAATGCCATTTACTTATTCACATGGATATTCTACTAGTCAGATAATCACATACAATATCAATAACCACTTTCATAATGATGGAATGCATAATGCTAGACTATCATAACCACGTAGCCAAGGCCTCATGCCAAGTCTAAAAATAAGATTTTGTTGAGGTCTCATGCAAAGACACTTGTTTTTCTCATGAGACCTATTGATGCATCGAGAAGCTATAGCAGGCTCTACCCGTCACTTATTAAGTCCAATGCATTCCTTATATGAAAAGGTTTAAACATATCATAAACCATAACATAATCGTATCACATAAAACATGCATAAAGGAAACATAACATTTCCACATTACAATCATAAGATATCAATACAACACATTGATATAATAAAAAAAATTTCAAAACGATTTTCAATACCAAAATAAAAGAATAGTAAAACATGGTATTTATTTTTCATTTAAAAAAAGTTGTGGCTTGTAGAGAAGCCGAAACTGAAATAATGGTCACGGCGGCAGAGAAGTCGTTGTCGCCACATAATTACGACAAAAAAACATTCCCTTTTGTCGTTTGGTAAATCGCTTCATATAAAAAAGGTTCCTTTTGAATAAAGGTAAAAGTCAAAGGGGTTTATACACAGTATAAAAGAAAGTTGTGTATAAAACAAAATATGCCTCAATGAAAGGAGATTGAGACGAAGTACCTTACAAAGTTCATTTTTTTAAATAAAATAAATCTATTATGTGTATTCACTATAATTACACATAATGAAAGTACAAATAAAAGATATGACATAATAATATCTTGACATAATTTCATAGTAGGAGATTAACCCAAAGAACAGAAATTGGGTTAAGAAGTACCCTAACCTCGTGTCCGACTTCACTCGATCATTCTTTAAACTCCTGAATAATAAACTAGACTTAATTTATAATTTCTTAAGAACCTTTTTCAAGTTTATTAATCCATTTATATCACTTATTACCATGTTATTAACATTATGTAATTATTTATGTTAATAATAGTCCTTTTGTCGATCTTTGGTACTTGAGTCAAAAATAAACTTCTTATAATTACAAGTTGTTCATGTGGTAAAATATCCATTGTATCCAGAATTATATTCATGATGTAGATATCATATATATAATATATATCCATTATATACATGCATTCATAATATTACGTAACATTTATAGGTAAGAAATGGAATGCACTGTTCATGGAGACGGTATGTCGTACGTACGCATGAACACTCCTTTCATTTCTATTTCGAATTTAATTGAATGAAATCATAATTATATATCGGTGTTTTATAATTCCAGTATAATATCATATATAATATTATTTACTCTGTCCTTTATACGTCCCACATATGGCATTAACGAGTCAAATCACTTTGAGGGGGCGGTAGTCCGCACTTCCTAAAATGAAATTATTGCGTTTACCCATAATGGAAATCATAAAGGTATGCCATAATTTAGAAATAAAGAAGCATAAAGAAAACATAAAAATAATATATAACATATATATAAATATTTTCATCATAATATCCACCATTATAGGTGTTAAAAGAATGTTGAACAATCATCGTTTCGTGGGGCAGTATTTCGCCACCCACAGAAACAGTATCTTCATTAACCATTAGACGAATGTTTGTGTAAGTGTAAATAAAATCCTTCTCATAAAAACATCCTAGTATGTTTAATATAATGGTTTTGTTACAAAATAAAGTAATAAAAAGATTTTAGGGGTTTGGAGAAGCATAATAAAACAAAAGAACACAAGAGAAGACATTACCTTAAAATTGGGTAACTCTTTTTGATTTGAGACAAAGGCTTCCTTGGGAAGAATTATTCACAAAGTGAGGATTGTAGGAGTACGAGAGGGAAGTTTGGAGATTATTTGGGCTGAGGATGGACGAGAAAAATGGCTTGAAGGTGTGAATAAGGTGGTAGAGGTGGTGGCCTTTTATAAGAGGAGAGGAGGGACACTCTTGGAAGGTCATAAAATGTTACATTATTATGAAGTGATTTACGGATTTGAAAGGTCCCAAAATGATATATTTCTAGTATAAGGTGATAAGGGTTCTAAATCTACCCATAAAATAGGTTTTAGACAAGTGTAAGTATTATATTTTATATTATCTATTCATTTTATTTAAATCGTTAATTAATGAGGTAATCGCTGCATCATCATGGTGTCATATAAAATTTAATTTATTTAATGTCTAAAAATTATAAAAAGATTACCATGATGTAAGAAATATTTTTATCTTCCAAATTAATATTTATAGTCAAAAATTTAACTTATATAACCCCATGTAATAATTGTTTTAGTAAAACAACACATGTTTGTGACAATTTTATTTTTACTTTAAATAAAAAGTTATTAATGTCATTTTCTTACCCAAGTGGCTCCATGAGGTTCCCAATTTGACCCAAGGATTTTCTTGGTCGGCCATGACTCATAAATAAGGGTAGGACAAGTGTAAATGTATTTTCATATTTTTATAATATCATTTTTACCTTAAATTTCCCTAATTAACTTTAATCGCGATTAATAAAACATAAAAGTTACTATTCACCAAAAAATTATTTTAATCCCACTAAACCACATTTTAATTCATAATGACAACCATGTATGTCGGTTTTTTGAAAATAAAATCACAAAAGTGGTAAAGTTTCATTTAAACAAAAAACCAGTTTTTTAACTACCACTTAGTGGTTTCACTATTCATCAAAAATTGAAGATTTTCAGAAAAATACAAAATATTCACCCTAAGATATATTTGTTATTACAAATTTAAAAATGATGTATATATTAAAAAATTCAAAACATATAAGTTGAATTAATTAATCTAATAATTAATTCCTGCTGCCACAACAAATACCTTGTTTTTAAGAAACAAAATATATCAAATGATTGACAATTGTTTATGTCCAATTTCAAAGTGAAATAAATTCTAATGACCACCATTGGATAAAATGGTAAAAATATATTCTAATTATAATTTAAAACCACTAAATCGTATGATTTATCACTATAAATTATTTTGATTAAAAAAGTTGTTTTTAAGTATTTTCTCTATTCATATAAAATTGGTAGTTCTCAGAAAATTAAAAAAATTCAACTTGGGATAATTTCGATATTCCGAATACAAAAATGAAGTCCATTTTGAAATATAAAATTTATATAATTTCAAAAGGTGGGTATTACTATTCATAACTACTACTTTGATTGGTCATGTTGTGTTAGAATCTCGAACTTGTGTACAATGCAAGCTATTTCATTATTGAAAGAGAAGCGTATCATGAAATCATGGGGTGTTACATTTGGTGAAACTTGAAAACCATGATTTGATGAAGCGTGATAGTTCATAGTTGTGCCCCAAAATTGGTTTGGGCTTAAAAGGATGTGAGTCGCACAAGTTTGAAGATTGAGAAGTGAGTGTCACGCAAGTGGGAGAGGTGAACTTGCGCACCATCTTGAAACTTGCATGATATGCTTGGAGAACCGCGTCAGGTGTGGTTGAAGTACTCCAGTATTTCTGGGGCTACGTGAAAGATGAAAGTTTTCCCGATACCCTTAGTGCAAAGTCAGATTAGTCTACAGGTGGAAGTTGGATTTCAGCAGAACATCTACATACAATAGAGGATGTATTCATTAGTGATGATGAAGAGACCTTCACATCTATAAACTGAGTGGGAATTCACCAAAGGCAGTGATCCAGGGGGAGTCAACGGGAGTGACCCAAGGGATGCAGTGTGATATTCCTAAATTTTTGTAAAGTCAGTGAGCCTGGGACAGAGTGACTGTGCCCAAACCTTTGTAATCGACATCTACTTAAGTTTATTAGAATTAAGTAAGACCAGAAACATGTCGGCGTCTGATCCTTGGACGTATCCCTTAGTGGTGAACCATGTAAAAAGAGTTGTGTCATCTCTATGCATGTTAATGTTTTCTTTCTGATCATATCCATATTACAGGTTTAACAATTTCCTACCAACGTGGGAACAAGATCCATCACTTTAAATGAAAATATTGTCACACTGATTCACCCCTCCCCTCTCAGGGTGTCCCGGGGTCCTACAGATAGGGCCATGAATCATCAATCATGCAAGACCACACCCCCTCCGAGTACTCCCTGAAATTCCAGCAGTCTAAGGGCCGGATAATCTAACATCCTACTCATCATCAGGTAGATCAGCCTCCTGCAACTGATTAAATATATCCTTGTCCATTTAAAACATGAAATAACTATTGTTAAAAATATTTTTAAAACAAATATTATATATATATATATATTATGATTATAAACTACATTTAACTATGTCAATCTTCATCATCATCCTCATCTTCTTATCTGATGATGTCAATGTCTTCATATTCCACCCCAGCATCGTTAATATCTCTATAAGTTGTAGTTTCATCATATCTTGTCATTTAAAATTCATTTGAAACATCATTAAAATCATCATTTCCATAATCTCGTAATTGTGTGGTGCCATCATCAATATTTATTTATCTTCCTAAAAAATATGTATTTGGACCAGTCTCTTGACTATTTTTAATTCCTTTAACTGCAACAAAACCACATTCACTTTGAGTAAAATGATTTTCCTACGAATTCATTTTTATTATGCTCCACCAGTCAACTAAATCTCTTGAAATTTAATAGTAATTTTCATTATAAATATGATGTTCTTAATGTTTCAGAAAAAATGGTTCATTTACTACATGAGTAATTTTATATTAAATATCAATGATTCCATGGCTCGGATGAACTAGAAATCCTCTCTCTGTATCAAACGATTGACATTTAAATATTGTTATGTAATTATATCCTAGATAACACAGTTAAATAATTTCTTTCAACAGCCTGTAAAAGTAAAATTTAGTTTATATATGATGAGATCCTCTCAAGTAAACAGCACTATTATTTTTTTTTGATTTTCCATATGCACGTGTAGGAAATCGAAAACCATTCACTACATATGCATTATAAGATTAAACAATTTTTGAAGGAACGTTACTAAAAACACACAACCAATTATAAATTTTATCATCATGTTGAGATACCAGATAATTTTTAAAACAAATACCATCAAAACAAGTAATAAATTGAATTTAAATTTTAACCCATAAATAATTTATGTTACCTATTTTTGAAACCAATAGGAAAAGTTATTTTTCAGACATTCTTCAAGAGCATCTGTTGTAATTTGTGGAAGCTGATAATTGATATGATTATCATATAATATACAAATAAAATAATTTTAATTTACTATAAAAATGATTTTAGAACAAGTTATAGGAGCACTTATAGTAAAAATAGTTTCATTTATTCATAGTTGATCAGAACATATTTATGAGCTCTATGATGTTCATCATCTAAAATCCAACGTTCATGAACTCGACCGAAGACATGTTCTGGCTAATAAAAAACTGATAATTGATTTCTCATTTCATCATCAACATTTCCCTTATTACATAACATGTGTTTTTTAGTGATATTAATATTGAAAATAACTAGAGAATAAAAAAGAATTTTTTCCCCAATAAATAAGATTCTCAATTGATCCTTCAACTGATACTTTATTACGTACTTTTATCTTCAATTTCTATAGGAATATATATAATGGGTATATCAATCAGAACTTTACCGGACCTCTATATTTTTATTCATGTATAAAATTTAATATCAAATGTTCCATTTGGTCAATGATATTTGGAGGGAAGATTTTTTCCTGTTTACATAAAATTTTAAAAAATCTTCTTGTAGTCTTATTAGTGTATCATAGTCTATTTTCAATAAAAAATATCTAAGAAAAATATTATATGTCATTTATTTCATCCCAAATCATAGAATACAACAATACACTTAATCAAATAGGAATAATTATTTCCATTATAACATGGCAGTCATGATTTTTTTAATTCGGTAATAGGACTATTTCGGAAACATCTGCCCAAATTGGAAGCATAACCATATAAAAGTCTCAAATTTGAAATACCGTGAAAAAATAATAATTTATTTTCTTATGAAATAGTATAATATGATTTTGGCTTCATTATCTACTGTGATCTGATGTTTTAAAATAGTTTATGTTATGGTCGCCTAAAAATTTGGGAATGACCAAATCATGCCTTTATATTATCAATGGTCTTACTGGGTGTAATAAAAACTATATGAAATAAATTTTCAAAATAGTTCTTCTCAATATGCATGAAATAAAACATGTGATAGACCAAATAATCTGACCAATATGGAAGATCCCAAAAAAATGATATGTTTTATCGAACTGTGTTCTTTCCCGAATCCATTAATTTTCTATTGGATTGTTGTTGGTTAAAATGTGATTGGAGGTAATAGAGAGACAATTGAATTTAACTATACAATTGAGATCATTGTTGTAGGTCTATCAATTTCAATTGTTCCTTTTCTGAAATGATATTTTTTTCTTCAAAAAAGGATAATCGGTTGGAAGGAATTTGTGATGAAAGGAAAAAACATTGTTTTATTCATTAATGAGAATAAACTCATTATTGCCTCCCATAATGTATTGACATATTTTTGGACTATGTGTAATCCTATATAAATAAATACCTGGGAAGTCACTCATTTTCCACATCAATCCAGCTTCTAGTAGGAAATGTGGTTTCATAGTTCCATCATATTACTGACACCATTACTCCATAATGAATTGAACTCGTCTATCAATGGTTTCAAATAAACATCAATTTTCATTTCCTGGTGTCCTAGAATTAATATATTCAAATATATATATGTCTCCTTCATCAACATCTTAGGAGGTAAATTCTATAGAGTTATAAATTCTATCAAAAATGAATAATGACTATCATAATAGCTAAATAGAGAGAAACCGTCAGTAGAAAAACTCAATTGCACATTTCAGACATCTAAAGAAAATGACAGATGCACTATGTAATAATGTTTGTTATAAATCACCATCATTGGGATGATTTAATATTGTACTAGCTAAATGATTATTTTTATTCGATGAAATCAATTCCAATGTGTTATGATACATAAATAAACACTGCAATCCAGGTCTAAGCGGCTAATATATCCACTATTTTTCAAGAATCAATCCATACATCCCTATTTGAGCCTATTTTTACCTTGATTATCCACATTTGGGAAAAATATCCAATGAATCATTTTTACCATAATATAAGATGAAATAATTTGTACATACATGAATCTTATGTTAACTGAGAACCAGATTATAAACAAGCCGCTTTCTCTCATAGAAATTTATAGGCGACACATTTCCTTCAGTTAATATTTTTTTTACCAAAGATAATATCTGATCAAAATAGCTATTTGACATTTCATTATCTGATTTAATAGCAATAAATTCTGAAACCGCTTCAAATTTTCTTATATTGCAACCATGATATAAGGCATATTCAATAGATTTCAACAAAACACAAAACTATGATGATTCCAACTCAGAATTTAAATCAACACCCTTATGAGTTTTTGTTTGTTGAAAAGACAAACCTTACACATCATGTACTAAATTTTGACACTCTGATGCATCTAGAACAAAATTATTAGTATCTTCTCACGAACTGTGTTCACCATGGTTATACCAAAAAACATAATCTTATTGAAAACCTAAATGAAATAGATGACCCCAAACATTATCAAATGTGTCAAACTTCCACAGAGAACATTTTTTAAAAGGACACTTAATTTTCCCTTTTGAAACAAATTTTTGTTTTGATAGTGAAAATGATAAGAAATCTTCTACACCCTTAATATATATAGGACTTAAACCAAAACTGTTTGGATTCCTGTACTAAATTATCTAAGTGAGATCATCTAATAATAACTATTTTCGACTTCCTTGTTCCACATTTCTCTAAAAAAATATAAAATAATTAGTTTTTTTAATAATGTGATATAATAATAATATTATCAGATAAACAGAAGAAAATTAAATTCACTTTTCCAAAAATTTAAAATAATATCTATAATTTCATAGTTATTTATAGTATTTTTCCAAAATATTATACTAATATAAAATAATTTATAATAATTTATAATAATTACCATTAATTATTAGTAATTACATCAAACATTTAGAAATTGCCACATTTACTAGTGGCACAATTTCTAGCAGTTAGGTGTAAACTATTTTGCCCAAAATCTCATCTCCTTGTAACTTTCTCCAACTAAAATGACTTTGAAAAATATTCTCTGATGTATGAATATCCATTTTATTATTGATGAGAATAATGAGAGGGAAGGTATCACTGGAATTATCTCTATTCCCATACATAAGAAAATGGATACCCATATGCCAGAGAATATTTTTCATAGTATTTAAGTGGTAAACATTTGCAAGGAGATGAGTAATCAGTCCAAAGTACCTCTTTTGGCCGACGACACATAACCTTGCAACTTTCTCTAACTAAAATTAGTATGAAAAATCTACTACAAGGTATGCAGATCCATTTTCATATGAACGATAATGGAGAGCAGAGAGGCCACATCGTATTACTCCCCATTCTCGTGCATACAAAAATTGATATCCATACATTGGAGCATATTTTTCATAGTAATTTTAGGGGTAGAATGGTTCAAGGAGAAAAGAAATCGGGAAAAAGATATACTGCCAATTAGCTTGACATTGTGGCAATTTATTACTAATTACTACTCCATAGGAAATTATTCTGATTTATTCAAATTATTATAATTATTCTAATTATTCTAATTATGAAAATTATTCTAATTATTATAATTATTCTACATATGCTAATTATTCTAATTATGCTAATTATGATAATTATGTAAATTATGATAATTATTCTATTTATTTCTATTTATGATATTTATTTCTACTTATTATAATTAATTTTTTATTGCTATTTATTTCTATTAATTCATATTTATTCTTATTTATTCCAATGTATTTCTATTAATTCCTATTTATTTTGATTTATTGGTATTTATTTCTATTTATTCATATTTATTACTATTTATTACTATTTATTTCTGATTATTACTAATTATAACCAATTAATACTAATTATTACTAATTACTACTAATTATTACAAATTATTAATATTTAGGACTATTTATTACTATTTATTACTAATTATAACTATTTATTACGATTTGTTACTAATTATTACAAATTATTACTAACTAATACTAGTTATTACTATAAATTACTATGCCAATTATTGATATTTATTACTATGCCAATTATTGCTAATTATTGCTAATTATTTCTAGTTACTCTTAATTATTGCTAACTATTCCTAATAATTACTACTTATTTATAATTATTCCAAATTTTTTTTATTTATTATTATTTATTCTAACTTATTAATATTTAATACTATTTGTTAGTAATTATTACTAATTATTACTAATTATTACTTATTATTACTTATTATTACTAATTACTACTACTAATTATAGATTATTACTATTTATTTATAATTATTACTAATTATTACTAATTATTACTAAATATTAGTAATTGTTACTAATTATTATTAATTATTTGTAATTATTAAAAATTAATTCTTTTCATTACTATTTATAGATATTTATTTATACTTATTGCAATTTGTTACAATTTATTTCTATTTATTACTATTTATTTATATATATTTCTATTTATTAATATTCATTTCTATTTATTGGAAGTTATAGCTAATAACTTCTATTTATTACTAGTTATTACAATCTACTATAAATTATAACTAGTTATTATAAATTATTATAATTTATCACTATTTATTACTTTTAATTACAAATTATAACTATTTAATATTATTTATTACTATTTATTACTAATTATTTCCATTTATTTCTACATATAACTATTTATTATTAATTATAACTAATTATTACTAATTATTTCTATTTGTTCCTAATTATTACAAATAATTACAAATAATTTCTGATTATTATTAATCATTACTTACCATTACTATTTATTACTATTTATTACAAATTATTTCATTTTATTACTAATTATTACTGATTATTACTAGTTATTACTAATTATTACTAGTTATTACTAATTCTTATGAATTATTACCAATTATTAGGAATTATTTCCAATTATTGATAATTGTTACTAATTATTAATATTTATTTCAATTTATAACTAATTATTACTAATTATTACTATTTTTCACTAATTATTTCTAAGTATCACTAATTATTTCTAATTGATACTATTTAGACGTATTTAATATTAATTAATACTAATTAATCTGTTTATTACAAATTAATACTAATTAATCCTATTTATTACTAATTAAAAACAATTAATCATATTTATTGCTATTTATTACTAATTATTACTAATAATTCCTAATTATTCTTTATTAATCATTTCTATTACCAATTATTCATATTTATTATTATTTATTCAGTTAATGAATACTAATTCATATTTATAACTAATTATTCATATTTACTACCATTTGTATCTAATTGTAACTAATTATGTCTAATTATTACAAATGATGACCACTTATTACAATTTATTACTTTTTATTACAATTTATCTCTATTTACCGCTAATTATTACTAACTCCCCCTAATTATTACTGATTATTACTGTTTTCTAATAGTTACTGGTAATTATTTCTAAATATCACTAATTAAAACTATTTATTACTATTTATTACTATTTATAAGTAGTTATTTCAATTTAATACTAAATAACTCAAAAATTTTCAAATTATTGCTAATTATTACTAATTTTGACTAATTATTAATAATTATTAATCATTTATCTAATTTATATTAATGACTACAAATTACTAACAATTATTATAATAACTATTAATTAATACTAATTAATACTACCCATGCGTAATTATTTGTGAAAAATAATTAGTGCAAAATAAAATGATCTAATTCTAATTTAATTTAATTATATCTAATTAGAAATATTTATAAATAATATAAAATTAAATGTGTTAACTGAAAAATTAACATAAAAGATAAATTCTTTAAAACAGAATCTTTCGTAGGATATATGACTTGAATACTGATCTGATGTAGAATATTAACGTTTGAAAAACTCTAAGAAGGAAAATCTATGTAGAGATGGAGAGGGGTAGAGAATGGAGTGGAATGTGAAAAAATCTAATTAGGGTATACATAGGTTAGATTATTTGTGATAGGATTCGTCAGAAATATGAACCCCATATTAATTGGGTGTTGCAGTTACAAATGTATTTATGATAGGCCTCGTTGCAAATACCCACGTGCCAACATAGTATTTGAGACGGGTGTAAACTCTTGTCACAAATACTAAATTACTCCAACGAGTATTTGCGATGGGTATAAAAACACAATGTAAATAGACTTTTGACGATTTGGTGCACAACATGTGCAAAAACTTTTGCGACGGGGAGCCAATTCTCATCACAAATAACTACTTATTTACTATAGTTAGTGGGTCTCGTCGCAAATTGTCCAACCTAACGTACCATTTGCAAAGGGACCCCTCCCCATCGCAAATAGTCTGTTTCCAATATCCCATTTTCCTTAGTGTATTTTCTTGTGATTATTGTGTGTGCCTTGTTTGATATGCCTTGATGTTCTTTATGGTTACATGTATATAGAAATGTGATGGTATTTCCATGTAGGTCCAAGAAAATAATATTGTCTCCTAAAGAATTTGCCTTAACCTAACAGTGTTTTCCAAAATAGGTTAAAGCATATATTTTAAGTAACAAATTGAGGGAAGTTGCGCCATGGAACATCATTCACATGGGCAGGAACATGTTGTGGTTTGCATTAAATAAACACCAACATCCAATTTGTATTTTGTATGGGCCCTTATAAATTGAAGATGACAACTCATCTAATTAAACGACGTTTGGTAAATTTAAATACACAAATTAATTAAAGTGAAAATGATCCTTAAAATGAAATAGACTCCTCTTATGAGTGTAAAACGAGACCTTGACCCAGACATGAGTTAGTAGGGGGTTGTAGACCGTCTCTCATGTGCTCCTTCTGTGACTCATTCCAGTCACCTAGACCTAGCTCTTCGACCAAGCTAAGTGGTTTATCATGCTTTCAAGTTGTCCATGTCCATGTCCATCTTTATCGCTTTCCCTATCTATTATAATTCTTCTTCGAGGCATGTTATTGTAATTTTAGATCTATTCCACAATGACAACTTCATGTTTTAAGCCAAGAGAGTGGTGATGAGCATGCCCTAAAGGTGGTGGTCCTAAACCACCAAATATGCCCCCTATAGTTTCACCTAAGGCACATCCTCCAAATTTTCCAATAGGTGTTGATGCTCATTTCTGGGATATCTTCTTCAGGTTCATATAGATTATTTAGCGCAAACCTGAACATTCCCATTATATGAATGAGCTAACCTATGAGTTCCAACTTCAACATCCCCCCAACTTCTCAGGGGGTGGAAGACCTCAAGATACTGATTCTTGGTTAGAGGTTATGGTTCCCATCTTCTAGCATATCGAGATGCCTCCAAAGCGGAGGTTCAAGCTTGTGACCTACATGCTACGTGATTCTACCTAGGGATGGTGGGATGTTCTGACTTAGGCTCGTCAGCATCAGGGTATGGTTTGGGAAGATATCCAAATATTCTTATTCAACTATTTCCTTCCATAAACCATAACAACATGTAACATTTGACAATTCATGCACTTTCTTAAAGGTAACATGTTAGTGACGTAATACTTAGCTAGCATCCACCAATTGCAACATTTTTCAGTGTCCTTGATTGATGATGATGTGACTACTATGATGAGATTTGTGGATAGGCTTGCATACAGTATAAAATCATAAGTGAACCTATTTTGGCTAACCACCATTTCAAATATATTAACCAATGTTCTCATATTTGAGAATAACATGAGGGAATTAGGCGATATGAAGTACAGTAGTGTGATTTCTTGGAATAGTAGTAGTATATTCAGTAGGAAGAATAAGCATTTTGAAGTTACATGTTGGGGAGAAACCCTCTAGTTGGCTCACACTTACAACAATGTTGTGTTCCAATAGTGTGACAAGATAGGCCATGAAAACCCTAGTGTATGAGGAACACATTCGACTATTGGTATTGTGGTATGATGGATCAACTCATGCATTTTTGCTAGTATTTTCATCCATTACTAAGTTAGTAGTGTTCTATGACATCACTGTCTTTAGGTGCCTAATTAGTGACACAACATCAGGATGAAATTGGGTCTTTATAGATCATTTGGGTCGAGTAGGTGGTCAGGGTCCAGGCAGTTAGGCATCAAAGTTCCTTCATCGCATGAGTTGACCTAATCAGGCTCTTTATGCAGTATCTCATGGCCATAGTTCTTACCATATTTATGCAGTTCTTCCTAAGCCGGAGGTGTAGGGTATATGTCCATCTATTCATAGAGGTACTATTCTGGTTGCATCTACTTTATTTTCTTCCTTATTCGATATAGGTGAATCACACTCTTTTCTATCTTCTGAAACTATGGAAAATCTTGGCCTAGTTATAGAGTACTTCATGGGTTTTATAGAAAAAAGCACACCATTTGAAGTTCCTACAGAGAGTATTATCTAGTTTAAGGTGGTCATCCTTGAAATAATGGGGTAACATTTTTTCCAGAGTTTCTTCGTCCTCGAGATGACTATCTTAGACACCATTCTCGGTATGAATTCTCTTATCCTTTATTGAGACAATGTTGATTACTATCACCATCATGTATCTTTCACATCACTCAAGGGAAGCACATATATCCACAAAGGTGAATGGTATATCTTGTCATGTTATGATGGACTGAAGCATACTGAGCAAGGTGGAGTAACATCCAAGATTTCCCTTCTCGTTATGAGTGACCATGGGATATGTCTTGTTAAATTCGCTCCTATTGTGGGTCATTTTTGGGATGTTTTCTATAACGATTTCTCGAGCTTACCTCCTATGATATAGGTTGTGTTCAACTTTGGTCTTGTCTCAGGTGCGCTAAAAGTGTCTATTCCACCACATAGGATGGAACATACAAAACATCAAGAACACAAGAGGCATCTTGAATATGTAGAGGCTAAAAGTTTTATCTGACCCATCATATTTCTAGGGGGTTTACCTATACTTTTTCCAATAAGGTGGATGGTTCCCATATATTTTTCATGTATTACCATTGATTAAATAATCTTATGATGAATAACTAGTATCCTCTTCCCAGAATAAATGATCACTTCACCCATATTTGATGGAAAATAGTTTTCTATAAGATCAATTTGAGGCTATACTATCATGAGGTGCATGTGAGGGCATCAGACATACCACATACAATGTTTGGTTGTAGGTACAACTTATAAAAATATATATTTATACCCTTTGTCCTGAAAAATGTTCTAGTAGTCTTTATAGATATGATTAATCATTTTTTGTACTCTTGTCTTAATTTATTAGTGGTAGTATTCATAAATGAAATCTTAGTATTTTTATGCACCAAACACAAAAATTACAACCATCTTTAGATGATGTTGAATATATTGAGCGAGTAGCATTTTAATGTAAAGCTCAATCAATTTCACTTTTGGATTAGTAAAGTTCACTTCTTAGGTCATATCATATATGAGGTAAGAGTATTATTTCACCCAGAGAAGGTTAGTATTGTGGTTTCTTGGAAACATATAAAGAATTTTTTTTAACTACTTAATTTCATAGGGATTGATGGATATTATAGGTAATTCATCCAGAACATGTCGTGATTGGAAGTGCCTATTATGGGCATGACCAAGAAGGGTTTGAAATTTTATTGGACTAAATCTTGTAAGATATATTTTTAGGAGTTAAATGGAAAACTCACTTATTCTTTGATCCTTATTCTTCATAAGATAGAAATATGTTATACAGTTTATAGTGATTATTTAGGAATCATACATGGTATAGTGCTGATATAGGGAGATAATGTCAAGGAATATGGGTCCCACCATCTAATACTTCATGAGTAGAATTACCCTACGCCCAATTTAGATATAAAAAAAATGTTCATTTTGTAAACTATTAGAGGAACTACTTTTTGGGTGAATTATTTATTTTTTACACAGAACATCAAGTTTCAAATACATCTCCACCAAATGAGACCTGAATCTGATGTAGTGCAGGTGGTGTAATTCCTAAAATCGTTTGATTTTGAGCTTTTTTACACAATCAGAAAAGGAAATGACTTAGCTGTTACCTTTAGCTGGAATAGTCAAACATAATAAATCAAAGAGTCTAGATGTGAGTTATAGATTATGGATATTCTTTCTGAATAACACCTACTATTTTTGGAGAATCATTGGAAACTCGTCTTAGCAGCTCTAGCAGTGACATCATCCCTTCTAGAGTAGGTCTAGATAAGGAAATTATCTAAGTATTAGGACCTCATTATATGGGAGAGAGTCATAATAGAGAACCCAAATTTAGGTTGGGATGTGGATGTGAGTGATCCCTTTATCTTCTATTGGTGTGTATGGGTGAATTAATATATATTGGAAGATATGTTGTGATAATCTCACACATATGTTCTAGCAGTTATCCTTTTTATTAACATGACGTACAAAGACATAATTCTTTAGTATAGGTGGACAAGTATTGAAAGGTAGGTGGAAAGATTCATCACAAGGTGCTCCACCCATCGTAAGGTGAAGGTAGAGCACCAGTAGCCTACTAGACATCTAAAACCACTCCCAATTATAGATTGGAAATGGAATGACGTCACTATGTATTTCGTGATGTTCTTTTCGATATCCCCTTGAGGTGGAATTGTTGTATGGTTGATCACTAAATGGGTGAATAAGGTATGGTACATCCTACTAATCTAGGAGTCATTTTTTGTTGATGTGTTTGGATGGATATATATGTGTGAGATAATGTTCCTTCTTGGTGTCCCCCATTCTATCATATCTGATCGAGACACATGTTTTACTTCATGGTTAAAAAATTGGTTTCAAATGAAACTAGGTTCATAGGTTATCATGAGTACAACATATCACCCTTAGAGTGATGGGTTGTCCAAGTGGACGATACAAGTGTCAGAAGATATTCTACATGCTTGTATCCTTGATTTTGGAGGTTTTTGAGAAAAGAATATACCTTTGGTTGAGTTTTCCTGTAATAAAGCATTCATGAAACAATACAGATGGATCCAAATGGGGACATATTAGGTACACTGTGTCATTCACCATTGTGTTGGCTTGATGTAGGTGAGGAATCTCTATTGGGTCCTCATCTCATTCTTCAGACTTCTAAGAAAGTCCAATTGATTCAAATGTGTATGGATAAATCTCGGTTCAGGAATAAGTCTAATATCTATTGTCTACATAATCTTCTAAGTTTTGAGGTGGGACATAGGGAATTTCTGTGTATGTCACCTAGATTGGGTCACAGAAAAATCTGAGGATTGGGAATGTTATTGCCTCGATATTTCAATACTTTCTAGATAGTGGATGGAGACTGGATGATAGCCTGTTAGTTGCTGCTACCTCAGAGGTACCATTCCATGCTCGATGTCTTCCACATATCTCAACTTTGATATTATCATCCAAACCCATATCATTTGTTTGACCCAGTGGATATTGAACTACATGAATTTGCATCATTCAAGGAGAATCTGATTCAAATCACTAATTGAAGTGTAAGGTTCTCGGAGGTAGGTCAGTTCCTTTGGGTTGGGTTCTATGACTACACATACACATAGATGATGAGATCTGGGAGCGAGAGGCTGATGTTAGTGTGAGATGGATAGAACTCTTCTCAGATGACATCATACCGCTATCATAATTGAATCTCAGGGATGTGTTGTATTAATGAGGGGATGTGGCAACATCATACATTTTCACAATTTTATGAACCATTTTTTTTTGTTTAAATTTCATTTTTGGGACATAATATTGATGCCTAACGAATTTAGGTTTGTCTTGGTTTTTTCTAGGGTTCATTTGAATTCTAGACCACTAAAATTTGAGGGCAAAACTAGGCCACATGGTTAGGTGAAAATCTTCCTCCTAGCCCACATGGTTTACCAAAACTATATGGTTGAAGAGAGAGGGGACTTTGTGAGCTAAAAGTTTGTCTTCATCTATACAACACAAAGCATAAGGCTAGGAAAGCCAACTGTAGTTTTTGACAACATAGTTTTTCACATTTTGTGAATGGTTAGAAAAATTGTGCACCTAACAATACAATGTTCCTCTTTTATGTATTGTATCATTGCATGTTTTTCACACATTTTGTCCAATAATGAAGTCAAACCATGTGCCATTTTTTTCTTGTGAGTTGGAAAATTTACCCCAATTTATTGATTTGAAACCTCTCTTATTCTCCCTTAATTTTTTTCCAGTGGTTTCATCATCCTCCAAAACATGAAGCCTCTCACCATCCTCCTCCTATGTTTTAAACTTTCTTATTCATTCGTCAACCAAATCTGTCACTGTTAGAAGAAACCTGAAGTTAGAGGTAAAATATTTAATCCTCTTACTTATATTTCAAGTTCTTATTCCCTTATGTTTATCTATCTTGGTTTAAGATATAAGAACCCAGTTATTCCTTTGAGGTATGGATCTTACCATTTCATTTTGAACTAAAAAAATGGGGGAAAAGAGGTCAAGGGTTGGATTCATTCCTGTTACATTATTTAACTATGAACTACACACCCAGTACATTATAGGTACATTCCAAGTATGTTAGGCTACACACCTAGTAATCCTGGTACACGACCATGAAATGGTTTGTCCAAAAACTGTATTAAAACAGTGTGTAGTCTCAAGTACATGTCGTGTAGTTTTTTTATTGATTAAATTGGGAAGTAGCATTTTTTTTGTGAAAAAATATAGCAAACCTCACGGTTCGACAAACAAGAAGTTCCTTACATGATTCTACCTCACGAATCTCTATCTGAACTCTGATTCCATCATTGTCGGTTGCATTTTAACCCGATCAGTAATCTCTTGATTCATATTGATATGTTTTTTGTGATTTTTGGTCTCGAATAAGTTATTTAAGGTTGAGGGTTTATCTTTGTTTTGTATATCTTCATATTTCTAGCTTGAATTAGTGGTTGAGTCTAGATGAGGAGAGTCGTACTATAACGAGTTAGGTTGTCTTGTGCCTTTAGCTCAATATCTAGTTGTTTATATGTCTTGTACTATCATTAGTCCATGTTTAGGGTGTATCCTAGAATGTGAATTGACACTTGTTTTTTCCTAATGATGGTTATGTCATGAATTAAATAAATTTAATTATGAATGAGATTGTTTTTTTGATTGAGGGCCACCATGTGGGTGCATTTCCCTAAGAAGACCATTATTTGGCTGTTTGGCCTAGGATGCCTACGGGCATCCCTTTGTTTCCCTTATTGGGAGTTTTTAAATGTAATTGGTGAATTGAATTTTCCCCACGTGAGATGAAAATTGATTAAGCCTTATGATAGTTTAATTCACATGTTTTTTTATTATTCACAAACATCCCATGTGGGTATATTTGTTAAAGCCTTGTAATTGTTGGATTACACATTTGGCTTGGGATATGAACTTCCCGTGCGAGAATAATTTTTTAAGTCTTTTGATAGTTTAATTCACTTGTTTCTGGTTTTATATGATGCCCACGTGGGTCATTATTATGTTAACCATAAAATAGTTTAATTTACAAGTGTTGTCTTTTATGGTAAAATGATGATATATCTAGCTCGACCCTATTGACCGCTATGCTTACGGGTGAGGATTTTCGTGCAAGCAGGCAAGGGTTTGTATGCCTATGGGTGAGGCTTTGTTATGCCTATGGGAACATATTGGTTATGCCTGCGAGTGGGGTTTTTCCAAGCCTATGTGAATGTTTTTTAGTTGTATAATTAAATGGAATGACTTATATCATGCCTTCCATGCCAAATCACAAGCACAGATTCAGTATTCAATTCTTTCTATTTCAAAATCCTATTGAGGTTTCTTTTGTGATTACATTATATAAGGGATTGATGGGATTATTCAAGATCCCTTGTATTATATAAATAAACGTAATTTAATTAATTAAAGAACATGAATTTAATATAAATGGAAGCTAGTACTTGTAGGATTGTTTAATTTTGAGTATATCCTAGTTCACTACTTTTCTTTTTTGTACACTACCTATTGTATAAACACACTGATAGATAGGCACATGTCTTTGTGGTTACCTACTAGGATTTCTTTCTCAAACCCTATTTGGGTCATTATTTTGGTCCCAAACATATTATATTGTTGCGAGTTTTGATAAGGTAAAGTTCCCTTCTATAGGTATATGAGATGCTATTATGGAGGCATATAGAATGGGATCAAGCTGAGGCTTTTGATACATTTTAGATTCCTTTGATTCCTTTTTTCTTTTAGAATATATATTGTGGATTTTTATCGTGTACCTATTTTTTTGTTTTCTTATAACAGAATATACTACATCATCTTTTGTATGAAATGATGCTTGGTTATTTATCTTTTCAGTCTTCCCCTGTGTATTTCAGATTTATATTGTTTGTTGAATCCACTATTGTATTATTATTTGTTCCACTATGTTACACTTTTCAAATGAGGGCATATTTTCCCCACTATCACACCGTAGGCCCTTACTTCTAGTTAGCAGCCTCTAGCATTTTTTGAAATTTGATTGAGGCCATGTGGCGAACAGGGTACATGGAAATAGTTGAGTATAATCTTGATCCGAGACATTACAAAGTGGTATGAGATGATTTCTTTCCTAGTTTTCTTTAATGTTTTGAGATGATATAAATGAAACAGAATTTAATAATTAGTTATGCCCATGAGTAGCTGCCCCATGTACAGGGAAAATCTAAATTACCTCAAATGATATTGAAGTTTTTATATTTTGAGCAATTACAGTTGATTGATTTCACTGTTGAGTGAAACACTTGTTTTGTTCTATTATTATTGATATTAGTGTCGTTCTATTCCATTGAAACCCAATGATATGAGGATATTCCATCTCATGAATCATATAGGAACATGTTAGAAATCACATTCCTTGCATTCTTTCCATTACATTTAGAGATCATTACTGAATGAATGTTGTTGTGATAGATGTCATTATAAATATGCTTTCTATTTGTAATAGGTATTATGATTTATATGCCCACTGTTGTGATAGGTGTATTGGTAGGTATTATTATTGAATTGGATGGAAACCAAACTTTGATCTCTGAGAAGTATAGTCTCTCTTGGATCGGAATTTGGTGTATCATGTTTCGACCATGGGAAATAAATTGTGTTTTATGGGAGATATGTGGATGTAAATCATTGATTCATGGGGATTATGGGCCCCTAAGGATCAGAGTTTGGAACACCAATTCTTCGTTTTGAAAAAAGTGGATCTATGGACGTTTTGTGGCTTACTGTCTGGAAAACTAGACTACACAACATGTGGTCCTATGAAAACACGCCATTTGTTCTTCTGTTCAGGAAGAAATGAACATTTCCATGTACATGCCTTGTAAACTTAGTACATGCCATGTGATAGATGATTGTGTCACTAGCCATGTGAGAGAAAACATGGGTTGTTGAGTTTTGATTAGAACACACTGTGTATCTTATGTACACAAAGTGTAGCATTATATAGGCAGACCCATGTTGCTCTAGCCATATCAAAGTACATGGCTAGGAGAGACGACTTGTGTACACCCCATGTACTCCACTAACATGTCGTGTACCTAGGATGTCTACAATCCCTGGATGATGGGAGTACATGACCATTAATAGTTTAATTGTGCACGCTGTGTATAGTCCCTACACACTGTGTACCAAGGGTGTTTACACTCCTAGGTTGGCATGAGTACACAACCATGTCAAGGATTAAGTGTACATGTCTAGTATGGTTACTACACGCTGTGTACACATATTTTGTGAACTTTTGAGTCTTTTATTCTCCTATTTATTTTGTTGCACTCTTGAAATACATACCTTGAAGAATAATCATATAATGAGGTTTATATGCTAGACTTGACATAGTAATCCCACCACGATGACTTTTAGTTGTATTCTAGGATAGTGGCAATTAGCATACCCTAGAGGTGGTGGGACATGGGCTACCAGGGGACCCTCCAAAAGATCCAGTTGCAGCACCAATAGTTATCCCAACCATCGATGAAGATGTACAGTTCTGTGAAGGCTTCATGTGGTTTATACAGACCTCCCAGGGAGTGCCTCAGCTTGCCACATCTATGGAAAAACTGACACGAGTATTCCAGCAGTATCATCCACTTACATTTTCAGGGGATGGTGAACCACATGCTGTAGAGTCAGGGTTTTTTTCCATTCGTAGGATCTTCAAGCATTT
The DNA here is from genome assembly GCA_963277665.1 of Viscum album. Lineage (NCBI taxonomy): Eukaryota > Viridiplantae > Streptophyta > Magnoliopsida > Santalales > Viscaceae > Viscum > Viscum album. The sequence goes on along the minus strand of OY728121.1, from coordinate 1,585,627,412 downwards.
GGATACTCCTCCTCAGAGGAGGGTCAAGCTCATGACTTATATGTTGTGTTATTAGACCAGGAGGTGGTGGGATGTTATCACTCATATAAAGCATCATCGGGACATGGTATAATAATATTTTCATATGGTATTCTACGAATACTATTTTCTCGAGATTCTGAGGGTTTATAGAGCCAAGGATTTCATGCCTTTCGAGCTGGGCTCTATGTCAGTGATGGACTAATCCTCCCTTTTTATTTGAGATTTAAAAATTCACACCTATTCTAATGGGTGGTGATAGATAGAGGTCTAGAAGATTCTTGGATGGTCTCAGATACAACATTGAATCATAGGTGAACATTTTTAGGTGTCCTTGTGTATATACCATCATGAATCAGGCACTGATTACTGAGTGTAATCTGGGGGAAGCTGGAGTTGTGAATCTGGTCAGTTCAGCACTGTGATCTAGTACTGTCTTGACCGAGAGAAATAAGCATTGTATGGAAATTATCGTGGTGATACGAGTATTCATAATATTTCTTCAAGTATCTAGGTTAGCTTATATTAGTGTAGGAGAGTGGGGTATATGTGACTGGAGTGCCGAATGGACCCAGTCGAGTGTCGAGTTTGTGGGAAGATGCCTTATCAAAAACGCTGCTACCGGGTGTTCCCACCAGCATCTTGTGGGGGAGGATCTGCACCACCTCGACAATCATAAGAAAGGCCATTAGATTCTCTTTAGTTAGGTAAATATAATAATTCATGCCATTCAGGTTGAGGTGGAGGTCATGGTCATGGTAGCCAGACCTCAGGATCTCAGTGGCAGCAGGGCGGGTCAGCTCAGGGTAGCTAGGTAGAGTCTTAGGGCCACATTAAATATCAAAATTATATAGTGTGATAGACCCATCAAGAGCAGGATCCAGGACATTCTACTATTAGAGGTACTATTATAGTCACCTCTATTTTATCTTATGCACTCATTGATATAGGTTCGTCACAAAGTTGTATATCTTTTCCCATTGTAGAGATCCATGGGCTCTATATTTTATCTTCTTGTGATGCTATGATTCTAGACACTCCATTATGGTAAAGGATGGAAGGTGTGCATTAGTGTATGGAGTACCCCCTTGAGGTTTTTGGGTGTCACTTCTATTGGGATCTCTATTTCATAGAGATGATAAGATTTTATGTCATACTCAAAATGGACTGGTTAATCTCCTTTAAATCCCTTATCGATTGCTATCAGCGTAGGGTGAGTCTTACTTCACCATAAGGTAGAACATTTTTATATGAGGGAGTGTGGGATGTTCAAGAAATCCGAGCTAGACCTAAGCAATGGGTGTTGGATGGGATGACAAAACAGATTTCCAGCTTATATCTGGTTGACTAAGGAACCCATCTGATAGATTTCCCTATTGTGGTTGATCATTTCAGTGATGTTTTCTTGGATGAATTTTGAGGGTTACCTTTGGTGGGAGAGGTGGAATTAGTGATCGACCTAGTTCTAGGACATTCACCAGTATCCATTCCTCCTTACAGATTGGATATGAAGAGCTGTTGGAGCTCAACAGGTAGCAAGAGGATTTAGAGGAAAAGGGGTTTATTCGACCCATTACTTCTCTGTGGGGTTTGACGATCCTTTTTTGTGAAGAATGCAGATGGTTCCCTTAGGCTATTCGTGGAATATTGGATAATAAACCGGCTAATAGTTAAAAACATATATCACTTTCCATAGAAATATGACCTGATGATTAGCTTTGAGGAGCCAGAGTGTTCCAGAAGATAGACATGTGATCAGGACATCAACATGTTCATGTTATACCTATAGTCATACCTTGTACAACCTTTCATAGAAGGAATGCGAAATATGAGTATCTATTTATTCCATTCGGTCTCATGAACGTGCCAACAGATTTCATTAAATTGGTGAACTGAGTGTTCTATCCTTACATGGATTCTTTTGTGGTATTTTTCATGGATGACATATTGGTGTTTTCCCACAATCGACACAACCATTCCAACCATCTTGATATCATTCTGAATATATTAAGTGATCATCAGTTATATTCTAAGATCGCTAAGTGCCACTTTTGGATAGATCATATTCACTTCTTTGACCACATCATTTTTGAGACAAGAGTAACAGTGGACCTAATGAAGGTGAGTGTTGTAGTTACTCGGGAGTATCCCAAGAATATCTTTGAGGTGCTGAGTTTTCTTGGGCTGGATGGTTACTATAAGAATTTCATGCATGGATTCTCACACTTAGCAGCGCCAATGAAAGGCTTGAAAAATAAGGGTGTGAAGTATGTATGGTAAGATTATTTCATGACTGCCTTTGAGGTGCTTAATGGGAGATTAACATTAGAACTGATACTGGTTTTTCCAATGTTGGGTAGGAGTTACACTTTGTACTATGACAAATCAGGTATTGTGTAGGGATCAGTTATTATACAGGGGGGATGGAGACATCATGTATGGGTCTCGATAGTTCAAGCCACATGAGAGGAATTATCTGATGCGAGAAGTCAAGTTATCCATGGTTGATCAATGCTTACATTGTTGGACAAATTAATTATTGAGGGATTTTTTTGTGGTGTAAACTGACCACAAATGTCTCAAGTATATATTTACTCAGCATGATCTAAATTTGAGGCAGTGAAGGTGGGTGTAATTCCTCCAGTCATTTGACTTTGAGCATTCCCAAACACCTAGAAAAGGCATTTCAAGGGATGAGGAATTGAGCATCAGGACGCAGATGCAGGGAGTGTAAGAGGCCAGTTGTGAGAGATAACTAAAGGCATTGTTTTCTAAGAAGAATTTGGAGGTGCACGATAGTCAAGTACAGACACTCCTTTCTACCACTACGGAAAAAAGGCATTTAGTGGCAGTTTGGTTTTACGTTTCGCGGTGGTATAAACAGCCGCTAAATAGATTGGCTGCGGTTTTGAAAAACTGCCGCAAAATCGTGCGTCAGGAAAATATTCGTGGTGGTTTTTAAAACCGTCGCAGAATGTTTTGCTGCTGTTTAAACCACCTATAAATGATTTAGCGGAGGTTTATTTATTGATTTATTATTAATTTTTCTTATTTTTTTTATTTTTTTTATTTTATTAATTTTATTAATTTTATTAATTTTATTAATTTTATTTATTTTATTTGCTTTATATTTATTTTATTTACATTATATTTATTTTATTTATTTCATATTTATTTTATTTATTTCGTAATTAATTTATTTATTTATTTTATTTATTTATATCGTATTTATTTTATTTATTTATTTATTTCATATTTATTTTATTTATTTTATTTATTTCATTTTATTTATTTATTTTATTCATTTATTTATTTCGTATTTTATTTATTTATTTCATATTACTTTATTTACTTTATTTATACATTCATACACATGCCCATGCACATCCCATACACATGCTCAGGCACATCCCATGCACATGCCCATGCAATATAAAGAAATACTACGTTTGGTGAGATTTGAACCCCTATCCTCTTGCATATTTTCCAAAGACTTTACCACTCCAACAAGCTTGTTATGTGGTTAATAAACAGAATTTAATATACTTATATATATTAATTGAAAAAACAAATAATACATAAATAATAGATTCAAACTCAATAATAATAAATAATAAATAATAAATAATAAATAATAAACAATAAATAATAAGTAATAAATAATAAATAATAAAAAATAAATAATTAACATTAAATAATAAACATTAATAAATAAATAATAATAAATAACTAATAATAAATAACTAATAATAAATAATTAATAATTAATAATTAATAATAAATAAATATAAATAATAAATAATAAATAATAAATAATAAATAATAAATAATAATAAATAAACAATAAAAAAAATAAGTACTAAATAATAAATAATATATAATATATAATATATAATATATAATAAATAATAATAAATAATAAATAATAATAATAAATAATAAATACGAAATAGAAAAATATTAAATATTAAATATTAAATAATAAATAACACATAATAAATAAAATATTATTATTAATAAATAATAAATAATAAATAATAAATAATAAATAATAAATAATAATTAAATATAAATAATATATAATAAATAATATATAATAAATAATAATAAATAATAATAAATAATAAATAGTAAATAGTAAATAATAAATAATAAATAATAATAAGCAATAAATAATAAATAATAATAAACAATAAATAATAATAAACAATAAATAATAAAAAACAATAAATAATAATAAACAATTAATAATAAATAATTAATAAATTAAAAATTAAAAATTAAAAATTAAAAATTAAAAATAATAATTTATAAATAATAAATAATAAATAATAAATAATAAATAATAAATAATAGACAATAAACAATAAACAATAAACAATAAGTAATAAGTAATAAATAATAAATAATAAATAATAAATAATGAATAATAAATAATAATAAATAATAAATAATAATAAATAATAATAAATAATAAATACGAAATAAAAAAATATTTAATAATAAATATTAAATAATAAATAACACATAATAAATAAAATATTATTATTAATAAATATTATATAATATATAATATATAATATATAATAAATAATAAATAATAGATAATAGATAATAAATAATAAATAATAAATAATAAATAAGAAATAATAAATAATAAATAATAAATAATAAATAATAAATAATAAATAATAAATAATAGATAATAAATAATAAATAATAAATAATAAATAATAAATAATAAATAATAATTAATAATTAATAATTAATAAATAATAAATAATAATTAATAAACATCAAATTATAAATAATAAATAATAAATAACCAGTAACAAATATTATTATTATTATTAATAGTTTATTATTAGTTATAATAAATAATAAATAATAAATAATAAATAATAAATAATAAATAAATATAAATAGTAAATAATAAATAAATATAAATAATAAATAAATATAAATAAATAATAATAAATAAATATAAATAAATATAAATAATAAATAATAAATAACCAGTAATAAATATTAGAGAATAAATAAATTAAAGATTATTATAAATAATAAATAATAAATGAAACACATGAAAAAGTATGAAAAGATGTGATAAGGGATGAAAAATCATGAAAACACATGAAAACAGATGGAGAAGCATGAAGAATGAGGCATTAGAAAGAATGAGAACGCATGAAAACTCATGAAAACTCTGGAAAAACACTTAAGAATTCAACATAATCATCATAATAACAAAAAAAACCATTGATAATGATAACAAGTCATGGAAAAACAAATAAACAGTAATAAATGGAGCAACCGTTAAAACCCATCAAAATGGTCATAAAGTGAAAAAAAAACATTGGACTCACATTAACAGAGATAACTTATGATCCGAGAGTCTATTTCAGATCCGTGACTTGTCAAATCAAAGATCCTGAAACGATCTTCGACCTGATAGGTGAAAGAGTCCGAATGGACAGGCGGATCGAATGTTACGACCATTTAAAAAAAAGCTGACGGGGAACAACTGATAGAAACGAGGCATCGAAAAACATAACAAACCCAATACCCACTAAAAGACCATAACTTATGATCCATGAGTGCATGTGGGTGCTGCTACCAGTCAAACTGAAGCTCATGGAACGATCTACGATCTGACAGGTGGAGGAGTCCAAACTGAAATGCGGATCAAAAGTTAGGTCCGTTTGAAGACTAGTTCGAAGGGACACCGGTGACGGACACCCGAAGCGAAAGTTATGGCTGTTTGAAGTAGGAGAAATTTTTTCAACTTTCTTATAACTCTCATATCTTCCACAACATTGACCGTCTCATAGTTTTGATTATATGTGCCTCTATATCTCTTAATGTGCTTCGATTTGACTGGTCGTGGCGCTCCAACGGATGCCCGGGTCAAAAGTTATGGTCGTTTTAGTGATTTCGGGGTCTCTTGTGTTTTTTTATTTTTTTCCTTTCATTTCACGGTGGTTTTACCGAAACCACCACTATTTCACGGAAGTTTTACCCAAACCACCGCTATTTCGTGGCGGTTTTTAAAAAAACACTGATATTCCTTGAAATAATTTAAAAAAAATTTAAAAAATTTTAAAAAAAAGATAAAAAAAATTTAAAGCATTTCGCGGCGGTTTTAAAAACCGCAGAAAAAAAACTGCTGCTAAACAACCATTTTCCTATAGTTTACTTTATCTATGACTTATACCCTCTTGGATAGAGTGAGGATGAGACAACTATCATATTATGAGCTCCTAGTCCTATGAGATAGTGTAGTAGGAGAGTATCCACCTCTTGGTTAGAAAATAGGTGATGACGATATCTTGAGGATCCATGGACGTGTCTGGGTTCCAGTTGAAATACATGAGGAGTTGATGTGGTAGTTTTAGGCTTCAGCTTGGTCCCTACATCCTAGCGTTACCAAGATGTAATCTTACATGCTATGCCAGTACTTCTGGCTAGGTATGAAGATAGAGGTTGTTAGTTTTGTTATGAGGTGCTCTACCGGTCAGTAGGTGAAGGCGGAACATTAGTGGCCAGGTAGATATTTAAAGCAGTTACCTATTTCGGAGTGCAAATGAAATGATTTCAGGATGTATTTCATGACTAGTTTCCCAATGTCACCTAGAGGTAATGTTGGTGTGTGGGTGGTTATTGATAGAATTACAAAGGTCCCTCACGTTGTGCAGATCAAGGAGACCTTTAGTGTTGATGAGCTTAGGATGCTGTATATTCTGGAGGTGGTACGACTTCACGTGGTCCCTCATTCTATCATTTCAAATTGGGTCTCTTTATTTATGTTTTAGTTCTAGTAATGTTTCAGACGGTGATGGGTACATAGGTGCTTTAGAGCACAACATACCACCCTCCGACTAATGGCCATTCAAGGCATACAATATAGGTGCAAGAAGGCATTCTAAGAGAATTCATCCTAGACTATTGGGATCATGGCACGACAACATAAATGGCCTTTAGCAGCGGTCTTTTAGATGCGATTTTTAATACCGTAGCTAAATATTTTTTTTAATAGGGTTTGGCACCGATTTACTAAAAACCGCCACAAACCCCACTTTCTTTACAGTGTCGATGCTTCACCCCACCACCCGACCCCAACGCCCCTCCCCAACCCCCTTTCTCCCCAACCCCCATGACACCACCTTCTCCCCCCGGCGATCCCCAAACCCTAGATTGGATCACCACCCATAAGCATGCCCCGCCACCCACCAGCGCGCCTTGCCGCCGGCCCCTCAAAGCCCTAGCTCAGATCCCAGGTATGGTAATTGATAACTAGTGATTTCCCGAAGATGCTATTTTTTATTTTTATTACATTTTAGGGTATCTAATTTTTCACATTATTTTTATCCCCTTGTTGTCATTTTTGAGAATCCAATGAGTGTATGATATTATTTTATGTTCTATTCTAGATACCATGGTGTAAGATATTGATTTTATTTTCCATTGAGTTCACCTTTGGTTTATTATCAAAATAAATTATATAATGGTTTGTGAATTGAGGTATTAAATTAAAATCCTATTGGTTTTTGCATCAATTTTCTTTTTTTTAATGTGTAATCAAAAGTCAGATGATTAGAGGACTTGGATTTTTTACCATAATTTTAAAGTAACTCTTTCTCATGTTTCATAATGTATAATGAAAGTGTGTTTTCCCACCCATGTTTTAAATTAGAAATGATGGGTGTTTTATAATCATGAAATGAAATATGACATGGTTTAATTTTTACATTGAGGTCAAATATCTATATTTATATTTTAGTTCAAACTAGAATATATTAAATGTTTTATAAAAGTAATTTCCAAGATTCCATAGGTAGATCCCACATGGAAGGTTTAGTTCACACCATACATACACATCTAGGTGTATATAGATCTTAGGTTTCTATTTTAGGTTCATATTTATTTTTCAATTCATTGATTCTTAGTTTGGACAATTTATGGATAAGTGGTGTATATTTAGTGGATATTGTTTATTAGTGGTGATGCAAGAGATGTTCAGGTTCTATTTATTTTTTCCCATGGTATGTTCTATGGGCCATTTTTCCCAGATGTATGTTCTACTTCTATTATATTTAATTCATTTTTAATTTTTTGGAAGAATTTTTGTTTAATAATTATCTATTTTATTATTCATATATTTCATTTAAGATTTTTCATTTGCATGGAATTAAAATTCTGGGAATTGTAATAATAATTTTTAATATATTCATCTTTTGTTTATTATTACCATATATGGGTTATACCATTCTCAGGTTTATGGTCTTGATACTTAGTTTTTTTATATCATATAGGTATCAAGAATGCAATTAATCCCTTATGGAGTATTGTTTTTGGTAACAGATCAACTCATCCAGGGTTGGTTCATTAAAAATTGTATCAGAACATCGGTTTCCCAAAAGGGAACCATGTTCTAAATGAAATATATATTTATATGGGTGCATTTTGGTTTGATTGAGTTAGTTTTATTGTTGGGACTCTAGAAGTAGTTTATTAGTGAGTTCTTGATCAACGTCTATTTTGATGGAACTTCAGCCATTATTGGTTGTCGATATTTGAATATTGAATTTTCAAATTCATATTGATCACCAGTTATGGTGTATATATCCTAATTTTAAATTTATTGGGTTTCATAAGGGTTTCCTTGGATTTCTGGTGAAAATGGAATTGGGATAAATGGAATCAGTTTTGTATACACAAACTATAAAATGGGGTAGTGACTTAACTCATACTAAAAGATATGTTTTAAAAATTAATGCAGGAATAACATCCATCCCATTAAACCATGTGGTTGATTCTGGTATAAATTTGCATCCCATTTGGATTTTTTTACTTAGAACCCTTCATTATAGGGTCATTGGAATCATTTCATAAAAAGGGAAATGATCTGATGTGGTCCTTGTGAGTTTTGAGGGGGGCTGTATTTTGATTGGATTTATCACGTGCCTTTTTTATGTGTTATTTTTTTATATTACGGTTTTTCAAAAGGGAGTATATAATTAAAGATATATTTAAATTTAAGTGATGTATTAAGAATTTTTATAATATATTGTTGTTCATTGTGAATTCTATTTGGAATTGGATGATTTCATTATGAAATATAAAATATATATTAGTTTTAAAATAGGTCGGTGATTTATTTATAAATGTATATTTGACCCTTTTAGATTGTACATCTAAAAATGGTCAATTTATAAGTGAGAAAAGTGTGGTTTATATTTATTATAAAAGGGGTGTGGTTTGAAATAAATAAATTCTATTAAAAATATAAATTTTGTTGTTCACATCAATAAAGTTAGTAGTTATAAAAAATATTAATGGATGTGTATTAATCTCCTTTGATTTCCTTCTATTATTCTTGGATATTTATCAAACTCTAAATGGAGTGTAAATCATTTTTGTTTCCTATAAATGTTGTATTATTTTTTTATATGTATGTTTTTTTGGTATATTTCCCCATATAACTTGGTTGTATTGGTGAGTTGATGTGGTATAATCTTTTTGGATTTTGTGGTGATGGTATTTTTGGGGGAATTTGTGACTAATTGGTTTATGTAAATTAAGGAATTGAGGTGGATTTGGTTTTATGTGTTCAATGGGTGATCTTTTAGTTACTTTTTCATGAGCTCTGGTAGTTGGGATGTTCAAGACTCACTATATTATGTTTCCGTAGACTTACACTATCGTATATGTTTGGTCATTTTAGATTACATGTACTTCGATCATGACATGTGATCAAGTCTCATTAATCCATCAAGGTCAATTTCTATTTCAAGTGGGCCACAAGCTCTCTTACTAGTAACACCCTGAAAAGAGTTTAAAATGGATGCTTCAACTTTCCCTTTCTAAATTCCACTATAACATCCAATTCAAACCATGTATTTCAATGAATTTCCATTGTCATAGTAATAATTCACTACCATGCCAAGACAGTCCACACTAGGACCAAGAGAAACAAGAAGACAACCCAACCTATATATATCAAAGAAGACATGGATTTTTCATATCCTTGTTATTCCACTACCCACCAATGTGTCAAATAATACACTTTATACTTACCTAACAACTTAGATACAAAAAAGGAAAATATCACAATGCCAACTATAATATCTTTCTGACAGAGGTCCAAATTATGTTTCAATCCCCATTAATGGTCCATGATCCTCCCCAGATCTGAAAATTTTAATCACTCTCAGGGTCACAACATGTTGCTACCCATAACACTTCGCCACAATACCCCACATGTTCTAAAATTCTCAACCCCAAACCATACCCAACTCTTGGAATCTTAATTTGAGGCCACTAATTTAAGGTAAGTGTTTGTTTCAATTTTATATTCCTAACTTGTATTCAATTATTATATGATTAATCAAGCCCTTACCATAGTAAAATCAATGCAATGGCGTCATTAGTTTTTTCATCTGTTTTGGTTGGGCACGACATACAAAAAACTACAGAGATGGGATCCTTGTTCTCATCTTCTTTTATGGATCTTTTTAATTTGCATGCTTTGGTTTTATAGTGGGTGATTTACCATATGTATTTAAATAGGAAAACCTAATGTAACATATTTATATATTTTGTGAACTAGTATATATGAATCTCTTTATCTATTTAGTAGTAACTACGTGTTTCAATTTTTTTATTATTGTGTAGGAACATTGTGAAATACATGGATAAAATCTGGATCACATTACCAAGGAACACACCTCAGTATGTTAAGGGTTTGAAGGAGTTTTTAGATTTTGCTATTTCAAATCGATCCGTTGATTAGAGAATAAGATGTTCATGTCCTACATATATATTTTGAAGACGGTTGAAGAGAGATGAAGTTTATGAACATTTAATACTGAAGCAATTCCCTGGTCAATATTGGCATTGGATTTGGCCTGGAAATTTGAACATTACAGAAAGGAGGAGCACTAATGTAAATCCACAGAATGAGCTCTAAACATCATCGACAATGTAAAATGAAATGCAAAACCTCATAAATGATGCATTCGGTGCTGCAAGACACCACTATCAACATAAAACCATAACAGAACAACCAGATGAGGTTGCTATGAATTGCAACATGACTAGATATGTTTTTGAGACTGTAACACAACCATATCAAGATTGTAACAAATCATTGGATCCTCCCCTTTATTCTGTGGATACAAATGTAAGATAAAACTTCACTAAGGAAAATATGTTTCTAGATTTAGTTGATGATGGAAATAAAGAGTTGTATAGTGGATGTTTGAAATATTCAAAGCTTTATTTTATTCTGAAGTTGTACCATATCAAATGTCTATGTCGAATTACAAATAATGCAATGTCCATGATATTGGAATTGTTGTCTATTTCATTTCATGAAGAAAAAATCCCTGAGTCTTTTTTATGATATGAAAAAAGTTGTTAATAGGCTTGGTCTGAATTATACAAAAATACATGCATGTCCCAATGATTGCATGCTTTGTTGGAAAGATGATTCAAGAAGACGGAATTTCCAAAAAATGATCTTCTTCTAGATGGAAGTCAATGGGTGATGTTGGATGTTTGGATCAACATAATTTCATGAAGAAGAAGAATGGTAACATGCCTGCAATGGTTTTGCATTACATTCCATTAAAGCCTTGATTACAAGGATTATTCATGTCATCGAAAACCTCCAAACACATGAATTGGCATTCTGTAGATAATACAAATGATGGGTTAATGATACATACATGATATTCACAATAATGGAAGACATTTGATTGATTAAATCCAAATTTCTCAGATGATCCTAGGAATGTCTGATTGGGATTGGCTCCTAATGGATTCAACCCATTTGGGACTTTGAGTACTAGTTATAGCATTTCACCAGTTTTTTTGATCCTTTACAATATACCTCTATGGATGTGTATGCAAAAAACATCTTTTATCATTTCAATGTTTATTTAGGGAATCTAAATACCTTGAAATGATATTGATGTATACTTACTGCGTTAGATCACCAAATGGGTGACCATATAAGTTGCACACAACATGTGAACATTTAATCAATGAGAATCTAGTACATATGTAACACCCCAGGTAAATAAAGAATATGACATTTTCATATTTATCCATATTTGTGAATAAAATATTAATATTACTTTAAAGGGGACGCTATGCTCGATGGCGTACCCAACACGCAACAACGAGTTTCTTGGGAATCTTACATTGCACTCTAATAATAAAATAATATTATTTTAAATGGCAGTTAACATGTAGTCGTTGTATTGGAGAGAATGGATATAAATAAATAAATATGATTATATATGTTTTTAAATGTTTTTACATTTATCCAATAAAATATAAAGGCTTAAAATACGGAAAGAATTCAATTTTAGGCGTATATGCACTAGTTTTCACTAAAGGTTCACTTATCGCCTTTTGATGGCGAACCGTCATTAAATATAGATTTGTTCACTCTTATACATTCTATTGGACCAAATAAAACTCTTCTTTCGAATCGGGACATCAAAATTTACTTTGTGTAAATTTTTGGTATCTTTCCGACAAAGTTCATTTTTTAATGAATAGTGTAAAATGTTGTATTTTAATTCAAAACCGATTTTTAATCTAATTTATTTATATGATTAGATTATATTTTTAATTGGTTTTAAAGTGAAATTAGAATATATTTTTACCATTAAATTCAATAGTGGTCGTTGGAATTAATTTCACTTTGAAATCGGACTTAAACTAGTGTCAATCTTTTGATACTTATTGTTTCATTAAAACACGCTATTTGCTCTGACAGCGGGAATTAATTATTAAATTAATTAATGTGACTTATATGTTTTGAATTTTTTAAAATAGACTTCATTTTTTAATTCTGAATATCAAATATATCTTAGGGTGAAAATTTGGGTTTTTTCTGAAAAACTTCAATTTTGGATGAATAGTGAAACCACTAAGTGGTACTTATAAAAACTGATTTTTCCGTTTAAATGAAGTTTTGACACCTTTGTGTTTTTAATTTCAAAAATCCGACATACATGGTTTTCATTAAGAAGTAAAATTTGGTTCAATGGGATTAAAATAATTTTTTGTTGAATAGTAACTTATTAAGTTTTTAATCGCGATTAGAGGTAATTAGTGTAGTTTAAGGTAAAAATAATGTTTTAATAATATGAAATGAACTTGAAACATGTCCTAACATCATTGGATGTGTCATGGCCGACCAATACAAGCCATGGGTCAACTTGGGGACCCCATGGAGCCACTTTGGTTGGGAAATGACATAAATAACTTTTTATTTAATGTTAAAGTAAAAATGACACACACATGAGATGTTTTACTAAAACAATTTTTACATGGGGTTATACAAGTCAGATATTTGACTATAAATAGTCATTGGAAAGATAATACGATTTCCAACATCATAGTAGTTTTTTTATAATTTTTAGACATTATATAAATTAAATTATTTATGACATCATGATGATGCAGTGATGACCTCATTATTTAACGATTTAAATAAAATGGAAAGATAATGTAATATCTAAGACCTACACATGTCCAAAACCTATTGGATGAGTGGATTTAGAACCCTTATCACCTTATCCTTGAAATAAATCAATGTGGGACCTCTTAAATCTGAATACCATTTTTTAATAAAGTGACTTTTCTTTACTTTCCAAGAGTGCCCCTCCTCACCTCTTATAAAAGGCCCCCACCTCTACCTCCTTACCCACACTCCCAAAGCCTTTGGCTCGGACAAAACCTGCCCATTTTGTCTCTCCACATCCCTCTATTACTCCTTGAAGCCTCACTTTGGGCAGAAGTCTTCCCAAGGAAGCCTTTGAGCTCAAACCACGGGGAGTTACCCGATTTTAAGGTAATGTCTTCTTTTGAGTCCTTTTGTTTTTTTTGCTTCTCCAACCCCCTGAACTATTTTTATTCTATTCTTTTTTAACAACTCCAGTATCCTCAATATTCTAGGATGTTGTTATAAGAAGGATTAGTGCTACACTTACACACACCTACATCTAATGGTTAAATAACATACTGTTTCCGTGGATGGAGAATTTCTGCCTCACAAAACAATGATTGTTCAACACTCATATAACACCTTCAAAGGTGGCCATTAAGATGTCAATATATTTATATATGATATTTAATATGTATATATTTTAATTAAGCTTCTTTATTTTGCATTTTTGTCTTACCTTTATGGATTCCATTATGGGTATACGCGATATCTTCATTTTAGGAAGTGCGGACTACCGCCCCCTCAAAGTGATGTGATTCGTTAATGCCATACGTGGGACGTATAAAGGATGGATTTAATGTTATTATATATAATGTTATACTGTAATTATTATATACCTCTATATCATTATTATTTCTTCCCATTAAATTATGAGATAGAAATGAAAGTAGCGTTCATGCGTACGTACGGCTTACCGTCTCCATGAACGGTGCATTTCATTTCTTATCCCCAAATGTAATGTACTATTATAAGTACATATATATAATTTATATATATGATGAATGATACATATACATGATTAATATAATTCTGGAATTCAAATATACATACCTCTCATTTAGTTTTAATTTAATTAATATGACAATGAAATGAAAGTAGCGTTCATGCGTACGTACGGCTTATCGTCTCCATGAATGGTGCATTTCATTTCTTACCTATAAATGATTATGTGATATTATAAATACATGTATATTATAGATATATATGATATATATGATATACAAATCAGGAATTTCATTCTGGGTATAAAGAACCTTTGACCACATGAACAACATGTAATTGAAAGAAGTCCACTTTCGACTTAAGAACCAAATATCGACAAAACAAACATTATTAACATAAATGATTACATAATGTTTATAACATGGAAATAAGTGATATAAAAGGAATAATTAACTTGAAAAAGGTTCTTAAGAAAATATAAATTAACTCAAGTTTATTATTTAGGACGTTAAAGAACGATCGAGTCAAGTCGGACCCGAGGTAAGGGATCCTACACCTCTCTTTCATTTTAAGTACATTATTTTATGTCATTCCTTTAAAAGATCATATTTATAGTTATTGGGATATTCTTTTATATTACTCTTACTGTAATTTTTATGTTCATATGATGAGAGACCCTATTCTCTCTCATCAATCCATTTTGGATGTTTTGAGTGGCGCCGTTAGGCAGCCAAATTTTTCGTAAGAGATCCAACCTCTCTCTTTCTTTTTAAGTACTCTCCTTTATGTCACTTCTTTTAAGCTCCACTTTGTTATTTTGGGGGATGTTATTTTATATTCCTCTTTCTATAAACTTTATTTTAATATGATTAGATACCCTATTTTATCTCATCAATCCATTTTTTATGTTTTATGTGGCGCCGTTAGGCTGCCGAGTTTTCGTAAGGGATTTTTCATCTCACTTTTATTCCCATGAGATTTATGCTACATTTGCAAAAATTTCCTTTGAGTGGTGTACGTACTAACCATTATTATACTCTTTTTTTAATATAATTTCGTTTTATGAGTATTTACATCAATGATGTATTGTCCTTCTTTCATGGGGTGTATGTTTTGAAAGATACCCAAGTCGGTAAGGGAACCTTTCACCCCCCTCTTTTTAAAAGACTTCTTTTGTTGGGTCATTTAATTTACATATTTTTATGTTGGGATATGTTCTCATATATCCTTATTGATGTAACTTTTATGTCCAAGTGATGAGATACACTTTTTATCTCTCATCAACTCATTTTGATGTGACGCCGTTAGGCTGTCAAGGGAACTTCTTAACCCAATTTCGATTTCTTTGGATTCAACATGTTTTTATTGAATATTTCATCCTTTGAATATGTTTGAATGACCTTTGATAATTTTACAATTAATATCCACTTATATTTGGTTTATTCATTTTTCACACATAATTATGTAATTTATTTATCCTTAAACCAAGGATATCGTCTTTGTATGGGACTACGTCTCAATCTCCTTTCATTGAGACATATTTTGTTTTATACACAACTTTCTTTTATACGGTGTATAAACCCCTTTGACTTTTACTTTTATACAAAAGGAATCTTTTTATATGAAGCGTTTTACTAAATGACAAAAAGGAATGTTTCTTTTAACGTACGTGGTGACAACGACCTTTTCCGCTGTCGCGAGTATTATTTATTCTTTGGCTTCCTCAACAAGCCGTGATGTTTTTAAAATGAAATAAATACCATATACTCTTTTACGTATTTTGGTATTGAAAATGGTTTTTATAATGGATTTGTTATGTCAATATATTTGAGTGATATATTGTGATCAAAGTGTGGAAATGTTTTCTTTCCATTATATTTGTTTTATGTCTTATGATTTTATTATGGTACTTGGACATTTAACGGATGGTTACATGATAAACCATATGACGGGTGGTGCCGTGAATACCAGGATGGGTGGTTACGTTATAACCTCCAATGCATTGGGTATGTAAGTCATCAGTATGGCTATTCCATTAAGTATGTATGGAAATTGGCCGTATGGATATTCCATTAAGTGATATGCGTGGAAGTCGATCGTACGGTTATTCCACTTAAGTATGTTTATGTCCCAAGTAACCTTTATATATGTTATGTGTTCTTTATATGGGTTTTATGGTAATCCTTTGGTTACAAAAAGGTAAGTAATGATACTTTATTCAGTGAAGAGTTTTTACTAATTCATGAAGGTGAAGGTATTACTTTGATAAAGTATACATGGTTTACTTGTTGTTTTGAAAAACTAACAGTTTTCATTCTTTGTGTATCCCTTACTGAGCTTTTTATGCTCATCACAAGTTTTTGAAATGTTTTTCACAGGACTTAGTGTGGAATAGGGTCAAGGATGGGATCAAGGGAAAGTCATGCTACCTAAAACATGGAACTATACATGTTTCTTTTTAAGAGTTTTTATTTTATGGAAATTTAGTAGTAGCGACTACTTTGTAAACTTTTGAGATGTAATAGTTATGTCCTAATTCTCTAAAACTCTAAACCTGAAAAGATCTTCAATGTGAATTACTCATTTAATTCAATATTAAGTAAGGTTTAAGGCTGGGGCCTTATAGTTGGTATCAAAGGTCGGTTTAGATAACTTTAGAGGTTAGGGTATTCTCTAAGCATAAGTGACATTACCATAATGGTTAGGATTTCAGAAAGAGTCCTAGTTTTAGAAAAAGTGAATGAGTAAGTATATCTTAGTGTTTACCTTCCTCATTAGTACATGATGGTTTTGTTGATATACTCACACTGACATTTCTGTTTTTAGTGAATGGATGGATCTAGCAGGCACCAAAGAGACAACAGGTTTGAAGGAAACAGTGGTGGTTCTCTGATTAAGACACTAGATAAAATGGGGGATTCAATGAGGAAACTCATGGTTGTTCTAAACCAACTATCAAGGAGTCATGATCAACCACTTGAACCTTGGTATGTTCTGTAATGCATCATGTACGAGAAGACCAATCGATGTGGAAGTTCAGGTAATAATTATAAAGGTAACCATTAGAGTTTATATGATCCTTACTTTTAAGGTAATTATGGGTTATTATATGATATGATGGAAAATGAAAGGAATGAGATAAACTTGAGGTTAAAATATGTTATGATTATTTTTGAAGATTTTATCTCATTTTGGGGAATGTTTTAAGAATTATATAGTTTTGGAAAAAGGACAACACGCAGACCGTGTGACAACCCGTCGCATCGGACAAAGCTGCGGGAATCGAACCCACAACCAAAGTGCAACTGGTATTTATCGCCTACCACTGGAATACATGAAGTCCCTGGTTAGTTTGACAGATTCCTTTTAGTTGGATGATTTTAGGAATCAAGAGTAATTTTATTTTGGGTTTTCAATGGAAATGGTTAACCTATCATCGAGGATATGTGATTAGGTTAATTACTTTTCAATACGAGACACTAAGAGCAACTGATTTTGTTTGGAGATAAATGTTACGATTTAACTTGGAAGACTATGTGACTAAATCCTTCAAATATTTGGGTTTCAATCTTAGTTTGGTTTACTTTGAAGAATTTTATGGACAAATTGTTTATCGAATGGTCCTCATTGAAATTTGGGTTTTGTTGGACAAATTTTGGAGATTAAGAATAGATTTTCTTTTTATAAAGTGTTATCCTTTTCTGGATTATCTGATCTTGTACTAACCTTTTGGGTTTTGGTTTTGGTTAATGTCTAAAGACATGGGAAGTATATAGTTCTCTTTTTTGGGTTAGGTGATTCTCTAAAAGTTGATTATAGTACTCTTAATGTGAACAATTTTTCCTAAATACTCATCTTTTGGAGAAAATATGAGTTTGTGTAAGGAATCTATTAAAAGTTGAAAGTCAACATGATAAGTGATTATGTTTCCTTATGAATAAATTCCTCAATAAAAAAAGTAACTTAAAACAAAAATGTTTTCTATTAACTTTTCCTACTAGGGAATCGAATACTGTTTAACCCATCACAAGTTTGTGATTTTCTTGTGGTTAACTTTATCCTAAACATGTTTTCTATCACTCTTCATCAGAACATGACCCTATGTTTTCTCCTCCATGTCCATGTTTTCATACTTGGAATCCTAGTATGGATTAACTCGGGTGACCTTTGTACTTATCTTTCTTTATTTTAAAGTGATTGTTTTACCGACTCTTCTTCCGATGTGGGACTTTCAAGGATGTTTCCAAGACCAATTTTAAAATTGCGAGGACGCAATTCCCAAAAGGGGGGAAGGATGTAACACCCCTGGTAAATAAATAATATGACATTTTCATATTTATCCATATTTGTGAATAAAATATTAATATGACTTTAAAGGGGACGCTATGCTCGATGGCGTACCCAACACGCAACAACGAGTTTCTTGGGAATCTTACGTTGCACTCTAATAATAAAATAATAATATTTTAAATGGCAGTTAACATGTAGCCATTGTATTGGCGTGAATGGATAGAAATAACTAAAATATGATTATATATATTTTTTTAAATGTTTTTACTTTTATCCAATAAAAGATAAAGGATTAAAATACGGAAAGAATTCAATTTTAGGCGTATATGCCCTAGTTTTCACTAAAGGTTCACTTATCGCCTTTTGATGGAAAACCATCATTAAATATAGTTTTTTTCACTATTATTAATTCTATTGGACCAAATAAAACTCTTCTTTAGAATCAGGACATCAAAATTTACTTTGTGTAAAATTTTGGTGTCTTTCCGATAAAGTTCATTTTTTAAATGAATAGTGTAAAATGTTGTATTTTAATTCAAAACCACCTTTTAATCTAATTTATTTATATGATTAGATTATCTTTTTAATTGGTTTTAAAGTGAAATTAGAATATATTTTTACCATTAAATCCAATAGTGGTCGTTGGAATTAATTTCACTTTGAAATCCGACTTAAACTAGTGTCAATCTTTTGATACTTATTGTTTCATAAAAACACGCTGTTTGTCATGACAGCAGGAATTAATTATTAAATTAATTAATGTGACTTATATGTTTTGAATTTTTTAAAATAGACTTCATTTTTGAATTCAGAATATAAAATATAGCTTAGGGTGAATTTTTGGTAATTTTCTGAAAAACTTCAATTTTTGATGAATAGTGAAACCACTAAGTGGTATTTATAAAAACTGATTTACCGTTTAAATGAAATTTTGCCACCTTTGTGTTTTGAATTTCAAAAATCCGACATACATGGTTGTCATTAAGAAGTAAAATGTGGTTCAATGGGATTAAAATATTTTTTTTTGTGAATAGTATCTTATTAAGTTTTTAATCGCGATTAGAGGTAATTAGTGTAGTTTAAGGTAAAAATAAAGTTTTAATAATAAGAAATGAACTTGACACATGTCCTAACCTCATTGGATGTGTCATGGCCGACCAGGACAAGCCATGGGTTGACTTGGGGACCCCATGGAGCCACTTTGGTTGGGAAATGACATAAATAACTTTTTATTTAATGTTAAAGTAAAAATGACACACACATGAGATGTTTTACTAAAACATTTTTTACATGGGGTTATACAAGTCAGATGTTTGACTATAAATATTCATTGGAAAGATAAAAATATTTCCAACATCATAGTTTTTTTTTTAATTTTTAGACATTAAATAATTTAAATTATTTATGACATCATGATGATGCAGTGATGACCTCATTATTTAACGATTTAAATAAAATGGAAAGATAATGTAATATCTAATATCTACACATTTCCAAAACCTATTGGATGAGTGGATTTCGAACCCTTATCACCTTATCCTCTAAATAAATCAATGTGGGACCTCTTAAATCCGAATATCATTTTTTAATAAAATGACTTTTCTTTACTTTCCAAGAGTGCCCCTCCTCTCCTCTTATAAAAGGCCCCCACCTCTACCTCCTCACCCACACTCCCAAAGCCTTTGGCTTGGCCAAAACCTGCCCATTTTGGCTCTCCACATCCCTCTCTTACTCCTTGAATCCTCACTTTGGGCAGAAGTCTTCCCAAGAAAGCCTTTGAGCTCAAACCAAGGGGAGTTACCTGATTTTAAGGTAATGTCTTCTTTTGAGTCCTTTTGTTTTATTTTGCTTCTCCAACCCCCTAAACTCTTTTTATTATTTACTTTTGTAACAACTCCAGTATCCTCAATATACGAGGATGTTATTATAAGAAGTATTTGTGCTACACTTACACACACCTACATCTAATGGTTAAAGAACATACTGTTTCCGTGGATGGCGAATTTCTGCCTCACGAAACGATGATTGTTCAACACTCATATAACACCTTCAAAGGTGGCCATTAAGATGTCACTATATTTATATATGATATATAATATTTTTATATTTTAATTAAGCTTCTGTATTTTTCATTTGTGGATTACCTTTATGGATTCCATTATGGATATACGCGATATCTTCATTTTAGGAAGTGCGGACTACTGCCCCCTCAAAGTGATGTGATTCGTTAATGCCATACGTGGGATGTATAAAGGATGGATTTAATGTTATTATATATAATGTTATACTGGAATAATTATATACCTCTATATCATTATTATTTCATTCCATTAAAGTATGAGATATAAATGAAAGTAGTGTTCATGCGTACGTACGGCTTACCGTCTCCATGAACGGTGCATTTCATTTCCTATCCCCAAATGTAATGTACTATTATAAGTACATGTATATAATTGATATATATGATGAATGACACATATAAATGATGAATATAATTCTGGAATTAAAATATACATACCTCTCATTTAGTTTTAAATCCATTAATATGACAAAGAAATGAATGTAGCGTTCATGCGTACGTACGACTTACCGTCTCCATGAACGGTGCATTTAATTTCTTACCTCTAAATGATTATGTGATATTATAAATACATGTATATTATAGATATATATGATATATATGATATCCAAATCAGGAATTTCATTCTGGATATAAATAACCTTTGACCACACGAACAACATGTAATTGTAAGAAGTCCACTTTCGACTTAAGAACCAAATATCGACAAAGCAAACATTATTAACATAAATGATTACATAATGTTTATAACATGAAAATAAGTGATATAAAAGGAATAATGAACTTGAAAAAGGTTCTTAAGAAAATATAAATTAACTCAAGTTTATTATTCAGGACGTTAAAGAACGATCGAGTCAAGTCGGACCCGAGGTATGGGATCCTACACCTATCTTTCTTTTTAAGTGCATTATTTTATTTCATTCCTTTAAAAGATCATATTTCCTGTTATTGGGATATTCCTTTATATTACTCTTAAAGTAATTTTTATGTTCATATGATGATAGACCCTATTCTCTCTCATCAATCCATTTTGGAATTATTGAGTGGCGTCGTTAGGCTGCCGAATTTTTCGTAAGAGATCCAACCTCTCTCTTTATTTTTAAGTACTCTTCTTTATGTCACTTCTTTTAAGCTCCACTTTGTTATGTTGGGGGATGTTCTTTTATATTACTCTTTCTATAAAATTTATGTTAATATGATGAGATATCCTATTTTATCTCATCAATCCATTTTTGTATGTTTTATATGGCGATGTTAGGCTGCCGAGTTTTCGTAAGGGATTTTTCATCTCACTTTTATCCCCGTGAGATTTATGCTACATTTGCCACAATTTCCTTTGAGTGGTGTACATACTGCCCATTATTCTATTATTTTTTTAATATAATTTCGTTTTATGAGTATTTACATCAATGATGTATTGTCCTTCTTTCATGGGGTGTATGTTTTGAAAGATACCCAATTCGGTAAGGGAACCTTTCACCCTCCTCTTTTTAAAAGACTTATTTTGTTGGGTCTTTTAATTTACATATTGTTATGTTGGGATATGTTCTCATATATCCTTATTTATGTAACTTTTATGTCCAAGTGATGAGATACACTTTTTATCTCTCATCAACTCATTTTGATGTGACGCCGTTAGGCTGTCAAGGGAACTTCTTAACCCAATTTCGATTTCTTTGGGTTCAACATGTAGTTATTGAATATGTCATCCTTTTAATATGTGTGAATGACCTTTGATTATTTTACACTTAATATCCACTTATATTTGGTGTATTCATTTGTCACACATAATTATGTAATTGATTTATCCTTAAACCAATGATACCATCTTTGTATGGGACTACGTCTCAATCTCCTTTCATTGAGGCATATTTCGTTTTATACACAACTTTCTTTTATATGGTGTATAAACCCCTTTGACTTTTACTTTTATACAAAAAGAATCTTTTTATACGAATCGTTTTACTAAATGACAAAAAGGAATGTTTCTTTTAACGTACACAGTGACAACGACCTTTTCCGCCGCTGTGAGTGTTATTTAGTATTTGGCTTCCTCAACAAGCCGCGATGTTTTTAAAATGAAATAAATACCATATACTCTTTTATGTATTTTCTTATTGAAAATGGTTTTTGTAATGGATTTGTTATGTCAATATATTTGAGTGATATATTGTGATCAAAATGTGGAAATGTTTTCTTTCCATTATATTTGTTTTATGACTTATGATTTTATTATGGTACACGGACATTTAACGGGTGGTTACGTGATAAACCATATGACGGGTGGTGCCTTGAATACCAGGACGGGTGGTTACGTTATAACCTCCAATGAATTGGGATTGGAAGTCGGCCGTATGGCTATTCCATTAAGTATGTATGGAAATTGGCCGTATGGCTATTCCATTAAGTGATATGTGTGGAAGTCGACCGTATGGTTATTCCACTTAAGTATGTTTATGTCCCAAGTTACCTTTATATATGTTATGTGTTCTTTATATGGGTTTTATGGTAATACTTTGGTTACAAAAAGGTAAGTAATGATACTTTATTCAGTGAAGAGTTTTTACTACTTCATGAAGGTGAAGGTATTACTTTGATAAAGTATACATGGTTTACTTGTTGTTTTGAAAAACTAACAGTTTTCATTCTTTGTGTATCCCTTACTGAGCTTTTTATGCTCATCCCATGTTTTTGAAATGTTTTTCACAGGACTTAGCGTGGAATAGGGTCAAGGATGGGATCAAGGGAAAGTCATTCTACCTAAAACATGGAACTATACATGTTTCTTTTTAAGAGTTTTTATTTTATGGAAATTTAGTAGAAGCAACTACTTTGTAATCTTTTGAGATGTAATAGTTATGTCCTAATTCTCTAAAAATCTAAACCTGAAAAGATCCTCAATGTGAATTACTCATTTAATTCAATATTAAGTAAGGTTTAAGGCTGGGGCCTTATAACATATGAGTCTACAATGGTCATTTTTAAATACATAAATCACTTAAATAGATATGCTTGAAAGAATATGTTGTGCGACACAATGGCTTAATTACGAAACATCATACCCCCAAGGGAAAACAATTTGACTACCTACCTAAAGGTTATATATGACGCCTCTCCTGATATAAGATTCATATTTCTTGATTTTTGGGAGAAATATGAGAAATGGTTCAGTTCCATGATAGTATGGAAAATGTTCCTATGCCTATACATCATAAAGGATCCAATGGGAAACTCAAATAGGATGTATGAGTGGGGTTTTTCTTATGTTGATCTATCCAATGCTTCTTTCGTATCGTGAACTGGGTGTCTAATGATAGAGATATAGATGAACCTATGTTAAAATTTTTTGAGTTATAATAGAGGTTAACGAATTCAAAATAACTGGAAGATGAAATAGAAAAGGGAAAGTGGTATAAGAATAAGAGAGGGGTAAACTTGTAAATTCACCACTACATTTTATTGGATACTAGGATTATGCCATGTGATTTTTCTATCTGCATTACTTTACTCATTGAATGGTTCATTTGGTTGTGCTTAGTTAAGCATCTCTTTTCATATTGACTATATTATGTATTACGTTGGTGTTTTGGTATTCTTGGGGTGGTTTTTTTTCAAGGAACTGGTAGAGGGGCTCCAGAAACTGGTTATTTTTTTGTAAATATGATCTTTAACAACAGGTTTATCTGCTACTAAATGTCAATATTTTTCTATTAGCATTACTTTCAACCGCTGTTACGGTCTTAAATTTAGAGGCGGTTCTAACCTCTGCTCTAGTGGCCCATATTCTGCATTTTTTTCTTGGTGGTTATATTTCTTATCATGGTGGTTTGTTCCCATAGGCCATTACTTTTTTTAGGAGTGTTTTTAACCACTGCTAAAAAAATTAACACCCTGCCCGGAAAAACTGCCTCCAAAAACAATATAATCGTCGTGAAAATGCACAAACTACGACGGTTCCCATAAACCGCTACTAAACCGCTTTAACCACAAGAAATAGTTTCCTAACACGCAATTTAGTGATTTTTTTTCAAAAACCACCATAGAAGAATATGGCAGCATTTTAAACCACCTCCATATCCAAAAATAACCACCGCAAAATTGAAATTTTCCTGTAGTGTGGGAAGAGAATATTCCCCTAGTTAGATTTTACTACACAAACAATTTCTTGGTGAAAATAGAGATATATCCTATGATGAATTTTATGGTAGTCCATGCTGATCATCCCTATGCTGAATGGATGTGGGTGAGGTAGCATTACTAGGACCACATCTCGTGCATGAGACTTATGAGATGTTCTGGTTGATTCAGAAGGGGATGGCTACTATGAAGTCTCATCAAAAATCTTATACTGATTACTGTAGATGAACTCTGGAGTTTGAGGTTGGGGATAGAGTTTTCTTGAGTTTTGTTCTGAGGTTGGGACACAACCATGAGATAGGGTAATCTTTCACCGAGATACATCGGTCTATTTGAAATTCTAGAGAGGTTTAGTCTAGTTGACTATTGTTTATAGTTACCTCATAGGTATAGGACTATGAATGACTTCTTCCACATTTCATAGTTTTGATGTTACATTTAGGATCTGTCTCACACCTTTCATCTCGAGGAAGTGGAGTTAGAGGAATATGAGTCCTTTTAGGAAAATACCTTTCATATTGTGGATCGTATCATGAAGGTTTTCTATGGACGGTATGTTCCATTCGTATGGGTGTTATGGTTGCACGGCCACGTGCAGGATGAGACTTTGGAGAGGGAGGCTGATGTATGATTGCAATGGCCAGAGTTATTCTATGAAGTTTCTTCACCACCCCTGGAAAGGAAATTTTTGGATGAATTGCTCTAAGGGGGAAATTTTTAAGAACATGAATCCTCCTTTGTGGTGTGGATGCTTCCATTTCAGTTTGTACATAAGAATATGGGGGGAAAGAGGTCAAGGTATGGATTCAATCATGTTACATGATGTTACTGGGAACTACAGGTCATGTAATTATAGGTACATGCCAAGTATGTTAGGTCAAATTACATGTAATCTCAGTACAAGACAACATAATGGACTTGAATGAATCATTAATGAAACAGTGTATAATCATAGGTAGATGTCTTGTACTTATTTATTGATTAGATTAGGAAGTAGCATCATTCTTGAGAAAATGTATAAAGGCTCTCCCAGGTTGAAAAACAAGTAGCGCCTAATGATAATTTTCCATCTAAATATTTATCTGAACACTGATTCCTTCCTCTTCTATTGTGTTTGAACCTGATCAGTAACATCTCTATTCATATTAAGTCATTATTTAGGGCTTCTTCTCTAAATGAAGTCATTTAAGGTTGAGAATTTATCATCATGTTGTATATCTACATTGTTCAAGCTTGAATTGAGGGTTTTGGTTGGATGAGGAGGGTCTTACTATGATGTGGTAGGTGTATCTGTGCCTTTCTCTCAATGTCAAGTTGTTTATATGTGTCGCAGTGCCATTTTTCCATGTCTAGGGCATATCATTGAATGTAAATTGAACCTTGTTGTTTCCAAAGGGTGATTAGGTCATGAATTAAATTAATTTTATCATGTTTGACCTTGTTCGTTTGATTAATGGCCAATATGTGGATGCATTTCACTTAGATGACCATTGTTTATCCATTTGGCCTAGGATACTTATGGGCATGCCTTTGTTTTCTTTTGGGGTTTTTTAAACATAACTGGAGAATTGAATGGCACCCACATGAGATGAATATTTCTTAAGACTTATGAGAGTTTAATTCACATGTTTTCTAGTTATATATAAAGTACCCATGTGATAATATATGATTATTCCATGTAATTGTTGGATTAAAAATTAGTCTAGGGGTACAACTGTCCATGTGTGTATAATTGTTTATGACCTGTGATAGTTTAATTCACTTTTTTCATGTTTTATATGATTCAGACATGAGTTTTTATTATATTAACCATGTTGTGATGTAGTTTACAAGTATTTTATTTTATGCTAAATTAACGACATATCGACCTAAACCTTATCGACTATTATGCCTCTATGTAAGGATTTTCATGACTACAATTGAGGATATGTGTGTCTGTTGGAGTGGATTTGTTATGCCAGCGGGAGAGGATAGGTTATGCTAGTGGCTTGGGTTTTTTTATGTATGTGGGAAAGATGTTGAGTTGTATATTGAAATGTAATGACTTATGATGCATCTTCTATGCCAAAAAAATAATGGATTTGGTCTTCAATTATTTCTGTTTAGATATCCTATTGAGGTATCTTTTGCGCTTACTTTATATAGGGGATTGACGGGCTTAGGATGGATCCGCATACTTATATAAATCAATGTTATTGAATTAATTAAAGAACATGAATTAAATTTAAAATGAAGCCAGTTCTTGTAGGATTGATTACTTTTGAGTACTTCATAGTTTACTTCATTTAATTTTTGTATACTACATGTTTCATATAACCATTGATTGATAGGCATAGATCTTTGGTGGATGCCTACTGGGATTTCCTTCTCACGCCCTGTTTGAGTCATGATATTGGACCCAAACATATTATAATTTTTCCCATATCACTCAGTGAAAGGACCCTTCTACCAGTACATGAGATGTATTTTAGGATCTCGGGAGAATGAGACAGAGTCGAGGCTTGTGATGCATCTTATATTCCTTTTATTCTTTTTTTGGAACATATATTTTGGATTTAAAAAGTGTACCTATTTTCTCTGTTTTTAAAACCTACTATTCTACATCATCTTTTGTATGAAATTATGCTTAGTTATTTATCATAACAGTCTTCTGCTTTTTATCTAAGATGTATATTTTTTACTGCTTCTGCTACTATATTATTATTTATTTCTCTATGTTACACTCTACTAATGAGGGAATAGTTTCCCCACTATCACACCCTAGTCATTTACTAGTATTCAAATGCCTTTGGTATTTGTGGAATTTCACTTGAGGCCATGTGGATAACCAGGTATGGGGCACCTATTGAGTGGCATCCGGATCAGGAACATTACACATGTTCAACATTGGATGAGGGAAGATCTATGAGGATATGGTAGGTGGTTTGAGTTGTTTTCCCTCAGTGGTCAGAATCTATAAAACCCATCATTGTTCTATGAGACATACCCTTTCAACATCTCCCCCAAATTTATAATTTAATTAAATTGTAATACATACCATGCCTTTGTAAACTACATCTAATTTAAAATCAACACCATGGGTTGATCGACCATACCTTTTTAACCCCAATGATTGTGAGTCACATTATATTCTTAATTTAGCTTTTTTTCCTTGTCTTGTTGATCAACCTTATGGGGTCTATTCTACTATATATAACATGAATTGTTTAATGAAATTTTTTATGGTAGTTATATGAGATAATACCTTACATATCTATCCATTAATAAATGGATCGACTAAATAAATTGGACACATGATAAAGCATTTACCTGAGTAACTTAAATGGTTACTTAATTGACCACCTTGAACAATAAAAAAATTATGAGATAAATGGATAAAATAAATGAAATGGTCCCTCTTTATAGAAATTTCTCATATGTACATTCTTATTTAATTAATTCACCATAGTGTCGATGGTGAAACAAGGGGTTCTTAATTATGGACCCCTTGGATGGACTCTCCATGCCTTATTGTTACAATTTATTAGTGTTTAGGATGTATGTCAAACCTGCTATCCCAATGATTGGGCTCCCAGTGCATTTTCTATTTTACCTCTCGATGAGCGACACTAGTTCCCCAAGGGAGTCCCCTTGGACAAGATCAATGGCACAATGTATATACAATTACATGTGAGAGAATCGGGACCGTAGGTGTGATAATTGGTACAAACTCAGAGGTTACTTCTTGACATTTTCCAGAACATTTCTTGAGTGATACTTGGGAATTCATTCCTAGGTCACATTGGATGGACTCCTTAGTAATTTGACTTATGTTGATCCCCTAGAGTGATAAATGGAAATTACCATTGAATTTACAGGGATGGGATCATGGTGACTCACTATATTTTATAAATAGGTTTTCATTTTTTTCAAAAGTAAATGAATGATTTTAAATGATAAATGATATTTTTGTTTTGGAATCAAAGATAGACGTCTTCCATATCCTTTCAAAAGAATGGGAACAATCCATATTCTCACATTTTATACCTCTCACTTTACCATTATTTTCTCCCTTGATTCGGACTCGCCAGCTTAATCTGGAATAGTTAATTTGGATAGGTGTCCAAATGGAACCCAGTTATATATGTTTGTTTATTTACTTCTGTTACACATTTATTAAATTTGGAAAAATATTGATTTTATATTTCCGGAATGGCTTGATCTAGGCACCACTGGTGGTGGCCTACTAAAATTGTATCTCACACCCTACTCGAGATGCCTTTGCTACTTGAGTAGACTTTATGGCTGCATGTATAGAAAAAGGGTATAACCAAGATTCAATTGTCTAATTTCCATATTTAGGATGGTATTGGGGGAAGAGGACTGAGCCTATGCTTAAGATACTAGATGTACCAATTTTTGACCTTTTTATATAATTTGATAGCACATGGTATATTCATGCATTCCTTCCCCCTTTAATATTAATTTTTTATAGCTACATGTATAACAAGATATTGATTTGTGTATGTTTATTATTCATCTTCCACTTATTGTTTATTTAGATTCCATGTCTTATTATATTTATTTTGCTGCCATCTTTTTATTATTTCATTTCTACTACGTTACCATTATCAAATTTTACAATCACCCAGATTAATGAGGGAATAGTCTCCACATAGACACACACTAGGCCCTTGTAGCTAGTCGACAGCTTCTAGCATTCAGGGAACCATGCTTGAGATCTTATGGCCACCAAATCAGGGCACTTCTAATTGGAATTCAGGGTGGGACGCCAAAAAATAAAACCTAGGTTTTGGATAAGAAAATATTCCTCAGTATATGGTAGGTCGTCTATAGATTTCCCCTTATAGTTATTCATTTTTATAAAATGTTTCCATGTTCCACATGCCGGACATACCAGATATTGCTTTAAATGCATAAATTACTTTAACTCAAATTCCTTAGACCACTATATGATGTGTTTAAACCCTCCTTAGTATGGATAGAGGTTCCAACCTCATTTAAAACCACACCTTTATGGTGGGTTCATTTCATCTCCATTTCTATATAATTTCTTCAATTGTTAGATCTACCCATTGGGTGAACTTTTAATTTATGTATTAAATTGTGATTCATGTTTGTATAAAAAACAACTTGAGTTGTGTTTTCATTATTTTTCTTGTAATTGTATTTCCAAATGTGATATAAAGTAATTTCTTGAAAAAAATGTATTCTAATAAAACACCTTGATGAGATGCATATTCCTCAAATTGGAAAATAGATTTATGTGTTATGCATTCCTTTTCCTTATGGTATGTGTGTTTCCATGGATCGTTTGGTATTATTTACTTTTATGTGTGTTTCATGTGTATGTGTCTATTTTGATAAGAATGTGGAGTGGAAAATGGTTGTTAACCTCTTAATTCATTCGTGATTCATTTTTCATTCGCTTTAGCTTAGAGTTTTTCATTATTTAAACTAACTGATTGAATGAATTGTGGATTCTAAGAATGATACTCAGGTTTACTTCCAAGGAATTATAAGGATGGAATATTTGTTTCTTGTTTTAATCATCACTAATATATTTTGTATATGATAGGGGACATACTGGCACAACAAGACTAGTTCACCTATCATTCTTATTACCTATGCATGAGCAACATCAGTTCCCTAGGAGAGACACCATGGACTGGATCAGTGGAAAGAAGGTTACACCAGGTCATGAGTGAGACTCATTACCTTAGATGTTAACACTTGGTATGGGATAATAGATCATAATATCACATTAGTTTGGGAGTGACACATTTGAGGCCTTCCAGGGATCTCATTAGACAGACTCTGACGACAGTGAACATTCATGGCATTCTTGGTATGATACATGGGTTCCATGTGATGGTTCACCTTGGATAGGCCAAGAATGTAGAATATTAAATGTTATTTGGCTACTTTTATAGTAAATATTAGTGATATATATTTTGTATCCAGAAGATGCATCTTCCAATCCAAATTACATGTTTTAGTTCGGTCCATCTCATGTAACCTTATTATGGATTTTGTTATCTTTTACCCTTTATACTGTCTGTACATGTTGCCAATCAATCAAAAAATTATGTATTTGGATGAAGGAAGTTTTTTCGGGCCCGGTTTCCTTGTGGAACAAGATTTTGACTTGGTTATTTATTTATTTATAATTTCTTTATTACCATTGATTTACATTCTCGCTTCTTGTTTTATATGAAATAAATGGAATATGCTTTAGAAACCATTGGTGGTTCCCTATTAAGTATATATCACACCATTATTGGGAATCAGTTGTAATAAGGTACCAGATTATATCCTTGTGTTCACAAGTCTAGGTTTATTGGATAGTGCATATGCTTTTTTGCTAGTACTAGAGAGTTTAGAGCAATGTAGTGAGTCAGATCTTAGGATACACATGGAGTTAGACTTTGGGGCATGTAATTTTTTTTATTTTTTTATATTATACTAGTTCTCTTCTATATGTTAACTAATTTATTTTCTAACTTCACCTATACCATTATGAATAGTTATGTTTATCCTATCTATTATATTCTTATGGTACTAGTCATTTTTTATTACTGCTTCTGCTATTACCCATTGATTTATCTTCTCTAGTACCTTTATGC
The DNA here is from genome assembly GCA_963277665.1 of Viscum album. Taxonomy (NCBI): domain Eukaryota; kingdom Viridiplantae; phylum Streptophyta; class Magnoliopsida; order Santalales; family Viscaceae; genus Viscum; species Viscum album. Next base: position 1,585,595,794 of record OY728121.1, on the reverse strand, counting down.
TACACTATCCATGAGGGTGTATTCTATCCAACATAACCCATTATAACCTTTATTCTTTTTTATATCCGATGTATTATGGGCGGAATGCTTTAGGACATGTGGTTTCTAATTTGGCTACAGTTTTCGACAGTATGGCAGGTCGAAACATTATATTCCCTTCTTTCACCTTTTTAAAATATCATTAAACTAGTTTTATATGATAAACATACTATATTAAATATTCTAATATGTTTTCATGTTTTTTTCAGGACATATATTCATCTCCTCCTTCCTCAAGTGGGAAACAAAATAGTATATCATTTTTATAGTGGACTACCACCTCACGAACCAACATAATTTGTTTTCTAGCACAACTTTTTATGGCTAGATATAATGTTGCATACAATTTTCATATATTATATATATTATATAATTATACTTTTTGAATTATAATATCATGAAAATAGTCTAACTTTATATTCTTTTGGGATACAATAATGTACCTAATGTGTACAAATTTCTACCACCTTGCAAAACGATGTGATTTGTTTATTTCACTTTAGATTTTCATGAGAGGTAATAAGGATTAAGTTTATGTTCATATATGATATTAATATAAAATTAACCATTATTTAAAATAAATATATCTTATTCTTTCTTACCTTACTATAAATTTATTAAATTAGTGTTTCATCTAGTGAATTATGGACTACCTCCTCACGAATTGATGTGATTAATTTCTCAATAAATATTTCAATAAATATTAAAAAGGATCATTTTGATGAATAAATGTGATACATATGTCATTATTTGGATTCTATAAACTTACTTCACAATAAAAACATACCCTTTCACTTGTCAAGGAAATAATAATGTCCCTCATGCATACTTACAACTTAATGTATCTACGAAGAGATATGATTCATTATCCATGTTCAAAAAATAATAATTATTCTAAATATGTATCTAATGAAACAATAATATTTATAATAGAAATATAATTTTATATATTATGGAACTATATCTTAATTTCATGATTTTATAATTTCATGATAAATTTGCAGGAGAGAATAAGGAAATTAACACCTAAAACCATAGTGATAATGTATAATTATTAATTAACATATATTAAGATGTTATAAAAGGTTCATATATGAAATTATAAATAATAATATGATTTTGGTATATGTTAATAAGATCTTTAAGACCACTATACTATAGTTTAAAGAGTGATCAATTAAAGATAAGTGTCAAGTAATAGGTTTCTTAACTCAATTTCTATTCATCGGGCCGTATGTGAATTAATTGATTATATTATGCCATGATCATTATTGAAATGACTACTTATTACTTTATTATTTTATATCATACTCTATTTTTTTATTTTCATTTGTTATTCCCAATAAATTCATTAATTAAATCTCCTTTCAATGATATGAATATTTTAATGTATTCATCTCAAAACATCATTTTTTGAGACGCATGTTATTTTACACACCTAATATATTTTAAATGGTGTATATACTAACCCTTTAAAAATATATAATTATTCCTTCCCAATTAAATATGTTTTATGTTTCATTATCTAATTCATTCACAATAAGTTATGATTCATAATTTTCAAAATATGTAAGGGATTATGTTTCAATATTATTTAAATCAAGACTATTTATTATTTAATATGAATTGCTAGAAATTATTTAATCATTTACTAATAAAACCCTTAAATTTTATATCCTCTAGTTAGTCATGATATTATAAAGTAATAGTATCATTATAATCTCTTTGGTTCATATAATAGTCGATAAATATTTTCAAAAAATCAGACTTCATTTTTCTCTTTGGTCTTTAATCCATTATTTTCGAAATCCTTGTTTTTTAAAAAAAATTAAAAATAATTTATTTTAATTATTTAGTGAAATTTTTTCTCTTAATTAACTTTAAAAAAATTAAATTTAATATTCCCATCATTTTTAGAACTACATAATTTTCTACCTTTCTTAACAAATTGTGAAAGTAATATTTATTTTTTAACTTATTTGGCATTAATGGAACTCTTACACCATCATTACCACTCAATGTTTTAAATAATAATTTTTAACTATCATTGTTTATTTTATGAAAAACATTATTTAATGTCTGATAATTTTTTTTATTTTTAAATAAATGTTTTCAAATTGAAAAGGATATTTTTCTCTAGAAATGTTCATTGTGATCTTTCAAAAACATTTTCTATCGAGGAAAAAAACCTTTGATATTACTCAATGTGAAAAGATTATTTTCCTGAAGAATGTTTTTAGAATTTTTATAACTTTTTCATCAATAGAAAAAAACTTTATGTTATAAATTTATTCTATTTTATTATCATATGTCTCCCACATATACAACTATTTTATTATCCATTCCATTGAGGGGGTAATACAAGCCTTATGCTCATTTCACTAGTTCCTTTATTGTGAAATTCCATTTGAATATGATATAATGAAATATAGTGTAACCCATTTTCTTTTCATGGGTAATTTTTATGTTATGAATTATGATTTATTTCCTTTATATGGAACACAGAGATCTTGAACATGTTACTATGGGTTCTCAAAATAGATATCCAATGAATTGGGGAAATATTTATTCTAATGATACATCATTTATAGGTTTAGGTAGTAAACCTAATCTATTCTGGGACTTTTTATGCCATAATATATTTCCTAGGGGGTTATCCTTAACTCAATATTATGTCATGTAATATGTTGTTTCCACACTTTCAATGATGAAATAATATTATGATACCATGTTCTTTATAATATGATTCTAAGAAAGTACTCTTGAGGCTTCTTTATTGTGAAATCATGATAAACCATTGAGTCACCTATTATGTTTCCATATCGAGTTTATTCCATTACTGGTATTTTTAGCTTAACCCTTTTTTTATTCTTAATGTTATCCGATGTAGTTTAGAAGATCTAAATGATTTATGTGATTATTATGGATAATAAAACAAAATATTTTATTTTTAGTCTATCTTTGATGTTTTATTAACCTATTCTTCCAAGGAAACCTGGTATTATTATCCTTGTGTTGTATTAAGGGATGTTTATGTTATAAATCATACAATAATATGTGTAAAAGGTTGGTTTCTCTATAGTTTGTATCAGAGGAATCTTATAGTCAACCTTTGGAAACTAGTTTGAGAAAACATTACAAACAACCCCAGGGATAAGTCTGATGATAATACTAAGAATTGAATTATATATTGGAATCCTAGTGATTTAAAGAGAGAGTGGTCTCTCTGTAATTATATCCCTATTTGGATAATACAAGTGGACATGGTTTGAGTACAAATGTACCTAGGGATAATATCACTGAAAAAGGTTCATCAATAATGACTGAATTGTTACTTGGTATATGAGAATTATCCTAAATAAATACTTGGTTTGAAAATCCCGGGGGATATTGTTTAGAAATTAAAAAACTCTTTATGAACTATTATAAAGGGCTTGAACATATTATTAGGTTATAAAACCAAATTGGGAAAGTAATCTAGATAATCTTGGTTGAATACTAGATACTCATAAGTTAATACATACTTATAATATATATGTTATTCCTCCAAATATTATAAGTTTCCCTTTTCTATGTTTATTATTGAATGTATTATCATTATTTCTAGTTAATGAATGTAACTATAAGGAATTAAGTGAATATTCAATGTGATATAAAAAATATTAATGGGAAACCAAATGGAGTTATGATTGTAGTAAATGACATTTTGATTTTACCTAATCAGTTATCATGATCTGTGATTAACAACATGCACCACAATAAATTATAAAAGTCAACAAAGAAGATAATTATGGAATTAACTAAGATTTTTGTTGGTGGAGAGCATGAATGAAAGAAGATTAAATTTAATCTACATTTATAATGCTGGAAGAAGAACTCAATGGAATGATTTAAAATAATGATAAAATATTTTACATGTAGAGTAGAAGGGAACATAATAAATAATTTCTAAGGAAAAATTAATAGATCAATTATTTAATTGGATGATAATAATGGTTTCCATTTGGAATAATCAATGTTTTAATGTTTTATATCTGTAAATAATGGGTATTATTGAAGTCAATGTTCTAGGCGAAATCTTCATTGGATAATAAATAAGGTTATATGTGTAATTTTTTTCTATTGAGGATGAAGAGTAAAATAAATTACATATGAAAGTAAGGAGGTTTTAAGGAATAATATTTTGAAGCCTAATTAATGATATAATAATGATGTGGAAGGATTAAAATTTATTATGAGTTGGAATTCATAAATTCTGTGGATCATGAAATATATATAAGGATTTTTATGTATAATTATTCTGTTATGTATTTTCAATAATTTGTTTAACAATACCAATGAACTAGAAAATAAATTTAATTTTAAGGTGATACTATATAGAAAAACACATAATTGAAGAAAATATGATCATAGATATGTGGTTGATTTTGAGGTAATTAGTTGATTTTTTGGAAAAGAATGAGTTGTAATGAAGAAAATAGTTGTTAAAAATGAGATTTGATGACTGTTGTTATATTTGAAGATAATTATCCTTTTTTAGAACATTATAAGATCATGGTGAATTAAAAATATAATTATCACATATATTTTTATACAGATTTAGGAATAGTAAAAAAAATGATGTGGGAAAAACCATCGCATCTGACAAGGCCTTGGGGGTTAACCCACAACCGAAGGGCGATAAGGGGGAAATTATGACAACTATCCCATGTGATGCACTGGTAAGTATAATTTTTTTACATAGATGGTTTGAAGGTTAATTTTTTAGTTGAGTTTGGAAAACATATTATGGGATGAAGTCATTTAAGTTTTGGGGTTACTAATGATATTTCAATAGATGTTTTATTATATTGGAGTATATATATCCTTTTTGGATTACATAAAGGGTTATTTCATTTGAATGTTATTATGTTTTGAAGATGTATGCTGAATTAATATGATATAACATACGAGGATATAACATTATTTCATGTTGATGATATTGATGTTATTTCGGATATATGGTTATTTATCTAAGGAATGATCTATTTTCAACCTTTGGATTCATTGTTTAATTTCAAATTTTAATATAATTATATTTATTTTTGATATTACCATACTTCTTGATAACCTTTTTTGTTTTAATAAGGATTTGTTTAATATTGTTTTACACTTTTTTGGGTCTTTTAACCCGTTAAATGATCATTTTAGTTTATTGGGAATAAAATAATCATTTATGGATATTAATTCTTGGAGTAATAGGTGAAGTGTATGTTGATAATAGAAGAAATGAAGGATGATATTTTTCTTTAAAAATAGACTTATTTCATGTATGTATATTTCCTTATGTTCTTATATAGTGTAATAACTCCTAAACTTTTTTAAAAGGATCATGAAATAAAAATGTTATCATATTACCTTCCCATTTGTTGAATGAAATGATCTGTTACATTATTTTAGATTTATGGTTTTGAGTTAATTAAAATTCTATTAATATTTAACTTTATTGTGATCAATTTTTTCAATAACTATTTTTTAATTATTGGGCTACAATATTCACTTCCTTGTCTATACTTTAATTTACCACTAACCTTCACCTAAACGGAAACCTAATAATTTGTTATTCTTGATGACCTCCACACATCCCTTTATTTAATATCAAGAGGATGATTATTAACCCTTTTAATAATTTGACTTTCTAAAAAAGGTCTTTTAAAATTTAAAACCCCTGATTACTGAGATAATTATAAAATTGTGAGGATAAAATATATTTATTAGAGTATAATATAACACCCAAATATTTTAACAGCAGAAAATCATGTTTTATACCATATATGACATGTATCGGAATTTTTAGGATAAAGTGTAACACCATATTTATTTAAAATATATTATTTAAAAATATCTATTGGAAAGCTTATGATGCATGAAAAATAGGGTTTAAATGAAATATGATACTATATTAAAATATTTTTTTTTGAACATGAATCTTACAACATAACCGTTATGTTTGGGGGTATGAAATGAAAAAAATATACACTGAAAATTATATGGTTTAAAAAAGAATAAAAATAATTCAATTGTTATCTATTGATTACAAATAAAATAATAACCATTCAAAATTGAAAAATAAATGTTTTCTAAAAAACCGTAATTTACAAAAATGGTCTTTTTGGCATGCTTTGCACACAAAATTTAAAATTAAAATTTACCAATTTTAGAAAATTTATTTGACCAAAAAAAATAAATTCTGAAATTAGGATACAAAAATTATGTTATGGAGAAATTTTTGGAATTTTAAAATAAATATTACTTTTTTAGTGAATAGTGAAAATACCAATTTTTATAAATTATCCATTTATTTCTAATTAATTAAGTATAATTATTATTTTAATTTTATTTAATGTCAAAAATAAGTATTATTTAGTTATATTAAATATAATTTATTACCTTTAAATATTATTTATATAATATTTTCTTCAAAGTATATTTTTTTACCTAAAACATGTTTTTTCTAAAAACACTTTTCAATTGTATAATGATTATCCATTATCATTAATTAAAATATATGCTAAAGAAAAATTATATAAATTAAATTTATATATGATATATATATATATATTCACATTCATATAATTTTTATTATTTTTCATATACATAATAAGAGATCATTTTTTCCATAACAAATACATTTAATAAAAAAATGTTTTTTGACGTGTATGTGGGTTTAATTTTAAACTAAATTACACCAATTTTATAATTTTAAATTTTAATAATATATAATATATTTTTAATCATTATAATTTATACTATATAATAAGTTCAACTTAATTTTTTATGATAATTAATATTGAAAACTATAAAAATTACTTATTGTAGTTAAAGTAAAAGTGTGATTACCATGGGTTAAACACAAATGATAAGTGTTAAAAATAAAATAAAACCTATAAAATTACAATTTTATTATCTTATTTAGACCATATATATTCTATGGTTCTAAAATGGTCCTTTTTTATCCTTTTTTTCCTAAGAAAATCATTGGTGGAATTCTCTCTTTTAAAAATTTCTATATTTTCCCTCTCCCCAACTTATAAAATGTGACCCCTTTTCTCTCTTCTCCACATTTAAAAAACAATTTATTTCAGAAAATAAATTCCCAAATAACATCCCTAAATCTACAACCTCTTAATATAATTATTTTTTTCAATAAATACATTTTAGTAATTATTTATATGTAATTTATAAGAAGTTGTGCATTGAACAGGTGGTGTCCTTAACCGAGCGTTTAATTTTTTTCACTTCTTCCACCTCTTTAAAACATTATTGAAATATTATTATACAATAAAATCAGTATATTACATATAGATATATTTTTTTATGTTATGATAATGTCATAAAAACATCTCCCCCTCCATCAAATGGGATACCAAATCAAAGATCGTGTGTACAACGGACTACCCCTTGCGAACAGATGTAATTATTCTTCCACCACTAATTATAATGGGTGAATATAATGATGTTTATAATGTTTATATATGATATATATGATATAATTATACTTATGTATTTATAATATCACATAAAAATCCTGACATTCCCTTCCATAGAGAATATGATAAAGTTTCTTCTTTGTACAACGGGCAACCACCTCATGAAGTAATGTTATTAGTTTTTCACTTACTCATTAAATGAAGAGTAATAATGGTTAATTTTATGTTTATGTATGATATTAATGAACTATTAATCATATTATAAAAGAAATATATCTTATTATTTGATACCATATCATCCATTGAATAAATTATAACATCAATCGTGTGTACGATGGATTAACGCCCCTCAAAGCGATGTGATTTGTCTTTCACTAACACATTACATGGAAGGTAAAAAAAGATAATTTTAATGAATATATTTGATATATATGAATTTTTACTTATTCTATAAAATTAATACACAATACACATTCTTACACTTTCTCCCATTAAGGAATAATAACATTTCTCGTGTGTGTGTGTGTACGACATATCATCTCGATGATGAGATTTTATTCATTATCCATCTTAAAATTAAATATTGATTCTAAATATTTATATAATAAAAATATTAATACTTATGACATTAATATAATATTTTATATTATGGAACTATAACTAATGATCAGTATTTAGAACTTTCATGGTGAAACGTGTAGGAGAGAAAATGGAAATTAACTCCCCAAACAATAGTGATAATGTAAGATTATTAACGAAGAGGTAAAAATATGTAATAAAAGGATCATATATTATAACATATAAATATAATATGATTCAAATAAATGTTAATAAAATGTTTAAAACCACTAAAAATTAGGTCAAATCACTCTCAACTAAATGTTAAAACTAAGTATTCAGTTTCATGACTCAACTTCCATTCATCGGGTTATATGTCTACTTCAGTTTTTATATTATGAAAAAATTATGTGTAAAATGACCTTTTTTTGATTTATAAATGTAATTACACATGTATTTTTGTGGAATTATATTTTTTGTACATAATTTCATATATGTGAGGACTTATCTTATAAACTAGTATATAAAAATACATTTTCCAAAAAATATATTTATTAATGAAAAATCATATAAATAAGTATCCTTAGTAAAAAATTCTTGTGGAAATGAAAAATATACCATAATTATAACTAAAAATTATGATATTAAGTAATGGAGAAATAAAAAATCATTATAACCCATGATAATGACCAACCTCACTCCATTGATGCATATAAATTCTACATTTTATCAATGCTGAAATGATTACCATTAAAAATTTATTCCATAAAAAACACCTATGAATTAGATATACTAGCCCCATATCCACCTAAATGATACATAAATTGTTTATTTTATTCATAGACATAACATTTGGGGGAACACATCCTATGCTAGGGATGGTATAAATTTACCAAGTTGGATTCCCCTAGAGAAAAATGTAAAATGAAACAAATATTTTACTCAATTTGATAAACCAAGTTATACTTTAAGGAAATAGGTTACCAATGTCATGATGGTCCCCAATATGTACAACTCAAAACTATAAAATTCATATATTTCAAGAAACCTAAGTTTCCCAATGTACAACAAAACCAAATCACCTGAACTACATAAATTTTCTGACATCCACATCATCCTTTAGAATTTATAGTGGTGGACCCACACCTTTTAAAAGAGTTTACATCAATCATATGGGTATTGTTATGTATGTAGAACCCAAACCTAATTTTGTTATAGGAACATCAAATTAGGAGGTCACCTACTCTATAGGTGGTGTAAATATTCCTCATACCTTAGGGGTATACCTACTCCACCAAATATATAGAGGTCCCATACCAAGGATTTAGTAAGAAACTAGGTGGTTACAGACCCCATTCCTGCTATAATTATTTTTATTACTCTCTTTGTCATCATCCCATATAAAGATGTGTAACCTCAACTACCCTTTATCCTTAAAAATTCCCCAAATTATGAATATATACAAGCCATCGTGTTTTATATGGAAAAAATCCAATGATTTATAACTCAAGTGTCCAAAACTAACACTCAAGTGAGGAAATATAAAAAATATTGGGAACTGTCTAGTACTAGGAATGTACTCTATAGTACATAAAGTATAGTCATAAAAAGTTTTCACAAAAATTACACATTTTCTAATTCATATAGTACAAACTTTAAAAACATTTTCTTGGGGTTAAAAGCATGTGAGACCCTTTGGAAATATGAAGGTTTAATATTTCAAGAATATATGTCATGTAATATAAGTTAATAGATTGTAATTTATGGAACACCATGTTTTGAACCACGCTGGCTAGTCAGTGTGTATTTTGGATAAACATTGAGGCACCTTTATGACCATATATGGAATTATATATGTAACATAAAGTGTATAGGTCTGATTCATTAACTGAAAATGTGTTACAGTACATGTTGAGACACATGGCACTGAAATATATTTCATGTGTCCAAATGTCACACCCAATTTAAAATTTATATAAATTCATAAAACCTAGAACTGTAGAACATGGTATACATACCTTATGACCCAAAATGTTACACATAGTGTAGTTGAGTTTTCTATTTTTAGAGAATTCATCTCTCCACCTTTTCCTCTAATCACTCATATGATTTTGGATGATCCTAGATCCCCCAGTGCCACTGCCTTCAACTATTGAAGTGGTTTCAGGTTTCTCATCAACTCATTCATCCTTGTCATCTACTTCTTCAAAGTTACACCAAAAACATCAATGGAATTCCATTTTTCACATCTTCCACTCAAATTGATTTTGAGACATTGACCATTATTAATCTTAAATCCTTTCACTCATGATCAATTTTTTTCTTGAAGAACATGAAATAGTTAAGAACGATGACTAGTGGAAGAATAAGACATTAAACGGTGGGAATGCATTCATTTCTATTAAAAATAACAATGGATATGGTTTTCGGTACAAGTCGATATTTATTAGATAACTATTCAATGGAGAATTATAAATAAAACCATTTATAAAATTTTATAATAAAAAATAAAAAGAAATATTATACAAATATTAAAATAAATTCATTAGCATTAATATATTCAAATAAAATTTCAATGGTTATGGTTTTTCAAAAAACAATCATTTTATTTTAAATTATTTTAAAATTATTACAATTACATGAACTAAGAATTATAAAATTCTTATTTACTTTAAATTATATGATTGAAATTTTATCTAACAATCAAAGACACGTGACCATGAATTATCAATTTAAATGATACCCATTTGAAGAAAAATAGAATAATTTATTATTATTTTTTATATTATTATCATATTATAATTTTAAATATATGATGATTGAGGCAGGTTATGAAATTTTTTCCCAAGATAAGGAATTAATCACAAATAGATAGAGTTGAATAAATCCATCAATAAAATTTCCTCTTCCATGAAATTTTTTAATTTCTTCGATTATGGCATCAAAATTCTTGATAATAATTATCACGATAAAAAAGAAAGATCCTATCAAACTTGAAGTATGAAAAGATATCCCCCAATGTTTTCCTCTATTATCAATGAAAAATCTCTTATATTATTTTATAAGATTGTATTTATTGACAAAAAAGGCCATGGATTCCTATAATTGATATTCTATTTTAAAAACCCAAATATATAGGATCTAGGGTCCAAATCCTAAACACATAGATTACAGCTCTCCTAGGACTCCACTATACCCCATTTTAGTCATGACTATGGGGTTCAAAATTCTAACCTGAGGCTTTATTTTTGAGTAATTAGTTATTTTCACATTCCCATATAAAAACAATATGTTTTATATTTTTCAAAGAACTACATCCCAAATAAAAATAAAAAGTTTCTTTAGAATCATTATAAATATTATTATATATATTCATATCTTGATTAGACATGTACTATATTGAAGTGACTACCAAGTACTTCACATTGTTTCATCCAGAGTACATGTTATGTATTGAATGACTCTTTTTGTTATTCATATTTTCTCCCCAATGTGACTACGTTGGATGCATGGTTACATCGGTATAGAGATTTTTTTCAAATAAATTTGATGGTATTTATATCTTAATCACGTGATGATTTCTTACATTGTGCTTAACAAGTTTAGTTTCTATATATTTATAGTTATGATGACTAAAATTCAGGGTGATATGGTCGGAGTAGACATAGGGTTGGTCACACCTTAGTGGAATATTGATTCAAGGACACGATTCCTCTATAGACATAGTAGAGAATGTGAAAACCCTTGGTGATAGAGAACAAGTCGTCCGCCTTTGGAGTACGAGATCCCCTCATCCAATGCATATACTATATGATGAGGAATATTTCCTCTATAAGTGTCACTACCCCCTCAAATGATGTGAACTCTTCAATGGAGTGATTATACAACACCACTACTAATGGATAATCTGTATTTTAGGGAAATAAGATAGTTTAGCTTGTATATACTATTTAGTTCTATGGGTAATTTTGGTTCTTTTTAATATATATATTATGTGGAGATGAGCTATAAATATTCAGGACCTACATGACATTGGATGGTAATTTCCTTAATAAATATATGGGTTTATACTATTGAGGTGACTTGTTGTATAGTTTTTTATTATGTTCTTGGGTAATTCTCTTGGGTATATTTATAATCACCCCTCCATTGGCGTAATCCCCACATATGTATGTTTTTATAGAAAAAATAAAAGTTGGGTGGGGATATCAGTTGACATTGAGCTAGTGTATGGAGAATAATTTTGGTGCTTATTGATTTTGGTGATCATGTTAGTGTTGACATGATGTGGAGTTTATTTTTCTCCACTCATCAAGGGTGGTCTTTACCATGTGATTTCAAGGCTTTTAGATTTCCCTTATTAACAAGTATTTTATTTTTATTACATTTTTGGTGTATTTTCACTGTTACATGAACATTATACTACAAATGCCGATTTATATGGGTATTTAGTTTTGTATACATTGTCATAAAGATGTGTGGTTTTAAAAATGTTTATTGGATATAGACTTCAATATGTGTGGTACACCTTCATGGTGTTTATCGCCATCCCTTATCCTATTATTAGTTGAATTGGGATATCACACGTGGCTTACTACCAGCGCGGGTGGGGTCATAGTTGGCCAAGTCACGATAATTATGGTGTCCATGAAATTGTTCATGTGATGTAGTGAGGGTTGAATTTTGGCTATAATAGTTCATATGGTTGATGAAATCAAAAGATGGAGATAGTTTATTATTGTCTGAGAGTGGGGATGGTCAAGCATTTTAAGAAATAGGAGGTGGAAAATGGCGCATGGTGGGCAGTGGCAACACCATTGCCACCCTAGTTTGTGGGGGAAAATGGGTGTCTTAGTAACCATGTATCAATGAATAGATGTGTTGACTTCATTACCTTATATATTTTCAAGTAATATCACCATGGATAGCGGCGAAAATGATCCCCACCCCCACATGTGATTTTTAAATACCCAAATACACATGACATGAAAAATATAAAAGATTGATTATCATCTAATAATATAAAAATTAATAAAAATTAATTTTATTTTATATAATTACATTATTAAATATAATTAGAAATAATAAAAACACATAAATTATATATCATTGTAGTAAAATTTAATATAACAATAAATAAATATATTATATAAAAGATTACGTAATAATTATAACAATTTGGTAAAACATATTAGTAAAAATAATAATTTATAGAGTTCTATACTATTAATATTTATAATTAATATAAGAATAATAATAATAATCCCATGTATTATTATTAATAACTAATATTAAAAAATAAAAATAAAGCAATAAAAAATGTGAAAAATAATTAAAATAATAGACAAAACCTAAAATATCCAACTATGTAGTTAAAAAATAATTAAAATACATAAAATTATAAATAAAATTCATGCTCATTGAATCCAAAATATTTGAATATTTTTTGTCTTTGAAAAAATGATCAAGAAACAAACCATGGATGCACACATGGTTATGTCAAAAAAAAAAAAGAAGTTTGAATTTTTTTTATTTTTATATATCTAAAATATAATACATTGTTTAAAATTCCAATTAAAAAACACATTCAATCATATATTTCAAAATAAAATATCTACAATCATGCATTATTGTTAGCTACCTCCCTATAACTATTCTTTCTAATGAAATTTTTGTTATCAATTTTATACACAATTATGTCAGATACAAATGATTATTAAATATATTTCATGAATTTCATATTTTCACTATTTCAAAATTTAAAAAATGTATTAATTTTAATGATATAAAATTAGGTTAAAATTTTCAGTAATGATATCGGATGATGAGTAATAAAAAAAATAAATATTTCAACCAATTTTTTTTCAAATCATAAAATGAAATCGTTATATTAAAATCAATGTTATTCCCACATAACCTTAATCCCCTATATATAATATATTTAATTGTACATAAGAAACTAACCAAATAATTTTTCATGAGATAATAAATTTGACATAAATAAACTTAATTAGAATTATAATGAAACCATATGAGTATCTACTCTGAAACTCCAATATAGAAGATAAGATCACACATTATTGAATTACATAATAACCTCATACTTAATAAAATATTATTTAAAATATATTTTAAAAAACTCTAATTATTCTTATATGGTGGGTTATCACCTTAATAAGTATCACATGAAATGAATTTTACCATGTAAAAACTACAAGAGGTACCAATATTTTGAAGAATTTTTTCCCTTATGTAAAGAATGCAAGTGATATGAATAAAGCTACAATGAGAAGATACAAGAATAATAAAATGGGGAAAGTCTATCAATGTGAATTAAACAACTCATTGTCCCTAAAAACTCTCTCAAAAATGGTTTCACTCTCCCCTAAACATATATTTAATATTTACCATTAAAATATAAAAGATATTGGTTGGAAAGTATATCTGTATTTTCTTATCATAAGGGGGATTCTTCATCACTTTTAAAGGATATTTACTATGTAAAATATGAGGGTGTATTAATGGTCGAATAATTCTAAGTAAAATAAAAAAATACCTCAATTATTTCAACTGATCATTCCAAATTTCAATACTATTTATAGAAATACATGAAATGTTCTGGAATACATACAATTCAGAAAGATCCAATTTAGAAAGAGTTAAATGAATGTTGATGAAATTTTTTTGAAATACCTCTTTGATTAGAATATATTACGTTAGAACACACAAATGAACATGGGTTTAATTATGTGTCTAAAAAGAAACATGTTTCAAAAAAATTTATAAAACAAGTAATGATTTCAATAATCATCTAAAAATTGTATAAAGGAATAAACTATTTCACACAAGTATTCAATCATTTGGATGGTGGTTAGGGAAAAGTGTGGATATTCTTGTTTTGTTTTATCATGTAAATAAAATAATCCCACATGGAGTTTAATAAATAAAATTTTAATTTTAATTTTTTATAATAGTGTATATAAGTGAAAATAAAATATGAAATAAGTTATACACAACATTATTTTTTTACCAATAGGAAGAAATATGTTTTTCATATTGTGTGATTCTATAGAAAATATATAACCTGTAAAATATACACTAATACATAACATATAAACATCATATATTAAACAGAACACCATAAATACAAAATCATGTGAATAATAAACATATATGTGAGGATTTCAAATCCATGCCAGTATTATCAAAAAGAGTTTTAGAAGAATGTATTAAAATTTAAATATAAAAAAATAAAAGTTAATGTGGTGAAATGAAAACTAACTATGATGGGTTATGTCCCATTAAGATCTATGTCTATATCTTCTATCCGTACAATGATAACACTCTATCGGTATCAAAGAAAAACATAATATATGTATCTAATTCATCATCAATTAGAGTATTTTACATATCAATCAAGAATGTGGCAATCGTATATATAATATAAAAATCACAATGGAAATATATTGGAAAATTAAATGAAATGAAAAATAATAATAATAGGTAAATAAATCTCATTTGAAGAAAAAATAAATGAATAATGGAAATTTAAATGGATTATATTAGAATGATAATAAGGACAATTACCTCATTGAATACATATAATAAAATAAATGTCATAACCAAACACCATAAATGATAAGATTATATTTTTCACCTCCTTTAATTATTTATATTTGAAAATTTTATAACCCAATTATTTTCCATAAATGAATAAAACTACAAGTAAATCGTTTGTTTTTATACTCAATTCATGCTTAAAACATTATTAAATCATCATAGTTCAAGAATATTATTAGTAATAGTAGGTTATTAATGTGAAGGGGTAAAAACCATGATTACAGGAGTAAATTAAATGAGATATAGTTGAGAAAGTGGCCCTATAATATAAATAATGATGTCGTCACCTAGGGATTCCTCTATATTTTCATAAATATATGTCACCATTGGCATATGTGTCACGTGATCTTAGAATCATCTTGGAGAAATATTTTAACTATTGTTTCAAGAATGTTATGATTATATTATATAACAATTGTTTGATTAAATTATAATTCATAAACTATTATAGATATCCCATGTTACACCCCATATCACAGCGAGTTTTAATATTATTTTATTTTTAAAAAAATTATTTTTTCAATGAATTTTTACTTGTTTTCCTTTTGTTTTGATCTTGAGGAGGGGATTTTGATAGGAGGGTGACCCCACCGAATCAGGTTGCATATAAATAATGAATATTTTTTGTCATCTTGGTGAAACAGAGAGTTTACCCCTTGAGTTGGTTGTTTTAATTGCGAGTTATCTCTTTGGGAAATAGAGATGGTTGAAACAGCCAGTACAATCCTCAATGTGGTTTTTTAGTATACCCCAGGAAAAACCATGTAATGTTTCATGCCATGGGGGTGATAAAATTAATAGGTTTAAGGGACATCACCATGGTGTCTAGGCTTATCAGGGGCTGCCTTGATGTACACCATGTCATGGTGCATGAGACCACATGATCAATATGGGAAAACTAGGGTTTTTGATAGGTTATTTTCGACCGGTGGATAACCCATCATAAATAGTTCATCGACAGAGAATATTCGCGACAAAAATTGTATATCTTCATAAATTTTTTTAAAAAAATATTTGTAAAAGGAATATCCTCCCATTGCAAATAGCTTTGGCAGTTCGGGCAAAGGAAACTGCAGGTAGACTATTTCAGAGGGGGATATACCATCATCACAAACAGAATCTCATATTTTTTTGTTATTTGTGATGGGAGATTACTCCCGTCACAAATAAATTTTCAGCATGAATGTATTTGAAACGAGACTTGTCGCAAATACTTTCCATCATTTCATTTTATTTACACTGAAGGTAAACCCTCATAGAAAATAATCTGTCGGTAGAGGGTGTTCGCAATGGGGACCATCACAAATATTTTTTTTATAGTCGTCGTAATTAATAATGGTTGTATAATTTGTGACAGGACTTTCCATAAATAATATTATTTTTGATGGGAATCCAATCAAAAATACTCTTATCACAAATTATCTAACCCATACATACCTCAGCCCGTATTTTGTATATTCCATTCTTCTCTAAAGTGATGTCACCTTCTCTATCTCATATTCCTAAATTTAAAAGTTAAAACATTTTAAAATTTATAGAGGCATCTTTCATTATTTTCATCCCGTGAATGAATAATTTTTAAGGAATTTATTTAATATTATATTTATTTAATTTAATTTATTTTAAAATAGTAAATATTATTATTAATTAACAGTAATTAAATTTAACTAGAATTAATTAGTTTTATTTTGTAGGAATTATTTTTAAAAATATTTATTTTTAATTTACATTATTTTTTTAATTAAATGTAAATATATTTAATTTTCAATAATTTAAAAATTATAAAAATTAAAAAGTAGAATAAATTGTAATAAAGTAGTGTAATAAAGTAGCATTAATGAGTAATAATTAGTAGTAATTAGTAATAAAAAATGACAATGAGTTATAATTAGTAGTAATTAGAAATAATTTGTAATAACTTAGTAAAAATTAGTAATAAATTTTTACAAACTAAATTTTTTAGTAAATTGACATTATTTATAATAAATTGATATAAACAAGTATAAATTTGTAATTTGATATAATTTTTAAGAAATTCATATAAAGTTGCCTACATTATTGTAAATTATTATAAATTATTAAAAATTAATAATTTTCTTGTATGAATTAAAAAAATAATTACTATAATTCATAATAATTTGTAATAATTAGAAATAATTCATAATAATTAGTATAAATTACTGGTAATTGAAGTAAATTAGTGGTAATTAGTAAACAAATTGTAAAAATTAGTGGTAATTAGACATAATTAGTGGTAATTTGTAATAAGTTGGGGTAATTAAAAATAATTAGTAATAAATTGTAAAAAACAGCAATAAATTTTTATAAAGTAATAAAAATTAGTAAAAATTAGCATTAATTTTTAATAATTAGTAATAATTGTTATAAATTAATAATAATTAGTAAATTGTTAGAATTAAAAATAAATGGATATAAAATTGTATAAATTTTTAATTTAATTTTGTATATAATATATTGATATAAATTAGAATAATTTATTATAAATTGATTTGAAATAATATAAAATTTGAAGACATATAATAAATTGATAAAAAATAGTATAAATTTGAATTATGATATAAATTACAATAAATAGATATTAAATAGTAAAAATTATAATAAATTATTGTAAATTATTATCAATAAATAAAATAATTGATAAATTTTTAAAAAATATACTAGTATAATTTGTATTAATTAGTAATAATTAGTTTTAAATTGAAATAATTATTAAAAATTAGTGGTAACTCGTAAAACTTGGTTTTAATTTTTAAAAAGACGTGGTAATTAGTATAAATTTGTAACAATTTAGGGTGATTAATAATAATTAATAGTAATTACTAATAATTAGTAATAAATTGTTAAAAATAGTAATAAAATAATAAAAAATAGTTAAAATTAGTGTTAATTGGTAATAATTAGTACAAAAAATAATTATAATTTAATAAAAATTAATAAAATGGTAGGATAGAAAATAAATTGATATTAAATAGTATTAATTTGTAATTAGATTTAATTTATAATAAATTGATATAAATTAGTATAATTTATTATAAATTTCTATGAAATAATATAAATTGATATAAATTATAATGAATTGATCTAAAATAGTATAAATTGGTAATTTGATATAATTTATAATAAATTGATATAAAAATGTGTAAATTATTATAAATTATTATAAATTAAAATAACATATTAATTTTTAAAAAATTATTTGAATTAGTATTAAACAGTAACAATTAGTAATAATTCATAATAATTCGTAATAATTAGTAATAATCTGAGGTAATTATTAAAAAAATTATTAATTAGTGGTTACTAGAAATTTTTAGTGGTAATTAGTAATAATTCATAGTAATTAGAAATATTTAGTAATAAATATTAATATTTAGTAATAAAAATTTATAAACTAATAAAAATTAGATAAATTTAGTGATAATTAGTAATAATTAGAAAAAAATAGTAGTATTTTGTGAAAAATAGTACTAATTAGTAATAATTAGTAATAATAACATAAATTAGTAAATTTTCTTATTATTTAAGAAAAATTTACAAATTGATTAAATTGATAATAAGTTGTAATAAAATAGTAAAAAAAATTAATTTGATATTATTTATTGTAAATTGATATAAATTATTATAATGTATTATAAATTACTATGAAATAATTTCAATTATTATAAATTTCATTAAAATTGAAGATGAAGTAGTTCATCATCCTTCAGGTCATGGGTAGTGACAATTTGGATATTGTTGACCCATTTTGGTCATTTCTCATGACCATAAAGTTAAAAAATCTATGATTTATACAGTTTTAGTATTTTATAATATATTCTATTACTATATATTAAATGATTCTTGAAATTATAAATAATTACTAAAAATAGAGATATTTATAAAATATTAGTGATAATCTGGATAAATAAGTGTGGTAGACAAGATAAGATTCATCAATAGTAATTGGAGTATGAGGAGGAGGAGATGTATTGAAAAAGGAAATAGTTGGAATAAATCTGTGAAATGAATAATTTGGGCATGGTTGGAAGAAACTTTTTTCATCACCTGAATATTGTAAAATATATGATTTACATCTATTTTCTAAATCATATAATTCTCAATATTCCGGTGATTACACATTACCAAGTTATGCCAGTCGTGTCCAAATTTGCAATTAGGTCACTAGAATTGGGTTATAAAGGTTGTGATGCATCAATGATAGTTACAACATCCGAAGGAGGAGATGTGTCAATGAAATGACATAATCGACATAAATGGGCGCTATGATATATTTTGACATGGTTGGCATAAATTGGTTTCATAACCAATATATTGTAAAATATATGATTTACAACATTTTAGTAAATAACATTATTTTCAATATTAAGGTGATTATAAATGACCAATCTATGCCAAACATGTAAAAATTTGTCAATAGGTTCCTTGAATTGGGGCAGTTAGGATGTGACGAATCGTTGGCAGCAGTAGTAGCAATAGGTGGTGAAAATGTGTCGATAGCAATACATGGTTGAAACAAATTGGTGAAATGAAAAATATAGACATGGTTAATATAAATTTATTTCATCACCTAAATATTGTAAAATTGAAGATTTATGCCTTTTTAGTAAATTCAAATATTTCTAATCATCGTGTGATTATAAGTTACAAATTTGTGCCACCCATATCCAACTTTGTCACTAGGTCACCAGAACTAGGGTAGGCGGGATGTGATGCATTGATGGTGGTATAAATAAGATGAGGAGGATGATATTAATTGATGTTAGGAGCAAACACATAAGTAGATGATGGTGTATATGAATTTGTTATTTAAAATTATAAATATTTAATTTTTATTACAAAAAAATTGTGATACATTTGTAAAAATAGCAATAATTTAGTAAACATTAATAGTAAATCATTGTAATTATTAAAAATTAGTTGTAATTAAAAAAAATTAGTTAAAATTAGCGGTATGTAGTAATGAATACTGAATATTAGTATTAAGTCATTATAATTTGTAAAAATATTAATGGTAATTTGTAAAAATTAGTGGTAATTAGAAAAAGATCAATGGAAAATAGATAAAGCTAAAAATATTTACATGTAAATTATAAATTTCAATTTTCTCCTCTTTATTGGATGATATTTTTCTTATATCAAATTATATATAAAAATGTTATTTATTTTATATTTCTTAGAGAAATATAGAACAAGGATGTCCAGAACAGTCTTTATTTCATGGCCATGATTTGATAAATCTTCACATGAATCCAAATGGTCCAGGTATAAATCCTATATATATTGAGGGTGTTGAAAGTTTTTTATCACTGGCATAACAAACATAATTTTTCAGAAGGTAATTTTACATATCAAGGTAAGAAATGTTATATGAGGGGGTTTGACACATTTTACAATGTTGGGTGTCAGCTTTTACATTTTTGGTTTTCGAACATATTATGTTTTTTGGTATCAACATGGTGAAAACATGTCTATATAACAAAATAATAATTCGGTTTTGGATCTATCACATTATCATATTTTAGCGCATGATGTGTCTAGACCATCTTTTTATTAAAAAAACTTAGGATGATATTTATTTAACTCCAAAGATGGAACCATATCAATTTTATTAGTTTTTGAAGTCTTCTAAAGATGAATTATATCATGGTTCAAAGATAAGAAAATTTGAAGTGGTTGTAAAATTTATTGACATTAAATCTAAAAAAGGAATTTCAAATAGCTAATTTGAGAGATATTATCTTTGGTTAAATAACTGTTACCTAAATGAAATTTGATTGCTATAAATTTATATGAGATAAATAAAATGGTTCGTAATTTGGGTTTTGTTTATAAGAAGATTCATGAATGTTCAAATGATTTAATATTATATTATGATGAAAGTTATACATTTGTTAGTTGTCCTACATGTGGAAAATTGATGCATAAAGAGGCTCAACAAGGGATGTCTGGATGGATTCCTACAAAATAGTTGAGGTATTTCCAGCTTACACCCAGATTTCATTGTTTATTTATATCTCAGAACACAACATCATTGAGGTCATGGAACAAAACAACTATTTCAAGCATTAAAATTGTAAATCATCCTTGGGATGGTGATACATGGAAACATTATGACCACATACATCTATCTATCGCTTCAAAATCCCAAAATGGGTGATTTCATCTTTCTACTAATGGTCTCTATCCATTCAGTTCTTATAGTAGTCAATATTTTTGTTGGCTCAACTTTATCAATATGTACTATTACCTCCTTTTTGTGCAGATGAAGGATCCATATATCTTTTTTACTTTTTCAATTCTAGGACATCCAAAAAATAATATAGATGTTTATTTTAATCTATTTATTGATTAGTAATTTTTTTTTGTTGTAATGGTGTTTGTACATATGAAATTATGTAAAAAAAATCCAAATAAATTTTATATTAATGTGGAAAATTAGTGACTTCCTAAAATATTGAAGGTTATATGGCTGGATTATAATGGTCCAAAATCATGTTTGCGATTTATGAGTGACAAAAAAGAATTTATGCTCTTCAATGGAAGAAAACCTTGTTTCTTCGACTGTCATTGAATATTTGTTCCTACTAATAATTGTTTTCTTAGGAAAGAATAAAAATTTCAAAAAATCATAATGGAAAGAGATGGACCTCCAAAAATTATCTCAAGTATTGAGTTAAAATATATTGTCTCATCATTACCTCACATTACCATTAGACCGATTATGAACAAAAAAATATTGCTTTAGTAATGAACATAATTAGATAAATTAGATCATTTTTGGATCTTACATATTGGTCTAATTTTTTGGGCTGTCACATATTGGATTTCATGAATATTAAGCAGAACTATTTTGATAATATATTTTACAAATTTATGGACACACCCGGTAAGACCAAAGATTATTTAATGGCATGATTATATCATTCCCAAATTTATATGTGACCAGAACATGAACTATTTGAAAAAGAAATATCAATAAATTTAATGATTCCAAAACATAATTATATAGTTTCTAAATAAAATCAATAATTATTTTATCAGTTTATTATGGATTTGAAAATTTTTGAGGGTTATGATTCCAATTTGGCTCTATGTGTTAGGAATGGTCATATTGATGGATTAAAAAGTCATGAATGTTAGGTATTAATGGAAATACATATACATATTGGATTTAGATATTTCATAAAATCTAGTATTTGGGATAATATAATAAAAATATCATATTTTTTGGAGACATTGGTGCGTTGAAAATAGATAATGACACACTAAATACGCTGCAAGAAGATGTTTAAATTTTATTTAAATTTTTTAAAATATATTTAATCTATTTATTTGATTTAATGGAATAATTGATATTGTATTTTCTATATAAATAAAGATTTTGAGGGCCAAATTTTTTATAAGGATGTACCCACAAAATATATAGATGTAGAAATTAATGAAAAAGTATATAGAAAATCATTCTTTGAAGGATTAATTTCAGAAGCTTATTTGCTGTAGAAATTTCTTTTTTCTGCTTTCATTGTTTTCAAACAAAATAAACCATAAAACATAAATGAATCGGTCTTAATGAGTTAATATTTATGAATAAATGAATAATCGATTATCAGTTTTTAATCAGCCATTAACTAGAATTTTTATTGTTAAGGAATTATAGATTATAGATGATGAACATCATAGGGATCATACATACGTTCTGATTAACTATAATGCAATGAATCAATTTGTACAGTGAGGAATACAATCACTTATTATATATTTTTTCTATAAATTAATATTATTTTATTTTTATATTATATTATAATCATATCATGAATCAATTTCCACAAATTTCAAGGTCTTAACTTGAAGGACATCTACAAAATAATTTTTCCTACTGGTTTCAAAAATGAGAAAAGTAATTTTTTATGGTTTAATATATAAAATCAAGTTATGAATTGTTAAATTGATATTTGTTTTTAAAATTTTTAGGTATCTCAATATGATAATAAAATTTTTCATTGATTGTGTTAATTGAGTAATCCACCCTCAAAAATGGTTAAATCTTATAATGAATATGTGGTGAATGGTTTTAGATATCAAAAATGTAAATATGGTGAAAAAAACTTGAATAATTGTTTATTCATGGGAGGATCTCATCATAGATAAAGTGAGGCTTAATTTTATTTATTTTTGGAATAAATAATTGAATAGTTTTATCTCGGATAGAATTGCGTAATGATGTTTAAATTTCATTGATTGGATACTGATAGAGCATCGTTTGTTTATCAGTGTCATGGAATCAATGATATTAAATATAATACCCTTAGTGATGTAAATGAACCATTTTTATTGGTTCATCATTAACATAAAATTTATTAATAAAATTATTATTCTACTTTAAGAGTGTAAAGTGATTGGTGCATCAAAGTAAAAATTAAATCATGTGAAAATTAATTTATCTAAACTGAATGTTATTCCACCAAAGTTGAAGGAATTGAAAATTTTCAAGAGAAAACATGAAATCCATCTTTAACATAAAGAGACATGAATATCAATGAATACAACCCCCCCAGTTATGGGTTAATGGTGGTGATGATGTTACAAATGTTACAAATTAATTTGAAATAGAATGAGTTGATGAAGATGAATATCTTATGAAAAGTAATGATACTAAGGAGGAGATATTGATACTATCATATATGAATATGATGATGAGGATAGATAATGAAAATATTACATATTTTTTATATTCAATATATATATATATTACCCTTATTTATTTATTTATTGGATATTGTTTTCGCTTTTTCAAATGGATTCTCAGACTTGTGATGACATCTTCCATGACCTTCAGGAGGATATACAACTTAGTGATGAGCTTGGTGATATGACACCAGACCCTTAGATTCCTATAATTTCCTCATCAACATAGAGGGGTCAGGGTATTGTAATGTGGATGATTCCTGACCCTATTCCCGAGTGGTGTTCGGGTCTTGAATTTGATCCCAAAATGTGGAGGTATGTTAAGTTGTGTATATTGGTAAGTTTGAATTACATTTTCTTAATTTATTTATGTACAAATTGTATTATTATTCATTCTATTTTTATCACAATTTTCTAGATATAGCTATTGGGAAGGGGAGTTCTATTTTGTAGAACTATTTTTTAGAGGCATGTGTGATGTGGTATCTGGTTCCCATTGATGATTGACAATTCATGATTGATCACTAGATGGTACACAAAAAAAGAATAGTAAATTTGAAAATTATTTAATTATTAAAATTATATTTTTAAAAAATTATGGCTTTATGGTATCACATTGATGATCTCATGATGAGTTATTTCAAGGAGTCTTGGGTGGTGTGTATGAGTGAGCATTGTTGTCAGTTTTTTTCACAATTTAAGGAGGAAAACCACAAAAAGGCAGGATTCCTAGATTTTGATCAGTCTTGTTGTGGCCATTGACTTAATTACAATATCATCTCACGATTGGTATGGACTATGTATATATTGGATGGGATATAGTTTTCAATGGAGGGAATCATTAGGTCGGTAGAATCGGGGGAGATAGGAGGTGATTTATCATGCTGGTACTTGTACATTAAGTACTCATCGAAGACATATAGAAATTACAATTTTTATTATTATTTACATATCATTAAATGTAAAGTGTTTTTTTACTCATATAAGAAGTTGAACATCCAAATATAATGTATTTTGATGTTTAAAAGAGGATGTATAATTATCTTATCATTGGATAGATTACAAACGGTCTTCGTCATCAGATTGTGGTCAGTATAATTTTTTTAAAAAAAATTACAAAAAATCCAATGTTTAATATTTGAATTTCAAATTGAAACTAAAGTACTCATACTAGGATGGGACTTATCATACCCAGGATGAGAGTTTGTCTGATATTGAGATTCATATCACTGGTGTGGTAGGATTCGATGATACAATATTGAAGCGGGTGAAGCAGTATTCCTTTGAGAAGGGACGAGTGGTCGGTATCACTTCTAAAATGACACCTGGATGTTTTTATGGTACTATTTCATGGTCTATTTTACGCTTTAGGGGAGATTGGGAAAATTCTTCATCATCAGTCTCATAGTACGTGGAGAAGTTGTGTGCTCATAGTGAATTTACTCTGGCCATACATAGAGAGCAGGATGTGCTTCACCTATAGCACCAATAGTAGCATGAGATGATGCGATGATGGTAGGAGTTGTAGAATAAGTAAATGTGGAAGCTTGTTTAGGGAACAGGGTTGTAGTTCCCACCCCCTCATCTTCATTATGACCCTCCCCCTCTACCTCAACAATGATCAAGAATATATATATATATTTATTATATTAAAATTTAAATGAGAATATATAATTTAATATTTTTTATTATTGAAAATGTTTATAATTTTATTTATTAAAATTTATAAAATTATTTTGATATTTTTGGTATTTTTTTTTATTTTTTATATTTTAAAATTATTTTCCATGGGTCTTTCACCCATCATAAATAATTATCGGTTTAAAAAACTATTTTTCATCCCCAACATCCCCCTCGTAAAGGATAATTTTTGCAACAATACATCATGTATATTTTACAATTCCATTTACACCGATGGGTCATTTGTTGTGGGAACCCGTCACAGATAACTATTTACAATGGGGTACCTTTTCAAATAATATATTTTACGTTTGTAAATGGTGGTGCTCTATCTAGCTATTACTTTTTATAGATTTACTATTTATACCCCCCATCACATTTTATGGGTTATTATACGCATTCTTCCCCCCACCCGATCTCTACTCAACACATACTAGAGGAGGAATCATGTAGTCCCTACCCATCATCTTTCATCTACTTGGTTCCTTATTCCTCAAACATCAATTTCAAACAGTCCATCGGGTTTAGTTCTTTCGTTATTATTCTCCTTTCTTCCCCTCCTTCTATCCTCAAGGATTTATCTTACCTTATTATACTAATTAAAGAAACCATATTTTAATATATCTTAAATAAAACATTAATCTCAGTATTTAAATAATCCATCTTAAAAATAGTTTCATAAGCAAAGGACCTAAAGGTTAAGTGTCTTGAATATTAGCTACATAGAATTCCTATTTTACAACACTTACAAAAATTTATCCATAATCATTATCATCTATTAAATTTCTATATGACTCACATCATATATTAATATTTATAACCTATTGAATGTAATCCTAAGAAAGGGGTGATATTAGACTATCGAAAAGGGAATAATATATCCTAATGTGTCAGATAAAAATCATAAGGATGACTTGAGGAAGACATAAATATCCTAAGAAAACATAAAAAATCCATAAATTATAGTCTTAAAATATAATATAGAATCATAATATAATAAGTAGATCATTATGTGTGAGTAAAATTTATGAAATGTTATAAAATGCATTTCTTTAATCATAAAACATGTGAGCAGGATAAAATATTCTCAAATACATTAAAAATATTGCTTAATCATGAAAAATTGAATTTCATCAAAATGAATCGCATCTTTAAAATTTGATATAAATTTATAAATAACATGGAAATTTGGAACAAAGATTATAATTGGAAAAAAATTAGGAAACCCATTATTCCCAAGCGTATGTGAACAGACTCATTATGCCCACACTTGAAAATATTAGAAAATC
This sequence comes from Viscum album, assembly GCA_963277665.1. NCBI lineage: Eukaryota > Viridiplantae > Streptophyta > Magnoliopsida > Santalales > Viscaceae > Viscum > Viscum album. Next base: position 1,585,568,433 of record OY728121.1, on the reverse strand, counting down.
CATCATGCCCCTACCTATGTGAAAAAATTCATTATGTTTGTGAATCACTATCTCATGAGATATAAGCATATAAAAATGAATTGGAGGGAGATATACGATCCAAAATTTCATAATCCATATATATTTTTGGTAGTTAAAATCATTTTTAAACATTTATTAATGAACATGTGGAAAAAATTTCTTAAACATTCCAAAACCACCACATGACATAAACATTAAGTGTCATAAGATATAAAAAAATAACTTTTAAAAAGGAGAAATATCATAATTAAAAATATAAGATGATAAAAACATCACTCCATGATAGAAAAAACTTAAAGGAATGTGAATGTAATCAATCAATTAAAAATCCATTTAGACATTGATATACAAAATGAAGTGAAAATTAATTTAAAAACCATTTTTATAAGGTAAGGATAAGAATTTTGAAAAGATCATTATAAAGAGTTCCCAATAAAATATCCTCAAAAAATAAAAAAAAACATTATCAAAACATGTGGTGTGGGAGATGAATATATTGATTTTTAGAAGATTGAAAACCATTTTTTACTTTTTTGAAATATCTTTTTTTGAAACCCCACATCATAACAAGAGTATTAAACATTAATTTTTAAAATAGTCTAAAGAAATTATGAGAATAATATAAAATAATATGTATTTTCATTCCCAATAATAGAGGATAAATTTGGTAATAATTAGAATATGTAATGGTAAGAGAAGGTTCATCGGTGTGAATGCGAGTTATTAAAACCAATTTTTCACTTTTAATAATGATATGTTTTATCAAATAGTTGGTTATTGATTTTGAGAAGTAATTTCCCTATATAAAATAAATAAATAAAATATTAAATAGTGGTAATTTTGGGATAATAGGAAATATAATGATAATAAATATATATATGAAATATTGTTACCCAATGAATTATAAATTGAGGTGTCAATACCCTTACATAATTAATAATGAAATAATCAAAGGAGAATGAGAGTATGATCAGTAAATAGACCTTAATATCTCATGAAATGGAATATATTTTCATATATGAAATAAATTTGTTTTTTAACACATTATATAAAACAAATCATGTCATATAATATAAAACATGTCCCATGGAGTTGAAGATGAGATAATGAAACCCTTACCTTATGGTTTATTTCCATGGAATTAATTTATCTTCTTGTATAAGAGTCATAAGTATCTTAATAACTAATTTAATAAGAATATTAATTTCAAAAAATAATTATAATTTTCAATTATAAACATATTATAAGATATATTAGTGGGTGTTTCCTTATTTTCCCACATCGGGGGTTTATTTTTTTGACCAGTAATATTAGTTTTTGTAAGATAGGTGTATGTATTAATTTTTTCCCAAAGTTCATTTTTAAATGTTCATTAAAGATACTATAATATATAAATTATAATTATTGATTTTGTAACAATATTATTTTATGTGTTTCTAATTATTTTCCCTTGAATAATAAAATGATAATAAGTGCACTTTAAGGATTGTATTTACCATCAAACTGTGTTTCCTTGATTATTGAGTTAAATATCGATGTATGGATTATATAAAAATATAAAAAATTGTTTAAATATTCATTACATATTATAACATTTATTATCTTCTTATAGTCATCCATGAAATAATATTATGGATTTGTTCATGTAGGTGGTTATAGTAGCCCAAACATGAAATTAAAAATTCTAATTACCTTCCATTTAAATGGGTGATGAAATGAAAAATTGAAATTCATCATTCCATGGAGACCGTAGTCCAGGCGTACGCATGGATTTTGATTTTGATTTCCCTAAAATGGGGGGAAAAGAGTAATATGTATTATCATTTAAGAATACAAAATATTAAATAAAATTAATAAATTTAAATTAAATTACGTATTTATATAGTTCTTAAAAGTTGGTGAAGAAAAATTTAATACATTACATCATGGAGGCGATAATCTACAAAACACACAATTCACATTTTCTTTCTTAATGGGAAAGGAAAAGATGGTTATTGATTATAAAATATTTTTAATAATATAAAAGAATCATAATAATATATTTTTTCATTATATGTTTGTAAAATGACATTTTAGGAAGAATAAATGATTATAAAGAAATATAAAACATGCAAGAGTAGTTAGAAACACATACCATAATACATGTATTATCTCCACTAATAAGCTGATTAAACCTTTATAGGATTGTATATTGAGGTTTCCATAACCTCACTAAAGTGTATATAAGTTTTTATTAGACTTCTGGTAAGGTTTTGGGTTGAAAGTAATGGGTTTTGGTCTTAGGGGATGTGGGGGGAGGAGTACCCCATTTATAAGTAAAAAGAAATGTATTTTTTAAAAATACCCAAGAAATTTAAATGATGGGAATTCACTCTCAAGGAAAGAGGATAAAACATGATAAATAAAATATATGAGAATATATAAGGTCTGTGAGAGACTTAATCACTCAATAAAGACTTTTCTTTAACATGGTAGGCCCTTTGCCCCATAGATCACTCATTTTTTCCATTTTGGTTTACACCATGGTAATGAGTTTTTACCTAGTTAATTTATCCTCTATTCCCCAAAATAAATTTTTTCTTGTTATATAATTTGTAACTAATAAATATAAATTTTAAATTTAATTTTCAATATAATTTTTCAAATTGGTAAAAATTAATTATCAAATATGGATTGTATAAATTTTTAATATTTACTTTTTAAAAAAATAACATAAGTTATAAAATGACATATAAATTAATCCAAATATTATTAAAAATTATAAATACACATAAATAAGAATATATTTTATGGGATCATGATTTTCGAATTCAAAATTATATAATAAATATGTCATAAAATTCATGTTATTTTTAAAAACAGTTTTTTCATTAATCACTTAAAAATAAATAATTTTAAAAAAATAACCACAATTAATATTCAAATAATAGTGACATTAATAAATAATAATAAGTTTATTCTATCAAATTAAATTTTTAGATACAAAGAATTTAACTTATTAAAAAGCATGATGTGTAATATATAACCATTTTTTATAGAAAATATCATCCTAGATATTAACCATAATCATTTATATTTCATATCATTTACTAATTAAATATGTATTAATATATTATTCATTAAGAATCTATTTTTTCATAATTAATGAATTGTTTCTTGGAATATAAATAGGAATATTTTAAAAATAAAATATTTAAAAAAATATATTCCAAAGAATAAAAAGGTCATATAAAATTTTCTAATTGTATGAATTATATTTCATGGATATTAAATGTGACTGTTATATTAATATATATATATTATAATTCCAATCCTCTTATTTATTCATGAATTATTTAATTTCTAGTTTTTAATTCTCATACATAATATTTTTCTTATTATCTAAATATATTACTGTTTTGTTTAAGATATGTATTGAATGTGGAGAAATCTACGGAACACATTGGTTTATTTAAAGGAAATCATATATTAGAATCTCATGGTATTATATCACCTAAAATTAAATTTATACTCTCAACTTTATTATCACATGATAATGAAATAGATAAGAGTATATTAAAAATATTTCTGACATAGGTTATAATTTCTCAAGAGCTACCAAGTATAGAAAAATCTAAAAAATATAATTTCCCTTGGAAATAATTGATCATAATCTTTAGTTTTTCTCTAACCATCTGAGCCAAGAGTCTAGTGAGTTGGTTGTCAACATCCACATTTTATAATTTCTATCTAAAGGGTAATTTTTGTAATCATTTTATATAATAAAAATGTTTGATGTGAAATGTAAACTTATTGTTCCAAATTATTGTTTCCTTATTTTGATAGAAAAAAATGAATTTTTTATATAACATTAAATTTATATAAATGGTTAATAATAATATTTTTTTGAAGAAAATTATCTCAAGCATTGAATTGGGATAAAATATTTTTATAAAAATATATTTGATTTGATTATATAATCATCAGAATGCTGATCTAATATTATTAGAAACCATTTTAGGATTACTATACTTGATGTAACGATATCCGATATCCAAAAATATAAAGTGAGTTTTGAGTGTTCCCTTAACCCTTTTACATCATTATGATAGCTTCTAATTCGAATCGAAATCATATGTTACATTAAGTTTGGATATATCATACTTCTCAAACTAATCCAGAAAACTAAATATGAAATAAATCCATTATATTTGTTCATAGATAACATTTTATTAACCAAAGAATATCCCCATAGTGTTTCAAACCAGTAATGTAGTTATAACTCTTTTTCATGCACCATGCGACAATTTAGTTAGTACACAACACAACCTTTAAATAGATTTTCCCTTTGTTACATCTATGTCAAAACATGCATCCACTTATTATACCCATATAGTGATGTATTTATATGTAAACTATCTAGTAAAGAACAATACATAAGGATATTATCCTATAAACAGACTCAACTTGGGAATTTTCACTATGGCTTCCTAACCCTAATACTAAATGTAACTAAACTAATCTCCAGAAATTACTAAAACCTGCTCTGATACGATATAATGTGACCCAAAATAAGAATAACATAAATATTACATTAATATAAAGACATAAATAGTACATATCATTAACAATCACACAACCCATAGACCAAAATGTTTAGTGTCTTGATGATGAGATACATAAATATATTATTTTACAAAACATGAAAACATTTCTCTAAAATAGTTCTCCACTTGAAAATTTCTATACGTACCTTGTGATATAATTATATTTATAACATGGGTAATGTAAACATAAGAAATGGGAGATCTTAGAAACTTATTAAGGGAAACCATATTATAATGTATCAGATCTTGAACATAAATGAGAACTTGATGAAGGTGTAATTATCATAAAAAATTATCAAATGAAAATATGACATAAATTTTTTTTGGAGAAATATAACAACATAAGTATATCATTAAGGATGTGTAAATTTTTTTGACATGGATTAAAATACATATCAATAATTATAAAACAAGTGAGAAAGATATTAATGTGAATAATACATAAAAAATAAGGTTTAGTCATAAAAACTTGTTATATCATGGAATTGAAATAAATCACGAAAATTTAACATATCATGGTAAAAAAACAAGGAAATGTGGAACATCCATTATAATTGAAAAAATATTGTGATAAATCCAATTATACCCATGATAATGTTAACATACTCATTATATACATTTTTGTAAATGTGAGAAAACCCACCATTTCAATGATGGTGCGGAAAAACTCAATGTTTCCATGACTGAATATCTCAGAAGATATAATCATAAACAAATATAATGGAGGGAGATATAGGGCCCTACCCAATATCATTCATACATATGTGTTCCCCTTAAAATCAATCATAAACATATCTTATCGAACCCATTTAAAAATAATTATTTTCTTAAACATTCAAAAAACACCACAAAACATAAACATCAATGATCAATGTATATAAAAATATCATCTTAAAAAAGGAATCACATCATAATAAAATATAAAGGATGATAATAATTTTAAATCATGAGAGATAAATCATAGAGGTTAAATAGAAGTGAAATTACAAAATTTTCTCCAAAACCTTTTAAACACTATTATAATAGTTGAAGTGAAAATTTACATGTAAATAATTTTCAATCAGGGAAATATAATACTTTTGAAAACAATTTAATGAATTAATAATAAAATATACTTGAAAATATATAGTTTTTATTAAAAAAATGGTGGGAGAAAAAAAATTATTTTCAAAGGATGGAAACCCCTTTTTCCTATTTTTAAATAGCTTTGTTTGAAAACCCACATCATTAAAAGAGTATAAAAATTAATTTTTAAAATGGGTAAATTTAATATTATTAATCCTTCAAAATATTCAATATTCTATTCCCCAAAAAGAAAATATAATAGTGGTGTTAAAGATGTTAAGGACATGCAATACAATATTCATTAGTAATATTTAGAGTTATTCTTACCAATATTACACTTTTATTTTCGAAAACATATTATCAATGATTTTGTTTTTTATGATGATAATTAATTTTTTATGAGAGAAATAATACTATAATTAAAATAGGTTAACGGTTATGATAAATTAAAAATTTAGGAATATATTTATAAAATTTACATTGTATCACAAGTTATATGAAATTGAGTTGTTGAAAACCTTACAGAATTAATAGTGAAAGAATAAAAGGATCTTGAGAGGAATATCATAAAATGGACAATAAAATATCATAAAATTAAATATTTTTTCACATGTGGAAAATATTAGTTAGTGAATATTCCATATAAAGGAAATAATGGAAAATAATATGATTATTTTCCTATGGAGTTGAAGTTGGCAGAAAAAACCCTTAACATTACTCTTGATTTCCACATAAGGGATTTAACCTCCTATATAACATATAAATATATATCTTAATAAATAATTAAATTAATGTATTTATACATAAAAATATTTATTATTTTCATTTATAATCATTATATACAAGTATATTATTTAGTTTCTACATATTTCCCCACATCAGATGTTTACAGTTTTGACAGTTGGTACTGGTTTTTGTAGGAGTGGTGTTTGAAATTATTTTTCTCTTATATTAAATAATTACATGTTAATTAAAGTTACTATAATGTATTAATTAAAATTATATATGATGATTAAATTTAACTTTATCAGTGTTTGAATTTTTATCATTGAAGTTGAAGTCGACAATAAGCACCCTTATGTGATTTTCTTAGCCAATGAATGGTGGTTTATTAATTAATGAGTTAAATATTGTTGTATACATTCTTGGACCAAAAAAATTATTAATTAAATATATATATCATATTATATGAATAATTATGTTTTCATAATCATCCATGAAATGAATTTATGGTGTTGTTAATGTATGTGGTCAAACCGACCCAAACATGAACATACGATGATTAGTGGATGATAATGAGGTGGTTTATTTGTATTATAATTATAGCCACAGAATAATGATCGTATTTACTATTTATTTGTGTGATGTATCTAAATATTAATGGATTATATGAAAAAATAATAGATTTAAAATAATAAAAAATATGAATAAATTTAGATTGATTGTTTATGCTGATTAATTTTTTAATTATTTTTTATTATTCTTATGATTAATATATTAATAAATATATCTCAAAAAACTAATTAATTTTATAAAAATAATATTTATCATTTAAAATTATTTTCATGTCCATGCATGTAAGTCGGCGATGAAATGAAAAAAAGAAATTGATCATTTCATGGAGGGAGTAGTCCACACATACGCATGGATGATGAAATAATTTTCCATTGAATGATGAAAAGGAATAATATATTTTCTTATTTAAAAAAATTAAATATTTCATAACTATAATTATTATATATTAAATTATATATTCATAAAATAATTGTACTATGGTAAATGAAAATGAAATGTTTTTCATCATGGAGGCGACTCTCCACAAAATATACGATTCACTTTTTTGTTTTTTTATTAGGAAAGGAGATGGTGGTTAGTGCCTGTAACATAACTATAATAACATAAAATTATAATAATGTCACCAATTTTTTCATTATTAGAATGTGAAATGATATTTCTAGATGAATAATAGAACATGATTAAATAGAAATGTGGGAGGAGTGGTTAGAAATCTATACCTGACAACTTGGATTATCTTCTTTGACATGGGATTATACCATTGAGGGATGGTATTTCGAGAAGTACATAGCATCCTTATGGTAGATGGGAGTGTTTATGATATGTTTCGGTAGAGTTTTAGATGTAACTAGGGTGTTATAGTGTACGGTGAGCTGATGAGTGATGTGTCCCTTCTATATGTGAACATGGGTGGATGTTTTTTAAATTCCCAATGCTTTTCAATAATGGGAAGTCACTACCCACGAAAGTGGAATCAAAATTAAAAAATCATGAGTAGGAAAATATATATGGTATATACACACCTAAAAAACTCAATAATATTAGTATTTCAGATGTTAGTCTCTATACATATCAAGTTACTCATTTTCAGCATTTTTGTTTTCACTATGGTAACAAGTTTTTACCTAAGTAACATATCCTTTTTAACCTAAAAGTGGTACATATTATAAAATTTGGACCTATTGAATCAAAATTTGAAATACATTTTTTTTAATAAATTTTTAAAATTGATATAAATTATTCATAAAATAATAATTTTATAATTCACTAATTTTTTTTGATAAATATGAATTATGTTATCAACTGAAAAATTATATTAAAAAATAATTTTTAAAATTTCAATGTGAATTTTAAAATAAATATTTTTTCATAAAAGCTTTTCATGTATTTTTAATTAAAAATTATATAATAATATCGTAATCAATTTCACTTTATTTTAAAAGATATTATTCTACACTACTCGGTTAAAAATAAATCATTTCAGAAAAATACAAAATAATATTACAAAAAAATTATTGAAATTCTAAATCCAAAAATGAATATTATTTTTTCAGATTCAGTTTCCATAAATTATTCAATTAAATTATAAAATTAAAAAATATGTTAAATAATGGAAACTATTTTTATAGGAAAATATTTTTTAATAATTTTATCCATTCTCATTGAAATTTACCATCCCATACTAATTTAATTAGTGTCAATTAATTATTCCTATAAAATTTATCTAATCATCATTAATCAACTGTTTCTTAAATAGAAACTCATATAAAATAAGTAAGAGATATTTAAAAAAAATTATATGAATCAAATGATCGTATTAATGATGTTAGTTTTATTAATTGAATTTCTTATAAATTAAAGGTAACCATTATATTCTATTATATAATTTTTTTTTATAAATTAGAAACTCTTATTTATTTAATTATAATTAAATGGATAGCTTTTAATGTTCCTATATAATATTTATGTTTCTATATAAATATATTTTTGTTTCTCTTAATTAGGTATTTCATGTAGAGAATGCTGCGGAAATATTTTTTTATTTAACTGAAATAATTTATCCAAATTTAAGAGTGTTAAAATATTCAATTTCTTGGATGATTTTATGGTTTTGGGTGGATATAATCATGGGTTTTGGTTGTCTAGGGGTTTTGGAGTGTTTCTTCTTTCTTTATTGAGAACTCTTCATCAAAGGTGACATGTTGTACCTAGTTTTCACAAAGATCATTTTAGGGATATTTATGTTGTTACTATATAATAAATTCCCTGAGTTTCATGGAAGTTATAAATTATTTTCATTAAAAAGTAAACCTACATGTGTTACCCATGCGAGGTTTTAAATGGTATCCAAATAATTTTTATACTTGGAATTGAGTTATTAAATAATTAATGTTTTAAAAAATGATAGAGTTGTTATGTAAAGGGGGTTTATACATTTTAATGGGGTGTTTGAAAAATTATTTATTTTAGAAGTTGTTTTTTGGGGATTTAAAAGAATTATTAGTAAAAAATATGCAATTATACATATTTTCAGTTGTTTTGAGGTCTTTTTGGTATTCATGGGTGTTTGTGAAGTTTTGTAGGATTTGAAAGTGAATATGTATTTATTAAATGGGGGTCTAAAGGATGCTATTTGAAATTTATTTTGGTATGACGGTGTTATATATTAGAATTCCAAAAATGGAATTAAATGAATGTTTGGGACTTAGTTAAGAAAAGATGATTTTAAAAAATTATTTCATTTGATTTATCCCATTTATTATATAATGATTTTTGAAATTATATCCTCATGGGGTATACATATTACTGATACAAATTTTTTTAGGAAATTATATATTTCATGAGAAAGTTTTATAAGTGTTATGTGATTTATATTTTCATTAAATTTTGTTTATGTGATGATCTTTTCATTAATCTGTTTTGATCACCACCTTTTTGTAACACCATGGGAACCTTGAGTATCTAAATTTAATGTTTGGATTCATGTTAAACTAGATTAGTGTTCGTGATCTAGCCAGTGGATTTGGAATGATACACCCCTGAGGGGTTTTTACTATACTTATTAGCCCGTGAAGTTTGTTGAATGGGATGTTATAGTTTCACATATTAACCCCTAGTGGGAGTGATCTGATAAAATAGATACAATATAGTTTATATTAGATACTATTTATTTTTTCATGATGCTTAGATCCTATTAAGGATTAGTTATGAAATGTTTCTATATACCTTGTTTTTATTCCTGTGATTTAGATTTGGTTACGTGCACCCATGTCATGGTTTTGGGATGTTTTATTTTTCTATATTGACATCATAGGACCTTTGGTATTTATGAATTGTATTTTTTTCATGGTTTTAGTTTATTTTTAAACCGATTTAAATGTTGTTTAGATTGTTTGGACATGAAAACCAATTTAATTAATACTTTTAAAAGGAATTTTTTATTTTTCTCCAAAAAATATATAGAAATGATTGGTTTTTAGTCAAATATAGAGGTAATCTTTCATGGTTTGGAAGATATTTTAAAGGAAACCCCTTTTTAATTTATTGTGATTAAAATAATAGTTCTGGTTTGATGATACTTTCCTGTTTTCCAATGGTTTTTTAATTTATGGGTTTGGAAAGGAGATGTTTTAATTGTGATACTTTTATTAATAATAATAACTTATGTAATTTTTTATATAAAAATTATATTTAAATAATTATTTCAGGAATCTACTATGAAAGTAACTGTGTAAAATTTTTGTGAAATCCTATAGGGTATGTTCTCCTCAAGACCTATAGATAAAATGGTGTGTATGTGTGTATCAAACACTTATGGTGTTCTTCATGTGATCAGTATTTTATAATTTTTGTTGATTATTCATTTGAATCATTTTTTGGACATGGTGGGATGTGGTGACAATCTATGGGTCATGTGGAGGTTTTTTGGAGCTATATAGGTCACATTTTTATTTTCTTATGTTGTATCGACCAATTTAGCCTGGTGTATTTTATATTTTTTCTAATCTATATATGTCATCTATATTTTATGAGGTGATTTATTAGTACTTATTTGATGAATTTTTATCTTATTATTAACTTGTTTTCATGCTTATTTATTTGTGTAATTATATTTTAACTCATGGGTTTCCGACATTTAGATAGGTTATGTCAGGTTCAGGGTATTTTCTGACGTAGGTTAATATGGTTATTAAAGGTTGAAATCATTCACATAGTTTATCTTGATATTGTTATAAATTTTCTCTACCCCATCACATTTGGGTATATTCATTGAGCCTTATATTGATCCTAGTTGGTAACCAGTTCGTTTGTATCCTAGGTTGGTTTTTTGAAAAATAGTACCTAATACTAGGATCTCAAAAAGTACAAAATTAAATAAATTAAAACTTATTATTTCTGATTTCTGGTAAAATGGTGATAAGCTTTTAATTGGGACTCAATAGTGTGATCATGAGGAGGTTCCTGATCACCACCTTTCAAGATGAAACATGAATTATCATTGATATTTTTTATTTAGATTGTAATTGGATTTTTTTGGATTGTGGGTTATTATTATGGTGTTGTTATCTTAATTTAAATAGTTTAAATTTCCTTGGTGTTTTGTTTAGATTTGGGTTGATAATAGATAAATATTCAGGGGCATACAATTAGCTTACATGGATAAAAAAATGTGTAGAATCTTGGTTCATAATTATGGAACTATTACAGAGGTTGTTTCTTTTTTTCAGTCATGGTCTATAAAATTAGATGACCAAGTCGTTCTTATTTATACTTCCTATTTGAATTTTATATTTAGAATTCCCTTGATTGATTATTAATAATTGGGGTGAGTTGGATGAAATATTGTGATGTTCTTTATATTTCCATATTGTATTCAATTTCAATTGCTGGTTTTTATGGTTTATATGTTATTTTTAATTTTTTTCATTAAAATAGGATTTCACAAATAAAATTAATTTTAAAAGATGAATTAGGGACTAAAATAAAATTTACACGGTTTTTAAGAATTTATTTTAAAATTAGTGACTTCATAATGAAATCTATATATTATATTTGGGATCAGAATTAAATTTATAGGTTAGCATGAAATGTTTGTTTCCTTCATGGAGTGTGTTTTCAAGAGTGGTTAGTTTTAAATTTAAAATCTAGAAGTTTCATTAAATTTTTTAAAATTAAATTGTATTTAAAGAATGTATAACATTATGATACATGAGTGGGTTTCATTTTTTAAAGATAAGTTAGGGGTTTTCAAATATGGGTTAATTTTTTTAGAAATACATAGACAAATGTTCTATTGATAAATGAATTAGAGTTTTTAAAATGGTTTTATTTTTTGAAAAGTTAATTTACATATAGTAAATTATTATTTATTCTATATATATTTTTGTGGATTTCAAATGAAATTGTTCTTCTAAAAAAATATAAAATTATTATTTGATTATTTTCATTGAAGAATGAATGCATTTGTATTTTATAACATGGTGGGTTATTAATGGTTGATTTGTTTTGGGATGTATGAATGTGGGTTTCATGTTTTTTGTAATTTATATTAATCCTCATTAAAAGGTATCACTGAAATATAGAATACATGATTTATGAGATATACTTAATGGATAACCCTCTGTTTTTTTTAAACATGGTCCTTTTACTATATGGTCCTTCAAAAACTCTGAATAGAGTGAAAAATATCATTGTTCTATATCATCATTTATTGTTGAATCATAGAGATAAATTCGAGAAGGTGCTTGTTCAGTGTAGTTATCCTTGTACCAAACATGTGGAGAATCCATTGAGTTCATTTTCATTATTTTAGGGGATGTGGGTGGTGTATATCTATGATAGTTACTTCTGTATTCCATGAAGGATGTCATCACCCTGACCTTAGATTTATTATTTTTCTAGTATGGAACCCTAGAAATTCAATCCGTGATTATTTTGAGAACCTTATGCTTGTTATAAGTGATTTTTTGGGTCATTATTGGTAGTTTTGTATGGATATGATTGTGGATGAATTTTGTACATTCACTAGATTTTTGGGATTACATATTTTGGGTTTCTTACTCGAGGATCTTAGAGAGATTGAGGTTATAAAATGATATTTTTGATGCATCCTTTGGATTCCCTTGTGGATTTCTCATGTGTGAGTGGTGGGTATTTTGGGATGTTTATTCCTTATTGTCTTTGGATGATCGTTATTGTTTCTTCACGATGTGGACCTTAAGAAGAGGTTTGGTTGATGGATTAAATAGGTGGCAGACTGGCGTATGTGAATGGGTAACTAGGATGTGTGATTGTTACTTATTAAACATTAGGATCTATAAGGATAATATATCTATTGGGATGACCATGAGCCTGTGTTCTAAATTGTTATCACCCATTAATCTCTGATGTAGTTTCCTGGCCCTAGCATAAAACCATGTTATTCCATTTTCATTAATGTTAATGTTTAGTGTACTTAATCTGTTATTATAGGAGGTGATGTATTGGTTACCTAGTTTAGTGACCTTTCATATGTTCTCTAAGGAACTTATTACTTTACAGAGTTGAGATAGCCTTTTGTTGTTTTTATAGTTAGTAGAATCTTATCATTTTTTTGATGATTAATACCCATTTGATTGTCTTAATTAGTCTCTCTACATAGGAAATTTTATCTATTATATCACTATTTTATATATATTCAAGATTGTGGGGGAACTATAATAGTTTTCCATTTCATAGATATTAATGTTAGATATTTGTGAATTGGGTTATGTTAGTGGATGTTATATAATTGTTTTTTATATATTCCATGGATTTATAGGATTTAAATGATGATAGGTGATCCCTTTTTGTAGGAGGAATATCTTTTTCCCCCAACATTCCATATCCTATGAATTAGTTTGGATCTTTAATATTTTTTATGATTATACCTTTTTTAATGATTTTTTGGGGTAGAAAGTGGAACAGTGTGAAGAATTGTGACACCCCAAGTCATTTTGGTAATTACTTTTATTTAACTTTGGGAAATTTTATGTTTTTTGGTAGTTTTATTTGTTTTAAGGTTATTTTGAGCTTTAGGAGTTGTTTTTGAAGGAATAATAACCTCACCACACCGTGGTGCATGTGAAAAACATACGGGGTTCTAGTCAGGTTCGAGAAATGTGGGGTTCTCCCCTATAATTGGGACTTTTGATTGGTAATTTAATCATGAGGTTTCCCTGTTGGAAATTTGTATGGATAAAACACTGAGTTTGTTCTTCATTTGGAATTTTGTTTAAGCCGCACACAACCCAACAAAAAATTTCATGTCATGGAAGGTGCTGAATCGACAAGGGGTAAGGGGATTTATTATAGTGTCTAGGCATGTAAGGGGATCTATAGAAGTATATCATGTTGTGGTGAATAGTATATCGCCATGGTAGTTCCCCATCTGGGTGGAAATGTTTATGGACTATTTCCCCCATCATGTTTTAGGGGGTTTTGGACCATTTATTCCCCTCTTTCAACCATATAAACTATATATTGTCTCATGGAGACCCTCTCCCCTCCCCATATTTATCTATGGATTCTTTGTCCCCCAATAAGAATTTAATGTGGTTTATCATGGATATTTCCATCTTTCTTCTTCTAAACTCCTCCCCTAATGCTTTCCCATAGGTTTTCTCATTTTCCAGAATCTTAGTCCTTGAGTGGTACAATTTTATGGTTCTAGGTTGATATAATAATTGTGGGTTTGGAAGATAGGGGTTTTATATAGTGTTTACTTTCTAGTTTAGGCATTCTATAATGAATGTGATGTGTTGAGAATTATTTCCTCTAGGATTAAGGTAGGTGTTTTTTATGAAATTCCATTATTTTACATCCCATGATATTCTTAGAAGTTTTAAATGTTTTTCTTTCATAATTATACAAATATGTTTTACTCATGGGGGATTTTTGATGGTTTCCAAATATTTTGCAAACATGGAATGAAGTTATCTCTTTCCAAGTGTTCAGTAAAATGCTCGAGTAGCTCTCTCAAAGGGATTTATGTGGTGTAAAAGGGTTCATGACACTAGTTTTATTTCAATTTTTTTGTGATTTAAAGGAATGAATTTTTTATAAATAGTGAATTGGCCAATGTTCTCATTTGTACTAAGACCTTTGAGTACTTCATGGTGATATGTGATGTTTAATGCCACTTAAAGGTTAAAATTTTGATTTTTAATAGTTTTTAAGGATTCTTTCAAAAATGTGTTATTATATGGTCGTGAAATTCCATGGAATTCAATAAATGTTTTTAAAGTCATGTTTGGAACATTTTTGGAAATATATGATTTGAAATGTTTATTTCCTTAAATTAAGCACCCTTAACTTCTAATAATTATTGCAGGTTATGGCCCCATCGGGTATATGGGGGATCCATCTTTTCGATTTATGAAATCAGAAATAAAGATGATGAAGAAAATAAAAAAACGTAACACCTTTTTCATATTCTATAAATTTAATTTTCAAAATGGATTACCATTACATATTAGGGGAATCTAATGATAAATGAGGTGTTACTTTTAATAAGATGGGCTTCATTAACTTAAATAATTCATTACCATTATATAGATCATTTTTATAATGGTTACCAAGGTGATACCTATACATGAATGACCAAATGATGGTAACTCATGGTTTGAATTTAGGTGAATTGGTTCATGTAAATGTAAACATGGTTTTCATAATTCTACATAATGGTACGTTACAACATACACTTTCACGGAATGTTGGTTTCATTAAGGTATCCAATATATTAGCTACACTTCAGAGCATCCATAATGGTAATTATTTATTTAAAATTTCTACATAATGTTTACACCCTTATGTGAGCCATTTAACCTTTTGTAGCAGTGTCAGAAGGCCACGTAAAGGAATATTTAAAATTTCCCTTGCATGAATACTTCACATAAAGGTAAAATTATTTATACCTTTATGTAGTGTATTCCTTGTTAGGGTCAAGGATATCAACCCTTCAATAAGGACACAAAAATTGGATTTCACATATGAAAAGTGTTTATGTATAAATAATGAGAGGATACAAATACCCTAGAATGGGTTCCTATATAAGGGTAAATAGAGAAATATTTTAATTTTTGTTAACTTGTAGAATGATTTTGATGGTCTATAAAATGTTTATAAATCATTATAAATTTTATTTTTGTATTATATAATTTAAAAGGAATTAAATCATTAATTAATTAGAAATTGTTTATAAATAATTTAATAAATTTTTATGAAACATTTAATTCCAAATTATTAATTTTAAATATTTAAAATACCTTTAAACCAAATTATATGGAATTACATATGTTCTAGAAATAAAATTGTTTTATTAGAAACCAGATGTGGTAGTTTCTAATGTGTTCTAAATTATGAAATAAGGCTAAAAATAAAATAAATATATACTTAAATTATGATTTTTTCAGAACTATTATTTTGAATTGGTCAACATGGAAAAGTATTCATAATACGAATATTATTTAATCATAATAAAAAACTGTTTGTATGATTGGTATGATCAATGTTTAAATAATTAATATGTATATGATATCCTATTATGAAAAATGATTACATAATCGAAATTTGATTATAAAATGTTTATCCTTATTAAAACTTCATATATTTATAATGGAAATTCAATATAATGATTAATATGAATGTGTTCATATTGTAATGAATATGAACTTATTAAATTCATAATTATGGAATTTCCGAAATGTTAATGCTAAAATGTTTATAATTATATTTTATTTATGAATTCTTTATAAATTTTTATCTCATGTTTATGTATCTGAATTTTTCATTTATTCAGAGGGATATTCAAAATTTTATTTATAGTTATAAATTTTCTATACCATTAATGGTGTATTACTTAGTTTAATTGTTAAACTAATTCTATATAGAGCCATGAATTACAAGCATAGTATGATAAAAAATTTAGTTTTTATTCTTCTTTGAGTACGTATAGTAATTGATGTTATGAGCATGAATTTTATTGTGGAATTTGATTTTTACATATTATTTTTCAGAGGTATGATGTATTTCATTCTCTATAGATTAAATTATCCTAAGATATGGGGAATTGGGTTCAAAATACCAACTTACATGGAGACTTATAGATTTTCTAGGAATGTTAATGTGTTTGCCTATCTATTTCTCTAGGATTACTCATGTGGATATTATCAGTCTCATATAACTATATTCCTTTACATGAATTGTCCATGAACCTTACACATATTATGAATTATTATTTTTATTAATATGTATGAATTAGATTTTTGGGTGTGTAATAATAACATTTGGGTTGTCTAAAGAGTTAAAAATCAATACAGATTAAACATATTGGTTTTGTGGAGTGAATGTGATTCAAATATAAATTACTGGAAACATGCATACGTAAATGGAATAAAACGTGATAAGATTTTGAGATTAAAATACCATTTAAATATCAAGATACATATTCCTTAAATTGTTAACCTTATCAAGACCTATCTAATATAAATTGGCAGTTTCATGCCATTTTTAGGCACCCTTGGATTATCTTGTTTAATCAATTCTAGTAATAAATTACTCTATATTGTTCGTTATGTATTTTCATGGAAAAGATGGTTGTCCCTAAATTTTACTTGGTTAACATGTATTTTTTGTTTTATTTGGGTAGCACGTAGTTGAGAATCCCTAATGGTTAGGATCCTGGGGGAATAATGTTGAGTTTATCCATATGATATATTGGAAAAATGGTTCATTTCTCAGCTATCTAATAATAAAATAATATATAATTGGGAAAATTCACTACCTAAATAATTAATTTATGAGATGAATGATAAATAAGATTCATTTAATTAGTGAAATTCATAAATTTTCCCACTAATTAATATGATTGGATTAAAAATGTGTTATCATTTTTTGGGTGACTATTTAAAAAATGTCTTTAGTAAATGATTAATAATACATGAATCACATGTGATAAAATATTATATTATAGATAATATCACCATATATATCAATATAAACATCATAATCAAATCCATGATACAGATAATATTAATATAAGCTTCCCCGTAGACTGGTAACTTAAAAATGGTTCTTATGGAACATTGGCGATTTAAGAAATTTTCATATTTAAAACTCTACTTGTGAAAACAATTACTTCCTCATTAACCAATATTTGAAGTTACTAAATAAGTAAATATATATTTTTATATAATTATAGAGTTATTAATTCATTGTTTTAATGGAATTATATGAAAAATGGATTTTTTTTGTTAGGGAATTTATACTATTGTCCTTAATATAAATATTTTCTGAATATGTTTAATTTCAAGAAAACAATACCAGATATTTTCAATGTGTTGAGAATATAAGAATTTTAAGAATGTTGTTTGGTTTCTATTATTATATTGATTGTACATATAGATTCCCAAGCTTGATGCACATGGAAATTACATTTCTTTTGCATAATACTTAATACATGACACAAACACACGCCAAAAGCCCGTATTAGTTTAGTGTCTTTGGAAACATAGAACATAATATTCTAATAATGGTGAAAGATCATCAATATCACCCAATAAAACCTTTACAAATATCCTGGGGAAAATAAAACATAAAAGGTTTCGATAAAATTCTCAATATAGGTAATCATATAGAACATAAAACAAAGCATAAACATTTGAACATAAAAACATGAACATAATGTTTAAACATCAAAATTGTAAGTCATGAAATAAATCTTGGTAGTATGTAAGGCATGGATTATAAAGGAACATTAACCATAATAGAATAGAATTGGCATAAAAATGTTACTGTGGAAAAATAATCCAAACATAATATGATTTCCATAGTAGCCAAGGCATTGCTTCCAAGACCATCATAGTGGACAAAATCTATTACTGAACTGGCTTTACTTGCCTTTCCAGCCATGTATTTCTGAACCAGCTTTACTTCTCATTCCATCTATGTATATCTCATGAGATATAAATCTTTACCCAATTAATTGGAGGGAGATATAGGTCCCCCCCATCTCATACTGAAACCATTATTATACGTTCCACAAAAACATAAAAACATTCACTATAGTATAACCCATAAAAGAAAAATGGGTTTTTAAACATCAATCCCTCATGACATAATACTTAAATGGATTTCATAAAAATGAATTGATCATTTACATAATCAATTCAATGTAATAATATTAATAGAAACATTAAACTAGGTAATCTTAGAAAGAAAATAATTTTGATAAAATAGTTGAACTTCATTCCTGGGGAAAATATACTTTCTTTGTCAAAAAAAATATTTTCTCAAAATGTCACAAAATTCTGAAAGAAAATAATTTAGTTGAAAATAAGCATTAAATAGTATAGATGAATATTTTCAGAAATAAGGTGTCATGAAAACGAAAAAATCCATTCATGCCATACAAGTTAAAAAACATTCTCCTCATACACGTACAAGAAAAGTAAAAAAGTACCTCGTATAGTAAATGTAAGAATGATTCCTTCCAAACCATGTTGTAAAAGTAAAATTTTGTAAAAATGACTTTAAACATACATAGAGGAATAGTTTAAAATTTAGGAGAATATTCATATAAAACATGACAATTGATGATAAATTTACCACCATAAAAATACTTACGTATAAAAAGTCTCAGATAAAAATGAGATTGAAAAATTATCACTTACCTTAGGTCTAATATCTGCCATATGTATCCAGAACTCCTATATAGTGGGTTTAAAATTATTATTAAATTGTAACAGAACCATAATAATATTTATGATATCATATATAATTCACTTACTTCATTATATTACCAGCTCATTTTTTAATTCAATGTTGAAGCAATGTTTTTGGTAATAATAATTTTCTTTATTGTACATGTTTTGAATTTTTATTATTGAAATTATTATGTATTTCATGATTTACATACTTATACAATGTAAAAAATGATTTATATATCACATATATTCATTATATAAATATATATATATAGATAAATGAAATGGAATACACTGTTCTTGGAGATGGTAGGTCGTACGTACGCATGAACGTTGTTTTCATTTCCTTATTGAATTGAATGGAAGTAATTAAATGACATATATATAGACACACATAATTCCAGTAGAATTATTATTTCATATATTTCATGATTATTTATTATATATACTTTATATTCATTCTATAATGGTTAACGTGGAGAATGAATCTTATCTTGTTGTGGAGACTATAAGCCGTATGTACGCACGATCGATGATATCGTTCCAATAATTTTTGAATGGTATTAAATTGGATGGTGTATAATATCCTAGAATTAGTAACATGTTATAATAATCATATATAGTTATTATTTCAACCATTATACCCATCAATGTAAGGTGGTGGGGAAAAACATTTTACACCATAGTATGGAGATGGTAAGCCTTACGTAAACATGCGCGGTGATTTCATTTTTCATATGATGGATAGAAGGTGAAATAGGGTTGTTTAAAATTTATAATAACATATCATTATTTTTAGTGATATTCATGTTATTACTTTATAATGAAACAACTAAATAATAGGAAGTACATTAAGAAATAAATTTGAAAGAATTGGTTGAAGAGATTACCACTTCCTCAATGTGCCTCCATTAAATTTATTCTTAGGGAACTAGAGTTGGCCTTTTGAGAAAACATAAACCCCTAGAATATTACCAGAAAAGTTTAGAAGATAAATGGGCATGGGAAGACCAAGCTTGAAGGCTCAAAATGGAGTGAAGAGTAGAGGGGCACTTTAGGAAACTCTGAAAATATTAATTTAGTATTAATTTTTATATGGTTTTAAAAAGGTATAAAACTAATTTAATTAGAATATGATTTGAGTATTGATCAAAATAATCTCAAAATATAGGTTTTATACAGGTTTAGGTCTCAGATTTAACCTTCTAGTTTAGCGTTAACCCTAATTTAACTAATTTAACTCTTACCATATCTTCTTCTATATTAATACTATATCGTTAATATAGTTACTATAAAATTACAAAAGAAATTCATGTGGTCCATTAATTACATTTTCAAAATTACCAAAGTCATTTTTCCATATCATGGATTTTTAAGACTATTATATCGTTTAATAAAATTTTACATGTTTTAAAAAAAATTGTCAATTGATATACTATTCATATCATGCTTTTTCCAAAATCCATAGCAATATGATTCTTTCGAAAAAAAACTCATTAATTCATATATAACAAGTCATACTAATCCATAAAATTCATTGATGGCAGAAAAAGGTTCTAAATAATTCATTTTTATATTTATAATCGTACTTCATTAAATCAATTAGTAATAAGGTAATCACAACGTCATTATTATGTCATAAAAATCCTTTATTTCGTGTCTAATAAATATAAACAAAATTCCATGATGTAAGATATGTTTTTAGCTTTCTAATGAATATTTTTATAAATATAGATCTTCACGACCCTTCCCCAAGGCCCATGCCATGACTACCCCAAGCCCGCCTTCTATAGGCCAGGGGATGGCGAGTAGCAGCGAAAGGCATATTCCCAAAAATGGGAAGGCATTGACTTTAACCTATATAAAAACACGGTCTGAGAACACAAAAAGAAGCAACTTTGAAGTAAACTGCTGTAGTAAAAGTGTTCTAAAAGTAAAGGAGATGGAATACATAACCAACTGTAAAAGTAAAAATACAACTAAAAAGTACAAAATAGCTGAAAGATGAAAAGTTTCTCCTGGATCATCCACCACAGATCATACCTGAAGGATAGGTACTAATTTCCTCCACAGTACTCTACATATTCCCGTCTCCTCCGCATCACTTCTTGCCGAATTTCCACCTTCGAGGACCATCCCATCTTGGCTTCCTCAGCCCCAATCAATGTTGTACGTCATCTACACAAGACACAATTAGGTGCGGGTGAAGCCCGTGCAGGGGTGAGTATAACGATACACAGAAGGGGCCCTGAGACCCCGTAGGTCTCTTAAATTTCCAAAATGGAAAAAACCAAATCTAGACATCATCTCTACTTAGGTATATCCCATGCATATACCTAAGTTATCGAGATATACTCATCTCGTGGATGAGGGTAGTATACCACAATGGTAACACAACGAAAGTAGAAGTACCACACAGGTAACACCACGAAGATAGTACCATGAAGGTAAAAGTACCACACAAGTATAACCATGAAGATAGTACCCCGAAGGTAAAATTACCACATGGGTAAAAGATATAGTTAAAAAAGAAACTCAGCTCAAACCAGGTTTTTCTATGAAGTATCAAAATACAGATGATTTGTCGCGATGATAGATTATCTTATTCTGTCATGAGACAATGCTTCTAACCATACAGAGTTTGACCAACTCAGGATCAATAAGTAACTAACCCCTGCAATGATCCACACAGGATCTAACTTTCCCATAGTCGATAGGTACTATCCCACGCATTGACCCACACAGGATCTGACCCACACAGGATCAGTATGTGATGACCCACATATGAATGTTGAGCGTTGTCCCACACAGGATCTGACCTACACAGGATCGGTATGCACTGACCCACATAGGATCACTGAGCACTAACCCACATAGGATTTGACCCACACGAGATCGGTATGCGCTGACCCACAGAGGATCGCTGAGCGCTGACCTCCGTATGATCTGTCTCCAACCTACGCCTCGCAGCCAGCCTCTAGATTCCTCGCACCCAGTGCGCTTGAGTTTCGTAGAATCTACCCTCTAGATATATGTCATACCTTGACCACCACTAATGTAACACCCCAGGTAAATGAAGAATATGAAATTTTTATATTGATCCCTATTTGTGAATAAAATGTTAATAATTTAAAGGGAACGCTATGCTTGATGGCTTACCCAATACGCAACAATGAGTTCCTTTGAAATCTTACGTTACACTCTTATAATAATATAATATTATTTTAAATGGTACTTAACGCCTAGACATTGTAATGGAGGGAATGAACAGAACTAACTTCAGAATGATTATATATGTTTGTCAAATATTTTTACTTTTTATAATAAATTTTAGAGGATTAAAAATGCGAATGAATCCAATTTTAAGCGTAAACATTCTAATATTCTTTAAAAGGTTGATTAACCACCTTTTGATGACAAACCTCTTTTAAATCCACTTTTTGACAATTTTATGTGTTATATTTGACAAAATAAATTCTACTTTAGAATCGGGACATCAAAATTTACTTTGTGTAAGTTTTGGTATTTTTCTGATAAAGTTCATTTTTAATGAGTAGTGAAAAATGTTGTATTTTAATTCAAAACCTCTTTTTAAAATAATTAATTTATATGATTATATTATCTTTTGAATTGGTTTTAATGTAAAATTAGAAAATATTTTTACCATTTAATCCAATAGTGGTTGTTGGAATTAATTTCATCTTGAAATTGGACTTAAACTAGTGTCAATCTTTTGATACTTAATGTTTCATAAAAACACGCTATTTTCTCTAACAGCGGGAATTAATTATTAAATTAATTAATCTAACTTATATGTTGTGAATTTTGTAAAATATACATCATTATTGAATTCGGAATATGAAATATAGCATAGGGTGAATTTTCGGTATTTTTCTGAAAAACATGAATTTTTGATGAATAGTGAAACCACTAAGTGGTAGTTTAAAAACTGATTTTTCGTTTAAATGAAACATTTCCACTTCTGTGATTTGAATTTCAAAAATCCAACTTACATGGTTGTCATTAGGATGTAAAATGTGGTTCAATGGGATGAAAATAATTTTTTGGTGAATAGTAACTTTGAAGTTTTTAATCGCGATTAGAGGTAATTAGTGTAGTTTAAGGTAAAAATAATGTTTTAATAATATGAAATGACCTAGAAACATATCCTACCCTCATTGGATGAGTCATGGACGACCAGGGAAATCCATGGGTCAACTTGGGGACCTCATGGAGCCACTTTTCTTGGAAAATGACATTAATACCTTTTTATTTACAGTTAAAATTAAAATGTCACAAACATGTGTTGTTTTACTAAAACAATTTGTATATGGGGTTATACAAGTCATATTTTTTACTATAAATATTCATTAGAAAGATAAAAATATTTAATACATCATTATAGTTTTTTAAATAAATTTAGACATTATATAAATTAAATTATTTGTGTCACCATGATGATGCAACGATTACTTTATTATTTAATGATTTAAATAAAATGAAACGATAATGTCAAATCTAAGACCTACACTTTTCAAAAACCTATTGGATGGGTGGATTTCGAACCCTTATCACCTTACCCTCTATATATATAATTTTTTGACCCTTTTTATCCGAAAATCATTTTATAATAAAGTATCTTTTCTTAACATTCCAAGAGTGCCCCTCCTCTCCTCTTATAAAAGGCCCCCACCTCTACCACCTTACCCACACCTCTCAAGCCATTTGATGGGCCAAAACCTACGTATTTTGTCTCTAAAAATCCCTCTATTACTCCTAAAAGCCTCACTTTGGGCAGAAGTCTTCCCAGGGAAGCCTTTGAGCTCAAATCAAAAAGAGTTACCTGATTTTAAGGTAATGTCTTCACTTGTGTTCTTTTGTTTTATTTTGCTTCTACAACCCCCTAAACTCTTTTTATTCATTTATTTTGTAACAAATACAGTATCTTAAATTTTCTAGGATGTTGTTATAATAATCATTCCAGCTACACTTACACACACATACATATAATGGTTAAAGAACATACTGTTTCAGTGGATGGCGAATTTCTGCCTCATGAAACGATGATTGTTCAACACTCATATAACACCTTCAAAGGTGGCCATTAAGATGTCACTATATTTATATATGATATATAATATGTTATTGTTTTACTTAAGCTTCTGTATTTTTCTTTAGTGGCATACCTTTATGGTTTCCATTATGGGTAAACACGATAATTTCATTTTAGGAAGTGCGGACTACCACCCCCTCAAAGTGATTTGATTCGTTAATTCCATATGTGGGATGTATAAAGGATGGATTTAAAGTTATTATATATTATGTATGTTACATATAAATTATGAATATAATTCTGTAATTAAAATATACATACCTATCATTTGGTTTTAATTTCCTTAATATGACATCGAAATGAAAGTTGTGTTCATGCGTACGTACGGTTTACCGTCTCCATTAACGGTGCATTTAATTTCTTAACTATAAATGATTATGTAATATTATAAATACATGTATATTCGTGATATATATGATATATATGATATCCAAATCATGAATATCATTCTGGATATAATGAACCTTTGACCATACGAACAACATGTAATTGTAAGAAGTCCACTTTCAACTTAAGAACCAAATATCGACAAAACAAACATTATTAACATAAATGATTACATAATGTTTATAACATGACAATGAGTGATATAAAAGGAATAATGATCTTGAAAAAGTTTCTTAAACAATTATAAATTAACTCAAGTTTATTATTCAGGATGTTAAAGAACAATCGAGTCAAGTCGGACCTAAGGTAAGGGATTCTACCCCTCTCTTTCTTTTTAATTACACGCTTTTATGTCATTCCTTTTAAGCTCATCTATCTTATGATTGGGATGTTATTTTATATTAATCCTACATTACTTTTTAAGTTCATATGATGATAGACCCTATTTTATCTCATCAATCCATTTTGGATGTTTTGAGTGGCGCTGTTAGGCTGCCGAATTTTCGTAAGAGATCCAACCCCTCTCTTTCTTTTTAAGTACTCTCTTTTATGTAATTTCTTTTAAGCCCATATTTATTATGTTTGGGGATGTTATTTTATTTTAATCATACTTTAATTTTTATTTTCATATCATGGGAGACCCTATTTGATCTCATAAACCCATTTTTGTATGTTTTAAGTGGCGCCGTTAGGCTGCCGAGTTTTCGTAATGGATTTTTCATCTCACTTTTATTCCCGTGACATATATGATAATTTTGCCACTATTTCCTTTTATTGGTGTATGTACTTCCCATTATCATACACTTTGTGTAGTATAATTTAATTTATGGGTATTTACATTTTCATTTTATGACCCTTCTTCCATGGGGTGTACTTTTTGAAAGTTACCCAACTCGGTAAGGGGACCTTTCACCCTCTCTTTTTTTAAAGACTTCTTTTGTTATGTCTTTTAATTCACATACTATTATGTTGGGATATGTTCTTCTATATCCTTATTTATGTAAATTTTATGTCCAAGTGATGAGATACCCTTTATCTCTATCATCAACCCTTTTTGTAAAAAATTATGTGACACCGTTAGGCTATCGAATTTTACCAAGGGAACTTCTTAACCCAATTTCGATTTCTTTGGGTTCAACATGTAGTTATTGAATATGTCATCCTTTGAATATGTTTGAATGACCTTTTATTGTTTTAAACTTAATATCCACTTATATTGGGTGTATTTATATTTGTCACACATAATTATGATATTGATTTATCCTTAATTTAAGGATACCATCTTTATAATGGATTTCATCTCATTTTACATTTCTTTTGAGACTTCATTGTTGTTATGCACCAATTCACTCTTATATGGTGTGAATACTATCCTTTGACATATTATATCATGAATCCCTTTATTCTCATGATATTATAAAGTTCGGATAAAATGTTATTCCGGAATTATTTGTATTCAAAAGTCTCTCATTTTGTTAAAAACACTTTAACAAAAATACAGTTTTAAATGTTTTAAAGATTTATTATTCTAAATATTTATCTTTAATTTCCATGTTTTCAAAATAGTTTTCAGTATTTATTTATATGGACATTAATGTTTTAAAATTATAATTCCAATAAAATCTTCAATGTGGTATGGGACACTTTGATTCAAAAATATCTTTTAAATGATTTTTGAAAATGGATTGAATAATTAAATATCTTGGAATTACTTATTTTGATTGAAAATGAAATGTTGTTATTAAAATGTTTATATTTTCAATATTTTATGTGTAATGATGGTACTTGGACATTTTACGGGTGGTTACGTGATAAACCATAAGACGGGTGGTGCCGTGAATACCAGGACGGGTGGTTATGTTATAACCTCCAATGCATTGGGTATGGAAGTCAGCCGTATGGCTATTCCATTAAGTGATATGTGTGGAAGTCGACCGTATGGTTATTACATTTAAGTATGTTTATGTCCCAAGTTACCTTTATATGATATGTGTTCTTTATATGAGTTTTATGGTAAGATTTTGGTTACAAAAGGGTAAGTAATGAAATTTTATTCAGTGAAGAGTTTTTACTACTTCCTAAAGGTGAAAGGTATTACTTTGATAAAGTATACATGGTTTACTTGTTGTTTTGAAAAACTAATAGTTTTCATTCTTTTTGAATCCCATAATGAGCTTTTTATGCTCACCCCAAGTTTTTTTGAAATGTTTTTCACAGATCTTAGTGTGGAATAGGGTCAATGATGGGATCAAGGGAAAGTCATTCTATCTAAAACATGGAACTACACATGTTTCTTTTTAAAAGTTTTTATTTTATAGAAATTTAGTAAAAGTGACTACTTTGTAATCTTTTGAGATGTAATAGTTATGTCCTAATTCAGTGAAACTCTAAACCTGAAAAGATCCTCAATGTGAATTATTCATTTAATTCAATATTACGTAAGGTTTAAAGTCGGGGCCTTATAACTATGCTCAATAATGGAGTGATCCAAAGGACCTCCATGTCTTAAGGGTTCCAACGCAATGGACAATGCGTCAACCAGACGCCCGGTCTATAAGTTATAAGCATTTTAGTACCGAGGGTCCAGTTGGATTCGAGTGCGATCCAACCTAGTTGAACTACATGTTTCTCTAAAACTCTAATGGAGTAATTCAAAAGTATCATCTCACTCCAATGGTCCCAACTCTACAGACGGTTTTTCAAACGGTCACCTTGTCTGTAAGCTATAGGTATTTTAGTGTTGAGGGCCTTCTTGGTTGTGTGTTCGATCCATCCCGGTTGTACATCAGACGACACCGGATAACCAAATGGGTCACACCATTATGATTAACACAGAAAAACACATAATATGGACTACCTATTTGTCCAAAAAGGATTCCTAGTGAAAAAGTTTGATTCCACCACAACAAACACAAACCGAGCCTTGTGGGGCCCGTGCCACAACCCCACTTAAATATCAAAAATTGGTCTTGAAAAATCCATCTTTATTTCAGGGTCACTACATCATTGATGGTTCTTCATTCTAACACCGTATGATGGAGATATGTCAGATACAATATCTTGTATTATTATTATTATTATTATTGGGTGTTTCAGGGACCCAAGCCACGAACCAGAATTTAGTATCCAACATTAGACTTGAATGAACCAAATTAATGATAGGATCACATCGGTAATGATGGAAAGTCAATCTAACATTGTACATAGGAGTTATGGTAGGTTGAAGATTTAATAATACTAATATATTATTATTATTTGAGTGTTTCGGGTTCCCAATCCAAAAACCTAAAAAGACATCCAATAATGGACTCATAATTTCCGTCTCAAAGTCATGGTCGTACATCCGTTGACGGTTCGTGAAACCAAGGTTGAAAAAATAAGTTATGGACGTATTATGGTTTTACAACCAAAAATAATAATTAGATTATTTATATTATTATTCTTTTATTCTTTTTTCCCTTATAACTCATCTCATTTTAGATTCGTGTACAAGGTTGGCACCTCCTCCTTATTCAATTATTTCCTATTTAATTTCTTTAAATTTTTAATTTATTCTGGTTCAAGTATTCCTCTCTCTAGTTAGTTCTTCTTCCCCCAAATTCTAACGCACTTTTCGAGCAATCAAGCCCATGGCTTCTCCCTGCAACATTAACTATAGGCTTCCTATGCATGTCCAGAACTACTACCACCGCCGTGAGCCTCCTTGACTCTCCACACAATCCGTCGAAGTAGGTTGCAATGTCTACCTCACCTGGATCTGTGCATTCAATGCACGCCAGAAATCACACCGCCACGTCACCCTTTCCGTGGGCTGCTGTATCTTCGTTTTAAGCCAGAAAAATGTGACGACTGTAGATTCAGGATCCTCAGGCCGAGATCTACGTGTCTGTATGATGCTCTCAAAAAAACATTATATTTTTAGATAGCTTAATTATTTGGCGAAGAAGAACGCGTGACGAATGAAATAGAAAGGATCTTGGTCTATGTGTCGATCGATGAACATGTTTGTTTGGACATCGTTGTTGAGAATCAAGGACAAGTGGAATTAACAAATAGATATTTCTCATACATTAAATTAAACCCCCAACATCTTAAATCTGTTGTAGAACATTCGTGATTGAAGGTGGTTCGGTGTTCGTCATTCCCCCCAACAAGTTTCCAACTACACTACTCAAACGACGATCTTCAGTTCTCAATTGTGAGATATGTTCTTCATCAAGAGCCTCAAGATCCTCTCCTCCTTTCACTAACCAAAACAAACACACAACCCCATGGAGGAGTTAATATAACTCTTATTTTAAAAGGTGATTCATTTATTTAGGATTAATGAATCATATTAATTAAAGGGATTGGTGGTTTCACATTTTGTGTAACTGGGGATTTAATGCCCAACCATTAAATGCCCGACCACCCTTTTATGGTCCCCACCACCAAAAATTAAAAGGAGATGATGGAGGATATTTAAAATAAAATATATTTATTTTATTTAATCCTACATGATAAATGAAAAAACATACTTCTTCTCTCAACCCACTACGGTCGATGTTAAACCTCCTTCAACAAAATCCTTGTGCTGCGGATTCAATGATGCCATCCGATTTTTAATCCGAGAAATGGTTTAAAAGTTATAAAACTCCACTCACACATTTAATAAATATACCCGAAAAAATGGATCGAAAAATTATTAACAATCACCCTCGACCCACGGTGGTCGAGGTTAGGCTCTACCTATGTGAAATATGCCCCAATGAAACCAACGGTACTCTCAGATTTCCAATCTGAGTTACCATTTAAAAGTTATGGATTTTACAATATAATAATTTTCACATAATTATTTTATTTATGGTCAAAAACTAAATTTCACTGGTGCCCTGAACTAGCTTTAAGAACCCAGTTCCTGTTATTGAGGTATGGGTTTCTTCTCTTTCTTTTTACTTGAGTGTTTTTGAGAAAACAGGGGAAATGTGGGAAAATTTCCAAATTTATGGGTACACATTGTGTACTTTTGCCACGTGGGATGAGAACAAAGGGCATGTAGTCTTGTCGATAGTTAAGGGGGTAAAAAATAACTACACTCCATGTACTTTGTAATACACTCTATGTAATCAAGTCTGTTGATGAATAGTGGGGCGGTGGGAAGTAACCACCAAAGGAATAGTTTAAAAGGAAAGTACACACTGTGTACTTGAGAGTACATGCCGTGTAGTTATGTGTTTTCGTTATAAATATCCCGTAGCCTCCACTTTTGGCAGAGGATGCAGAGGACTCACCAGGATCTGCGGGAGAGGAGGCCGAGACTTGGAGGAGCTCCTGATCGCTCACCGAGACTCCGATTCTTCCATTGTCAATCTTGTTTGAACTGTTCAAGTAAGGAATTCCCTCTCCTTGAGTCCCTATTTATAATTATTTCACTATGGGATGTTATTTGGGTTTGAATGGGTAATCGTTCATCTCATATCTATGCCATTCTTGGTCACTTTAGAAGGCGCCTATCACATATATCAATCAGAGGAGATCGAGGTAGGTGGTCTTGTTTTTAATTCCAAATGTCGAGTTGATTTTTTGTACCATTGTGCCACGCACCATGTTTTAGGTGTCATATGGCTGATACTTTGACTATTGAGATACCTAGAATTTCATAGGTAATCTAATAAATGAGTATAAACTGATGTTTGATATCGTTGCTTTGTTCTAGGCCACCCTGAGGGTGTGTTTCCCTTGTTTAGCATTTTGGCCAGGATACCCATGGGTATGCCATGTTTATTGCATGTTTTGAGTTTTTCTTGAGATGAGACATATATAAATTGCTTACTTATGCATTGGGCTAGTCTGGGTTACTTTATTTTCCTATGGAATGTCTGAGGGAATTGTTTTTTCTAGCCTTAGGGTAATGTTTTGTATAACCCGGGGGAATCATTTCTTATGCCTGTGGGTAGTAGCTTCTGTACCTGACGGCGATATCTTGTATACCTGAGGGCAATATTCGTTAGGCCTGAGGGCAGTCACCTGAGTGTTTCGTTTCTTCTGGCTTGAGGGTAAGGACTTGTATGTCTAAGGACAATGTTTACTTGAAGACAACATGTTGTGGGTTCGGCTGGGGAACTGGTATAAGAGATTGTCTGTCGAGGCTGAGTCTCAGAAAACTCTGAATTCAATTATATTGAAGTGTTAAATAATTATTAAAATGGCAATGTAACTTGTAGGAATATGTACTTTTCATTACTTCCTAGTTTACTGCATTTCATTATTGCACACTGTTGTTTCACCTACGGGCCTTTGCTGGTTGCCTCATGGGATTGATTTCTCACACCCTATTTGGGTCAGGTCTTAGGACCAAACTGATTATATTGTTGTAGGTTTTGATAAGGGAAAGAATCCCTACACATGTACATGATTGTTGTAGAGGAGGAGGAGAGCAAGGGACCGAGATTAGGCATGCGATACGGAAGCGTCTATGTTGCACTGCTTTAGTTTTGTTTTTCTAAACTTTGTACCTTGTGCTATATTGAATCAGATTGTAGTGTATCCTATTTTGACTGCTTTTTTAGAATTAGGGACGTGTTGCATCATCATATATATGACTGTTGGTTATCTTTTACTTCATTTTCGTTGTCCATTTCAGGTCTATATTGTTTACAGCTTCCACTTTTGTAAGTTTATATTTTTTTCCGAAGCGCTACACTTTAACAAATGAGGGCATAATTTCCCCACTATCAGTCATAGGCCCTCACTGCTAGTTGCAGCATCTGGCATTTGGGGAAATCTTCTTTAGGTCACGTGACCAACCGGGTTCGGGGAACCCGTTGTATGGCACCCTGATCAGGGATGTTACAATGTGGTATAAAAGAATTAATTTCTTGACTTACTATTTGGATCCTATATACGGGAATTGGACATAATAGGTACTTGGTAATAACCTGTACCCGGAAGTAGCTAACCCGTGTACAGTGAAAATCCAATTACCTGGAGTTGTAATTTTTTTGGTTTTTCAATTATTACAGTTGATTTGATTTCACCATTGGGTGACACACTTGTGATGTGCTATTTATATTTTTATATTTTTCTTCTATTTAGTTGCAACCCAAGGAGATGAAGTTATGCTATTTCATTCATCATTTTGGCACATGTTAGAATCTCATGTCATGCATAGTTTCCATGACATGTAGGTGCATTAGAAATTTCATGTTGTTGTGATAGATGTTGTGCTAGAAAATGAATGTTGTTTTGATAAGTACCTTGATAGATATGCCAATTGTTTATAGGGTATTGGAACATGTTACGATTGGGTTTACAGATGCTAAAATTTGGTTCCTGAAGAGTATGGGCCCTCATGAACCGAAATTTTGTGGATCGTTGCCATTTTGTTCTTGTTATAACATGCATAAGATGCCAAGCATTGATTTGTGGGGAGTATGGTCCCTCACTGATCTGAAGCTTACACTTTTTTATTCATTTTAGTGTTTTCATGGGCTCCGGAGTAGTTTTTGAGGGTTACTGTTTGGAAGAGACCAGAATACATGCCATGTAGTTTTGACTACATGACAGGTGTCCTTCTATTCGGGAAGAAACTGTTTTTCTTAAGTACACACCTTGTACCTTATATACAAGTCGTTTAGTCTCTAACTATGCCATAGGCCGTGTGGTTAGAGAAACGGGATAGGGAAGTTCTTCAAGGAATACGCCGTGTACTAGTTGTACATGTTGTATAGGGTTCACCCTATTTCTGCCCGTGTGACTAACAACACGATTGGAGAAGTCTTAGATTATACACGTCGTGTCAATTCCGAACATGCCATGTAGTATAATATTGGAATTCGGTCGTCTAACGAACAAACATGGGTCAGTGAAACCTCTTCCGGTACATGTTGTGTCCATATGGAACACTCCGTGTAGTGTGAGCCATGTAACTAGTCGTGTCAGGAACAACACGGGTCGGTGAGGCTCGTCTAGTACACACCGTGTCTGGAACAAACACGATGTGTAGTATCGTTCTAAAGAGAACCATGTGGCTTAGCCATTTATAAAGGACTCAGGCAAGTGAAAGAGAATTCAAGTACACTCCGTGTGTTTGGAATTCTACACGACCAGTTTTGGAAGAAGTACAAGCCCATGTGAAAGGCTTAAGGGAACACGCCATGTAGTTATCATACACGTCGTGTAGTCTTGTTTTAAAAAACATTAATGTTTTCTTCTCCTGTTCCCCTTTTATGTTTCCAGTTCATAGTCCTTGATGAAGTTAATCTAAGGTGGGGGTTTGAACTTGTAGAGTCATGGTTCCAAGACGACCCTGAGTTGTTCTCCATTAGAGTGGTGACAATTATACTTCAGATATGGTAGGACATGGGATACCGGTGGATCCTCCAGTAGTTCTAGATGCGGCACCAACCGTTATACTAGACGCAGGTGCATATGCGTAGTTCCATGAAGGCTTCAAGAGGTTCATGCAGACCATCCAGGGGGCACTGTCGGTTGCCACATCTATGGCAGAGCTGACACGTATATTACAGCAGTAGTATCCACCTACATTTTCAGGGGATGGTGGACCATAGGTTGTGGAGTCATGGATGGATTCTATGGAGACAATATTCGAGCATCTGGAGAAGCCTCTTGGGAGGAGGGTCAAGCTCACTACTTACATGCTGCGTGATTCCTCCCAGAGATGGTGGGATGTTACCACCCAGACTGAGCATCACTAAGACAAGGCACGGGAAGATTTTTAGGCAGTCTTCTAAGACTTTTTCATTCTAGATATGCTAAGGGAAAGTCGAGCTTGAGAGTTCATGAATCTACAATAGGGCGCCATGTTAGTGATGAAATATTCTACCCGCTTCTCTAAGCTACACCGTTTTACACTTTTTCTGGTTGTAGATGAGATGTTGAGGGCTATACGCTTTTAGCATGGTCTTAAATATTACATATGAGCACTGATGAATGTTTTTAGGTTTCCTATAGTGCATGCTATTGTGAACCAGATGTTGATTACTGAGCAGAATCTTCAAGAAGCTAGTGGTGTGGACCAGGGCAGTTTGACACTGGTCTCTGGTACTGTTTCTACCGACAAGAGAAAGAGGTAGATGGATTTTTATCTCTATGGCCCTATTAGACATAAGAATTCTTCAGGTGTCCAGGTAATGTGCTACCGTTGTGGTAAAGAAGGGTGCAAGAGACCTCAGTGTCCATGTGACCTAGTGGAGTGATGAGCTTGCGGCAGAATGGGTTATCTTCAGAATTTTTGTACGGTGTTTACACCAATGACTAGTGAGAGGGGTTCTGCGTAGACTCTTTGTGCAGGAGTAGGGCCGGTAGCTTCTTACCAGTCAGGGAGTTGGAATATGTTAGGACGTTCAGGCCGAGGTGGTGGTTGTGGCCATGGTATCCAGACACTAGGATCACAGAGACAGTAGGGCTGGTCATCTCATGGTAGACAAGCTGTGTTGCAGGGCCGCGACACTAGGTAGACTTATGTAGTACAATAGACCCAACATGAGCATGATCCCAATCCTTCCATTGTCATAGGTACTATTCTAGTTTCCTCAGTTTTATCTTCTGTACTTTTCAATACTGGTTCTATACATATCTTTATATCTGTGACCATTGTGGAGAACCATGTGATCTATGTTTCTTCTTCTTCTAATGTCATGATGCTAGACACTCCATTGGGAATTAGAACGGCAGGTGTGCGTCAGTGAAAGGAATACCCCTAGAGGTTGGTGGGTGTTACTTTCTATAGGACCTCTATGTCTTAGAGATGACAGCTTATGATTTCATTCTCTGTATGGACTGGTTGGTACCATTTCAAGACTTTATAGATTGCTATCATCGTAAGGTGAGTTTCACATCACCAGAGGGAGGAGATTTTCTACACAATGGGGAATGGGATGTTCAGGCGAGTTGAGCTGGACACGAGTATTATGGGCGTTGTGGAGTGACAGCCCTGATTGTGAGTTTATATCTGGATGACTAGGGAGAATGTCTGAAGGATATCCCTCCAGTGGTAAATTGTTTTAGGGATGAATTACCAGATGTCTTTTCAGGTGTACCTCCGGAGCGAGAGGTGGACTTCTCTATTGAGATTGTGCTAGAAGCAGCACCAGTGTCCATTCCCCCTTATAGGATGGCTACACCAGAATTTCAGGAGCTCAATAGTCAGTTAGTGGAGTTACAAGAAAAGGGTTTCATCCGACCCAGTACTTCTCCTTGGGGTTTTCCTGTCATGTTTGCGCAGAAGATGGATGGTACCCTCAGACTCTGTGTAGATTATCGGAAACCGAACCAGTTGACGGTCAAGAACCAATATCCCTTACTAAGGATTAATGATCTTTT
This sequence comes from Viscum album, assembly GCA_963277665.1. Classification (NCBI taxonomy): domain Eukaryota; kingdom Viridiplantae; phylum Streptophyta; class Magnoliopsida; order Santalales; family Viscaceae; genus Viscum; species Viscum album. Next base: position 1,585,532,920 of record OY728121.1, on the reverse strand, counting down.
TCATCAATTTCAAGGATCATGAGTGTTCTCTAAGATTTAATTGAGATCCAGATATCATCAGTTGTGAGTTAGACCACCAGAAATACCGCTTCCAGCCTTTCAGAGCAGATATGGTATATACGAGTATTTGGTCATTCTATTTGGACTCACAAATGTGCCATCAGTTTTCATAGCTCTGATTAATTTAGTGTTCCATACGTACTTATATTCCTTCATGGTGATCTTTTTGGATGATATATGGTTGCACTCTCACACTCGACACGACCATGCCACCCATATTGAGATCGTATTGAGTACACTGAGAGAGAATCAGTTATATGCTATGTTCTCAAAGTGCGACTTTTGGATGGACCAGATTCACTTCTAGGGTCATTTTATCTCATAGGCAGGAGTTGCAGTAGACCTAGAAAAAGTGAGAGCAATAGTTTCTTGGGAGTAGCCTATGAATGTGTTTGAAATAAGATGTTTCTTGGGGCTGGCTGGTTACTACAAGTTCTTTATATAGGACTTATCCCACTTAGTAGTGCCATTGAATGGTTTGAATAAGAAGGATATGAAGTTCGTTTGGTCAGAAGCTTACGAGACATCCTTTAAGAAGATGAAGAGAAGTATGACATCATCACCAGTCATGATACTTCTAGAGAAAGGGAAAGCTATACAGTTTACTATGATGCATCAGGTATTGGGCTGGGAGAAGTGTTGATGCAGGGTGATGGAGTAGTTGCATATGGGTCTCGGCAGTTGAGGCCACATGAGAGGAATTACATGACACATGATCTCAAGTTGGATGCATTTGTTCATGTGTTCCGCTGTTGGAGACATTATCTCTTGGGATAACATCTTGTTGTGTTTACGGCCCACAAAAGGCTTAAATATATCTTTACCTAGCGTGACAAGAATTTGAGACAGTGATGGTGGATTGAATACCTTTAGTCCGTTGACTTTGAGCATGCCTATACACCTGGTAAGGGTAACACAATAGCTGATGCACTGAGTAGGAGGACTCAGATACAGGTAGTGTAGGAGGCCAGTGGTGAGTGGCATCTTATGGCTATATTCTCTGAAATTAATTTGGAGGTGCACAATAGTTAGGGGTGAACCTATATTTCATCCTTAGTTGTCAATTATAACCTCCTGGATAGAGTGAGGATGAGACAGCTATCAGATTCATAAGGCCTAGTTCTATAGGAGTCGGTGGAAAGTGAGGACCCTCCTCCTAGTTGGACAATAGGTGATGATGAGGTACTGCGTATCCATGGACAAGTGTGGGTTCTAGGGGATATACGCAATGAGTTGATGCGGGAATTTCATGCTTCGTCTGGGGCAGTGAATCCTGGAGTTACTAAAATGTATTGTGACTTGAGACGTTAGTATTGGTGGTCAGGTATGAAAAGAGAGGTAGCTGGTTTTGTTACGTGGTGTTCCACCTATATGCAGGTGAAGGCAGAGCATCAGAGGCCAGCCGAACTGTTAAAAAAGTTACCCATTCCGAAGTGGAGATAGGATGATGTCGTGATGGACTTCATGGCCGGGTTGCTGAGGTCACCTCGAGGCAATGATGTCGTATGGGTTGTTGTGGACAAAATTAAGAAGGTAGCTCACTTTTTGAAGATTAAGGAGACCTTCGGTGTTGAAAAGCTCAGAATTTTGTATATCCGAGAGGTAGTACGTCTTAATGGGGTCCCTCATTCTATTGTTTCAAATAGGGATTCCCATTTTACGTCTTGTTTCTAAAAGAGTTTTCAGAGGGCACTGGGTACACAGGTGCTTCTGAGCATAGTTTACCTCCTTCAGACCGATGGCCAGTCAGAGCATACAATACAGGTGCTAGAAAACATGCTGCATGCATGCGTCCAAGACTTTGGGGGATCTAGGTAGAAGCACATACCCCTCGTCGAGTTTTACTACAATAATAGTTTTTAGGAAATAATTGAGATGGCAATTATGAGGATTTATATGGTAGCCCATGCTGATCAACCTTATGCTAGTTAGAGGCACATGAGGTAGCATTACTGGGACCACGTCTCATGCTGGAGAATTCCGAGTAGGTCCAGTTGATTCCGATGTGGATGGATTCTGTATAGTCTCGTCAGAAATATTATGTCGATCACCAGAGACGAACCTTGGAGTTCATGGTCGGGGATCAGGTTTTCTTGCGTGTTTCACCATGGTTGGGACACAGGCAGATCAGGAGACAGTGTAAACATTAACCGAGGTATGTAGGGATTTTTGTTATTCTGGAAAGAGTTGGGCCGGTTTCCTATCGGTTTCAATTACCACAGAGGTATTGGTCCATTCGTGACGTCTTCCATGTATCTCAACTACGGCATTATCACTCAGACGCATCTCACGTTTTTCAGTCCAAGGAGGTTTAACATTAGGTTGATGCATCCATTGAGGAGCATCTGATTCGTATTTTTGATAGGATCATGGAGGTTCTCTGAGGCCGGTCAATTCCTCTCATAGGAGTGCTATGGCAGCATGGTCGAGTGTAGGACGAAACCTAGGAGCGAGAGACTGACATACATGCTTAGTGGCCAGAATTGTTCTCATCTTTATCTTCACCTCCATTGGAAGGGAGATTCGGGGATGAATATATTTAAGGGAGAAGTTTGTAAGAACTTGGTTTTTATTCATGAGGTATGAGTTTATTTTTTTCCTTATGTTTTTTTAGAAAACATGGGAAATTTGAGAAAAATCCCAAATTTATGGGTACATGCTTTGTACTTTTGTACACACGCCGTGTACTTTGGTCATGTGGGGTGAGAATACAGGGGGTTTAGGCTTGTGGGTGGTTAAGGGTGTAAAAACTAACTACACACCGTGTAATTAGAAATACACGCCGTGTAATCAAGTCGACAGATGAACAGTGGGGTGATGGGAAGTAATAGCCAATGGAACAGTTTAAAAGGAAAGTACACACTGTGTACTTGAGAGTACATGCCATGTAGTTATGTTTTATCATTAAAAATAGGAGGTAGCCTCCTCTTTCGGAAGAGGAGGCAGAGGATTCACCAGGAGCATCGGGAGAGGAGGCTGAGACTTGGAGGATCTCCCGATCGCTCACTGAGACTCTGATTCTTCCTCCGTAAATCTCGTTTGAACTGCGCGGGTAAGGTATTTTCTCTCATTTAGTCACTCATTCCAATTCATTCCCTAAGGGATGTAATTTAGGTTTGAATGGGTAATCGTTCATCTCAGATCTATGTCATTCTTGGTTGTTTCAGGAGGCGCCTATCACGTATATCGATCAGAGGAGATCGAGGTAGGTGGTCTTGTGTTTAATTCCAACTATCGAGTTGATTTTGGGTACCGTTGTGCCACTCTCCATATTTGAGGTGTCATATGTTAGAGACTTTGACTATTGAGATACTTAGAATTGCATTGGTAATCTAATGAATGAGAATAAACTGCTATTTGAGATCGTTGCTTTGTTCTAGTGCCACCCCGAGGATGTGTTTCCATTGTTTAGTCATTTCTCCAGGATAGCCATGGGTATGCCATGATTATAGTATGTTTTGAGTTTTTCATGAGAGGATAAATATAGAAATTTCTTACTTATGAGTTGGCCTTGGCCCGATTACTTTCTTTTCCTATGGAATTCCTAACAGAAGTGTTTTGTCTAGCCTTAGAGAAATGTTTTTTCTAACCTGATGGCAATATTTCTTATTCCTGTGGGTAGTAGCTTTTTTTCCTGAGGGCCATATCTCGTATACCTAAGGGAAATATTCATTTGTCCTGAGGGAAGTCACCTGAGGGTTTCGTTTCTGCTTGCCTTAGGGTATGGACTTTCATGTCTGAGGACAATGTTTACTTGAAGATAGCATGTTATGGTTTCTGCTATGGCACTGGTATAGGATATTGTTGGTTGAGGCTGAGTCTCAGAGAAATCATAATTAAATTATATTTAAGTGTTAAATAATTATTAAAATTGAATTGTAACTGGTAAGAATAGTTACTTTCGAGTACTTCCTAGTTTACTGCTTTTCATTATAACACATCGTTGTTGCACTTTTTCACTGACAGTTGGGAACATGCCTTTGGTGGTTGCCTCCTGGGATTTATTTCTCACTCCCCGTTTGGGTCATATCTTTGGCCTAAACAGATAATATTGATGCAGGTGTAAATAAAGGAAAGATTCCATACACAGGTACATGATTGTTGCAGAGAAGGAGGAGAGCATGGGACCGAGCTTAGGCTTGCGATGTTGCTATGTTCCGGTTGTGTTTCTTTAGTTTTGTTTTGATGTACTTTGTACCTTGTTCTATATTGAATCATATTGTATTGTATCCTGTTTTGGATACTTTCTTAGAATTAGGGACATTTTTCATTATCATATATATAACTGTTGGTTATCATTTACTTCAGTTCCTTTGACAATTTTAGGCCTATATTGTTTACTGATTCCTGTTTTGTATGTTTATATTTTTTTCTACAGTGCTACAATTTGAAAAATGAAGTCATAGTTTCCCCACTATCAATCATAGTCCCTCGCTTCTAGTCGATAGCCTATAGCATTTTGGGGAAATGCGCTTGAGGGCATGTGACCAACCGGGTTCGGTGAACCTGTTGTGTGTCACCTGTATCCAGGACGTTACAAAGTGGTATAAGAGAAATTCTTTTGTTGAAAAGCAGTTTGGAGCCTATATATAGGAATAGGATGGAATAGGTACTTGGTAATAATTTGTGCCCGAGAGTAGCTAAACCGTGTACAGGGAAAATCCAATTACCTCGAGTTGCAATTTTTCTGGTTTTTCAATTATTACAGTCGATTTGATTTAACCATTGGGTGACCCACTTGTTGTGTGCTGTTTATATTTTTATATTTGGGTTCTATTTAGTTGCAACCCAATGAGATGAGGATAAGCTATCTCATGCATCATTTTGGCACATGTTAGAATCACATGTCATGTATTGTTTCCATGCTATGGAGGTGCATTAGAAATTTCATGTTGTTGTCAAAGATTTTGTGCTAGAAAATGCATGATGTTGTGATAATCACCTTGATATATACTCCTACTATTGATTGGGTATTGGTACATGTCACATTTGGGTTTATGATTGCTAAAATTTGTTTCCAAAGGATTATGGGCCCTCAAGGACTGGAATTTGGTGGATCGTTTCCCTGTTTTTCTTTTTTATAACATGAATAAGATGACAAGAATTAATTCGCGGAAAGTATGGTCCCTCACAGATCAGAATTTGTCACTTTGTTGTTCGTTTAAGTGTTTTTCTGGGCTCCAGAGTTGTTTCTGAGGCTTACTATCTGGAAAAATTCATAATACATTCCTTGTAGTTTTGACTACACGAAATGTGTTCTTCTATTTGGGAAGAAACTATTTTTCTTAAGTACACACTATGTACCTTATATACAATTCGTGTTGTCTCTAAAAGTTCCATAGGTCGTGTGGGAAGAGACACGAGATAGGGATGTTCTTCAAGGAATACGCCATGTAGGGTTGACCCTGTTTCCACCCGTGGGACTAACAACACGGATGGAGAAGTCTTAGCTTATACATGTCATGTCAATTCTAAACATTCCATGTAGTATAATCTTGGAATATGGCCGTGTAACGAACAATCTAGGGTCAATATTACCTCTTCTAGTACACGTTGTGTCCTTATTGAACACGCCGTGTATTGTGAGCCATGTATCCGTCTGTGTCATGAATAACACAGGTCAGTGAGGATTGTCTAGTACACGCCATGTTTGGAACAAAAACGTTGTGTAGTCTTGTTCTGACAAGAACCGTGTGGCTTAGCCATTTAGAAAGGACTTGGGTAGGGGGGGAGAGAATTCAAGTACACGCGTTGTGTTTGGAAAAAAGGCTATGTGTTTGGAGTGCTACACGACCAATTCGGGAAGAAGTACACACCCATGTGAAAGACTTAATGGAACATGTTGTGTAGTTATCATACATGCCGTGTAGTCTTGTTTTAAAAAACATGAATGCTTTCTTCTCTAGTTCCCTTCTTATGTTTCCAGTTCTTTGTCTCTGATGATATTAATCTAAGGAGGATTTTTGAACTTGTAGAGTCAGGCCACCGAGACGACCATGAGTTGTTCGCCAAGAGAGTGGCGACGATTATACTCTAGAGATTGTAGGCCATAGGCTACCGGTTGATCCTCCAGCAGTGCCAGATGTGGCACCAACCGTTATACCTGATGCAGGCGTAGATGCACAGTTCCAGGAAGGATTCATTCGGTTCATGAAGACCTTCCAGGAGCACTGCTGGTTGCCACATCTTTGGCAGAGCTGATGCATATATTCCAATAGCATCATTCGCCTACGTTTTTATGGGATTGAGGACCACAGGATGTGGAGTCATGGATGGATTCTACGCAGACGATCTTTGAGCATCTGGGGATGCCTTCTGGGAGGAGGGTCAATCTCGCTACTTACATGTTGTGTGATTCTACCAAGAGATGGTGGGAAGTTACCACCCAGACAGAGAATCCCTGAGACATGGTGTGGTAAAATTTCCAGTTAGTATTCTATGAAATTTTCTTTCCAGAGACGCTAAGGGCAGTTCAAGCTCGAGAATTCATGAATCTGCAGCAGGGCGTTATGTCAATGATGGACTATTATGCCTGCTTCACTGAGCTATAGTGTTTTTCACCCGTTCTGGTCGGTGATGAGACGTTGAGGGAAATATTATTTGAGGATGGTCTTCAATATGACAATGGAGAACTGGTGAATGTTTTCAAGTCACCTATAGTGCATGCTATTATGAACCAGATGTTGATTACTAAGCAGAACCTGCGGGAAGCTAGTGGTGCGGACCAGGGCGGTTCAGCACCGGTCTCTGGTACTGTTTCTACTGACAAGAGGAAGAGGAAGATGGATTTATCTCACGGTGGAAGTACTAGCCATAAGAATTCTTCAGGTGGACAGGTAATGTGGTACCATTGTGGTAAATAGGGGCACAAGATACGTCAATGTCCACACAACCCAGTGCAGTGCCAAGCTTACGGCGGAATAGGGCATCTTCAGCGTATTTTTAGGGAGTTTCCACCATTGACTAGTGAGTGGGGTTCTTCGCGGACTCCGCATGCAGGAGTAGGTCCAGCAGCTTCTTACTAATTATGGAATTAGAATACGTTAGGATGGTCAGACACCGGGATCTTAGAGATAGTAGGGTGGGTCAGCTCAGGGTAGCCAGGTTGTGTCGTAGGGCCGCGACACTAGGCAGACATATGCAGTACAATAGACCCAGCAAGAGAAGGATCGTGGACCTTCCACTATCAAAGGTACTATTCTAGTTTCCTCTGTCTTATCTTATGTACAATTCAATACTGGTGCTACATATATCTTTATTTCTATGCCCATTGTGGAGAGCGTTGGTATCTTTGTTTCTTCTTCTTCTGATGTCAAGATGTTAGACACTCCATTGGGAATAAGAACGACAGGTGTACATCAGGGAAATGAATTCTTCTAGATGTTTGTGGGTGCCACATTCTATGGGATCTTTATGTCTTAGAGATGACAGCTTATGATTTCATTCTTGGTATGGATTGGTTGGTACCCTTTCGATCCTTTGTTGATTGCTATCGTTGCAGGGTGAGTTTCCTGTCACCAGTGGGAAGAGAGATTCTATACAAGGGTGAATGGGATGTCCAGGGGAGTCGAGCTAGACTAGAGCATCATGGGAGAGGTGGAGTGACAACCCAGATTGTGAGTTTATATCTGGATGGCCAAGGAACTTGCCAGAAAGATTTCCCTCCTGTGGTAAATCATTTCAGGGATGTCTTCCCAGATGAATTTTCAGGTCTACCTCTAGAGTGAGAGGTGGACTTCTCTATTGATCTTGTGCTAGGAGTGGCACTGGTGTCCATTCCTCCTTATAGGATGGGTACAACAGAATTGCAGGAGATTAAGAAGAATTTAGAGGAGTTTCATGCAAATGGATTCATCCGACCCAGTACTTCTCCTTGGGGTTCGCCTGTCCTATTTGCTAATAAGGTGGATGGTACCCTCAAACTCTCCGTGGATTATCAGAAACTAAACTAGTTGACGGTCAAAAACCGATATCCCTTACCGAGGATTGATGATATTTTTGATAAACTTAGAGGAGAACGAGTGTTATCGAAGATTGACTTGAGATCCGGATATCATAAATTTCACGTTAGACCATCATACATACCTCTTACAGGCTTCCAGAATAGATATGGTCTATATGAGTATTTGGTCATGTCGTTAGGACTCACAAATGCACCGGTAGTTTTCATGGATCTGATAAATCGAGTGTTCCATCCATACTTGGATTCCTTCATGGTGGTCCTCATGAATGATATATTGGTGTAATCTTACACTCGACACGACCATGCCACCCATCTTGAGATCGTATTTAGTAATCTGAGTGGGAATCAGTTATATGCTAATCTCTCAAAGTGCCACTTTTGGATGGACCAGATTGACTTCCTGGGTCATATTATATCAGAGGCAGGAGTTCTTGAAGACCCAAAGAAAGTGAGAGCAATTGTTTCTTGGGATTATCATAAGAATGTGTTTGAAATACATATTTTCTTGGGGCCGGCTAGTTACTGCAGGCACTTTATATAGGACTTCTTCCTCTTAGCAGTGCCGTTGAAAGGTTTGACTAAGAAGGATATGAAGTTTGTTTTTCCAGAATCTTGTGATACAGCCTTTTAGAAGCTGAAGGGAAGGTTGACATCAACACCAGTCCTGATAAATCTAGAGCAAGGGAAGATCTATATAGTTTAATGTGATTCATCAAGAATTTGGATGGGACAAGTGTTGATGCAGGGTGATCGAGTAGTTGCATACGGGTCTCGGCAGTTGAGGCCACATGAGAGGAATTACCCAATGCATGAACTCGAGTTGGTTGCAGTTGTTCATGCATTATGTAGTTGGAGACATTATCTATTGGGAGAACATTTTGGGGTGTTTACTGACCACAAATGTCTTAACTACATATTTACCCAGTGTGACATGAATTTGAGACAGTGAAGGTGGGTTGAATATCTTCAGTCCTTCGACATTTTAGCTTGCCTATACACTGGGTAACGGTAACACTGTAGCTGATGCACTGAGTAGGAGGACTCAGATAGAGGCAATGGAGGAGGCCAGTGGTGAGTGGAAGCTTATGGCTATGTTCTCTGAAATACATTTGGTGATGCACAATAGTTAGGGGAGAACCTATCTTTTATCCTTAGCTGTGCCTTCTACCATCCTGGATAGAGTGAGGATGAGATTTCTATCAGATTCAGAAGGCCTAGTTCTACAGGAGTTAGTGGCAAGTGAGGACCCTCCTCCTGGTTGGACGATAGGTGATGACAAGGTACTGTGTATCCATGGATGAATGTGGGTTCCAGGGGATATACACAAGGAGTTGATGTGGGAATTTCATGCTTCAATTTGGGCAGTTCATCCTTGGGATACTAAAATGTACCATGACTTGAGATGTAAGTGTTGTTGGCCAAGTGTGAAAAGAGAGGTAACTAGATTTGTTACGAGATGTTCCACCTATCAGCAGGTGAAGGCGGAGCATCAGAGGCTAGAAGGATTGTTATAACGGTTACCCATTCCAGTGTGGAAAGGGGATGATGTCATGATGGACTTTATGACCGGGTTTCCAAGGTCACCACGAGGCAATGATACCGTGTGGGTTTTTGTAGACAGACTTATGAAGGTAGCTCACTTTTTTCCAATAAAGGATAACTTCAGTTTTGGCAACCTGGGGAATTTGTATATAAAATAGATAGTACATCTTCATGGGGTCCATTTTACTATCATTTCAGACAGGGATTAATGTTTTATGTCTTGTTTCTGGTAGTGATTTTAGAGGGCACTCCATACACAGGTTCTTTTGAGCATATCTTACCACCCTCAGACTGATGGCTAGTCAAATCGTACAATACAAGTGCTAGAGGACATGCTATGTGCATGCGTCATAGACTTTGGGGGCTCTTCGGAGAAGCACATACCCCTGGCTGAGTTTTCCTAAAATAATAGTTTTCAAGAAACTATTGAGATGGAACCGTATGTGGCCTTGTATGGTAGGCCATTCGGATCACCCTTGTACTGGTTGGAGGCAGGTGAGGCCGATTTACTAGGACCATGTCTCGTGAAGGAGACTTCATAGCCAGTCCAGTTGATTCAGAAGCAGATGGACACTACACAATCTCTTCAGAAATCTTATGTTGATCGCCGCAGACGACCCTTAGAGTTCATGGTCAGGGATTAGGTTTTCTTGAGTGTTTCACCGAGGTTGGGACACATGAAGATCATGAGACAGGTTAAACTTTCACCAAGGTATGTATGGTCATTTGATATTCTGGAGAGAGTTGGGCCGGTTGACAATCGGTTGCAGTTACCATAGAGGTATTGAGCCATGCACGACGTCTTCCATGTATCTCATTTATGCCATTATCACTCAGACCCATCCCATGTTTTTCATCCCAAGGAGGTTGAACATTAGTTTTATGCATTCTTTGAGGAGTATCTGATTCGTATTGTTGATAGGAGCCTGGAGGTTCTATGAGGCTGGTCATTTCCTCTCGTACGGGTGCTATGGAAGCATGGCTGAGTGCAGGATGAAACCTGGGAGTGGGAGACCAACGTACGCACTCTTTGGATATAATTGTTCTCATATTTATCTTCACAACCCTTGGAAGGTAAATTCAGGGATGAATTGATTTAAGGGGGGAAGTTTGTAAGAACCTGGTTCTTATTCTTGAGGTACGGGTTTCTTCTTTTCCTTTTTCATTAAGTGTTTTTTAGAAAACATGGGAAATGTGGGAACAATAACAAATTTATGGGTACACACCGTGTACTTTTTCCATGTGGGATGAGAATATAGGGCGTGTAGGCTTATCGGTGGTTGAGGGTGTAAAAACTAACTACACGCCATGTACTTAGTAATACACGATGTGTAATCAAGTCGGAAGATGAACAGTGGGTCAGTGGGATGTAACCGCCAATGGAAGAATATAAAAGGAAAGTACACGCCATGTACTTGAGATTATACAATTTGTAGTTATGTTTTTTCGTTAAAAACAGGCAGTAGCCTCCACTTTCAGTAGAGGAGGTAGAGGACTCGCCAGGAGCTATGAGAGAGGAGGCTGAGACTTGGAGGAGCTCTTGATCGCTCACCGAGACTCAGATTCTTCCATAGTCAATCTCATTTGAACCGTGTGGGTAAGGTCTTCTGTATTTTTGATTCTCTATTTCCAATTCATTACTTAAAGGATGTTATTTATGTTTTAACGGGTAATCGTTCATCTTATATCTACATCATTCTTGGTCATTTCGGGAGGCGCCATTCAAGTATATCTATCAGATGAGATCGAGGTAGGTGGTCTTGTGTTTAATTCAAACTGTTGAGTTGATTTGTGTACCTATGTGCCACACACCATTTTCGAGGTGTCGTATGGCTGAGACTTTGACTATTGAGATACCTATAATTGCATAGGTAATCTAATGAATGAGTATAAACTACTTTTTGAGATTGTTTCTTTGTTCTAGGGCCACCGTGAGGGTGTGTTTCCCTTGCTTATCCATTTGTCCAAGATACCCGTGGGTATGGCATGATTATATCATGTTTTGAGTTTCTCTTGAGAGGAGACATATAGAAATTTCTTGATTAAGCATTGGGATCGGCTCGGTTACTTTCTTTTTTATGGAATGCCTGAGGGCAGTGTTTTTTCTAGCCTTGGGGAAATGTTTTGTATAACCTAAGAGCAACATTTCTTATGCCTGTGGTCAGTAGATTCTATGCCTGAGGGAAATATCTTGTATACCTAAGGGAAATATTCCTTAGGCCTGAGGGTAGTCACCTGAGGGTTTTGTTTTGGCTTTCCTGAGGGTAAGGACATGCTTGTCTGAGGACAATGTTTACATGAAGATTGACTATTGTGGTTTTTGTTGTGGAACTGGTATAGGAGATTTTCGGTTGAGACCGAGTCTCGGAAAACTCAGAATTAAATTATATTGAAGTGTTAAATAATTATTAAAATGGCAATGTAACTGGTAGGAGTAGTTACTTTTGAGTAATTCCTAGTTTACTGCATTTCATTATTGATCACTGTCATTGCACTTTTTCACTGACAGTTGGGCATGGGCCTTTGATGGTTTCCACCTAGGATTTATTTCTCACAACCTGTTTTGGTCATGTCTTGGGCCCAAAAAAAATTATATTGATGCATGTTTTGATAAGGGAAAGAGTCCATACATAGGTAAATGATTGTTTCAGAGGAGGAGAGCATGAGACTGAGCTTATGCTTGCGATGTTGCTGCGTTCCTGTTGCACTTCTTTAGTTTAGTTTTGTTGTACATTGTACCTTGTGTTGTATTATATCATATTGCAGTGTATCTTGTTTTGGATGCTTAATTATAATTAGGGTCATGTTGCACCATCATATATATGACTATTTTTTATCTTTTACTTCAGTTAGATTTTCCATTTCAGGTCTATATTGTTTACTAGTTCCGCTTTGGTATGTTTATATTTTTTCCGCTATGCTACACTTTAACAAATGAGGGCATAGTTTACCCAATATCAGTCCTAGTAACTCACTGCTAGTCGTTAGCCTCTTGCATTTTGGGAAATGCGCCTGTGGTTATGTGACCAACCAATTTTAGGGAAACCATTGTGTGGAACCTAGATACGGGACGTTACACCGACCAATGTTAGTATCTACCTAAAGAGAGCATACCCTCATGAGTTCAGTTGTGGTCTCAGTTTTGAAATCTGAGTTATTGTTTGTGAGTTATATGTATCTGAAAAATAAAATAATTTTATTTAATAATTTTATTTACAATTATTCCATTTTCTAGTTTTCTCATAGGAAGCCCGTGCCGACTAAACTTAAGTCGTGCCTAGTGTCAACCCATCATCCTAAGTGCAATGGTTCCCTCAAGTTTCTGATCCAAGTAACCATTTAAGATTTATTCCACTAATTCAAGAAAACTACTTACACACACTAATTAAAGCATATAAAAAAGTTGACGGATCATTTCTGGCACTCCGGGCCTCAGAATCACACGCCATCAGATTTTGCGGTCTCAAAAAAATTCCATATAATTAAAGAATTATATGGAATTTTTAGTACAATACATTCTCCACACCTTAGGGCTTTACATCCCCGAAATCCACAACATATACTAAGGAAATAAATGGGGGTACTGAGCATGGATCTGAGCCTGCAGCTCCCATGTGATCTTCTAGAGTTTCTCGTGCTACCATCAAATGCACAATAGAGGTATTGGCCGCCCATGAAGGACCTGCTCCTGTCGATCCTCAATCTCTACCGAAACCTCTGTAAACATCACCCCATCGTCTAAGTATAGCTCCCCATCATCGTTGACTTGAGAAGGGTCACGCACTTATCGCCTCAGTTGGGATACATGGAATACATCATGCTCCCACTCACACCATGGTGGTAGTGCCAAGGGGTATGCCACCTCGCCAATCTTCCGAAGTATCAAAAATGTTCTAATAAACCTTGGTGATAACTTATTGCCTCAGCCAAATCTTTATAGTCCATGTCGAGGGGAGACTCATAAGAAAATTTTGTCAACCCTCCTAGAACTCAAGAGGACTCCATATCTTATTGGCATAAGACTTCTGATAGATATGTGCAGTCTTCAATTGCTGACAAGTAAGTCATCATGATACAAACTTTCCACTACTTCCTTCATCTTGTTCCATTAGTACTGACATCAGAGGTCCTGGTACATCTTCACCACTCTAGGATGTACCAATAGAGGGAATGTATGAAAATCCCTCAACACCTTCTCCTGTAGAGATACTGGTAACATGGTACGTCCTATAAAGAGGATGACTTGATCCCCACCATTAGAAAATCCATCAGGTGCCTGCCCTAAGGTTATCTGAGCATGTCGAGACTTGGAGTTAGTGTCCCCAAGCTACGCCTCCCTAACTCACATAAAGAGTGGAGGTGTGACTATCATAGACTAGAGGTATGCTTCTCTGTCTCTATCAATGAAGGATATCTACAACATGTCTAGCTGCAATGTTGCCTCACTTAGGAACTGCAGACCATACCTCCTGTTGAGTGCATCTTCTTCCATGTTCCCCTTCCAAAGATTATAGACTATATAAAAGTCATAGTCCTAGAGTAACTCTACCCATCACTTCTATCTTAGGATGATGTACTTCTATGAGAAAATATACCTAAGACTCTTGTGATCAGATTATACTATAAAACATTTTCCCATTATGTAGTGTTGCCACATCTTTAGCGCAAAGAACACTACTGCTAACTCCAGGTCATGGGTTGAATAGTTCTACTTGTCAGTCTCTTTCTTAGCTCCTAAAAGATCTACTGACTCATCTCTATCCAAAAGAAAGGCTCCCCCTTTTTTTCAAAGCTGAAAAGGGTGCTGCTACCCTGGAGAAGTCGGGTACAAATCTCTAGTAGTACATAGTCAAAGCATACATCCCTCCCCCTTCGGGGAAGTGATCCTACAAACATATTTGGAAAAGATGTCCCCATGATCTGTCACTCCTATTTGGAATTGGAAACTCAAAACTCCTACTACCACAAGGGTAAGTCCAGCCGACTCAAGAGTGACCAGCTGCACCCTCTAATGCATGAGTTTATCCAGTGCTGCATGTGTTTCCTTTTTGGCCAACCAAGGAAAACCCCATTTTCACGTTGTAGATAAACCACAACCTTTTTTCCTAATATAGTCAATCTAAGTGTGAACTGTGGCTGTCCAGTCCAAACTCAAACTAACGTTGTAAGGCCTTGACGCTTCAACCAAGAGGTTCCAACTGAAACTCTCACCTCAAGGATTATATCACACCATCGACGTAAGTGTGATTATTGAGTCTCCCCCCAAAGGTATCTCTAGATATGAGGTTCAAGTCAATATCTTAACCAGAAACTCTAGATCTTGGAAAAGATTATTGGAAGGAAGGAATGATTGGTACCTATGTCTATTAATATGTTAACTAGTGGTAGACATAGACTGTTAATCGAATCATTCCTAGAACCCTTTGGTCGTACTCCTTGACCGTATGCAGCTACTCTCTTCCCATGTCCCCAAACTCCCTGATCCTGCTGTGGACCAAAAAGGGGGTGGTTGTAACATGTTGAAATATACACCACCTCATGATGCTCTCTTAGCTCTGATTCCACATTTGCAGCCCTGCAGATTCATCTATCCCTAATGCTTCTTCTTCCCGAAACATTTTTACACGCCCATGTCTCTGAGAATGGATCTAGTTTCCTGATTTCCAACTACTAACATTAACTGGCTATATCCACTCAACCAAAGAACATTCAACTAAAAAGGTTCTCTCTAGAACCCTAACATAGGTAGGAATGCTTAGAGGAATATTGCTAGATCAGACATCCTTAAACACACTGTGATCGGAAGTCCAATCCCTGAAGCACTGATTATATCATATTCATCGAGTACCAGGAATGGTCGGTATGCCTCGACTAATACCCAACTATCGACATGTCATCCTACCAAAGCTGTAGAATCCCTGGATAACTCTTCGCAACCTCCTTAAGCCATTCCGCAGCTACCTGTGAGTTAGGCTCGCCTCAGAACTTGAGGGGTATCTGATGCTGAAACTCACATAAGGTACTAAGCCTAAATGTGTCCTCTACCGGTACCACTAGTTATAACTGCTACCCAATGGGTGGTGGTGCTACTAGTACACCACCCAGAGGTGGCATCATAGTAACAGGGCCCAACACCAAAGCATAATCGCTCGGTGGGCCTTCATCATGTACTCTCCCAGGAAACCTGGGTGGTTGTCTTTGTGGCGGCATCCTAATAAAGAAAAAGTGTGCCATGGTTATTAATTTATACCTGGTGAGACGACACCAAATAAATAAAAATAAAAACTTTTCAAAAACACACGTAATTAGTGTTTTCGTGCACTGAGTCGGAAATAAGAATTTAGTGTCCTGGTGTATGGATACGTCGGTCGCCACACCAACACTGGACTCCCCAAACTGAAAAGCACACTCAAAACACATAACTCTATTTCTCCACACAGAAATGATCAGAGTCCTAGTTCTTCGATAAAACTGACTCCTATGATACCACTTTGTCACGACCCATCCCACGGGGCCCGTGTCGTGGCTACCCCCACTATTGGAAAATTGCCCTATACCCATAGTTTTTGCACAAAACTGTGGGTATAGGGGTGCCATATACCCAAGGTTTTTGAAAACCCTATTTATAGGGGTAGTATGGGAACCTATACCCACGGTTTTCCAAAATCATGGGTATAGGTAACCTATACTGACAGTTCTGGGAAAAACTGTGGGTATAGGTATTTTTTATGACCTCTTCCCACGTTTTTGAAAAAATGTGGGGAAAATTTAACTATACCCATGGTTTTGGTCTAAACTGTGGGAATATGAATTTTTTTTCAAGACCTATACCAATAGTTTTTCCAAAACCGTAGGTATAGGACTTTATCTTGAACACCTATTCCGACAGTTTTATAAAATAGTGGGTATAGCTTTACTGCTCTGTGGCAGGAAGAAAAAAATCTACGGGACAGAAAAAAATTGGTGGGAAAGCCTATACCCAAGGTTTCCCCCCTATGCCCAAGGATCAGACTAAAATATATATATAGATATAAATAAATAGCATCAAATGATTCGTAGATGAGTTAGTGAGGCAGCATCTGATTTTCTACATGGTCATGGGATCGAATCTTGAAGAACAATTTTTCTTTCTAATACCAGGAGAAATATTAATATATTATTATAAATATAGATACATAATTATATAAGCGCATTTTTTTGTGTAGGTTTATCATTAGAGCTATGGAGACGAGGTCGCGGGATCGAAACCCGTGAGGTATATTTTTTCTAATATGGGCCTGAATTAATATTTTTAGAAAAATATAGATATATATACATATAAGCGGTGTAGAATGAGTGTTGAGGCATCTCGAATCTAAAGGGATGGTCACAAGTTCTCTTCCTGTAGCAGTAATTTTTTTTACAATTTATACCCATGGTTTTAAAACCATGGGTATAAGGCTTTAATAGGTTGTGGGAAAAAATGTGTTGTTTCCACGGTGGCAATAATGATTTAGCCATGGTTTGTAAAACAGTGTCTATAGGCTAGGCACCTATCACGACGCCTCAGTTTCCCATGGTTTCTAAAACCATGGGTATAGGCTATACCTATAGTTTTGGGGGTTAAACCTATGGTTTTGAACTGTGGGTATATGTCCTTTTCCCAGTAGTTCCCAAACTCGCCTTCTATAGGCTAGCGGCTAGTGACTGGCACTCAAAGGCATATTACCTAAAATTGGAAGGCATTGTCTTTAACCTGTACAAACCCATGATCCCAGAACACAACAAGAAGCAACTATGAAGTAAACTGCTTTAGTGAAAGTGTACTAAATGTATAGGGGCCGGAATACAAACCCAACTGTAAAAGTACAAGTACAGCTGAAAATAACAGAACAAATAAAAGGTGAAAAACAAATCCTATATCATCCACTGCAGATCCTTCCGGAAGGGTAGGTACAAATCACCTCCATAGTACTCCACGTTCCCTCGTCGCCTCCGCATCACGTCAGGCCGAATGTCCACCTCTGAGCACCATTCAGTCTTGGCTCCCTCAGCCTCGATCAATGTTGTATGTCATCTGCACGAGACACAACAAGGTATGGGTGAAGCCCATTCATGGGTGAGTATAACGATACTCAGTAGGGGCCCCAAGACCCCGTAGGTCTCCTAAAGTTCCACAAAGAAAAAACCACAAATCAAGACATAAACTCTACTTAGGTATATTCCCATACATATACCTAAGTTATCGAGATATACTCATCTCATACAAGAGGTTAGAATACCACAATGGTAAGTCCACGAAGGTAGAAGTACCACACAGATAACAGCATGAAGATATTACCACGAAGGCAAATGTACCACACAGGTATAACCATGGAGACAGTACCACGAAGGTAAAAGTACCACATAGGTAAATGACTCAGTTCAAATAGAGTCTCAACCCAAAATAGGATTTCTCTAAATAATAGAAGTATAGATTATTAGTCACAAAGCCAGATCATCTTATTCTATCCATAAGCACTGCTTCTCACCATACAGAGTCTGACACACATAGGATCGATGGGTAACTAACCCCCGCAATGACCCACACAGGATCCAGCCCGCACACGATCGTTATGCACTGACCCATACAGGATCACTGAGCACTGACCCACATATGATCGGTTTGTGCTAACCCACACAGGATCGCTGAGCACTAACCCACACAAGATCGGTATGCACTGACCCACACATGATTGGTGAGCACTGACCTCTGAACTATCTGTCTCCAAACACTGCCTCACTATCAGCCACTAGATTCCTCACACCCGATGCACTCGATTTCCATAGAATCTTCCCTCGAGATATCGGTCATACATCGACTACCACTAAGATCTAAAATTCAGTAACCCAAAGGAACTCCATGTTGTAAGGCTTCCAACGCAATAGATGGTGCGTCAAACGAACACCCAGTATGTATGTTATAGACATTTCAGTACCTAGGGCCCAGTTGGATTCGGTTGTGATCCAACCCGGATGAACTCCAAGTTTCTCTGAAACTCTAATGGAGTATGTCAAAATTATCTTGTTTCTCCAAGGGTCCCAACTCCGTAGACGGTTCATCAAATGAGCACCCAGTGTCTAAGCTATAGGTATTTTACTATAGAGGGCCCGGTTGGATTTATGTTTGATCCAACCCAACCATACTTCAAATTTCATTGGATAACCATACGGGTCACACCGTTATGATTCACATGAAAAAATGCATGAGATGGACAACCTATTTGTCCAAACGGATACCCAGTTAAAAAGTTTCATTTCACCTCAACACGCATGAACCGGGTGTTGTGGAGCCCGCACCTCGACCTCAACATATATATATATATATATATATATATATCCAAAATTGGTCTTGAAACATTTGTCTTAATTTCAGGGTCACAATGTCACATATGATTTTTCATTCCGACACCGTATGAGGGAGATATGTCGGATACAAGATCCCATAATAATAATAATATTGTTATTAATAGGTGTTTTGTGGACCCAAGCCATGAACCAAATTTTTTTATCCAACATTAGACTTGAATCAACCATATTAATGATTGGATCACATAACCACTGATAGAATGCCAATCGAACATCACACGCAGGAGCTATGGCAGGTGGAATATTTAATAATAATAATAATATATTATTATTATTTGAGCGTTTCGAGTACACAATCCAAAAACCTGAAAAAGACATCCAATATTGGACTCATTATTTCCGTCTCGAAGTTAGGGTCATACTACCATTGACGGTTCATGAAACCGAGGTCGCACAGATAATTTAGGGATGAATTATGTTTTTACAACCAAAAATAATAATAACATTATTTATATTATTATTATTTTATTATTTTGCCCCTTATAAATCATCTCATTTGAGATTCATTCACAAGGGTGGCACCTTCTACTTATTCAATGATTTCCACTTTAATTTCATTAAATTTTTAATTTGTTCCTTTTCAAATATTCTTATTTACAATTAACTATTCTTCCACACAATTCTAACACACTTTTCCAACAGTCAAGCCCGCGACTTCTCCCTGCAACCCAAACTGTAGGCTTCCTCCGAACATCCAGAACTGCCACCACCATCGTGAGCTGCCACGACTCTCCACACAGACCACTGTAGTATGTTTCTCCATCTACCTCACCTGGAGCTCTGCCATGAACACATGCTAGAAATTACATGGCCATGTATCCCCTTCCGTGGGCCGCCACATCGTCGTTTTAAGCTTGAAAAATGTGTCGACCACAGATTCAGGATCCTCGGGTCGAGATCTCTGCATTCGTATGCTTCACTCAATGAAACATTATGTTTTTAGCACGCTTAATTATTTGGTGATGAAGAACGTGGGAAGAACGAAATAGAGAGGATCATGTTCTATGTGTGGATCGATGGCCAGGTTTGTTTGGCCATCATCGTTGAGAATCTAGAACAAGAGGAATTAGCAAATAGATATTTATTATAATTCAAATCAAACCACCTAACTCATAAATCTGTTGGAGAAAATTCATGATTGAAGGTGGGTCGGTGTTCATCATTCATCCAAAAAGCCTCCAACGACGCATCTTGAACAATGATCTTCAGTTCTCGATTATGAGATATGTTCTTCATCAAGAGCCTCAAGATCCTGCTCCTCCTTTCTCCAACCGAAACAAACACCTGATCCCAAGGAAGAGTTAATATAACTATTAGGTAAAGTGGTGATTCATTTATTTAGATTTAATTAATCCTATTAAATAAAGGGATTGGTGGATACTCATTTTGTGTAATCAGAAATTGAATGCCCAGTCTTGAAATGCCCAACCACCCTCTTGTGGTCCCCGACACTAAAAATTAAAAGGAGAGTTTGGAGGATATTTAAAATAAAATATATTTATTTTTTATCCCTCCAAGATAAAAGAAAAAAACAACTTCTTCTCTTGACCCACAATGATCAAGGTTAATCCTCCTTTAAGTGAATCCTGGAACTACAGATTCAGTGGTGCCCTCATATTTTTAATCTGAGAAACGGTTCAAAAGTTAGATAATTCCGCTCACACGTTTACTGAATGTACCCAAATTTTTTTTTGGAAAATTATTAACAGTCACCCTCAACCCACGCCGGTCGAGGTTAGGCTCATCCTAAGTGAAAAACACCCCAAAAAACCAATGGTACTCTTAGATTTCTAATCTAAGTTACTTTTTAAAAGTTATGGATTATAAAATAAAATAATTGTCACTTAATTATTTTATTTACGGCAAAAAACTAATTTTCACTAGTGCCACACGCCGGCCAATGTTAGTATTTTACAAAAGAGAGCATACTCTCATGATTTTAGTGATGATGTCAGATATTTTATTCGAGTTACCATTTGTGAGTTATAAGAATTTTAAAAATAAAATAATTTTATTTAATTATTTTATGTACGGTTACGCCATTTTTAGGTTCTTTAATAGGAGGCCCGCACCAACTAAACATAAGCCGCGCCTAGGGTTAACCTGCCATCCTGATCATAATGGTGCCCTTAGGTTTATGATCTGAGTAAACATTTAAGATTTATTCCACTTTTTTAGGTAACTGCTTTCACGTGCTAATTAATGCTTAACAAAACATTGACAGATCATTCTGGGCACTCTGGGCCTCGGAATCATGTGCCGTCAGATTTCGCGGTCTTGAAATAATTCAATATAATTAAAACCAATTATACGGAATTTTCAAGACAATAAAAGATTTGTTATATTACCATATATTAGAATTTATTTGGTAAAAGATATATTTTTAGGTTATAATTATCTTTACTTTAAATTAGTACTTATAAAATGTCATTTTCACATCAATGTGAATCCATGGGGTCCAAAATAGACCCAAGGATGTCCATGGTCATAAATATCTCATCCAATTGAATTATGACATTTTTGGGGTAGTTTAATATTATAATAATTTTATTTTTTACCTTAATTTACCATATTAACCCTTTAACCATGGTAAATAAAATAATTAATGAAGTTACTATTCATAATGTCCAAAAATAAAATGTACCTATTTACATAATTTGAACCTTCTGATTCCAAATATGGAATCCAATTTTCCAAATTCAAAACACATAACTTTCAGCAATTAATTTAAAATTAATTCCCGTTGTCAAAACCAAAAAAGTGGGTTTTTAAAAAAGTAATTACTATCAAAATATTGACATGACTATATGTACAATTTAAAAGTGAAATTACTTCGAATGACAAGAATTTTAATAATGATGAAAATATAATGTAATTACAATTTGAAAAAAATTAAAAATTTAATCTAACTATATAAATAAATTAGATTAAAAGGTAGTTTGGAATGAAAATTCAGTATTTTCACTATTCATTAAAATTTGAATTTTATCAGCAAAATACAAAAAAACTTAAAAATAAATAAATTTTTATATCCCGATTTCAAATAATAGGTTTCTATTGTCATATTTAAATTATAAGAGTTCCAAAAACTATATTTAAAATGGGTGCACCATCAAAATGCGATAAAACTGCACTTATTGAAAAATACCTCTTTTATCTGAAAAATAGATTTTGTTCTAATATTAGGTTCTAGAGAATGTGTATGATTAATGATAATGTTATATAAAATTCAAATTGTGGTTAATATTTTAAATAATGACTATTTTATATCCCATTAAATAATAATATTTTAATTATATATCATTGTTTAATAAAACACGATATTGTGTACAACACAAGCTATCAAGGAAGGTCTCTCTTGCGTGTAACGCAATCCGAGTCAGTTTTTCATGTAGTGAAAGCTTCTATTGGGGTTGCATATAACACAATCGAAACACACTTCATTTATATATTGAAAAACATATATACTCAGCATTGTGTGAAATGAATTCTTTCAAAAAAAGTTAAATTTTCTGTAACTCACGCCAAGAATATTGTTGCATATACTACAAGGTAATATGATTTTTCATATATCATAATCTAATTTTTTGTCATGAACAACAAAAGACATCAATTAAATTAATATAATCCATCTCATAAAATTTTGGGGTGTTACATTTAACCCCCATAAAATGAATTTCATCCTTGAAATTCATTGGGGTTTTAAATGGTTTACTACTTAGTGTTTCTTTTTTGGATACCCGCATCGTAAAAATGAATACTAAAAAATCAATATTTAAAATGGAGAGTTAAAAACACAACAGTTACCCAAAGTAACTCATCACTAGGTTTCCACATAGGAGGTTAAAAGAGGGAAGTGAAAACATCGATATGGAAGAGAAATATTATGATCATGTTCTAATGGATAGTGATAGAGAATAAGGTTTAGAGAAATTTAACTACAAGAAAGTCATAAATCAAAAATTATTTAAGGGACCATATGACTCATCAGATATGAAGGTAATATGATAACATGTTTGGTTTCAAGATATATTTCCTAATGTTGATCAATATTTCATGAGAAAAAATACTTACGTGAGTTTGGTACAATATCATGGTTTTTCATGCCTTGAACAAATTTCCACTTCATCTCTTATTTAATTAAATGAAGTTGAATTTTTAATTCTTTAACTGTTATAAGATAATGTGATAGAATTATAGGTCATTCCATCCATCTCAACAAAAATGTTGTCATGATAAATCAAATATGTATAAGGCCACCTGTATTGAGATAATAAAATAATCTATCAAACATCAACTGGAATATAACATATAAAATACATCAAAATACAGATAAGTTAAAACTTTAGAAAAAGGTGAAATAAATCAACTTTACATTTCTCTCTCGTACCTCATTTGGTTGTATTTCTTTTCACATTCCAAACATGTGAATACCTTAATCATGTATTCTCTTGGAATGTTATAATAATAAGAATTACCATATAACCTTAGCAAAAACATCAATTCTGTCAAAATTAACTTTTCCAAAAACCAAAAATACCAAAAATTCTATATAATCAAACAATGATATCACATTTTCCTTATATCAGTCGTGGATTCATTAATTCTATCATACAACTCATTATATCATTATCCCATCATTGTTCACAAATCATTTGTTTTCCAATAAAATTTATCAGAATAACCTTTCATGGTTACTAGTACCATTCAACATATACATTCAAATACTTAATGAAAAACAATAGTGTAACAATTCATAGATGATTCTTTACTTCATATTACCATACATTATTCTTGATATGCAATCCTTCCACTATCTTCTTAAACCTTTGATGGAGCTTCATTTTTATATTCCTCCACACTTCTTTCATCTCATATATCATTTGTAGTCTCTTCATCATCATTAAATTAAATACTACCCATATGTCCATACTAAATCTCTTCCTGAGATTTTCCCTTAGGGAATCAATTTTACTAATGCTAGTATATTTCACTTTTAAAACATTTATACATTGTTTATGTCTTAGTAATACCGTTATCCTGGTCCATTGTGTCAACAAAACCTTTTTTGTTTCGATTACTGTATTTGTGTCCTTATTTTTCTAAACCCATGTCATCTTCTAGTTCATTTTAAAAATTAACCTTGACACCTCTTCCCACAATATTTACATGAGGAAAATTCAAATTTCTTTCCTGTATGATCACCATAAAACATCATCTTTCTCTTATTAGGTGCTTCAGGAAACTTACAAAATTTGAAATTATTGATCATATTATGAGATTGATGATTAGAAATAATAATGATGTTTCTTCTTCCAAATCCCATTTCATTTGGATTCTCATGATTAATATCATTCCATTATTTATCATATTCTCCATTAATATGAATCCTCCTGTTTCTGGCCAATTTCTAAAACCCAAAAAAGAATAGTTTGAGAGGAAAAAATCATACTAGGAAAACAATATAATCACGGGGGAGTATTTTCAATATCTACCATCTTAGGATTATTTCTCTGTTATTCATGATCATTATCATAATTCTAGGATTGTAACCTTTAGTTAGACATACTCTTAGGGACATCCCTAACCATACCATAGAAATATCTCTAGGGATCTCACTAAATGATTCTCATCCTATTTTCCCACGGATACCTAATCCTTAGATCAAATACCAACTGTTGAGACCCATGATTGATGTACATGGACATTACATTTATTTAGAAAAATACTTAATACATGACACAAACAGACACCCAAAGACTGTATTAGATTAGTGTTTTGGAAACACGGAACATAATCTTCAAATCTTGGTGATAGATCTTCAACATCTCCCATAAAAACCATTATTTATATCCTCTGGAAAAGAAAACCTAAATTGGGTGATCTCAAATTCTCAGTAATGGTATACATGGTGAACATAAAACAAACCATAAACATTTGAACATAAAATCCTGAACATAATGTTTAAATATAAAAATCATGAGTTATGAAATAAATTTTGGATATATGTAATCCATGGATCATAAAGTAACATTAACCATCATAGAATATAATTGGAATTAAACATGTAATTGTGGAATACTAATGAGCACATAATATGATTTTCATATTAGCCAAGGCACTACTGTGAATACCATCATAGTGGACAAAGTCCATTACTAAACTGGGTTTACTTTCCAATCTATCCATGTATTACTGAACCAGATTTATATGTCATTCTATCCAAGTCTATCTCATGAGATATAAATCTTTACCCAATAAATTGGAGGGATATATATGTCCCACCCATATCATAATGAAATGTTTTTTATTTGTGCCACACAAATATAAAAACATTCACTATAGCATAACCCATTAAAGAAAAATGGGTTTCTGAAACATCAATCCAACATGGAATAATCCGTAAATGGATATCATAAAAATAATTATATCATTTAAAAAATAAAATAAATTTAATTATATGGATAGAAACATAAATCTATGAAATATTAAAAGGAAAATTATTTTGATAAAACATTTGAGCTTCTTTCCTACGGAAAATATCCTATCTTTTTCAAAAACATTTTCTTTTCTCAAAATGTCACCCAATTTTAGAAGAAATTAATTTAGTTGAAAATATAATTCAAATAGTGTAGGGAAAGTTTCTTGGAAATAAGGTTTCATGAAACCGTAAAAATCCATTCATGTCGTACAAGTTAAATAAACATTCTCCTCATACTTTTACTAGAAATGTCAAAAAAAGTACCTCGTATGGTAAACAAAAGAAGGATCCCTTCAAACCCTGTTGTAAAAGTCAAAATATTTAAAATTTAATTTTAACATACATATAAGAATATTTAAAATTTTATGATAATATTTTTATAAAACATGGAAATGAATGATAAATATACACCCAGTAAATACTTATGTATAAATAATCTCAGATAAAAATGAGATTGAAAAATTATCCCTTACCTTAGGTCTGATTTCATTAATATGTGTTAAAAAATTCTCTATAGTGGGTTTAAACATATTATTAACTTGAAAAAGAACCATAATAATATTTATGATATCATATATGGTTCACATATGACTTTATATTACCCGTTAATTTGTCAATTCCATGTTAAAGAAACTTTTTGGGTGATAATTGTTTTATATATCGTACATGTTTTGAACGGTTATTCTTGACTTTAATACTTATTTAATGATTTACTTTACTAAAGAAAAATAAAAAATGATTTATATATCACATATATTCATTATATATATATATAATATATAGATAAATGAAATGGAATACACCGTTAATGGAGAATGTAGGTTGTACGTACTCATGAACGCTGTATTCGTTTCCTTATTGAATTTAATGGAAGTAATTAAATGACATATATATATACATAAATAAATTAGAATTATTATGTCATATATTTCATGATTATTTATTATATATACATTATAATCATTCTTGAATGGTTAATGTGGAGAATGAATCTCTTCACATTGTGGAGACGATAAGACATACGTACGCACGAGCGACGATATCATTCCCATAATTATTAAATGGTACTGAAGTGGATGGTGTATAATATCTCAAATTTTTTTAATGTTTTTATAATCATATATAGTAATTATTTATACCATTCTACCCATCCAATTAAGGTGGTAGTAAAAACAGATTACACCATGTCGTGGAGACGGTAATCCGTACGTACACACTCGCGGTGATTTCATTTTTCATATAATAGAAAGAAGGTGAAATAAGGGTTTTCAATATTTATAATAACATATAATTATATTAGTGATATATATTTTTTTTAATTTTTAATGAAACAAATAAATAATAGTAAGTATAAGAAGAAATAAATTTGAAAGAATTGGTAGAAGAGATTACCTCTTCCTCGACATGCCTCCTTTAAATTTATTCTTAAGGCACTAGAGTTATACTCTTTAGTAGAACATAACCTCTAAAATGTAATTATAGAATATTAGAAGAGAAATTTGAAGGGTTTTTTCAATCTTGAAGGCTCAAAATGGAGTGAAGAGGAGAGGGAGGAGGTGCCTTTTTATAAGAGATGAGAGAGACACTTTACGAAAGTCTCAAAATATTAATTTAGTATAAAATGATTTTCTGTTTAAAAAGGAATAAAACTAATTTAATTCAAATATTGAATGATTATTTTTCGAAATAATCTCAAATAAATTGGTTTTATACAAGTTTATGTCTCAAATTTAACCTTCTCTTTAAGTGTCAAACCTGAGTTAACTAATTTAACTCAGACCATCTCTTCTTGTATATTCATACTATATGGTTAATATAGTTACTATAAAATGCCAATATAACCTCAAGTGGTTAATTAATTACATTTTCAACATTATTAAAGTCATTTTGAGGAATCTTATATTTTAGGACTATTATATCATCTAATAAAATAGTACCTATTTTAAAAACTCATTTATGTCAATTTTTATACTATTTATATCATGACATTTTAAAAATCCATAAAAACGTGATTATTTTGAAAAAAATCATTAATTAAAATATAAAAAGTCATACTAATCCATAAAATTCATGTATGGAATAAAAAGTTTCAAAATAAAATTATTTTAATATTTATAATCTCATTTATTTAAATCGTTCATTAATAAGGTAATCACTACGTCATCATTCTATCATAAATAAATTTATTTATTTCATGTCTAATAATTAAAAAATAAACCATGATGTAGGAAATTTTTTTATATTTCCAATGAATATTTATGTACATATAGATCAGTTATATTAACCTATATTAAAATCGATTTGGTAAAAGATATATGTTTAGCTTATAATTATCTATACTTTAAATTAATTCTTATAAAATGTCATTTTCACATCCATGTGAATCCATGGGGTCCCAAAATAGACCCAAGGACACCCATGGTTATAAATATATCCTAAAATAGATTTAGTATATTTGTTAGTGGAGATTAATATTATTATAATATTTTTTTACCCTTATTTACTAGATTACCCTTTAACCATGGTAAATAAAAAATTACTGAAGTTATTATTCATAATATCAAAAAATAAAACGTAACTATTTACACAATTTGACCCTTTTGATCCCAAATAAGGAATCCATTTATCCAAATTCAAAACACAAAATTTTTTGTAATTAATTTAAAATTAATTCCCATTGTCAAAAGCA
Organism: Viscum album; assembly: GCA_963277665.1. Classification (NCBI taxonomy): domain Eukaryota; kingdom Viridiplantae; phylum Streptophyta; class Magnoliopsida; order Santalales; family Viscaceae; genus Viscum; species Viscum album. The sequence continues at coordinate 1,585,504,798 of OY728121.1, read as the reverse complement.
AAATCAGCTTTTTTTTAAAGTATTAACTATCTAAAGATTGACACGTGTTTATATCCAATTTAAAAGTGAAATTATATCCAATTAAAAAAATTGGATTAAATGAAAAAAATATAATCCAATTACAATTTAAAATCAATTAAAAAGATAATCAATCTATATAAATAAATTAAATGAAATGACATTTTCGAATTAAAATGCGGTATTTATCAATTTTCATTAAAATTTGAATTTTATCAAAAAATTACAAAAAATTAAAAAAATATATTCTATGTCCTAATTCCAAATAAAAGTTTTTATTGTAAAATTTTACTTATAATAGTATCAAAACTAGTTTTAAAATTGGTGCGCCATCAAAATGCGGTAAAAATGCAATTTTTTAAATACTTCTTTTCTCCGAAAAATTGATTTTGTTCACATATCATGTTTTAGAAAATCTGTAAGATGAATGATAATGTTATAAAAAATTAAAAATGTGGTCAATAATAATCATAATCGCTAGTTTATATCCCATTAAGTATTAATAATTTTATAATATATCATTGTTTAGTGAAACAGGGTATCGCGTACAACGCAAGCTATCTAGGAATGTCTCTCTAGTGTGTAACACAAGCAAAGTCTATTTTTCCTATAGTGTAAGATTCCATTGGAGTTTTGTATAACATAATCCAAACATAGTTAATTTATACATTGCAAAAAATCTATACTCAGTGTTTCATTAAGTGATTTCTACCAAAACAATTAGCATTTGTGTATACCACAAGCCAAGAATAGTGTTGCATATATTGCAAGCTAATACAGTGTTGTGTATAACACAATATAATCTTGGTGTTTCATTTAACAAAATACATAAAATAAATTAAAAGAATTTATCTGATAAAATATTGGGTTGTTAAAGTTCATGAGGGTAAAACTTCAATCTGGAATAAGGAAATTCCATTAAAAAAATCAACAACATTTCATCGAGAAGATTATTGAGGTCATTGAAACTTGGGGTTGATATAAAGTTGAAATAATAATTCCATAGATGGTATTATCTATAGTACTTAAAATATATTTTTTAAAATCTATATAAAATATCCATGTCTAGTATGGATATTATTGAAATTATTTTTTCAAATTTAAAAGGTATTTCATACTAAATTAATATTTTACTTAGTGTAGTAAATAGACTAGACTAAAAAATAAAATGAATAATTGAATGGGATTTTAGTTTATATTCATGAGATTAAATAAATAATTACTATAATGATGGTTTGAGTGTAATAGATTTTATAAGTACCGGTGGAATATAAAATTATTGTTTGTATCTCCATATTATTTCCCTTATGTGATAAGGGAACGTTCTCGATCAAATTAACTTATTAGGAAATCATATGAGGTGATTAAATATATACACATGGATTATTATTCACCAATTTCTATAACATATTTTGACAATATGGTTTGGATAATAGTGCTTATCTAGGAAGAAACTATTTCCCACTATTTATCAAAATATGTTGGAATATGTTCCTTTTAGAAGTTCTTATTTTCAAATAGAAATATTACAAACACATAGAGCACCAAATATGATATGAAAACAATAGTTTATTTGTTAAATTTTCCTCTTAAAATAAATAAATGTTATTTCCTGAAACATAAGTTTTTTTGTATCTTAGAAAGATATTATGAAAATAATACAATTTGTAGGTGGCTATTGTGAGTATGTTTGGACTTAGAGAAGTTAAATATTAACAAATAATGGATAACACCATTCAAAATTTTAAGTGTGATCCACTTACAATCCAAAATTTTTTAGGATATGTGATCATATAGAAAATTTTAAATTTTTTACATTTAGTTACCATTTATAACTTAATATCACTATTATACTGGTCTACGTTTAATGTTTTTTTTCACAAAATATTCTTAAAGAGTTTTAGATATGTGATAATAAATAAAAATTTGTAGAATTACAAAATGATAAATAATATAAGTAGTTACCTAATTTTTAGGAAAAAAATTACATAATAGGGTTCCAAGAATGTTGATGATGAACTTCGAAAGAGTTCTAAGAAGACAACATAAGTGGAAATCATAACATTTTTTTGTAATGTTAAAATATTTGAATATGCTCATAGATTTGAGCAATCAGTAATATGATTCCTAAGTCTCACATGTATTCAAACTAGCATACATCGTAGAGGTTTCTCACAAAAGATTTTAGTTTTTTGGTTTTATCTGATGGGAAACTATTGATGTGACAATGATTATATATGATGGAATGTATTAACAAAACCCGTAAAGACTGGTGAAAATATGTCTAATATATTAGTTTATCATATATGATATGATAAACTAGTTCTTATGTTCTTTTTTTAAATATTCCTAAACAATTTAATAATTTTAAAATGTATCATATTATAGGAAGCATATATTTTATCATTCTATCATGTCGGATAAATAAATCTATATATAGATATAACATTATTAAAGTGATATGTTAATTGACTTCTCAAATCATGACTCTGAGTTTATCCCTAACCAATATTTACAATATATTATGATAGGTTTTGATGAAATTTTATGGTTAGAATTAGTAGTATTCTTTTATAGAGATATCTAATATTCTCATGAGAAACCAGACAAAGAATTGGATTCTTTTTGTGTGTTGAATGACCAACTAATTATACCACATGGAGTTTCATATAGATGAATTTGGTGTATTAATAATGAAGGGATAATATTTGAGATATTAGTAAGGATACCTATTGTGGGAAAGTTCTTATATTTATACTATACTTATTCAATTCAACATATTGACTTAGCTGATAGTGGGGTATCTCGGTATGTTTTATATCATTTCCTTGGTTGGATCTTGTCCAATATTGGATTTTCCACTCATATGACAACCAGGACATCAGATACCTCGATTGATATAGACAATAGGATTTTTCAACCAAACCTATATATTATATATCATTCCATAAAAGGTCCAGTTGATGTGTTTATGCATAATTATGAATTAAATATGATGTATTCATTGATCAAATTACTTTATGCTTTGAGAATCAGGAATATATGAGATGGATATATCAGATTGATATGCTCTGTATCCCGTAGTCACTTAATATCTTGGAAAAGGGAAATATGAGAATTCATGTTTTCATTTGCTGTTGACTGGAGGGAATAGGTATGGAGATGCATTTGATTGATGGTGATCATTGAATATCTCTTTGTAGCTTGAGTAGTATTAAATATTTTTAGAGGCCTCACTTTTCTTACATAAATGATTTCATTGATATATTTTTTTTTCATCAATGTTGTAATGGCCCATGGGGTCACACATTTTGGTCAACTAATTGTGGATTGTGTTTGACTTAGAGTTTTATAATAATAAAATAGAGTTAATCCAAAAATTATTTTGGATGGGTATTTAAAGGGTTTTTGAAATGATTTTATACAATGTGAATTGTTTGAAACATTTCGATTTTTTTAATGCGAACCAAAAGGATCTTTGTATATGGTTTGGAAAAATATTATATATCATTTAATATAAGGGGAAATGGAAAAAAGTATATTACTATTTAGTGTAAGTGGTATAATGATGGGAAGATACCCTGAATCATTATATATATATATATCTTATAATAAAACAGACAATCATACAAACATATATGATATATATATATATATTTCAACAATGTTTTACCTTTCATGTAAATGCATTCAGTTTATTATTTGTTTTTTAGATATCCGAGTTATCCTCCATCAAGGATATCATTAAAAGAAATGTGTTATAAAATGAAAATGGGTGTTAAATTTATATGATGCATGAATTATCCAAAAAATTAAAACAAGCATCATAAATTCATGATGTGATTTAGACACCACCCAAGAGAGTCCTAGGGTTCTACAATAAAAACTATTTCCATATTATGGATGGGGTATGTATATTTTTCCCATGAATTATAAGAACCAAAAGCACTCTTTATTATTCTTATATTATTTTCCCAGATTCCAGGACATCATGGAAGAAAAAATAATCTTGTATATTTGGAATGAAATTATAATTATCCTGTGGACACACAATGGAGGTGGGATGATTTTGGAAATTTTTTATATATCTCAAACACACACTACTGGAAATACACTATTTCCCAACGGTTCAGAACCGTTGGGAAAGCCCCTCAAACCGTTGGGAAAGGTTTTCCCAACGGTTCTGATAACCGTTGGGAAGTAAGCCGTTGGGAAAGGTTTTCCAAACGGTTTACTGGAAACCGTTGCAATAGGCCCATAGAAGTTACCCTATCCCAACGGTTTGGGTGAACCGTTGGGATAGTTTTTCCCAACGGTTCTCCCAAACCGTTGGGAAAACCAAATACCACACATTTTCCCAACGGTTCCAAACCGTTGGGATATACCATGTGGAACATTTTCCCAACGGTTCCAAACCGTTGGGAATTGGTGAAGTCTTTCCCAACGGTTTAGAACCGTTGGGAAAAGACATGCTAAAAACTTATATGCCAACGGTTTGAAACCGTTGGCATACCCTATGCTTCAAATTGCAGCACCCTGCAATTTGCACAGCCCCTCTCCCCTGTCCATCACCACCAGTCATCAGGCCTCATTTTCACCTCATTTTCACCTCATTTTCACCTCATTTTCGATCCAACTATTGTACCAGTACTAAAATAAAACATACATATTCAATTACGAACAAATTCATACACATTTAACATATAATGGATCCTGAAACTATACAAATCCATAATTAAATTACAATTCATAAACATACATAATTCATATAGAATTCAATTTAAAATTTAGGTGACAATTATACGTGGAATCTGAAATTCAATTCATAACATGATCGGTTTTTTCTATACCATATATTTTTACCTCAAATGATGTCCATTTTAAAAAAAATACATACACCTGAAGTGATACCGGCCACACCGCACCTCAGATTGAGGCGGGGTTAACTCGTACACGTCACATTTGACTCATGGATCGTTGTGCTAAAGTATCGACAGAATCCTAATGCGTTTGGTCGGTTTTCCGTATGCCAGTTGATGTTTTTCACTTAAAATGGCGTCCTTTTGAAACAAAAGACGGACACTATGAGTGGTGTCGACCACACCGCGTCTCCAATTGAGGCGGGGTTGATTCGTACACGTCACATATGACTCATGGATCGTTCTCCTAAAGTTTAAATGGAAACCGAATGCGTTTGGTCGGTTTTCCGTATGTACTTAAAATGTTGTCCATTTTAAACAAAAGAGTGACACTTAGACTCATCCCGACCACACCGCGACTCAGATTCATCCCGGGTTGGCTCGTACATGTCACATATGACCCATGGATCATTGTGATAAATTATCAAAAGATTCCGAATGCGTTTGGTCGGTTTTACGTATGCCAGTTGTTCTTTTCATTTATAATCATGTCCATTTTAAACAAAAGAGACATAGTTAGAGCGGTGTCGGCCACACCACATCTCAGATTAAGACGGGGTTGACTTTTACACGTCACATATGACCCATGGATGGTTGTGCTAAAGTATCGATAGAATCTGAATGCGTTTGGTTGGTCTTCCGTATGTCAGTTGATGTTTTTCACTTAAAATGACGTCCTTTTGAAACAAAAGACGGACACTTTGAGTGGTGTCAGCCGCACCGCATGTTGGATTGAGGCGGGATGATTCGTACACGTCACATAGGACCCATGGATCGTTCTCCTAAAGTTACAATGGAAACCGAATGCGTTTGGTCGGTTTTCCGTATGTACTTAAAATGGTGTACATTTTAAACAAAAGAGAGCCATTTAGACTGATCCCGGTCACACCACGACTCGGATTGACCCGGGTTGGGTCGTACACGTCACATATGACCCATGGATCGTTGTGATAAATTATCAAAAGATTCTGAATGCGTTTGGTCGGTTTTGCGTATGCCAGTTGTTCTTTTCACTTATAATCCTGTCCAGTTTAAACAAAACAGACACAGTTAGAGCAGTGTCGGCCACACCGCCCCTCGGATTGAGGCAGGGATGATTCGTACACGTCACATATGACTCATGGATCTTTCTCCTAAAGTTTCAATGGAAACCGAATGCGTTTGGTCGGTTTTCCGTATGTACTTAAAATGGTGTCCATTTTAAACAAAAGAGAGCCACTTAGACTGATCTCGGCCACACCGCGACTCGGATTGAACCCGGGTTGCCTCGTACAGGTCACATATGACCCATGGATTTTTTTTGATAAATGATCAAAAGATTCGGAATGCATTTGGTCGGTTTTGCGTATGCCAGTTGTTCTTTTTCACTTATAATCATGTCCATTTTAAACAGAAGAGACATAGTTAGAGTGGTGTCGGCCACACCGCGTCTCGGATTGAGACGGGGATGATTGGTACACGTCACATATGACCCATGGATCATTCTCCTAAAGTTTCAATGGAAACCGAATGCGTTTGGTCGGTTTTGCGTATGCCAGTTCTTTTCACTTATAATCCTACCCATTTTAAACAAAACAGACACAGTTAGAGCAGTGTTGACCACACCGCGCCTCGGATTGTGGCGGGGATGATTCGTACACCTCACATATGACCCATGAATCGTTCTCCTAAAGTTTCAATGGAAACCGAATGCGTTTGGTCGGTTTTCCATATGTACTTAAAATGATGTCCATTTTAAACAAAAGAGAGCCACTTAGACTGATCCCGGCCACACCGCGACTCGGATTGAGCCCGAGTGGGCTCGTACATGTCACATATGACTGATGGATCATTGTGATAAATTATCAACAGATTCAGAATGCATTTGGTCGGTTTTGCGTTTGGTCGGTTTTGCGTATCCTGTCCATTTTAAACAAAAGATAGACAGTTAGAACGGTGTCGGTCACACTGCACCTCGGATTGAGGCAGGATTGACTCATACACTTCACATATGACCCATGGATCCTTGTGCTAAAGTGTCGACACAGTCCGAATGCCTTTGGTCGGTTTTTCGTATGTCACTTGATGATTTTCACTTAAAATGACGACTTTTTGAAACAAAAGACCGACACTTTTTGAGTGGTGTCGGCCACACTGCGTCTCCGATTGTGGCGGGGTTGATTCGTACACGTCACATATGACCCATGGATCGTTCTCCTAAAGTTTCAACGGAAACCGAATCCGTTTGGTCGTTTTTCCGTATGTACTTTAAATGGTGTTCATTTTAAACAAAAGAGAGCCACTTAAACTTATCCCGGACACACCGCGACTCGGATTCATCCCGGGTTGGCTCGTACACGTCACATATGACCCATGGATTGTTGGGATAAATTATCAACAGATTCGGAATGCGTTTGGTCGGTTTTCCGTAAGCAAGTTGATGCTTTTCACTTAAAATGACGTCCTTTTGAAACAAAAGACGGACACTTTGAGTGGTGTCGGCCACACTGCATCTCCGGATTGAGCTGAAACCACCGTGAAACATTCTAATTATTATTCGTGACGTGTACGCGCAGACGGCACGTCAATCGGACGTGCGGTTTGCCCGGTACGGATCAATATTCATGTTTTAAGTGATGCGCGCGCTTCGAAACGTGCGTGAGGGGGTCCAAACGGCCCGAACGATGTCGGAATGGCCTGAAATCAGACGATAAATACGGGTGAGTGATTTATGAAGTGGTCGAGTAGACGGCACGTCAATCGGACGTGCCGTGTGCCCGCGGTGACCGACAACGCAGTTATGGTGTCATAAACGGCCAAAACGGGCGTCCAACGGTCAAATTCATAGCGGACGACCACTGATTCACCCGAAACAACCGTGAAGCATTCTAATTATTATTCGTGACGTGTACGCGCAGACGGCACGTCAATCGGACGTGCGGTTTGCGCGGTACGGCTCAATATTAGTGTTTTAAGTGATGCGCGCGCTTCGTAAACGCGCGTGAGGGGGGTCCAAACGGGCCGAACGATGTCGGAATGGCCTGAAATCAGACGACAAATACGGGTGAGTTATTTATGAAGTGGTCGAGCAGACGGCACGTCAATCGGACTTGTCGTGTGCCCGCGGTGACCGAGAACGCAGTTATGGTGTCATAAACGGCCAGAACGGGCGTCCAACGGTCAAATTCATAGCGTACGACCTCGGATTGAGCTGAAACCACCGTGAAACATTCTAATTATTATTCGTGACGTGTACGCGCAGACGGCACGTCAATCGGACGTGCAGTTTGCGCGGTACGGCTCAATATTAGTGTTTTAAGTGATGCGCGCGCTTCGTAAACGCGCGTGAGGGGGGTCCAAACGGGCCGAACGATGTCGGAATTGCCTAAAATCAGACGAAAAATACGGGTGAGTGATTTCTGAAGTGGTCGAGCAGACGGCACGTCAATCGGACTTGTCGTGTGCCCGCGGTGACCGACAACGCAGTTATGGTGTCATAAACGGCCAGAACGGGCGTCCAACGGTCAAATTCATAGCGGACGACCTCGGATTGTGCTGAAACCACCGTGGAACATTCTAATTATTATTCGTGACGTGTACGCACAGACGGCACGTCAATCGGACGTGCGGTTTGCGCGGTACGGCTCAATATTCGTGTTTTAAGTGATGCGCGCGCTTCGTAAACGCGCGTGAGGGGGGTCCAAACGGGCCGAACGATGTCGGAATGGCCTGAAATCAGACGACAAATACGGGTGACTGATTTCTGAAGTGGTCGAGCAGACGGCACATCAATCGGACGTGCCGTGTGCCCGCGGTGACCGACAACGCAGTTCTGGTGTCATAAACGGCCAGAACGGGCGTCCAACGGTCAAATTCATAGCGGACGGCCTCGGATTGAGCTGAAACCACCGTGGAACATTCTAATTATTATTCGTGACGTGTACGCGTAGACGGCACGTCAATCGTACGTGCGGTTTGCGCGGTACGGCTCAATATTCGTGTTTTAAGTGATACGCGCGCTTCGTAAACGCGCGTGAGGGGGGTCCAAACGAGCCGAACGAAGTCGGAATGGCCTAAAATCAGACGACAAATACGGGTGACTGATTTCTAAAGTGGTCGAGCAGACGGCACGTCAATCGGACGTGCCGTGTGCCCGCGGTGACCGACAACGCAGTTCTGGTGTCATAAACGGCCAGAACGGGCGTCCAACGGTCAAATTCATAGCGGACGGCCTCGTATTGAGCCGAAACCACCATGGAACATTCTAATTATTATTTTTGACGTGTACGCGTAGACGTCACCTCAATCGGACGTGCGGTTTGCGCGGTACGGCTCAATATTCGTGTTTTAAGTGATGCGTGCGCTTCGTAAACGCGCGTGAGGGGGGTCCAAACAGGCCGAACGATGTCGGAATGGCCTGAAATCAGACGAAAAATACGGGTGAGTTATTTATGAAGTGGTCGAGCAGACGACACGTCAATCGGACGTGCCGTGTGCCCGCGGTGACCGACAACGCAGTTCTGGTGTCATAAACGGCCAGAACGGGCGTCCAACGGTCAAATTCATAGCGGACGGCCTCGTATTGAGCCGAAACCACCATGGAACATTCTAATTATTATTTGTGACGTGTACGCGTAGACGGCACCTCAATCGGACGTGCGGTTTGCGCGGTACGGCTCAATATTCGTGTTTTAAGTGATGCGCGCGCTTCGTAAACGCGCGTGAGGGGGGTCCAAACGGGCCGAACGATGTCGGAATGGCCTGAAATCAGACGACAAATACGGGTGAGTTATTTATGAAGTGTTCGAGCAGACGGCACGTCAATCGGACGTGCCGTGTGCCCGCGGTGACCGACAACGCAGTTCTGGTGTCATAAACGGCCAGAACGGGCGTCCAACGGTCAAATTCATAGCGGACGGCCTCGGATTGAGTTGAAACCACCGTGGAACATTCTAATTATTATTTGTGACGTGTACGCGTAGACGACACCTCAATCGGACGTGCGGTTTGCGCGGTACGGCTCAATATTCGTGTTTTAAGTGATGCGCGCGCTTCGTAAACGCGCATGAGGGGGGTCCAAATGGGCCGAACGATGTCGGAATGGCCTAAAATCAGAAGACAAATACGGGTGAGATATTTATGAATTGGTCGAGCAGACGGCACGTCAATCGGACTTGTCGTGTGCCCGCGGTGACCGAGAACGCAGTTATGGTGTCATAAACGGCCAGAACGGGCGTCCAACGGTCAAATTCATAGCGTACGACCTCAGATTGAGCTGAAACCACCGTGAAACATTCTAATTATTATTCGTGACGTGTACGCGCAGACGGAACGTCAATCGGACGTGTGTTTTGCGCGGTACGGCTCAATATTAGTGTTTTAAGTGATGTGCGCGCTTCGTAAACGCGCGTGAGGGGGGTCCAAACGGGCCGAACGATGTCGGAATGGCCTAAAATCAGACGAAAAATACGGGTGAGTGATTTCTGAAGTGGTCGAGTAGACGGCACGTCAATCGGACTTGTCGTGTGCCCACGGTGACCGACAACGTAGTTATGGTGTCATAAACGGCCAGAACGGGCGTCCAACGGTCAAATTCATAGCGGACGACCTCAGATTGAGCTGAAACCGCCGTGGAACATTCTAATTATTATTCGTGACGTGTACGCGCAGACGGAACGTCAATCGGACGTGCGGTTTGCGCGGTACGGCTCAATATTCGTGTTTTAAGTGATGCGCGCGCTTCTTAAACGCGCGTGAGGGGGGTCCAAACGGGCCGAACGATGTCGGAATGGCCTGAAATCAGACGACAAATACGGGTGACTGATTTCTGAAGTGGTCGAGCAGACGGCACGTCAATCGGACGTGCCGTGTGCCCGCGGTGACCGACAACGCAGTTCTGGTGTCATAAACGGCCAGAACGGGCGTCCAACGGTCAAATTCATAGCAGACGGCCTCGGATTGAGCTGAAACCACCGTGGAACATTCTAATTATTATTCGTGACGTGTACGCGCAGACGGCACGTCAATCGGACGTGCGGTTTGCGCGGTACGGCTCAATATTCGTGTTTTAAGTGATGCGCGCGCTTCGTAAACGCGCATGAGGGGGGTCCAAACGGGCCGAACGAAGTCGGAATGGCCTAAAATCAGACGACAAATACGGGTGACTGATTTCTAAAGTGGTCGAGCAGACGGCACGTCAATCGGACGTGCCGTGTGCCCGCGGTGACCGAAAACGCAGTTCTGGTGTCATAAACGGCCAGAACGGGCGTCCAACGGTCAAATTCATAGCAGACGGCCTCGGATTGAGCTGAAACCACCGTGGAACATTCTAATTATTATTCGTGACGTGTACACGCAGACGGCACGTCAATCGGACGTGCGGTTTGCGCGGTACGGCTCAATATTCGTGTTTTAAGTGATGCGCGCGCTTCGTAAACGCGCGTGAGGGGGGTCCAAACGGGCCGAACGAAGTCGGAATGGCCTGAAATCAGACGACAAATACAGGTGACTGATTTCTGAAGTGTTCGAGCAGACGGCACGTCAATCGGACGTGCCGTTTGCCCGCGGTGACCGACAACGCGTTCTGGTGTCATAAACGGCCAGAACGGGCGTCCAACGGTCAAATTCATAGCGGACGGCCTCGTATTGAGCCGAAACCACCATGGAACATTCTAATTATTATTTGTGACGTGTACGCGTAGACGACACCTCAATCGGACGTGCGGTTTGCGCGGTACGGCTCAATATTCGTGTTTTAAGTGATGCGCGCGCTTCGTAAACGCGCGTGAGGGGGGTCCAAACGGGCCGAACGATGTCGGAATGGCCTGAAATCAGACGACAAATACGGGTGAGTTATTTATGAAGTGGTCGAGCAGACGGCACGTCAATCGGACGTGCCGTGTGCCCGCGGTGACCGACAACGCAGTTCTGGTGTCATAAACGGCCAGAACGGGCGTCCAACGGTCAAATTCATAGCGGACGGCCTCGGATTGAGCTGAAACTACCGTGGAACATTCTAATTATTATTTGTGACGTGTACGCGCAGACGACACCTCAATCGGACGTGCGGTTTGCGCGGTACGGCTCAATATTTGTGTTTTAAGTGATGCGCGCGCTTCGTAAACGCGCATGAGGGGGGTCCAAATGGGCCGAACGATGTCGGAATGGCCTAAAATCAGACGACAAATACGGGTGAGATATTTATGAATTGGTCGAGCAGACGGCACGTCAATCGGACTTGTCGTGTGCCCGCGGTGACCGAGAACGCAGTTATGGTGTCATAAACGGCCAGAACGGGCGTCCAACGGTCAAACTCATAGCGTACGACCTCGGATTGAGCTGAAACCACCGTGAAACATTCTAATTATTATTCGTGACGTGTACGCGCAGACGGAACGTCAATCGGACGTGCGTTTTGCGCGGTACGGCTCAATATTAGTGTTTTAAGTGATGTGCGCGCTTCGTAAACGCGCGTGAGGGGGGTCCAAACGGGCCGAACGATGTCGGAATGGCCTAAAATCAGACGACAAATACGGGTGAGTGATTTCTGAAGTGGTCGAGCAGACGGCACGTCAATCGGACTTGTCGTGTGCCCACGGTGACCGACAACGCAGTTATGGTGTCATAAACGGCCAGAACGGGCGTCCAACGGTCAAATTCATAGCGGACGACCTCAGATTGAGCTGAAACCACCGTGGAACATTCTAATTATTATTCATGACGTGTACGCGCAGACGGCACGTCAATCGGACGTGCGGTTTGCGCGGTACGGCTCAATATTCGTGTTTTAAGTGATGCGCGCGCTTCTTAAACGCGCGTGAGGGGGGTCCAAACGGGCCAAACGATGTCGGAATGGCCTGAAATCAGACGACAAATACGGGTGAGTGATTTCTGAAGTGTTCGAGCAGACGGCACGTCAATCGGACGTGCCGTGTGCCCGCGGTGACCGACAACGCAGTTCTGGTGTCATAAACGGCCAGAACGGGCGTCCAACGGTCAAATTCATAGCAGACGGCCTCGGATTGAGCTGAAACCACCGTGGAACATTCTAATTATTATTCGTGACGTGTAAGCGCAGACGGCACGTCAATCGGACGTGCGGTTTGCGCGGTACGGCTCAATATTCGTGTTTTAAGTGATGCGCGCGCTTCGTAAACGCGTGTGAGGGGGGTCCAAACGGGCCGAACGAAGTCGGAATGGCCTAAAATCAGACTACAAATACGGGTGACTGATTTCTAAAGTGGTCGAGCAGAAGGCACGTCAATCGGACGTGCCGTGTGCCCGCGGTGACCGACAACGCAGTTCTGGTGTCATAAACGGCCAGAACGGGCGTCCAACGGTCAAATTCATAGCGGACGGCCTCGGATTGAGCTGAAACCACCGTGGAACATTCTAATTATTATTCGTGACGTGTACGCGCAGACGGCACGTCAATCGGACGTGCGGTTTGCGCGGTACGGCTCAATATTCGTGTTTTAAGTGATGCGCGCGCTTCGTAAACGCGCGTGAGGGGGGTCCAAACGGGCCGAACGAAGTCGGAATGGCCTGAAATCAGACGACAAATACAGGTGACTGATTTCTGAAGTGTTCGAGCAGACGGCACGTCAATCGGACGTGCCGTGTGCCCGCGGTGACCAACAACGCAGTTCTGGTGTCATAAACGGCCAGAACGGGCGTCCAACGGTCAAATTCATAGCGGACGGCCTCGGATTGAGCTGAAACCACCATGGAACATTCTAATTATTATTCGTGACGTGCACGCGCAGACGGCACCTCAATCGGACGTGCGGTTTGCACGGTACGGCTCAATATTCGTGTTTTAAGTGATGCGTGCGCTTCGTAAACGCGCGTGAGGGGGGTCCAAACGGGCCGAACGATGTCGGAATGGCCTGAAATCAGACGACAAATACGGGTGAGTTATTTATGAAGTGGTTGAGCAGACGGCACATCAATCGGACGTGCCGTGTGCCCGCGGTGACTGAAAACGCAGTTCTGGTGTCATAAACGGCCAGAACGGGCGTCCAACGGTCAAATTCATAGCGGACGGCCTCGGATTGAGTTGAAACCACCGTGGAACATTCTAATTATTATTCGTGATGTGTACGCGTAGACGTCACGTCAATCGGACATGCGGTTTGCGCGGTACAGCTCAATATTCGTGTTTTAAGTGATGCGCGCGCTTCGTAAACGCACGTGAGGGGGGTCCAAACGGGCCGAACGAAGTCGGAATGGCCTGAAATCAGACGACAAATACGGGTGACTTATTTCTGAAGTGGTCGAGCAGACGGCACGTCAATCGGACGTGCCGTGTGCCCGCGGTGACCGACAACGCAGTTCTGGTGTCATAAACGGCCAGAACGGGCGTCCAACGGTCAAATTCATAGCGGACGGCCTCGGATTGAGCTGAAACCACCATGGAACATTCTAATTATTATTCATGACGTGTACGCGCAGACGGCACGTCAATCGGACGTGCGGTTTGCGCGGTACGGCTCAATATTCGTGTTTTAAGTGATGCGCGCGCTTCGTAAACGCGCGTGAGGGGGGTCCAAACGGGCCGAACGATGTCAGAATGGCCTGAAATCAGACGACAAATACGGGTGAGTTATTTATGAAGTGGTCGAGCAGACGGTACGTTAATCGGATGTGCCGTGTGCCCGCGGTGACCGACAACGCAGTTCTGGTGTCATAAACGGCCAGAACGGGCGTCCAACGGTCAAATTCATAGCGGACGGCCTCGGATTGAGCTGAAACCACCGTGGAACATTCTAATTATTATTCGTGACGTGTACGCGTAGACGTCACCTCAATCGGACGTGCGGTTTGCGCGGTACGGCTCAATATTCGTGTTTTAAGTGATGCGCGCGCTTCGTAAACGCGCGTGAGGGGGGTCCAAACGGGCCGAACGATGTCAGAATGGCCTAAAATCAGACGACAAATATGGGTGAGTTATTTATGAAGTGGTCGAGCAGACTCCACGTCAATCGGACTTGTCGTGTGCCCGCGGTGACCGAGAACGCAGTTATGGTGTCATAAACGGCCAGAACGGGCGTCCAACGGTCAAATTCATAGCGGACGACCTCGGATTGAGCTGAAACCACCGTGGAACATTCTAATTATTATTCGTGACGTGTACGCGCAGACGGAACGTCTATCGGACGTGCGGTTTGCGCGGTACGGCTCAATATTCGTGTTTTAAGTGATGCGCGCGCTTCGTAAACGCGCGTGAGGGGGGTCCAAATGGGCCGAACGATGTCGGAATGGCCTGAAATCAGACGACAAATATGGGTGACTGATTTCTGAAGTGGTCGAGCAGACGGCACATCAATCGGACGTGCCGTGTGCCCGCGGTGACCGACAACGCAGTTATGGTGTCATAAACGGCCAGAACGGGCGTCCAACGGTCAAATTCATAGCGGACGGCCTCGGATTGAGCTGAAACCACCGTGGAACATTCTAATTATTATTCTTGACGTGTACGTGCAGACGGAACGTCAATCGGACGTGCGGTTTGCGCGGTACGGCTCAATATTCGTGTTTTAAGTGATGTGCGCGCTTCGTAAACGCGCGTGAGGGGGGTCCAAACGGGCCGAACGATGTCAGAATGGCCTGAAATCAGACGACAAATACGGGTGACTGATTTATGAAGTGGTCGAGTAGACGGAACGTCAATCGGACGTGCCATGTGCCCGCGGTGACCGACAACGCAGTTCTGGTGTCATAAACGGCCAGAACAGGCGTCCAACGGTCAAATTCATAGCGGACGGCCTCGGATTGAGCTGAAACCACCATGGAACATTCTAATTATTATTCGTGACGTGTACGCGCAGACGGCACCTCAATCGGACGTGCGGTTTGAAACAAAAGACATACACTTTGAGTTGTTCCGACCACACCGCGCCTCGGATTGAGGCGGGGATGACTCGTACACGTCACATATGACCCATGGATCGTTGTCCTAAAGCATCAACACATTTCGAATGCGTTTGGTCAGTTTTTCGTATGTCACTTTTTGTTTTCACTTAAAATCTTATGGAAATTCATATAGAATATTTTTATATCATATTTAGTTTGGATTAGATTTTAGTTGATCGTGCTATGAAACATTTCAGAGCTAATGAAATTAAGGAAGGTGGAGGGGATGTCCGGGGGGCTGTCCGGGGGGGCTGTCCGGTGGGTGTCCGGGGGGCTGTCCGGGGACCAAGGAGGAGGGTGGGGGGCTGTGCGGGGTCTGTCCGGGGGGTTTTTGGGGGTTGTTCAGGGGGTTGTCCGGGGTTGTTCAGGGGGCTATCCGGGGGGTGTTCAGGGGGCTGTCCGGGGGGTGTTTGGGGGGTTGTCCGGGGTCCAGGGGGGGTGGGGGGTTGTCCGAGGTCCAAGGGGGGGTGGGGGGGTTGTCCGGGGGGCTGTCCGGGGGGCTATCCGGGGTCCAGGGTGGAGGGTTGGGGGCTGTACGGGGGGCTGTCCAGGGGGCTGTCCGCGGGGGCTGTCCGGGGGGGCTGTCCGGTGGGTGTCCGGGGGGCTGTCCGGGGACCAAGGATGAGGGTGGGGGGGCTGTGTGGGGTCTGTCCGGAGGGTGTTTGAGGGTCCTTCAGGGGGTTGTCCGGGGTTGTTTAGGGGGTTGTCCGGTGGTTGTTCAGGGGGTTGTCTGGGGTTGTTCAGGGGGTTGTCCGGGGGGTGTTTGGGGGGTTGTCCGGGGTCCAAGGGGAAGGGTGGGGGGTTGTCCGAGGGGCTGTCCGGGGGGCTATCCGGGGTCCAGGGTGGAGGGTTGGGGGCTGTACGGGGGGCTGTCCAGGGGGCTGTCCAGGGGGCTGTCCGCGGGGCTGTCCGGGGGGTGTTTGGTTGGTGTTCGGGGTCCAAGGGGGAGGGGGGTTGTCCAGGGTCCAAGAATGAGGGGGGTTGTCCAGGGAGTTCTCAAACACACAACCACTAAAAAACAACAACATCCATAAAAACAGACAATATATAAAAATAACTCAACTCCAATACTATACTACGAGTCTAGATAAAACCAACAACTAGAATAGATTAAAATCAAATCTCAATTCAAAAATGTAACGGATCAATATGTCCCACATCAGCATCACCATCTCCATCATCATCATCATCATCGCCCTCTTCATCGTCCTCCTCATCGTCCTCACCCTCCACAACGCCTTCCTCCTCGCCTTCGCCCTCCTCCTCGCCCTCCTCATCTCCCTCCTCTTCCGCATCAGACTGCTCGCCATCATCATCTTCAAGCTCGACATCGGCCTGACCACCACTGGAACTGCCACCTGGTGCACCATATGTAGAATGTATCGACGACATGTATTCATCAATCGCTGGGCTGGCCTCTGGTGGAAGTGTTGGACGTAGAACTTCAATAAATTTCATAAATGCACTGTTTTCCCTTGCAGACTGTTCTGCCGTCTCTGTGGCCCTTTTCTCAGCCTGTTCTGCCTGTGCCCTAACTTGCTGCAGCTCAGTGGCACTACAACTCGTACCTGAGGCAGGCCAATACCTCGTCGGGGCTATCCTAGGTCGGCAGCGTACTCTGCCAGAATGATCATCTCCCAACACCTGATGTAAGTGATCAGATGGCCCAAAATTGTCTGCTTCTTGGGCATCGAGGGCCTCTAAAGCATCCTGTTACAAATATAAATATATTGTTAAGTTACGAAATAGATATTAAAATATAAAATCAACAGATTAAAACTTACAATCTGCTGCTGAGTCGCTTCGTTGACAGCACGTCCATCCTTTTTTCGTCTACTCGAGCAAAACAGTTTTGCTCGAGGCACACGTCCTTCAATATTTTGTACTTGCCTCTACAATGACATTGAAAACAAAATTTATATAAAGACTTCAGCAAATAATTAAATAATTGAGGAAACAAAAGAAAATGTAAGTCGTAAAGAAAACTTATAAACAATTGTCATACCTGCTGCCTCTCATGATCCGGCATCGTCGTGCGTCCTAGTGTATGGAGGTATTTTTTTGCATCAATGTTTTTTTTATTTTTTCCAGATGATTCCTAAATAAAATTCAATAATACAAAGGATAATATTAATGAAAAACTTGAAAGTTATTATTTAAATACCTCAAATGTAATTCATACCTTAAACTAGGTACTCGTCCAATGAGTAATCATCTGACGATACTGCTCTATAGGACAATCATCCACGACTGGTACCACCTCTAACTCAGTGCCAACTCTAGCACGCCAGCCAATATACAGCTCATGCTTGTAGGCTCTCCAAAGCTCGCCTAAATCCTTTAGACGTTCCATTCGTGCACCCTCACCATCAGGAAAATTAAATCGAAGCTGAAATGAAAATATTAATTTATATAAATACAAAAAAAAATCATGGCATTAAATACAACAGATTTTTTTACCCATATCTCTGCCCAAGCTCTATCTTTGACCTCATGTGGCAAATGTCTCCACGACAGCGGGCTGACGGGAATGATTTCGGAGTATTTGGCAAGCGTCGCCATAAAACTCCGACATTGCTGCCCTGTTTTCTCAACCATCTGATTGTCTTCATTATATTCCACCATAACCTGTGTGCGACGGTTCCACACCGAACGCATGCGTGTACGGCCCCGCCCCCGCCTCCTTTCAGTAGATGTATCTGTCATGAAAGAAAAACAAATACTTTATCATAACATGTTATAATGAAAATAAATATTGCTATAAAAATTTGATAGGGTTTTATAAATATACCTATGCTAGTCTGATCAATGAGTGGCGCCGGATCCACAGAACCTGATGGAACACCCTCTGGTGGAACAGGAGTCGAAGACGATGGAATATAAAAGTTCGGAGAGACAGAAGTAGAAGGAAAAGAAGATGGAACAACTGTATGACCTGATGCTGACTGGGGAGTGGGAATCATCATGGGGTGTGAAAATGATGGGGCAGAAGATGCAGAAGGTAGCGAAAACATGGGAGGTCTAAATATCCCGTGTGTCCCTAACGACACACCAGGATCAGAATGTGGGAAGGCTGAAATGTTAGTGGGAGGGGCAGGGTCTAGTCGGGCACGCGCAGCTCTATGTCCACCTCTGGTACGAACCCTCCTCGTACCACCGGCCTGAGTACTAGGACCAGTACTAGGCTCCTCGTCGAATAACTGTCGACGTAATGGTGGATCCTACAAAAAAGTTTACAAAAAAAATTAATCACATGACATTATATATTCTGTAAATATATATATATATATATTTGAAATAAAGTACTCACTGTAGGCACTAATGGTGGAATGCCCATCTCCTCCATCTGACGATTGTTCTCCGCCATTTTTTTTCTTCGTCTCTCTTCAATTGGCTTCATTTCCTGCATTGGAAAACAAATATATAATTAATTAGAAAAATAAAATTAATGTGTAAACCAAAAAACTAAATATATGAGGGAATGAGGGGATTCATTAGTAATTTAGCTATCAATTGTTTTAGAAGAGCTTGAATGAATTTAATAAAACATACAAGTTGTAATGTTCACCAAGTTAGAAATATTGTTTGATTTGGTTTGAATACAGTTCAATTCCAAATTAGAAAATGCAATTCAAATAAAACAGCAACCAATAAACATTGAAAATTCACATAACGGTCAAGTCAGCTAAAACATATTTGTGATCAATACTAAATAAATATGAATATTACCAACCTTAACAACCCAACTCGAGGTAAACCAAAAGAATTGAGAACATGGATGAATGATTCTATATATTTCCAACCACAACTTCAGGTTCACAATCAACTCTGACAATTGAGCTATTGGAGTCATCAAAAGAAATAAATGGATTGGTTCCAATGGAAATAGGGACAGTGTCAATTCCATCATCAGCATCATCAAAAATATGTCTTGGAATTACTTCAACTACGACACCAAATTCAGGTTGAAGTTGATCTTTGACATAAAAAACTTGTTTAGCCATTGATGCCAACACATATGGTTCTTTGGTTGCAAGAGTGCGGGTCATATTAATTACTCGAAATCCACAATCATCAATAAATGTGCCATGTCTCGTCATCGAATCAAACCAATGGCATTTCATCATTGTGACTCGTCCATGAGAGTAATAATCCAATATTATTATTTTCTCAACGACTCCATAATAACCCACATTTTCAAGTCACGGTCTACTATCTGATGCGCTGGCATAACAATCTGTTGTGGCAGTAACCATAATACCATCATGTTGTGTTCTCATGTTTTTGACTCGTTCAGTGACAATAAATCTGTACCCATTGATAACAATTGATTTACAGTCACGAACCACGGTATTAGGACCAAAATCCAAAGCTCTTATTTCCTCAGAGACAGAGTCAGCAGACAAACTCAATACCTGCAATATAAATGACAGTTAAACTTAAGTAAATATTGAAATAATTAATTTAAACAGTAATATTTTTACCTTCAATTTTAACCAAGCAGAAAACTCTTTGCTATGAAAAGTCTCTCTCCTTCTCAAAGATAAAGAACGATGCTTCCTATTTATCATTGTTTTATGTTCCCTGTAGATAAAAAAATATGAATAGTTTAACAGATATATATGTAAGATATACATATTCAATTTTGTTACCTGATATAGTCATCGAACAAATCACAGTTGAACAAAACTGTGCGATGTGCCATCTCCCGCTCTTCATGGATTAATGTCTTCAATGTATATGATCCAGGAATTCTTCCTGTTTGAGGAAGTGATGGAAAACTGGGTTCAATTTGCTCATATTGTTCTTCTTCATTTCTCATTGGTCTGTTCATTCTTGTAGTAAGATCAGACAAATACATTGAACAGAAATCCATACATTCTTGAGCTAAGTAACCGTTCACGATAGAACCTTCGGGATGATTCTTATTTCGAACATAAGACTTTAATGTGAACATATTTCTTTCAGTTGGATACATCCAATGAAAAGAAACAGGTCCTCCGAGAAGTATTTCAGTTGGAATATGGACAGTCAGATGCAGCATGCATGTGAAAAATGATGGGGGAAATATTTTCTCCAACTCACACAAAATTAATGGGGCATCTGTCAACATTTTTTGCAAGAAAGACTTGGACAACTTCTTAGCACAATGATCTCTAAACAAATGGCACAACCGAATAACACCCACCCTTACATTATTGGACAAAAGATGACGGATTGCTATTGGAAGCAACTCATGCAGTAGAACGTGATAATCATGAGTCTTCAAAGATTTTAGCTTCAACTCTCTTCTGTTGACCCGTTTAGATATGTTGCTTGAATAGCCATCAGGAACTCTAATAGTCTCTAATACTTCCAAAAATTGTTTTTTTTCAGTAGGTGTCATCACATAAGAAGCACATGGAAGTTGCCATTTATTTTCACTGATACGCACAGGATGCAATTCTGGTCTGATGCCCCAATCCACCAAGTCACGTCGAGATCGTAAATCATCTTTTGTCTTCCCCTAGACATTTAGAAGAACTGAAAGCAACATTTCACATATATTCTTTTCAATATGCATTACGTCTAAGCAATGACGTAGCAAATTGGTTGACCAATAAGGCAAATCAAAAAAGATACTTCTCTTCCTCCAATTGTAACAGGTTTCTGTGGAAACATTCTTTCTCTTTACAGATTTCATTTGACCCTTCCCGAACGAAAAACTGAAATCTTTCAATTCATTAAGCACATCAGTTCCAGACATACGCTAAGGTGGATCATCGGTCTCTATAGTATTATCAAATCTTCGACGATTCATTCTATATGGATGATCCTTTGGCAAAAATCGTCGATGACCCATAAAACTGAAACTACAAAAATGTTTCAGTCTTCTGGATCGTGTATTCTTCATACAAACTGGACATGACAGTTTCCCCTTCGTGCTCCATCCAGACATCATTGCATAAGCCGGAAAATCATTGATTGTCCACATAAGCGCAGCGCGCATCTGAAATATGTCTTTCGAATATGCATCGTATGTGTGCACACCCACATCCCAAAGAAGCTTCAACTCTTTTATTAAAGGTTGCATGTATACATCAATATCAATGCCAGGATCAGAAGGACCAGATATGAGTATACTCATGAAAGTGAAAGGTTTTTTCATACACAACCATGGGGGAAGATTATAAATGTGTATAAAAACTGGCCATGTGCTGTGCGAAGTAAGCATCTTCCCAAACGGTTTAAAACCGTCGCATGAAAGACCCAGCCTCACATTACGCACGTCAGCTGCAAAATCAGGATGTCGAGCATCAAATATGTTCCATGCAAATCCATCTGCAGGATGAACCAACTCATCATCAGTCTTCTTTCTCTTGGTATCATGCCATCTCATTTTTATTGATATGTCATCAGACATAAAAAGATTCTGGAGTCTGGGGATCAATGGAAAGTGCCACATTACTTTCTGTGGAACGCGGGATGGTGTTCCATCATATTTTGACTTCCAGCGGGATGTGCCACATTTTATACAATCATTTAGTTCAGCGGTTTCCTCCCAGAATAAACTGCAATCTTTCGGGCAAGCATGAATTTTGTTTCTTGAAAATCCAAGTTCCTCAACTAACTTCCATGCCATATAGTGGTTTGAGGGAATATCTGCATCATCTGGAAGTAAATCCTTCAAGAGGGTAAGAATGTAATCGATTACTGTATTAGAAATCCCATACATAGTTTTCCCATGAAATAATCGGATTAAAAATTCCAGCTTTTTCATTTTATCGCATTGCCGATATACTGGAGTCGTGGCAGCATCATTCAATTTTTTTCACCCTATCAATATCATCATTTTCACTAGATGCATCAGCTGTCCTCATATCGAAGTCTTCTTGAGTCAAAATCCTTTCTTTTTCATGATGACGAATAAACGGAAACCGATCATCTAACAAATTCTCCATTCCAGTCTTTTCATTTCGATCCTCACCAATTTGAGATTTCGTTTTCTCCCCATTGTGATACCACAGAAAGTAGTTTGCTTGAAACCCATTTTTGGTTATGTGGTAGCTGACTTCTTCACGGCTCAACCAAGGTCTACCAACACAATTGGAACATGGGCAGTGTATGCGACCACTATCTGAAGCATTGTGAAATGCAAAATCTATAAATCTCTCCAAATTGTTTTGAAAATCATCTGAGATCCGATCGGTTTCATACATCCAACTTCTGTCCATTCTGTAAAAAGAATTTATATAAGTCATTTTGTCATAAACAATTCAATAGGAATTAACTATAATAGAATATACATTTAAGTAAACGATAAAGGAAGAAAATAATCAAGGTATCAACTACACATGTCAAAAAAACATACAAATGTGTTATTGAAAAAATGTAAAACCAACAAGAACTTAATGTGTTATATCACATAACAGCATGACTCATCCCATAACCATATTAGTAGGGTATCATGAACATGAATAACATCAACCTTGTGCCATCCTCCTACCCTACATGACCCCAACCACATGCCACATCTTATTATAGCCTTATCACATCACACCTCATCGAAAAACACTAGGGAAATCATAGTACATCTCACCTAAAGACACATGGACAATCACATCGCATCTTGCCTAAAAACACATGGTCAATCACTTTTGAAGGAAGAGTAGGGAAGACATGGTAGCTATCCAAACATATAACCACCATCCTAGATATTAGAAAAAATACCCATAACTCAAAACCTCTGATCGTTGGTAAGTTTATCCAACTCTGGTTGGGAATGTGTAGAAATAACATAAAAATACATGATATATAGATAGCACAAAATACTCAACCTATGGGTTCACATTAACTACATAATCACACACTTCACTACTACCATAAAACACATAAACCACACCACCACCACACAAGACGCATATCATTGGAATATAATTCTACATTCAATAAGTCTATCTATGGAATTATCATAAGAATCCATGTATCAATTGGAATATAATTCTACATTCAATAAGTCTATCTATGGAATCCCTCCCTTGGATCCATGTATCACCAATGGCTTAATCAATATTCAATGAAATGAGTCTATCCGTGGAATTCCACTGTGAATCCATTTATCACATAAAGCATATAAGTTAATAGAAACAAGATTATATACCTGACATCCTAATATAATCCATGTATCACTATTTACTATTAATCATTTAATGAATTTCATTTCATTTAAACAATTCATTAAACATACCAAGGTCAAAAACAAAGGTATTTAATACAACTCACCTCAAAATGGCGACTCAATCAAATAATAACCTAAAAACAATGAAGCTTCATTTACTCATGTTGTAATGACAAGATAATGAGATTCTCTTGCTTAATCAATCAATTCCATATCATGGTCTCAACATAACTCATAATGGCTAGAAATTCAATGAAAATTCAAGCACTCACATGGGAATTTTTAATATAACACTCCTAACAAGACTATAAAGATATCACATGCATTAGTTATAATATATCTAACATGGTAGCATAAAATATAAGATAAATTCAATCCAATTTCATAGATTCATAGCATAGTCTCTACTTTACTCACATTGGCAAGGCAATACAATTAAAACATGTGTTAAAAAATAATTGGCATTCATGTGTTAAAGGGGAATGCAAACCATAAAATACCCTTAATTAATTTAATTTACAATTCAATTCAGAAATCGAACAATCAATTCGATTTATATAACCTTTCAAAAATGACATCCCATGTTCAAGGGGTAAAATCCAAAAAGGAATTTTCAAGAAAACTCACCCTTAGGCGCCGGCAGTAGCTCCAAAATCGTCTAAACTGAAGGGAAAAATAAAAATAAGTTTAAATACTATCCAAACATTTGAATACCTTTTGGTGGTGTGAATTTCACCTTGAATTGTTAAAAAATCAAATTGGTAGGATGTTAGAACCAAAGTGATCTGAGTTTGAGAATGATAATGATTTTTTATTTTTGTAAATTTATTTTCAAGTTGATCAATGTATAAATATGAAGGACTAAGACATAATTTATTTCATGATCCATAAAATACATTCCCAATAATAAAATCCAAGGATCTAGAGGAATCACATCTTTGTAAGATTACATACATAAATTCATGATCAGAAATGTAAAAAATAGGATTATTTAAAACTCCACATAATTCATATACAATCCATAGAAATTATAAAACTATATATGACAATCCAAGGCACAAAAAAACAACTTTGAAAGTTCTCTCAAAACCCCACAAGCCGGATGCCACACAAGTTAGGGATAACACTCAACTAGATGGAGGTTTTACTCATTGAGATCCAAACATTTGAATACCTTTTGAGATAAAGAAGAAGAAGAACCTGAAGAAGAGCTGGAATCCGGCCGGCAGTATCTCCAAAATCGGCTGCTGCTGCTCCCGTTAGGGCTCTGTAACGCGAATGGGGGAGAGAACGGGCGGCTGGGTTTCTTGGGGAAAACCTTTGCCAACGGTTTTAAAAAACCGTTGGCATATGTATGTTTTTCCCAACGGTTCTATAACCGTTGGGAAAAACTCCCAAAAACAAAGCTTTCCCAACGGTTCTCATGAACCGTTGGGAAAAATCCTCACATATATGCCAACGGTTCATGAGAACCGTTGGGAAACACTCCCCAATACACATATATCCCAACGGTTCTAATGAACCGTTGGGAAAAGCCTCCACTATTCACCTCAATACCAACGGTTTACTATAACCGTTGGTAAAGCCTTCCTAAACAATCCTACCCCAACGGTTTCATAGAACCGTTGGTATGTAAGTGTGGGGAAAAACCCAAATTCCAGTAGTGACATATGATGGAGATCAATAATGGTGCAGTGGATCTTTGGTATAAGTTATTTTATAATTACATAAAATTATTCATTTGTTTTACATAGGTTTCATATTATCTTCTATGGAGATCATTAGAAATTTTTTTAATTACTTCCAATATATCAAATAAATGTTGTTAGACTCTAAAAAACCCTTAATATATGAGGTTTACTTCTTATGAACAAAATTTTCATTAATATGATTATTTTATTATCCATTTTTTCATTTTGAACATTGAAAAAACATAATTCATAGAAATGAGTAGGAGATGGGACATTAAGGAGTGGTGTGAAGGATTTAGAATCTTTTAAGGATCCAACAGTTGTAATATTTGAGTTTTGGGATTGATAATTATGAATGATAGGTTGATTATAAATTATTCATGATTTTTAATCCTATCATTTATTATGTTTAACAGGTTATAAAAATTTCACTTTGATAAAATTATTATGTTCACACAATAGTGGATTAATTTGAGTATCATCTCCTAGTAGAAAAAATTGTTTATATACTCTATATTTTTTAATGTTTTCATTATAGTTATTAAATTTCAAAAAAAGGGAATCTAAATAAGTTTGGTTCCTTATATTATTAGACAATACATTAATAATTATATTTTGATTTTTATAATAGTTATATGTGGGGAACAAACTAATATTGATAGATTATGATTCATTCCCCTATAGATCATGATATTTATTTGAAATATAATAATTAAAATAAAAAATATTTATATAACACATAGGCGGTGAAAATTTACAATTTATAAAATGCACAATGGGTGGGTAGGCTTAGTCATTATTAGAAACTCTTAGTGTTGGTTATTCAATTATAGTCCCAAAAGTGTCTTGAATTTATCCTAAAAAATAAAGAACCCCATGAGAAGTAATGTAGTATAACTTTCTAAAAATCTCTAAATCTCCATTTATCAATAATTTCCTAATTCTATAATTCCCCGTGGTAATAACACCAAAATGTGGTATGTATTTACACTAATGAATCAAAGTATATATTTATTAACATGTACTCTATTATAATAGATACAATAATGTAGATCTCATATGATGAATATGTGTAGTCTCTAAAAATATCATATTTCAATAACATTTTTTATATGAGTTTGATGTGATTCAGACTAGAATTCTAGAAATTGGAAAAAATTATTTATTTAAAACTAAACTAGGAGGAAAAATTAGAGACAATAGTGTGAATCGGGTTTTGGTGAATGAAAAACTTAATAAATTCTTTACATATTAGAATATTTATTCACCTAATCATCATTAATTTTTAATGATATGTTGTTATTACGAAACTTAATATCACTCAAAAAAATTTCAAAGTCAAATTATATGGTTTTATAAATAAAATGTACGGTGTGTATAACCAAGTCTATTAGTATAATCAAAAGATATTTTTTTCAAAAATTCAATGAATTTATCTATTTTGGATTCCATCATATAATATTATATAATATGTATCACTTTTAAAAATGAGTATAAGAATAATAAACAATATTAATCTTCTAGATAATATTTGTTTTTATTTAGAATTGTCCCATTTATAATATATGATATATTATGTGTGAAACAAAATATAGACTAAATGGATTATTTTATTTTCTCCCACCCTTGATTACATATTTGGTATCACATGAGTGGGATTTGGATTATGGTAAAAAAGTCCTATAAAAATAATGAAAACACAGATATAATAAAATGAAAAAAATATAATAAAATTTATTCAATTAGAAATATAATTTGGCTCATAAATAAATAACTATTTAAACATAAATATAATCATTAATAATATGATAGTATTGAATTAATCAAATATGATCACAACATACTAAAAGAAAAATAAGGAAATTATGTTGCATTAGTATTTCATCATCCTCATTAAATCCCTAATGACACATAAATAGTATGATGTTTGTTCCACTTAGATTTCCATCACTATTGTAGTGTTCGTGTCTGAATATGAAGAATTGTATTCTCATTATATAAATGACTCTCTATTAATGATGAACCAAACATGTGTCTCTAGCAAAATAAGATAAATTTTCACCATACTCCATTCATATACTTTCAATGTTGTACGCCAAATCAATTCACCATGTTATTAATAATGTGATCCATGATTTGATTCTAAATCTGAACTCAACAAATCTATTCCTTTTATTCTACTTTCTTCCATAATATGTTGATTCCATTAATTTTAAATAAAAAATTAGGAAAATAGTGGTTGAAATCCATTTTGGTGTGGGGGGGTTGAGATGTTATGACTACGTTCCCTAGGTGGGGGTAGGGCTGTAATCCAGATGGCCAAAGCAAAGTATCACCCTGATTGATCTCGATATCTATACTTGTACTCAGTACCCAAGAATGGAATATGTTCGAATGAATAACATTTTTCATGATTTATCAAGAAATTTTATTTATTGATTTACTATATTATGGATTAACTAAATTTGATTAAAATACATTATCATAAATTTTATTATAATATCGATCTCATCTTGATTACTCAAACACAAAATTTCAATCATTTTGATCATAAGATACCATATTGAGGTATATTAATACTCAAACACATTTTATTTAATAAATGAGTAAAATAATGTGACTACTATATAATAGGCTTTTACCATCATTAGAGATGACTCTTACTAGAGACAAAAAATAACACATATTTTAACAGCCTTTAAAATCATGGTTCTTTTATCAGCATAAAAATCACTGATAAATGAACTCTTCATCAGTCCTAAAAAATCATTGATAAGGGGGGTGCTTTATCAAAGATATTATTAGAATTGATGGAGTTTTATTTTATCAATATTATTTTTATGATTGATAAATGTACATTTTGTTCGAACTATTTATATTGCTAATAAAAGAACAAATTAATGGAGTTCTAGAACATTTACGGCATGCTGTAGCAATATTGAAATTATAAACAATTTCAAAATTTTCAATATGTGTATATCGCACTGAAAAATTTAATTTTAAATAAATTTACATTACAAAAATTTAAATACATTATAATTACATTCATATATAAAATTTATTAAAAACATCATATTTCATAATAAACTAAAAAATAACATTGTCTCCATGTATTATTCACTCTTTGGGACTCCCATTAAAAAGATAGATATCATGATACATGTTTCCAAACACACCACCACATCTCAAAAAAAATAAGAGTGTACATATAATTAAAAATAATTCTTATGTTATTAATACAATAAAGAAATAATTGAAATATTAAAATGATAGAATAACGTATTAATAAAATCTCACCTTTAAACTGAAAGCATGCACTTTTGTTGGATTTATGGGAGGATAATTCCTATATGTCCCAAATTATTTATGGATTCATGTCTAAATATATCAAGAAAATCTAATTTTGTCATATTGGTCTTGAATATGTGATGAATTTTGTGAAAAAATATCTATTTTAAATAAAAATATGCACATGCATTCATACATGGAACACCGAGTTTCGGATTGACAAGTAGTTAATTACTATATCTCACTAATGGCTTCTTGATAATTTTCATAAAGTATAAAAGGAATATTAGTATAATTTTTTGGTTTTTAGTGAGTGGGGCATGGGATGGAGAAAAAAAACACTTTTAGACTAAAAAATACACTTTTAGTCATACTGAACACACCATGTGTTAGATTGAAAGGTGGTTGATTCCATAACATGTAAAGTGATTTGTGTATAATTTCCCAAAAGTATCTTGACAATACATGTGTGTATTATTATTTTTTATAATGTGATGTGTGTTTTGAAATGAATTTTTTTTTTAAATAAAAACACCCACATCCAATCAAATTAGGAAAACCATCTATCCAATTTAAATGATTTTATTTCTTACATGTTACAACATACATATAGGTATTATTTCTAATATATTAATGAAATTCATATGTTTTTGTTTAATTTTTAATTTTTAATGATTACTTTTAATTAAAATGTCACTATTAAACTAAAAAAGTACACTTTAAGTCATATTAGGCACATTTCCTTCCATATTGATATGTGATTGATTCATACACTTTTAAGATGATCTATGATTAATTTTAATAAATTATTAAGATAATATGATCTTGTTTTCATAGTTTGGAGTATGTGGCTCATGTTTTAAACTAAAATTCTGATTTTAAAACAAAAACAAACACTTAAAATTATATCACAGACCCTATCTATAAGATTTATTTGCAGTAAGTTGTTAGACATAAAAAATCAATAATGAATATTTTACTTAATGGATAAAAAATATTCAATTGTTTTTATCAGTTTTTAGTAAGTGTCAAGAGTTTTGAACTGAAATTCCACTTCTAAACTCAATATATTCATATAGAGTCATATAATAAACAAAATCTGTTAGACTGAGGTATGGTTCATTCAACATGTAAAAAATAACATATAGTTCATTTTATTAAAGTATGAAGATAATACAAGTGTGTTTTCTTAATTTATATGGAGTGATGAGTGTTTCAAACTAAAATATCACTTCAAAAATAAAAACATGAAGATTGAATAATTCTAGGAACACCATGTGTTAGTTTTATGGGTGGTTGATTTATACATTAAAATTTGATTTAAGGATCTTTTCACAAATGTATCAATATTTTCTGTGAATTTTTCATCAGTTTTGAGTTTGTGAAACAGGTTTTAAAATATAATGTATATTTAAAAAACAAGAACTTTAAGTCATACATGCCACATCATGTATTTAATTGTTGATAAGATGGTTTCTACACATAAAAAATTATGTAAAAATCATTTTCCTAAATAATTACGAAAATATGAGTGATTTTCTAGTTTTTAGTGAGTGATGCATGTTTTGAACTAAAATGTCACTTTTAAACAAAAAATCCCTTTTAATCATATCATCCACTCGATGTGTGGGATTGAAGTGTGATTAATTCATAAAAATAAAAAATGTCATGTAAATTGGATTAACTATTTATCAAGATAATATGAGTTAGGTTTTGTTGTTTTTAATCATTGATTCTTATTTTTAATGAAAATGTCAATTTTAATGTGAAAACATGCACTTTGAATCTCAACATGTTCACAATGTGTTATATTGACATGATGTTGATTAATATAAGTCCAAAATTATTTATGGATTTTTTCTTAGTGTACTAAGACAATAAGAGTGTGTTTGATTGATTTCGTGTATGTGATGTGTTGTTCGAACTAAAATATTACATTTAACTTATAAATGTACAATTTCAGTCATACTGGGAACACTGTGTGTCAGATTGATTCAATGATAATTCCTACTTGTCAAAAAATAATTATGAATAGTTTTCTTAAAACATTATTAAAATGATATTTTTTTTCTTAGTTTCCAGTGCGTGAGGAGTATTTTGAACTAAGATTTCACTTTAAAACTAGAAACACACACTTTGAATCATCATGGGAACACCATATATTTTATTGATGTGATGTTTTTTACAAGATGTAAAAAAATATTTATAGAATAATTTCATAAATTATAAAGATAATTAGAGTTTTTTTCTCAGTTTTGAGTATGTAGTGCATTTTTTGAACAATATTGTTAATTTTCAATCACAACTAACACTTTTAATCATATTGGGAACAAAGTAGGTATGAATTGTGTGTATTTAATTCTTATTTTTCCAAAAAAAACACATGGATTGTTTTAATAAATAATCAATAAAATTTTACTTAGTTTTATTTATTTAGTGAATGATGGGTGTTTTAAACTGAAATGACACTTTTAAACTAAAAATACGCACATTGAATTAAATTGAGAACAATGTGTATTGGATTTATGTGTAATTTATTCCTAAAAATAAAAAATTATTTAGCAATTTTTTGAAACATTACCAAGGTAATAAAAGCATGATTTCATTATTTTGAGTATGTGGTGTGTTTTTTAACTAAAATGTCAGTTTTAAATCAAAATAGACACTTCCAATCATATTACACACACCAATTTTTATAATGATGTGAAATAAATTAATACATGTCACAAATGAAATTTAGTTCATTTTCTTAAATTATAATGGTAATATATGTGAATTTTATTACATTTCACTTCATGATTAATGTTTTGAACTAAAATGAAACTTTTAAACTAAAAAATAGACACTTTTAGTCATACCAACCACACAGTATATTGGATTAATGTGAGGTTGTTTACAACCCATAAATAAATATTTATGTATCATTTTCGTGAATTATAAAGATAATATGATATTTTTTTTAAATTTGTATATAGTGGTTCATGTTTTAAACTAAAATGTAACTTTTAAACTAAAAGAGTACACTTTTAGTCGTACTAGGAAAACTGTGTGTCGGGTTGACATGATGATGATTCCTAAAAATCCGAATGATTTATAATATTTTTTAAGTATCACAAAAATATAAGTGCATGTTTTTTTGAGTATGTGATTCAATTTTTGAACTAAAATATCAATTTTAATTAAAAATAAGAAATTTCGGTTATACTAGTCACAGAATGTGTGAAAATGATTTGTTAGTGATTAATACACATAAAAAGCATTATGGATAATTTAGTTAATGTATTAACATAATAAAAGTTTGTTTACTTAGTTTTCAGTGATCGAAACATGTTTTGAACTAAAATGATACTTTTTCACGGAATGAATGCACTTTTAGTCATCCTAGGCACATCATTTTTCATATTGATGTTTTTTAAATTAGTATATGTCCCAAATGTCTTATGGATAATTTTAATATTTTATTAAGAAAATAAAAGTGTTTTTTTCAGTTTTCCATGAGCGACACAAATTTTGAACTAAAATGACACTTTTAAATTGGAAACATGAAACTTGATTCATAGTTGGAAACCCCTATGATGGATTGTTGTTTGGTGGATTCGATCACTAAAAAATATTTATATATACTTTTACTAAAGTATCAATACAATAAAATCATTTTTCCTTATTATTTAGTATGTAGAATTTGTTTTGAACAAATATGTAACTTTTTAAATGAAAACCAATACTTTCAGTAAAACTCAGTACAAAGTGTGCTATATTTTCAAATGGTTAATTCAAAAATTTCAAAAATTAGTTATAAATAATTTTTATAATGTATAAATAGAATCCTGGTGATTTTTATTCATTTTCAGTGTGTGATTTATATTTTGATCTAAGTTGATACTATTAAATTGAATCCATACACTTTTAGTCGTACCCACCATGTTATGTGTCATATTATTGTTTGGTTGATATTTAAATGTAGAAAATTATTTAAAAATAATTTTTATAGTTTATCATGATAATATGATAAGATGTAAATGGTTTTGAGTATGTAATAAATGATCTGAACTAAAATTTTAATTTTAAATCAAAACACACACTTTTATCCTTATTGGGCACACCATTTGATAGCTTTATTTAAGGTTAATTACTACACATAAATATTACATAAGGATATTTTTTCTTATGTATCGGGATAAAATGAGTGTGTTTTCTTTTTTTAGTATGTGATACATGTTTTGAACTAAAATATCACTTTAAAACTAAAAATATGTCCATTGAGTCATATCGGGCACTCTGTGTTTTATATTTATATGTGGTTGATTCATATATGTAAAAAAATATTTTATTTATCTTTTTCCTATATTATAAAGACTATATATGTATGTTTTCATGGTTTCATGTATTTGATGTGTGTTCTCCACTAAATTATATATGATAAATCACAACACGCACTTTCAATCATATAGGGAACATATTGTATTTAATTTACATGTGATTAATTACTGTTATTCAAAAATATCTTATAGGAAATTATCATAATGTATTTACATAATATTATTTAATTTTTTATTTTTTTGTTATTGATGCATATTTTGAACTAAAATTTCACTTTTAAATAGAAATCATGTACTTGGAGTTATACTGGGTAAATTGTTTATCAAAATATTGTTTTTTTGATTCATAAATTTTTTAAATGATTTATATATCATTTTGAAGAAGTATGAACACAATCTAAGATATTTTTCTTAGTAAACCAAAAAAACATTATCCCACTAGCATTTATTAAATGGGCATGGTCCTAAAAGTAAATGCATTGTATCCTAACCTGTGACACCCGCCAAGTCACTATGGATTCTATTTATGGTTATTTTATGTTATTAGAGATAATTTTAAGTTTCCATGGAGTTTATAATGTTCTAACAACCTAGCGGATCAATGGGGGTGAATCACTAGTTTTTTAATAAATAATCATTGTTTACAATTATTCATATCAATCTTGTTATGGTTCTCAATCCACATAATATTATCCATAAATCTCAAATAATTTTTACTTATAACCTATTATAGAGTATCACATAGTATTTATAGTATGAGAAATACTACCTATACCAACACACATGTACCAAAGGTTAATACAAACCATCAGTATAGGTCCCCTTTCCCAATGGTTTTCCAAAACCATTGGGATATAACAATTCGAAACCATATTTCCCAATAGTTTTAGAAAACCATTGATAAAGAGTATGGTTGTGCCAATGGTTTTCCAAAACTATTGGGATAGACCTCTTTGACACCAAATTAAACAATAGTTTTTAAAAACTGTTGGGAAATGGTATAGCTATCCCAATATTCTTCCAAAATAATTAGGAGATACCACTTTGACAGTACTTTTACCAATGGTTTTGGAAATCTGTTGGGAAAGGGTATGGTTAACGTTATTGTTTTTTAAAACCATTGGGATGGAACACTTTGAGAACACATTTCAAAATGGTTTTGGAAAACCATTGGGAAAGGGTATGGCTATCTCAACGATTATCCAAAATTGATTGGATATACCATTTTTATAAGGGTACCTATCCAAATGGTTCTCAAAACCGTTGGGATAGGTACCCTTGTTTTTATGAATTCTTTTGTCGAATATTGCCAAATAAATCAATATATAAATTGAATATAAATATTATATATATATATTTATATTCATCCTAATATTGTCATAAAAGTAATTGTAGGATAGTGGAAATTTGTTTGATATATAACGTACAAGTTATGGGTCCAAACCTCAACTGTAACATTTTTTAGATTTACGAATCCCATCGGTTTGGGGAAAACCATTGGGATAAGACCATCGTAATGCCAAATCACTCGTATGCTTTCAAAAAAAGTTGGTATATTCTATACCAAGAGTTTCAGGACCAATACTGATGATTCCAAACCATTGGTATATGCTATTTTTCCATTACTGTAACAATGCTCCATACAAAATCATACTCCATGTTTCATTTATTAAACCCTCTGACTCTGATTATTCACTATAATACTTGTGAATACAATGACAAAAAATCCTAATCTAAAAAATCCAAAGTCCAATTGTGTTCCTCCACATCTAGGGTTTACTAGAAGATAAAAATATATTTATAAATGAGGATCCAGTACTAGAAATATCTTCATCCTTCATGAAAAAAGTCCACCTCAATGACCCTACAACATCTGGTTTAGTAATGTAAAATTATTCAAGGACTTCATAAAATACATGAACCAAATATATTAGCCTTAAGGCTCTTTTTAGACCATGAATCATCTTATTCTCTCAATATTTGGATACTAAGGTGAGTCAGCTATAGGGAATTTTGGCTTTGGATCTGTTAATATCTATGATGATTTGGGGTATTGTGTTAACTATGATGATATTATAATATGCACCAATGTTCTATCTTTTATAACAATCTTCTTCACCTACATATATCATTTATATTCACAACAATAATATCATGAATATTGTTATAGTTATTATCATATTAATTTTCCATGAATATAGAAACACCATGCACATTGAAAAAATGTACATTCCTTATTTAAATTTAGTATTTAACTCCAATTTTATCTCCTCAATTATCTTCACCATAATGTAATGTAAAATGTCCCAAAAATATTCCTTATATAAATACTCATTAAAATACCCAATAGGCTCAATTATTATTCTCGTTATTCATGAGACTAACATTTATCAAATACCATAGCTCATTATCATCTCTTTATTATAGTGGGAACTATATCATGATTAATAACACATAATAATTACTCATTAATTCTAGGCTATTCATTCTTCAAATCTTTCCATAATTCATGATATTTAATTTCAATGAAATTAAGTTACTTTCTTTCTCAATAATGTAGTTATTTAAAAACACCATCCCATTATTCCTTCAACTCATACTCTCAATCATGTACCAATTAGTCATTATATTAATTCATCAAACCAATAACATGCATTAATTTTTATGAAGCTTCTTTATTAATTCTTAAATTCCAATAATACGTTGTTGTTTCTTCATTCATCATATATAATGCACATACCCATGCCATACATTATTTTTTCCTGAAACAATTCTGAATGAGATTTTAGCTCATAAATTCATAAAAGTAAATGTTAATTAATGTCGCATTAAATCATATCATCTTAACTAATTCAAACTATGCACATATATCTAGGTATTTTGATCTTCTTCTAACACGTGTTTTCTATGTATAAAACTGTAATTGAATGTTTTTCTCACTCCCGAAAAATTCACAACATCCTATATGTGGATTGTCTCCTCTACCACACCATGCACAATAATATATCTCATAGTATTTTTTCCAATGAAAATACATTCATACGGTACCTCCTCTTTATGTTTGATCTACAGATGAAATAACTCATTAGACCATGATAAATCATTATTATAGAAATTATACATATGTATCATCATATTAAACTCATGCAGTAGGATTCTCATAACTCATAAAATCAATCTAACTGAGTACTATATATTTAAATAATCCTTGTGGTTGGATGGCATAAGGTATTGTGGTCAGTCCTCATATGAATCATTTATCCATAGCATTTGTGTAGTTGATCCTTCATGTGAAGTTGATTCTAGATATTTTGGGCATAAATATTTTGGGGAAGAAAATGATCATCATCATGTTTTAAGAATAAAGATGTGTCAATCATATAGATGGTGTTATACCCATAACATTTTAAAACATGTGGACAATGTTACAGACCACATTATCCCACACATACCTTGTAAACAGATTCCCCCCACTAAATAATAAAAAATTTTCTTCAAACCACTCAAGCCAACATCTGGTCGGCACATGGAAATATTTTTTCCCACATTCCCATCATGGGTCATACCACACCGTTACGTGGTCTAGCTGGGAACCCTATTCACCCTATGTGCATGTTTTTTTATCAGTATGCTCTATGTTGGTGTTATGAATTCCATCATACACTCACCTACCACTCCTGGATGGCCAGGTATACCCCCTCCCACATTTTAGACCTATTACCTGCATGTGTGGTTGAGGTGGGTGATGGTATTATTTTCCCAAAACTATCCTAAAAGAAGATATTAAAATCTCAACATAATTCCAATTCCATATAAAAGAACATATTTTTCTATTTATTATTCCACTCTACAAACTTATTCTTAATATCTAAAAATCAAATTCCTATAAAATTAAATATTCATGATGTGATAAATTCAGAAATAGTATATTTCAATTCCACCTTATGAATATATTTTTCATGGACAATATAACATTCCCACAAACAAGGGGGATTCAAAATTCTCAAACATATTTTAAACAATGATTAAATTATTCAACACCATCAAAACAATTCATAGATATTTAAGACTAGATCAAAAAACATCATATAAATAAGGATAATTTCTTAATAATTAAATCCAGTTCCATTTGTGAAATCCCTCACAATTCTCCAAGAATCATCACATCTTCACTCAGTAGAAACATATCGACTAATTGAAAAAAATACATCACTTTGACTCAAAGATATATTTACTTATGTTTTTTCAGTATCTATTAAAATTATCAAATTTAATATGTATAAAAAAATACTCATATCCCTTATTCAAAATTTAATTGAATGGGTAATAAAGGATACATCTCATTTCTTCAATTTACTTTCAAGTAAATCAGGATTCACATACTATTTTTTAAGAGGAGGATAATACCACATTCTTCTATTAGAAAGGATAACATAATTTTTATACTGTAAGACAACATTGAAAAAAATGATATAGAAAATAATAAAGATAAAACCATGGTTGTAGGTGTTTTCCATAAACTAACATTCATTAGATATCATAAATTTAACATAATTATTTTTTTAATAGAGAAGATTAAACTAGATTTTTCAAGAAACATGTAACCCCACCCACTTCATTAAACATATAAAAATTGTTAATTTAAACATATTAAATTCTACATTTTTATCATTATTTCCATCAATCAACACTCTCACACAAAAATATGTTTGAAAAAATTAGGATAGAGGATTCTAAGTGTGATTTTAATTACACAAACCATCAATTTTTAAATATATCTATAA
Source organism: Viscum album (assembly GCA_963277665.1). Lineage (NCBI taxonomy): Eukaryota > Viridiplantae > Streptophyta > Magnoliopsida > Santalales > Viscaceae > Viscum > Viscum album. The sequence continues at coordinate 1,585,466,728 of OY728121.1, read as the reverse complement.
TTAATAGATTAAATAGTATTATATAAAAACAAATTCTTCTCAATGTTGATCTCATTTAATTTATTCACTCTTATTCTTCAATATATTAGTGGATAGTATACTTCATGATGGAAAATGTCTTTGTATTATCAAGTAGTGAAAACCTAAAACCTCGCCTTCAATTCCATAAAATTTAGTCTCAAACACATAAAACAATAGGGAATATGGAGGAACCTATGAGTTTCTTTAAAGTAAAACTAATTTTGGTATCCTCATCTCAACCAAGGATTCTCTTTACATCCCATCTTAGTCATTACATTTTATGATATTTCCTTTTAGAGTATAGTTTTTTGACCATATAGGGTTCTAGTTTTGTTTTTTATTTAAGAATAATACTCATTATTGAGGTATAATCATCAAGTATTTATGTGGATAATTTTCATATTTACCACATCATTCACACAAGTCATCATCTTTATTTATGTTCTGAATAATTGGAATCTTTATTTTTTTCATTTGACATCTTAGGAGTTTTGTATGAGAAATTTTATTTTGATTACTCCTCAAGGTATACTCATGTTTCATTTATTTTTTCTACTTCTTTTGATCATAATGTTTTATCCTTTCATCAAATTTTCACACTTAAATTTTTCTATCTCTAATTTTTAAGAGTTTTGTGTTTATCAAAAAAATTAATTTATTTTCACCCAAACTACCATAAACACTAAAAAAGCCTATGAAATTTATTCTCTTATCATTTGGTTTATTATTTAATAGTTTATAAACCTTTTGTTTTTGAGTGGAACCAAAACTCTCTTGTATACTTATATGGTAATATATCTTCATAAATTTCCTCTCATCCACCATTAATGCGGTGGGTTTATAATTATTTTTAAACATAAATACTCCACAGTATTCTGTTTAAAACCTGTATCATAAATTGAAATAAAATTAGTGAATATGGTATTTTATGGACTATGGGATACAATCTTCTTAGAGGATGTTTCCATTTCAATAGAGTATGATCTCACTCTCTTCTTCCCACAAAAAATGAGCCTTTATGGAGTCATGACACTCAATGAAAACAAGTGCATTGAAATCTATTTTTCCAATATCATTGGAAGTTCAAGATTGTAGTGATTATTGATTCTTCAATATTACCTCCAAAACAAAACACAACATATTAATGAAATTATATTCAAACTCAATAAATCTAAAAAAATATCCCCATTACACCATAGAATTATTTATTTGTGAATCATACATTTTTTATTCTTATAAATAATTTTCAATATCCTATACCCATTTTTTATTTACCTCTAATTGAGAAGCATTAAAACCCATACTATCATGGTGAATATTTTTATGTGCGTGGAATTATTTTATAGATACAATATCTAAAAATAAAATTCAATTATTAATACCTTTAAAATTCATTTTTAATAAGATTAATGGATTAATAACATTATTCTAAAAGATATGTTAGAGTGATTCAGTTTATAAAATACATACATAGTGAATCATCCATTTCATCATCTTATTAATTTATTTGAAAAGAAGTCCCTTGATTGTATCAGCAATACATTTTATTAATTGTTTGGGAACATTCTCTGTATGTTCTCTGAGCCCAAAATAGACACCACTGAGTGATAAATCATCATTATAACTTGAAAAGTATTCCTTAAAATAATGAAGATAAAAAATATTTATTACCACTTTTGGGACTCTAATTTTATTATGCTGGTAGTGTTTCTTCATTTACTTTTGGACTATTATTTATATTTGTTTCTTCTTATTTCATCATATTTCATTGATTCGTGGAAGAAATCTATAGATTTATATCACTGGGAGTATCATTATTTTTCATAATTTTATTTAACTCAAAAACATATGGAAGTGTATAAAATTCATTAAATATATTGAACAAAATAATAAAAAACGTGGAATGTATCCTTTGATACTAAATGTAGTACCCCTGGCGTGACGCACCACTGAGTCTTATGGGTGAATCAGTGGTTTTTTGATGAGTTCTCTTGGTTTTAAATTCAAACTCTGTATCTTGTTAATGATTTTGGTCTACTGAATTTTATCACTCAATAAAATCTCATGCTTAGTTATAATATAGGAGATAAGATTACATTATATTTACATGGTTCAATATAAAATCATACTCAATTGCACATTGGTTAGACCCCCAACAATGATTCATCACTGAATAATAAGTGATTAAAACAATACATAATCCTGGTCTGCTAAACAGAGAGTCCCAATATGTTCCTCCACTTCTAGATTCAATTATATGATAAGTACCAATATAAAATGTGGATCCAATTCTGGAAAAATCATTAAATATTTGGATTAATGTATTTCTACATGGGCCTAAATTATAAAGTTTTCTCATGAATAATTCTTCAAGGTCTTCAATAGCTACATGAAAAAAAATTTTTGTCCTTAAAACTATTCTCATATCTATAATAATATTATTCTCATGATATTTTAATTCTAAAGTGTTTCACCTTCTTGGATTACTAGATTTGTATGTCTTTCTTTTTTCGATACTTTTTTGTATAAGGTTATCTCATATGAACTTTCAATTAGCACAAGAGTTCTCTCTTTTCAAACAATCATCATTTATAATATATATCATTTATATTCACCATAATAATATCATGAATAAGATCCTCATTATTATTATAGTAAATTTCGATGAATATTGAAACACCATGATCATTTCTAGTAGGTAATTTCCTTATTTTAATTTCGTAATTAACTCCAAAATTATATCTTCTGTTATTTTGGTCACAATTTCCTGATATAGGACCTAGAATAATTCATATATAAATTTTTATTCAAATATCCAATAGGTTCGAGTCATCCTATACATCATTATTCAACTTAAATTCATAAAATATCATGGATAATTATCATCTCCATTTTATCAGAAGAATTATTTCATAATTAGTAACCTAGAATAAATCCTAATTATTTTTATGTTAATCATTTTATAAATACATAAAAAATTCAGAATATGTAATAACCAATAAATTATTGTATTATCATTTCTTCTTCATGTCTTTTATGAATAAATGTGTTTTGAGTTCTAAGTTTTACTTAATTCCTTTCCATTCCATGTGTTTTGGAAATAGAAAACACTCTCTAAAAACATTTTTTACTGTATTTTTATGTCCCAAATATTTTCCTATGTTTTTATTGAAAAAAATTAAATTCTTCCATTAATAGAAATGTTCTAATTCAATACGAATATAAAATTCACATCACTCAAAATGATACATTAGAATATAGGTGTATTCCATTATCAGAATGATTTTTTACAGTAGTTGTTAACCTTTCGTGTTTTCTACCTAATTGGAAAATGTAATGACCATCAGTCTAAACTTGGTAGTATGATGGACTTGACTAATCATCATTCAGATCATAATATTGATAATCAAGTAGGATTTCCAATGGACTGACTGATGTTTACAGTCATAAGTACATAAGAATGATTTTTCTTGAAAATAATACTTCGAGTATTGTAATGGTTCCAAAACATAATGACATCAAACATTCAGTTAATTGAAAACATCATGATGTATTATGTTCTAACTATCTGGGTTTGTAGAAAAAACACTGAAATATGATCTTTGGAGCTTCTCCTATAAATAGCGAATAATTTGATGATTTTGGAGTAGAATACATTCACAACCCAATCATTCTACTATTTGATCTGTGTGAACATATCATTAAAAAGGATTATTAACAAGTTTGAGATTTGTATTTATAATTAATCCTTGTTTGGGTCATTTCCTTGGGAACTAATTTTATTTTTTTTATTATTTCTAATCATTGTTACGATTGGGGGCTTCTGAGGAAAGGAATATGGTGAATATGATCCATTTGATCGAGGGATTGTAGGACTAGGAAGGCAGACCCTGATCATCATATCGAGGGATTATGAGTATTGGAATATAGACTTTATTCGGGTCATTGTATTAATGTCCTTCCTGGTAAAGAAATAAATACATTATAGTAAGTACAAAATTGTGGAAACCTTTAGTAAAGGTTATTAACTAGCATTACTCTTAAGATTAAAAGATTATATTCTTTTAATATATCATGTAATTCATTCTTACATTTAATATCTATTGAATTATGTTTTTTATAATTTTATTAAGTTGTGCATGAAATAAAAAGTTAGTCTTCTTACTAATATTGATATATTGTTTTTTTATCAGTGAATCTGTGAATATAATAAAGACAATGATCGATTAAATATAATAAAATGTGATTCTGATTCATTCACTTTGATCATTAGATTAAGTATAAGTATGATTATTTATATTAATAGGTTTTATATTTTGATTAGTTTAAAATTTTTAAATTAAAATTTACCCCCCCCCCCAATTCTTATAATTATATACACCTAAGAAACTTTACGATACAAGAATTGGTGTAAGATAAGGCTCTACTATGACAACTATTCTCATTATTACACAATAATTCTTGGTTTATTACATAAAAAATACACACAATATAACCTGTAATACTGAGAGGTATATTTAATTTAGGAATTAGGTAAATTACATAAAAACATAAAATATTATATAGACCCTCTTTATTTAAAACATATTTAACATGCTCATACTTAAAACTGAATGCGATAACATTGGGACATGCATAATAAAAGTTTGAGATATAAAGCCCAGTATGGGAATAAACATGGAATAACCTGAAAAATGTGATACATGTAAGACATTAGGCCTATAAATTGAACATGAATGAGTTGAGAATCATAAACATGAAAAAAGAGGCATGATATAACATTATGACATAAATGAAACATAGTAAATGTGGAAAGCACAAAAACCCCTGCATGAAAAACATATTTGAAGGCTAACAACCAATAAATCATGAAAGAAAAGTCTTGTAATGGATTAGGTTTACTCTTTAATAACATTCACAATGTCTCATGAGGCTAAAACATTACCCAATGCATCGGAGGGCTATATAATTTTGTGCGCACCTCTCACTTCCATTTCATTTTCATGATTAACTGTGCCACATATATCATAAAACATGGATTTATTCATCATCATATTTTATTAAAAGATAAAAAGTTTTTAATAAAAAAATGTAAGTCCTAGATAAATGAAATATTAGTGCATAATGTAGAACACCATTGATATTAAATGGGTATTGGTATTCACTACACAATTGTTTGATAAGAAAAATTGGGATGGAATTTCTGCTGCATAATAAGCATGTATAAATGTTCTTGGAACATCTTGATGATATCTAGAGGGGTATCTCATAATTTAGGAATCATAGGGTCATTATAACGGATATGGAATATCATATCCCAACATAAGGAATTTGGGAAAAAGGGAAAAGGATAATGAAGATACTTGAATAATATGAGAAGGAAAAGAACCCTTACCTTGAGAGTGTGACCCAAAATTCTTGGGAGGAGCTTCATTAGTGATTACATGCACCATGGTATGACTATAGATATGGTAGGGAAGAGTAAGAATGTGATCTAAGGATTTTTAGTTAAGAGAAATAGGATCTTGTGTTTGTAATATAAGAAATGAGTGGGGAATTCTTTATCATTTCTCAAACAGAGATATTTTACTCTATATAATAAAATAACCAATAACATAAACCTTACCACGAGTTTTCCAATATTTATTACCAAAGGGGATTTGTTTTCATTATTCTACAATTCCACGGTCCGAACATAGTAAAAAAATAGCCTTGAAGATGTGAATGTGAGTCATACACTTGATGAAATGATTTCAAATCATTCGTATTTATTATATGTTTTTGGGGATTCATTAAGGTTTTATAAAATTAAACAAATACACATAAAAACAAATTATTTTAATTTTTCAAAATATATATGGATATGGATACCCATTATATAATTCATTACTTCACTTTTGGTTAATTATTATGTCATAACACACACTGTATATTCATATAGAATTTAATTTTTACTTAAAAAATCGAATATCTCATAAAATTATGAAAATTTACTGTTGGATAAATTTGACATTATGATTAAAAAAATAATTTTATTTTTATCTATTTTTTTTTTCTAAATATTTGTTTTCAATTTTAAAATAACAATAGAAACTTATTGTCAAATGCTTGGATTTTTTTGAAAATAACAGTTTTTGAATCGGTATAAAAATTACATTTCACTTCCTACAAATTACAGGATAATTTATATTTAATATAAATTATTTAATAATAATATTTTATTAAAATATTATTTATTTCATAAATCCATTAATTTATCAAAATAATTTTCTTAATAAAAATTTAATACTATTTAAAAATACAGATTTAATTTAATTGTATGAAAATAAAAATCATTTATAATTTAATTATAGGAAGAAAATATGAACATTATTCAATTGAAAATACAATTTACATATTCATATAATTATTATCTTGATACATATAATGTTAATACACTCGAAAATTTCTAATAGCAAGGTGTGTGATGGAGAGACTCTCATTGGGTGGTTCAACATACATGGTTTGGGCCATGATCTCAATTAGAATGAACTTATCTTGTAAATGGTTTCACTCTTGCTTGAGTTGTTATATCTCAACTTGGGATTTGTCATGGAAAACACATATGGATGTTTTCTCCCTCAGTGCTTTGATAAATGAGCTTTATAAGGTATGATCCTACTGTTTGAGGCCATCACATACTTTTTATGTGTCTATTTTATTTTTTAAAACCCTATATTAATATTAATCAAGTTATCATTGTTCAAAAACTATGTTATCAATGATAATATTTCTTATGTTTTTAGATATCAGCTTGAGCTTTGTCAAGATAAAATCCCATGGATGTTATTTCCCTAAAAATCTTTGATAAATGGGCATTATAAGGTATGATCCTACTGGTTGAGGCCATAAATTCATTTATCTATGTCAATTTTATTTTTTAAAACCCCATTTTAATACTAAACATGTGATCATTGTTGTAAAAATATATTATCAATGGTAATTATTATTAACGGTCATTTATATTTAATAAGATATAATAATACCATATAAGATCATGTGTTTTATATAATCATAAAACTAAATAAGAAAATATATTTTAATCATAAGGGTAATTCTATTTATAAACCTTTAGGCCGTTAAAATATTCTCCCCTTCAGAAATTTCCCCTAGATATTTTCGTTACACAGACTGAAATCAATGAGGGTAATTCTGTTTCATCACATCCTCTAGTTCCCACATCACTTCTTCAAATTTTGGTTTCTCCACAACACTTTAACAAGGTTCATTATTTTATACGATAGAAAATTCTCTCTACGATCTATGATCTTCACTAGTTACCCCTCATAAGAATGATCATTCTCCAATGGCACATCCACTCAATTGAGTACCTGTGAGGGGTTTGGTATGTACTTCCACAAGAGGAATATATGGAATAAATCATGTACTTTAGATATGTTTTGTTGGAGTTCCATTCAATAGGACACCTCCCAAATCTAATCGGTGATCTAAAAGGGACAGATGTATCTTTGACTAAGTTTTACCTTCTTCCCTAATCTCTTGACATTACTCCATGAAGATATTTAGAGGAATACTATGTTTCCAGCATCATACTATACGTATCATAGATGATTGTTAACATATTTCTTCTATCAAAGTTGATTTTCCATGATGTTCTACTAAACTATCTTAACCTTTTCCCCCATTTACATTACCATTTCATGAAATAGTTTTTTTCTCCCAACACCATCTCAACATATAGGTATTCTACACCTCTTCCCATAAAGGGAATAATGGGTATCTATTTTAATGATTTAGTGGAATCCATTATTTTATGAGAACACAACCGGTGGATGTTGTTTATCTCATCCCCATTTTATGTCACATGAGCATGATATCAAAATTTCTTTAACTGTATGGATAGTCTGCTCAAACTAGCCATAATTTTGCGGGTTATTAGCTATGATGAAGTTCAACATTGTATTTATATCATGTTGAAGTATCTTCCAAAACACGGAGGTAAATGTTGAATCTTGATCAGATACAATCGATAGTGGTGTTCCAGGTAGCATCCCCACTTATCATATGTATTTTCTTGGAACTTGATCGAGTGAGAAATCCTCTCGAATTTCAATGAAGTGAGTATCCTTCATAAGATAGTACACCACAACCCATAGAGCATTATTTCTTCTTGATGTCCTCAGAATACCTGTGATAAATTCCATGGTGATGTTTTCCTTTATCTATGTGGGAGAGGGTAATCGATTCATCAACCCCTTGTATTTTTTCATTCTCTCCTTAACATGTTGACATACAAGACATTTGATGTATATTTTGTGATCTCTTTATTTATATTGTCTCACTAATAGTTATCTTAGATATCTCAATACATCTTGGTGCTTCTAGGATTAATTTAGAAAGTAAAATTGTGGGAATCATCCAAAAAATTCCTCACATATGTATTTTATGGTACACATAGTCTTGACTCAAATCTCCCAACACATTATACATTCATAATAAACTCATAGATTTACCATTTTCTTATAGACTCCACTTTCTTCTGAATTAAGACATCATCTCTTTGAGAATCAATTATCTTTTCCAAAAGAGATTGTTGTAAAATCCATTGTGAAAGGATTAATAATGTTCCTTCCTTTAAGATTCCCATGTACATCCTCTTCATGTATAAAAATATTAGATCCTTCTAAATTCTCATCAATGATTGAATTGTTGGATCCTTTTTACATAGGGCTCCATCCACATTATTCAAATTTCCATGATGGTAGTGAATTGATCATTCATTGTACATGATCATATCTAACCATCTTTATTGGTGCATATTCAACTCTTTCAATGAAAATATATACTTGTTAATTTTTTAATTCGTTTACATTCAACATTTACCTCCCAATAGATAATGCCACCATATATTCTAAACCAATATCACAACATCCAAATATAGATCTTGCATTGGTTATTTATATTTGTAAACTTCCAACTTCCTTGAATCATAGGCTATCACTTCGTCATTCGGCATTAACAACAACTCGATCCCATATTCAAAGGATCACTAAATACCACGAAATGTTCTTCCCTTTTGTGTAGTGATTTTATAGGTGCAGTGATAAACCGATTTTTTCAACTCCTTTAAGCTCTCTTAACATTCATTATTCTATGAAAACATGACTTCCATCTAATTTATATTTTTTAGTGGTTTGAAAAATCAGAATAATGTTCTCAAAAATGAATTATAATAACCATATAATCTATGGAACTATAGATACCTATCATGAATTTTGGCCTTGTTCACCCTCAAATTGCTTCTATTATTGAAGGTTCCACAGATATCCCATTTTTTGTGAAAATATTGCCCAAAAATATACACCCTTCAACCAAAAATCAAATTTTTTTTACTCGTCATAAAGCTTCTCCTTTCACGAGGTTTTTGACATAGTGATTATATGCTCCTCATGCTCCTTGTTTTTGAAGTATATTATAATGTCATATATAAGGTCTAACACAAACTTGTTGAGTAATTCTCTAATGACACTATTTATCATGTTCATGATGATTTACGGAGCATTAGTGAGTTCAAATATAATTACTATGAACTCATAATTTATGTACCTTGTACAAAATGTAGTGCTGTAGATATCCTTTTTCATCACCCTAGCATGGTAAGACCCCAACCATAGATCCACCTTGGGGAAGTGTTGTAATACAAAAAGCTGATAAAAAAAATTATCAATACAAGTAAGATAATACTTGTTCTTATTTTTTCTCTTGTTGAGAAAGTGATAATCAATGCCAAGGTACATCGACACATCCTTCTTCATGATGACGATGATTGGTGTACCCCATGGTGAAGCACATTGGTAGATGATCCCTTTGTCTAGATTCTCGTATAGTTGATTCTTCAACCACTCATGTTCTAAAATTTCCATTCTATATGGAGTCTTGGATAATCTTAATTCCCTATTTATAATCATGATTTAAAATTCAACCTCTCATCTAGGAGGAAGACCATACAAATATTCAAGAAACACATCATTGTATTCCCAAACAATGGGTCTGTCTTCAAGGATTATTTTTTCCATACACATAATAATTTGAGCTATATATGATTTATCACTGGGAAATATCTATGATTGACATATTGGTGTTATGTAATATTCAACCTCCTCCATGAACTTGTACAGAAACAGACGATGATTCGTGATACAGAAAGTAATTTCCTTCTGAAGGAAATTTTTGTTGGAACTATATAGGTTAAAACAATCTATACAAATAATTGTATAAAATATATTAGAGAGAGTATCACAAGCTTCCATGGGAAATTCATCCAATTTTTTTTTGATAGGGGATGATTTATATACTTGGGATGAAATAATTTCCCATTTATTATATTCATTGATAGCTATACATCCATGATTTGTGGTGGTGTTTGAATAGTTCTACTAATTTTTTTTTGATTTTAAGGAATTCATAGAACCAGAATGAAAATAAACTATCACTATTATAGAATGAATAACTAGCATACCATTCACCACTTCACATTCAAGATCCACCATAGTGGCTAAGATGGAAAAATATCTTCCTTTCTATTGTGGAGGTTGTTGGTTGTCTCTAAAAACCCATGACTTTGTGCGTTGGTTTTCAAAGTTACATGGTTCCTTATAGTTGTTGCAATAAACATTGCATTGGAGGATAACTAAATAATTCCTTTCCTCCATTACATTAGTGGGGTTCTTTCGTCGTAAATTCCTAGTTAGGTTCCCTTCCTTAATGCACATAAACATTTCCTCACCCCCATAGGATATTTCCTGGGTTCTTTATCCCACACATTTGATAAGTGGGATGTTGAAACTTCTTAGAACCATACTAGTTTTCAATAGGATCACAAAAAATTAAACTCCAATTTCAACTTCATATCCTTATTATACCCTTGAGATTCTCTAATCTCCATTTTGAATTTGAGGGAATATCCGACACTTTTTTCATACCTATCAATGTCTCAGATCACCATGTATTAATGTAGACTAGGTTTTATCCCACTAAAGAATCAATCAAGTTTTCATTTGAGGGTAATGATTAAGATGAAGGTGTATCTTACATGTCTTTTAATGTTTTCCTTATATTCCCTGATATAGTTTTCATATTTTTTTATTTAGGTAAATGAAATCCTATTCCATTTTAATATGGAGATTCTGAGGAAAATATTTATCAAAAAACAATTTCAGGAATTCCTTCACCACATTGCTTCAATATTTTCCTCATACTTCATACTATATATAAATTTCCTCCACTGATCAGCTTCTCCCTCTATATGATAAACATCTAGTAGAACTCTATCTTTCTCAGACCATTTAAGGATGGAGAATATCTTCTTAATGGAGTTGATCCATTACTCCATGATTAAGATATTAGATGATCCACTGAAAGCCAAAGGACATTTTCACATAATGATCTCTATTAAAGATTTTTCATTCTTAGTGGGATTTGGACACTCCTTTTGATCTAGGATTCTATTTGAATCCTAAGTTTGCAAAGAGAGTATCATCCTAAATTTCCCAGTTTCTACTCCCATTGTGTTGTGTATCTCTTTTGCACAGTCATCACATTTCCCTTCACATTGGTTTTTTACTTGATTCCTCTTATTTCTGCCATTTGTTAATAATAAATATAAATATTGGGATGAGGTTTTTTAAATCTATTAAAACCGTAAATGGGAATCCATTGAAATTAAATATATAACATATAAATGACTTTTTTATCCTATGAATTTTTACACTTCAATCTACTTTATCCATGATCTATTTCTTAAAATATATTCTTATTGGGTTTTTTTGTTCATATAATAGTGGTTAGTATTGAGATTATTAATTTCCCAAAGCATATGTCATAGGAGTGTCAATCTAGATGTGTAGTAAAGAACATTTTCATGAACCCCTTTATGGTTGAGTCTATCTCAATTCGGTTTTTTTTTGTTTTACCCCAATGTACATCTTTTCCAGATCCACTTCCACTTGTAGTTTATAGAAAGGGATGTATTTTCTAGATAAAACACTTAATCTATACATAAAAAATTTAGGTTTTTTTTCTTATACAATGTTTTATGCCTTAGACTTTTGAAAGAGTTATCTAATCCTATTCCCAAAAACAACATAAATTTCCTTTGATACCAACTCTGAAAACCAACTCTATTACATATTAATTCATGATTTATTACAGGAAAATTAAACATAATACAACCCATTTGATCAATAAGTATTGTGTATTAGGGAATTAGGTACATTACATAACAACATAAAACAAAAAATACATCATCTTTATTGAGAAATTTCATAACATGCATGTACATAAAATTTCATGGGATAACTTGGGGACATACATAAGAAAGGGGTGAGGTAAAAAGCCTAATCAAAGGAAATTAACATGGAAGAAAATGAATAATGTAATAAATGTAATAAAATAGGCTTATAAATAGGACATAAAAGGGGTGAAATCATAAAAATGAACAATGAGGCATGATATAGCTCGAGAACATGATGGAAACATTGGTAATGGGGAAATAACTTAAAACATTTAATCATAAACATAGGTTAGCGTCACGACCCGTCCCCCGAGGCCCATATCGTTACTACCCCAAGCCCGCCTTCTATAGGCCAGGGGCTGGCGACTAGCACCAAAGGCGTAAATCTCTAAACTGGGAAGGCATTGCGTTTATAAACTGAAACACACACAAAAGAGTACGAGTTGGACGTAAAACACTAAGCAAAGCTGTATACAAAAGAGTGATGAAAAGTAACGGGGCCATAAATACAATCCCAACAGGAAAGTACAAGTACAACTGAAATGCATGTACAACTAAAGGAAAGTAAAGCAGCTACCGGGCCATCCTATGGGGTTCCTACCTGAAGGGTAGGTACATATGGCCTCCTCAGCACTCCGCGTCCATTTATCTGCTCCGTGTACCGTCATGCCGAGTGGTCCACCTCCGGTTACCATCCAGTCTTGCTACTCTCTGCCTCATCTGCGATATCCGTCATTTGCAACCAACAGAATGAGCTGCAGATATAGCATGTGTAGGGGTGAGTATAACGATACTCAGTAGGGTCCCCGAGACTCTCAAAGTCTCATAAAATCCAACACGGATAAACCACAAGTATGGATTCAACGGATAACCATTACTTAGGTATATTCCCATACATATACCTAAGTTATCTATTAACCCATCTCAATCATGAGGAAAACACAAAAGTCATTGACTCAGCTCAAACAATGATTTTATTCTAGGGGTATTATCAAGTAACTTCCTCAGTCACACTGTCAGAATCTATGCTGATGGTGTACTCCTCCTCTATAGAGTAAAGTGGGTCTATCGCGTCACACAGAGGAGCTTCCCACCTTCCTGGACTGCTGTGGTACTCCTCCTGTCAAGAACCGTGGATCTGTTGTGCTCACATAGAAGCGCTACCTATTGTGGGTCTACCGCGCTGACACAAAGGCGCTCCCCCTCATAGACTGCTGAGGTACTTCTCTTTTCAAGTAATATGGGTCTGCTGCGTCACACAGAGGTGCTCTCCACTGTGGTTCTGCTGCGTCACAGAGAGGCTCTCCCCACTGGACTAGTTAAAACACTCCGAGTCGAAAGGTCAGTAGTCGTCAGGTCTCACCCATCTACTAGGCCTCTGTACTCCGATCGATCATCTCCAGGAGGATCCACTCCACGAGCAATAGGTGAATTCTCCAACTGTAATGAAGTCCCAATTTTGAGTATCTCAAAGGTCCTCCTCATCATAGGAGTCTCAATGCAATAGACGGCGCGTCAATCAGACGCTCGGTCTGTGAGTTATTGGCATTTCCGTCCCGGGGGCCCGGTTGGTTTTTAGATTCAAACCAACCCGACCATACTCCAACTATGTCCAATCCTCAAGTGGGGTATCCCAAATAAACCTTCCCTCTCTAATATTTCTATCGTCGCAGATGGTTTTGTGATCAGACAATCGAAGCCCAAATTATTGGTGAAAAGTGTAATCAGGTCAAATGGGTTCGGGTTCGGTCCGACCCAGTCGGACCGACCTGACCCGAACCGGGTATGGACCGGGGTCCAACCCGGTCCGTGGGTCTGACTCGGCCAAAGGGTTCGGCTCGGCCCGAGGGGGATGCCCGACCCGAGTGGGCGGCCCCGCCCGAGGGCATCCCTGCCCGAGGGGGCGCCCCGGACCGATTGATCGGCTCGGTCTGAGGGGGCGGCCCAGCCCGGTGGCCCACAAGGCCCTGCTGGCTGGCAGCATGCGTGGCCCGGCTGGAAGGCAGCCCGTGGGGCCCGGCTGGTGAGCAGCCCGGCTAGCAGGCGGCCCGGCGGCCTGCCCTAGCCGCATCCAGGGGGAGGCACGTGCCCCCCTGGATTCCCGAACGGTTGAACTGTTCAGGTGAAATCAAACCGGTGCCAGGTGGTTCTTGTCCAGTTCACGCGGGACCCACTGGGTCCCGCTCATCCTGGTTGGCTGAGAGGTCGGCCGCTCCAGATCCTCTTCCGCGGCCCACCCTAGTCGGGGCTCCCTTGCTCCACACGGCATGACGGTGCCACAACCCTCCATCGAGGCCCGCCCTGGCTATGGCCCGATTCTCCTCCACGCGGCGCGCCCTTGCCTCACCCTTCCGTCGTGGTCCCCTTCTTCTCTATGTGGCGTGACGGAACCGCGCTCTTCTGGCGACCTGGTGGCCTTGCACTATAGGTTTCTTTGTGGTAGGCATGACGCCGATCGTGTTGCTCCACTATGATCCACTCTTCTGGTGGCACCGTTGTGCTGCCATCATCGTCAACAAACGAGAACAATCAAAGGGGGAGGGTCGGTCCATTTTCGTGCGGTCTGAGCCCTCCACATTACGTTGATATCAATTGGCATAACATATTCCAAAAATTGAATGATGTAGAATAGGAAAAAGATTAACTCAAAACCCTACCTCGTATCAAAGACCGTTGATGGAGTCGCGGAAAGGCGGCGTCAATTCATCAATATCGGAAAAGAAAGAGGATATCTGTCATTGGCGGATGAGCGTTCTGAGGTGACGAAGTCGAAGACAGTGTTCTTCGTGGTCGTCTCCTTCTCTTTTGACACGGTTGATGATCGTTCCTCGTTGGAGAATTAGTTTCTCCAAATCCGTCCAACTCCTCTCTCAAAGTTCCACCAAATGAATTGCCGACCAAAAATAATGCGTTAAGGTAACCCATTATTTAATTTGTTGGAAAAAATATTCAAAAGAATTAAAATAAAGATTTATTTAAATGAGATAAATAACTTAATGAATGGGTGGAGTTGGCTCTATTGATTAGTGGGGAAGTTCAAGGGTTTCATCCCACATAAATGGGGGGGTTCCAAGGGTTTCATCTTCGGGTGGTCCCCACCTCATTAACTGTCATGAGATGTTTAAACCTCAGGTGGGTCCCACCTCCATAACCTCTCATGGGAGGTTATGGTGTGGTGGTCCCCACCCATAACCACCTCTTGGAGGGTTTAACTACATCAAAAATAAAAATAAGCTAACAATTATGTTTATTAAACTTTTTCCTTAAAAACTCAAAAACAAACTTTCATTCTCGGTCGACTATCTACGAGGTGAAAGTCTTCATAAGGGAATACCGGCGCTGCGAGTTCAACAGTGCCCTCAGATTTCAATTCTGAGCACCGGTTAAAAAGTTATAATATCATGCTCACACGTTTACTAAACGTACCCAATCAAAACTTCATAAATTGATTCCGGGTACACCGGGCCTCGGAATCAAGCACCGTAAATTTTTTCGGACTTGTAAAATCCCAATGTATTTAAGAAAAAAATTCACAGAAATTCCAGGTATTTACATTCTCCCCCCCTTAGGGTTTTACGTCCCCAAAAGCTACAACACAAACTAAGGGAACAAATGGGGGAACTGAGCATGCATCTGAGCCTACCGCTCCTATGTGCTCTCTTGGAGGTTCCTGTGATACCAGCGTATGCACACCAGAGGTATCGACCGTCCATCCAAGACCCGATCCTGTCGATCCTCAATATCCACTGGAACCTCCATGAAAGTCGCCCCGTCATCAATGTCTGGATCCCTATGGTCGATGATGTGGGAAGGTTCGTGCACATATCTCCTCATCAGAGATACGTGGAAGACGTCGTGCTCCAGGTGAAAATAAGGTGGAAGAGCTAATCGGAAAGCCACCCCTCCTACTTTGTTGAGGACCTAGTAAGGTCTGGTGAATCATGGAGATAACTTGTTGCCTCTGCCAAATCTTCATAGACCTCATCGAGGTGAGAACCGTTGAAAGATGTGGTTTCCATACTCAAACTCTAGAGGTCTCCATCTACTGTCATCATACGACTTTTGTCTGCTCTGTACAGTCTTCATCCACTCATGGATGATCTGCACCTTCTCCGTTGTAGCTCGTACCATCTCTGGTCTCACTAGTGCTGACTCCCCTGGGTCTGTCCTGCACAGTGGCGATCTGCAAGGTCGACCATACAAGGCCTCAAAAAGAGCCATACTGATGGTGGAGTGATAAAAGTTATTGTAGGAAAACTCCACCAAAGGTAAATGATCCTCCCAACTGCGACCAAAGTCAAGGACACATGGGCGAAGCATGTCCTCGAGTGTCTGGATGGTCTGCTCGGTCTGGCCATCTGTCTGAGGATGGATGGCGGTGCTCAAGCAAATATGTGTCCCGAAAGCCTCCTATAACCCCTTCCATAGCACGGATGTAAACTTTGTGTCACAGTCGGAGAAAATAGAAGAAGTTACTCCATGTAAACACACAATCTCATGTACATATAGGTGTCCCATGCTCTCTACTGAGTCGTGCTCTCTGATCGGTAGGAAGTGGGCCGACTAGGTGTTTCGGTCAATGATCACCCATATTGAATCATGACTCCTTGATGTACGTGGAAGACCCATCAAAAAGTCCATGGATATCCCATCCCACTTCCACTCTAGGATGTCTAAGGGTTGAACTGTCTCTGCTGGTACCTGGTTCTCTGCCTTCACTCGCTGACATGTGAGGCACCATGAGAAAAATTCTGCAACCGCCTTCTTTATACCTGGCCACCAATGTTGTCGTCTGAGGTCTTGG
This sequence comes from Viscum album, assembly GCA_963277665.1. Classification (NCBI taxonomy): domain Eukaryota; kingdom Viridiplantae; phylum Streptophyta; class Magnoliopsida; order Santalales; family Viscaceae; genus Viscum; species Viscum album. The sequence goes on along the minus strand of OY728121.1, from coordinate 1,585,449,611 downwards.
TACATCTTCGCCACTCCTGGATGTACCAATAAAGGGGAAATGTGGAACTCCCTCAACACCTCCTCCTGAAGTGCAACTGGTACCAGGGAACATCCTCTGAAAAGGATGATGTGTTCCCCACCTTCAGAAAATCCATCAGGTGTCTGCCCTGTGGATATCTGAGCACATCATGTCTCATAGTCAGTGTCCCCATGTTTCACCTCCCTGACTCACTAAAGTAGTGGAGTAGTGATTGTAAGAGAATGTAGATAGTATTCTCCATCCCTATCCAAAATGGATATCTGTAAGGCAGCTAGCCGCTCTGTCACCTCTCCCAGAATCTGTATACCAGATCTATTGCTCCGAGAATTTGCAACAACGTTCCCCTTCCCAGGAGTATAGAATATCTCGAAGTCATAGTCCTGGAGGAACTCAATCCATCGTCGATGTCTCAGGTTCAGGTCCTTCTGAGAGAAGATATACTTGAGACTCTTTTAATTAGAGTAGATAGTGAAATGCTCTCCCATCCAATAGTGCCTCTACATATTCAAGTTGAGGACCACTGCTTCTAACTTCAGGTCTTGGGTAGCATAGTTCTACTCATGTTGTCTCAACTTCTGAGAACCATACGCGATCACTTCTTTCTCCTGAATCAGGACACACATGAGTCTGGTCTCTGATGTGTCACTGTAAACTACGTACCCTGCGCCTTCCACTGGAATCCTCAAGATGGGGGCCATAGTTAACCTCTGCCTCATCTCCTGAAAGCTCTGCCGACATCTCTCTAACCACACGAAGATTTTCCCATTCTTCGTCATGGCTGATAGTGGTGCTGCAACTCTGGAGAATCCTGGAACAAACCTCAGGTAGTATCCTACCAATCACAGGAAACTATGTACCTCCATCACACTCCTGGGTGTCTCCCAGGAAAGTACCACCTCAATCTTCGATGGATCTATTGCAACTCCAGCCTCCAAGATGATGTTTCCTAATAAGTGAACCTCTCAAATCCAAAACTGGAACTTCGAGAGGTTCCCATAAAGCTGGTGCTCTCGGAGTGTATCAAATACTACCTGGAAATGGTAGGAATGCTCCTCCTCAGTAGTTGAGTAGATCAAAATGTCATCGATGAAGACCATGAAATATAAATAGAGGTAAGGGTGGAAGATCCTATTCATGAGACACAAAAACACTACTGGAGCATTGGTTATGCCAAAGGGCATAACCAGGAAATTTTAGTGGCCGTACCGACACCTGAAGGTCGTCTTCTACACATCCTCATCTCGAACTCTAAGCTGTTGATAACCTAATATGAGGTCTATATTCAAGAACCACCTTGCTCCCTTGAGCTGATCAAAAAGGTCTTCAATACTCCGGAGTGGGTAATTGTTCTTCACGGTAACTTGGTTCAGGCGACTGTAGTCAACACAGAGCCTCAATCTCTCATCTGCCATTTTTTCAAATAGAATCGAAGCTTCCCATGGAGAAACACTAGGACAGATGAATCCCTTCCCATGCAAGTCCTCCAGCTATACCCACAGCTCATGAAGCTCAATGGGAGCCATCTGATATGCAAGAGTCGATATTAGTGTCGTCCCTGCGTAGAGGACAATGTAGAAGTACACCTCTCTGCAAGGAGGTAGTCCTGGAACATCGTTAGGGAAATCATCATCGTACTAGTCCACCACTACAGGGTATGTCAAACTCTCCACATCAACTAATCTGAGGGTAAGGCAAGCCAACTGGTGAGTGATCAGATACACCCTCCTCTGGGTAAGTCCATCCTATGCAGCAAAGTTTCCCTTCTCACCGATAAAGGTAAACCTTGTCCCATCCGTGCGGACACACCACACTTTGTGCCGAATACAGTCGATCTGAGCATGGGAAGTAGATAACCATTCCAACCCAAGATGACGCCATAAGGCCTCGACGCTACTACAATGAGATCACTGCTGAATCTCTCGCCTCCTAGAGTAAGCTCGCACTGCCGGCACCAGTGAGTAATCGTCGAGTCTTCTCTCGTAGGAGTATGTAGTTGTAAGGATTGAGCCAACGGCTCCGTCGGAATCTCTGAGCTCTGACTGATGGAAATGGAAATGAAAGAGTGACTGGAACCTATGTCTATAAGAACTGCATCTAAGGTGTAGTAGACACATATCATACCTAGAATCATCTCTGGAGCACAATGGTCGTTTGCCTCAGCTGCCTGATGCTGAGCTCTCCCATGTCTGCCAGCTCCCAATGGTTAGGGTGGTCCTCCTAGTGGTGGTGGTGGTAACACCTAAAAACATCATCCACCACCAGCTGCTCGACCATATCCTCTTCCACATCCACCTTCTCCCTATGGGATACCTCGATCGAACCTCAACCTCTGCCTAGGAGGTCCCTCAACTGTGTGCTAATATTCTGAATGGTGGGTCAGACAGTCATGAGCCATATGACCCTGCCCGCCGCATGAGTAACACTGTCTGCTCCTGGAATATAAGTCACTGCCCCGGGTGCCCTGAACAACTGATCCTGAGCAATGTTGTCACCCACCCGTGGGTCTGGACCTCTTGGAACTCTGTGTCATCTGTCTACTGCCAGCTTCAAAAGACTCCACTACATGTCAACTAGTAGTGGGTCTCGCTGCTGGTGACTGCTCAGCAAAGAAACTCTCCACTAGGAGGGCTCTCTCTAACACCCATGCTTGTGTCAGGATCCTGAGTGAGATCATCGAAGCCCTGATCTCTTGCCTGAGCTCCTGCTCGAAGGTCCGGGACCGGTAGAATATATCTCGTACTATATCCGTAGAGTAACGTGAGAGGTTGGTGAACATCGCTGAGTATTGCACCACCATCATACTACCCTGCTGTAGATGCAGTAGCTCCTGTATTTGCACCGCTCGAAGGGTGGGTGGTGCAAACTCCGCCTGGAACAGGCTCTCAATGTATATCCATAGTAGCATCATCTCTACATGCACCTGAAGCATTAGGCTCCACCATATGCCTACTACTGCCTGAAGGAGGATTGCAGCGAGGATCACCATGAGATCTACTGGTGTCTCTACTAGCCTGAAGACTCTCACCACAGACTCCAGCCAATTTTCATCCACCTGTTGGTCCATCTCTCCCCAGAACCTAGGTGGCCTATAGTGCTGGATCTCATGCAACGCGCTCAAGCGGCGTGCATTGTCTACTACTGGGGATAATGGCATCGGTGGCCCAATGGGAAGTCGTACAGCTGGAGCCTCTACTGGTGCCTAAATTGGAAAGGGGCCCTACACCGAGGCCTCATCGCTCGGTGGGCTTTCAGAGCGCATGACTCTCAGGGCTTTGCGTGGAGGCATCCTTAAAGAAACAAATGTTACGTGGTCAAAATTTTATACCTGGTGAGCTATCTTGGCTGAGATGAGTTAAGAATACTTTTAAAGACACACATGCAATCAGTGTTTTCGTGAACTGAGTCAGAAATATGTAGTCAGGGTCCTGGTGTATGGATATGTCGGCCGCCCGCACCAACACATCACTCCCTGAACTGAATACTACACTTACTACCCATAACACTATTTCTTCACAGAAAATATTGATCAGAGTCCTAAGTTCTACGGAAGAACCGAATCCACTAATACCAATTTGTCAAAACCCATCCACCGGGGCCCATCTCGTGACTACCCCAAGCCCGCCTTCCATAGGTCAGGGGCTGGTGACTATCACTAAAGGCGTAAATCCCTAAATTGGGAAGGAATTGATATTATAAACTGAAACACACACAACAGAGTACGATCTGGAAGTAAAACACTAAGAAAAGTTGTATATAAAAGAGTGCTGAAAAGTAAAGGGGCTGGAAATACAAGCCCAACAGGAAAGTACAAGTACAACTGAAATTCAAGTACAACTGAAGGAAAGTAAAGTAGCTACTGGGTCGTCCTCCGGGGTTCCTACCTGAAGGGTAGGTACATATGGCCTCCTTAGCACTCTGCATCTGTTCATCCACTTCATGTACAGTCACGCTGAGTGGTCCACCTCTGGGTACCATCCGGTCCTACTACTCTCTACCTCAGTCAGCGTTGTTCGTCATCTACAACCAACAAAACGAGGTGCAGGCATAACCCATGCAGGGGTGAGTATAACGATACTCTTTAGGGACCCCGAGACCCTCAAAGTCTCGAAAAATCCAACCAGGATAAACCATAAGTATTGATTCAACGGATAACCATTACATAAGTATATGCCCATACATATACCTATATTATCTTGTAACCCATCTCAATCATGAGGAAAAAACCAAATTCATTGACTCAGCTCAAACCAGGATTTTATTCTAGGGGTTAGTATCAAGTAACATCCCCAGTCACACTGTCAGAACCTCGGCTGATGGTGTACTTCTCCTCTATTGAGTATTGTGGTACTGCCACATCATATAGAACTACTTCCCACCTTCCTAGACTACTGGGGTACTCCTCCTATCGAGTACTGTGGATCTGCTGTGCTCACACAGAGGTGCTCCCAACTTTGGGTCTTCCGCGCTCACACAGATGCGCTCCCCCTCATAGCCTGCTGAGGTACTCCTCCTATCAAGTACCATGGGTCTACTATGTCACATAGTGGTGCTCCCCACTGTGGGTCTTCCGCTTCACACTAAGGCGCTCCCCACTAGAGTAGTCGATACACTCTGAGTCTAAAGGTCAGCAATCGTCAGGTCTCATCCATCTACTAGGTATCCGTACTCCGCTCGCCCATCTTTCAGAGGATCCACTCGACGAGCTACATGTAAATTCTCCAACTATCACAAAGTCCCATGTTGAAGTATCTCAAAAGTCCGCCTTGTGGTAGGGGTCTCAACGTAATAGACGGTGAGTCAATCAGACACCCGGTCTGTGAGTCATTGGCATTTCCGTACTGGGGGCCCGGTTGGTTTTTAGGTTCAAACCAACCCTACCATACCCCAACTATGTCCAAAGCTCATGTGTGGTATGCCAAAAGAACCATCTCTCTATATGATTTCTGTCGCCACAGACGCTTCATCGATCGAACACTCGTTTCCCAAGTTATGGGCGAAAAGTGTAATCAGGTCAAATGGGTCCGGGTCCGGTCCGACCCACTCGGACCGACCCGACCCGATCCGTGGGTCCGACTCGGCCCGAGGGTCTGGCCCGGCCCGAGGGGGCAGCCCGGCCCAAGGGCAGTCTAGCCCAAGGGGGTGGCCCGACCCAAGGGGGTGGCCCGGCCCGGCGGCCCGCGTGGCCCGGCTGGCAGGCGGCCGCATGGCCCGGCTGGCTGGCAGCCCACCTGGCCTGGCTGGATGGCAGCCTGTGCGGCCGGGCTGGCTCATGGCATGTGGGGCCCGGCTGGCTGGTGTCCTGCCCTAGCCACGTCCAGGGGGTAGGCGTGCGCCCCTTGGATTCCCAAACAGTTGAACCGTTCAGGTGGAACTAAACCAGTGCCAGGTGGCACTGGTCTTGCTCATGTGAGATACACTAGGTCCCGCTCCTCCCTACTAGCTGAGTAGCCAGCCACTCCATCTCTTTCATCGTGGCCTTCCCTGACTGTGTCTCACTTATCCTCTGTGCGGTGCGATGGTGCTGTGCCCTTCCGTCGCGGCTCGGCTGGGCGGCGGCCTCCTTCTCCTCTGCGGGGCGCGCTGGCACCGCGCTCTTCTGGTGACCCAGCGGCCTTACGCCGCTGGTTTCATCGCTGCTGGCCCGATGCAGGTCGCGTTGCTCCACCGTGGTCCGCTCTTCCGGTGGCACCGTTGTGCCGCTGCCATCATCAAAAAACATGAAAAATCAAAGGGGGATGGTTGGGCCGTGTTCGTGCTGTCCGATCCCCCCACGTTATGTTGATAACATTTGGCATAACATATTCCAAAAAATTGAACAACTTAGAAAATGAAAAACATTAACTCAAACCCCTACCTTGTATCGATGACTGTCAAAGAAGTCGCAGAAACACAGCGTCGATTTTTCAATGTCGGAAAAGGAAGAGGATATCCATTGTTGGGAGACGAGCGTTCGGAGGTGACAAAGTCGAAGTCTGCGTTCTTCGCAGTCGTCTCCTTCTCTTTTGACACTGTTGAAGATCATTCCTCATTGGATAATTAGTTTCTCCAAATCCTTCCATATCCTCTCTCAATGTTCCACCAAATGAATTTCCAACCAAAAATAATGGGTTAAGCTAACCCATTATTTAATTTGTTGGCTAAAATATTCAAAATAATTCAAATGAAGAATTAATTAAATGAGATAACTCACTCAATTAATGGGTGGACTTGGCTCAATTTATTAGTGGGGAAGGTCAAGGGTTTCATCCCACATAAATGGGGGGGGGGGTGGGTTCCAAGGGTTTCATCTTCAGGTGTTCCCCACCTCATTAACTGTCAATAGATGTTTAAACCTCGGCTTGGCCCCACCTCCATAACCTCTCATGGGAGGTTATGGTGTGGTGGTCCCCACCCCTAACCTCCTCTTTGAATTTTTAACTACCTGAAAAATAAAAATAAGATAACACTTATTTTTATTTATGTTTTTCCTTAATAACTCAAAAACTAACTTTCATTATCGACCAACTTCCCTCGAGGTGAAAGTCCTCTTAAGCGAATATTGGTGCAGTGAGTTCAAGGGTGCCCTCATATTTCAATTCTGAGCACCATTTCAAAAGTTATAAAATTGTGCTCTCATGTTTACTGAACCCAACTGAACGAAACTTCGGAAATTGATTCCGGGCACACCGGGCCTCAGAATCAAGCGTCGTAAATTTTCGTGAACTCATAAAATTCCCATGTATTTAAGAAAAAATAATCCATGGAAATTCTGCGTCTTTACAGTTAGGTCTAAGTTCCAAGAAATTATGATGGAAAAAGTCCCATAATGGATTATGTTCACTCCTGAATCTGTTTCATGATTTTTCATGAATATAAAACATTACCCAATGAATTGGAGTTCTCTATAATTTTGGGTGCACCAATCACTTTATTTTAATTTTAATGCTTAAGTGTGACATATATATCATTAAACATGGATTAATTCTTCATCGTATTTTATTCCATGATCATGGAGTGAGGAATACATAAATTTAATTCCCCAATCACATAATTATATGCGCATAAAGGTGAAAACCCTTGATAAGAAATGTGTATGAGTATTCACTACACAATTGTTTGGCATAGAAAATCCTGGCAGAATTTCAAAATCATAACAGGGGAATATAAATGTTCATGGAAGTGCTTGATAAAATTGAAATGGGTATATCCTTATTATTAATCAGAAGGGGTGTAATGGTTATATGGAAGAGAATATCCAAAAATTAGGAATTGGTGAAAAATTTCAAAATATAATGAATATACTTATACAAAGAGGAGAAAGAAAAGTACCCTTAAATTGAGAGTGTGAAAAAAATTCATTGGAGGAGATGTTTGAGAGATTTAGGGAACCTTGGAGGGACTATAGATAGTTTATGGGAGAGTAAGGACACGTACAAGGATTTTGAGTGAATATTAGTGGGTGTTTGAGTGGGTTTATATAGGAAATGAGTGGTGAAATCTTTATCATTTCTCAAATATAGTATTTGGACTCTATATAATGAAATAACTAGAATAAAAAACCATCCCATGGGTTTTCCAATGGTTTCATCCCAATGGTAGTTGTTTTTATTATTAAATAATTATGAGGACATAACATAATAAAATAAAAAACTTTATGATGTGAAAGTAAGTCATACTTTTAGAGAACATATTTTAAAAGCATAAAATATATTATATGTTTTGATGGATTCATAAAATATTTATAAATTTAATATAGTAAGAATAAAATAAAATTATTTGAATGGAAAAACACATATTTGGTCATGTATTACATTTAAATTATTCATTACACAACTCTTGGTTAATTGGGATGTCATAATACCCATCATATATTTATACGGTATTTAATTTTTAAATGAAAATTCATCTATCTAAAAAATTATCAAAAATTTATTGTTATATAGTTTCAAAATTATGATTCCAAAAATAATATTCACTTAATCAAAATAATTTTTTAAATGCATTTTTTTCTCTTTTAAAATAATAATCATCATTTATTGGGAAATGTTGTGTTTTTTACAATTACTATTTTCAAACCCTTATAAAAATTAAATTTGGATTCATTAAAATACTAAAATTATTTATTATTAATAAAAATCATATAATTATAATATTTCATTAAAATATTAATTATTTCACAAATCAATTAATTCATCAAAATAAACATCTTAAATGAAATTTATTACTAATTAAAAATACTAATTGTCTTTTATTTTATAAAAATAAAAATCAATTATAACATAATTTTTAGAAGAAAATATGGACATTATTCAATTGAAAAAACATTATACATATTCATATTATTATGGTCCTGATAAATATCTCATCAATACCCCAAAAAACACCATAAGGATAAGGTGTGGGATGGTGAGCCATTGATGGGGTGTCTTGGTGTACATGGTTTGGTCCATGATCTAGATGATCTTCAAATTAACCCGTAGACAGTTTCTATCATGCTTATGTTCTTGGATCATAACATGGTCTTGGTCATGAAAGAATCCAAGTGATGTTGTCACCCCATAAAACACCGATAAATGGACCTCATAGTGTATGATATATATAACTTAAATCATAAAGATAATTTTATTTATAAGTTATCGGGATATTACTTATACTTCTCATATACTTTCTATTTTTTGGATTTCTTTATCCATTGAATGTTTTATATGTTTTCTTACAAAAAAAATTATAATTTTTTTACACTAATGATTATTTGTAGAAAATAATCTCTATTATTTTAATATATAATTTATTTATATTTCATCTATTTATATGTTGAATAATTGTAAACAAACTATCATTTATGGTAATGACTATGATTATTTTAGAGAATGAATGAGAGCCTTTGGGATCAACAATAGAGTTTGTAATTTTATAATGCTTAATGAGAAGTATCTGATTTATGATAAGTTTTTTTATTATTTTACTAAGTATGAGAAGACAGAATTTTTGTAGTACTATAAAGTCTGAAGTAATTTTTTTCTAAAATGATGAATATCTATATTGGGATATCATCTTGTAAAGCTATAAATATTATATGGAATAAATTGGACGTAAAAAAATTTGTTTCATAAACATTTATTTAAAAAAGATCCATGATTAGAGCTCATTACCAGGCCTTTGATTCTATTCCTAGAGATTTAGTTTCCAAGATACACCAATGTTTTGTAAATATTATAAATAGATTACTATATCTTGGTGAAAAAGGACTTGATGAATAAATTTTGCTCCAAAATATTATTGAATCAATTCCCAAATGGTGGGAATAAAAAATTGTAAATGTGTAAGATAAAATAAAGTTTAATAATATTTCACTTTATGATTTTATTGGTACTCTTATTCAGTACATGTGAAGAATTAAAATAGATGATAAGAGACCTAAGAAGTAAAAATAGAGGTGTTAATTTTTATATAACTTCTAATATAACTACTACGGTTCAATCACATGAGAATGTTATGAAATATTTCTGAAAGAATAAGTCATTGTAAAGTAAGATTATAGTACATCAAGTCATTTTGAAAATGATTTAGCTAATATTTACAAAAGTATTAACAAGATAGTTGGAATAATTATTTTCAATATAGATATAATAATGTTCATTATTATAATGGAAATAAGAAGGATTTGATGGTCATTTGTTACGGTTGAATGAAAGATGGACATATTCGAATAGATTTTCCAAAGTTATAACATGAGGATAATAAGGAAATAAGTTCAAATAGAAATGATATGAAATATTATAATAAAAAATTTAAGAATTTCTTGAATGCTTATGACACATGAAGTTCCAATGGTAGGGATTTTTTTAAAATTTTTCTAAAAATAAATTTTCTCGAAAAATTAAATATGGAATTTTTTAAAATGTACCTATGGTAATTAAATTTATAATGGAAAACTTTAACACTCATAAATCCCTAAAAAATATGAATATAAATTCAAATTATCCTAATAAAAAAATTACACATGTTTTTATGAGGAATCTTCGTCTGAAGATGATAATATTTTACCTAGTTATGACAATGTGTCTAGATTTGAAAAACTATTAGAAAATTAAAATGAAAAGATTTTTAAAAAACATGTTAATTCTAATTCTATTATATCTAAGGTAGATTCAAGAATAACACTTTTTATAAATGATATATCATACCTCTCAAAATATCACGATAAAACAAATTCAAAAAAAGAATCTATTTTAGATGATCTTGAAAATGTTTCTTCTGAGAAAAATATTTCACAAACTAATTTTGAAATTCATATTTCAAATATAATATCCCATGAAGATATATATTTTGTTTTAAAACTGAAATATTATATTTTAATCTTAAGGAATATTTTATCCAATTTTACCACATAAAATAAATTTATTTATAAATATAATAATAAAAAAATTCCTTATAATGATAATATAATAATGGGTTTTAATGATAAGAAAAAAAATAGTAACAATTACATTGTTCCTAAAAGTGAAACTTTTTCTTCCAAGTTTTTATTCGGGGGGCACTCGAAGAAAAAAAATTCTTTGAACATAGTAAAATATTTAAGATTTCATAAGGTATATTTTTCAAAAAAAAAATTCATTATCTCGTCAATGTAATTTTGGATAAATGCGGTTACCCAAAATATTATTTTATAAAAATATTGGACCTAATGATGTTTGGGTTCCAATGGACTAATTTTTTTATTTTCAGGAAATTATTTCTTTTACCAATATCATAGATATATGGTTGACTAATAGTGGTTGTTATAAGAACATGATTAGAAACAAATATATCCTTAATAGGATAATCAATATTAACACAGGGAAAGTAACATATAGGGATAATGTTCAAGGAGATATTATCAATATAGGTAAAATTGTAATTCTTGGAAATGATATTATTCCAACTTTTTTATTTTTTTGGAAAATTAGTCCAATATTATATGCTTATTTCCATAATGTAATGAAGGTTACTTTGTAAATATTAGGAATGATAAATGTAGAGTGAATAGTTTTGAGGATGAATTTATTCATTCTATAAATCAGGATGAGAATTTTTGTACATTATATTTAAAATAACTTAGGATTCAATACTTACCTTGACATAGAGAAACGGAAGATAAATCGTGGCTATAGAATAGATGGTTTGGAAATTATAACCTGAGAATCATAATTATGTTAACTTGGAAATGAATTATTACTGATCCGTTGAAACAATGATTCAATACATAAAACGTTAATTATTTTTTTCAATACAGTAAGAAATATATGAGATGTTTTAATTCTATTAGTGAAATATAAACTTCATATGATTTATAGTTAGTGCACATGGACTTATTTTGTCCAACAAAAACTAGAAGTATTAGTGTAAAATAATATGTATATTTATTAGTTAATTATTACACTAGATACACATTGGTATATTTTCTTACAAGAAAATATGAAGCCTTTATATATGTAAAAACATTTATACAAAGAGTTTAAAATGATAAAAACTTATTCGTGATAAGTATTCATAGTGATCATGGTAGAGAATTTGAAAATTATGATTTTGAAACTTTTTGTATTAAGATATTTATGAACATAACTATTCCACAACTAGAACTCCAAAAAAATGGTGTAGTTTTGAGAGGAGAAATATAATTATGTCAGATATTATGATAACCTTTTTGATTGAATACTTACTTTCTCAACATTTTTGGGCAGATGTGGTTAGTACAGCCTACTATAATAAAAATCAGTTTTTAATTAGACTATTTTTTTAATAAAACTCTTTATGATTCATGGACAGGAAGAAAATCAAATGCCTATTACTTTAATATTTTTGGTTGAAATGTGTTAACTATAGATACTAAAGTTAAATTATATAAATATTCACCCAAATATCATGGTGGAATATTTTTAGGTTATTCCACTACTTGTATGTATTATGTATTTTTTAATAGAAATTCTTGTACTGATGAGGAAACAATTCATGTTATGATTTTATAAACTAATCCTTTTGTTTTTGTATAACCTCAACTTACATCCTCAGATTTTATATCTAAAACTTCTTTTCTACTATTTTAAATTTTCTTATCATATAGAAGTAACTCCAAAATATGTTTCTAATTTTATTCCTCAATAATATTTTCTACATATAGTTTAAGAACAATATTTTGAAAACCCGTGATGTTAGGTGTTTATTAAGAATCATCCTAGTGAAGGTATCATTGGTGGGGATGATCAACCAATTCATAATAGAAGTTAACTGATTAAATAATTTGAGAATCTAGCTATATTATCCCAATTTTAACCTATGAATCCTGATGAGGCTGTAGGTAATGAGGATTGGATTAATGCAATGAAATATTAACTCAACGAGTTTGAAAGGTATAGTTTCTGGAATATAGTTTAACGAGATAAAGAAACATCCATAATTGGAATAAAATGGGTATTTCATAATAAATGTGATTACAATTTAATAATAAAGAGAAATAAATATGGACTTGTCTCTAAAGGATATAACCAACAATCCCCTAGAGCATGGTATGATAAATTAACTGGACTTTTGTTACAAAAAAATTATTAATGGATCTTCAAATCCAACTCTATTCATAAAATAATTTAATAAAAATATTATTAATGCAATTATTTATGTTGATGACATTATATTTGGTTTAAATAAAAAATCATTAATAGATTACTTTTTTTACCTTATAATGCTTGATTTTTAAATGAGTATGATTGACGAGTTAACATAATTTCATGGTTGTAAAAATTAACAAAAACCATAAGGATATTTTCTAACTCAACATAAGTATATAAATGATTTAATTATGAAATTTGAGAATGAATATAAAAAATTTATTAGTACAATCATTGGTACCTCCAATACTTTGGATATTGATGACACCAACAAACCATTTGACAAAAAAAATAGAGGTATGGCTTGAAAGGTAATTTACTTAACAACTACACATTCAGATTTAATGTTTTTAGTATGTTTATGTTCAAGATATCATGAAAATAAAAATTAATACCACCTAAATTTTGTTAAATGAATTTTTTATTATCTAAAGGGAATAATGGATTTAGGAACATTATATTGTTATGGGATTAGTTTGGACTAAAACGTTTTTTGGATGTTGATTTTGGTGGATATAGAATGGATATAAAGAGTACATCTATAAATTTTCATTTATCATCAAATTATTTAGTTTCTTAGTTTTGTAAAAAACAATACTCTGTTGCACTATCCACTGCTAAAGCTGAATATGTGTCAGTTGGAATTTGTTGTGCTAATTTGTTGTGGATGAAACAAAGACTCACTTACTATAGAATAAGTTTTACTAAAACTAAACTATTTCTTGATAACAAAAGTCCTATTTAATTAATTAAAAACCCATCCCATCACTCATGTTATATGTACATTGATATAATACATCATTTCCTTTAGGATCATGCACTAATGAGATATATAATTTTCTAATTCATCCGAACATAAGATCAAATTTCTAATATTTTAACTAAACACCATAATTATGAAAGATTTAAATAAATTATATTGACATTTTGAATGATCAATGTTAAATGATCATTCATATATAATTATTCTTGACTCATCTCCTTGCACTAACATACACCTTTTTACATGGTGAGTACATATGATTTTTTAAATAAACTACCTATTTTTTTAAAAACATTTAGATATATAAATTTTTAGTTTTTCTGAAAAAAAGTCATCATATTTATCATTATGAACTCAATTGTTTGTAATATTTTTAGAGTAAGAATTCTCAGATTTTTTCTAGATTCAAAAATTGTATTAAACATTCCAAACCCAAACTTTTTTACAATAATTTCTTGGATTTTAGGATTTTATGTTAATCAATTTTTCATAATAAAAATATCATAATATTTTTTTTTGAAGCTATCATAATCAGAAATAATTTCAAACTAATTGTAATCTATTTATTTTAAAAAACCCAAGAATAATTGTTAATCTGTACTAATGAAATCATCCACTCTGAAATGTACAATTATATTATTTTAATTTTTTCCCTTATTCAATGCTTGTTTTATAATTTATTTGTTATAATTTTTGTTTTTATAAAAAAAATACTTATTTTTTTTAAATAATAAAAAATTTCTAAATATAAATGATTCTCAATCTAATAAAATTTTCAAATACTTGGCAGTTCAAATAATAATTTTAAACATTCTTTGATTAATTATTGGTCATCGTTTCAGAAATGGTCTCATCCTCAATCATTTATTTGAATATAGAAGATGAACCATAACCTTCAAAGCCTTTATAAGTGCGGGTCACCTCATGTCACACATCAGTTTTTTATTTTTTACATTTACAACTCTCTCCACTATTCAAAGAGATTAGTTTTTTTCTCTTCCATTTCATCTGGTTTCTAGTCGTGGTTTCCAATACAATTGAAACAAAAGAAAATTATTTAATGTAGTATGTTTTTAGTGAAATAATTATTGAAATATAATTGCTTGATAAGTTTGATTCCACCCTCAGAATGGTTATTTCGTTTCAAGGTTGGGAATATGATTATATAGATATGTCAGATAACAATTTTGATCATTATTATCCCGAGTTGGTTAAATAATTTTAGACTTACTTTAAGTTCATTAAAGAATATGGTAAGGTTATTATTTACTTCACCATATCTAAGAATAGGTAGAATATTTTATTCAATGGAGATATATACTTGGTTGGTGTTCCTTTAAATGGAGAAAAATATGTTCCCAATCACATGTCACCAAACAGACATGTCACTTTCATGAAAAATCAGGTTGAAGACTCTATGTTCACTTTATATGGGAAAGTAAGGGATGATTGACATCTAAAACTTAACAATATAGTGATTAACTTGTTGATGAATGGATATATTATCCCAATAATGGGTGATATAGATACATTTAATATTCATATGTTTTTTTCTTTAGTATCATTCAAATAAGAGAATTATAGATTTGGTAAATTTTATCTTCATTATAGTGGAAAATATCACAATTCGTTCCATCAAGACAATGATAATAATGTTTGTATTTTTCTCTGCAGGATGATATTGAAATGTATTGATCTTTTTTAGGTTGAAAAAAATAATTCCCAGTATGAGAGAGCATATCTATCAATTGTGATGATACAATATTGAGGGTGAAGTTGGTTCTTGATTGAAAATCGAAGAATTTTGATGAAAATGTTGATGGAGTTATTTCGAAGGCACAAACATCAAGGAATCCTGGGGAAGTTTAAAATGAAGAGAATATCTAGAACATCCACTTAAGTAAAATAGAATAAAAAAATTGAATAAAAAATGATGCTTTTAACAATTTTACGTTACCTAAATCTCAAAAGTAACTAAGGGATTCTGAGTTTGGTCTAGATCCTACTGAGCAAAATGCCCTAAAATTTTAGACTGTGGAATAGTGATAAGAAGAAGAAAAATGAAAGAAGAAATGAAAGAGGTAGTGAGAATCCTGAGTTTTATAATGTTTGTTGAAAGGTATTTGGAAATATTATGAGAATCTAGACTTTCTGATTTATATCACAGATTGAGTTATTTTTTAAATATGGACTAGTTTTTTTATGAAACTCTAGTTGTTCTTGCAGATATCCCTTTTGTGCTAGAAAAGATAACAGGAAAGTTAGTTTTTGAAGAATCAATTCCTAATGTACATGAGAAATAATCAGCACCTGAATTAGCTGTAAAGAGAGTTTTCAGAATAGAAATACAATTAGATGTTGTGATTAAGATGGATGTTCAAGTGGAAGACGATAAGAAATTCGAATAAGAAGAAATAGAAGACGACATAGAATTATAATAAGAAGAAGTGGAGAAAAATGTAGAAAATGAAGAGTATAATGATAAAAAAAGACAAATAGATAAAGGATCAAAATCAAATGAATCCCCAAAATCATATTCATGTTAATTGTATTTACCTTCATAGTATTATAAAACTGAAAATTATGAATATTCTCATAATGGATAATCATTACATAAGAAAGAAAAGTCATCTTTTAAGGAATAATAACCACATTAACATTAAACTACAAAATCAGTGATAAGGAAAAATAAAATAAATATGTTGATGTTATAAATGTTTTTGAACACAAAAATCACTAAAAAAATTTAATTAATATTTTCAAGGATTGTTGAAAATCATGGAAAAGAAGTTGATATTGGAACCAGAAGACCTAAACCACCCTAGGTTTTCCCCGATAAATCCAACCTATAGGAAACTAATAGAATAAAAAATTCAGTATATTTTCTTTTCCTTGAAAATTTTTATTGATTATATTTTGTAGGTAACAAAAATTTAATCAATAGGTAAGTTGATTTAGGATTTTATGAATGTAAAATCCGAATCACTCAATGTATTGACCAAAATAGTGATCATGATAAAGAATGATTTGAATTCCTTTCAATAAAAGTTCAAAACTAAAAATTCATCATACAATCAGATAGTGAAGTGTTCCAACCAAATGGATGCTAATATATATGACCATAACAATTAGTTTATGGAAGTTAAAAAACTCTTATTAGATTCATCTGAATCCTTCAACACATTATCTCTAGTTATATTCGATACAATAAATTTGGTAGAAGAATTTATAGAAACTAAAAATGATCAGACATAGGATATGAATGTTCTAAAAGAAAATATGTGTGGCATGGAGTTTATGATTGTCAGTCTCCGATCTAGAGAAATTTAACTTATCATTATGATTAAATGAAATAAATATTTTTCTTGTTCATTTATAAAACTCATAGTCATGTTTTAAATGTAGGATGATTTAGAAGAAATGATATCAATGTTTGAGATAGATAGTCATGAGATCAAAAATGTGAAGGCCTTCATGAAGACCCTGATGAAAAATGATTAATCATTTATTTTAAACTCTCAATGTATTTTTATCAAAGATTTTATTGTTGATGAATTTAGTTACCTTTTCATCTAAAACCATTGTGTGTGAAGGATTTATAACTATCATTGGATATATGTTCTTTCATATTATTCATGGATGATTAGTTATTTAAATATTGTTTTGTATGTTATTTTTCTATCTTTTTAGGAATCTTCGGATTCATTCCACTACCTTTTTGATAATCACAAATGGGGAGAAGATTTTATAAAGAGGGATAATGATTTATAAATTAGGATAATGATTTATAGAGAGGATGAGAATATATTATAAAAGGGGAGATTCTATAAATTAAAGGATAAGTATTATTTAAATGGGAGATGTATCCAAAAGGGTTAATGTTAAATACATTCCATTGTATTATCAAGGAATTATAAATTGAGGATATGTTATAAATAATTTCTTCAATATTATTAAAATAACTAAGGGTTGTAATTAATGTATGTTATATTACTTCATTTAAGTTCTTTTTTTCTATACAAAAATGGTGAGATTGTTTTCTTACATCTTACTTTTCTTCCACCTTTCTTTAATTACCATAAGTAGCGGGTGTGTCTTTTTTATTCAAAGGAAATACACATATCAATGGTGCGTCAGATTTTTTATCAAAAAATTATAAACAAGGATAGATCTCTCAAAATCATTAATTTTTGTATGTCAGTGTCAAACACCATCATTTCATATCATCTAATTAAAACTTGAAACACATATTTTATCATTGTGATATTCTTTTTCCAATTTACAAATAAGAATGCAAGTAAAACTACATGCTTTACTCATTTACATTTCATGCTCAGCATCCTATACAAGGAATGTAACTTCAACCACACAATGTGAAATAGTATATCACAAATGCTCTATTTTTTAATTGAAATTTTTTCTTATAGTACCTCCTTTTCATGTTTGATCTTCAGATTAATTAACTCATTCAATAGTGTGAACCACCTCTTAAGAAATATCAACAAAAGTATCATGATATCAATATCATGGTGTATTTTTATTATAACTCATGTGGTAAATCAAACAATGCACATTCAGTCCAAATAATCCTTTAGATTTATCTATTGTTGGTTGGGTGGTTGATCCTCCTAGGCACGGTCGATCAAAAACTAAGTGAAGTTGATCCAAGTGTTAAAATGATGAAGGATCCTTCTGTGTATAGTCAATATATATGATTAATTTGTTTAATAATTAATATATGGAAAATACATGAAAATAACTGCAATCAATATATGATTTTGTGTGTAAATAGATCATGAGGAAGACGACACTCCTCACATTGATCAAATTTTAGATATGTGTTGATTGAACATATGGTTTTATGTACAAAACATTTTAATACATTTGAATAGTTACTATCATGTTTTCCCATATCTACATTGAAAATATATTTCATCCACTTAATAATTCATCTCTCACCTCAAAGTTTTAAATCTAGAACCATGGTCCGCACCTGAATACACTTCTTCATGCACACACCTCACATGTTGCAACACACTATTGTGTGGATCACCTGATAACACTATAATCCTAATGAAACCCCTATTCTTACCACTAAACTCCTTATTGGTTCTATGTATTCCCTCATACAATCACAAACCACTCATGATTGGCTGGGTTGACCTACCTCCCACACGGTAGTCATATGCCTCAAATTTGTAGTTTGGGTTGGTCCTTGGTTGATTAAGGGATATAATTTTTTTTATTAATATCCCATAAAATTGTTTGTAAAATCTTATCATTATTCTAGACTCACTCAAAGATATTATTTTTAAGACTTCTTCCACTCTTCAAACATATTCTCAATTTCCCAATACCAAATTACTCTTCCATTAAATATTCCTCATGTATCTAGTTCTTCAACTTGTCATCAATTCCTCCCGAAACATATATTTTTCATTATCCTCATAATTCCCCCAAAATCAATGTGCCATCAATCTTATCAAACATGTTTTAAACAATGTTTCAGTTCAACACCATTGACACAGGTATTAGATATTTAAGAACATTTCAACAATCATCAGATAAATAAGGAGAACTGATCATGCATAAAATAGAAGACAATTTCTTGAATACCTAAGAATCCTCCAAGAATCATTACAATATCTCTAAAAACCAATCAAATATTGACTCATAAAAACCTAATAAACACTTGAACACAATATTTGTATCAAAAAAACTTATAAATTTGGGAATTTTGTGTTATGAAACATGGCTTGGGTTCATAGATTATGGTAAACCATATAATGACCCTTGCATGTATTTTGGAATCATTTATGTGTAAATCATTTTGAACGCACATAGATTGAGTTTCACAGAATGTATATAGTTTGGTCCAAACCATACGGATTATAGGGGGAACTGTGAGGGACCATGGTTTTCTATAGGTAACCTCACACCTATTATGAATGTTCAAGTAAACTATTTTATAAAAATGAAAGATAGATCTTCAATTTAATGGTTCCAATTTTCAGTGTTAGTGCTAGTTTTTTCAAATCAAGGGAATTTCTCAAGTTTATAAATGTGTGTGAGACTTTTCTATGCAATGGTTTGTCCATGATTGGAACACTATTTAGTAATTCATTTGGCCAACCTATATGGCCTTCCGAAATTCATTTAAAGTGAAATTTCATCTTGTGTTTCATCATGATATTAAATCTCCAACCCCTCATTTTTTTCTCCCTCTAATTGGAATTGCTAAGGAACACCTCTGATTAGATTCTATATATGGATCCAATTTTTAATTTTCAACGCATGTAAATACAACTATATATATTTCCAAAGTTAATAATTAAGACAACATCTGATTACAAGACCCAATGTTCCCAAAATTATTTTTATACTAATATTAAATATATTACATATTTCATCCATGAAGATTCATAATGAAAATGGGATATATCTTAAAAAGAATCTTGGATTATAAATATGAGACCAAAATTGAGTCCAAAACATGGTGTTTATGGTATGTTCAACATGAAATGAGTTGTCATGGGGAGTTCAAAATCCATTCTCATTGGTGGTACATTCAGTGAAATAGTTATTTATTAAAATAATTTTAACCCAAAATGGATTATATAAAGGTAAATTCCATGAAATATTTCTAGGGGTTTCCTCATAATCTAGGAATCACCAATGATGCTCTCCCGCCTCCTTCCATAGGTAGATCTCATCAGATTTAGATGAAACACCAGATCAAATTAGATCAGGATTCAATGAACACAACAAGTTCTCTCAATAATTGGTGGGGACGTTCTTCATAAATTATTGATCTGAAAACATGGAAGGACATTTCAATTATTGATTTAAACCTTTTAATTAATTTTTTTGCATAGATATGTCATTTTTCATGGATCTGTTCCAATTGTGTCCAATTAAATGCAACCCAGTGTTGAAATATTACATTTTTGAGTGTTTTCAAACCTCAGCTCGTAGTTCTTGAAATTAGAACATGAAATATTGTCCAATGACCATTGGAAACATTTTTATGGTTCTTTTATTCCAAATATTCTTCACATATGTCACTAATAGGACCCTGCTGTCCCAGTTCGACATTGTCGTTCAGTACCGAGCCAGATCAGACCCCTGAAACTACAAAGTATCTAGAAAAAAAGAAAGGATCGATGATGTATGAAAAAATATAGGATGTTGGTGAGGAATGAGAGATAATTTTAATGTTTAGATTTTTTTTACTCAATGAATGATTGATCCATGATGAATCAAACATTCTAAGAAAACCCTATGAATGATCAGAGGTTGATTCCTGGTGAACGATGGCCAGAGACCATGTTTTTTTATAGAGAATCCATTTTATACTTGATATAGGGGAAAACAAAATTAGTATGAACATATATAGGTGTATAAATTAGATATATAATTTCTAAGGAAAGCCCTACCACACTCAACGTATAATCATAAAAACATGGTATTTATCCACTCACGTGTGAAGGATAGGGTTTTGTGAAAACATAAGGATGACATGGTGTGGAATCTCTCCAACACACTATGTTACAGTTTTTTGGTTGTAAAACCCATTTGGAGGATCACATTGGAAGGATATCTTGTTAAATTATGCGGGATATCATGTAGTCGTGTACTATATTACATGGGCATAGGGTTCAGTAAACAGACACAGGGTCTGGTACATGGCCTGATAAAAAAACAATGTGTTGTCCTGGTTATCCTGGAAACACCATGTATTCTACCTAAAGGGTGTGTACTACTACAAAGGATTGAAGCCATGCGTTGTCCATGTACACGACCAAGTGGTGGAGCTGGACCACATGCCATCTGGGTCCCCCCAATCCTTTTGTACCCCTTGACCTCTTTTTGAAGAAACATGATGGTTTCATGTCTCCTTCATGTGGACTCATATTTTGGCATGTGAGTAGCCATCCTGAGTGTTTCTCTTTATAGAACATGATGATTCCCTTTTTTGTGTATTTATATATTTGATGTGAAATTTTCTGGGTATGGTTCCAAAATTTGGATATTCCCAATGGCAAAAGTGATGAGGATGGATTATATGAGTTTTCTCTAGAGTGGAACCCTATATCAGATAGTTAAAAATTCCTTAAAGACTAATAAGATCCCCCCCCCCCAATTAGTATGGGAATGGGTCCTCTAATGCTACCTTATGAGTGGAGCCCCCTTGATGTATTAGTGAACTATTCATCTTGGACTATAGTGTAACACCCTAGTGGTATTGGGGAGAAGGACCTCAACATCTGATTGGAACTCCCAATCTGGTAGGGTGTGGGACCTCAATTACCATAGTGGAACCCCTTTGTCACACTTAGGCAAGAGTCCTCAATCTATAGAGTGGACCCCCCCCCCCATCTGCTTGGGAGTTGGTCCTCTACCCACTAAGTGGAACCCCCAATCAGTATAGGGTGAAGGTGCTCATGACAGCAGAGTGGAACCATCCATCCTCAAGGGAATGCTTCTTGTAAGCATACATATAGAGTAGAACCCCCCAGATTCACTATGCCATGGGTCCTCTACATAGATTTTTTTCATCCTCGATTATTTTTCCAGGTGATGAGGCATTGTTTCACATGGATGGATACTTTTTGATAGACAATGAAATATTGGGCATCATTGATGGACTTTTGGAACTATTGGATGCTCTTCTATTTTTGGATGAGATATGAGATGGAAATCTCTGTGGCTAGGGTTATTTTACATGGGCATATATATACTCATCAATATCCAAACATTTTATTTGGTTACTATTCATCCAGGTGATGCAAAGACACAAAGGGTATTCCACATGATTTCTATGTTTAGATTCTCATGGTTATATGTTTCCACTCTCCTGCTATTGGATGAGAATATTTGAAAGGTAGTTCATATGGTTACCATGTTGAGTGAATTATTCTTCGATGAGATTACATTAACTCTTGGTTGGGTTGAGATTTTCTATTTGATTATATCTTTTTTCTTCTATATGTTTATTCATGTTGTGCCTCTTACTACCCCCATCATCCACTGGGGTGTTTTACTTTGTATTCATATACTCAACCATATATAGGATTTTCCTACACAACTCATGTCTTATAAAATAGTTAGACAAGATGATTGTTACTTCTTAGGATATTAGGGATAACTAGTATTTTGGATGACATATTGTGGTCGTAGTATAGGATTTAGGAGTTGGACCCTATCAGCAATTTACTTATACAGTCTTGTCATGTTAGGACATGTTTCTAGTTTGGAGTGTATTTTTTACCTTTACTTTTTAGTTTACACTACAATAATTTTTTATAGTTTTGAGGTTCATGTATGCTTGGTATAAATTATATAAGTCTCATATATTTTAACCTTTCCCTATGAAAATTTTCATCAATATAGTTGTTTGTGAGTGTATAGGAATTTAGGAAAAGACCTCCATGTGTTACTTATGCCTACGACTCTAGTAGTCAACCCCTCACATATGGAGGTGGTTTTGGAGTAGTTATGGCATGGTTCTTGACTTAAGATGGATAGAAAAATATTGGTTTAAAAGGTATTTTGATCCATGTGATTTTGTTCAGACTTTTCCCCTTAGAAGAATTCGGGTTGCATTTTTCGAAACATTTTTAGAGTTTCTCGAGTGCAGCTCTCGTGACAGGGAGTCTAGTGAGGGTGTAAGTGGATGGCATATCATTTCACAAAAAACCTGACAACCAATTTTTTATTTTTTCATATGGAGAAATTATTTGTAGGGAAATTCTACATGTAAAATTTAGGATTGTTTCTTTGAATATCCTTCTTAAGAAATCTCACGCTTTTTGATATGTGTGTGTGTGTGTGTGTGCTCATTGGACCATCGTACGTCTTGATAACTCCCGAGATTCCTCTGAGAAGATAGTCAACAATGATACTAGCTTCATTTCATGATTTTTATCAAAAGAGGGATGAGTACTTAGTGTAGGATCCATCTCATTACCCCTTACTTGAGGTTGGTAGGTATTAGAATCTCCATTTATCTAGTAGAATAGCATTCCAGAAGGGTAGGGTGAGGATGTGTGTAATCATACTATACTCAATGAGTTCTAGTACTAGAGGATTATGAGTTCACATGGTGTTCCAGATCCTCAGGTAGAAAAGGACTGGCTAGAGGTGATGGCTTTTGTATTCAGGCACATCTATACACCAACGGATCAAGTGGTTGTACTAGCAGCTATCATATTCCATAGACTAGCTTGGCAGTGGTGGAACCTTGTAACACTGATTCAAAATGAGTTGACACTCTCAATGACTGACTTCCAATATTATTTCTTTGAGAAGTAATAACCCTACTGTTTATTCACAATCAAGATTCCGAAGCTTCTAAAGATGTAATTGGTAAGGATGACATGGGATGAGTGCGTAGAGAGGTTTATAGAGCTTACGTGGTACTCTCTTGAAATGGTTTTTGGATGGATACTTCCTACCAATGAAGTTTCAGAAGGTTCTCTGTACAAATATCCATGCCAACATTGTGGCCTTTTGTATCCCCACCTATGCTGATGTGCTGGATAAGGTACTAGTGACAGATAATTTTTTTCCATAGGGACACTTGAAAGCTAGATATAAAAATGGGTTCCATGGAGCTGAGCCATTTTTAGCATGTCGCATATTCCAGATGCTAGATTCCCGATGCAGGAGACGTACTCACGGTTAGACTTAGGCACATGGTCATAGGCCTTACAATGTCCAATGGTTTCCCAGAGCGGGGTAGTGATTTACATAGGATGGGTGAGGTTACATGTCATGAGACTACCAAAACAAATTTGTTGAGCAACATAGGATGATATCTAATGGACCACCAAGACATATGTAGCTCCATGATCAAGTATTTCCCAGTCAAGGATAGGGTGGTCCCTAGGGAGGCCAACATAGTAGAGGATGTGGTGGAGCTATGGATGGGGGTGATGCTATGGTATACTTACACCACCACCATTAGGAGGCCCATGTAAGGCTTAGGGAGCTAAGGGCATGGCTGTGGATAACAACAGGCATTGTAGGTTTATGATCCAATAGTTAATGACATTATTAGAGATATAATTTTTGATTATTCTACAATTTTTTCATCTGTATATTTTATCTACTGGAAGTGAGATCTATTTCATGGCATAAATAGTTTCATGTGAGACCTTTTGGTTATCGTGATGGAATATTATGACATCATCTTGGGAATGGATTGGTTGTCCATGGTCTAATACCAGATTGACTGTAACCATAGAAAATCCATATTCCAATGCACTGATTGGTCATGATTCTTCATTTCTAGTGAGACATATCTCATAGAAGGGAAAAATGATTTTTCAAGTAGTAGGATGTATCACATCCCATATAATTTGGAATGTATATACCTAGGTGTTACAAAATCATTAGCTATTTTGGTTCTTTTAGTTTTGGAAGACTACATGGACTTCTTCCCTGAGAATGTTTTGGGACAACTTATGAGATGAGAGATGGATTTTTAACTTTAACATGCATCCCAAAACCACTTTGATATCTTTTGTGGTATATATTATGGATCCTATGGAACTCTAGGAGATATGGTTTTAGTTTGAGGAACTTTGAATGAAGGGTTTAAATAGACCGAGTGTTCCCCCTGGGTAGCACCATTGTTGTTCGTGAAAAAATGATGACTTGAGCTTACAACGTTTCATGGATAATCAATTCCCAAACTAAGCCGTGATAAATAATAAGTACCCTTTCCAAATATTGAAATACAGTTTTACTAGTATTGAGGCATGCGATGGTTCTATAAGATCAATATTAGGCCTGGATACCACTAGTAGACGGTTTACAAGGCTAATATTCTAAATTAGGTATTAAAATGTCTCCACAGACACTATGAGTTCTTAGTGATGCACATGGTTGAGATGAATTCCCTAACCGTGTTTATGTAATTAATAAATGATGTATTGTAGCCATACTAGGACCATTTTTTGTATGTATTCATCGTTGAAATACTCATACACTCTTAATTCTTGGAGCATGCAGAGCACTTGAGGATGGTATGAGATTTTCTTTTAGGGCACCATATTTATGGGAAACTCTAGAAGTTCTATTTATAGATTCAAGAAGTTCACTTTTCGCGGAATATAATTTCTATGAATGGTTTATTTGTGGACCTAGAAAAGATCAATATAGTGTTTTCTTGGTATCCACCTATGAATATATCATAGGTGTATAGATTTATTGAACTTTTAGGGTAGTACAAGTAGTTTTCGGAAGACTTCTCCTAGATCATAACCCCTTTGACCACCTTTATGCCAAAAAATGGAATCCATTTATCTAGTATGGGAATTTATAGAGGGCCATTGAGCAGTTGAGGTTGTGTTTGATAAGATATCATGTGTAAAGAATACCATAAGAAGGTGTGGAGATCATAGTGTATTTTGATGACTCTGGAGCTAGGCTCAGATGCATGTTGACACAGTGACAGGTAGGTATCCCATACGGGTCAAGGATGTTGACACCCCATGATAAGAAATACGAGACTCATGACCTTGACCTAGCAGCAGTAGTCCTTGACCCATGGATGTGGATACACTACCTTATAGTGGAGTGATTTTGGTTTACCCAAACCTCCAGATTATCAGGTACTTCTTTGGGCTGAGATACGTGAACCTGAAATAACAACACTGGTTCGAGTTCTTGCCAGACTATGACTTAGAGATACTCTATACTTCATGGAAGCGAAATGTTTTAGTAGATTACCTTATAAGGATGTACGAAACACTATTAGTAATGGATGATTCAGATCAGTTGGCCTCCTTTCTTTTTACCTTCATAGAGAAGGTGGGTACACCTTTCTTCATTCAATGTTGTTGAATCCTATTCTTATCAAGGGTGAGAGAGAGTCCCAACTGGTAGACATCAACTCTGAGATCATATATGATCAGATAGATATCGACAAGAGACTCAATATATGGATGTTATGAAAGAGGGAATCATGTATTCATTGATTAACTTTGGTTCTAGTCACAATGTGAGAAATGGTGATACAAGAGTTATGCACTTCTCTAAAATATTTATATCCCAATTAGGGGAATATTTATACCAACCATAAGTAGTTTTTTTGGTGGTCCATAATGAGATAGAGCACAACTAGGTTCATCTCTCAGTGCATCACTTTTAGTCAGGTGAAAGATGAGAACCATGTTCTCGAAGGGTTGTTGCAACCCATTGAGATCCTCGATGGAAATGATTTTTTATATCCATGGACTTTATGATAGGTTTTCTACACATAAAGGAGGACCATCATGCCATCTGGTTGATAGTCGATTGACTCAAGAAGTTGAAAAACTTTCTTGATATTTGGGAGCATATTTCGGTGGAGATTTTGAGGCATTGTTATGTATGGGAGATTGTTCGCATTCATGTAGTTCCCTCAATGGTTGTATTAGATCATGATGTGTGGTTTACATCATAATTATGGAGAGAAATGCATGAGAAATTTAGGTCTCAAATGAGGTGGTGTACAGCCTTTCACACCTAGACTGATGGTAAGACTAAGCACACTATCCAGGTGTTGGATGATATGATGAGGGCTAGCATGTTAGACTTCAGCCAGAGCTAAAAGGATCAACTTCCCTTGGAAATGTTTATGTACAACAATAGCTATCAGTCTTGCATTGTTGTTATACCTTTCAAGGCTTTGTACGGTAGACCTTGAAGGTCACCGTAGTTCTTGAAAAGGATTTGTTCTATAAATTTTGTAATCATATAGATAGTGAAGGTTATAATGATAAAACGACTACGTCATCTATGAGCGGATGAGGACAACCTAAAGAAGATATAAATATTACACTGATCATTTTCATAGGCTCTTGTAGTTTGAGAAAGGGGACCATGTTTCCCTAAGAGTGTCTCTGTGATTAGGATTATGTAATTTTGATTAGGGACGTATGATATCAACGAGGTTCATCGGGCTATTCAAGATCATGCAGTGGGTTGGAGAGGTTTCTTACCACCTAACCCTGCCCCTATAACTATAGAGGTTTCACTCCATCTTCCACGTGTCATAGTTGAGGAGATATGTGCACGAACCTATCCATTTCATCAACTAGGGTGAGCTAGAAGTAGATTATTTATCCACCTTTCTAGAGAACCTAGTGGTGATCGAGGATCAATAGAAGAGGTCCCTGCATAGATGGAGCATCCCCTTGGTTACCATATTGTGGCAGCATAGGAACATGAAAGAAAGTTACAAGGTGTGGGAGAGCCAATTTTGGGCTCAGTATCATGAGTTTTTTGATTAAATTATTATTTTCAGTGAAAGTAAGCATAAATTATGGAATGATGTAGAGATCATTTTTTTCTTTTTTTGAATTTTAAAAATTTCAATATATATTTCCAGAGATACGACCTAAGATGGA
Organism: Viscum album; assembly: GCA_963277665.1. Taxonomy (NCBI): domain Eukaryota; kingdom Viridiplantae; phylum Streptophyta; class Magnoliopsida; order Santalales; family Viscaceae; genus Viscum; species Viscum album. The sequence goes on along the minus strand of OY728121.1, from coordinate 1,585,421,805 downwards.
ATGATATTATGAGGCCTAGTGTTATCGTAATTAATTTTATAATAATATTAAATATGATTTATGTTGCACATGAAAAATGTTGTAAAGAAAATTAGATAACTCTTTAATGGATTCACAAATCAAAAATCCAAGATAACAATTGAGTCTGGTATGCAGTGTTTACCCGAGGCGCGATATAAAATGAGTCTGCATTTGTTGTTTGGAGTATTTTCCCATTAGAAGTATTATTAGTGAAATATTTAATTTTTTTAAAAATTAATTATTTCATTTAATCCCAATATGAATTCTATAAATGTATCCTCATGGAATAAATTCATGGGATGGCCTCCTAATTCTATAATATCCAACAATGCACTCTTTACTCCTATTGGTGGATCTTGTCAGATGACGAAAAAAAGCGGGATTATATCATATCAGGACCCAATGAACGTAACAACTTCCCTCGGTTGTTGGGTGTGCATTCTTCATCAACAATCAATTAAAATACTATATAGGAATCTTTAGTTAGATATTTATACCCTATGATTAAATTGATTTAGCGGATCCATCATTTTTCTTAGATGTGTGCCAATTTTGGCTAATTGGATGCACCCAAGTATTGAAATCATAATTATTACAATAGTTTCCAACCTCATATAATAATTCTTGATCAGTGTCTTGGAACAATCATCCAATAACTATTTAAACCTTTTTATGGTTCTTTTCTCCAAAATATTCATTTCTTTCATCACTTGTAGGACCCCACAATCCCGTTTGAAAGTTTTTTAGTTGTACCAAGAATGATCGGACCCCCAAAACTATGATGGATTGAGAAATAAATCACAGATAGATGATGTATGGAATTATCTTTGATGTGGGAAAGGAATTAGAGATATTTGTGACTATCAAAACTTGTTTACACAATGGATGAAGGATCCATGAAAAAATAAACATATGAAAATAACCTATAGATGAATGAAGGCTGATTATTGGATAATGATTATTGAAAATAGTGTTTTCAGTTAGATCTACCATTTTCGGTTAGAGATAGGGCTGAAACTAAACATGGATGAACAGATTCAGGAGTGGAAATCTGATCCTTAATTTATGGAAAAATCTATCTGCATGTAGTGTCTAGGAATGAAGACATGACATTTAGATACTTAAGTACAACGAGTAGATTTTTACGAAAGAAAAAGGATGATACGGCAGGAAATATCTCCAACACACTGTGTACCCCTTTTCTAGTGGGAAAACCCATGTGGAGGATAATAGAGGTGGGAAACTATGTGAATGTACATGACTAAGCACACAGACATGTACTCTATTAAATAGACACGGGGTTTGGAACATGGATATGAGGTCTGATACACGAACATGGCCAACATGACATAGGCCAGTCTTTCCTAGCCAAGAAATTACGTGTAGTCCACCTACACAATGTGTACTGCTACACAGGATATAATTTGTGTGTCATCCTGGGAAAAAACTAGGTAGTGGAGTGGGACCACACACTATGTGGTTCACACCACATTTTGTGTAACCCATGAACTATTTTGAGGAAACATCAATATTCTGTATCTCCTTCATTTGTATTTTGATTTTGACATGTGAGTATCCTGTCTTGATTTATTTACCATGTATAATGTGATGGTTCCATTAGCTGGGGATATTGATATGCAATGTGAAATGTTATGGGAATTCTACTTACTTAGGCCATTCCATAAAATGACTTTGATCACACAAGATCAGTAGCGGATTGTTCTGAGACGAACCCCCTATCAGATAGGTATTGGGCCCTTCCTGAATAGTGTGGATGCCCCCCACCCCCAATCGGTATAGGTACAAGTCCTCTACAACAACCTTTCAAGTGTAACCCCATGACGTATTAGGGTGTGGTTCCTCAATGAAAATAATGGAACATCTATGTGTTACTAGAACATGGGTCCATGGATTATTATTGGAACCCCCTATCAAGTAGGGTGTGGGTCCTCAATAAAAAGAGTGGAACCCACCATTTACACCAGGGTGAGGGTCCTTTTTCTATAGAGTGAAACCCCCCATCATATCGGGTGTAGGTCCTCTACCCACAAAGTTGATCCCCCTATCAACATATGTCACATGTCCTCATGACATGAAAGTGAAACCCCCATTGGAATGGGCAAGGGTCCTCTAGGGAAACATATAGAGTGTAACCCCCATGATTCACCAGGGTGTGGTAACTCTACATTGATTTTAATCCCACTTGAATGTACGATATAGTGGCGAGTTGTGTTTTGAATATGATGGTTACTAGGGTATTTCTTTTTAAAATATGATTTAGATAATTTTTGAAACTGAAAAACACTTTTTAAATTTGAATGTGTATTATTAGAATATATTTTTAGAAAATTGTTTTGAAGTTGGAAATTAAAATGGTGTTATTATAAAAGGGATCTTTAGGTAAGGATAATTCATTCTAAAGTGATTGTTTTCATTTTATGAAATTAAATAAAAAGAGCATTAACACATCTTTGATGTTTATTTTTTTCCTTATGTAAGGACTGATGAAAATGTATATTTTCCTAATATACTTCAAAATATAATTATTAGGATACAATATGAAAGGGGATGTATAAATTTAATGGGTGGGTACTAACATGGTAGTTTAGTTCATCTATATATTTTATATGATTCATGTTATAGTTGGACTGAGTTTCATGATTCCGTTTCAGTTAGTCTTTTTAGGGAGATGTTTCATTTGGATAGTGACTGTGGGTCCCATAGAGGCTCTTTAGAGTGGGTGGGACTTTCTTTCAACTTATCATTGTTATCTACCATTTTTTCAATTGTATTATCTTCAAATTTTTATATATTCTTCAAATATAAATTTGATTATGTTTAATATTTATATTTTGTTTTGGTAGTTCATTATTTTCGATATATTATGGGATGAATTACTAATATAATTTTTTTTCTTATTTATATTATTTTATGAGGGATAAATTGTTCCCAAGGAATGTTATGTTATTCCATGTACTAGTTGTTGGTCCATGGGAATTAGAAACATTTATGGGAAATGTGGAAGGTCTGGTAGAGTGTTGGTATAGATGGATTCCCAATCTAGTTTGTTACAATGATAAATATAATGAATCAAATAAATATCAACCAACTATATTAATATAATAAATAGTACTTCATTTCATCCTCCTTATCGAATCTATCACTGATATTTTATGTTTCTCCCATTGTTTTTTGTCTATAAAGTGAACAAAGGCCTCTATACAAAATCCATGGTCCCCCTAGAAGACTAAAATCATATACCATTCAGAATCTAAAATGATGTTATCTCTATTAGTTTATAATTATTAAATTTTTTTCTTTAATCTTGATAAATTCAAAACAAAGATATTTTTCCTAAAGTGGTATTTTTGATGGGATCTGATTTTATCCTTCATGAAATACCCTAAAATCTATATAGATTCGATTTTCTCTTCATTTGCGTAAAATTATTAGAGAAATACCTTGAACATGGTATTTTGTATGTTTATAAATTTTAAAATCAAATCAATTGTAACAATTTAAAATAAGTATTAGATAAAAACCTCTTCATTATCTCTACAAAAAAATGTAAACATCACAAAAAATCAACTCTTCATGATGTCTATATACATTTTTACACTATCTATTCATCCCACTTCTTTATAAAAAATATATATTTACACTTTTGAATATATAGTGTAATATAAAATCATGTTAATACTATAAAAATTAAAATTATCAAATGATAAATAAATATTTTAACTAAAATTTTAATTATCAAGAGAAATGCCTCTTTATAGAAGCTGTATGAATGATTAAATATAATATCATTCAAAAATCCAAAAAATTAATAACGACAATCCTCCTCATTAATGTTTTTTGAAAACTAAAAAAATAATGACCAAAATAAATAAATTGTTTTTCTAAAAAATTTCATAGTGAAATCCTATTATATAAAACCTAATAATTATTCATTTATGGAAACTGATTGTCTTATTGTGCTCATAAACCATCCGAGTACAATGATTTTGCTGATATTGGAACATCTTATTATTATAATGAAATTTTCATTAAAACATAATATAAAATGTTTAAATTTATGTTTATTTAAAAAAATATTGAATTTACAGTAACACAAATTGATAAATTTCATCATGTGTGGTTGATTTTTTGGACATACATGCTTTGAATCCAAAGCAATAAACCTTTGGATAATCTGAATTGAATGTAATAACAATATAATGCTTCCTAAATTACAAAAACGAATTTTTTTGGAATGATATTGAACTATATTTTATATTATTAGATTTTAATGTTTTACACTTTAATTAGGTGTATTAATATTATTTTTTCTTCTTTATGATTATTTTCAAGAAATGTGTCCAGTCTCTCCATTGTTATGGAATTTTTTTCTCCCAATGAATATTTTTCTATAAAAATGTTGTGTGGAATGATGAGTTTAAAAAAAATTCATAGGGTATTACCATCACAATGTATTGATATAAATTCTAGTAAAAATGAATATATTCAAAAATAGTTAAAATAGTATATCAATTATGGTAAACATATTATGTAAATATATATTATGTATAAATTCAAAAATGAGGCTCCAAGCCATCAATTCTTAATTATTTATTTTACACTCCCAATATGAATGATATCTAGAACCACATCGTCTTACCATTTTTTATTTTATTTGAGTATAGGACATATTATTCACATTGAAAATTATATCAACATGAACATTTAATTTTAGAAAACGAATTAGTATAATTAGTGGGGTTTAGATACTCTGAAAACATATTTTAAATTTATTATTTGATCCTTATATTTTTTTAATTAAAAATTCCATTTAATCTCACATTTCACTATCTGTAATAACATTCCATGATTCCAAACATTTCCAATAATTTCTATAGTATTTTCATTAAAAATAAATTATAAAGGACACACCTAATTATCATCATGTATTTTTACAAGGAAAATAATCCATTTCATGAATGTTATAACATTATTTTTTACCATGTGAACTTGTAGATCATCAATGGGAACATGTAAATAAATGCTCAGATCATGATCACATGAATCCCTACTCTCACATGATCCTTAGGATTTCAATTTTTGTGTTGAATATTTCATTCGATAATGTAAATCTTATAAATCACCAAAAAGAGATGTGTTGGTGATGATAGAGATAAATCAAAAGCCATTTTACCCTAAATTGATTTATTTTAAGAAAGGTATTAGAAGTAGTTTGATTCACATTGAGAATAAATTGTTAGGGAAATATGTAAATTCGATTAGTTATGTATGGTCTTGGAGGATAATGTTTATCCTCAAATCCAGGGACACATCACTTCTTGTAGGGGTCGTAGAGATATGGTTTCTTCTCATTGAGCCCTATATATAAAATAATCTAATAAACTATACATAAATGTAATTGTTTCTCTAAGATAATCTATTTGGGTATTCCTGTATTCTATATCCTTATCTTTTCCTCCTATTTATTTTATTTTCCAAAATATAGTCAAGATGATGCTCTAAAACCTACACCTCTGATGTGGCCCTATTAGTTGGGCCACATAAAGTAGTAATTAATTTCAAATTGGTGATATTAATTATTATTTATAATCATGATTAAAAGATAAGAAAATAAATATTATTATTTTTGTAATACTAGTTTAATGTAGAATAAATTTTTGTTATGTCATACATACACATGCTTTTCGTACTCTTTGTGTGTTTTCATCTAGTATTTTCCCACTTTATTTAAGCAAGACACCATTCATAACACATGAAATGGAATAAAAGTGGATTTGGATTATGATGAATCCATTTTCATATAAATAATAGAAAATAATTATACAAATATTACATATAATAGAAAATTATTACTATATATTTAAAATAAATTCCCTTTTTTAGAGAAACATACCTCATCCTTGCTTTATTTCAGGGGTAATTTGTTTTTGATTTACACTGCATATTTCATAACTTAGATGTTTTTTTAAAAATAACAAATTATTAACAAAAGTGATTAATAAATTTTATTTCTAGTAAAATATTAAAAATTAAAATGTACCTGAAGTGATAAATACTCATGATAAAAAATGAACACATACTTTATTTATTGGTGTATAATTTTTTTCTTATATATATATATATTCTGTTGGGATTTACTTTACATTCAGTATCCATGAGATGATTCTTCATAATAATTTTATTGAAGGATCTATGAGCCATAATAGTTTCCATTAATACAAATTTCATTTTACATTAATACAATATAAATGCACTCTATAAGGGATAAATAATTGTGAATCAATATTTTATTATTTTTATTTTTTATTAAAATAAGAAAATTATATAATAATTTTACCATAATATCTTTATAAATTATTATATTTATTAAAGGTGAAATATTATTCCACCAATTTATATTAATAGAATATTTAATGTGACTGAAGACCCCAATTTAACCAAAAAAATGGACTAATTGGGGTCATTAGGTTAGCTGTGTAAATTCTATACAACCTCAAATTTTATGTCTTTTGTATTATCTTTAATATTTTTTTGTGATCAACGGGCCAAGATTCTCGTATATTTTTTAAGACACATGATTCTCACCATATATAATTTCGTTGGTTTTAGCATTGACAATTTGTTCTTCAATGATTTTGTCATCATCAATATATTTGGATTCCAATATCTATAAAATTATTTAATCATTTACTTTATATTATATGAATTTAGTAGTTAACAAATAATATTATAGGGAAAAATATTTTATATTAAAAAAATTAAAAATTTCATTGAGTTCACTTTTTTACTTAAATTTTTTAGGGATTTAGCCACAATATTGAGTATCCAAATCCCGTAATTATGTTCAAATATAATATAAAAGATCTCATTTAAATTGGGACGGGCATAAAAATATTGAAACATCCTAATGGAAGGGTCATCCTCAATTTAATATACATATTACCTTAAAGTAGTTTTGGATGATAAGATAACAATTGACCACATTCTATTTTCAGGATCCAGGACATAAAATACTTTTACTTTTAGGATTCCATTATATATGATTATTTATTATACCATTCTTTACTGAAATCCACATTTATGGATCCCAATTAATCTATTTCAACTACATTCATGTTATTAATCCATTTGCACAGAATAATTTTCAATTTTAATATTGTATAATATAACCTACATATTTTTGCACTGTTGAAAACATATGATGTATTTCTATAAATTTTATTTTAGAACATAATACTAGATACGCGATTCTCTTCCACCACAAGAGTAACTCCTCTATTTTTTAAGCTACTCCATTCATCTTTTTCATTTGTACAGAACATATAATGGTTATTTAAATAGTAATTATAATATATTTTATACACACAAGGTACCCTATCTTTCCATCTATGTTTTTTTGAAATAGAATTTATATTTCAAAATGAATCCTTAAAAATATATTCCTAAAACCAATATATAATCTATGAATATTTTGTATTTGATATCCAACATTCACACCTTAATGGATTAAAAATCACAAAAAATAATTAATGAGTTAAACCATAAAAAATCCTCTAAAACATTCTACCAAATGTAAAGGTCAAACTTATTGATATCTATAATGGAATGTGTGACAACACCTCTCCTGGAAATTCCTTACCCATAAGTTACTCATTGTGAAAATATTTTTGGAGACCAATTTTATCCAAATATAACATTTAGTCAAAAAAATAATTTAATGGATTCATAAAAAATATATCACTCCTTAATACAACATTCTTGATGAGTTTTATTTTTCTAATTCCAAATTAAAATCTTCTTATACTATTAAATGATGTATATCAATATATATGTACATTTCCACAAAGATGGATCTCTCTAATCAGGGGAACCATTATTTCAAATAATTATGGTGGTAAGAAAATATAAAATTAAAATAATATGATTGAAATTTACCTTTATATATTTTGATGTTTTTCTAGTTTTATAACATTACTCAACATAACATTGAAAAATAAATAACTTTTTGTTAATTTGTTTCATTGGTTTTTAATAATAATTTAATGTAATGTTATGAGAATTAAATATTATAAAAAAATATGGAAGTCAAGTGAGTTTAGGTCTTTTAACATCAATTTAGTCACTAAAATTATATTCTTGATATTTGATAAATTCTCATATAGAACTTTTAAATCATTAAATAATTTTAAAAACTAATTTTTTCATTACTTTCAATGAGTATAATCTGCTAGAGGAAGAACATGTTTCCTCTCACCCATCCTTGTCACTAACACCTCCCTTAGCCCCATGTTAATCATGTTAAAACTAATAATAGTTCCATCCTTTGTTTTTCTAGGTGAATTTAGTAATGTTCCGATAACACTATCACATATATATTTTTTATGTGTAGGACATCAATAAAATATACAATGTATAAAAAATTAAAATATGGTAATTCTTAAAATGATCTTTTTTCTAAATGGTTTTCTTAAGGATCTTCAATTAGTTTTAACAAAAAAAGTAACTATATCGATTAATTTTTCTGATTTTTATCACCTCTGAGTGGACATGTTGTTATTCCTTCTTCATAATTCTTATCAAATGATGCCATCTATGATCATTATTTTTTTAATCAGGGTTAAAAATTTTAATGTCTTTGAAACATATTCTTTATGGAATTTTTCATCTTGAAGGACTAACTTATTCAAAAATAGGATACCCTATCATTCATTAAATGTTGCATCCTAAAAAAAATTCATATATTGGGAGGTCATTTATCATCCCATTCAACATGGATCTCAATGTTAAATCTTATCTTCTATAAGAATGATATAATGTAACACTTGAATATTATTTTAATTTAAAATATTATATCAATGGATCCAAATAACTATCAATATCCTTACCCCAATTTTTTAGGTCCTAGAATATAAGTAGAGACAACATAATTTTTATTTTTCTCATGCATAACTGTGTTGGTATATTATAATTTATGAATATAACTTGACGTGTATTTTGAGTGATTCTATGTACACAAAAATGATTCATTAGACATATAGATAGCACATGATGGTGGATTATCAAATAGTTTAGAAATTCATCAAAATCATGATCAATTTTATTCCACTAAGGAGTGTCTTTTGAGATATAAGTTTACCATATTATCTTCTTTAACTATGTTCCACCTCAACAATATTCCAATCTACACACTTCCATGCAATCATATAAACCTTGGATTAATTGGAATGGAGCATATACATTTTAATGTTATAGATCAATCATTTGTGTAACAAGTCTCACCACACATATGTTTCATAGTCCATGAGAAATAATATAAAATCATTTGTAAAAGAATTTATTCTTTCAAATATCATACACATTGAACATATAAATCATTTAGACTCATATATTCAAAAATGAACTATTTAATCTAGTAGTAGCATATCATTCAAGAAAGAATGCAGTTATGTAATGTCAGTGTCACTATATCCATTTCTATTTATAAAATGTTATAGAATTAGTATGGATTATAATGTTTTATATTTATTACCACTAGAATTTGATAGAATATTTTCATATCTCTTTATCCTATCAAACATCTTTTTATAATCACGAATTTCATCTTCAACTATATTTTTCATTTCATTAATATGAAATTCAACATCTTTTACACTTGTAATTATATCCTCGATGTGATCATCATTATCTTTCACACTTTTAATCAAGTCACATGATCCATAAACCATAATTTTATCCTAGTGACATGCTAAATTTTTTTATTATTCCTTTTTAGTAAAACATTATTAACCTTGATCAATTATAGGAAATATCATGTGTTATTCTAACTCATCTAGAAAAATTAATTTTGAATAACAACATAAACATGGAAAAAGTATTCCAGAATAGTTATATACAAAATATTTTACAAACATGATGATCTCTATAAACCCATACAAATATTATTTAGTCATATAATATGCATCAATCCATTTTCAATTAATTTCCATAATATTTGATTTAATAATATTAATTTTAATAGAATAAAAAATATATATAATGGATGATCGTAGAAACCAAACATATATAAAAACAAATTTCCTATTTTTTCAATATTTGTAATGCTTAAGAAACAAACTAATGATAGTGATTATGGTTATTACATTTGAAAATTTATGAAGTATGTCATATTTTATCTACAAATAAGAATCATAAAAGATATATTTTATAAATTTGTCCCTTAAACTCATCGTCAATATGTACTAACCACTGTTTCATCTAATATTTTGAATATTTTCTCATTAGCAATTTTTAATATGGTTGAAGAATTAAATTTTCAAAGAAACATTTCGAAGAACCTATATGGTGTGAAAACCCATTTTATGTTCTTAAAATAAACATCTATCAAACATTTCATGTCATTATAGAAAATTTAATGGCTCTGAAATACTCATAGAAGTAAAAAAATTATAGAAAGAATATATAGGAATGTTTGAAATATAAATTCCACATATATTAATTACAACTACACGATAATGAAATTATTATCCAAAATATACTAATGGTAATAATTATCCCCCAAACCCCTTTTCCACATTAAACATATACCTTAATATAAAAGTTTATACATTGGAGAAAATTTGTGGAAAACAAAACAATGTAATAGTTTTATTTAATTATAGTGTATCATGGTATGTATAGACATAAATTTTGGGTTATGAAACATCAATTGTGAAATGGTCTAATGTGTTATATATAAGTGTGAGGCTTAACTTCGCCGAATAAGATAACATTTGGGGCTGATAGTTCCCAACAACACCTACATGTAGTATCAAATCATTAGTTTTGACTACTATGCCAAAAAATACTTGAGTAAATTTAGTTGATGAGGGTCTAACTTAAGGCCTGATGTGTTAGGTAGATATTTTTAAGTCATCCCAAATCGATTGTAGAATTGTCCAATGTGTTCAATATAAGGGTGACCTAAACCCGCCCCCATGAGTTCACTTTTGGTGTTGATATGTCCGAATAGAACCTACAATCAACCACATATTAGTTTTCATAGGGTGTATTTAAAAAACCTTATGTCATTAATAAAATTATACTATAAGGTCAATTTTAACCATATATAAAATAGAAACCCAACGAAATAGGGTATTATACAATAAAAAATCAAAAAATAATATTTCATTATAAAAAAAGAATAATGTTTTCAAAGACATTTAAGAATTCTGGGTAATATAAAAAATATTTGTTTAAATCATGGAATTTAAAAATAAACTTGAATTTAAAAAATTGTTAAATAAATTCTACTGATGGGGGAATTAGTTGAGATTGTTTGTTGTATGTAGGGAATAAGATAGAGTGGCAGTGAAATATGGTTATATTTATTAGTTTATAACGAAACATTTTTCTATAAGCACTCTCCCTTTCCCATGACATGTTGATTTTTCATAGATACAGTAGAAAGTGACATTTGGAATTCAAGAATATGATAATAAGAATAAAAACAGGGAAAATATTGAATAATGATTAAAAATAAGTAAACACTAATATACCATTAATCGATAGTAGATTCGTTCAACAAATTAAAATGATGAGGAAGATGTGTGTGGATTTCATTATAGCATAACTAGAATAAGGTGAAATGATCTATTTTGGGGTTCCATTAAAACAATGAAAATTGTTTTATTTGTGCCAAGAAAAAAAATCATTTTTATCATTACTGAAATATAAATTTATTATAATGAACTGAACATGGATTCTATATCAAACATCAACCATCCCACAACACAACTAAGCTGAAGGGAATTCCTGGTTCCCATGTGCTGGAACTTGTTCTTTGGAATTACAGAAAAAAATTTGGGACTAATTTTACCAATATACAATGATATAACTAAGAAATGGAAACAAACTAATAAATTTAATAGGCATGATAAATTAAATAAAAATCCATATCAGAGGTATATCTGAAATAATTATTCAAGATATCTCATATAAATTTAAATACTCAATGGGAATAAATGAAAGAAATAATGTATAATACAAATAAATAAATACAATATGACAATATCTATGATACTAAACATCTCCAAAACAAACTAAAAATAATCCTAAACCCAAAAATTATTGTTTATGTGTCTCAAGGTAAAAATATATCTCCTAATACTCCCTCTAGAGAACCAATTGGTCAAATGGATATAATTTATAAGTCCTCAATCCAAATAAACCTAGAACCTAGAAAATATATAGTCATGAGAAATATAGATTCTTAGGTAACTACTAACTAATTCCATATAATATATTTTTATTACATTCAATAAATACTAGTTTGAACACAATTAAAATGATAGGTTGGTGGGAGGAATCTCACATGGCTCAAATCCTAGCCACAATCAAAATGAGGTGTAGGAAATGTGGGGGAGGGTTTAATATAAATAGAGGTAAAACTGTAATTTCATATTTTAATGAATCTAAGGAGGTCTAATGTTTTGGCCACAAATTTTTAGAAAACATATGTCAACATTTTTGGATCCACTTCCAAGAGAAACTAACTTCACACCAGTTTTCTATAAACTCTATATTATTTTACTTACCATGTTCTAAATGTTCCAAATAGTAATATCATGGTTTAAATATTTTCCATAAATACCCAATACGGATTTCCCTAACCATGCAGGTTAACCTTGTGACACCCAAAAATCTCTATATTTTCAAAATTCCAAGCCAAAAATCATTGTAACTTAAAACATACCTCAATAACATAAAATAATATAAAATAAACTCCATAGGGACATGTAAGGTGCCATAATTCTTCCCACTATATCACTTTATGACCCTTGAATGTCATCAGTCGAAGTAGATGAAAATATAAACAAATTCAAAGAATACCCCAAATGAATTCCCGAAGACAATCCTAAGAAGATAAAGACCAAAAAACCATAATAAACACTCAATGAAAACGATGACTTCTTAAACAAAATTATGAAACCACATGTAAGAAAAGGATCTAAAAAATGTCAAATAAAATCTCTAATAGATAGAATCCTAGTATAGTTCTCCCAACAATTTATAATTAATCTAGAGTTGCGGAATAATAAAATCCTATTTTATATAAAAATAACTTCACCAAAAACCCACAATCCCACACACCAATAAGGTGTGTGACAAAACTAATAATCTATATCAAAAATACAAAAAAAATGGCTCAAATAAAAATAAGGGGAACCATTCCATGAAATAACCCTAAACCACAATATCAAATCTCTCTCTCAATGGAATACCTGTAGATAAGGGTGAAAATACATTTAAGCATTTTCTCATCAACAAAGTAAAATGATATATCCATTAGACTATTAATGATATAAGATGGTAACTTGGGTTCAATCTCTCTGAACATTGTCCCATAATGATCCTAATTAGAACCCAAAAAAGTGGCACCCACAGTCTAACTAGAGAAAAATCATGCACCCAATTCCCCATGCGCTTACCTTAAGATTCCCCAAGTTCAAACAAAAAAAATCCAAATCCAAACCATGGACTATTTCGTGAAATAGAAACCAAAAACATTATTATGCACCATCACAAGAAAATTACACAAAAAAAATAAGCTCTTTTATAGATAAACCTAATAGAAACTCAACAGATACAAGAATAATAGATACCTTTCCAATCTCAAACATATTCATGATCGATCAGACAATCATCCATAAATATAAAATCACAATAAACTGGTTCTCACATCCGTGTCTCATGAAATTTTTTCATCATCGATCCAACTTATTCCTTAAATGTTCACAACATAGACTGCTAAAACTATATAGTTCCCCAAAAAAAGGCACTAGAGAAACACTTTTTGGGATAATTCCATAAAAAACACTAATAATAGAAAACAATACAATTCACTACACTAAGAGTCTAGGAACTATAAAAATAAAAAAGAAGAAAAAACACATAAATATAATAATTCCACTTCCAATAAAGACATTCCTAGGATGATTACACTAAGAAACTATTTACATGAACTTGATGTAGTCATGCCTCCAAAATTAAACCCCTCTACCAACCTAGAAAATATTTACAAAAAAGTTTCCCTTTTTAAAACTATAAACCCCATGGAAAGGATTCCCAAAATAAATCAAAGAAATGTTCTAATAATGAAATCACCAAAAATGGAAATACCATTTAAAATTTTCTCCAAAAAACAATTTTTTCAATTCCAGAGCACTCATTTATTGAAGAAATTCTAAATCTTGCACTTTTCAAATACTCAGCAAGCGTAAAACCCAAAAAAGCCCAAAATTTTATCTTGTAAATAACTTGTTTTCCTAAAAATAGGAGAGCTTCCTTTTAAAATCCCGTATTCCTTTTTAACAATCCCTAAAAAATTGTTTCACTAATCATTCATGAAATTTAAATTTGAAACCACCAATTTCCTTCAAAATTCATACCCGCTTTTAGGATCCCATTCATTTCAAAAATACTTTACCCATTTATTCTAATAAATACAATTTGTTAAATTAATTATAGAAATAAATTACAATTAAAATATATATTTTGAAAACTGATTTCTATTTCAATACTAATTTGTCTAGTTTAAAACAATAACTCCTTCTAAATTTTCTTCTTTAAAACCAACAACTCTTGAGATACTCCCCAAGAGAGTTTAAATTATTTTATGAACAAACACCACTCAATTTAAAAAACAAAATATATTTTCGATTTCAAGATAAAAAAACAATTTTCAAATTTCAGAATTAAATCAAATGATATTTTAACATTTCATAAAACCAAATATCATTTTACAAACAAGCTCTAAGACCTAAATTCAATCCAAAAACAATTTTCCTATAAAATCCATTAATCACCCACAAAAATTAAATTCCACCACAAATACAAATTAAAAGATAAATCCCAGACATAAACAAAAGAAAAATACAAAATAACAAATATATCCCAAGGCCACCTTGATTCCTTCCCCATTACTAACACAGGGAAATACAAGAACAAAGATTTAAAAATAAAAACCCCAAAAGAGATGTGAAAAAAATCTCTTCATGGACACATGGTTTATAAGCCACATGTAAAT
Organism: Viscum album; assembly: GCA_963277665.1. Taxonomy (NCBI): domain Eukaryota; kingdom Viridiplantae; phylum Streptophyta; class Magnoliopsida; order Santalales; family Viscaceae; genus Viscum; species Viscum album. The sequence goes on along the minus strand of OY728121.1, from coordinate 1,585,406,699 downwards.
TGTGTAATGGTCACTATAACAATACTCGAATCAATCACATTATTTTTGAATAGTATGGTAGGTCTTATACGATAACATCTTTTTTTGACTCCCTTTTCCTTCTATATCCCAAAATAACATCTACAAAACCAATGGAAACTAGATCTATGCCAATGAGGGTCAATGAACAACCACCATAAATGTCAAATTACATTCTAATAACAAAAAAAATAGTGAACAAGAATCAATAAAAAAATACTGACTACACATGGAAACTTGAGAATCTAAATGGTAAACATCTTATGACACTATCCCCCATATAACTATCAAGTCCTAATTTTTTTTTATCAAAACCACTAAATCCCGAAATAGTAGTGGATTTGTTACAAAGCCTAGGAACTCTCAAGGTTCCTAGGATATAATATAATTTTTAATGAATTATCTCAAGGTTCCATTTGAAATGACACCCGACCCGGCCTTCCGCTAGCCCGAAGGGCATTACCAATCACCATGGCCAAGTAACTAGTGAATGTGAATCACATAATATAATTTGGGAATGATTCATACCTCGTATATTGAAATAAATAAGAAGTTTAAATTAAGGAATAAATGAAACAACCATGATTCCATAAATAAACATCCATGTTAGATATACAATTGAAATAAATTTTAAAACTCTCTTTTATGAAGATAAAGATTCATAATGCAGAGATGAAATAGATACTACAGACTAAAAATAAATAAATACCATTTTTAGTGGTTTTAAATACTAGATAACACAAAAATAATCCAAAAACAAGACCTAAACCGCAAAAATCTCCATGCAGTTTTCTACCACACTCCATATCTCTATACACCCTCCCATTAAAAAGCTGTCCATTAAGAAATGAGAGATAATATCCCAATACAACAAAACATTTAAACAAAAAAATATATATGCTCTAGATATACTAGAATGTAATTTTCCACATTCTGAATATATGAAATAGATTTGATATTATATCCCAAAAAATATAGTTTCAACAAAATTACAATATATGTTTTTTCACATAGAGAACCATATATAAAAAAATATTAACTTGCACTATTTTTAATTTCTAAAACAAATTCAAAACTATTAGATACAAACTTCATTATTCAAGAAAAGAATCATAACATAAAACCTATACATTAGTTTAAATATTTCCTTTGAATAAAATTTTAATTTAATTAATGAGCGGATGTTTCAAAACGAATCATTTTCTATCTTTCTTATCAAAATATTGGAAAATATCTTTAGAAGAAAACAAATCAATTTAAAATAAAAAAAAAATTCAATCCCATTATAAAATAGTTTGAAAGAAAACCAAAACCCCACTTTTATTCTCCCTTCATTCAAAACCTTCCTCAAAATATCTTTTTCCAAAAAAATTAAAAACATTCAATATCATTAAAAAGTATTAATGAGTAAAAATATAAACTAAAATACCAATGTATAATGATATGGAGAAATACACAACCAATATTAAGGGGATAAGAAATCATACATGAAATGGGGGATACAAACAAGGTAGATAAATAAATAACATAAGTGATCCAGAATAGGATCCTAAAATATTGGGAAACTCCAATGGACTCCAGTAATAAAGACATGTACTAGTGATAGGGAATAAAATCTAACACTACTGATCATATCCACATCCCGGGCTATCCCATAGAAATATCTGTAAATAATTCTCCCTAGAGAGAACATATACAACATGTCATAATATATCCCACTAACACATTTGGTATAACAAACACAATTTAGTTGGGGAGAATTCCATACAAATCCAATGATCTACACTTAATATTTCACCCATACAGGTCCACCACAATCTTCCTCAGAATATCTTGTATAAAAAAAGTAGCAGAGAATGAAATCAATGACATTATCATCACATGAATCAATTCAAAACATTTTAAACAAACTTCACCACACCTTCAACACCATCACATGAAAAAACCCCAAGAATCCATTACCCAATATCCATATATATGATGCACCACCCATTAGAGGAAATAATTAAAAGATTTCAAAGGGGTCACTCAAATTTAATGAAAACTCATTTTTCATAAGACTCTTGATTGGCCATCATAAAACATTCATGTGATGTTAATCTAGCACACATCATTTAAAATCATTATTCAATCCAAACATGGAACAAAAATTAATAAAAAAAATATTGGAAATACATTTCAAAATGAATTAAATCATTAAAAACACCCATGAAAATTTTAATGATACTAACAATTTTCAAAATTAAATTCACATGGCATAACAAAACCATTTCAAATCAACATCCCATTAAATACCTTTTAAACACTTTCATTGGAAGCCAATTATGGTAAAACACTAATTTGGGACATAAAACTATTTTCAAACACCTCTTTTCTAATAAATATTCCATTTTTAATAACATTAAATTCGTTAATTTGAAACTATTCAGTTTGAAACACCCTTAAAATGTGGAATTGATATAAAACACCCCTTTAAGTCATTTCAATACCTTTTAAGAGATATTCGGGTTGTTTAAAAAACATTTATTATGGAATAACATTCTAAGATAAGGTTTTAAGATACTAGAAATCAACTATTCCCCACATGAGAAACTTATATATGAATAATTTTAAAATAAATTCATTTTTAAAAACAAAACCATCCCACAGAATGTAGTATAAATTGATAGTAATGAAACACATTCCCATGTCATGATTAAATGATTTATAATTTTCCTCCTTCAATGGTGAACACCAACCCAAGCCACAATAAGTCCATATCAAGATAGGGAAACAAAAATTCCCAAGATTAAGGTCACTTGAACACAAATATTTACCTCCATGATTATTAGACAGACTTAATATTTCCATCATATATTTTAAACAGGTATATATTATGATTATCACAAAATCCTTATATGTTTTATATAAATGTTTATCTTAATTTTTTGGGATCATATCTAATTTTCATAACACGATGGGATGCTTTGATTTTTCATAAAAAAATTCCTAATGAATTTATCTTACACATTTAGATTTATCTTACACACCAAAGAATTATTTTACTAGAAAAATAATCACTTTTTCCAAAGTATTTTTTCTTAGGGAATACCAATGTAAATGGTTTATCATATGAGAAGAGTAAATTATATTATAGAGTAAATGATTTTTATTATTAGAACTAGTCATGAAATGAAGGATAAATAATATAGTTTTGTAGTAATGTATTTTCAATTACGCATATCTCAATTTTTATTAAGAAAAGAAACATTATAAATGAATTATCTTACAAACTATATAATTATAATATATGATAAGTTTTTTATCTTATAGAAGATATTTATCTTATGGTGATGAAATTTTCTTATGATAATAGTACTTCTATGATTTTATATCTCATAGATCGAATTATAATATTGAGTAATGATATTTTATTCTAAAATATGTAAAGTACAATTATGATACACACTTCCATTTTCATATCATTTAAAAAGTAAACTTATACTTTTATTTTCATTTGAAAATAAGTTTTATAAATATTAAATGGTCGATTTGGACAGTGAAACTTTTTTCATGATTGAGAAAATCATATGAATATGAAATTTGGTAAATCATTTCATCATTATAAATATATTATTTGGAAAAGGATGAGACATTCTATTTCATATCATGTCTATTGAAATTTAAAATCGATTATTCGCTCACCCATCAGGATTGACAAGTGTGATTAGCTCAAATTAAAATGAGGATATATAAAATGAGAGAATTAAGAATATTTAATAAATAGATATATAAGAGATACAAAAAAATGATCCACATAGTATTTTTTATCTATTTCATGATAATGTTTTGAACATATCTTTTTTTTCATTATAAGATTAACCATTTGAAATCAAATTACCAGTAGTGATTCTATTTCAAGATTTTATTTTTCTCTGCATGTTTCTTCATCGTCTATTAATTGGTTTTTAAAATTGTTTGATGAAACTATATTAATATTCATTTTCATCTTATTATATTTCGTTACAAGATTTTTATGATTATGAAATTACCACACACAATTATTTTAATGGGATGTATCTTTTTATATCTCTTGGACAATTCGTATCAAGTAATAGCTACTTGAAATCAATTCAGAAGCCCCCCAAAGGTTTTGAATAGTGAAAATCACCAAACTCATCATGTGGGGTGTTTTTAGAGTGGAGTAGGTGATATTTGTGCTTTGAAACACTATAAATACTCTATTTTTTATTCTTATCTTCATATTTTTAATTATGTTGCTTGTTTGTTCATGTGAAGATTCAAAATTTTCATTTTTAAAGAGAGTGTTCCTTCCAAGTGAATAAAATTTAAAGAACAAACCCCCTCTTGAGTCATTGTGAAGCATTTATCTAACCAACCAATGGTATAATAGGTCTCAGAATCTTGAGTTCTCAACTCTAAAAAGATCAATACTTAAATATTATCATCAAATTGATTCAATGGATTAAAATAATGTTAAATAAATTATTAGATAACCCTATATTAGTAGTGAATTCCCTGGAAACTAGATGGCTTAGATAATTATCTATCTAAATATCATGGTATAAAATCTTATCTAAAAGATTCTAATCCCTATCAAGTCCTCTGGACCAAACCCACGCTATGGGATTCTAATTTTGAAACTAACTATGATTTCAAATCCAATGATATGAATCAAATCCTATGAATTCATTATTTGTATGTCTTCAATAGTTTTTTCATAATGTGCTACAAGCCACAAAATGTGGACAACTATACCAGTGTATTATGAAGGTACTAATATTTTGAGAGAACTCAAGAAAAAAATTTAAAAGATAATGTATGATACTTTCAAAATGATTTATGTTGAGAGAATAATATATATGAATTGAAGGTTCACTGAACTTATAAAAAATGTGGCTTCTTTAAGAACTCAAGTTTCTAAACCCGATCAAGATATTAATATTTTAAGAGTTGTACCATCAAAATATAATGAAGTTTAAAATTTCATTAGGTAATCTATCTTGGGGATTCTGGTCGACCTCTTTGTTTATTTTAGAAATTACAATATAATTGATATAAAAATTATCTGACATATATTTTAGTTTTAGTTTTTATTATTGTAAAAATAGAACATTCGGTAACTGATTCGTCAAATACTATAACAACATATTATACATGAAAATATGGTGATCCAAAGTTCCAATGATAGATTGCATCTACTGTATTTAGAAATCATGTTATCAGTGTTAATCTAACCTACCGGTATATGAAGAAACATACTAAGATCATCTAAATATGTTTATATCAATGTTGACACAACTGATCCCAACTTTTTTAGGATTTAACTTTTTTAGTTTCAAAAAAAATTACCTATATATATCTCTTCAACTTGAGAATTATATTTAAATTACTAATGATTCTTAAACTATTAAAAAAAATTTATTATCCGGAAGATCAATAATTTCTTGTTTATTTGAGTCATTTCAATCTATGAATATTTTTTTGAGTGTTTCAACTACGTGATATCATTGTGTGGGGTGAATACTTGTAAAAATAATAGTTTTTTTGTAGTAATTTTTCTCTCAGACCTACACGATTGAGGGATTCTATGGCTAGGAAGACTGAGCGCATGCACTTATATTGTGAAGTTGAGGTACAACCAATGGTTAACTCAAGGGATTAGGAGGATAGGTATAAGGACCCAACCTTAAACATTTCAAAGTATTGAGTTAAATCAAGAATTCACATTGAGGATCTTTTAAGGTTTAGAGTTTTAGAGAATTTGTCCATAACTATTACATATCAGCTTGAATATTACAAGAAGACACTACTACTCAGTATCCTTTTTTATAAAATATAATCTCATAAAAAGAAACATGTCTTGTTCGTTTGTTTTTACATCCTGACTTTTCCTTGATCACATCCTTGTCCCTATTCCACTTCATTTCCCGTGAAAAACATTTCAAAAACTTGGGATGTGAAAAAAGCTCAGTAAGGGATACATAAAGAAGGAAAAATATTAGTTTTTAAAACAACAAATAACCATTAATACCTTATCATATGTAATAATTTTCACCTTTATGAAGTAGTAAATACTCTTCTCTGAATAAAAGGTCATTACTTACCCTTTTGTAACTAGAATATTACCATAAAATCCATAGAAAGAACACATAACATATATAGATAACTTGGGACACAAAAATACTTAAATAGAATAACCATATGGTCGACTTCCACACATATCACTAAATGTAATAGCCATACGACCGACTTCCATACACAATGCATTGGAGGTTATAATGTAACCACCTGTCCTGGTTTATCACGGCACCACCCATCATTTGGTTTATCACATAACCATCCGTTAAATGTCTTAGTACCATTATAAAATCATAACAAATAAAATATTTCAAATATAAAAATTTCGATAATAACATTTACACATTGCAATTATAATATATCATTTCAATATATTGACAAAATAATTCCTTAATCGAACCATTTTAAAAACCATTTAAAACATTTAATAAAGCGATTTTTGAATCAAAGTGTCCCACACAACTTTGAAGATTTTAAAGGAATTAAAATTTTAAAACATTAATGTCTATACAAATAAATACTAAAAACCATTTTTAAAACATGAACATTAATGATAAATGTTTAGACGAATAAATATTTAAAAAAATATTTTAGTTAAAGAGTTTTTAACCAAATGATATATGTTGGAATTAAAATAATTTAGGAATAAAATTAAATAAAAACATTATAATATCATGAGAATAAGGGGATTCATGATATAATATTCTTAAGGACAATATATACACCAAATGAAAGTAAATTTGTGCATAACAACAATGAAGTCTCAATGGAATGTAATTTGAGATGAAATCCCTTATAAAGATGATATCCTTGGATTAAGGATAAATCAATTACATCATTATCTGTGACAAATATAAATAAACTCAATAGTATTGTCTATTTTGTTTAAAACAATTAGATTTCATTCAGACATATTCATTTCATGATATAATGAACAAGTATAAGTTTAACCCAAAGAATTGAAATTGGGTTAAGAAGTTACCTCACAGAAATTTGACATCCTAACGGCATCACTTTAAAATTTAAAAAATGAGTTGATGAGACAAAAGAGGGTATCTAATCAGTTGGACATAAAATTTATATAAATAATAATATTGATGAACATATCCATCATAAAAAAGAGGTAAATTAAAATACATAACAAAAAATAAGTCTTTTAAAAGGGGGAGGATGAATGGTTCCCTTAACGATTTTGTAAATTACGAAACATACACCCCATGAAAGAAGGATCATACAATGAAGATTTAAATACCCATAAATTAAAGTATATTAAACAAATAATACAATCATGGTTAGTAAATACACCACACAAAAGGAAATAGTGGCAAATATTGCGTAAATCTCACGGGAATAAAAAGTGAGATGAAAACCTCTTACCACATTGTAATCAAAAGAGTCTTATGAAAAAAATTTAATAACAAAAAAATAAATAAAATAATACTATAAATATAAATATAATAACGATAATATATATCAAATTATAGTACACAATACACCACAAGCAATAAATAAGTGGTGAACAATGAAAATCTCATTAAATTAAAAGTGAGATAGGAAACCTCGTACCTCTTGTCAGACTTGACCCGTTATTTCTTTAATCTCTAGAATAATAAAATAAAGTTAATTTATAATTTATTAAAATCATTTTTTAAGTTTATTATTCCTTTTATATCCCTTATTACCATGTTATAAACATTATTTAATCATTTAAGTAAATAATAGTCGTTTTGTTGATATTTGGTACTTGAGTCAAAAATGAACTTCTTATAATTACAAGTTGTTCATGTGGCCAAAATTATATTATCTACTTAATGATATTAATGATTTAAATATCATATATATCATATATATTAAGTATATATATGTATTTATAATAGTACATAACATTTGGAGACAAGAAATGAAATGCACCATTCATGGAGACAGTAAGCCGTATCTACACATGAACGCTACATTAATTTCTATTTCATATTTTAATGGGATGAAAACATAATGATACATAGTTATATTATATATATAATATAATATCATATATAATTTCATTAAATCTATCCTTTTTAAATTCCATGTATGGTATGAAGGAGTCATATCACTTTGAGGGGGCGGTAGTCCGCACTTCCTCAAATGAAATTATCGAATTTACCCATAATGGTAACCATAAAGGTATAATATAAATGAAAAATAAAGAAGCATAGAGAAAATATAAATATAATATATATCACATTTAAATAAAGTTCCATCAAAATGGCCACCCTGAGAGGTGGTTGGAGATAATTGAACAATCATCGTTTCATGGGGAAGTAGTTCATCGTCCATAGAAATAGTATGTTCTTTAACCATTAGATGGAGGTGTGTGTAAGTGTATTTAGAATCCTTCTCAAAACAAAAAAACTTGAATATTTAGGATACTATAGTTTTTATAAAATAAATTAATAATAATAGTTTAGGGGGATGTAGAAGTAAAATAAAATAAAATACCATAAAAGAAGATGTTACGTTTAAACTGCGTATCTTCCATTGGTTTGAACCAAAAGGTTTACTTGAAGTGCCTTCTGCCTAAGTTAAGGATCCTATGAGGAGGAGAGAGATGTGTTGAGATTAATGAGGCAGAGGTTGGATGATCCAAGGGTCTTGAGAGGTGTGATTAATGGGTTACAAGTGGGGTCCTTTTATTAGGGGGAGGAGGAGCTCTTTAGAAAAGTTTGAAACAGTTATTTTATTATAAACTTATCCTCAGTTTAAAAAGGTGAAAAAATCATTCAATTAAAATATAATATGAATCATGTTGGAAATAAAATTATTCAATAAGGTTTGGATAGGTTTTGGATATTTTTTTAGTATTTATAATCTTATATATTTAAATCATTCATTAATGAGATAAACACTTCATCATTATTGTGTCATAAATAATTTTATTTATATAATGTCTAAAAATTATAAAAAAAATACCATGATTTAAGAAATATTTTTAGATTTAAAATTCATATTTATTATTGAAGAGATAACTAATATAACCCCATGTAAAAATTAATTAAATAAAAGATATTTATTTAGGTCATTTTTTTGCATTTACTTTAACTTAATTAAAATAAAGTGTCATTATCACTCCCATGTGGCTCCATGGGGTCCCAAAATCGACCCAATGATGCACATGGTCTGAAATGTATCATCCAATAGTATTAGGACTCATTTTAGGGTAATTTTATTTCATTATAAGAATATTTTTTTCACCCTTATTACCAGATTTACCCTTTAACCCTGATAAATTAAATTTTTACTGAAGTAAATTTTAATAAGGTATAAAAAAAATAAAAGATTCCTATTTAAACAATCTAGACCTCCTGATTCAAAATATGGAATCCATTTTTCCGTATTCAAAAAACAGTAGTGGTAGAAATTAATTTTAAATTAATTCCCGTTGTCAAAAAAAGTCATGTTTTTAAGAAATAATAACTATCATAAGATTGACACTTATTTATGTCCAATTTTAAAGCTAAATTAGTTACAATGACCATAATTGTATTTAATATTAAAAACATAATATAATTACACTTTAAACCCAATTAAAATATATATTATAAACTTATCAATAAATTATATTAAATGTCAGTTTTGAATTAAAACACAATATTTTTCACTATTCATTAAAAATGAATTTTATCAGAAAAATACCAAAATTTCATCCAAAGTAAATTTTAATGTCCCAATGATAAGTAAGAATTTTATTTTTTCAAATAGAACATATAAAAGTGACCCTTACTATATTTCAAAAAGGTTCACCATCAAAAGGTGCTAAATCAACAATTTAATTAATATTAGAGTATTTATGCCTAAAATTAGATTCTTTCTTATTTTAAGCTTCTAAATTTTTTTGGGTAAAGGTAATAACATTTAACAAAAATGTATATTCATATTCTATTTAGTTCTATTAATTCCCACAATTAAAATGGCTAGGTGTTAACTAACATTTAAAATAATAATATATTATTATTATTGAGTATGACTCAGCATTGTGTGCAACATATGACTTCGAAGAAACCCATTTTGGTGTGTCAAGGACGCACTTGAATATAACATCCCCTTTAGAATAAAATTAATATTTAATTTAAAAATATTAATACATATGAAAATGTCCAATTCTTTATTTTCTTAGGATGTTACATCCTTCCCCCTTTTTAGAAATTTGGTCCTCATAATTTTTAAATTCAGCTTGGAAACATCATTTAAAGTCCCACATCAGAAATAGAGTAAATAAAACTATCACTTTAATAGAAATAAAGATATGTAAAAAGGTCACCCGAGATTACCCATAATAGGATTCCATGAAAACATGGATATGAAAGAGAAACTAAGTGTCATGTTCTGATGTAGAGTGATATAAAACATGATTATAAGAAAGTTAACAATAAGAAAACCAAAAAATTCTGATTGGTTAAATGATCATTGGTTTCCCAGTAGGAAAAGTAAATGGACAACGTTTGGCTTTGATGTTTATTTTCATAAAGTTGTGGAATTTATTTATGTTCCTGACTAAGAACATAAGGACACATACATACTTGTCATTTAGACTTTCATCCTTTACTAAATTTCTACCAAAAATTCTTCTTTTCTAAAAACGATGAGTATTCAAGTTGACTTGGATGCATCCAAAGTGATAAAATCAACCTCTACAGCATAACATAACCCAAAAAATATGAACCATATATTATCTGTATCTTTGTAAATTAACCAAAATCAAAATTGGTTAGTACGAGATTAGATAGTCCCTAAAAGGATAATCCTTTATAAAAATAAATACTACTCTTAATATCCAAAGTCCAACAAAAAGTTTTAAAAGTTCATGAAAGACCATTAAATATACAATTTTCCTCAAAATTATTCAAAATAATCAAAACTAATATTAAAACCAAAAACTTAGAAGGATTTAAATCACATAGTCTTCCACAGTAAATCATAATATTAATCTCCAAAAACATCAACTACTCTTAAACTCTCATACTAAACTGTAATTAACCTAATCACATATTTTTTGTGGTAGGTTAATCGTTTCCCTATATAACCCAAATCACCTTATGTCCACAATAAAAACACAGATTGTTCCAAAATAATATTTTAACCTTTACACCAAAAATTATATCTCAAAGTATTCTATTTTCATTAAGCATATATTGTTCCTAAAAGAGAGAATGTCTTCCAAAATAACCTTTATCACTTAATCACCAAATAATTTTCCTGTACTAAGGATTCCATTTGATAAAACATATGATCCCAATTAAACTTATTCTTGATCCATAAAATTATTTAACTAAAAAGAATTAGTCATACTAACAAGGGACTTCACATAGTCTAGTGTTAGGCGATAAATCCCAATTTCACTTTGATTGTGGGTTCGATTCTCATAGCATTGTCTGGAGTGATGGGTTCTCACATGGTCTTCATATTGTCATTTTTCAAAAACTATATAATTTTATAAATTCCAAAAAAAGAGATAAATTCCTCAAAAATAACCATTACCTAATTTGTCCTTAAATGTTATCTAATACCTTTCAATTTTTACCCCAAAATGTATTAACCATTTATCAACCTTAAAATAAATATGAGTTTGTATAATATGCTAACCATTATGGTTATGTCACTTAAGATTAAATAACATGATAAACTCTAAAGTCAACTAAACTGACCTCTGATACCAACTATAAGGACCCGACCATAAACATTTCACAATCTTGAGTTAAATCAAGAATACACATTGAAGATCTTTTCCAGTTTAGTGTTTCAGATAATTAGGATATTACAATTACATATCAACTTGAATATTACAAGAAGACACTATTACTCGGTATCCTTTTTTTATAAAATAAAAATGCTTAAAAAGAAACATGTCCAGTTCCATGTTTTAGACCACATGAGTTTTCCTTGGTCACATCCTTGTCCCTATTCCACTTCATGTCCTGTGAAAAACATTTCAAAAAAATGGGATAAAAAAAGCTCCGTAAGTTATACAAATAAGAAGGAAAACTATTAGTTTTCCAAAACAAAAAGTAAACCACAAATATTTTATCATAACTTATACTTTTCACCTTTATGAAGTAGTAAATACTCTTCTCTGAATAAAATATCATTGTTTAACATTTTGTAACCAAAATATTATCATAAAACCCATATAAATCACACATAACATATATATTTTACTTGGGAAATAAGCATACATAAATGGAATAACTTTACGGTCTACTTCCACACATATCACTAAATGGAATAGCCATATGGCCGACTTCCATACCCAATGCATTGGAGGTTATAATGTAACCACCCATCCTGGTTAATCACGACACCACCTTTCATTTGTTTTATCACGTAACCACCCTTCAAATGTCCAAGTACCATTATAAATTCATAAAAAATAAAATATTTCAAATATAAATATTTCACTAATTATAAGGCCCCAGCCTTAAACCTTACTTAATCTTGAGTTATTACAAGATTACACATTGATGATCTTTTTAGGTTTAGAGTTTTAGAGATTTAGATCATGAAACTTGCATTACATTCCACATTTAAACAAAGTGGTTACATAAAAGACAATATTTATTCTTCCCATCAACAGAAACATATTTAACATAAAACACGGATTCTTTCTTGAAACATCCTTGACACTATCATCACATCATGTACCTTTACCTTGACCTGTGAAAATCATTTCAAAAACCTGGGATGAGCATAAAAAGCTCAGTAAGGGTTATAAAAATATGGAAAGGAAACAGGAGTTCATATATACATAAGAATTAAATCATACTTTACCCATAAAACATATGCACTTTAACATACCTCATCAAACCATGAATAAATCATAGAAATAATAAGACATAAAGGTAACTTGAGGCATTCATAACATTCTTACGTAGGTAGAAACCCTCTTGGTTACGTTTGGAATACCCATCACAGTATATTCCCTAAATCTCTTTGGAGAAACCATAACATTTCACTCCTTCGCGTTACCCAATGCATTGGAGAGCTATATCGGGCTCACCCGCCCTTAGTTTATCACGGAACCACCCGTTTTCATAACAATGCCCAAGAACCATAAAATAAATGTATCACATAAAACATGCATAATGGAAATATAACATTTCCACATTTCAATCACAATATAACATTTTAGGATATTGAAATAATGAATCCATTAAAAAAACCATTTTCAAAACCATTTAAAACATTTAATAAAGAGATTTTTGAATCAAAGAGTACCATACCACCTTGAAGCATTTAAAATTTTAAACCATTAATATCCATATAGATAAATCCTTAAAACCATTTTTAAAACATGGTTATTAATAAGAACAAATCATTAAAACATTTAAAGCGATATTTTGGTTAAAGGGTTTTTACCAAAATTAGAGACACTTGAATACAATAATTGAGGAATAACATTTAATCAGAACTTTATAATATCAGGAGAATAAATGGATTCATGATATAATATTCCCAAGGACAGTATATACACCATATAAGAGTGAATTGGTGCATAACAACAATGAAGTCTCAATAGAGATGTAAAATGTGATGAAATCCATTATAAAGAAGGTATCCTTAAATTAAGGATAAATCAATCTCAAAATTATGTGTGACAAATATAAATACACCCAATATAATGGGATATTAAGTGTAAAACAATAAAAGGTCATTCACACATATTCAATGGATGACATATTCAATAACTACATGTTGAACCCAAAGAAATCGAAATTGGGTTAAAAAGTTCCCTTGGTAAAATTCGACAGCCTAACGGCGTCACATCAAAATTCAGAAAATCATTTGATGAGAGAGTTAATGGTGTCTCATCACTTGGACATAAAATTTACATCAATAAGGATATAGAAGAACATATCCCAACATAAAAAGATGTAAATTAAAAGACATAACAAAAGAAGTCTTTTAAAAAGAGGAGGGTGAAAGGTCCCCTGCCGAGTTGGGTAACTTTCAAAACGTACACCCCATGGAAGAAGGGTCATACAATGAAGATGTAAATACCCATAAATGATATTATACTACAAAAAGTGTATAATAATGGGAAGTACATACACCACTCAATGGAAATTGTGGCAAATGTAACATAAATCTCATGGGAATAAAGGTGAGATGAAAAAACCCTTATGAAAACTCGGTAGCCTAACGGCGCCACTTAAAATTTCCAAAAATGGATTTATGAGATCAAATAGGGTCTCTCATTATTTTAAAATAAATTGTACGGAAAGAGTAATATAAAAGAACATCCCCTATCATAACAAAGAGGAGCTTAAAAGAAGTGACATAAAGGAGAGTACTTAAAAAGAAAGAGAGAGGTTAGATCTCTTACGAAAATTCGGCAGCCTAACGGCGCCACTCAAAACTTCCAAAATGGATTGATGAGAGAGAATAGGGTCTCTCATCATATGAAAAATAAAAATTACAGTAAGGTTAATATAAAAGAACATCCCAATAACAAGAAAGATGATCTTTAAAAGGAATAACATAAAAGAGTGTACATAAAAAGAAAGAGAGGAGTAGGATCCCTTACGTCAGGTCCGACTTGACTCGATCATTCTTTAACGTCCTGAATAATAATCTTGAGTTAATTTACACTTTATTAAGAACCTTTTTCTAGTTCATTATTCCTTTTATATCACTTATTTCCATGTTATAAACATTATTTAATCATTTAAGTTAATAATGTTTGTTTTGTCGATATTTGGTTCTTAAGTCGAAAGTGGACTTCTTACAATTACATGTTGTTCGTGTGGTCAAATGTTCATTATATCCAGAATTATATTCATGATTTGGATATCGTATATATCATATATATCCAGAATATACATGTATTTATAATATTACATAATCATTTAAAGGTAAGAAATGAAATGCACCGTTCATGGAGACGGTAAGCCGTACGTACGCATGAACGCTACTTACATTTCTATGTCATATTAATGGAATTAAAACTAAATGATAGGTATGTATATTTTAATTACAGAATTATATTCATCATTTAGATGTATCATTCATCATATATATCCATTATATACATGTACTTATAATAGTACATTACATTTGTGGATAATAAATGAAATGAACCGTTGATGGAGACGGTAAGCCGTACGTACGCATGAACGCTACTTTCATTTCTATTTCATATTTTTATGGAATGGAATAATAATGATATAGAGGTATATTATAATTACAGTATAAAATCATATATAATAACTTTAAATACATCCTTTATACATCCCACATATGACATTAATGAATCACATCACTTTGAGGGGGTGGTAGTCTGCACTTCCTTAAATGAAGATATCGCATTTACCCATAATGGAAACCATAAAGGTATGCCCAAAATGAAAAATACAGAAGCTTAAGGAAAACATGAACATATTATATATCATATATAAAAATAGTGTCATCTTAATGGCCACCTTTTAAGGTGTTAAAAGAATGTTGAACAATCATCGTTTCGGGAGGCCGAAATTCTCCATCCACGGAAACAGTATGTTCTTTAACCATTAGATGTAGGTGTGTGAAAGTGTAGCTCGAATAATTCTTATAAAAACGTCATAGTATATTTATGATACTGGATTTGTTACAAAAGAAATGAATAAAAAGAGTTTAGGCGGTCGGAGAAGCAAAATAAAACAAAAGGACTCAAGTGAAGACATTACCTTAAAATCGGGTAACTCACTTTGGTTTGAGCTCAAAGGCTTCCTTGGGAAGACTTCTGCCCAAAGTGAGGATTCAAGGAGTAAGAGAGGTAAGTGGAGAGACAAAATGGGCAGAGTTTGTCCTAGCCAAAGGCTTTGGGAGTATGGTTAAGGAGGTATAGGTGGGGGCCTTTTATAAGAGGAGAGGAGGGGCACTCTTGGAAGGTAAAAAAAAGTCACTTTATTTTAAAATGGTATTCGGATTTAAGAGGTCCCACATTGATGTGATTCGAGTATAAGGTGATAAGGGTTCTAAATCCACTCATCCAATAGGTTTTGAACATGTTTAGGTCTTAGATATTACATTATCTTTCCATTTTATTTAAATTGTTAAATAATGAGGTCATCGCTGCATCATCATGATGTCATAAATAATTTAATAGATTTAATGTCTAAAAAATATAAAAAAACTACTATGATGTAGGAAATATTTTTAGATTTCCAATGAATATTTATAGTAAAAAATCTGATTTGTATAACCCCATCTAAAAATTGTTTTTGTAAAACATTTCATGCTTGTCTCATTTTTACTTTAACTTTAAATAAAAAGATATTAATGTCATTTTCCAACCAAAGTGGCTTCATGGGCTCCCCAAGTTGACCCATGGGTTTTCTTGGTCGGCAATGACACATAAAATGAGGTTAGGACATGTGTCAAGTTCATTTCATATTATTAAAACATTATTTTTACCTTAAACTACACTAATTACCTCTAATCGCGATTAAAAACTTAATAAGATACTATTCACCAAAAAATTATTTTTATCCCATTGAACCACATTTTACTTCTTAATGACAACCATGTATGTCGGATTTTTGAAATTCAAAACACAAAGATGGCAGAATTTCATTTAAACGGAAAAATCGGTTTTTATAAGTACCAATTAGTGGTTTCACTATTCATCAAAAATTGAAGTTTTTCAGAAAAATCCCAAAAAATCACCCTAAGATATATTTGATATTCCAAATTCAAAAATGAAGTCTATTTTACAAAATTCAAAACATATAAGTCACATTAATTAATTTAATAATTAATTCCCGCTGTCAGAGCAAATAGCGTGTTTTTATGAAACAATAAGTATCAAAAGATTGACACTAGTTTAAGTCTGATTTCAAAGTGAAATTAATTCCAATGACCACTATTGGATTTAATGGTAATAATATATTCTAATTTCACTTTAAAACCAATTCAAAAGATAATATAATCATATAAATAAATTAGATTAAAAAGAGGTTTTGAATTAAAATACAAGATTTTACACTATTCATTAAAAAATGAACTTTATCGGAAAGATACCAAAAATTTACACAAAGTAAATTTTGATGTCCCAATTCTTAAGAACAGTTTTATTTGGTCCAAAAGGATGTATAAGAGTGAACAAAACTATATTTAATGACGGTTCTCCATCAAAAGGCGATAAGTGAACCTTTAGTGAAAACTAGGGCATATACGCCTAAAATTGAATTCTTTCCGTATTTTATGCCTTTATCTTTTATTGGATAAATGTAAAAACATTTAAAAACATGTATAATCATATTTTAGTTATTTCTATCCATTACGTCCAATACAACGACTACATGTTAACTACCATTTAAAATAATATTATTTTATTATTAGAGTGCAACGTAAGATTCCCAAGAAACTCGTTGTTGCGTGTTGGGTACGCCATCAAGCATAGCGTCCCCTTTAAAGTCATATTAATATTTTATTCACAAATATGGATAAATATGAAAATTTCATATTCTTTATTTACCTGGGGTGTTACACTAATAGCATTTCCACATTGTAATTAAAATATATCATTTTAGGATATTAATATAATCAATGCCTAACCAAACTATTTTCAAAACCATTTAAAATTTTAATAAAGATGTTTTTTAATAAACGTGTTCCATACCACTTTGAAATTTTTAAAACATTAATTTACATAAAAATAAATACTAGAAACCATTTTGAAAACATGGAAATTAATGATAAATATTTATAATAATAAATCTTTAAAATAATATTTTAGTGTAAGAGTTCTCAACCAAATGAGATATTCTTGAATACAAATAATTTAGGATTAAAATTCAACAAAAAATTTATAATATAATAATAATAAAGGTATTCATGATATAATATGCCAGAGGACAATATATAAACCATATAAAAAGTGAATTAGTTCATAACAATAATGAAGTCTCAATGGAATGTAATTTGAGATGAAATCCCTTATATTGATGGTATCCTTGGATTAAGGATAAATCAATTACATAATTATGTGTGAAAAATATAAATACCATAAATAGGTTTGGATATTCAGTGTAAAACAATCATAGGTCATTCACATATATTCATAGCATGACATAATCAAGAAATATAATTTTAACCCAAACAATTGAAATTGGGTTAAGAAGTTCCCTTACAGAAATTTGAGAGCCTAACGACGTCACTTTAAATTTAAAAAAATGAGTTGATGAGAGAAAAAAGGGTGTATCATCACTTGGACATAAAATTTATATCAATAAGGATATTTAAGAACATATCCAATATAATAATATGTAATTTAAAATACATAACAAAAAGAAGTCTTTTAAAAGGAGGAGGGTGAAAGATTCCTTTACCGATTTAGTAACTTACAAATCATACACCCCATGAAAGAAATATCATAAAATGGGGATATAAATACCCTTAATTTAAATTATATTACACAAATAATACAAACATGTGTAGTACATACAACACAAAAATGTAAATAGTGGCAAATATAGCATTAATCTCACAGGAATAAAAAGTGGGATGAAAACCTCTTACCACATTGTAATCAAACGAGTCGTATAAACAAAAGTTAATGAAAAAAAATGAATCACATAATACCATGAATATAAAGTTAATAAATATAATATATATAAATTTCAGTACACAATACATTACATGCAATAAATAAGTGGAGAACAATGGATTCTAACAGAATAAAAAGTGAGATAGGAAACCCCTACCTCCTGTCTTCCTTGACCCGTTCGTTCTTTAATATTATGAATAATAAGGTAAAGTTAATTTAAACATGCACAAGAACATTTTTAATGTTTATTATTCCTTTTATATCACTTATTACCATGTTATAAACTTTATGTAACCATTTTAGTTTATAATGGTCGTTTTGTCGATATTTGGTACTTGAGTCAAAAATGAACTTCTTATAATTACAAGTTGTTCATGTGGTCAACATTAAATAATCTCCAGAATGATATTCATGATTTAGATATCATATATATCATATATATCTTGTATATATAAGTATTTATAATAGTACATAACATTTAGAGATAAGAAATGAATTGCATTGTTCATGGAGATTGTAAGTCGTACGTACGCTTGAACACTACTTTCCTATCTATTTCATATTTTAATGGGATGAAAAATTAATTATACATAGTTATATTATATATCATGTATAATATAATATATAATTTCAGTAACTCCATCCTTTATATGTTCCACATATGGTATTAATGAGTCATAACACTTTGAGGGGGCGGTAGTCCGCACTTTCTCAAATTAAATTATCCCGTTTACACATAATGGAAACAATAAAGTTATGATATAAATGAAAAATACAGAATCATAGAGGCAATATAAATATAATATATATCAAATATAAATAATGGTCCATCATAATGGCCACCATGAGATGCAATTGTAGATAATTGAAAAATCATCGTTTTGCGAGGCAGTAGTTTGACGTCCACAGAAACAGTATGTTCTTTACCCATTAGATGGAGGTGTGCTTAAGTATATTTTGAATCCTTATCATAAAAAACCTAGTATATTTATGATTCTATTTTTTTATAAAATAAATTTATAAAAATATTTTAGGGGGTTGGACAAGAAAAATAAAAGAAATGAAATTAAAAGAAGACATTACCTTTAATCGGGTGTCTACCTTTTGTTTGAACCAAAAGGATTACTTGATGTTCCTTATTCATAAGGTAGGGCTTTTAGAAGGAGGATACAGATGTGGGGATATTATTTAGGCAATTTTCGGATGATCTAAAAGGCTTGAGATGTGTGAGGAATGGGTTAGAAGTGGTGTCCTTTTATAAGGGGGAGGAGGCACTCTTTAGGAAAGTTTGAAACAATTAATTTATTATAAACATATCTTCAGTTTTAAAACGTCCAAAACTCATTAAATTCTAATAAAAGATGAATAATGTTCTAAATAAAATCATCTAATAATAATTGGATAGGTTTGTGATATTTGTTTAGTATTTATAATCTTATTTATTTAAATCATTCATTACTGAGGTAAACGCTGCATCATTATTGTGTCATAAATAATTTTATTTATTTGACATCTAAAAATCATTAAAAAAAATACCTTGATGTAGGAAATCGTTTTATATTTCAAATTAATATTTATATTCGAATAGAAAACTTATATAAAACCATGTAAAAATTTATTTACTAAACGATATTTCTTTATGTCATTTTTTCTTTACTTTAAGTTAATTAAAATAAAGTGTCATTATCACTCCCAAGTGGTTCCATGGGGTCCCAAAATCGACCCAAGGATTCCCATGGTCAGAAATGAATCATCCAATAGGATTATGATACATTTTACGGTAATTTTATATTAGTATAATAATATTGTTTTACCTTATTTACAAGATTTACCCTTTAACCATGGTAAATTATTTTTTTCTAAAGTAATATTCATAATGTCTAAAAAATAAAAGTTACTTATTTAAAAAATTTGGAAATCCTGATTAAAAATATGGAATCCATTTATTCTAATTCAAAACAATGAAGTGGTAGAAATTAATTTAAGATTAATTCCCACTGTCAAAATAAAAGGTGGGTTTTTAAGAAATATTAACTATCAAAAGATTGACACTTATTTATGTCCAATTTAAAAAGTCAAATTACATAAAATGACCAACATTGGATTAAATATTAAAAACATAATATAATTACATTTTAAAAACTATTTAAAAGATAATATTACCTTATAAATAAATTAGATTAAAGGCAGTTTTGAATTAAAATACAGTATTTTTCACTATTCATTAAAAACGAAATTTTATCAGAAAAATACCATAATTTCATGGAAAGTAAATTTTGTTGTCCTGATTCTAAAAAAAATTAGTTTTTCAAATAGAACATATAAAAGTGTCCAAAATTTTATTTAAATATGTTTCACCATCAAAAGGCACTAAGTCGACCTTTTAATGAATATTATTGTATTTATGATTAAAATCAGATTATTTCTTATTTTAAGCCTCTAAAATTTATTGGGAAAATGTAAAAAAAATTTAATTACATATATATTTATATTGTAGTATTTTTGGTCTATTCTGACCAATAAAATGGCTAGGCGTTAACTACCATTAAAAATATTAATATACTATTGTTTTTTAGTATGACTCAGCATTGTGTGCAACAAAAGCCTTCAGAAAACTCTATTGTTGTGTGTCAAGTACGCCCTTGAATATAAAAACCCCTTTAAAATAAAATTAATATTTAATTCAAAAATATTAATAAATATTAAAATGTCATATTCTTTAATTTCCTAGGATGTTACAATAGTAAGATAAGACTTCTTATAGGTATAAAATTTTGGATACCAAGTAATATCTTGAAAGTCATGGATACATTAGATCATGTGTGTAGATATACATTAAAGGTATGGTTTTAATAAATATCATTTAAAATGGTATTTTTTTCATGACCTATGATCCATATATTTTTAAAACTTCATTTGTATTTTTTTTTGAATTTGATTTGATATAGTTTTATTAATTTTAATGCTTCATTGTTTTAAATCTCCAATTATTGTATACAATACTATTAATTTTATTTTTGAAATGAAAACTATATTCATTATATTATCAGTTTTTAGTTACATAGATTTATGATCTTATTGATAAATAGAAAAACTGATCATTCCTTCATTTCTTTCGTAGTATGAAATTTTTATTATCATAATAAATGAAGAAGGTTAATATTGTATGATTTTTTAGAAGTACAATTCACCCCATTTTATATTTTTTCACAATCACAAACAAAACTAATTGGTGTCAGAACTAATATTTACCTTCTTACTCCAATTTTATTTTAGGTAAACTGTATTTTTTCTATTTTAGGTATCTATTCATAATTTCAAATTAGTTTAACTACACTAACCATGCTTATATAGGGAAAATATTTTATGATAGCATGAGTTTTCGATTGAACACTCAGAAATTTAAATCCTTCTAGGCCACCTATTTTTAATAGAGATTATTAATATTACTATTTTGATTATATGGAATCATAGGTTCATAATATTGGATAGTCCAACATTATCATGCTGATGGGAAACTAAAATTCTCTAGATAGGGACGTTGATAAATTTTATTATGATGAAAAATAGAAATATTGCGTAAACCATAATGTTTGTAATATGTTATTATATTACATGTCTATAAATATCTACATTCAGATATCTTCACCTAAAATGAAAAATTAAATTTTATATAAGATCAAGATAAAAAAATTGAACTACCAATGTTATTGAAAATCAAAAATCATTAATTAGATATCAATATTAATTTTTTTATTTTCTTCTTGGAGAATCTACAATATGGATGAATCGATTCATAACGAAAATAGTTGATAGTTTGCAATCATTGGGATAAATATAATTATCATAAGATCAAATCATTGAATTTATTATTGTTATTATTCTTAAAGAGTGGCATCCTTTGAGGGAATTTTTTTATGATTCATTGAATTTAACAATGTTATGTCTAGATGACTTTTTTGGAACATTGATTCAAAATGAGAGCATACTAAAATGATACACTGAAAATGATTAAAGGAAAAATGTTGTAGCCTTTTATTTTACATTAGGAATTAATAATTACAATACTTTTAATACATGTGAAAAAATCTATAATATATTATTTCAAAGAGAAAAAGTAATAATTCAAGTCCATGTGATTCAGAAGATACAAATAATTAACTTCAACAAATTGATAGATGGATGAATAAGCTTGTAAGAAAATCGAGCATTTGAAATGATTATTATAATGAAAAGAAAGATAATAAATATCTAAAAAAATTATATTTTTAGTAGTTATACATTGTGAATATAAGAGGAAATGTCATAACAGGCTTGATTTTTATAAAATAAGGAAGATAACTAGAAATCTAAAAAGGTATAAAAAAATTAAGGGAAAGAGGAACCTAGAATCATTAGATATTTCTAGTTATAGAAAATTTGACACATATTTTGATTTTCAATTGGATGATAGAATGTTATTGGATTTTATTTAAACATTCCAATGACTAAAACGTTCTTCATTGGAAAGGTAAAATTATAATCCCTTACAAATTTTAGTCCTGATTCAAAACTTACATACACTACTAAACATGATTATTCAACTTCCTCAAATGAAAAAAATATAATTCATATATTTTTTAAAAATATGATTCAATATAAGTGGAAGTATCTTTACCTTCTATAACTGAAATATAGATATATTATAATCATCTGAGTCATGAAAATTGCAAGTTGAGAAATAATTATTAATTATGTGAAGATAAAATTATTAAATACAATAAAATAATTTATAAATTAAATATAGAAATTTAAAAACATTCAAATTATGTAGATTCAAAAACTAGTTATTCACATCAAATGTCAATAGATCAAAAATCAATTGATTGAAATTTTATGATATATTTCAGTTGATCATAATTTCACTTCTGATAATTTGGTTGATCCAAAATTCAATAACGTCATTCAGAATATAGTTATTTAACTTTTATCATAATAATAATGTTTAACTAATATTTCATTTAATTTTACATGTATAAAATATATTTTTTAGAAAATTTATAACAAAATAATACCCTTTAGAAAATAAAATTTAAAGGTGCTTCCTTTTGATAAACCATCATTTCAATCAAATTATAATGAACCTAAATTCCCATGTTTTTTCATTTAAATTTCAATGAGGATTTCACTTGAGTAAATATTTTCTTTTAAATAATTTTCAATATTTTTTTCAAATAGATTTTATTTTTGAATATTAGAAGTTGTATAAAAAATGGTTGGATAGATGGGTTTCCCAAAACAAATATTTTCTATTGTAACTGAACCCAAATAAGTTTGGGTACTAAGAACATAATTTCACCTATCTTAGAAAAACAATATTGATTATAATCATCATGAAAAAATGGTACATCGATAGTGGTTGTTCCCAACCTATTACTTGAGAAAAGTTAAACTACTAAGATATCAGTAAGTCAAAATGAAGAAAAGTTAATTTTGGGGATGTTGCACTGGGTGAAATTATCAGAATTGGTAACATTTTATTTCTCGTAGAATCACTTATTTCAAATGTTTTATATATTTTAGGACTTAAGAACCTTAAAATAATAATTCATTTATGTGATGAGATATATCTTGTCACTATTAGGAATGGAAAATGTATTGTAAAATGTTAAGAATGTGATTTACTTATATATATCAATAGGTATGAAATTGTTTACAATCTCAACTTATAATAATTATGTAATTATAATTTCCCTTATTTAAGTGAAACCAAATACTTATATATAGGTTATGGAATAGGAGGTTAAGACATTATCACATTAAGACTTTAACTAAAATTTCATGGAAATGAAATGTTAGGGATCTACCAGAACATATATTTAATTCATTAAGATTTATTGATCCTTATCAACATAAAAAGAAACATAATTGATTCTTTGAATAGAAAAGTGATGTTTTGAAAACCAAAACATTATAGCTTGTGTGCATGGATATTTTTTTGTCTCACAGAAAATGATAAGTATTGAAGTTAAATAATTGGTATATGTCTTGTATTATTATTACACTATAATTACTTTGTTTTATTTTCTGACTCGAAAATATGAATATTTTTTACTTTTAATGTTTCTTGTGCTTTTGATAAAATAGATAAAATATAACCTTTTTTCAATCTACAGTTATCACAGTGGTATTTTTTAAAATTATGACTATGACTTCTTTATAGTAAAAAGTTTATTAATCATAAATTTTCTACACCTAAAACACCTGATAAAAATGGTATAGTTGAAAGAAGAAATAAAAATCATTAATAATTTACTAAAATCATGGTAAGTGGGTATTTTGTTGCTTTAAAATATTGGGCTGATCCTTTTAGTACTTTTTATTATATATTAAATTTTGTTTTACTTAGACCATTTATTAATAAATCCCTATATTAGTTTTAGACTAGAATAAGTCTAAAAATTTATTACTATAGAGTTTTTCAAAGCCATGAATTCATGTTGAAAAATAATGATCAATTCCATTAATTTGATTCCAAAACCGATATTGGAATTTCTATGGGTTTCTCCGCAAATACTAAGGCTTATAAAGTTTTTAATAAAATCCCAAATATTTTTATGGAATAGTTTCATGTAATTTTTGATGAAGCAAATCCTTTGGTTAATTTAAATCCATAGTAATTTCAAAATAAAAATGATGTTTTTGAAATTCTTATTTACTTATCATAAGATAATGTAAAAATACCTATTATAAATCCTCTATAATATATACAAAGGTATTTGAAATATAAATAATCTACTTTAATATATTATATACTTATCATTAAAGAATAGAATCTTACCACTTTACCATGAAAATTAAGAGATCTTAATCAATCATCATTATCACCATATTGTAGTAGTTGTAATTAAACCAGTTAAAACTATATGTTCTATAAAAATTCATTGTGACAATCAATCTTTGATATAATAATTTTATCTAAAAAAAATATTATAATATAGGTAATGAAAGTTGGATATTTTTTAATTAATAGGATCTCAAAGTATTTTAATGGAACCAATATTGTTCCGTATATGAACAAACTATAGATTTGAAATTAGTGTGAGAAAAATGTAAACATTAATAGAAATAAATAAATAATTTTTACTATTGGTTATTTTCAAGAAAAAGGAATATATTGTGGTGAAATGTTTTCTCTAATAGCTAGATTTTGATCTAATAGAATATTATTATCCTTTGAAACTCATATAATATTAACATTAATTCAAATGTATGTGAAAATTATTTTAACTAACATATATATTAATTCAGAAGTTTATATTAAACAACCCAATGGGTTTTGATTATATTTTTTATAAGAAAAGTATTTAAAAATAAGTAATCCCTATATAGACTTATGAAAGAACCAATAACATGGTATGAAATCCTTTACAGATATTTACATCAAAATATATTATTTATAGTAATTTTTTATCCAAATATTTTCATATGCCAAATTTTCAAAAATATGTTTTAAAATATTAGATGATGACATAATTTTGAGTTAAAAAAATAAATATCTTTCATAAATAAATTATAAACTTATTCAAAATTAGTTTGATATGAACATATTGGGAGAACTAATCCTTTTTTCCTTTAGTTTTATATTTCTCAAAAACCAAAAGGAAATATTTTTACTCAAAATTAATATGTTAAATATCTAATAAAATTATATGGTTTTAAAAATTAAAAACTTATTTGTACATAGGTTGTAAAAATTATCCATCTTGATATATATTATGTTGGAAAATTAGAAGATGAGATACTTTATTGAAGTATGATCATAAGTTTATAATATCTTATTTCAAGTTTACTAGGAATATTTTATTTAGTATGTTTGTGTGTGATATTTCAAGTTAATCTGAAATAATCTCAATTGAATGTGGTAAAAACATTTTTGGATAGATTAAAGGTACTATATAACATTGATTATTCTATTATTATGAAAATGATTTTGTTTTAAGAAGATAGATAAATGTTGACTTTGGAGGTTGTATATTTCTTAGGAAATAGACTTTAAGAAAATTGCATTTCAAAAGTGAAGATTTAATCTTTTTGTCTAGTATTAAATAAAATACTATTGATCTTTCCACTAATAAAGAATAATATGTATCTTCTGAATGAAATTTTGCTCATGTTTTGTGTATGCAACACACACTCATGGATTTTTTATTGATTTTTACTCAAACTCCAATGCTTTGTGATAATTCTTGTAAAATTTTGTTACCTTTAAACCCATAAAATCACTCATGGAATGAGAACATAGATTTTAGACATCATCTTCTTAGGGATCACCCATAAGAAGGTGATATAATTCTTGGATTAATTGAAAAAAATAGATTTCTAATATTTTAAAAAACAATTACTTCTAATTGATTATAATTTATTAAATAGAAGTTGGAAATAATCATTTTATAGTGATATTCAATCCAAAACTTATTTCATTTATATCCTTGTATTGGAAACTCCTCTTGGAAAAAGCTATATTTTTTTTCTAAATTATTAGAATTTTAAATTTTTGATTTTTTATACTAAATTTCAAAATAAATATTCGAATTTAAAAATAGTTTTTAATTTAATTCAATATAATTTTCGAAATCATTCATATTTTAAAAATCTCTCTGAAATTCCTTATCTATTTGATTTTAAAAATATATCTAATTTTTAAAATCAATCAAATTTTTAAATCTATATAATTTCCTTTAACTATATTTCAAACTTAATTGTTTTCAAATGTATGGTTTTTCAAAACATTTCTATAAATTATTTATATATTTTTTTAATCTTCTGTAGAACCATACATAAAAGTGTAAGATCATACAATATTTTTGGAAGACAACTCCAGGAAGGCTTAACCACTTTATATATATCTTTCACTAATTAATTTCATTTACTATTTAATTTTAATGGTGGTTTCTAGATTTTTTAAAATCAATTACTTATTTAATGGAATCTTACATTTCCTTTTTAAAAAGGTAATTTTTTTCAAATATATTATGAATATTTTCTAAGTATAATATATATAAAATATGTTTTGGGGTTTCATTTAATGATAAATACTTCTAAACCACTGATATATAATGCAAGAATGTTCATATTATAGAAATAAAGATTTCTTATATATGGACATCAATATCAAGAGTCATTATCTAAACTATCTTTCTACCATTAAATTTCTACTAAAATGTATCTTATCATTAGTATATTTCAAAAGAATATATGATATGTATCATTCCATGATATATTAACAGTTTTAGATATATCAGGGGCAGTTTTTATTCTCTTTGGTAAAGAAGGTGATATTCAACATCTGATAATTCAGATTCATATCTTGGATTATATAGAGATTATTTATGAGATCCATAAGATTAGTGGAGAAAGTGAAATTGAACATGAAGAAACTTTATAGTCATATCTTGTTTGATCGGAAAGAATTCAAAAACAAATAATTCGTGTATTAAAATTAGATAACATCATCCAAGATATAATAGTTTTAAATAAATATATATTAAGATATTATTATGTTCCAAAGGAATCCAAAAAACATGATCAAAAAAAATTTCAAGTATAATTATATTTTAAATTTCTGAATGTTTTTATCCGCTTCTTCCTTTTATATTTCTATTTGAAAATCCAAAAGGATGATAATGTTTTTGATGATTTTTTTCTATTTTTATTACATATAAATCATATATTTTTGGAATACACTTTAGAAAAATTTATTTCAATATGTCTATATTCATTTAATTCAAATATTTACAAAAAATAACATATTACTAGAATATTTCATTCTCTCTGTTCAAATTTATTTTAAAAGGGGATAAAGTTATTTTCTAATTTAATTATATGATTAAAGTGGGAATATTTTTATTACTTTATCATATATATTCTATTTATATCTCTATAAAGAATATTATTATGGATTTTTATCTTTTTATAATGAATTTTTTTGTATTTTTGGTTCTAAAAAAGAGAGAGAAAACAAAAGGAACAAAAAATACACATCATAAAGACCAAGGAGATATCCTTTTAAATCCAGTTTCCTCATTCAAATTTTATTAGTTGTTTTTTTCTTTTCAAAAGGGGGATATCTTTTGAGATTTTCACCAACCACATTATTTATTTTTTAAATCATAGTACACTTGATATGAAAATGATCTAACATATTTTTTCTATTTGTGTTCTTATTTTTGTTCATAATGAACATTCAGAAAATTATTCATGGAATACCATAAAAATATAATTTATGAAACTGTAGTGATATGATGTTATAATGATATATTACATTCATATGATTTAGAAAACACAGTATTGGATCAGATCTAACCCACCAGTAGATGATGAATCATACTGAGGTCATCTCAAGAACATATTACTGATGGAGTTATAATTGATCTCATTTTTTGCTGAATTTGACTATTGGATTTTGTCACAATGTTTCCTATAAATAGAGCCACACCACTAGATTCATTAGTACATTAATAATGATTCATAAGAGATTTTAAATGTTTATTTTCATCTATAATCATTTAATTTTCATATCACATTTAGCAACTATGATGAATGTAATTTACCCTTCTTAGTGATTCAGATAAGACATATAATTTTGTTGAGGTGAATCCTTATAAAGATATTTGTTTAAGGATATAATTTTCTTCTAATAAATTGTGATTGAGGGATTTTTTTTGGAAATGATGTTAGTGCTCATGTAATTCCACTGTGAAGTTTTTATCTTATCAACAGGTAAATTTGATGGATTTTGAGCATAGGAAGATAAACCCTCTTATAGGTATAAAAAAGGAGACCTTTAATCATTTTTATATACATAGATACCTCAGATCATTTTTTTATCTCTATGATTCACATTGGTATAAAATTTTGTTTTAATAAGTATCCTTTGAAGGTGTATTTGGATTACTAAATGTTACTGGATATTTTTTTAAACATATACTGTATCATTTTCCTAATTTTGGTTTATATATTTCATATAGTTTAAATGATATATTATATTAACTCTTTTATCATTATTCCAAAATACTTATCATATTATTATTTCTTTGAAAATATTATTTTAATATAGTATCTAGTTTTATTTACTTTTATTAGGGATCTTATTTTTAATTTGAAAAAGTTAGCAATCATTGATTCCATCAATAGCATAAAAAAATATAATATCTTTATACAAGAAGTGGTTTAAAATTTTATATTTTTTAAACATTATATCCACCTCACATGTATTTTATTCACCAATACACCCACATAAAATCTCTTGTATTTTTCGATTTCAAAAGAAAATATCTTATTGAACACTTATGATATATAATGTAGAGAAGGACGATGAGGCTGGAGAGCATGAGATAAAAATGAATAAATTTCTTCTCTAAATATGAAGAATATAATTATAAGGAAAACATGTAATTAATTCCACAAACCAGTGATGTACATTATATGTAATATACTTCTTCTAAATATAAATCTGAAAACTACTCTTATGATAAATTAAATGATCTATGTTCTATATTATAGTTCCACTATGTTTCTTTAATGTAAAATGAAGTGTATCTAAATAAATCATATTATATTCTTGTCAATGAAAACAAATTCAAAAAAATGATTTCTGAATTAAAAGCTAAATAAAATGAGTAGGATTATTGTTGTGCTATTCATGGTAGGAATATAAAATAATTAAAGGATGGAGTTAAAAATCTAAAGGATTTTTATTAAATTTTTACAAAGTGGGAATATTTATAAAAAATACTTAGTAAGAATAAATCTAATAAACAAAAATATTTAAGAGGAACTGATGGAGAGAAAATTAATTTTTATAAAAATTATGTTACACGTAGTTAAAAAATTGAATTTTTTGTAATATAACATGCTTTCATTTTGGAAGAATGATCATTTTTCGAATGAGTATTTCTTAATAAACCCATAGATGTGTAGAAAAAATAAGGATCATATTTCTCAAAAGTTATGTTGTTATAATTCTAATAATTCAGTACAATATTAGTATACATGGATTCGAAAAACATTAATAACTAACATAGTTGGGCCAAAGAGAATTTGGTTACCATAACATCTTTTTAGTTAATTTTTTTGTATAGAACAATAGAGAACAATAATAATATAATATTTTTTACGGATAGTGGTTGTTCAGGTCATATGAGTAGAAACTGTTTTTAACATTTACTCACTCTCTATGATTGATGGATGATATACCACATTTTGTGACAGTGCCAAAGGGAAGATAGTTGGTAGTGGATCTTTTATAGATCCCCAATAAATCATCATAAAAAAGAACTCTATCTTAAAGGCTTAAAGATAAACATAACAAGTATTTATAAACATTTCAATGAGGGATATATAGTTTATTTTTATAACAATGTGTGTTTACTTTTTGATGTTAAATTCTTAATGTTTAAGACACAAAAAACTAATAATTCCAATACCTTAGATCATCATTATTTGTATGGATAAAAAGTAAATTTTTTAATTTTTTAAATAAATGAATCACAAAGTTGTAATATAAGGCATAGAAAATGAAAATTTTCTTATCTAATAAATTTTCAAAAATAAATTTAATTTCTGTTTTTCCTAACCATTAATATAATAAAAAGAAACAATGTGATTCAAGCCAAATGGGAAATAAAAACAAATCAACTATTTAAACTAATCAAAGTGGATAAAACCTGTAGACCCTTTTAAATTTTCCACATGTATTTGATCAACCTTTCTAGAAAATCATGCCTATGTTGTAAATACTTTATTTTTTTAATGACCATTCAATAATTAATTTTTAAGCATTAAAATTTAAACTTATTCTATATTTTTAAATTTTTAATATCTTATGAAGAATTAATTTGATACCAAAATTTCGACTTTGATGAGTGACCATGAAAGAGAATTTTAGAATTAGGGATTCAATTCATTTTTCTCAAAACATGGAATTAAACACACCTTTTTCAACCTTGAGAACAACTTAATGGAATAGTGTTTATGAAAAGAGTAATAAGACCTTGTAGGAAAATGCTTGAATAATTTTATGTGAGTATATCATGCCCCTCACTTCTAGGATGAATATATTATCATTGAATGTAATTTCATTAATATAGTTTTAATAAAATGTATCTGTAAGAAAAAATGCCATGAGTTATTGAATAATAGACAACCAAATGTTGGATAATTTAAATTTTTTAATGAAAAATGTATATCATGAACACAAAGAATAATCTTGATATGTTAGATCCAATGGATCATGAGGGAATCTTCCTTGGATAATTTACAACTTCTAAATCCTATTAGAATATTAATAATAATTCAATGGTATTTAAAGAATATATGTATGTAATATTCTATGAAAGTGATCATTTTGATCAAATAATAGTAAATTTGGTGTCATAAGTTATTTAATAGACAAACAAGCACATTAAACACTCTTTAATGACAAAAAGGATGATGATTTGGAATATGATCAAGAATAATTCATACTAGAGGGGATTTATTTTGAGAATGAAATTTTTTAATACTTAGAAAACCTAGAAATGTTTAAGACCACCCTCCATAAAATATTATATGAATCATAGATTTATGTTATAGAACTATTAAAAGTCTAGGAAACCTAGTTAAAATTTTTAAATTGATTTCCAAGATTAATGATAAAACCAAATAATAATCCCTAGATTATCAAAATTGGGTAGTATCTACTTAAGAAGAGATAAACTAGTTAAAATTTAATATGTTTTGATAATAATTTTATAGACCCTATGAAAATCCTATTTTTTAAATGAATGGGTATTTATTAATAATCATGATGATCATGGTGTGATCACTAGGAATAAGACTAGATTAGTTTTCCGATGTTTAAATTAGGAAGAATGAATATATTTTGTGGAAGATTTTCCCCCTATTATTATATTATATGCTATTATAATCATGTTATCATATTATTCTCATGTAAATTTTAAATTAAATCACATGGATTTTTAATATACTTTTCCAAATGAAATTTTAATGGATGAAGTCAATGTTGAACAACCTCCTAGTTTTCAATGTCTTCTTTTTAAAAACAAATTCAATCTTACTAGATATTTTTATAGTTCAAAACAAGTACATAGAGCTTTTTATCAAATATTATGTTCATTTAATTTATCAAATGTGTTTAATGTGAGATTTTGAAACCCTAGGATTATAATAAAACACCATCAAATGATTTTTCACTAGTAAAACAATACGTAGATAATATTATTTTTTGTTCAAAAAATAGATAGATCTGTAATATATTTTCAAAACTCAAGAAAAAAAGTTGTTAATGAATATCATGGGTAATATAAAAAATTTCCTAGGATTTTTAATTTTTCAAAAAAATTGGAAATAATTAAAATCAAATAAAATATATTCCTTATTTACATAAAATATTTGGACTATAATGTTACCTGAATTTTTCAACTTCTATGAGGTCCATTATTAAACTTGACTTTAATGGAGTTGGAAAACTATTTGATTAAAAACATTGTAGTGGAATAATATGGATCTTTATTTATCTTTATTCATGTTGACCATAATTTTTTTTTCAGTATGACATTGTG
Source organism: Viscum album (assembly GCA_963277665.1). Lineage (NCBI taxonomy): Eukaryota > Viridiplantae > Streptophyta > Magnoliopsida > Santalales > Viscaceae > Viscum > Viscum album. Next base: position 1,585,373,438 of record OY728121.1, on the reverse strand, counting down.
ATCAATTTCAATTAAACCTAAAGGAATCACATTTGGATGCAACTGATAGAATTTTAAGATTTTTTAAAGGGTCGATTTCATTGTATTTTTTATTTATAAACACTTATCTCTTTAATTTAATTTCATATTAAAATACTCATTTTAGTGGGTTAATAATATAATGAAATATTATCCTAGGAGCCTATAATTTTCGAGGAAAATCATTAGTTTCATGTTCTATTAAGAATCAAAATTTGGATTCATTGTCACCTAAATAAGCTGAATATGTTGATGTTTTTAGTTTTTATGCACAAGTATTGGGGACGAAACACACCCTAATGGAATTTGGAATTAACTTTGATCATATATCAATAAAATGTGAAAAACCAATTGCTGTCAACATTTTAAAAAATATAATAAACCATTCAATAAAAAAGAACATATATTTATGTAATGAAATCCTATGATATCACTAAAAAAGTATATTTATTGTCTAAACTCATTTGAAAAATAATTAATTAGTATACATTTATAATAAGCCACTACTTACTAGTCGATTTGATTTTATAAAATCTGAATTATAATTATTTTTAATTTCAAATTATTTCTTTTTAATAATATTTTTCATTAAAAAAAATATGGTTATTTTTTCATATTTAGGGTCACCATTTTGGTTTTCAACATGTCATAATGAAACAAATTTTTTTTTATTATGATAATTTTTAAATCATGCAATGTGACCATTTATCTACCTAGAATGGGAGAAACTAAATCAGTCTTGCAAGTGAGAATATCAAACCCTGTGAAACCTACAATCTCTCTTACTTAATTATCAAAACCTAATTTCCTTCAATCCTTAAACATATTTTCATCATCGTTCATTGATTATGGGAAAGAAGAATAATTATTAATGTGTTTCCAAAAGTATTTTAAATTGTCTAAGGTCATTGAAAAATGTTTCTAATGGAATATAAATAGATTTTAGATAAATGGAATGAAAAAAGTTTCTTTTGAAGAAAGTAATAAATTATCAAGGGTGGGAGTATATTTATGACAAGAAGATAATGTAATTATTATTGAAGAATAATGTTCACAAATTATTTGAGATTATAGTCTTTTATTTCATAGATAATAAGGACCTCAATATCTCTATAGTGAATTAAAAACATTTCTCAAATCCATTTGTGGAAATATCTGGTGTTTTTTGTGTACGTGGGAGGGAAAGTTCAAATTAAATACCGCACATTATACAATTGATTATAAAATCACTATAAATATTATGAAATCAAATTTTGGAATTATGAATTTGGAGAAAAGGTTATAGTGGATCTAGATCCTTAGATGAATGTTCTAATTATGTTTAATCAATCTATAATATCCAAAAATGTACATCAATTAGAAAATATTTTATTTAAAGATATTTGGAAGATATATTTATTTCTAATATCATTAAAAAAAATGTTTTTGAACTAATATCATTTTAAAAGGAATCATATTATCATTTTTTAAATGTTATTTTTCAGATAAAAATGGTTATGTATTCTCATTATCATCGATTAAAAAATATATGTGTCGGTGTTTCAAAAATAAGTGGATACATATAGTGTTCCTCTAGAAAGAAAATATAACTGGTTAGAGCTAAATAATATATATATATAATTAGTCCCTGATCAGGTTTTGGGGGAAATTATATGTAGTTGTTATTGTTGGAAGACCCTAAGAATCTATTTCAATTATGGATTTAGTGGAGCCCTTGGAAAACATAACTCTAGTTGGTAAATGAACGATAGTATTAGGGGTTATATCTGAAGATATAATACTCAATTATGGTAATATAAACGGGGAAGCAACTCAAGACCTCTAATCAATCATACATCAAGATGATATTCAAACAACTATGATTAAAACTACCTCTCCTCAAGAACATCATGAGAAGAATCTATAAAATCAAGTTCGATAGTTGGTTGTGGTATTTTCTATAACCACATAATGTTTGGATACGACGTTCATGAGGCTAATCAATATTGTAAATTAAATGATAATTTATAGTATTTATTGTTTTTCATGTTTTATGTTTTTCAACCTACTAAGGATGAATGTATAATCAAAAAATGATATCTTGGTTAGTTCATAATGAATATCTTGATTTTGAATAAGAATACAAAGAAAAAGAAGATGTTTAGTTTATGGGTTTTATGAAAAAATAATATGGATTATGTTGATCCCACTCATTTATAAAAAATAAATAATTAAAATTGAATCTATAAGTGTGTGTTAATATAGAATTTACTTCTCTTATTTGTACTAAATTTTATCATAGCAGCATTGAGGGGCACACTACGAAAGTTATTCGTTTTGTTGAAATAATTATTTAATAGATTGATGAGTTGTGGGATGATGTCACTTCTAAAAAGGCTCTATTGGTGGAGTCTATATATGACTTTAATATTTTCAAAGATGATTTTGTTTTGAAGGATGATCTTGAATACTTGAAGAACGTGGTAGAATCTCAGTTTTAGAATGTCAAGAAAATTCAAACTAATCAATATAATATAGTTTCTAATAAATTTTTTGAAGTTTTTTGTATTATTATATATTCTATTTTCATTTTATCATAGGGAGTTCCTATTTTTTCACTGTCTATGGAAGTATCAGTTGATAAATATTCCATGGGAGTGAAACTATAAGGTTTTTCACTTATAATGGACACTCTAACTTCCTGAATTTCAATGACTCAATGAAATATTATATCTCTTGAGAAATTATATGTAGATAAAATAGGCCATTATATAGAAATAAGTAGTATTCCTAGGTTTTAAAGATGTTCTTTAAAATTTATTTAAAAGGATATGAAATATATGGGATGTTTCCTTCTGGAGAATATATCATTTTTCAAGGATATTTCATCACAAACATAAAAGGATACGAGTTTATTATAATTAGATTGAAAAAAATGGTTGGTTTTCATTATAATTTTTTTTCTAGAATAAAATCATGGGAGGATTCAACTTCAAGTTATCTTGTCACTATCATTTAATACCACATCATCATAATTTAATTCCTTTGTCAAACCAATATATATTCGTATGATTAACAAATGTAAAGAATTTATTGTTCATGTTCCATTGTCTATTATAGTTATATATTCCCTTATTTCCCATTTTTTTATCATATTGTCATATTGATATACTAATATTATTGATAAGTAGTTCCACAATTAGTTCATACATTCAAAATTGTAATAGTGTCTTCATCCAAAATAACTGGTATGGATTTATTTTTTTTCTTGACATCTATAGGAATGACATTCTGAAGAGAGTAGAATGATTTATGGAATCATTATTTATGTTATGTGGTCAGTGATATCTCAAACCTTCAATTCAAGATCATCTCCCTACAATATCATAGTTCCTAAAAGATTTATTTGAAGATTGTAAAATTTATTATAGGGAGGATTAGAAGCTCATTCCTGAATCATCAACAACATAACCTTCCTCCGTATCAAAACATTGATTCACTTAAATGGATATATTTGATTTAGCTAGATCCATAGAAGAGTATATTAGAATTCACTATAGTTCCTTCTAGGTAATTCTTCATGATATAGAAGGCATCAATGATAATTTTAGGTCATATTATTTTTTGGTGAGAAATGTGGTGAAAGTGATAATTCTCCTTTTCCAACATTATCTTCTCCACCAAGACAACCTTCATCCTTTATGAATCCACCACCTAAACATCTCCCCTCTGATGTTACACTAAGATAATTATTATTTTCTTTTTCTCTTTAACTAATGATATTTCAAGACATTTAAATGTATAAATTATTATTTTTTAATATATAGTAATGATTATTGATTTTTCTTTATATAATTTTCATTACATCAATTATATATCTTTCATTTTTTGTTAATGTTTATTTATTACTTCCATGGAAATATTTATTCATTTATTTGTTTAATATTCCAATATTTTCTTCTTCTACTAGAGTGTATGTGTGTATCAATATTTTCACCATCATATTTGATATCACAAAAGGGGGAGTGTTTCATGGAGTATTTCTTAGAGTATTTTTCATGATTTTTGTGAGACAACACATCATTCCCCATTTTATCCTCCAAAAATGGGACCACATATAATATTCAATTCATTGTTTTTTGTGATTTGTTATCATAAAAAAGGATGATACTTTTGTGCTTACTGATTTTGTCCCATTATATTGAATAAACTCAACTATATTATGATTCTATGAAAATAAAATTTATTGTATTAACATTTTTATCTTATAATATTCATGATAATATCTTATATTATTTTTTTAATTCATTGAGTTCTCATAAAAAAAATTCATATATAATTTCTCTTACGTGTATAGATTTATCTTATGCACCATTGAATTCTCTTATGAATAATCTCATCACATTCACTAAACATAATTATCAAAAATAAAAATGATGTAAAAGGTATATATTATAATGGAAAAAAAATTATCTTATATAGTAGATGAATTGTCTTATAGGGAGAAGTCAAACTCAAAAAGATAAATAAGATTTTTTAATTGATAAGTATTATCTATTACATGTATCTTAATTTATCGTATTAAAAAGAACATCATAAATGAATTATCATATGTCTTAAAGAAGTCAATTATCTGAAATTTGATTTATCATATTGAATCTATTTATCTTAAGATTCATAATTTACCTTATGAAAATAGTTCTTCTAGGAATTTATCTTATGCATAAAAAATTATCGTATATAGATTCAATATTTTATTATTATAGTCATAGTATTGTTTGCATACACTCTAACATTGTTGTATCTTTTGAAAATTAAATTTATGCTTTTAGGTGCATCAAAAAAGATGTTATCACAATAAAAAAGGTTGATTTTGATAGAGAACCTTTTAAAAAAATAGAAACCTAGGATTAATACATTGTATTGTACATATTGTCGCTTCTATTAATGGTTTATTTTGAATAGAATAAACATGATAATTAAGATAATTCCACTTCATATTTCAAAATAATTATTCACTCAACCATTTGGATTAATATGACTTGGTAGTTAAAATTGAAAACATGAGATATGAATGTAGATCTTGTTGATTACTAAATAAATAGATATAAAAGATGTATATAGTACAGAGGATACACAAAGTATTTTTCACTTCTATATTCTCAATTAATAATCATCTTTGTTATTATGCTTTAAAGACTGTTATTTTTCAATTTTTGTGCCTCTAGAGTTTCTATTTAAATATATTCTTCCTCTTTATACATTTCTTCAACATATGTTAGTTGTTTCTTAAAACTATTTGTTGAAACTATTTCAATATTCATTTTCATATTTGTATCTATATATACTCATTGTCTTTGAGTGTGCTAATAAAATGGATAGTTATACTAAAAATATATCCTTTTTTAATTCTCGGTAATTTTTATTAACAAGTAACTGCTAATTCCACTTTTCCATGAAACACATATAAAAATTGGTTGGTATAGTTAAAATCACCAAACTCATAGAGTACTGTGTTTGTGAGTGGATTACGGGAACCTTTTTCTTGAACCACTATAAAATACTTTTTATTCTATTATTTTTTGTAATATTTTTCATACTAATTCATATTTTTGATAAGAGAATATCAGAAAATATCAGAATATTTCATTCGTGAAAAGTGGGTAATTTTAATGTGAGAAAAATCTTATAAACTCCATTCACCCCTCCACATATTAAGTCATTGTGAGACATTTATCTGATCAACAATTGATTTTATGGTTCATGGGAGAAACTAAAATAATTAAGAAAGTATGAATGGAGATGGAAAGGGGAATAATAAGGATTGAATACACTAAACCCGCTTGAATCAAAGGAGATTGGCCATAATAAAAGAGGGGGTAAGGGAGGTTTCTCCCTTGGCATGCACTAAAGTCCCAATAGAATGGGGCAGGTTGAGGAGGAGGAATTCCTATAATTAGGGGAGGTAATATAGGTAATTTCAAATTTTAATGAATCTAGGAAGGTGACATGGTTCGGAAAACAATTTGCCAATATCATGGGAGCCACTTCCTATAACAACACACATCTCACAGGTTGTCTGGAGACTATGCATGATTTGACTAATTGTGCACTAACCATACCAAACTACAATATTAAGGTTGTCATCACTACTATATGGGTAACATGTGGTAACCCCTAACCATGCAGGCTAACTGTACGATGCCCAAAATCTTGAAACATTTCTAAATTATATGCCTGATAATCCTCATAACCAAAAATGACCCTGAATAATATAAAATAATATAAAATAAACTCCATAGTGAATGTTTTATTTTCACGTTTATTAGCACTAAATTTTTTGGGTATAACTACGTGTTTATAAAAATTAAAAATTATATTTAAAATATTTAATAAATTTCTAATTATATAAACATGAATAATAAAAAATAAAAAATTATTTTAAAGTAAAAAATAAAAATTACTATAAAAAAACTAATATGGAGATATGATATTAAAATAATAAATTATATCAATTATATCAATAAAAAATGAATAAATAATATTAATTAGGTAAATTTAAAAAATATTAAAAATGAATAGATAGTATAAATTACATATATTCCAAAAATATTATAAATGAAAGAACATTACAATAAATTTGAATAAATACTAAAAAATATATTTTAATAAAAATATTTAAAACAAATTACTAATAAAAAATTAATACATAATAATTATATAAGATTTAGATAAAAAATATTAAAATTAAATAAAATTAAATCAATTTTGTAAATTAAAAACATATTAAAAGTAATATAAATTAATAATTTAATATGTACAAATGAATTTGAGAAATGAATAAATTAAAAAAATTATAAACAAATAAAAATTAAAAATGAATAAAAATTGAAAAATATAACAATTGAATAAGTATTACAAATATATAGGTAATAATTTATGAATAAATTTTAAGAATTAATAAAATTTAAAAATAAAAAATGTGTAAATTGAAAAAAAATATTAAAAAAATCAATTAATAATTTCAATTTAGTAAATCAATGAAATAATTAAAATTAATAAAAATTAAATTGAAATTTAAAAAATAAAAAATAAATATACTGGAGAAATATTGATAATAAATTACAAATTTATATTGAATAAATATTAATAATATGTATATTTACAAACAATTATTTTAAAATAAAAATTAATAAAAGTTAATTTTAAAAATTACGAACTTATTTAAAGTATTATGTATTAATATTTCAATATTTATAAATAAATAACAAAAATGAATAAATTAAAACTTATTATAAGAATAAATGTTAAAAATGAATAAATATTAAAAATTAATAAATATTTAAAAGGTTGAGGGTAATGACCTATTTATAAAATGAAAAAAATAAAAAAGAGAGAGAGAGGCGATGGGTCATATAATCATTAACAATCCTCCTCAATGTATAAGAAGACCATTTCCTAGTTTATAACATGGAACCCCTATATATAAAACCACCTCTCCCTCTTATAGGAAGACCATTATCCCACAACCTATTTTTTATCATGGAACTTCTTCATCATTTAATGACACAGTAGTTTCATTCATAATATTAAATCTAACTTTATATTTCCTTGATAACTCATTAATATCAAGACCCAAATTGGATCACCGATAATATTCATTATTAAAAGATATGAACTTCAGGGAAATAAATCACTCTTCATATCCAACAAGTCTGGTGTTGATTTTTTTCAAAAAAAAATATTTTATCATGAAAATCATACTGATTGGATACATTCTCATTAAGTATCTTGGTTGACCTCTCAATCTCAAGATCCTATAGAGATGTAAATTTAGATTTTTTTAGTCACTTCACATAACATGATTAAGGACTTTCTAAAAAATCTGACAAATTTTTCATTGTGTTAGTGAAACTAGGGGTAAAAGATCCTCCCCTATCATCTCCACCCACAAACTCTTTCTATTTTCATCACCCTAATTACTCATATCATGGGAGTAAAATATCATTTTGTGGGAATTTTCATGAGCACCCTAGAAACAAGGTCTTCTCCCATGTCTTCTATATTATACATTTTCCATGTGTGGTCCTTAGATTCCCCTAATGGAAAATGTTATAAACAGAAACATGTGTACACTCCATAGAATAAGTGAAGTAATCTAGTATACCAATGAATTTATGGTTACTGACCTGAATAATATATCCAATCAATGCCTGCACATGCCTAGTTTCTATTCCTTCATTGGAACTTTACCAATACTTGATGATGAAGGAAAATTTCCTAAGGCATTAAATTGATAATGAATATCCTTAATTCCTTCCATGTTATCCTTATCTGGGCCCTTCCTCCCCAATGTTACCTCACCAGATTGAACATTTTAGGATTCAATGTCAGCAATTCTCACCTGACCTTGTTTAGAATAGAATGTAGGTTCCAAGCTCATTTTTGAGAGGTATAATGTTGTAGGTGAATGCACCTTTATATTCAAAAGATCTTCTAAACCAACTTATCCTTACCCTCACGACCCTTTTCGAAAAAAATTCCCTATGAAAAAATCATATTTGTAGCTTTTGTGAATCGATCCCATATCGTTATTGATAATAATCATCATATCCTAAGGAATCTTAGGGACTGCATTGGATGGAACTTTAAATTTTCACTCCTCTAAAGAGCATCCAGTTTTCTTACAATTCATGAAAAATAAGTTCTTAAAACATCTATATGATGATTTCCCAATTCAATAATAACTCCTATAGAATTTTATAAATTTTTCATATTCAATATTTCACTGAAACTAGTGTTCAGAGTCAACAATCACAAAAATATTAAAAGGATCATCAAAAATATTAGTTTCCACTTAAACATTAGAAAAAATCCTTTTCTCTATTTGATTCTATATCAATTATAATTGTAATCTCCACCATCAAGGCCAAATACCAAAAATTTGGTTTATCGAGAAAATTCAACCATGTTCGTGTATGTGAATACATGTTTTCATTACATATGTTTTTTTTCCAATTATGAATTGAAGAATTGCTCATAATCCTTTATCCAAAGGATCCTTGTCTTTAGTGTAATAGAACCCAAATCGTAGGCCTTAAACAATGCATTGATCGAATTAATAATAATATGGAAATAACCCTTTCCAATTAAGGTTATTCTCCAACTATCAAATCCCATGACTATATGGAAACTCTTTCATATATCCTCAGGTGACTAGGATCTTTCTTCCGAAAGAAGCATCAATCGAATAATATTTATATAATGTGATTAAATAATAAATAATATCATTAAATAAAAATGACTTGCAGTAAATTACTAATTAAAGAAATGAATAAATAAAAATTGTATAAATATTTAAATAAAAATGTGTTTAAATAAAAATTAATATGTATTATTTATATAAATTCAAAACAAACTAAAATTATAAAATATGAATATATATATATATATATTATGAAATTATTAAATCACAAAAATAATGAATTTTTATGTATATGTATATATTATTGTATGAATTGCATTAAAAAAGCCAAGGGAATTATCCTAGGATTGTGTATACATAAATGTATACAAACACACGCACACAAATATGTACAAACACATTCACATGCATGCACACACATATACACACAAACACACACGCATACACATAAAAATACACACATATACATGTTTATACACATATGTTCATGGACACACACATACACATACAAATAAACATACACATATAGAAAATTACATAAACATACATACACATAAGGGCACATACTACATAAACACACACACACACACAAATATATATTTGTATAAACATGAAAATGGGGGTTCAAAACCCATTGGGCCCAGGGAACTGCAGCGTACTGTAGCAGTGGTGACACTGTAGCAACGACGGGCACTAGAGCGGTGGTAGGTCACTGTAACAGTGGCAGGGAACTATAGCGGTGGTGAGTACTATGTGGTACTATAGCAGGTGGGTACTGTAGTAGTACTATTCACAGAATAGGCCTTTGGCCAAAAATTTGGTCCTATGGGCAATGTAATGGTCTAATTTCCCACTAGGCCTCCGGGCTTGGGAATGGGTCTCCCTCAACCCGGTTGAAGAGGACATTGCATTGATTTAATAATAAATGAGGCTTCGACCCCAACCATTTAAAACAATTACACGCCCAAGCATGCCCATACAAACATATATATAATCATACACATTTATACACATACAGATACACATACACATGCACATACCCATGCACATACACATGCACATACATATGAAAACACATACACAAGCACATACATGAATACATATATATACACATACCCATATATACACATACACATACACATACATACATATACATTCAAACACATAGACACATAAACATTCAAATGCATACATACATGCACACATACACATACACATACACCACAAAAAACGTACGGAGATATATCCACAAATACACATACATACAAATACATGGAAACACATTCACAAATATATGCATACGCACATATGCATAAAAGAATATACAGACATACATGTATATATGCATGTATATACATACATAAAAATATGTGTGTATATTTTAAATTATTTAATGTGAATATAAATATATAAATTATAATGAGAACTATTTTTAATGTATTTATATAATTATATATATAGTTTATATCACTATTTTTTAATATACAGACATACACACAAACATATCTCTCTGTATGTGACTATAATATTATAAATAATTATAATTTAGTATAACAAAATAAAAAAAGGTTATATATTTTATATTATATAAAACATATTTAAAAATATATAAATATGTATATATTAAATATATATATACATATTTTTTTATTTACATATATAGTATAAGTAAAATTAAAAAATATATGTTCATTTATATAATTATATAATAGTTTATATAAAATCTATATATATTATTATATACATATACTTTTTTAATGTATTTAAATATATTGTTAAATATTTTTATTGATTAATATAAATTTGATAATAATATCTGTATATATATAATTATGAAAATAAGATAAATAATAAATTGTTTATTATAATATAGCTCTATAAATCATATTTCTATAAATATGTGTACTTATTTATATTAAATTAAATATATACACACTAGCTAGGGGATTAACAAAGTCAGTTTTGAGTCAAGGGGAGCACTTGTTTTTGTTTTGTCTTGTTTCGTGAAAAGGATGATTTAATATCCCATATTTAATATTTTATAATATATATACACATTGTATTTATAAATATATACTTATTGTTATATAAATCATATTTTATTATAAATAAATATAAATTTCATTATCATCTCTTTTTTGGCGGTGTTTATGGTCGTATTTTATCTTTTATTTTAGTTAGTATCAATAAATTTCTCCTCATTGTCAATGATTTTATTGGCACGATAAAGTTTTATGATGAATAAATGGATATTTTAAGTACAATCTCAAGATCTACTAAAAATTTGAATTACATCTGCATATTCTTAGAGTCACATCCATTTTTCTTTGGAGTATCTATATATATATATATATATATCATTTACTCTTTTAGGTACGGTCTATGAATGTTGGTGTCACTCGAAGGTGTGCAGAATCGATATTAGTTACAATTGTCCAGGAGGGAGGTGGTTCAAGTGGTATGTGTGGGGGACAGGTAGATACCGCTTCAAGAGAGTTAGGATCCCAAGAAAGGGTCATGTGGGTCAATGTAAAATGGAATCAATGATGTTAAACATAGGTCAAATGATGTTCCTTGTGCTAAATTGTGTTGAATGGTTGTGTTTTGGAAGAAGTTATTGGGTGTTTCAGGGCGACATGAAGCATGAGTTTTAGCGTTGGTACCCAATTTTTTTGAAAATAATGAAAACACAATGTACAAGGATGAAGAGTTAAATGACTGACATTCCCAAATATAAAAAAGCAAAAAAAATCTCCAAACCAACAGGTTCAATTATTATAAGATAATGACCCACCATCTTTATATCTAGGATGATGACCCCACCTCCTGTATTTTTTCTTTTTTTATGTTTTGTCATCCTCATCCTAGAACCCCACTTTATCATCTAAAGTGGTGGAATCCTCATCAATGCTAGTGTTTTTTCTCTAAATGGACCTATTCCATGAACAATGTCTTATTCCTATAGGATTGAATTCATACAACTTTATCTATTATGATTATCAAGAATATAAAAAAATATCTTTTTCTATGGGTTAGTTTGAGAATTCCTCAAGACACTTTGTGAGGTCTTATTGCAAGATCAATTTTTAATCTCATCCACTAGTTACACTGGTACAAGTGAGATTCCCTACGAGTTCATTGTTTCTATTCTAGAACCGCCATATATTCCAATAAAATGGAACCTCTCTCATGGGTATTAAAACATTTTTCACTACTCTGATCAGCTGTAGTATCCACGTCATTATCTCTTTAAATCTCGGCTACCACTGCTTCATGTATAGAGATGCATCTCAAAATTCCCTTGTATTAATCATCCTCCACTATATTACTTTAATCGACTTTACCATCCTCCTCTTTGGTTTCAAAACCCTTTCTAGTTGTCTAGGTAGTCATCATAGTCCCAAAAGAAATATTTTCTACCACAACTTTATCTATTTTATGCATATGGGTTCACCTTAGATTCCCCTTAACTTTGGGAGTCTCCACACATGATTCCATGGGACTAGCTGAAGTTTCCAAGTATTTATAACTTCGAACTGAGCCAAAATCTTATAAATAGTTGTGGTTAACTATGTTCTAGCACATGATCCAGAGATCTGTAGTTTCCCCATTGGGATGACCATACCAGTAACATCATCAATTATTTTTATCTTTTGTACAGAAAGGTCCTATTCAATAATCTCAACATATTAGAATGGTCCAACATTATGTTGATGGCTATCAACAAATCCCCCCTTCTTTCCCTTGTTTGAGTAAGTTTAAGTGATGTGTTTATCTTGACATCCCATAGAGACCAAAAAATAAGCGTGGTTAGGGGTGGAGGTTGGTGCACACCCATTGTTGTCTTGGAAATAACAATCTATATTTTTATGTGACTACTTCATGAGTTGAAAGTAATAGTGGGATGTCATCACCAATGATTTACACCATTTTCTAGTGGATTATTCATGGTATTCTCTTTTCTTGCCTTCTTGATAGTCATATGTAAATACAGATTCTTCAATATAAACAAAGACATTGTGGAAACTTTTGTTTGTGCTTTTATAAACCACTAAATTTTGAGAATCCAATTAATTTGATTCTCCATCTTTCAAATATTGACCTCTCATGTCTCCCCAAACATTCACATGAATGTCTATGTCCTATCAAAGGTGATAGTCCTCAATAACCTTCCCACCACCCCTAGAAAAGATGTCCTCCTCAATTCCCAAAATTTTTATTTTTTCCACCAACATCACATGAGAATGTTTTCCTTTGTGATCCCTAATTGGGTGAGTGTTCTTGAACATGCACCTCCTAAATAAAGAAATTTTGTTGGCTTTATCCCACCAGAATCACCCATTTTTATTTTTCAACTCCAATCAAGAGAATATCCAATGTTTTTGAAAAATTGGATGAATTTAGGAACATTTTCATTTTTGATATCCAGATAAAATATGTACCCATCAATGAAAAATAATATAGTTTTAATCAGTGGATACACAACATATATCTTCAAAATCATCCTATCAATTTGGTAATGACTTTTACTTTTTTTATTTTATTTTCATATTTCGTGGAAAACTGATGGACAAGGAAATATCCCATAAAATCTATGGGTGCCAGATGAACGAGCTCAACACATAGATCTGAATCCAGTACAGAGTGACTGAATTATTATCATTAAAATGGTTAAAGGAAGGTTCTCAACACCAAATTTTATGAAAACTATGTTTTAGATTACTAAGTCCAAATCCCCATTATTTTTATTCCCTATTTTCATTTTTGTATACACTATCAAGGGATCCTTTCCATAAGATACATTTTTATATCCAAAGAAGCCCCAAATAACAATTAAACAGTTCCCAATCCTAGATAATCCCCACTGATATTCTTTCACCTATATAGATAAGTGGGATATAATAAGAAACACACTCATTGATCTTGTCAATAATGAGTACATAGATGGATTAAATAAATCTTGTTTATCCATTGTTAATAATTTTCTTAGAGGTTGAATTAAGATACCAAATCCCCTATAATGATATATTATTCTAGATGACCACCAAATTAAATAGGGTCCCTTGACTAATTTTATCATCCAAAAACCATACCATCATTTCCCAACAGAACCTTTGAATCCCCTAAAGTCGACAAGATAGTGGTGAAAACCACCAATTGTGAAAAGGAATGAATTCGCCTTTTCTAAGAGGCACCTAAAACACTGGTATCCATCAAATCAAAACTATTCTTGGTGCTAGAATCAAACAAAAAAGATTTTATCTGATCAAAGTTACATCCAAATACACTAGGATTTTCATTTATAAAGGAATTGATGACATTGAACCCGTTGTTCACAACTATAGAACTAGTGAGGTAAAGGTTCTTCATAATGAGATTGTTTTCAAAGATAAAAAATTTATGATTGAAAGATATACCTCTTCCAATTACACCACAATTGAATTGACAAGAGGAACAACCAAAAAATCCTTTGAGTAGTAGATCTTTGTGAGATCACTGGAACTGTCAGAGTTTCATGCCCAACCCCATCCCTATTACATCAATTTATAATCCTAATTAATTATAATTATTAACTAATTTTTAACAAAATTATTAATAGAAAATTTATAAATATATATTAAATATTATTAATAATTAATGACTATATAATAATTTTAAATATTTATTAGTAATTAATATTTGTAAAAATTAGTATTATCGAATAGTAAATATTATTATTCAATTAATAATTAATTAAAATTTAATAATTTTTAATATTTAACAGTAAATTTTTTATAACAAAATATTATTTATTTGTTATTAATATTATTTATTAATAATTAAATATTTTTTAATTACTAATTTGTGAAAACTATTCATTAATAATAATTAATTAATAATTAATTGGTTATTTATTAATTTTATTAATTAGTAATTTATATCTATTTGTAATTAATATTATTAATTATTAATTAATATTAATTAATTAAAAACTAACTATTAATATCTTTATGATAGAGAGACGATGGGTGCCACTCGGGAGCTTCTTGCTCTAAACCCTGATGGCGATTGGGGTACCATTTACATGCCAACTCAATCTGTTAACTCTTTTGGTGAATTATTCATTTTCGAATGGTGATTTGACTCCCATATGCTTACGAATTTTAGAATGGAATGTCGAAAGGTCCCCCATGGTGGAATTTTTTTGGCGTCTTCATTTCGAGTAAACACATCTAGTCAGTATTTCTCTCTCACTAAGGGATCTTCAACTGGGGGTCTTCATCAAAAAGGAAATATTTCTCACGTAGAAGCTAACCCAGATGTGGACTCTATCATCTGGACATTGGTCAGTTGTCTATTATATTGGGTGTTATTTTTTCAAGGGCCTCTATGCTATAGAAAGATAAAAAATATTTCATGTACCTTTTAGATATATGGGTAATTAAAACATGGAAATTTATCTTTATGGGATATGTATTCTTCCATATTATATTCCCCATACACGAATTTAATATGAGTTCTTGAAGTCATGGATTTATTTCCCAGAATCCATTTATCCTACACATCTAAAAATGGGATTGTAATTTCAATCCACTCGAGGTAAGAAAATTCTCTAATCATTATAAGGTCAATGTATATAGTTTAAATTGGATACTTTATCACCCAACAATTTATATAATATTTCAATATACATCAGAATCCTTATAAAAATTGGAAGACAAATTGAATTGGCCAGATTTCTGAATTATACTCATTTTTAGTGGAATTTGATTATTATTATACTTTATTAGATATATCTCTTATATTTTCTAATAATGATGAGCTAGATCTATGAATTGAGTATAAAATGAAAAATTAGTTTGGTTCAGGCAACAACATTAGAAGTTATCACATTATAAATTGTAAGAGAACTATTATCTATAAATTTTTCATTATTTGTTATAATGATGAAAATTTATGACATAACAAATCTAGGAACTTGAAACCCATTCCTTATAGTGATTTTTTGAATGATGGAAAAAGTAAAAATCTTGAGGCAAAATTCCTTCTCAACAAAACTCATAGGGTAAGGGGCTTTGAATGTATGTCTGGGAACTATCCAAATAAAAGAAAACATTTGTCTTCGAATGTTTAACCTTCATGTGGTGAGGTCCTTAGGTATGTGCCTACTCATGTGTAGAATACCCCTCATATTTAAAGAGAGTTTTTTATTTCTAAGGTTGCATCAGAAACCTAATATTGGCATTACTCATCCTCTACAAGTGTGAGGGTAGTGATTTTTTATGGAAAACATAATGTTAGTCACCCTGACATTTAAAAAGTGATGGAGATTAATTTTGATTCCTCTTATCATGGTGTCCTTCTTGAAGGTGTTTAGGCTCACCCTAGTGGCTAGATTAGGGACCTGATTTTGATTGTTATGATAAACTGCAAGAATATTCTTGGTTATGAAAATATGAATAATATTACAGAACTAGGAAATGAATGATGAAGGTGGATACGCAATTTCTAGTTAAGAAAAACAGAATTGGATCTGATTTGTATAGGTGCAGTGAGGAGTAAATTCCCAATTGAAGGAAAATTTTACTTGATGAAAAACATTAATAAAACCCATTGGTTTTTTCCTAAGATTATATTGAAATAGATTCCTCTAGGACATCAGTAACAAATATGGGTGAAACAACAACAATTGTTCAAATCCCGTAGAATTTGAATATGGGAAAAGTGGAAACATACAACCCTAATATAATGATCCACTCTCTTAATAAAGAATGTGGATCTAGTCAACAATATTGAACATTTCTATGTAATAAATATGAATACCTTGGACAACCTAATACATTGGAAGAAACTATGGTTGATTTGGGACAAACTCTTATTGAGAATGGCAGAAATGGTTTCCCACTGAAGGACCCATCTATAAGTGTTGGGGCCCAAACAAATATTATAGACTCTAACAATGTTTAGGTTCCCACTGAGAAGGGTAAAATAAGTGGATATGGGATCTAGGGTGAAGTTGTTGGGAGTGACTCATAAGACATAGATGATCTTAATGGGACTTCGAAACATCTGGAAACTAGGAGGAGAGGTCATCACCCAAGAAGTCATATATGTGGGTGTGGATGAATTAACTGGGTATTTTTCACAATGAGGAATGTAATCTTGGGTCTAATATGATCAAAAGGATAGATTTTTCCCAATCTTTAATCAATGAGGGTAATGTTTCTATATCTGACACCATCATTTGTGAATTTTTGTTTTTTGACATTCAATAAAATGACTCTCCCACAACCTTTTTAAAAAATTATTAATATCTTATAGTAATTATTAATAGTTAATTATTATATAGTAATTTTTTTCCTTAAATATTAATATAATTACATTTTAGTTAACTATTATTTAATTAATAATTAAATAATAACTATTAAGTATTAAGAACAAATTAGATATTAATTAATTAATTAATAATATTAATATATATTAATTAATTCCTATTATAAATTGATATCATTAATTAGTAATTTAAATTATTTAATTACTGATTTATTTTTAATTTATCATTAATTTATATTTAAAAATAATAATTAATCATTAATTATAAATATTTAATTATTATTTAGTTTTTATTATTATTATTTTTTAGAAATTTATTATCCACTCCAATATAATATTAATTAAATATCAATTATTAATTATAATACGTTATTGATTCTACATAGGATAGAGGGAAGATGAATCTCACATTGGAAATCCTATAGGATTTGTTGGGCATGCCCTATAATAAAAAAGATCCATAAGTGGGGATTTTTAGCATCATTCATTATTACATTAATTCCACTAAATTTGGATATTTAATATTGTATAAATTTTTCTGAATATATATAAATATATAAACAAAACGAAGAAAAAAATTAAAATTAAAAATAGTTTTTTATGTGGTATCTAAGGGCATTAGAGGATTCAACAACATTTTCTCTTACCTAAGGACAAATTCATTAATTCCCCCAATTACTTTTCCAACCACCAAAGGAGAGACAAATAATTTTCAATTTCAACATATTTAAGGCCTTGTATTAAAAATCTTGAAAACCTATTATTATTTTTAATATATGTTTTTCTCGATAACTTTAGAAAATACCCCAAAGGTTGTGACATTCAAAATGATATCAAAAAATTATTAAATATTAATAGAAATTATAATATTGAATACAATTTTTTTATATATTTTAATATAAATATTATCATACATATGATTATATATTATAATAATTCATATAATTAGAAATGATTAGCTGAATATTAGATATAGATATAAATAGTTATATTACATATAGTTTTGTATAATAATTTTCATAATTTAATAAAAATAAAAATAAAAATATTATACAGTGTGAAATAATTAATAATAATATCATAAACTAATATAAAATTAATAATATTAATATTAATTACTCATGTAAATAATAATAAAAAATTATAAATATATAATTATTTTAGAATTATAAAAATAATAAGAGTACTCTAAAATAAATATATAAAATAAAATAACTAATGAAACATAAAATAGTTAAACTAGCTAACTAAAAATATATTAAAAATAAAAAAAAATATTTTAAAAAAAATCCATATGCATTCCCTTAATCTCATCAAAATATAATGGGATCTAATGTGTGTATAACATTATTCTCCTAAAAGATATTTGAAAATATGAAATCCATGATAATTTCACACCCTTCAAATTCTAATCCATCCTTTTTTAAGGAATGAATAAAAATTAGAGGAGACAGAACTATTAAATGATATATAGGCCAAGAAAAAATGAAGTATTTAGAAAAATTTGTTACTTTCCGTGATACAACAACTCATATATTCTCAAGGTTTAATGATATGCCTCTGGATGAAAAAAATGACTGAGAGAATTTAATTCTTGAATGTTGAATGTAATCATGGAAAATAATATATAGAGAAGGTGATCACTCAAATTATTTAACACAACCTCCTGATGTTTTTCTTGGTCATTTTGTGGTTATGAATGCACCAATATTTCAATGAAAAATTCCTCGAAGAATGAATAGGGATAAAAAAATATTACGTGATTCATAAATTCTATAAAAAATAATTAGAGATTTTTTACGCCAAAATTCATATTCATATATTCATAATAACTATAATGACATTGAAGTGTAGTTTTATGAATAAACCATATCTGTATATAGAGCTGGTGATATAAAAATCAAAAGTAAATTTGGAGAATCTAACATTTTCAAATTAATTTATAAATGTTGTTATAAATTATAGGAAGATGGTGTTTTTTTAATTATTCTTTATTTTTTCTCTAGATAACTAATGCATAGGCAAAAAGAACCATCTCATTTATTATGAATAATATTGAAGTCACCAAATGTGTGCGGCTTTGTCTAAAAATATCATTACTATTTAAGTCCTCCAACAAAACATTCAACTAACTATTTTATTATAGTTCTATTTTCTAAGAAAAAATTGATATTGGATACATAGTTAGGAGAATGTTAATAATTAACCCTGCCACTCCCTTAATTGGTTCTTTGGAGAAATCAATATAAAAATATTTGGACATCGATTTACCACCATATGAAATTAAATATGTCTACACATTTCTCACATCCCCAAATGAAGTATCTATAATTTAAAATATATATTCCAAATGCAGGTAAAGAAACCTTAATCCTTCAATATTTAAATCACACACTCCCTTGAATGTATAAATATCACCCTCTAGAGAGGTAAAAGTCACCTTCTTACGATATCAATCTATATTTGTCTTATATTTTTTAAATTTATACATTACTATATTGATATAAAATTCACTTATATTAAGGATAATAGAATCCATTGATAATTATATGTTCCTAGTTGGATCATTTTTTCATTTTTTCAAAATTATATTTAAAATTTCCATAAGGAATGTTACATTGGTGAATATAATTAGGTTGTCTCCCAGATAGGCCTTACATAGAACTCAATACATTTTTAACCTTATTATGTTTTTTTTATTTTATTTTAAATAATAAATTTACAGAATGGCTTTAGATGATTGAATTAAAAGGTAAAAGATAGTGAAAAGATATATATGAAATAAAAATGGTAAGTGGGAAATGTGCATAATCCTAAGGTAAATTTATAGGTATAATCGTTCATTGTTTTAAAAAACATCCATTATCATTTTATTTTCATTTATTAGCTATACTCAATATCATTACACCTAGCTACACAAAAGTGATTGTTCATTTTTTTCAAATACTCCAAAATCATGACTGTGTTTGTCTGTTATTTTAATATGTTTAGTAATAGATTTCATTCCTCAATAAACTAAATGAATTCATTGAAAATTATTAAATTTGGTTTATTAGAAGATAAATATCTAATTTCCCATGAAACATGATGTTGAAACCCCTCCCTCCATATACATTACATTGCAATTATATATTGGATGACCATATAGGGATATGTAACAAACATTTATTCAATTAAAGATGTAAAAAATATATAGAGAAAGAGATAAATAAAATCAATTTCCTATTTTACTTCTTATTACCATACACATCTAAAACTAGAGTTAAAATAAATTTAAGATTAACACAATAATTAAAAATCATCAATACATAATTACTTCTCTCCTTGGGATAAAACACATCAATTATTAACCCATGAAAATATATAATACAATTATATAGATAATGGAATAAATAAAAAGTAATAAAATTAAAGTAAAAAAATAAGCTAAAGTGTTTTCATAGTGATATACTCCAAAATATTATAATTTTGGGAGATTCTTTCATTTATGGACTCCAAAATATTCTATATGAAACATAAGATAAATCCATGTGTATATAAGATTATTTGTCCTATTTCCCCTATTAAAAAGGAATGTCTTTGAAATAGTAATTAGAGGATTAGCATCAGGAAGTTACAACTCATCTTTACTAGCTTCAGAATCAATATCCATTCTAATCAACATCACTTTCTATTTTTATAATCAAGGTCCATGTGGGATTGTTTTAGTGGAATTATATAATTTTATTAGACCTACTTTTATAAATATTTCCTCACTACTTAAGATAATGCTTAAAACTCAAATGGATCATTTCATCCATCAGAAACCATAACTGATCCTTTATGAATTCCAATGAATTATCTATTGAAGTTTAAGTTTATCTCTCCTAGAACCATGTTTGGATATATATTGGTTTAGAATTGGAATATTTTAGATATAAATTAATTAAATGATGATATAAGTATACTGTAGTTATTATATGTAATAATTAGCATTCATCTCTCCTATGAAATAAAAATTTATTCTCCCGCCATAGGGATCAACATATAATTTATATTTTTTAAAACAATTTTCTTAATGTTTTATTGCTAATTGGGAAGCCAGATTATGAAATAAGTATACATGGGAACTATATTTGGAAACCCCAAAATAATTAACCATATGAAATTTATTATATAATTATATCATAATTATTGGGATTAAAAATTAATTTTAAGTAATTTTCCTACCAACTTATGATAACACATTATCATATTCTATTCATGCTACCTATGACATAATTTATCATAGTTAACAACTACATTATAAGTAGAAACATCCGTTATCATAAATAAATAAAATAGTTCCTAATAATTGTACCCTTTTCATGTTGAATTATAGTTTTCTCACTAATCCAATTATAATAACTGATCCTCATATTGTTCTAGCAATAAAATCACAAGCTTCATCTTAATCTATCTTATTTTATCTGAAATAACATATTGTTTTAGATTCAACATCTATATTTGATTCATTAATGTAGATATGATTCTTCTAGGTTATATCACACACTTAATTCTACCTCTTGAAATAATTTTTCACAACAATACTATAAATAAGGCCTTTATTATTTCTTGAAATCAATTTTATTAGAACTAAAAATTTGTTGATATTAAAATTGTTTATAACAACCTTACACATTTATTAGTGCTAAAAAATGTACTAATTAACGGTTTATTAACCACAATGTTTTTTCGTGGATAATTATTCATTTATTAATGTTAGATTTTGTGTCAATAGAATAACCTTTTTTAGCTCTTGAAAGAGCATTGATAAATGCCATTACTAGCTGTTGTAGAGTTCTAGCAGCTATATAAATAGAATATAACAATATACAATAAAAACTATTTAAATTAAAGTAAAAATATTACATTAAACACAAAAATAAATTTACATTTACATTCCACCATCATATCAATACAAATTTTACATTAAATAATTTCAGTTCAATACAATTACATTGTTGTAAAATTCAAATATAAAAAATTAGATATAGAAAATTAAATAAATACCCCTCATATTAATACTTCTTAAATAATCAACCCAATCGTGTAAAAAATAAATGTTTGACTATAATAATAACAATTTTTATATTAATTATTCTATGTAAAAAATAAAAAATATATAATTGAAATGTTATTTAATCCCAGATAAATATTAATTGGAATGATATGCGATTATATCCTATATATAAAATATTAATAATTGGATTTTGGTTTAATGAATCATGAAAATATGTGTGTGGTTTCTTAATTTTTAATATTTATGTAATAATTTCTTCATAAACACCACTTAAACAATTCTATTTATCTTGTGACGTAGCATAGTGAGATCTCATGGTCAAACTCTTAAGGGGGCCACTCACATGAAATAATTTTTTATTAGAACAACTGAAAAACTGAAAAATAAAAATCTAAATTATTTAAAAAATTAATAGGGGGTTTGGAAATTCATAATATATCTATATTAAGGAGAAAACCTATAAAACTAAACATAATGAAGTTATTGAATAATGAAGAAGTCATTGTCATTTGGAGTTCACAGTGATGATATAATTGTTCTTTAAAAGTATTATTTGATAATATTTTATTCAATGATGGGATCAACCCTATAACTCAACACCCTCTTGTTTTTTTGTTATTATTTCTTATTTACACGCTATAAGAATGATAATCACCATCACTTCAACACCAAAATGCTTCCTCGACCCTCTCCATGTAGAATTATTTAAAAAAAGAGAAAAATATTAATGAGAAGAAGAACCCAACGATACAAAAAGAGAGGTGACACTTACACCAAATTAAATTTCCATAATATTGAAATTATCATAATTAAATAATAATAATACTATTTAATTGAAATGACCTTAAGAATCATCCACTCCCCCTCGAATGAGAGACAATTTGGAAATCAAAGATAATAAGGGGACTGAAAATCAAGTGGCTGATCATTTGAGTCGAATACCCCACACTACTGAAGCAGAAATCCCAAAGTAGAACCCACTTAATGATGAGCTCCCTGGAGAAAAACTCAACATCATCAACAGTGAAGTACCATGGTATGCCAACATTGTCAACTATTTGGTTACATCTCAGGTACCCCCTCATCTATGCTCTCATTAAAAACAAATGTTTAAATATGAATAAAGATTTTACATTTGGGAAGATCCATATATGTGGAAAATTTTTAATGATCAAATCATAAGAAGATTCTTTCTATGAAGTGAAGTTGAATCAGTGTTTGAATTTTGTCTTAAATTATATTGGGGATTCCACTTTTGACATTAGAGGACATCCTGAAAATTTTTAGAATCTGGACTCTAATGGCCCACCTTATTCAAGGATGCATATGAATTTTGTAAAAGATGTGAAAAATTTCAGTTTTCTAGTATCATATCCAAACGGTATGAAATGCCTCAAATACCAATAACCTTTTGTGAAATTTATGATGTGTGGGGAATTGATTTAATGGGACAATACCCAATGTCATTTGGGAATTCATATATTCTTCTGCCTATATACTATGTTTCAAAATGGGTGGAAGCAAAAGCAACCAGAACTGATGATGCTAAAGTTGTTTGTGATTTTGTTGGGGCTAACATTTTCTGTAGGTTTGGGGTGCCACGAGCAATCATTAGTGATTAGGGAACTCATTTCTTCAACAGTATAATAGAATCATTGCTGAAGAAGTATGGGGTGCATCATAGAACATCTACCCAATACCATCCCCAAACAAATGGCTAAGCAGAAGTCTCCAATGGAGAAATCAAAGTCGTTCTGGAAAATACTGTTAAAACCAACCGGAAGGACTGGAGGAAAAACATAGATGATACCTTATCGGTATACAGAACGGCCTATAAGACATCGATAGAGATAATTCCCCATAGATTGATCTATGGAAATATTTGACAACTTCTTGTGGAGTTGGAGCATAGATACTACTGGGCGGTAAGAGAGAAGAATCTGGACCTTGAGAAAGCTAGGAAATAAAGGAGATTACAGTTTCAGGAGATAGAGTAAATTAGAATAGATTCTTTCGAAAACTCAATGATCTATAAAGAGAGAACAAGGATGTACCATGAAAAGATGATTCAACTAAGAACCTTCAACCCTAGAGATCATGTGTTACTCTTCAAATACAAACTTAATCTTATGCCAGTTAAACATTGTTCCAGATGGGAAGGCCCCTTTACTATTATTCATGTATACCCCTTTCGTATTGTGCAGATTAAATAGATAGGAGGAGGAAACCCCTTCACTGTAAATGGGCAGAGGATGAAGAAGTTCCATGGGACTATACCTCATGAACCATTTAAAGAGATCACACTCCTTCACCCTGAATACAAATGAAGACCTACCAGTTTCCATCATTCCTTTACACTTGATTAAATTTAGTAACTCCATATTTGTGAAACTTACATAAAAAAATTCTATTTACATGTATTGAGGACACTGTATCTATTAAGTGTGGGGGAGGGAATCTTTTTGTCTAGGATTTTTCAAAAATAATTAATTTTTTTAGTCGAGACAACGACATTAAACAAAGTGCTACCGAGAGGCAACCCACATTTTTCCCCATTGCCCACTTGTCCTCTTAGTAATATTCCAACATGATTGAACAAGCCTGCACTATCAATTGTTTTCATTCTTATATTTTAGGTTCATTAATGAAGAAGCTATAGTGGGATTACACGTCATAAAAAGAAGCATCCATTTGAAAGGGGAGTAAGAGTTTCAATTATAAATTATCCAACTTTATTCCCTATGTTTTTAGTCTTTTAAAGTGTTAATTCAAAAATGAATTCCCACGCTTGAATTAATGTTTTACTTAACTTATCTCAGAGACATGAGTTTCATAAGAATCCAGTGATTCCATGTTTTAGATTTCAATGTTAATGAGATTTAATGATTAAAATGGATAATTGAATGATTAAAGTGAAGCATGGATATTGAAATAAGGACTCATGATTTGAGGGAATTAGATGATTCATGTAAATGAAATTTCCCTTCCATTTTTCATTCATTGAATTTCTAAAATTAATCTAAAATAATTTGTTATTATTAATCATGCCATGGGTGATTTTTCAATATCATATTCCCATTCCCAAGAGGATTTCTAGAACAAAAATTTCCTATTTTATCTTAAGCATATTTCCTGAGTGATCATGGGATGTGCCAATGTCTTGAACATGTATTGAAACTTTTCAAAGCTATGACTATGAAAAAACACATTTAAAATGATTGAGGAATTACTTTTTCTTACCACATATTTACCTAATATCCACCCATACATTTATCTTTCATTATCCCATAGATTCCATGAATTTACTTATAGGTTTAAGACACATCACAAGCTGATTTTTACATACCTTCCCACTCTTTTAGTATTTTTTTCATGGATATTTCATGTATGAGTGTGGGGGATGGGACTTTCATCTGCGTTCATTGGAATGAGTATCTTTTTGTGGATGGTGTGAGCTTTGAGTTATCATTTTGGGCAGTTTATTATTATAAAATTGGGCATGGGTCATCATTTCATTATGCTTCATTCATTTCATCTAGTTCTCCTTAAAATAAGTAGAAAATAAATTTGTGCCTTTCTAGAGACTTACAAAAAAAATAGAACTTGGATGATATCATTCATTGTAGTCATTTATTGACACATGACCCATGTCATTAAAAAGGGGGTGGTATTGTGTTTCATATTCACAAGGGTATTTGACTGAGATTAGCCTTGTGTTTTCACTTGATTAATCATGCATTGTACATAAGATTCAAACCTCCTACTTCTGGTCTTAAATTATTTTAATCATTTACCCACAAACCCTAAGCCCAAGAGTCATTTGAACCTTTATTGCAAGTCCTCATGATTTTATGTGTGTTTTATCTTTACAAAGTGGAGAAATTAGTTGCTTTACAAGCCTATGGATAAGGATCATATTCTAATTATATTATCATAACTCCACTATTAATTGTATCATGAGTGATGTGAGAAAAGATTAAAAAGAGAGGTATATCATGATATGGAATTTTAATAATAATAAATTGAGAAGCGTGAATGAATGAAAGGAGAAGCTCTATCATTTTTCAAAGGGGAAAAGTAAAATAATTGAATTGGTTTTTTCTTTGAAAAATGGGAAATTAAATTTTTTTTTGTGGAACTTAAAATTTTGATTGTAAATTGATAATTGGTTGATTTTATTACAATTAAAATTAAATATGGGTAACATTGATGCCCTTTGAATTCCATGTTGAGATTTTATGCTTGAGGATAAGCATAGATTAAGTGTGGGTGAATTGATACAGATAATATTTTCATTATTTTTTATATTTAATTTAATTTTTTAATCCCCAAAAACTGAACAAGGTGTGTTAATTACATAAACTTTGGATTTATGATGTGTTTTGGGATAAAATAGGAAAAATGCTTAATTTTGAAATATTCACAGATTTAAATCACTTTAGTAATCCACTCTTATCATTTAAAATATAAATCCAATTGATGTGATTATTTTTTTATTATTTTAATAGATTTATTTTCGACATCTTTTGTTTTTTAACTAGGATTTAAGTCGGCCATCCATGGGTCATAAAAAATCAATCTATTTGGAAAAATATTCTAGAAGACCGATGGACCCCACCCCAATAAATTGATCATAAATCAGTCTACACACATCCAATTTATGAGATTACAATTTTATTGGAACTATAATTAAATTGGGAGTTCGTATGTTGAGGATTATGAAGATTTACATTCATTAAGGTGGACCATGGATGCTGAAATGTTGGGGAAGGAAAAAGGAAACATTCATCCAGAATAAATTATTCAATTAAATTGGCCATATCTCAGGCTATACAGGGAGGATGAATATTAAATTTTGGTATTAAACGTTAAATATATTTTGGAATATCTTTCAAGAATAAACCATTCCAAATTTCGGCCATTAAATTGGACTAACATGGTAAAACATGCAGTGGATAGAATCTGAAGGAAATCATAAAGAGGAATCATGAAGATCTTAAATTTCAAGACCATAGTATGGCACCACCTTGGCCTATATATAGAAGAGTTAACTCATTATGAGGGAGGAGTTCAACACCACCGTTGGAGACTGGAGGAAGCCAAGGGACACTCGGGGACCATCACCTTCAACATCATTTTGTTTCTTTCTTTTATTTTTATTTACATTAAAATGTCTCTCCTCTCCCACATCATCTCAATTACCCCATCCATGGAGGGGTAGATTCATTTTAGTGATATGAAATAGGGTAGGCTAGACCTATCTATGTTCTTGAGTTCTTTTTCTTGAAATGAGTCAAATTTCTTCTTCTTTCTTATTCTGGTTTCAATTATTAATTCCGTATTAAATGCGAAATACGTTAGTGTTAGGTTTTGATTCTGAAATTATAAATTTCTTTGGTCTATGATCACATCTCCCTCCACCCAATTATAATCTGTATATGGTGGTACAAGATTAGTGTTGGGTGGTGATTTCTCAGTGGTTGTCAAGAACATGTGTAGGATTTTATGTCGAAATCATGGTTTATTAGGGAACACCAATTCCAGGTCTGGGATTTCTCTAATTAATCAATAAACCTTCTACAACCTTAAACACAATGGAATTAGGATATACTAATCTATGGTTTTAGAAAGTAAAATTCTCATCACATCTATCTTACCAAGGGAGAGAGAGAAGAATCGGTAGATGAATCTATCTCTTACTAGTTTAAGGAAGAAGAAGATACAAAATTTGGAAACCATGATGGCACAACACTAGGTCTAGCCGAACCCAATCCAGTCACTATCTTTATCAATTGTTAAAACCAATCAATTAAATCTATTTTTTTCTCTCATAGTCATTCAATTTAATTAAAATCAATCTTTTTCAAAAAAACTTTCAAAAAGTGACAACCTTGTTTTTTGTGCACTCCTCTTCAGGAGACTACCATGGATCAACTACTATACTATACATAGGTAATTAAAATGTTGTTTTTCCATGCCCCACGATAGGTGTGCGTCAAATGTAGGCATGCACTGAATACCCAAGAATGTTTCATATCATGAGACCTATCTATGAATTGAGAATATATATAATATTAATACCAAACAATCATATTATTATGTCCAATGAATTCACTATATGATTCATCAAAACCATTCATACTATTTCTTAAGGTACCTCATACTAAATAAAACATGGAAAACCATATAATGAAAAATATTGAATATTAATACATACTAAGCTTGTATTAACATCCAATAATCAAAAGTAATTCCAATACATTTTCACATTTAAATAAAGGTATTATATGATCATAATCCATACAGATATATATTTTGGATGGTCTAAAAATATATAGTCAACTTGTAAATAATTTTGGATATTAGAATAACAATATATGATATACCAAATACTTTTCCACTATTCAATAAATTAAAATACTTTCTAGGTAAAAATATTTCAATCTGAGATATGTAAACATAATGTTACAACCATATAAAATAATGAGTAAAAAACTATATCAATAAAGTATTAACATGATCATAATCTATTCGGAGAAGGAAAGTTGATGGTTTCAAAAGAACATATCCAATGAAGTTAGAAATATTTTTCAAAGGGTGTATTTAGTAGGAATTCATATCCAAAATAAATAATTAGAGAATACCACATTTCATAATAAAAGGGTAAAATGAAAACAAATTATATAAAATAAGTTCTACGAAAGATAATAACTCAATGAAATAAAAATGAGTTACAAAAAATACACACTTCTAGGGAATCAAATGAATTGATAGCCACCCGAATAAGGATACTTGACATGGATATTAAATCAAATGAAATACAAGGAAATAAATTATTAAAATTTCATGGGATAGTATGTCAATATAACATCATACAAATGGAACATGGTTCATAACATGTAACATGTATCAATGAATCAAAATTAGGTCATAGAAAACACTTATATATTTAGTAACACATTAATCAAAACCCAATGGAAGTGATGACTTTAATATACCATTAAATACCATTATTAAAATATAATTAATGGTATTATATATCCAATAGTAATTATATACACCACTTAAATGAACATAAGTGCATAATACCGAAAATGTCTCAAAGAGTGAAATTTGAGACGAAAACCCTTGAATCCTTGGTAAAAATATAATTAAATACCTTATAAAATGGGGAGCATAAAATTAAATAACAAATACCCTGATAAAATAAAAATCCATGAAATTTTATATCAAATGTGTAGTATTTAAGACATATAATTATGAATTAATATTGAAATAAAAACTATGTATTAATTAAGTGAAATTAAGATGAAATTCGTTACCACTTTTCCTGACTTCCACAAATAAATTTTAGCCTCCTGTGTCAAAAAATAACTATATTAATCAATAAATTTATAAAATCAATCATATAAATTTTCATTTATACAATTTTTAAACATTCATTCTATAAATAAATTCTACATATTTTTACATTATATATTCATTATTTTGATCATTTTTACAAGTATCATAATAGCAGTGTATGATTCCATTATTATTTCAAGATTAATTATTATTATTTAATTACATTTAATATTAGGTATCACTTATAATAAGGTAAGATTTTTATAGTTCGTATAATGAGATTTTTAGACCTTATCCTTGAATATTAATTCGACTATAAACAAGTTTCGGTGATTCTTGATGACGAGAGTATGTTTTCTTAATTAATTAATTAAATTTTGATATTACATATAAATAAAAAATAAATACTTATTTAAAAATTTCTATGATATAATACCTTTAATTATGTTTCCAAAGTCATTCATTATACAAAATCGTAGAATTATTCAATTAAGTGGTTAAACCGACCCAAACATGAATATACCCTAATTCAGCAAATGATTATGAGGTGGTTTTATTTTAATATTATTATACCACTAGAATAATGATATTATTTACTATTTATTTGTGTAAAAAATTATAATTATAAGAAGTTATAGGAATAATTAATTGATATGGTGTAATTGCACAATTTGACTAAAATAGTATCCTCTTAATATTCTTTTTCTAAACGATTAAATTATTGATGACCATTATTTGATCATATCATTAATAGGTTCCTAATTTTTTTTCATAAAATATTATTAATGAAAAAATAAACAAAACATTTATCCTTCAATATCATCCTTATATATGGAATTTAAATGTGGTGAAGGAAGATGAAACATATAGTGACCTTGTCCTCCTATACATATTATTTTATGATTTTAAGATTAATTGACCATGAAATACAAACCAATTATCATAAATCTTAGTGTATATTGATGATTTTGTACATAATTAGAATGGTTGACACAAAAATAAGGACATATTTTATTTAAAATCCATAATGAGCTCATAAGTTCTTTTAAAATCTTACATCTTGATAGGATAACCTAGGGAATACATGATCAAAGTGATGAGCTAAAAATACTAGTAAGGGAATAAATTGAGGAATAAAGAATAATAAATGACTTAGAAGGCATACCATGATGACAGTAATTGTCATTGTTCAGAAATAAACACATAGAATCACAACATATAGATCTTGGGATCACTTAATAATGTCTACATATGGAGGTTCAAACAATACATAACAAGTCATAAACATGTGTCAAGTCTTACTTACAAGACTATATCACAAGGTGGAAATAATACCATGAAGGAATTAGGTTTATTCCATATCTAAACATGACATATCCGGAGGCTAAATATTACCTAATTTATTGAAGTGATATCTATGTGGACATATTATAAAATTTTCATGAATATGTGTTCCACATAAATAATCAATTGTATTAATAAACATAAGTGTAACCCATGGAAGGAAATGGGTATCGTAATCAGGTTACAAGGAAGAACCAAAAGTCATATCATAATGGTATTCATTAAAGAATATATTTAAATATTTCTCAGACACTCATATTAGAATGTATTAATTGATCATTATAAATTATTTCCAACTGAAGACAATGCATGTAAAATGAGTTTTTAAGAATCATTATAAATTAGCCACATTAGTGTAGTTTACGGGGAAAATATTAAAGAGTCCTTAAAGTGGAAAATGGAAAAATTTTCTGAATAAAACCATAAATGAACTATGATAAAGTTTCATGATTATATTATTTCTTTTATAAAAAAAATGGTGGTTTAAAACTGATTATAGAGTTTACTTGAAAATGGGTAAAATATTGGGAAGTTCCCTTTAATCGGGCTTTCTTATCGGGAGGAATTTAAAAAGGAACCTAATAAAAAATGTATTTCCCCATAAAAGAGAGAACAATTGAGAGTTTTAAATATTATCAGAGTATAAATACATAATATAGTAGAATGTAATAAAAATAATTAAAAATACCATTGGGGTAAAGAGAGATATATAGTAACACTTTGGAAAATTTGGGGTTTGGAAAGAATCCCTTACATTTTGATTGAAGGTGTTATACCATTGCACTTTTTATCATAGATAATCAAATTAAATCCATTAATTAATTAATTAATAATAAATTCTAATTATATTTTTATTTATTATAATTTTTTTATGTTCATATAGGGATATTTTGATTGGTTAAAGTGTTTAATTTTGTCAATTTGGGATCATTAATTCAGGGTTTGATTATCAATTCACTTGTATATATTTATGGAAGTTCATATAGAATAGGAATAATTCTACCGAAGTGAAATTATATTTTATTAATTCACTAAAATAAATTTTAATAGTCCCATATATTATTTTCTTTTTTTAATTGATGATTATTCATTAAATAAACACTACTGGAAATCCCACTTTTACCAACACTTATATCCCAATGGTTTATAAAAACCGTTGGGAATGGCTATGTATACCAACAGTTTTCACAAACCGTTGGTATAGAAGATTTTATAGAATCTTTTACCAACGGTTTTGCAAAACCGTTGGTAAAGGCCTTATCCATATCACTTTTTTACCAACGGTTTATGTAAAACGTTGGTATAGGCCACATCCATACCACTTTTACCAACGTTTAGTCTCAACCATTGGTATAACATAATTTCCCAACAGTTTATAAAAACAATTGGGAAATATTTACCCTAAATGCATATCAGGCATCTGGTTCCCCCTCTACTCTATTGTAGTTCCTCTCCACTGGATTGGTGCCCTAAATCCAATCTTCCTCCGACCAAACTTATTCCCCATATCAATCCATCATCAATCAAGGAATTCATTTCTTCTACACATAAAATCTATAATTGATTCCTTGGTTTTGTTTTTCTCCAAATATGTGCTTTTGTTTTCACTTTTTATTTCGCCGAAAGGGGAGCTTTGTGGTCACTAATCATGGTTTTGGGTGGTCATTTAGGATATAAGATAGTATGACTTAATTTTACTTGATATATCAAATATTATTATTGATTTATGTTCAATTTGATTATCTTTGACAAGTGATGTTGTTTAATAAGTTGTTATTAATGGTTTTAATAATGACGATATGGTATAAGGGTTCGCATGGTGTGTATAACGGTTGACATGGTTTCTACGATAATCTAGTGTCATGGGAATGTACATAGGAATGTACACACAGTACATGACTTGGATATCCATGTAAATATACATGGCCAATCCCTTATGGTGAAAAGTATGTTTGGCTAAATGGGATGCTGAAAATGCCCCATTTACACATGGATTTGTTTCATGGTTATCCGCACATGATGTGTTGGCCATACTATAGAGTAGGTAGTAATTAGCTCAATCAAAACACTTTCATTGCTGAAATTCAAGACTATATGGTTAAATGGAAGAACCCATGTTCTAATGACATGCCTAACATGGTTTCTAACTCACCTCACATAAAAATAAACAAGAAACCTTGTTAAAAGCATGAATTCATCATAAATGTACACTATAACATTGGTTAAATGGAATAAATCATGCTCATTACGGAATTCCAAACACATATGGGAAAAAAACCATCATTCACGAACATCACTGTAATGTATAGGCTTTTCACAAAACACATATCCCTTAAATTTCATGAAAATACAGTAGGAAATGATTTAAATTTGTCATGTTTACTGGTGGAATCCTTGTATATTTGGATAACATAGTCTCAAAACTATAGATTGGAACCCCATTTGGTGTTTTGAGGTCTACCCAGGAGAAACCCCCTCTTTCCTGGACCCAGGAAAACCACCCTCCTTCCTGGACCCTGGACACCCCCCTCCTCCCTAAACCCCGGACAGCCCCCACCCTCCTTCTTGGACCCTGGATATCCCCCCTCCTCCCTGGACCCCGGATATCCCCCACCCACCTTTCTAGACCCAGGACATCCCCCCTCCTTCCTGGAACCTGGACAGCCCCCACCCTCCTCCCTGGACCCTAGACAGCCCACCACCCTCCTCCATGACCCAGGACAGCCCAACAATCATTATTCGTATGTGAGATAAAACACAATAGTACTTGAAGGTCCTTCTACAATGAGTGGACATCTGGGTTCGGGTCACTAATGAGTGGAATCCTGTTTTGGAATGTCACAATTTCTGGATCTCCTTTTCATAGGTGTTTCTAATCAAATCCATACCTATAAATATTGAAGGTCCCTCTCAAAAATAAATTGGGATATGATTCAATGAATACACCATACTAACCTATGATCTATGGCCCCAAACCTAGGATCCTTTAATCCATGGTTAAGGTGAAAATTGATGAGGCCATTACAACTTTTGATGTGATCCTCATCCAACTCCTCATCATGGTCTCCCTGAAGAAGTTAATGTATAAAACTCATGTACTCTAAACAAGACCCTTAAGGATTATGTATTCCTTGATCCACTTCCAATATCTTACTGGGAAATCCTTGAATATAGGCATTAGAAATTCTGTATCTTATTTTCTTATATACACTGTATTTTGTAGTGTTTCTTAATATGATTCTCATATAGAGTAATGTGTGAGTTGTGATTTTATATAAAGTAGAAAATTGTCATTTAACTAAATATATTTTTGATTGAACTTAAATATTATTGAATTTCTTCGAAATGACTTATTACAATTTTTTTACAGAATGGATAGAAGATGGATGTAAGAAACTGATCGGATTTTAACTGATTTTCAAAAAACATTGAACATCTTTTTAGATTTTTCATTTGACAAGGCTTTAGATAGTGGTCACATACACTGCCCATGTTCTAATTGTATTGGAAGACCTTCGTTGAGTCATGAAGTAGTTAGCTATCATATAACCAAATATGGTTTCCAAACAAACTATTATGTGTGGTATCACAATCGAGTGAAAATGGAATCTCAAAATGTTGATGATCCAAATGATAGGACTGAATTAGAGAGTTTGATATATGATCGGTTAATATTTATTCAGCATCATGAGAAATAAAGGATGTAAATCCAACAAGATTTCGATACAAGCACACATGATGCGTCCAATGAAAATGATGATGTTGATAGGGTGAAAAAATTGAATGATGTTGCGACAACTCCAGTATATCGACAATGTGGTAAAATGAAAAAGTTGGAATTTTTAATCCATTTGTTTCATGGGAAAACTATGTATGGGATTTCAAATACTTCAATCGATTAAATTCTGACCTTCTTGAAGGACTTCCAGATAATTCAATTATTCCCTCAAACCACTATATGGTATGGAAGTTAGTTGATAAACATGGATTCAAAAAAAAATCATGCTTTCCCGAATGATTGAATATTATTTTGGGAGGAAACTGCTGAAAGAAATGATTGTAACAAATGTGGAACCTCCCAATGGAAGACAAAAGATAATGGAACACCATCTCGTGTTCCATAAAAAGTTATGTGGCACATTCCATTAATCCCCAAATTACCAAACCATTTCATGTTTGATGAAATATCAGTAAAACTGAGATGGCAAGACACAGAGAGAAATAGAATAATGAAGAGTTGGTTCACCCTGCAGATGGATTTTCATGGTAGAGATTTGATTCTCAATATCCTGAATTTGAAGCCGACGTCTGTAATGTGAGACTCGGTCTTTCATGTGATGGTTTTAATCCATTTGGGCAGATTCTTGCATTGCACAACACATGGCCGGTTTTCATACACATTTTATAACCTTCCCCCATGGTTGTGTATGAAAAATCATTACACTTTCTTGAGTATACTGATATTTGGCCCTTCTGATCCTGGTAATGATAAATATGTATACATGCAACCTTTAATAAAATAGTTGAGACTTCTTTGTTATGTGGGTGTGCCTACATTCGATGCATGTTCGAAAGACATATTTCAGATGTTTGCTGCGCTTATGAGGATGATCAATGATTTTCCTTCTTATGCAATGATTTTTGGATGGAGCACAAAAAGAAAATTGGCATGTCCTATTTGTATGAAGAATAATCGATTTAGAAGACTAAAATAACATCGACGTTTTAGTTTTATGGGACATCGACGATTCTTACCAATGAACCATCCATATAGAAACAATCGTCAAAGATTTGGAAATACCATGGAGACTGACGATCCACCTCAGCGTATGTCTAGAACTGATATGCTTAATGAATTGAAAGATTTAGGTTATTCATTTGGAATGGGAGTAATGAAATATAGAAAGAGGAAAAATGTTTCCAATGATACATGTTACAATTGGAAGAAGAAGAGTATATTCTATGAGTTGTTATATTGGTCAACCAACTTGTCACGTCATTGCTTAGACATAATGTACATTGAAAAGAATATATGTGAAATGTTTCTTTCAGTTTTTCTAAATGTCAAGGGGAAGACAAAAGATGATTTACGATCTCGGTGTGACTTGGTAGATTGGGGGATCAGACCCGAATTGCATCTTGTCTGTATCAGTGAAAATAAATGGCAAGTTCTATGTGCTTCTTATGTGATGGCACCTGCTGAAAAAAATCAATTTCTAGATGTTCTAGGGACTATTAAAGTTCCTCATGTCTATTCAAGCAATATATCAAAATGGGTCAATAGAAAATATTTCAAGGTGAAATCTTTGAAGACTCATGATTATCACATCCTTTTGCTTGATTTGATTCCAATAGCAATCCATCATCTCATGTCCAATAATGCAAGAGTCTCAGTTATTCGGTTGTGCTATTTTTTTAGAGATATTTGTGCTAATAAGTTTTCCAAATCCTTCTTGCAAAAACCGTTGGCAGAGACACCATTAATTTTCTGTGAGTCAGAAAAAATATTCCCTCCATCATTTTTTACATGCATGTTGCAACTGACTGTCCATCTTCCGACTGAAATACTTCTTGGAGGACCTGTTTCTTTCTGTTGTATGTATCCAACTAAAAGAAACATATACACATTGAAATGATATGTTAGGAACAAGAATTATCCTGAATGTTATATTGTGAAAGGTTACTTGGCTCAAGAATGTATGGATTTCTGCTCAATGTATTTGTCTGATCTTACTACGAGAATAAAAGGACCAATTAGAGATGAAGAAGAACAGTATGAGAAAATTGAAACCTGTTTTCCATTACTTCCTTAGACAGGAGGAATTCTAGGATCATATACATTGACGACATTAAGCCTTGTAGAGCGAGAGATGGCATATTGCACAATGTTGCTCAATTGTGATTTGTTTGTGAGTATATCAAGAAAGTAAATTGTACATGTATCTCTTATCTTATCTCTTGTAATTTTAAATTTTTGTTAAACTATTATTATTTTTATCTATAGGGAACATAAATATTTGATATATAGAAAGCATAATTCTTTATATTTGATAAGGAAAGAGACTTTTCATAGCAAAGGGTTTTCTTCTTGGTTGAAATTGAAGGTAAAAATAATTCTGTAATAAATAAATAAAAATAATATTTATTTTAGTTTACTATTTGTTTATATTTCAGGTATCAAGTTTGCTTACAGACTCTGTTTCTGAGGAAATAAGAGCTTTGGCTTCTGGTATAAATACCATGGTTTGTTCTTGTAAAACACTTGTGATCAATGGATACAAATTTATTATCACTGAACGAGCAAGAAACATGAGAAAACAGCATTATGGTGTTATGATAACTGCCACAACAGACTATTACGCCAGTTCATCGGATAATATACCTCATTCTAAAAATTTATCTTATTATGGAGTTGTGGAGAAAATAATAATTTTGGATTATTACTCGCATGGACGAGTCATGATGATGAAATGTCAATTTTTTGATTCATTGACGAGGAAAGGCACCTTTATCGATGATTGTGGATTTTGAGTTATTGATATGACACACACTCTTACCACTGATGAACCATATGTATTGGCATCATTGGTGAAACAAGTTTTTTATGTCAAAGATCATTGTCGTCTTAAATTTGTTGTAATTATTGAAGTAAATCCCAGACATGTTTTTGATGATGGTGATGATGAAGTTGACACTATCCCTACTGCAATTGGAAGCAATTCGTTTATTACTTATGATGACTCCAATATCTCAATTTTCAGACTTGATTGTGAACCAGAAGTTGTGGTGGGAAATATATAGAATCATACTATTGTTTTCTCACCTACATGTTTCACCTACATCATTCAGAGTGTGTATCCTAGTACATACCTTCAAAACACCATTGATCTTATGCTACATTATGTTTTTTTATTTGAATTTTTTTTCTATATTTTTGTTTTTTGGGTAACACATTAGTTATCAGATTCTAATTACTTCCATATTTGTTTTCATTATAGGAAATGACACCCATTGATGAGATGCGGCAGAAGAAGATGACTAAAAATAATCGCCGCATGACATAGATGGTAGTTCCTCCACTCATCCCTGTTGTGAGCATTTTATTTCAAATATATATATTTCAATAACTTATAATATCATGTGTTTACTTTTGTGTTAAACTTTTTTTCAGGATCCACCCCCTTGAGGAGAGTTATCCAACGAGGAGCTTGATATTGCTCCCAGTACAGAGGCTGGTGGTAGGAGGGTGGTGGTGTCAGAGTTAGACGATCATCTGGTAGTCGCAGTACTGAGGCCGGTGGTACGAGGGATCGTGGTGTGAGATTTAGACGATCCACTGGTCATACATGATTGGACTATGCCCCTACCACAGATGCATCTTCTACTCCCCATTTTGATCCTGGTGTGTCTTTAGGGACTCACGAGATATTTAAGCCTCCGATTTTTACACTACTAGTTGTCCAGTTGTTTGTGCCATCATCATTTGCTTCTGGTTCATTATCTTCGAGCTATTATTTTCCACCATCTTTGACTCTTGCTCCAACAGAGTATGTGGATGAGGAGCATACACTAAGGGAAACTCCACCTGGACAGGATATTCCATTAGCTTCTTCATATCCAGTGACGCCGATTGATCCGACTACCATAGGTATATTTATATAACTCTAACAAATTTTTATACCAATATTTATTTTTATTATAAAATCTACATATTTTTTTTATTTAATAACAGATTCATCTACTGATAGGAGATTGTGGAGGGGGCATACTCGCTTGCGTGCGGTATGGAACTTCCAGACATAGTTAATGGTTGAATTCAATGATGATGGAAAGATGATTGATAGTCCTGGGTAGGAATGTCGGGGTTTTTTTGGCGATGCTAGCCCAATACTCAGACATCATTCCGTTCATCCCTCTCTCTATGATACATTTTCCACACGAAGTCAAGGATAATGCATGATCACAAATATGGGTAAAAAATCTATTGGATTTAATGTTGTATTTTTTTGTATTTATATGAATTAATTTATTGGGTGTCATCTTCTGTTTAACTTCCCTGATGGAGAAGGTACATGACCAGAATGTTTAAGCGAATATAGTCCTGACGAGGTATTGGTCCTCTCCTAGTATCCATTCTCATACCATAGAGTTGGAACAAGTCAAGGAGCATGCAATACAGTCTGATAAAATGGTCACATAGTTGGAAGAACAGGTTCAAATGGGGGAGAAATAATTTATGAAACAGATCAAAGCTTTATCTTCATCACTTACACCAGAGGCCATTGTGGCTTGTTAGACATATATGTCGTCGATGAGTGCATTATCAAATTCACCCGGTGGTAGTTCTAGTGGCGGTCGATATGATGACATTCCTAGTGATGATGAGGATGCTAACGAGGATGAGGGAGAGGATGAGAATGAGGACAAGGGCAAGGATGGGGCCGAGGGTGAGGATGGGGCCGAGTATGAGCATGGCGATGATGATGAGGATGACGATGAGGACAGAGATGGTGGCAAGGATGAGGTTGATGATGATAGTCGTGATGGTGATGGTGATCAGGGGTAGATTGATCCATTATATTTTTGAATTCAGTATAACTCTTTTTATTTTTGAACTTAGTTTTCACTAAGGTATGGATATTTTTGAATTCAGTATAACTTATTATTTTTCACCAAAAATGGAATCCTAAAGATGAAATGGTTTATAGGGCTTCTGGGCCTTGTTCGTAGCTCGGAACCCTGGTCAGCGTAGAAAAACACTATGACTCACGGTTAGTAAAAAAAATTTAAGTACATCCCACAAGGTATCTTCCAACCATATAGGGAAATATATTATAAGCAATGTGCATGATTTTCCCTAACCATCAATGAGGGGATTCACATCATGAACAGTGTCTATAGTTTTAGTATAAGATATTATCACAGTTTTTGCACGATTTTCCTAACTGGCCTACGGAAAGCTGACCAAACACGTTAGGATTGTGTTGATAATTTAGGAAAACAATCCATGAGTCATATGTGATGTTTACGAGTCAACCCTGCCTCAATTTGAGGCACAGTGTGGCCGATATCACAAAAAGTGTCTTTCTTTTATTTAAAATGGACACCCTTTTATGTAAAAAAAACTGGCATACAGAAAACTGACCAAATGTATTTGGATTGTGTTGATACTTTAGAAAAACGATCCATGGGTCATATTTGACATGAATGACTCAACCCCGCCTCAATCTGTGGCATGGTGTGTCCAATACCACTCAAAGTGTCTCAACTTTATTTGAAATGATCAACATTTTAAGTGAAAACAAAAACTAACATTCGGAAAATGGACCAAAAGTATTTGGATTCTATTTATACTTTAGCACAACAATACATGGGACATTTTTGAAGTGTAGGATTTATCCCCGCATCAATATGAGACATAGTTTGGAAGGTACCACTCAAAGTGTCTCACCTTTATTTGAAATGATCAACATTTTAAGTGAAAACAACAACATGCATACGGAAACCAACCAAACGCATTCGGATCGTGTTTATACTTTAGTAAAATGATCCATGGGACATTTGTGACATATAAAGAGTCAAACTCGCATAAATCCGAGGAACGGTGTGGTCGGTACCACTGTAAGTGTCTCTCTTTTTTTTTAATGGACAATGATTTAAGTAAAAAAAACTGGCCTATGGAAAACTGGCCAAACGTTTTCATATTGTGTGGATACTTTACGAAAATGATCCATGGGACATTTGTGACTTGTATAAGTCAACCCCGTATCAATCTGAGGTGCGGTGTGTCTTGTACCACTCTAAATGTCTTTCTTTTTTTTAAATGGATATCATTTTAAGTGAAAATGAAAACTGGAATACGGAAAACCAACCAAACACATTCAGATTATGTTGATACTTTAGGAAAACAATCCATGAGACATTTTTGACGTGTACGAGTCAACCCTGCATAAATCTGAGGCATGGTGTGGTTGGTACCACTCTAAATGTCTCTATTTTTTTTAAAATGGACATCATTTTAAAGGAAAACAACAACTAGCATATGGAAAACGGACCAAACGCAATAGGATTGTGTTTATACTTTAGAAAAATGATCCATGAGTCATATGTGACGTGTACGAGTCAACCCCACCTCAATTTGAGTCACGGTGTGGCTGGTATCACTCAAAGTGTCTCTCTTTTGTTTAAAATGGACACTGTTTTAAGTAAAAACTATTGTAATATAGAAACCTATTTGGATTATGTTGATACATTAGGAAAACGATCCATTGGTCATATGTGACGTGTAAGATTCAAACCCGCATCAATTTGAGGCGTGGTGTGTCCGGTTCCACTCAAAGTGTCTCACTTTTATTTGAAATGGACACCATTTTAAGTGAAAACAACAACTGACATACAGAATACCAACCAAACGCATTTGGATTGTGTTGATACATTGTGAAAATGATACATGGGACAATTGTGATGTGTACGAGTCAATCCCGCATCAATATGAGGCACAGCACGACCGATACTACTCTAACTGTATCTCTTTTGTTTAAAATGGACAATGTTTTAAGTAAAAACATCTGGCATACAAAAATCCAAACAAATGTATTCAGATTGTGCTGATACTTTAGTAAAATGATCCATGGGACATTTGTGACTTGTAGGAGTCAAGCCCGCATCAATCTGAGGCACGGTGTGGCTGGTACCACTCTAAATGTATCTCTTTTGTTTAAAATCAACATCATTTTAAGTGAAAAAATCAACTGACATTCAGAAAACCAACCAAATGCATTTGGATTGTGTTGATAATTTAATAAAATGATCCATGGGACATTTTTAATTTGTAAGAGTCAATACCACATAAATCTGAGGCACGGTGTGGCTGGTACCACTCTAAGTGTCTCTCTTTTGTTTAAAATGGACAATATTTTAAGTAAAAATAACTGGCATACAGAAAACTGACCAAACATATTCATATTGTGTTGATACATTAGTAAAATGATCCATGGGACATTTTTGACTTTTAATAGTCTACCCTGCATCAATCCGAGATGCGGTGTGGCTGGTACCACTCTAAATGTTTCTCTTTTGTTTAAAATGGACATCATTTTAAGTGAAAACAACAACTAGAATATGAGAAACCAACCAATCACATTCATATTGTGTTGATACTTTAGAAAAATGATTCATGGGAAATTTTTGACATGTAAGAGTCAACCACACATCAATCCGAGGCACAGTGTGGCATGTACCACTCTAAATGTCTCTCTTTTGTTTAAAATAGACATCATTTTAAGTGAAAACAACATATGGCATACAGAAAACCGACCAAATGCATTAGGATTGTGTTGATACGTTAGGAAAACAATACATGAGTCATATGTGATGTGTAAAAGTCAACCTCGCTTCAATCCGAGGCACGGTGTGGTTGGTATCACTCAAAGTGTCTCTCTTTTGTTTAAAATGGACACTCTTTTAAGTAAAACCAACTGGCATACGGAAACCAAATGTATTCTGATTGTGTTGATACTTTAGGAAAACGATCCATTGGTCATATGTGATGTGTACGCTTCAACCCCACACCAATATGAGGTGTGGTGTGCCCGGTAATAGTCAAAGTGTCTCACTTTTATTTGAAATGGACAACTTTTTAAGTGAAAACAACAACTAGCATACAGAAAACCAACCAAACACATTTGGATTGTGTTGATACGTTAGGAAAATGATCCATGGGAAATTTTTTACAGGAAAAAGTCAACCCCACAACAATCTAAGGCACGGTGTGCCCGGTACCAATCTAAATGTATATCTTTTGTTTAAAATGGACATCATTTTAAGTGAAAACAACAACTGACATATGGAAAATGGACCAAACATTTTATGACTCTATTGATACTTTAGTAAAACGATCCATGAGTCATTTTTGATTTGTAACAGTCAACCCCACCTCAATCTGAGGCGATGTGTGGCCGGTACCACTCAAAGTGTCTGACCTTTATTTGAAATGATCAACATTTTAAATGAAAACAACAACTGGCATACGGAAAACTGACAAAATGCATTCTAATTGTGTTGACACATTAGGAAAAAGATCCATTGGTCATTTTTGATGTGTACGAGTCAAACCCTCCTCAATATGAGGCACGGTGTGGCCGGTATCACTCTAAGTGTCTCTCTTTTGTTTAAAATGGACACTATTTTAAGTAAAAACAACTAACATATGGGAAACTGAACAAACATATTCGAATAGTGTTGATACTTAATCACAAAAATCCATGGGTCATTTACGACGTGTACGATTCAACCAAGCCTCAATTGGAGGCCCGGTGTGGCCGGTACCACTCAAAGTGTCTCACTTTTATTTGAAATGGACATCATTTTAAGTGAAAACAACAACTGGCATACAGAAAACCAACCAAACACATTCATATTGTATCGATACTTTAGGAAAATTATCCATGGGTCATATATGACATGTACAAGTTAAACCTGCCTCAATCTGAGGCACGGTGTGTCCGGTAACACTCTAATTGTCTCTCTTTTGTTTAAAATGAACATCATTTTAAGTAAAAACAACTGGCATACATAAACCCAACCAAACATATTCGAATTGTGTTGATAATTTAGCATAGCGATCCATGGTCTAGCCTTACACAATCCACTTCTCAAATGAGGAACTCCTAACCCTATTCTAAAACACATGACATTTAATATGCCAAGGACAACTATATTCCCTAAGTCACACAAGCTCATTGATACACACCCATTATCATCATCACTAACTTCAAAGGAACCCGCCCCAAACCATGAAATTATATTTGTGTTTGGTTGAATTCATTTATTAATTTACTTATTTTGGGTTATTTTCTTCTAATTTCTGAATTCAATCATTTATGTGTTATAAAAATGCAATTTTGTATGTATTCTTAATTCTGAATCACATATAATTACATATTCAGTTTTTAATGTATTGTATTCATAATTGATTATTAAATTATGTATCCTTCACATAATTAGTTCTTAATTATGTATTGTATTGTATGTATTCTATACAATTCACATAGCAGCACACAGAGTAGGATGCTGTGTGAATTGTACAGTAAAGCCTATACCAATAGTTTTGACCGTTGGTATAGGTTCTGTATGTTTTTTTACCAACAATTCTGAACAGTTTGTAAAAAACCTTTACCAATGGTTTAAACCATTGGTATAGTGGTGAATGGAAGAATAAAAAATATATTCCAACGGTTCTATTAAATCATTAGGATAGAGTAGATTTCTTCACATATACCAACAGTTTATCTCAAACCGTTGGTATAGGTCTATTGTCACGACTTACAGTGCCACGACTTCTAAAACCGTTGGTATTATTTATTCCAATGATTCTCGACCCTATACCAATGGTTTTCAACCGTTGGTATACCTTAAATTTCTAGTAGTGAAAACATTAATGAAAAATGATTAGTTTATTTTTGATGTTTTTTTGCGACTGTCACGAACTAGTACTGGTTTATATATTATTATTTTTATTTACTAATTCCATTTTTTTAAGAAAGTGGTGACATGAATTGGTTTCCCAATTCATGCCATCTAGAAAATTTATTAAAATTAAAAGTAAAAATACATGCACAAAGTGTACATAGCATACACCAGTGGGGAGTTAAGGGTGATACAAGAAAGATTTTCAAGCATATCAAATCAAAAAGATAAAACCATCCAACATGTGATCGTGGTAGAGGGTACTTCTT
Source organism: Viscum album (assembly GCA_963277665.1). NCBI lineage: Eukaryota > Viridiplantae > Streptophyta > Magnoliopsida > Santalales > Viscaceae > Viscum > Viscum album. The sequence goes on along the minus strand of OY728121.1, from coordinate 1,585,328,458 downwards.
CAGATCATCCATTCTGGCCATCAATAAAAACACAAGAGGTTGTCCCTCAATGGAGTGTCACACTAGGATCCTCAAAAAAACATAGAAACCATCCGAAACTCATAAAAAGAAGCCAGTAAACTAGCAAAAAGTAGAACAGAGCAGCAAATAGAAAAACATGGCACTGATATGGCAAAGCAAAAGTTCAGCTGAAATCTTTATAGCAGGCCAGACAGAAACCAAACAGAGAGTAGGAGAAAACCATCTCAGGTGAATATCCAAATCCATGAACCTTAGAGAAAATGCAGAATAGAAAATCAAACTGTCCAGCAACAAACAAGAGAGAACATTACCATACTACTCATCCTCAAATAGTCCAAAGGAATCAATCAAGAAATAAGGTGATAAAAAAGTTATTTTAATCATATACAAGCAGAAAATAGAGGTTAATGAGAAAATCACTGGAAATATGATTGAAATAGAAGGCTCATGCAACAAAAATTAGGGTGTTTGCATTGACATCTTCATTCTTTTATTGAATATATATCTCTTGACCCTGAGATATTGTTCTGTAGTGATTTCACCCTGATGTAGTTTATGGTATGAAATTTCCTTCTTCAATTACATATCAGTGTTTTGGTCTTGATTTTCCTCTTGTGAATCTTGTTCCGAAGACTCCCCCTTTGAGTTATCTACAAGAGGTTTTTCCTGGGAAGGTGCAAAAACTTCTTTCATAGAATCATCAAGCGATCTTGTCACAATAGTTCTTTCAATGTGTGAGTAATCCTTGAACATTCTGGTTTTTCTAGGATTAGGAGTAATGAAACCCTCTTCATCCAAAATTTCTTTTTTTCCATTCGTGTCCATTGCTTTCAAATAGGTTTCTCTAATTTTTCTAGGTTGGTCAGCCTCCTCAACTGAGGAGTCACTAAAGGCTAAATCATCTGCATGCTCTTTATATCCTTCCTCTTCTGGTTCTGTATAATTTTTGTGTTCCTCATCAAGGTTATTTGTGTCAGGGATGTCCTTTCCTCCTATGTTATGAGGGTATTCATTCTGGATGGGGGTATCTACCTTGGACGTAGAGATAATGGAAGTTCAATCAAATAAAGCATTAAAAAAATAAGATATTTGATTGTGGGTGCTATGATTTTCTAAAGATATCTCCTAGATATTCAACAATGGTAGTGCATTCAATGGAGACTAAGTTATCTTTACTTGAAATGTCCATATGAACTTCTGAAGGAACTTTTGGATTTGATGGACAAGCCTTAGTAGGGTTATTATCATTCATTTTAAACTCATTTTTGTTTTTTTCAACCCAATTCATTTTCCTGTAAGCAGAATATGTAGCTTTGAGGCTACAATCCTTCAATTTATGACCAAGCTTACGACATGTAGTGCAACAATCAGGTAGTTGTTCATAAAAAACCTCTTGAAAAAAACCATAATTTCCATTCTGAATCCAAACCTGATTGGGGAGATCATGTGAAACATCTACTTCTACACAGATTCTAGCAACTAAAGGCTTAGAGAGCTTCTCAGTTTCCAAATCAAGTTTCAAAGGTTTTCAAATAAGAATAGAAATCTGGAATAGATATGTCTACTTGAATACATGATGTGGAAGATTGGGAAATCCAATCCAGATAGGTACAATGGGAAATTCAGTGAAGGGGTCAAAATATGTTTTCCATTTGAGCACTAACATAATACAACCCCCAAAAAACCAATATCGCTTCGACCAAAGTCTATAATAATCATCTTGAGAAGAAAAATTAAATAGCATGTTTGAAGCATTAAGGAGGCCGATGTGAAAATTCGAAAAACCAATGATTTCGAGCGAGCTTTGCAAGAACTTCAATAAAAGACGATTCTTAACAAATTTCCCAACAAGAACAAAACCCAAATCTGAGGCTAGAATGCTAACCTCATCTGTTGAGAAAGAAATCGCCAGCTATCCACTGTGACGAAAGATGTTTGGTTTAATATCAAGATCTGTGACAAAAACTTTTTCGTAGGATCTGTTATTCTCAATGGATCTCCCCGCAACGACATCGGCGAAGGATCGATCATTAGGGTTTCACGCAAACTCAGTAGGGTTTCTCTCACTCTCCCAGGAGGTCGAGATCTTCGATGCTCCCATCCTCACCCTTAGGTACATAATTAAATGTGTACTAGTTCCATAACATTGAATATGTTTTAATAAACATATTATAATATTATTAACAAATAAAAGGTTTTATGAATATCCATGAAGGTGGTATTGAATTATGAAAACTTGTCATTCATGAAGGCAGTGAATCAACACTACACAAATAATGTTTTCATTTTTAGAAATAAAGTATAGGAGAATGGATATAATGTTTGATATTCCATCAAAACAATATAATTCCATTATATGTTTGATACTCAGGTTATCATGTCACTATTTATAGGTTATATGAGTGGAGTATCTTAAAATAAAAGAAAATAAAAGAGAAATATGGAGGGTTTTACCTCTTGAATATCACCCCTAGAGAACCTCCTTAAGGAAACTGGAAATGGTCATTTGGTGAGAGGATTAATACCCAGACATGGGGAAGAGTATTGGGACAATAATTGGTCATAATATTAGTAGGATGCCTGTCTTTGTAGATTGAGGAGAAGGGTGGGGCGGGGGAGAGCGGTGGTATTTATAGGGGGACGAGAGGGGTGTTTTTTGTTATTTTATTCATTAGTTTATTAATTTTCTTCAATATTGTCAATATTGTTGATTATTATTACATTTTAATGTAATGGGTGCATATGAGTTCGACCTACTGGGTTATTATCTCATCTATACATTATTCGTGATTACAAAATTCATGTATTTGGCTTAAAATGATGAATACCATAAATTTCCTTTTTTCATTTTTCACAAAAAAATTAAACTATTTTATAAAAATCCAAATAAATAAACTTTACCGTTTTTCAATGTGTATATTTCAAAAATGGACTCCATTTTATGAAAATATTTTTCTAAATATGGAAATATTAATTTAAATTTAAAAGCATTATTTATTCAAAAAATAGTTGTTTTATTATTATAACTAATTTTATGACATAATGAAAAATTAATTAAGGGGACATAAAATTATCATATAGTAATAATAAAATAGAATATTAATTATTTATTCCATTTTATGAAAATATATATTCTTTAAAATGATTATATTAATTATATAATTATAAATTATCATTTACATTTTTTAAAAATTCCATCGTATAATTTATCACTTTTAAAACATTTATTTACCTATATAATGATATAAGTATATCATATTTTAATTTATAAGATACCTAAATTTAATTTATACTTTTATATGTGAATTTAATATTATATTAGCAATATTACTATTCATAATAGTCATAATACTATTCCAATGGTAAGGTTATTATTCCATCAGTATAGGTTCTTTAATTTCTATGAATACGACTTATTTAATTTATAATTTAAGAGAATATTTTTATTATTAGTTTCTCTATATGATGTATGTTTTTATACTATAAAACATAATCATAATAAGATAAATTTCATTGATAAGTTTCTAGTTTGTTTCATTCTTCCCCCCTTATGAAATTTCACCTTCTAAATTTTGTTTTACATTATATGTTATAAATGGGGGAGGGAACTTCTCATTCATTTCTTACTATAGTTCTCTTGTTTTCACTTCAAAAATATATCTCCTCAATAACGCTTTGACAAGATGAGTTATCTTGTTGTATAGGACGTTGTCTTTATACTCCAAGATCTTCAGTGGTTTCTATTCATACGTTATGTTGTTCTTTATTTCTAACACCACCAAATTTAGTACATGTGAGGAGTCATGATTGTAGTAACTTAGGTGTGATACATGGAATATGACATGAAAATGAGATGTATTTGGTGGATGTTCAAGATGATTAGACTCTTCTCCCATCTGATCAAGGATCTCTAAGGGGTCAATGTACCAAGGGCTAAGCATCCCTTTCTTTCCAAAACACATCACTCTCTTCCATGGTGATATTTAAAGGAAGATAATGCCTCCAATATCAAAATCAAAATTCATTAGATGGTTTTCATCAGATCCATTTTTTGGACTCTTAGAAGCTTCAATATTTTTTGGATGACATGATCCTTCTATGTCATCTCGTTCACAAGATTAGGTCCATGTAACTTTCATTATCTAACATCATCCCTTTAGGTAGGAGTTGTAAATCTATTCCCAAATAGAGCTTCATATAAATCCAAGTGAATACTGGAGTGGAAGTTGTTCATGTATGATAACCGAACAAATGAGAGATGATGGTCCCATCCACCTTTAAATTCTGTTGAGAATGATCTCATCATGGTCACTAGTGTCTGAATAGTCCTTTCATATCAGACATCTAGTTGGGGGTGATAGGTCATACTAAAATTCAATTCAATACTCAAAGAATTTTGAATACTTCTCCATAAAGTAGATGTGAACCGTGGATCATGAACATTTATGAATTAATGTGGTGACCCATTCAGAATCACCACTTCCATCATATATAACATGTAATGTCGTTCAAAAGTGACATATTCCAAAATAGTGATGAAGTAGTCAATCATTGACGAGTCGACGCAACAAATCCCATATCATGTTGTTTCCTTTGTATGATTTTGTTTGACTAGTGACAATATACATAATGACCTTATCCCATTTCCATGTGGGGTATTGGAAATGGTTTCATCATCCCATTGGACTTAGGTCGCTTTTATTTTACTTAATAACTTACCAAACACCATGAAATGTACTCCAAAATATAATTTTTCCTATTTTTCACCAGAAGTGTTCTTGATGATCATTGTATATCTTAGTACATCTAGGATGGATGGGGGATGATTAGATGTGTGAATTATCTAGTAGATCAGTCATTATCTCGGGTGATGAAGTTATAAAAATCCTAGTTCTAAACTGAATCACAGTATCATAATCGATGTGGAAGTAATGTAACTTCCTTTACCTATCTTATTTAACATTTTTTAGCTTCAGATCATCCCTTTGTGCCTCATTGATCTCCTATTGGATAGAATTTTGGGAAATAATTTAGTTAAGGTAGGTTATTGTTCCCTATTGTTTTGATTTCCAAATCTATCATTTTCATTTCCATTAATATAGGGTCTTTCTTAGTCCACATCGTCGATAGAGTAACAAGATATTTCTCACTAAGAGCATTAACTACCTTGTTTTCCTTCCCTATATTATAGTGAATAGTGAAATTATAGTCCTTGATTGGCTCTAACCATATCCTTTGATGCATGCTGAGATCATTTTGTGTGAATATATACACATGAATCTTGTAATCAGTATATATGTTACACTTCTTTATATAGAGGTAGCACTACTATATTTTCAAGGAATAAATAAAAACTATAAGCTTTATATCATACTGTAATGTCTCGAACCCCGATGCCACTCCAAATGGTGCCTTGAACCTGGTTGGTCACATGGCCTCAAGCGCATCTCCCCAAAGTCCTAATTCTTCCCAATAGTAGTGGGGGCCTAGGTGAGTCAATGAGGAGACTATTCCCTAATTTTCAAAGTATCACAGTAGAAGTCAAACATAGATTAAATCATAGAATCCAAATAACCAGTAGTTAACCAAAAGTAAGGAACACAAGATATAAAAACCAAAAAATTACTAGAAATGTATCATATAAAAAATGATGTAGATGGATCAAGTATCTAGAAAGTATCCAGAACTGTACTTGGAAATACAATACAATATAAATATCCCAAAAAGAATAAAAGACTTAAAATTTTTCCGAGCATCGCAAGCCTCATCTTGGTCCTATGCTCCCCTGCTCCAAGGACATAATCAGAACCTGCACTAGGGCGCTTCCCCCTATCATTTACGACAACCATATAATCTGTTTGGGTTTCTAAGGAGGCCCAAACATGGTGTGAGATAAATATCCCAGCAGGAAACCACCCAGATCTATATTATTCTAACAGAAATTCTAAAAAAGGCCACTTACAAAAGATTCATCTCCTAACAAGGTTGCTAAAAGAAATGTAAACATGTCATAAAGACCCTGATGTACATCCATAAAACCAAAAAAATCCACATCCATGCTGTATATGGAAGTTAAGTATTCCATGGCCACACCATATGGTGTAGTCAAATATCCCAAGACCATGCTTTACAATGAATTGTAGAATCCCACATCCACACTGTATAGTGAAAAGTAGACCGCAAGGGCTGGATCCAAGGTGCCCGCAGACCGAGGCATCCATATAATAATTCTATAGAATTAAGGTCTGGATCTAAGAATCTTTTCCAATGAATCCCATTGAATCCCATGGGAATCCTTGGTGGAAACTTGGTTAGGCATTGGTTGGGGTCCAAGGAGCATTGAAATAAAAAGTCCTATGCAAACCCAAGAAAGTCGGATCCACGAGATAGCAAGGCCCAAGGAATCCCATGGAATCATGACCCAAGGTTCAAAGTCAACCCAAGGCATCCACTACCACATTCTAAATCCATTCATTCAAACATTCAATATTTCTAATTTAAACAAACATTATATGTGAGTATACCTACTAACATCAACATGCACATTCCATGCGTATACCCACTCATGAAAACAATTTTTCAAAGCAGTCATATGATCCTACCCTCCTATATAAACCATTTAAAATTCCATTATTCATTTCATATAGGTATACCCACCCACATTATCCATTTGACAAGCCAAAGTATCAAAAAAGTTAAGGCATAACATTATATTCATTAATCCATGAGGCAGTATATCTCATAAATAAGATACTCAAGAAAAAAGCCATCTGAGGGATTCTGGTGACTATTAAAGCACAAGAGGGCACCCCATTGGTGGTTTAAATTAGAATAAGTAACATATTTCCTTACGGAGCACCCTTTGGGTGACATTGAAATGAGAAATGGGTTAAAATTCCCCTAAACGGAACCTACAGACATCCTCACTAGATCTGACTACAACTATAGTAAGAAACTCTCTAAAAAATTCCTTCCGAAATGTTCGATGGGCTATGAAATGGCGGAATACCCAAAAAGCACCCAAAAAGTCGAAAGAAAGTATAGACCACCTACCTCACATCTGTAGTAGACAACTCATCCAGTATCAAGTTCTAATTATCATGTTTTGGGAGAAATATAAATAACAGATGAAGAACAAGATATTAGGGAATATGATCCTAAATCCAAATAGTGTATTCGTTGTTTGTGGGAATCAATAATGACTGAAAAGGAATCGATGACTTACTGTTGCGGATCTGATGAGACGATCGGTGAATGAAACAAAGGTCAGACAGAGAAGTGGGATCAAATCCAAGGTTATGCACCTCAAGGGAGAGCCATAGAGTGATTTTGTGCATAGGAGGAGAAAAACCTAAATGGGTTTAAAAAGAAAATTATTTTTAAAATTAAAAATTAAAAAAAACACCACAATAGGGTTGCAGGGTTTACCCGAACAGTTTCCCAAATCGTGCAGAAACCGTGCAGACCTCACATCCAAGAAGGGCCACATCACATGGTTACCCATCGTGGTTTGAATAACCTTGTGAAAGCTCTTTGAAAACATTATGCTAAAAACATGTAACCTTTCAAACATCTCGCACGGTTTAGACTAACCATGCTCAAACAGTACACAATTTCATTTTCAACCCAAAACATGGTTCTGGCCTCTGAACAAGCACCGTACACCTCCAAAACAACCAAGGGAAAGTTAATCATTCACATAAGTCCATAATAAGTCATTTCAACTGAAATTAAATGGAACAATACCTTGTACAAAAACCTCGGTTGTTATAATCTTCCCCCTTATAGAAATTCGTCATCGAATTTTTCTCTAAAGTGTGGTCATGATTAGTTTGGGAAAAACTCCAAACACTGAGCATGCACATCAGCCTCCCTCTCCCAAGTCTTATCTTGAAAATAGGTGTGCATCCATATCACCCATATGAGAGGAACTAATGGGCCTTGGATAATCTTCATGGACATGTCCACTATATGAATCAGATGCGACACAAATGACACATCAACCTGCAACTCAACCACCTACGGATAAAAAACCTTGAGATGGGTATGAGTGATAGAGGTGTATCTATGATACATGGAAGAAATCATGCATGGCTCAGTACCTTCGAGGTAACTGCACCCAATAGGCAGCTGACCCGAAACTCTCAAGAATCTCAAATATCCTAACATATCACAGTGAAACTTTACACTATCACATGATCTGCCTATATCCCAACCTCAGGGAAACATGTATGAAAACCCACCCAAACCTCAAACTCTAGAGGTCATCTGCGGAAATTGGCGTATGATTTTTGATGAGACAGTGTAGTATCCATATACTTTGGAATCAGCTCAACCTACTCAAATGTCTCCGGTACAAGATGTGGTCCCAGAAAAGCTTCCTCTCCTAGCTCTAACCAGCACTTGGGAGAATGTCAAGTCCTTCCAAATAATGTCTTGCAAGGTTCCATCAGTATCATCTCCTGATAACTATTATTATAGGTGAAATAAAATAGGGTAATGTGTCTCTCCCAAGAGCCCCCAAAATCCAAGATGCATGCTCATAGCATGTCCTCTAGCACTAGTATAATACGGTCTGACTGGAAATCAGACTGAGGGTTGTATGTTGTGTGCAGAAGCACCTGTGTACCTCATGCCCTCTGAAAACTCTACCAGAAACGATATGTAAATTGGGTGTACCTATATGAAATGATATTTGGTAGGACCCCATGATGTCATACCAGTTCTCAGATGTAAAAATTTTCTGGATCATCGAAATTGAAGGTCTCTTTGATTGGCAAAAAATGTGGACCTTCGTAAGCATGTCAACAAAAACCCAAAAAACATCATTACCTTGAGGTGGCCTTGGTAAAATGGTAACAAAATCCAACATGACATCATCCCATTTCCACTCCAGGATAGGTAAATGTTGTAAACTCCCAGTCAGTCGGTGATGTTCCGCCTTCACCTGCTGGCAGGTGGAACACCTCGTAATAAAACCAACTACTCCACACTTTATTCTCAGCCACCAGTATTGATGTCACAAGTCACAATACATCTTAGTGACTATGGGATTCACTTCTCATTATGAATCATGAAAATATTGCATCATCCCCACACATATATCCACTAGAACCCAAGCATGTCTGTGAATATGCAGGATCTCATCATCACTTAACATCCAACCATGAGGAGGGTCCTCACCTACCACACCTTCATATAGAACTAGACCTTATGAATCTGATAGTTTCCTCATCCTAAATCTGTCAAGTAGGGTATAGGTAATAAATGAGCATCAAATAAAATTCAACACCTATCTGTCGTGCACCTCTAGATGATTCTCATAGAACAACTCCAAAAGCTGCCACTCACTATAGACATGTTTCACTGCCTATTTCCGAGTCCTCTTGCTTTGTGCGCCGGCTACTGAATTGCCTTTACTAGGAATATAGGCTAGCTCAAAGTCCAAGGATTTTAGGTACTCCACCCAGCTTCGCTACCTCAAATTTAGATCAGGCTGCTTAAAGATATAATTACGGCTTTGGTGGTCTGTGTACACCACAAAACGATATCCCAAAAAATAATTACTCCAACAATGCAACACGTGAACAACTGTAGCTAACATGAGATTGTTAATAGGTTAAATCTTCTCTTGAGGCCTCAACTACTGAGACTCGTACACCACGACTTGATCTCCTGGTATCAGCACTACCCACAACCCAATACATGAAGCGTCATAGTACACCATGTAGCTCTTTCCCTACATTGGATGTATCAATACTGATTTTGATTTCAACCTCCCATTTAACTCTTGTAAGGATGTCTCAGAATATTATGAAAACACAAACTTTACACCCTTCTTATTCAATCACATCAACAGCACTATTTTGAGTGAGAAGTTTTGTATAAAATTCTTGTAGTATCTAGCTAGCCCAAAGAAACTCTATATGTTAAAAACAATCTTGGGATGTTCCCAAGAATCTACATCTCTCACTTCTCTAGGTCCACTAACAATCCTGTCTAAGAGGTGATGTGACCCAAGAAGTGAATCTAATCCATCCAAAAGTGTAACATTGTGAGCTTATCATATATCAAATTCTCTCTTAGTGTATTCAATATTTTATCAAGATGGTTGGAATGGTCTTGTATATTGTGAGAATACACCAAGATATCATCCACAAAAACCACCACAAAAGAATCCATGAAATGATTCAACTCTCAGATCATCAAACCCAGGAAAATTATTGGCACGTTCATGAGACATGACAAAATTACCATATACTCATATAATCCATACCTTCTATGAAAGGTTGTACAATGTATGTCTTTAGGTCGAACACAAACTTGGTGATATCATGACCTAAATTCAATCTTCAAGAACACTCCATCTCTTTGAAGATGATCAAATAGGTCATATATCTGTGGAAAATGATACTGTTTTTTAACTGTTAACAGTTTCAGTTTTCGATAATCCAAGGACATCATAATATTTTCATCCTCCTTTTTCACAAAAAATGACAAGAGAACCCCACAGTGAAGCACTGGGTCTGATAAACCCCTTCACCTCCAAATCCTCTAGCTACCTCTTGAGATTAGGTATCTCTGTCATTTCCATCCTGTATGGAGGAGTGGATACCAGTACAACTCTTGGCACTAGCTCTATGGATAACTCCACCACTCATTAAAGAGGTAAAACAGAAATTTTGTTGTGAAAGATTCCCCTAAAGTGTTCAACCACTAGAGGAAAGTCTACCTGACTCACTCCCTAATCATCTATAAACAAACTCGCAATTTGGGGTGTCATCCTGCCAAGCCCATGATTCTTAGGTCCCACTCTACTCACCTGGACATCCCATTCATCCTTGTGAATAAACACTCCACCCTTTGGAGATGTGAAAGTCACTCTCCTCTGATACCACTTTGTAAGGTCCCAGACCTACATACCACCCGAAACAGTGCCTCTAACCCCATTGGTCACATGACCTCAAGTGCACCTCCCCAAATTCTAGAGGTTTTTGACTAGAATTAAGGTCCTATGTGAGTTACAGGGGAGACTATTCCCTCATTACCAAATTATCACAGTGTAAGTCAAACATACAGTAAATAGCAGAATCCAAATAACCAATAGTAAACTGAAATTAAGGAAAGTAAGTTAAGAATACAAAAAAATAACCAGAAATTTCTCATATAAAAAATGATGTAGATGGTAATAGAATCTAGAAAATAGCTAGAACAATACATGGAAATAATATACAATATAAGTATCCCAAAAATAATAAAATACAGAAATTGTATCCTTGCATTGTAAGCCTCATATCGGTCCTCTCCTCCCCTGCTCCAAGGCCATAGTCAACAACACCATCTGTGGTGCTTTCCCCTATCATCACCTGTAACCATATAATCGGTTTGGTTCCACGAGGAGTCCCAAATAGGGTTTTAGATAAACATCATAGTACGCTACCACCCAGATCTGTACAGTTCTAACAACAATTCTACAAAAGTTCTAGCTAGTATAAAAAGTAGTAAAGTAAGTGTGTATATCCCTGGAATAAGGCTATTTAAGTATGTAAAACCAAACAGCTCTCAAGGATGCCTAAAAAAGATTCAACTCCTAATAGGGCAGCTAAAAACAAAATAAACATGTCACATAGACACACCGTACATCCATCAATACCAAACTTGCCAAAACCATGTTGTATAAGGAATTAATGTATTCCATGACCACACCATATGGTGTCGCCTAATATCCCATGGCCACACTATATAGTGAAGTGTTGAATCCCACGACCATGACGAATAGTGAAAAGCAGACCTCAAGGGCCGAATCCAAGGTGTCAGTAGACCAAAGATCCATATATCAATTATAGACCATGGAGGGATGTATCTAGTGGATCTTGTACAAGGCGTCCCATCGAGTCCCATGGTCATCCCTAGTGGAAAGTCGGTTAGACCCCGGTTGGGGTGCTATGATCATGGTAATAGTAAGTCCTACGGAAGCCCAAGAAAACTAGATCCACAGGGTATCAACGGTCAAGGAATCCCACAGAATCAAGACTGAAGGGCATAGTCAACCCAAGGCATCCACTACCACATTTCCAATCCACTCATTCAAACATACAAGCATTCAAATTTAAACAAACATTCCAAGTGAGTATACCCACTCACATCAACATGCAAAATCCATGAGTATACCCACTCATGCAAAACATTTTTCAAAGAAAACATGTGGGCCTACCCTCCCATGTAAACCATTTGACATTCCATTAGTCATTTAATATAGGTATAACCACCCATATTATACATTTATCATTCCAAACTATCAAAACAGTTAAGGCATAACATGATATTCATTAATCAAGGATTCAGTACATCTCCTAAACCAGCTACTCAAGCTAATAAGGAATCTAAGGGCTTCCTCTAACTAGGAAAGCACAAGTATTCACCCCTTGGGTGGTATAAATAGTCATAAGTATCATATTTCCATAAGATTCACCCCAAGGGTAAAATTTAATTAATAAATTATTGATAAATCCCCTAAATAAAACATATTGGCGTCATCATTTTTTCCTTCTACATCTACGATATGAAACTCGCACAAAACTGAGGCCTCAGAAGAATGTCTGATAGGCGGTGAATGGAACGAACACCTGAAAATCACCTAAAAATGAGAAATAAAGTAAATACCACTTACATCACCTCGGTATTAGACTGCTTTTCTAGTATCAAGTCATAATTCGTCCTAGTTTGGTATAAATCTGAAGAACAAATGAAGAATGTATTATTAGGGAATATGAGCCTAAATATAAATAATATAGTCATTATTCCAAAGAATCAATAATGACGAAGACTTGGGGTCAAATACTATGTTAGACACCTCAAGGGAGAGCCATAAGGGCTGTTGTGAATAGGATAAGAAAAATATAAATTGGGTTAAAAAGAAAATTATGTTTTTAATTTAAAATTAAAAAAACAACAAAGTAGGGTCGAACGGTTTACTTGCACAGTTTCCCAAACAGTGCAAAAACTGTCCGCACCTCACTGTCTTGAAGGGGCACTTTGCACAGTTACCCCGCACAGTTTGATTAACTATGCGCAAACTGTGTGAAACCATTCTTCTAAAAACCTTCCAATTTTCATACATCTCGCATGGTTATGACTAACTCTATTCAAACCAAGTGCAAACCTTGCGCTAGGTCATTTTCATCTCAAAACTTGGTTCTGACCTACGAATAATCCCCAAACACCTCCAAAACACCAATGATCAAGTTTAGAATTCCCATAAGGCCGAAATAATGAATATTAACTGAAAAATAAAATGAATAGTACCTTGTACAAAAACTCATGTTCTTACACATACAACAGTTATATTTTCTAATGGATCGTTAACAATCATGTGGCATAGGATATCACATTATCATTTAACATTCTCACACTACACAATCCTTTTTTCAAAGCATCATTTTATATCAAAGAACCTTCTCTAATTCTTAGTAGTTGGATTATAGGTTTAGTGATGGCCTCTTCTTGAGTTCCATAATGGTTTTATAACAATATTCCATATAGATATACAATACCACTTTCCATGTTACTTCAATTGGAATGTTAGATAATCATAGGAAATTATTCATAAAACATTGGGAGTACCTAACTAAGTCAGGAAAACTACATATCCTCATTATAGATTTTGGTCTGGGACACTCTTTAATTGAATTTGTTTTATAATGGTCCATAGGTATTCCTTTTTTGGTGATAAAATTCCCAATGAATAATACTTCCTCCATCCCAAAGTGAAATTCAAAATACATTCCATAAAATTTTTCCCTTCACAAATTCATTTTCACAATATTTAAATGATCCTCTTGTTCAATAATTCCCTTGGATTATATCAGAATATTATTGATAAATACTACAAAAAAATTATCAAGGTAATCTCTAAAGACTCTATGCTTTAGTCCTTTATAATTATTGGAGTATTAGTGAGTCCTAAGTGCATTAATATGAACTTGTAGTGTCCATACCTTATTCAAAAGGTAGTATTGGGAATAAGTTCCTTCATCACCGTTAATTGGTGATATCCCAATTGAAGGTCGAACATTGTGAAATTAATGGTCCACATAGCTAACCTAACAATTCACCAATATGTGGTAGGGAATATGTTCTCGTTTTCATGATTTTTTTAAGCTCGTGATATTTAATGAATAGTTTCATTAATCCATCCATCTTCTTTACTAAGTAGACTTATGCACCCTATGGTGTTGCACTCAGGCATATAAAACAAATTTCTAGATTAACATAAAACGGCATCATCCGTTATTCCAACTTAATAGTGGACACTCTATAAGGATTCATTGATATTGGTTGAGATGTAAGAATAATTTCATTCCTTATCTCAACCTATCGATTTGGAGGAATAATAGGAAATTATTTAGGGAAAACATCATTGTACTCCAACATCATGAGAATGTCTTTGATAATGATTCTATCCTTTATATCAATCATTTGATCTTGATATGATTTCCTTTTGGGAAATAATATCCACAATTAATATAATGATTTTTAAGTATATTTTTCCTCTTACTTACACTTATACAGGATTAGTGGATTCCCCTAGATGTGCAGAGCGATCTCTCTTTCTCAAAAATTAATGTTGTATTTTTATATTGTTATCCATTCTATAACCAATATTGAATCAAACTATAAAAAATAATGAATGACAATATTTTTTGGGAATTTTAGTCCAAAAACATTATCCAGGGAGGATTTATATACTTTTGAGGAAATAATATCCACATTTTCAATTCTCAATTATAACTCAAACCCTATATTTTGAGGTGGTGTTTGAATAGTTCTACTAAACACAATAGATATGAAAGAATTCAAAAACTATAATCAAATAGAATTTTTGATATTATTGATTGAATAACCAATGTAGCTTTAACCAAATTATTTCTAGGACCCACCTCAGTAGTACTGATTGCATATTCCCTTTCATTCTATCTAAGAGGTTTTGGTTGATTACATATAACAACCCTTGGCTTAAGGAATTGGCTCACATAATGCCTATGTTCTTTTTAGTTGAAATGCTACACTGTTGGATAGTTTTGGTATGAAAATTCCTTTATTCATCCAAATTAGTGGGATTATTTAAATCCCCTTATAAAAATTATCCTAATAAACCTCTCTTCCACATTTGACGAATCTATGGGTTTCCCATAGGCAGTCTCTAGAATGCTTCTTCCCACAGTTTTGACACGTGGGACTTTGGGTTTTAATTATGTGACTATATTTATCTGTTGATCCTCCCATATTAAAATCCATTTTCCATTTTTTATCTCTAGGACCAAGAGACCGTTGAGAGTCTCTGATCTTCATTTCAACCTTATGGGACCAACGGAAAATCTCCTCATAGATATCAATGTCTCGGATTTCTAATGTTTTTTGTAGACTCAACTTTAGTATGCTAAATAATCAATCCACTTTTCTTTTTTTGTTCATGAAAAAGACGTAATAAAATCATTAAATACTTGTAATTTTTTCCTCATATGGCCTGATATAAAAATCCTCTATTCACTTCACTCTTAGGAACTCCCTTTCCTTCTTAAGACGGAGTGTTCAGGGAAAATATTTATTGGAAAATATTTTCCTTAATGAGTCATACTCATTGAAATATATATCCTCCTTAGACAATGTGTTCTTTATTAGTTTTTACAATTGATCATCTTTCCCATCAGAATGATAAAACTCCATCAGAAAATTATATTACTCTCAGAACTTGAGGACAGAGAATATATTCCCAATTGAGTTAATCTATTATTCTATGATTAAGGGATCATTAGATAAACAAAATATAGGATTACGTTTCCACAAAAAAATAATTTAATACCACATTCAGTATCATAATTAAAGGATGTTCCAGACAATTAATGTTATTATTCATAACATGATGCAGTTGAGTAAGTACTATCATGAAGTTATGAGCTCCTATTTCCATTATATTTTTTATTTTATTAGAGAAATTGTCACTTTTTTTATGACATTTATTGTGGTACTGTGTTCTCCTATTTCCCTACACTAACATATAAAAATAAAAATACATTTAGGGGTCTGGAATACTTGTTAGATAAGAATAATTAAAGGAATATTTGTACCTATAAGGATATACATGTAAATTAAAAGTGTATCTTATATTGTGATTCCCAATGTTTCAATTTAGGTTATCCTTGGTGATAGATTTATACCTAGGTTTATTAATGATATTTTATAGTCCTGATCTACAAAATAACTAGACCATAATTTTGATACAAAATATAAAAACCTGAAAATTTTACAAGTATTGTTACGTGATTTTGTGCATAATTAACCAGAAAATACCAACCAATGATCATAAATCCTATTGTCTTAAGAATATGAGGTACATAATTAGATTGTGCCAAACCAAAACAAAGACGTATTCTATTTAAACCCTATAATGATATCCAAACATCCTTTGAGATCTTACATCTTTATGGGATAAACTGGTTAATACATGAATAAAGTGATGAGATAAATATCCTAGTATGAGAATAAACATAAGAATAATTAATAGAACATCTGTTAGAAGGAATAACGTGATGAAATAAAAAGGAATGGCACCAGAATAAACATATTAAACAATCAAAAATATAACATGGGATCGTGTAATCATGGTTACATAGGAATATTAATGAAAAATATAACATGACATAAACATGATTCAAGGATAACTGGCAATACTCTATCACATTGTAGTAAAATTCCCATAAATAAATTGGGTTTACTCCCTATCCAAACATGACATCTCATGAGAATAAAAATTACCCAATGGAGTGTTATCTAGGTGAACCCATTATATCATGTTTATCCATAAGTGTGCCACATAATGAATCAAACATATTGAAAAAATATAATAGTTACCCGTGGAAGGAAATGTGTTTCATAATCATGTCACAATGCATAAAAAAATGTGTATCATAAGGGTATCCATGGAAGAATAGTTTTAAATAATTATTCAAAATTAATAATGAAAGATAAAAATATATAATGATAAATTATTTACAGTAGATGTTAATTCATGTAAAAATAGTGTTTAGTAAACATTAGAAATGATCTACTTAAGTGTACTTTAAGGGAAAAATATTAAAGAGTATTTAAAGTTGAAAAAGGCATATTTTTTTAATAAAACCAGAATTTAACTAGGACATTTTTCATAATTAAATGATTGATTTCAGAATATTAATTTATCTCTATAATTGATGAGGGAGTTTAATTAAAAACGGATAAGAAATTGGGAAGTTCAACTTACTTGGGCTTGCTTATAAAGAGGAATTGAAAAAGGAACCTTATAAAATATGGATTTCCCTATCAAAGAAATAATAATTGAGATAAGTTAATATCATTGGAACATGAAAATATAATTTTGTAGTAGCACATAATTATAATTAATATTTACATTACGTTAAAGAGAGATAAATCAAAACCAGAAGGAAAATGGAGTTTCAGAGAGAGTCCCTTACCTTATGCATGAATGTGTTCGGCACATTCACATAATATCCTAGGTAATCAAATTAGAATCATTAATTAATAAATTATAAATGTATTCAACATATATTAAATTTTTTATAATTTTTATTATCTTCATTTATAGCTATTTTTATGGGTTATAGAGATTAATTTTTTCACTTCGAGAGCATTCATTTCATGGTTTCATGGTTAGTTCGCTTGTGTATAATTACATAATTTAATGTAAAATTAGAATAAATATCCCAAAGTTAAATTATGTGGTATTAATTAACTTCCATAAATTTAAATAGTCCCATATATTAATTAATTTTTTTATATTAGTATGATTCATTAGATTAAATAATAGTAAAAATTTATTGGTACATTTTTTTGGGGGTTTTACGACAATCACGAACTAGCAACATTTTATTTAATATTGTGTTTATATACTAGTTCTAAAATAATACATAATTTTTAATACATATATTATAATAATTTTAACCATAAATTTTTTTGTGAACCCCATTGAAAGCGGTAATGAAATAATAGAACTCATCATCCACGAAGGTTGTTGATTTACACCCCATAGGTAATTTTTTCATATTTAGAAAAAAGCTGAAAAATGACACTTGATGATGGATATTCCATTCAAAAATAAAATTATAGTATATGTATAATAAATGAGTTATCCGATCACTTTTTATAGGGGAGGTTATGATAGTATAAGTATAGAAAATAAAACAAAAGTGAAAGAAAGACGGTTTTTCCTCTTGAATTTAGTCTCTTTAAAATCCTCCTTAAAGAACATGATATTGGACTTTTGGTGAGAGAAGAAAGACCAATTCATGGGTAAGAGTCTTGGTAAAGTAATTGATCATAATATTATGTTGATACATGGATTTTAGGGTGAGAGGATAAGGGGTGGTGATGGGTGGTATTTATAGGAGGAGGAGAGGGGTGTTTTGGATTATTTGATTCAATTATTTATTATTTTTGCACGAGACTATAAATAGTGTTGATTATTGTGGCTAAGTATAGTAAATTGGGCATGTGTTTTTTGAATAAATGGTCTTAATCTCATCCATACATCATCCATGACTACAATATTCATGTATTTTTCTTATAATGTTAAATACCATAAATTACTATTTTTCACTGTTCCCTAAAACAATAGCTATTTTATAAAAATCAATAAATTAACCAAAAACAATTATTAATGTATATTTTAAAAGTTTGAATCAATTTTATTAAAATAAATTTCTAAATATGATATATTTAATTTTCTAAATATGATATATTTTGATTTTTGGTCGAGGAATAGTCATAAAATTCTTTTCATCCATGTTTTAAACATTCTATTGGGTTTTAACCATTATGTTTTTTAAATTTTACTATTTTAATTTTAAATTAGAATTATAGTTTTTAACTATGTGAATTTATGTATTATTATACAAATAACATAACCTATATAATGAAATTTGGGTGTTATTGAACCGAATATTTACACTATTTAAACCAATTCAAATTTTGGGTTGGAAAAATAGATTTTTATTGAAAATAGATAATGTGTAGAAAAATAGATTCAATAGATTAATGAAATTTTGACCATAAGGAATTTTTAACCATATTTAATATTTACTTCCAGATAAATTAGTGTTAGTATATTTAATTATTGGTGACACATTTTGTTAAATTATTTATTTAATTTATTTAAAATTAATATATTTGATATAAATTCCATGAAATTAACAAAACAAAAAATTTCAAATTCTTCTTTCACCTTGATCATTCTTTTTTTCATTAATCGTAACAACAAAAATTTTACCTTCAAAAATGTGTTTACAATATTACATAATATGAAAATTAAAATCTTAAATATAAGAATATTTTTTAAAACTAGCTATTTATGTGTATGGAAACTAATCATAATGTTAGATCATATAACTTATAAAATACTACTTTTATAGAAAAGTGTAATTTTAATCCTAATGATCATGTATCGGATAAATTTATCAATGAAATTGATTCTAATTATATTAATAATATTAAAATTATTTAAATAAGAGTTATATGAAATTAAAATTAATCAAAAACCTAACTTCCCTGTGTGTTATTTTAATTAAAGAAATTGGTGGAAAAAAAATTTCTTTTATTATTACATGATTTTCTAAAAAGATATTCGTGGATTTTAAAATTTTAGGTAGTATTTTAAAAAAATTTAATTTTATTTATCAAATTAAAATTAAAAATTATAAAAATTATATTTTTTAAAATAAAATAAATAATATTATTAAAAAAAGTATTGAAAAAAACATTTTCAATATTAACTTATTAATTGTTTTCCATAAAATGGTAATAAATATTAATATTCTACCATCACAGTATTTATTATAAATTTATTAATAATTTCATCAAAATATCTATTTATATTTTATGTTGGTTGTATCTTGTAACCCTAGTTATAGAAAACAGTACATATTTTAAAGGATCCCTAATCTCGTGTTATTATATCCCTCCTATAAATAAATTATGTCCTCACATTATTAATTTTCACTTATTAATAAAATTATTTAACAGTATGTAAAATATAGATATAAAAAAGATGTATTTTTGAATGGTGTGTCCACCTCAATATTTTAGGTATTAAAAAGAATCTTATTCATTCATCCATCTTGTTAATTGTATCATTCTTTTCTCTATTTATTCTGTTTCCATATATAAAAGATCTTCCAATTCATTGATTAACCTTTCATTTCTGCTTCTTCTGAAATTTTTTAGATGAAGGAAACTAGATCATCTTTCTTCCATTATCTTGGTAATCCCAATTTCGATGAGATTATTTCTGTTTGATTTTTGTGAGTATAGAGTTTCAAATAACTTCACATAGTTTATCAAAATTCCTGATATATGGTTTTGAAAAATAATAAGATTTATCACTTTATAGCACTATCATTTATATTATAGTTCTTGCAACTCAACTTGTATCAGACTTAGTTTAACCTATATAAATATTTTTTGACAAATATCATTTTCTATTTAACCTATGTTTCATTGAGTTGTATTCTCTAATACTTATTAATGTAATCCTTAAAAAAGAGATCCTAAATTACGATGTGTTTCATAAAATATTCAAACCTAATAATCATTATAATGTATACTCTAAAAATAAAACATATCCTTCCACAAATAGAATTAATTATTCCTAAAATAATTTACCCAATTTTTTATATACCATAACAATGTATAATTAGTAACATACATTTCCAAATTCCATTTGAATATTAAAGAGATTACGCCACAATGAGGTCATATATTCCTCCAAAAAACTAACTTCATCCATAACCCCAAAACTTTATAATCCTCTAGTTCATAAACTAGCCACATTAAATCATAATACCAAAAATGAGATTAACTTATCCACAAATATCATTAACCAATTTTCAACTCCAATGATACAAATTACTATCTGACTTGCTTCTTCAAAAAAACCCATTTATTGTGTCGACATAGAGTGTATAATAAACCAAAGAGTTACCCAACTATAAAGTATGTGTTCTTTAATATTTATTTTTAAAAATATAAAAATAAAATAAAATTAATTTTCATGTTCATTGAGACCATTTAATATATGTTTTCATATTGTTAAAAATGACAACATAAGAAAAATCCTTCAACATCCCACACAATCCTCATTTTTTTGAATATATCATAATATAAAATATAGATATATTATTCACTATTGAATATAGCTAATATTATAAATAATTAAATTATATTAATATATCATCATCACCACCTTATATATGACTAGGAAACTCACATGTTCTATCATAACTTGAAAATAATAAGATTCTTAACGATTTAAGTATGGCCCCAAATTCATTAATAATACATAGTAGTGTATAGGTACATACATTTATCAACTCCAAAATTTTTTACTATATAACCAAATACTAAAACCAAATTGGTTATGAAAATATCTTTAATATGAATATTAAAACTTAAATCTGAATATGTATTCTCTTTTAAAAAAATTTATTTCACATGTGATACCTTTGGATCAACCTATGGCTCTCCTTATTCAATACTTTGTTATCCATGGTAACTTTCTAATTAGATTCTATAACCAAATTATTTGACATAATTTTTAAAACCTTCATAATGGTTCATAATGAGAATGTTATTATCCAAATCATATCCCCCAGGAGTGTATTTACAAGTGTGATGTTTTAGAACCACTCATTGTTCATCAGAGTGAAGATTGGATCAATGATCAGCCAACCCTTTTTAGGGTGATTAACCCTAGGCGCATCTTTTCCATGGCCACATCCAATTTATAATATCAATACATGGATCTATTGATATAAAAAACACATAATCTATAATTTAACCAACTATTATGATTTTAATCAATACATATAATATTTCCAAGGGTTTTCACTGATGTTTCTTATCCAGATGAAAAAAATAAATTTTCATTATTAACTCAACATTAAATAACATACTATTACAAAGGGTTATCTATACCTTTAAAATTATTTTAAATATTAACATATCAGTCCCTAAATTAACCTCAAAAAACATCATAATATCCAAATATATCTAAAAATATTTTATGATACCAATTGTGATGCCTTTGAGCTGCAATCTTGGATTTGGTGTTCATCGGCACATATTTAACCTACTTTTCATGATACGATCTTTAAAATCCTGGATATAACCATCCATAATTAAAAAATGAGTATTGATTATTTCATATCTTAAATTTTAATTGTATTTATAGGTTTAGATATTTATAGATTAAAGAAACCAACTAAACTAAAAAATCCTATGTTCTTTGAATCAAAAATAAATTTTTCCAAATTCAAGGCAAAACAATTTAATTCCTCATAAGTCTTCAACATCAACCATAAATTATTCTATAGAATCTATCCTGTTATGCATATTATGACAACCCTGCTCTTTATTACTCACTTAAAATAATTTATTTCATAAAACCATCACATTATAAAACATTTATGATCTACAGGTATAGTGTCTTAGGGTATTAGAAACATTACATAACAACTTAAAACAAAAAACACCACATATTATTGAAAACAACCATTACATGACCACTATATTCCCTCGTACTTAGAATTTCATGGGATAACAAGAGGACATGCATAAGAAAATGGGGATCTATAAAGCCCAGTAAGGGAATAAACATGGAATAACATGAGGAATACAATACATGTTAGACAATAGGAATATCAATGGAGCGTAAGAGAAACATAAACGTAAATGCATGATATAGCATAATTGTCGTAACATGGAAATGTGGCAACAATACTTAACATAGTATTGGCATGAACCAAGGCTAATTGCACATGGTGCATGAGTAAACCCTCATTGAACTTTAATTATCATGTGTAAACCCTCATTTCCCATGAAGATTCATTGTACTAATCTTTACCCAATGCATTGGAGCTCTATCAGGGCACACCCTTCTTAAACATTTCATTACATGAATAAGTGTGCCACATGGATCATACAACATGGAATCATTAAAGATCATCATTTATTCCACAATAATTGAATTTGGAATTCATACATGAAACTATATAATCAATATGTAAATGTGAATAAGTTTGAATACCCTTGATAGAAAAATGGGCATTGTATTCACAACATAATGACTTTGTCTTGGAAAATCCTCATGCAATTTTGGCAGCATAATGGCGTGACATAAGAATTCATAAAAATGGTTGATTAGAGATAAAAGAGTGTATCATCATATTTCCATGAAATTTAAATTCAGGGGAGTCATATATATACATGTATCAACATAATTAATGGAATTTTATATTCATAATACCAAAGAATTTCTTGAATGTAAATGAGGAGAGAGAAATTCCTTATGGAATTTTGGCATGGTAACGGGTGCTCATATGGGGAATTAATGAGTAAAAAAGAGGTCTATAATCATTAAAACATAAAGAGGGAAGTATGGGGGATGTGTGAAATCATAACCCAACATTTTAAATTCAAAATAAAAGGTCATAACAATATAATGAAATTTGGAAAAAAATAAGAAAGGAAGAAATCCCTTACTTGGAAGTGTGATCTAAAAGTCTTGGGAGGGGCTTGAGAGAGAATTATTAGAAGATTGGGGTGACTTTGGAAGATTATAGAGAGAGGATGGAAGAGGTTGGACGAACATATAAGGATTTGAGAAAAGAGGAAGTGGGATATTAGGTGGGTTTATATATGAAAGGAGAGGGAATTCTTTATTATTTAGATTTGGGACACCACACATTAAACTAATCAAAACTAAAAATATTCCCATGGTTTTTTACCATGGTTTTTGACAAAGGGGATTGGAACTAAAATATATTATAAGGAAAATGTCCGAACTACTTAAAATAATAGGGTTTCTTCTGTGCAGGTGATTCACACATTCAAGGAAATCAATTTAAAAAGATAAAATGTTTTATAAGTTTTGAAGGGTCCACTAAACATTGTAAAATAAATAAATAAACCTAAAATCACATTATTTTAATGGTAAAACATGTATTTTCTGATGAAAATTTTTATTGTATTATATTATATCCATATTGGGTCATTATGATGTCATAAGACACATTATATATTTAAATTTTATTTAATTTTTACCTAAAAATTTGACTGTCTCAAGAAATTATGAAAAATTCACCGTTGGATAATTTCGACATCCTGATTCCAAAAATAATATTCATATTATCGAAATAATTTTCTAAATATGTGAATTATAACTTTTAAAATAAAAACCAATAATTATAAAAAATTCAGTGGTTTTGACAAAATAGCTTTGAAACATTAATCAAAATTACAATTATATTCATAAAAATTATATGATCATTTATACTTAATAAAAAGTTATTTAAAAATAATAATATTTTATTAAAATATTATTTAATTCAAAAATCAATTAATTTATTAAAATAGATTCTATAGTTGGACATTAACTAAAAAATACTATTTGTGCTTTAAAAACTATTTACAAAGTAACAATAATAAAATGAAAGTATATTTTTTATTATATACAAAAATAATGTACATGTTCATAATTCTAGGGTCTGGTTACATAACGCCTTATAACACCCGCATAAGTCCTTAGGGTAATGTGCGTGATGGTGACTGACTCTTGGGGTGGCTCGGATAACATCGCTCGACTGGTAATCTCTATCAATTTTCACTTCTCTCGTAGGCAGTTCTGCTCAAGCTTAATGTTTTCATATTCAGATTGGGCTTGGTCAAGAGAGAGTCCTAATGAAACCACCTTCTTTCCAAGCTCCAAAAAATGGGATTCATACGTGGTAAGTCAACTAGATGAGGTCATTGATTCCTTTGTATGAGTAAATTGGATTTTTTAAAGACCTATATTTATAATAATCATGTGATCACTATTTAATAGTTATATTATCAATGGTCACAATTATTAATGGTATTTTAAAATCCAAAACATAATACCAAATAAGTGCATACATTTTACGTAACCATATGAATACATTTAAATAGACCAAGAATATTTTCATTAATGAAATTTTGTTCGTTACAATAATTTCCCTTAAGAAATTTCACCCTTGAAATTTCTATTTCCCACAATAAAACTGATATGGGTAACTCTTCTTCATCACTTCTTCTGATTCCCAAATTGCTTCCACAAACTTCTGGTTTTTCCACAACACCTTGACAAAGGGAATTGGATTATTTCGTAGAACATTTTCCCTATGATCTAAGATCTTCATTGGTTTCTCCTTGTAATAAAGATCATCATCTAGATATACTACCTCTGAAGAGAGTACATGTGAAGGGTCTATTATGTACTTCCTTAAGAGGAATACAGGAAATACATCATGTACTTTGGACATGGTAGGTGGAAGTCCTAGTCGATAGGCCACATCCCTGACATGATCAAAAATATCGAAGGGGACAACATACCAAGGACTTAACTTCCCCTTCCTTCCAAAACTCATGACCTTCTTCCACAGAGATATTCCTAGAAATTCAATGTCTTCATATTTTAACTCATGGTCTCGTCGACGGTTATCTGCAAAACTCTTCTGTCGACGTTGGGCTGGCTTGATATGATACTGAATCTTTTTCACATTATCCACCATTTCGTAGACCATTTCAGGTCCTAGCAGCTTACGCTCACTGACTTCATCCCAACATGTTTATGTTATTCACCATTTCCCATAAAGGGCTTCATATGATGCCATTTTAATGCTCGAGTGTAAACTATTATTGTAGGAGAATTCAACTAGTGGAAGATGTTTGTCCCACCCACCTTTTATGTCCATAGAACATGATCTTAACATATATTCTAGTGTATAAATAGTTCTCTCAAAATTGGCCATCAGTTTAAGGATGATAGGCCATACTAAAGTTCAATTCAGTGTTAATAGAAAGTTGGAGACTCTTCCTGAACTTCGAGGTGAATCTAATATCACAATCGGATACAATAGATAGTGGTACTCCATGTAGTAGTACCACTTCTTTGATGTTAATTCGTGCAATTTTATCCAATGAGAATTCCTCTTGAATCATGATAAAGTGAGATGTCTCTATATGACGATCCACAACAACACATATAGCGTTGTTTCCTCTAGATGTCCTTGGATGTCCAGTGAAAAAGTCCACAGTAATGTTCTCCCACTTCCATTTTGGTATGGGTAGTGGTTTCATCATCCCCATAGACTTTTTCCTATCATCCTTTACTTGCTGATATACCAGGAACATTGATGTATATTCAGCAATCTCCCTTTTCATAATGTCCCACCAAATTTTTTTTGTAGATCTTGATACATCTTTGCGCTTCTTTGGTGAATAGAGAAGATTGAGCTATGTGCGTCATTTAGAATATCCTTCGTTATCTCTAGATCATATGGTACACATAATCATAACCCAAATCTCACAATTCCATCTTTCTCAACCATGAAATCTGAGGATTTCCCATTTCTGATAGCTTCAACCCTTTTCATAATTTCCACATACTTTATGTGTGCATCCTTTATTTTCTCCTAGAGGGATGGTTGATAAATCATTTTAGAAAGGATTGATGATGTTCCTCCCTTAATTATTCCAATGTTAATCGTCTACAAATCTATGTAGATTGGATCGTTCTCAATTATCATCAATGACAAAATCCCTAAATCCTTTCTACTTAGAGCATCTGCCACCTTATTCACTTTCCCAAGGTGGTAATGGATTGAGCCATAACAATATTTGATCAAATCTAACAATCTTTGTTGGCACATATTCAACTCTTTCTATGTGAATATATTCTTAAGGCTATTAAAATTCATGTATATTTCACACTTCTTTACAAAGAGGTAATTCTGCCAAATTTTTAAAGCAAAGCTCACTACAACCAACTCCAGATCATGTGTTGGGTAATTCTACACATGAAATTTCAATTTCCTTAAAACATAGAAATTGGATTTTTTATTCTACATCAACACACAACTCGTGCCCTTATTCTAAGCATCGTTGAATACCACAAAATGTTATCCACTTGTGGGTAATGTGGGCCTGGGCATAGTGATAAGCCTCCTTTAAAACACCTTGATGATTTCTTTGCATTCATCACTCCAAGAAAACTTTACTACCTTCTGAGTAAGATTTGTAATAGGGTTGGACAATCATGATAAATTTCTCAAAAATCATCGATAATATCCATCAAACCCCAAGAAGCTATGAATATCTGTTACTGATGCTAGCCTTATCCATCCCTCAATTGTAGCTGTCTTGGAGGGATCCACTGATATCCAATTGCTTGTGATGATGTAAACCAAGAATGATACCTCCTTAAACTATAACTCACACTTGTAGTACTTTTCATATAGATTCTCCATATGCAAGGTCTCTTGTACAATTCTTAGATGCTCCTCATGATACTCTTTGATTTTGGAGTATATTATAATATCATCTATAATGACTACCAAAAATTTGTTGAGGTAATCTCTAAAGACTCTATTCATCATGTCCATGAAGATTGTTGGAGCATTAGTGAGTCCAAAATGCATTACTATGAATTCATAGTGCCCATATCTTGTACAAAAAACAGTCTGGGGGATATCTTCCTTCTTCACCCTTACATGATAATATCCCAACCACAAATCTACCTTGGAGAAGTATTGTACACCATGAAGTTGATCGACCAAGTCATAAATTCATGGAAGAGGATACATGTTCTTTGTTGTGATTTTTTTATCTCACGATAATCATTGCAAAGGCACATTGACCCATCCTTCTTCTAGACGAAGAGAACTGGTGCCCCCCATAGTGAATCACTTGGGCGTATAAACCCTTTATCCATATTCGCTTGTAGTTGATTCATTATATCTTCAAGATCCACAACAACCATACTATACGGAGTCCAGGATATTGGAAATTCCCCATTTATATTGTCAATTGAGAATTCAACATCTCTTCTAGTAGGGATTTAAGGCAATTCCTCAGGAAACACTTCAGTAAATTCTCTCATAATAGACATGTCTTCAAGGATGGTTTCTTCCTTGGACTCAATCATCTGAACTAGATATGTCTTCTCATAGGGTATTAATATCTACACTTGAGATGATGGAACTAAATAATATTCATCCTTCTCCTTGCACTTGTATCGAATCAGGGGTCGATTCTCCACATAGAGAGTGATTTCCCTCTCATGGAAATTTATGTTGGCTCTATATAAGGAAAGCCAATCCATGATGAGAATTGCATCAAATTATACTAGAGGGAGTATGATGAGGTAATCCATGATTTTAAATCTAGAAATTATGATAGGGGTGGAGTTATATTCAAGGGATTCAATGATTTCCCCATTTGTCTTACTCACTGACATCTTTACTTCCATGCTTTGTGGTGGTGTTGGGATATTTCTACTAAATATTCAGGATATAAAATAATGTGTTGAAACAGAATCAAAAATTACATTTTATATTCTTGAATGAAAAATAAGCATATCTGTCACCACTTCATTGTTGGGGTTCACCTCAGTGGTAGTAATGGAAAAAGCTCACCCTTGGTACCTTGGATGTTATTGGTTGCCTCCGAAAACCCTTTGATTAAGGAACTGATTTGCAAGATGCCCTGCTTATTTGCAGTTGAAGCAATGAACAATGCATTGAGAGTCAAATGTATCATTCCTCTTCTCTATCGTAGCCTTGGGTTTTTCTTGGCGGCAGTTAGCAGCTAGGTGTCATTATCTTCCACACCCAAAGCATTTCTTGGTCCCTTTCAAGAAATTTCTGGGGTGCTTCTTTCCGCACAATTGGAAAATTGGGTGTTGGATCTTCTTAGCACCATTGGATTTATCCATCGGGCTACTAGAATTTAATTACACATTATGCTTCTTATCCATGTGATACCCCTGAGATTCGTTGATCTCTATTTCAACCTTGAGGGCACATCCGTCAATTTTCTCATAGCTATCGAAGTCATGGATTTCCCGGGCTTTCCACCAGAAGGGATTCAGCCCACCAAAGAAGTGGTTAACCTTGAATTCAGTGGTAATTAAAAAGCCTAAGCTGTATTGTGCAGGCCTAGGGAAGTTTTCCTCATATGGTCCGATAGATTCTTCGTCATTTTTCTTGAGTCAAGGCAGTCCCTTTCCATCTTAAGCCGGAGTGTTCATAGAAAATATTTATTAAAAAACATCTTCTAGAAATCCTTCCATTGAAATGCATCGACCTCCTCCTCGAGAATTGTATTTTTGATAAATTTCCACCATTGATCAGCTTCAACCTCTATACAATAAGCAGGCAGGAGAACATTCTCTTCTTCGGAACATTGAACGATGGAGAAGATATCTTCAATGGAGTTGATCTATTGTTCAACAAAAGAGGGATCATATGAACCAATAAAATTAGGAGGCCTTTGTCTCGTGAAGATCTAGATAGAAACTTTTTAGTTCTTAGGTGGTTTGAATGTTCTCCTTGACCCATGTTTCTATTCAAATATTGAGTTAACTAAGAGATAATTGTGACAAAGTTCGTGATTCCCGCTCCCATCAGATTGGGAATCTCATTAGAACAACCATCACATTTGTCTTTGCGTTGGTTTTTATCCCGAGTCCTCCTGTTACCAAACATTTTCTGGAATAAATAGAATGTTATGGGTAACACATAAAGGGTAATCCAAGGAAAAAATGTATGACTTATAAATAACTATTATTTCTGTAACTTATGAATCAATATGCCTCAATCTATATTATCCATGACCTACCTTCTAACTTATATTCTTAGGGGATTTCTTTAATTCCCTTAATAATGGTTCACATTAAGCTTGTGAATTTACCAAATAATATCCCATGGGAGTGTCATAACCAATAGTGAAGCAAGGATTGTTGTCCTGTACCAGGATACCCTGGGTCAAGCCCAAAACTCCTTGTCGGAGTTTTCACTCCTATGTACATCTTTGCCGGAGCCACCTCTACCTGATCATATCCATACATAGAAGTATTTTTTTGATAAACCACTTACTCAATACTCACCAAAATTTAGGGATGTTTTTATTATACTTAGTCTTATCCCTATGGCTTTCACTAGGGGTTTCTAATCCTAATCCAAAAAATAACTAAACCCATCCTCTGATAAGCACTATGAGAACCCTTTTCTTTATTACACACTTAACATAATTTATTACATAAAAACATCACTTGATAAAACATATAATATCAAGAGTTATAGTTTTTTTGGTGTCTTAGGAACATTACATAACCATTTAAAACATCAAAGGCAACATCTTATTCAAAACTTCCTTTCCATGACCACTACATTCTCTCGTACTTGTCATTACATGGAATAACTAGCAGAAATGCATAAGAAAATGCTGATCTATAAATCCCAGTAAGGGAATAAACATATAATAACATGATGAAGACAATACATGTTATAAAATAGGCATATCAATGGTTCTCAACAGAAACATAAACATAAAGTAATGATATAGCATGATTATCATAATAGGGAAATGTGGAAACAACACTTAACATGGTATTAGCATGAGCCAAGGCTCATTGCACATGGAGCATGAGTAAACCCCCCATTGAACTAGAATTATCATGAGTAAACCCTCATTGTACTTAATTCATCATGATACTAATATTTATCTAATGCATTTGAGCGCTATGAGGGCACACCCTTCTTAAATATTTCATTATATGAATAAGTGTGCCACATGGATCATACAACATGGAATAATTAAAGATCATCATTTATTTAATGATAAAGGAATGTGGAATTCATAAATGAAACTATATAATCAATAAGTAAATGTTCATAAATTTGAATAGACTTGATAGATAAATGGTCATGGTTTTCACAACACAATGACTTTGGCTTGGAAAATAGCGGTGTAATTTTGGTAGCATAACAACCTAACATAAAAATTCATAAAAATGGTTGATGAGATAAAAAGGGGTGTCTCATCATATTTACATTAAATTTACATTAATGGGGTCATATAGATACATTTCCCAATATAATTAATGGAATTTTATATCTATAATACAAAATAAATGCTTGAATGTAAATTAGGAGAGAGAAATTCCTTATAGAATTTTGGCATTGTAACGGGTGTAAATTGGAGGAATTAATGAGAGATAAAGGAGTATATAATAATTCAAACATAAATAGGGAATTATTGGTGAGGTTTAAAATCATACCCCAACATTTGAAGTTTAAAATAAAAGGGCATAACAACGTAATGGACTTTTGGACATAAATTAGAAAGGAGGAAATCCCTTACTTGGAAGTGTGATCCCCAAAGGCTTGGAAGGGGCTTGAAAGAGAGTTCTTGAAAGCATGGGGCACCATGGTAGGATTCAATATAGAGGAGGGCAGAGGTTGGATGAACTCTAACGGCTTTGAGTGAAGAAAAAGTGGGAGCATGGGTGGGTTTATATATGAAAGGATAGGTAATTATTTATTATTTTGGTTTGGGACACCACACATTAAACTAATCAAAACCATAAACTAGACCATGTATTTTCCATGGTTTTTTCCAAAGGGTAGTGGAAAAGAATATTTTATAATTAAAAAGGCCTAAATTACAGAAATAATAGGATTTATTTTGTGGATGTGAGTTGCACTCTCAAGGAAATGAATTTAAAAAGCTAAAATGTTTTAGAAGTCTTGAAGGGTCCACTAATGATATGTAAAATAAATCAAACATACCTAAAATAACATTATTTTAATGGTAAAACATATATTGTCTGAAAATAATGTTTATTTTATTTTATTATATCACTATTTGGTATTATGATGTCATAAACACATAATATATTTAAACCGTATTTAATTTCTTCCATAAAATTCGACTGTCTCAGAAAATAGTGAATAATTCACCATTGGATAATTTTGATGTCCTGATTCAAAAATAATATTCATTTTACCCAAAAAAATGTATAAATATGTGAATTTTCACTTTTAATATAAATACCGACATTTATTGAAAATTCTTGGGTTTTGAAAAAAATAGCTTTCAAACCTTAATAAAAATTACAATTGTATTCATAAAACTTATTGGATCATTTATACATAATAAAAAGTAATTCATTAAAAAAATATTTTATTAAAACATTATTAAATTCAGAAATCCATTAATCTATCAAAATAGATTCATTAGTTCAACATTAACTAAAAAAATAGTATTTGTGTAATAAAAATTATTTATAAAGTTACAATAATAAAATGAAATTATAATATTTATTATATACATAAATAGTTTATATAATCATAATGCTAGGGTCTTGTTACATAACCCCTTAAAACACCCGCATTAGACCTTAGGGTATGGTGTGCAATGGTGACAGACTCTTTGGGTGGCTCGGATAACACTGGTCGAGTGGTAAACTCTATCAACTTCCACTTCTCCCGTAGGATGTTCTACTCAAGCTTAAT
Organism: Viscum album; assembly: GCA_963277665.1. Lineage (NCBI taxonomy): Eukaryota > Viridiplantae > Streptophyta > Magnoliopsida > Santalales > Viscaceae > Viscum > Viscum album. The sequence goes on along the minus strand of OY728121.1, from coordinate 1,585,296,014 downwards.
GTATTCAAGCTCATCTTGGGTTTGTTCAAGAGAGAAGATCAATGATGTCACCTCCTTTCCGAGCTATGACAAATGGGCTTTGTATGGGGAAAGTCTACTGGATGAGGCTCTCACTTCCTTTTTCTGAGTAAAATTGATTTTTCAAAGGCCTATATTTATTTTAATAATGTTATCATTGTTTAACAGCTATATTAGCAATGGTCACAATTTATAACAATATTTTAAAATCCAAATCATTAAACCAAATAAGTGGATATGTTTTACATAACCATAAGAAGACATTTAAATGGACAAAGAGGAATTTTCATTAATGATTTTGTGGGTCATTACACATATCAAGATTAATAAATTTCTTCATAACATAGTGAAATGGAATCATAAGAATGGTGTGATCTCATATAGAAAATAATGAATATATATGTATAACAGAAGTAATAATAGAATAATCACAGTACAAATATTAGGAATTAATATGTAAAAAAATGAATCCAAAATAAAATTGAAACTGGGATCAAGAAATATCCATGAAAATAAGTAAAAACATGTTTATCAATAATATAGATCTTAAAATAATGGAATTAATAATGTCAGATGTCCTGAATATGTAGTCATGTCCTTTTTCTGAGCCATATAATCTTTATTAACACCACATTCAAGTCATCCTGTTGAATTGGGTTGGCATACACCAAACAACCAAACAAATTTTTTCTCATGAGTCATTTAAATTAATCATGTTTCTATATAATTATATTAACCATCCATTAAATGATTAATTACAATTATTTCACCATTATTTTCATCAATACCTTTCATAAAATTATCTGACTAACCTATTAATGAATAAAACTTAATTATCTATATAATAAAAAATATGGAATATAAATAAATGATAAAAAATAATTATCATCCAATAATAACAAATAATTTCAATACTTTTACCCAAGTAAATAAAGGGATAACATAATCATAACCCATCCAAATAAATAAGGTAGATGGTAAATCAATACTTAGTTAACTTGTTAATAAACATCCATAAAGGATTAATAATATGTAGAAAGCCATTATTGTTCCCCTTGTCAATAGAATATCACAATTTTTAGTATAACATGATCCAATATGAGTATTTTAAAATGTTATATTCACAATATTTATACTAATGGGTAAAAAAAATTAAATACTAGAATAATAGGATTACAATCTACTCGAAGAAGGAAGGGGGATGGTTTTAAAATAAAATATCTCAAGAACTGAGACATATTTTTCAAAGGGTTTATGTGGTAAGAATAAATAACCCCAAAAATAATGAGATAATTCCACAACATAAAAAATGAGTATAATATACCCAACATGTATCAAATAATTTTATGGAATGATCATATCTCAATGAACTAACATTGAGTAACCACAAATACACACTATTACAGAATCAACTGAATCAACAGGCGATTGAATAAGGGAACATGATTTGGATAATAAATAATATAAATTAAAAGGAAATAAATTATATAAAATTCATGGGAGAGTAAATCTATATAATAATATACAAATGGAATATGGTGTATAACATATAACATGTCTAAAAGAATCGGAATTGAGACCAAGAAAACTACTGTAGCTTGAGAAACACTTTAATAAAAACCCATACAAATATTAATCCTAAAATATATCATCAAATTAAATTATAAAATTATAATTCATGATATAATTTCCCAAATGGATAGTATCTACACCACATAAATGATATTCAGTGCATAATATCAAACATTTCTCAAAGAGATGAATTTGAGATGGAAAATCCTTATATCCAGGGTAACAATTCAATTAAAACCCCATAAAATGGAAGGAAAGGAATTAAACCAAAAATAACATGAATAAAATATAATTAGTTAAATTTTATATAAAACAGTTTGTATACAGACCCCATAAATAAAAATTGGTGTAAAAATTTAAACAATCTCTCAATGAAGTGAAATTGAGACAAAATCACTTACCTCTTATTCTAACTTCCAGAAATGAATTTTAACCTCATGTATCTTAAATATATGTATATATATATATATCACATGACAATAAAAATTACTCAAATCCATTTTCATTTTTATTCATCATAAATAGTAACTCTCTATTCGAATTTTATCTATTTTTCACATCAAGTGTTTATTATTTTGATCATTTATACTAGTTTCATAATAGTGGTGTTCATGTTAATTATTATTTAAGAGATCATCATTAATAGAAAATTAATGATACTATTATTTATTATTTATAAAAATTTATGTTGTTTCTTATTTATTTCTTGAGTGTTTTATACCTCATCCTTGAATTTGTAGTGGATTATAAGATTGTTTTAATGATTCTTGATAATCGAAGTCTGTTTTCATAATTAACTAATTAATAAATTATTGATATAACATATCCAAAACCAAAACAAGTATTTATTTACAAATTTATAACATAATATACAATTAATTATTTTTCCATATACATTCATGAAAAAAATTCAAATTATTATTCAATTTGGTTGTTAAACCAAATCGATCAAGAACATACCTCGATTTAATGAAAGATTATGAGGTGGTTATGACTTAATATAATTATAAAAGAAGATAAATGATGCTATTTAGTGTTTAATATGGTGATACATCATAATTATAATTGATTTGAATAATGTTAAATTGATATGAAAAAATTCAAAGCATTGAATTAAATATTATCCCCTTAGTACGCTTATTTCAAAATAATAAATTAATGATGATATTTTGTTGATCATATCATTTATAGGGTATTAATTTATATATTAAATAATAATAATTATATTATAAAATCAATATGTATCATTTAATATCATCCTTAGATCCATAATTTTAACATGTTGAAGGAAAACAAAACATGTTATGTTGTGGAGGCGGAAGTCTTCACAATGCATGAAACGATGATATTGTTTGTCTTAATGGATGGATTATATTAATGAATAATTATAATAAACATAATATAGAAACATAAAAGTATATAAATTATAGTATTATCATTATATTTTTTTAATAGACAAAACTTAACTAAAGAAAATCAAGTACAAAAGACATATATTTGATAATACTCATATTGAGGACTTAAATTTTCTTTAGAAGTGTCCTTGAAAATGAAGGAATTATTCTAAATAATCATGGATAATGTTATGAATTTACATTATGTTTATAGGTAGAGAAATTTTTATAATATCAATTATAAATTATAATTTTAGGTTCCACATTGAAATTGTGTAAGTGACCCATTTTATAAGAGATGAAAATTGATGTTTTGGATACACAGTTTATATTTTAATAATGCCATGAAACTGTTACATGGTTAATGGATAAAAGTAAAAAAATTGATTTTGGGGTGTATTTTGGTAGATAAAGACTTTAACAATTGTATACACATATTTTTTTAACATTTTATAGGGTTTTTATGACTAAGTTTTTTCAATTTACTCTTTTACTTTTAAATTGGGTAACTAGTTTTTAACAAAATGAGTTTATGTTTTATTAAACATATAAAATAACCCATATTAAATTTTTGTCTTTATAGAACGAAATTTTACATCTATTTAATCCATTTCATTTTAATAATGTTATATTTATATCTTTAAATAAAAGGAGATAATGTGTAGAAAAATTGTTTCTGTAGAAAAAGAAGATTTTGGACCATTATAGACAATTAATAATATTTAGTATTGATTATAACTTAAATGACTATTAATATAATTATTTATGTGGTTATATATCATACTAGACTCGTTATTTAAATTATTTCAATTCAATTTATTCTTTATAAATTACTAGATGTTAATAAAACTATAATTTTAAAATAATTGTTTCACTATTATCGGGATTATTAACATTATTCCTATCATAATAAATTTTATAACCAAAAAATGAAATTTTAAATAAAGAAAAATATGAACATTATTATCTTAAATATAATAATTGTTTTATCAAAATAACCTTATTGGTGTAGGGTTATTAATCTTAATATTTGTGCATATAACTTTTAAAAAACCATTTTTTAAAAGTGTTTTTTATGTATAAATTTATTGGAATCATTTTTCAATGTAATTTATTCTAAAGATATTGATTAAATTAAAATTATTTAAAGAAGAGTTATTTAACCTGAAAAAAAAATCCAAAACCTAGTTTTTCCCATATATTAAATTACATAATGAAATATATGGAAAATAATTTTCATTTAATATTACATGATTTTATAAAATTATATTCATAGACTTTATAAATTAAAATAGTATTTTATTTTCATTGTTATATTTTATAAATTTAAAATTCATGAATTTATCAAAAACAATTAATGTAAATAACATAATATATAGAAAATTAATTTTATTAAAAATATACTTTTCAATATTAACTCGTATCGATTATTTACCTTATAAATATAGTGAATATAAATGGTTTACTATCCCAGTGTTTGTTATAGATTTATAAATAATCTATTTGTAACATCATGAAATTTTTATTTCTTTTAAATAATTCATCATTTTTTATAACTTTTATTTCCCAAATATGATGAACCAGTCTTGAAATATATAGATATTACATCACATTTTCTGAACTCTTAAAAGATTACAAAAACATACACCCAAAGACAGTCTTAGTCTAGTGTCGTCAGAAACAAGGAAACCTAAAAACATGTTCATAAATGAGTAAGATAATCTCTCATGAGGTTCTTATTTACTAGAACCCTTCATAGTTACATCATAGATAATACATATCTTTATAACCTGGGTGGAGGAAATATAAAAATGTGTGATCTCTAATGCTCAGTAAGGGTATGCAAGGTAGATACATAATCATAATCATGAGCATAAGGGTGTGAGGACATAATCATGAAAATAGAATATCATACCCTACATATAAAAGATCATAAATAGAATCATGGCATAAATCTTGTATATTCAAAAGACATGAATCATAAGGAATTAAAGAAAATAAGCCATGGAAGCACAACATTGGAATAAAACATGGAATTCTGGAAAACACATTAGCATATATAATGATTTCCATATTAGTCAAGGTATTGTTGTGGAGGAAATCTTAGTAGACAAAGTGCTTTGCTGAATTGGGTTCACTCCCCATTCCATCCCTGTGTTTCTAAACTGATTTCAATCCTCCTTCCAATACTATAATATTGAACTGAGTTCTCTCCTTATTCCATCCATGTCTATATCATGAGATATAAATCCTTACTCAATACATTGGAGGGGGTATAGGTCCCACCTGTATCATAATGAAATTATATATACATGTGCTACAAAATAATAAACAGACATATCGTAACCCAAAAAATGAAATGGGTGTCATAAATAATAAATCATAACTTAACCTATGTAAAAATAAATAGGTTTCATAATCATTCCATCAAAGCATAAATCGTTCATGATGCAGGTATTAAAATATTATAACCCATGAATGATAAAAAATCGTAAACATCAGGACATAAAAAGTAAACCATTCATAGAACGAATATGAAGGGAAACATTGAATACATCTCCTACAAGGGAATATTAACACCAATAAAAGTTGTCTTAGATGTGAAATAATTTTTAAATATCTTTTAAAAACTCATTATGTAGAAATTATCCTTCTTCATTTTAAAAATTATTTTTAAAATATTAATCCTTTTGAAAATATTTTTCTTAAAAATAAAAATGAAAAGATATAAAATAATCATTGAAAAAACATTGAAAACCTTTTTCCTTTGAAAACATATAGATGATCTTGAAACCCTTTTGAAAATAGTTTTCCATGAAAACATACAAATGAATCATGAATACCATTAAAAAACCATGTTCCTTAAAAAATGCAGTGATGAATTATAAAAAATATTGGAAATGATTTGAAATACATTTCATTTAAAAAATCTTTTAAAAAAATATATTCAAAATTATCCTTTTAAACATGATAATGATACTTCAAAGAAATTATGATGGATAAATATATACATTCCATTGGACGTAAAAAAGTATTACTTTTTCATGCTAAATAGATATAAAAATTCCTTGTCTGGAATGTGACAAGAAGATTTCGTTGAAAAAGGTATTAAAATAAAAAAATGAAAAAAAATTAACTTAATGATTAATGGATATTGATAGAATATTCTTGGAATCCCTTTTTAGAAAGAATGGTTTTAAAGGAACACGTATTTCTTACCAAAGAGGGAGGTAAGGTCATATTTTCTTAAAAATATTTTTTATTATCTTTAGTAGCAAAGAGTGGAAAAAATAGTAGTAATACAAGAATATATATACTCTAACTAGAGGATAATAAAATTAATGAGTGATTTTGGAATATGGATCTTATTATTTTATTAATGAAAATTTGATCATATGATATCTCAATAAACGGTGATATTGTTTTAATGAACTCTTACCACATGTTATCTTTGAATAATACTCCCTATGATAGAAAATTAAATTACATGAAGAATTAAAATATCATGAGAAGATACAGATTCATGTTACAACATGTCAACGAATTTTTATACACATCATATAAAAATATAGGTGTATAACATGGCATTATCTCAAAGATGTAAAATTGAGACAAAATTACTTTACAAATTTGGTAACTTTTGAAACATAAACCCCATGAAATAATAATCATAAAATGGTTATATAAATATCTATATATTTAAGTTTAAGATTCATATAATACATTCATGGGTAGTATATACACTACACAAAGAAAATGTGAGTGGTGAATAAGGAATGTATCTCAAAAAAATAATGAGTGAGATGAAATTCCCTTACTTTATGTCTTGAATCTCGTCAAACTCGTAAAAAATTCCTATATAATAGATATAAATTTATTATAAATATATCACATAAATATATTTTTATATATAATTTCATATATCATTTTATTATTAAATTATATTACCCCTTTATTAATAATCCTATGTTAAGGATTTACTTTAAGTAATATTCGCATTGTTTTTCACTTGTGTCTTACTTTTTTGTATCTTTAGTCCTTATACATATATCATTATTTACATAATTTAAATAATTATATAAATATCATTAATATTCATTATATTTTTATTATAATAATATATTGGATATAGAATAATGAAATGGAATACATTGTTCCTGGAGACGGTAGGTCATACATATGCATCAATATTGTTTCTAGTTTATTGTCACATTGGATGAAAGAGTGTAAATGAACTATAATTATTTATATATATATATATAATTATTGAAATATAATTATTATATTTTACATATCATATATGTTCACTAAACAAATCCTTAATACATTCCAGGCATTGTGTGAAGATATCACATCACTTTAAGTGGTGGTATTCAACACTTCCTCAAATAAAATTATTATATTTATACAAAATTGAATGTATAAATATATGTTTTGCAAAAGGATTATAGAATATTAAATACATAATTTTTATTTCCCAAACCCATAGGCCATTTGATGGGTTGCCTAAGCCCAGTGGGCCACATGGCCTCAAGCGCATCTCCCCGAATTCCATAGGCTATTGAAAAGCTACGAGGGCCTATGGGTGTGTCTATGGGGTGAGTATGCCTTCATTACCAGTGTGTAGCATAACAGGTCAGAGAAATCATAGGTAAATAGTGGAAGAAATAAATGTAAACATAAGGAAAAGAGGAAAATAAAGACAACAACAATAATAACTGGAACAACTAGAATATCATTCAATAAATAATGATTTGGCATGTACTAGAAAAGTGAAAACATGGATACAAGATAGTATGAATAAAATGTTCCACAAAAGTATAAAAGGAAATAAAATACTATCCCAAGAATATTTATCTCTAACTCGGTCATCTGTTATCACGATCTATACTAAAAAACAAGCAATCATGTGTTTGAAGTCGTATTATCCCCTTTGTTAACGCCTGCAACCATGTAATCTTCCCAATGTACTAAAAAAACCCGAAGAGGGAGTGAGATAAATCTCAGTGGACCACAACCAACAGTGTCTATATCCTCTGGCCCATGTAATGGAAATGTAATAGTGTGCCAACATTTATATATAAAGTAAATCATTAAAATGTTACTGAAAACCCAAGTACCTTCTTCGGCCCTTGGCTAGTTTCTAAACATACAACCAGTTCATTTATTAAAAAATTAACAATTTATATTAATAGGTAATGTTAGGGATATCCATCACTGACATCAACTCATGATAGTATAAATAGTTAAGGTTCCATGATTTATCAAGGAAACCATGGTCAATGACATTTAAAAGTGATGTTCCAAGGTAAAAACCCAGGAAACGTAGACCTGAGGGGTAACCAAATCAGTAATAACTGTAGCCTGGAATGGGTTAAGTGTCTAATACAAGTAAAATTCTCCATGTTATTCCATAATAAGGTGTCTACTGAATCAAAGGTGATCATCCAAGGTAAGATGGGGCTAAGCAGAGACAGGGCCATATGGCCTATAACTATGGCACTTATATTCCAAGGCTCGATCCAAGGAGTGTATCTGATGAATAAAATAATAATATGGAGGGATCCTACGGTGTCATACTGGGAATCCAAGAACAAATAAGGATAAATATCAAGGTGATTCTAAACCTAAGAAATTCGTATCCTTGAATCGAGTGGGGTTCCTGATTATTCAGGGAATTCCCAGATCGGAATCCAAGGAAAGATAGAGTTAGGAGATTCCTATTTGATTATGAATTCATGAAATATTTCTTTGGTTCAAGCCTTTACATTCATTATTTTCATAAGGTCAAGTAGCCTATAACTATTGGTTCAGGCCTTGCATTTAGTTAGTGTGATAAGTTCATGTTGCATGCAACCTTTTAATCAAGTCATAATTTATCTATAATCCCATTTGGTTAAAGGATTTCCTTTCATTTGTGTGACTTTGACAAATAGGATGATACCATTTAATCCATTTAAGGCATATTCCATATTCAAGTTTCATTCTGCTACGTTCCATTAATGTGGTAAGTGGTTCTTTGGATATGTAACCAATTAATCATTCACATTCAATATGGTCAAGCCATATACTCAATATATATTCCAAATTCCATTTCACATTTCATTATCAATTTGATGTAATTATCTTGGGCGGGTCAAGTGGTATGCATTCATGATACTTTCCATCATGTAATTCACAATATAAATAAATCCTTTGAATATATAAAATATTACCCTTAGAGCGGTCAGGATAGGGAACACCTGAATGGTGGAACAAAAGTGTAAAAAAACTAAACCACAATAATGACATAACCTTCGACGTGTAAAGGATGGATTTAGGGTCATAAATACCAATAATTATTCATTTATTTGAAAATAGGATGACCATATGGTTTTTATGATTGTAAACATGGCATATTAATTCCATAAATCGAACCTGATGAAATAAGTGGTCCCCACATGACAAATCCAAAATCAACGAACTTTAGGTATGAGTTATGTACTATCCACCTAAGTGTTATACAACACTCCTCATCTAGTATTGGCCCCTTTTTTTCCCGTATAGGAGTAGATCTATGAAGAAGTGAAATATGCTCCTACCCTGATATCTCAGTCGAGAGAAAAAGAGAAGGAGAATGGCTCACGATTATTCATGCACATATTGTTTCACATCCAACGTGATGAATGAAAGCTCTCTCGGTTTCTAGATGATAGAGATATCTTGATTCCAATGTTAGATCATAAAAAATAATCAAATTGAGATGGGAAAAGTTTAATCCTACATAAGCACATATTAGGGAATATGTAGGTGGCTTAATTAGATCATTATGGTTAAAAATGATGATTTCCCCTTAAAATTGCATGTGCATGTTTTTCCACATTTTTTAACAAACATTGCGCAAACCATACATGGGTACCTGGGAAAAAGGGTCCCTTACATGGTTAGGACGCACACCCGTGCACTAACCGTGTGAGGTGGCTTTGTCTAAAAAAACAATCCACATGGCTTTCCAAACTATGTGTAATTATTTCACAATTTACTCTAAACCATTCACCAAGAATTGTTTTCCCAAAAATATGGGTTATGTGCTCTTAACTTTCCCCGAAAACCCATGATCCCTTTTTGAACCCCTTAGGCATCCTTATTAGGTCCAAAGTAATGATTTAGACAAAAAATTAAAGGTTCCATACCTGATTTAAAATCCATGTTCTTACAATACTAAATTTATTATATGAAAAATAAAAATATTTTTTCCATCATTATTTCCACCATGAGAGGTGATAAAATAAAAATGAACAATAAAATTTTCGTGAGGCAGTTGTTCTCCTTACACGTAAACAGTATGTTCGTTACCCAATAACTAGATGTGTGTTCAAGGGTTGGTTGAACCATTAATACAAAAACTTATAAGTATATTGAGGATACATTTTTTTATATAATCATCGAATAAGTTTATTTCAAGGGGTGGAGAAAGAAAATAAAAAAATGATCTTAAGGAAGGATGTTACCCCTCATTTGGGTAACTCCTTTTTCATTGCACGAAAGGGCTTCCAGGGATGGATTTTTTCCCAATGGGAGGGTTTAATGGGGGATTTAGCGATGTTTAATATCATATTTTGAAGATATTTTCTAAACATAAGTGGATTGAGAGGTTTGAGGAAGTGGGAGGAGAGGAATCCTTTTATAGTAGAGGAGGAGTGCCACTCTTATTATTTTGGAAAAAGGGAAAGCCCACCCATACTTTATTATTTTAAGTGGATCCAATAATGAACCAAAATTGAGATAATGAAGGATATATTATAAATATGACTATATAATTGATTTTGGTTTATTATCTAGGTAATATTAGGCCTTATGATTCTGATTTATTTTCTTATTATGCTTAACTTAATCTTATTTGTTGTAATTAATTTAAATTTCCTCCATTAATCTTTTCGGTCAAAACTAAGTTGATATTATTATAAATTATAATTATGATTATTCCACATATGGAATCCATTTTTTTAAATCTCAATCATATAATTGGGAAAATTTAATTTAAATTTAATCCCATAGATGGGATGACAAATAGGGTTTTAAAAGTAAAAGCGTTCAAAATATTTCTAGGTTTTTATAACCAATTTCAATGTGAAATAGATTCCAATGACCTAAAATGGTTTTATTGATTAAAAATTCATCTAAATAAATATTAAAAACAACTTAAAATATCATTTATCAATATAAATAAATTAGCATAAAAATGGGTTTGAATTGAAATTCAGTATTATAACTATTCATTAAAATATAAAACTTCACAAAAAAATACACAAAATTTACCCTAACATAATTTTTAATATTCTATTTGAAATATAAAGTTTATATGGACATATAAGATTTATAAATATTACTAAATTTATATTTAAAATATATTCTCCATTAAAAGGTAGTAAAAATGGATTAATAAAAAAATTAATTTTTATGGGTAAAATTTGGTTTGATCTTATCCTATTCCTATCGAATCTATTGGTTGAATATAAAAAATATTTCCTTGGATATATAAAATATATATTACTTTAACATAGTTTCTAATTTTAATTAATTTTATTTATTTGTATTAATACATCATTGTGTACATAATGGTAGTTTTCTATAAAAATACTCCCTTTATATTCAATTAGATCTTATATTAAATTCTAATTACTTTGTAACTAATTAATTCATTTTATATTTTGTGAAAAACAATTATTTTCATATGTTATTTAATAAAATTCAGAAAATATAATTTAACATCTAGGTTATTTATTATTATGTTAAATAACAATATTGTAAATAATACTTTATTGTTCGGTAACACTCAGTCTTCTGTGTAATGCAAGCCATCAAGGAGATGTTAGTCATTTTTGAAACATACACTGACCTCGGTGTTCAATATAGATAATTCTAATGTTTGGGTTGCGTGTAGTTTAATATTAACATGGTTTTTCATATAACTCATACCAAACTTAACTCATAAAAAATATATTTAGTTTTGCGTGAAATAAAAAATAAGAAAAAGTTTAAAATAATTCAAACAAATAGTTTAAAAAATCTCAGGGTGTTACATTCTACCCCTCCTTAAAATTAATTTGTCTCTCAAAATTAATTTGGGTTATCAAAGGTTTAGTACAAGAGATTTCCTTTCATAAAAAATGAAATTGAAAAAATGAACACTAAAACTTCATTTTAAAAAGGAGTGTTTGAAACGTAACAACTACCAAAAGTTACTCATAACTTGGTTTACACAAGGGAGAACATAGGTGAAAAAGAATAATATGGACTTGGGGTAAAGGCGTAAATATTTATAGGGAGTTATTGGGGTCATAAATATTAAATAAGTGTAGGATAATGAAAATTTGAGGGCATCAAAGTCATAAATATGTGATGATTTAAAAGGACATCGGCTCAATAAAAATTATCGCATCATGACAAAAAATTTTAATCATTTCCCAATCTTTGAGTAATTATTTTCTTGACCAATAATATAAGGAAATATAATTACATAATATATTTATATAAACAAAATTTCATTATTTTTTTTGTGATTTTATAAATTTCTAATTCATCCACTACTTCACTTAATGGATGTCCATAAATTATAGTTGTTTCCTAAAGCACTAATATTCACTTTTAAAAGTTCATAAGGCCCATAAAAGAATGAAAATTATACCTATTTTTCTCTAATAATTCTTAAACATTAACATGGTTAATACATTAAATATAAAAAGTAACACTATATGTTCATCATTAATATTATTTGTGAAAATATTAATTACTCATTAACTAAGACATCATGTACTCTAGTGGTAGGCGTGAAAACCTTTTCATCCTTCAGTCATGAGTTCATGACCCATGGCATTGCTGAAATTTATTAGTTGTCACATAACACATATGATGTCCTTTTCTAAAACCGCAAAAATATATTTTTCAAAGTAATTTCACTTTCTTGGGAATATGTTATTTTCCTCATGAGGGGATTAATTTTTTTATTAAAAAATTCTTTGTACATGCACTTTTTTATACCCCTTTTCTTTCTCTTGTAACATGTGTTTATTTTTAAAATAGATAAATATTTTAGTTTTCAGTCAAAAAATAAATTTAAAAAAATATATAATAAAATAAAATAAAAAAGTAAAAAAATACATCCTCACTACATAAATAATTAATCCAATGTTTAACTTAAACATTACATAAATGGTAATCATTATATCCCTTAAAAAGATCAAAATCCAAAACATTATAAATAATTCCACAAATAAGCTTCACATTGATCCCTTGTATATGAAAAAGTATATCTTGGTTTTCACATTTCAAACATGTAAATTCCTTCATGATATATTCCCTTGAAACATGGTGATAACCTAAGTTATGATAAATCCTTATAGTAAGCATGCATGTCTCCTTATTTAATAATATATTAGATATATTCCTTAATTAGAAAAAAAAAGTTGTAAATATGATAGAATAAACCACTACTTAACATCTCCTTAATTAGTTCGAAGTTAATCAGTACTATCTAATTTTCTTATTCTTATCCAAAATATATTTATCAAAGGTACATTATCACAACATAAGGAAAATATTAAGGGTTATCTTTTATTTGTAAAAATATCACCTTTCCATTAAATCACTTTTATATTCCATTGGAAAAATTAATCTTAATCTTGTAAATCCTTAGTGAAAAACAAAAACTGAACAATCCATACACATTTCACCATTCATACTACATATTTCTTGAATCCAAATACCTATATACTTTGATTATTCCACTTCATCAATTAGTCATAAAAAGTCTACCTCATTATGTAACTTAATGTTTCTATCCTTTCACATTTTTTTAATAGTGTCATCATCATTATAAATATAACCATTAAATGTACCACCTTTCCAATTTTTTTCATAAGCCTTCCTCATAGGGAATGGATTTTCATAATGACCATTCATTACGCACTTAAAGCATTTAATCTTTATTACTCTCTTAGAGAGGACAATATTTCCTTCTATTTGGTTCTCCAAACATATCATTTTTACTATATAGTTACAAAAAAATTGTTTCCTTATTTCCATAATCCAAACACAATATTGTTTCTCTAATACATTCTTTTAGGTGTTTCTTTCCACATTCTTGACAAAAAGGAAATAATATCTTATTTCCTTCATGGTCCCCTTTACCTGAACTCTTTGAAAAATCATTCTTTCACTTTTATAGTGATTCCATGATTTGGTTAAGGTATACATTGTTGGTCATGTTCCTTGAAAAATAATTAGGAATGTTCAAAACCTCCTTCACTCTAGTAGTTATTACATATGACTTTTCATTAGCAGAATGTGAATGAAATTAAACATTAAACCAATTCATTATGATTCCCTCTATTTTCTAAAACCATAAATCATTGTCTAAGAAATGATAATCATAGTTAGGAACCATATAATCATGAAAAGTCACTTATATGATGTCTATATTATTACACCTTACATAATATATGACACATTATGTTTAACCAAGGTTATTCCAAGAAAATTTATATTTAAATACTTCATGATGGTTCATGAAGTGTTTTTGAATTCCAAAACCATATCCCATTTGAGTGGAAAACCACATGTGCATCAAGTCTTGGGATCATTTACCATATTACCCCAAGTCAGGCCCGAAAAAACTTTTCAGAGTTGTTAAACCTAGTTACTTTTATTCCAGAGCCACATCCACTTGTAGTATCTGGACAGGGATGCATTTCTAGGAAACCAATCAATATATACTTTACCAAAATTCCAGGACATTTTCCTATACTTTTCTGTATCCATAGACTTATCCTTAGTTCTTATAGTTCTCACTACGGTTTTCTCATCCTAGTATCCAAAGGATAACTAATCCTTTGTTATGATACCAACTATAATGACCAAGTGTTGACATACCTAGATATTACATCAATTTAGAATAACACTAGAATCATTACAAAAATAAAATCCCAAAGGCCATATTAGTCTATTTCCTTTGGAAACATTAAAAAAACACAGGTACATAAAGGAGAAACATAATCTCATAATAGTTACATCCTGACAATAATAATTCTTATATACATAAAACCTTGTAAATATCTTTATAACCTGGGGGGAAGGAAATATAAAAAGGGATGAGCTGATATGCTCCATAAGGGTAAACATGGTAGATACATGATCTTAATCATGAGAATAAGGGTATAAGGACATGATCATAAAAATAGAAGATCATACACTGCATATCAAAGATCATGAACATAAATCTTGGAATGAAGCTTGAATGTTTATAAGACCTGAATCATATGGAATTAAATAATATAAGACATTGAAGAAAAACATTTGAATAAAACGTGGAATTTTGGTAGACACATAAGCATGTATAATTTTTTCCATGGTAGACAAGGCATTGTTGTTGAGGCAATATTAGTGGACAAAGTCCATTACAGAACCATGTTCACTCCCATTCCAGCCCTATATTACTGAACTGATATCACTCTTCATTAAATCCATGTAATACTAAACTAATTTCACTCCTCATTCCATACATGTTTATCTCATTAGATATAAATCATTACCCAATTCATTGGAGGGAGATATAGTTCCCACCCATATTATAATGAAATCATACATAAATGTGCCATAAGATCATAAAAATCATATCGTAACCAAAGAAATGAAAGGGGGGTCATAAAAATAAAATCATACATTAACCATTGGAAAAAGAAAGAGGTTTCATAATCATTTCATCAAATCATAAACCTTCAATGAATCCAGTTTTAAAATAATACAACCAATGAAAGTGAAACAGATTTCAAAAACATCATGATATAAAATGTAAACCATTAAAGGAAAATCATATGAATGGTAACATTAAATAATTTTCCCATAAGGCGTGATTAAAACCAAAATATTTTATCTTATATGATAAATTATTTTGGATGATCATTTAAAAACACTTCTTGAAGAAATAATACTTTCTCCTTTGAAAAAATATTCCTAAAAGGTTAAACCTTGTGAAAATAAATTTCATAAAAATAGACTCGAATACTTATAAAAGAAGCATTGAAAAAACGTTCATAGACATTTTTTCCTTCAAAAACATGTAGAGGAGATTTAAAACCATTTGAAAAACATTTATCCTTGAAAAAATATAAAATAAGCATGAAAACCTTTAGAAAACCAACTTCCTTGAAGAATACATTCACAAGATATAATGAAATCAAGAAAATTATTTTAAAACCATTATATTTAAAATCACATTTAAAAAAATCTTCTTAAAAATTATCCTTTTAAACATGAAAATGAAACATCAAATAAATAAAGGTAGTTAAATCAATTTATGTTGTATGAGGTAAAAATAATATTCCTTTTATATGGTAAAAGGATTGAAAAATGACTTGTTAAGAAAGAGAAATTAATATTCCATTGGAAACATTGGTAAACCACATAAGGGGTAAAAATTTATTTTTTCAGTCACAATATATGATTATAATATTCTTATAACCCCTTTTTTGAATGCACAGCTTTGATGGAACACAAATTTCTGACCAAAGATAGAGGTAAGTTCATATTTTCTTATAAATAATTTCTTAATTCTTTTAAGTATAAAAGAGTGAAAAATGGTAATAATACATGAATACATCAATACTAACTAGAGCATAATAAAATTCATGGGTGTTACTGAAACATGGATCATAATATTTCATTAATGAAAATTTGAGTACAACAATCTTGATAAACAGTGCGATTGTTTAAATAAACTCTTACCATATGGTAATGTTTAATCATACTCCCCATGCGGGTAAATGAAATTACATAGAGATTTAAAATATCATGATAATATTGAGATTAATGTTATAAAATTTAAATGTATATTTATAAACCTCATATAAAAATATAGGTGTATAACATGTAATGTGTCTCAAAGAAAAAAAATTGAGACAAAATTACTTTACCAATTTTGTATCTTTTGAAACTTAAACTCAGTGAAAGAAAGAAAATAAAATTTTTATGTGAATAAAAATAGATTTAATTATAATATTCATATAATACATTCATTTTAATTATATACACCACCCAATAAAAATTGAGTAATTAATAAGGTATGTATCTCATTGGAATAAATAGTGAGATAAAATTCCCAAACCTTGTGTCTTGAATATCATCATACTCATACAAAGATCCATTATATAAAATATAAGTTTATTATAAATTAATTAGTGAACCATATTATTATATATAATATCATATATTGTTTTATTATGAAATTATATTACCCACTTTTTAACAATTCAGTGTTAATGATTTACTTGGGGTTATATTCACATTGTTGTTCACATGTGTCTTAATTTTTTGTATCATTGGTCCTTATAATTATATAATTATCTAAAAATGTAAATAATGATATAAATATCATTAATATTGATTATATTTTTATTAAAATAATCTATAGGTTATATATGTATTAAATTCAATACAACATTCATAGAGACGGTTGGTCATACGTACGCATGAACAATGTTTCCGTTTTATTATCATATTGAAAGAAAGAGGGTAAATGACATAAAGGTATATATATGTATGTATGTATGTAACTGTTAAAATATCATTATTATATCATATATATCACATAATTTCACTAAACACATCCTTAATACATTCCATCTTGTTAGTGAATGGTCACAACGCTTTGAGGGGATGGTAGTCTGCACTTCCTCAAATGAAATTATTGTATTTACACAAAATGAAAGTATAAATATATGGCTTGTAATAGGTATAAATAATATTAAATACATAATAAATATAATATATAGAATATATAAAAATAATTTCCATCATAATTTCTATCATGAGAGGTCATAAATGAAAAATGAGCAATCATCGTTTTGTGAGGTGGTAGTTCACCGTACACGTGACGAATATGTTTGTTAACCATTAGATGGAGGTGTGTATAAGTGTAGGTGTAACACTGGTTATAAAAAAATCTCAGTATATTTAGGATTTAGGTGTTTTTATATAATAATTAAATAAGGTTATTTTAGGGGTGGAGGAATAAAATAAAAGAACGAAGCATGAGGAAGGATGTTACCTCTTAATCGGGTAACTCCTTTTTGTTTGTGGCAAAGGGATTCATTGGATGGATTTCATCCTAAAGGGATTATTCAAGGAGGATATTAGGTATTTTTAAGGTATAATTCATCAAATATTGGATGAACTTATGTGTCTTGAGTGGTGTGTGTAAGTGAGAGGATATAAGGCCTTTTATAGTGGATGAGGAGTGCCACTCTTATAATATTTTGGAAAAAGGGAAACCCTACCCATGTTATTTATTGAAAGTGGATCCAATAATGTAAAAAATTATATAAAAGGGTTTTTAGGTTCTAATAATGTCTATAAAATTTATTTTGGAAAAGTTTATAGGTCATATTATACATTATGATTACGATTTAGTCCATTATTAATATTAATTTAATCTTAATCATTGTAATTAATTTTAATTTCCTTCACTATTATTTTTGGTAAAAAAAACTATGTTGATATTATTATAAAATATAAATTATGTGTATCCGAAATATAGAATTAATTTTTCCAAATTCCAATAATTAAGGTGGCAGAAATTAATTTAAATATAATCCCGAAAATTTGATGACAAAGAAGGTTTTTATAGCAAAAACGTTCAAAATATTTCTAGTTTTTTATAACCAATTCCATTCTGAAATTTATTCCAATGAAATAAATTGTATTTATAGGTAAAAAATTAATTTAATAAAACATTAAAACAACCCTAAAATATAATTTTACTATATAAATTAATTATTAAAAAAAGGTTTTGAATTATAATTTACTATTTTTCATTATTCATTATAAAATAAATGTTCACATAAAAATTCCTAAAATTCACCCAAAACTAGTTTTTTTTATCCCATTTGAAAAATGAATTTTTTTACATATAATATTTGTAAAAGATCCAAAATTTAGATTTAAAATATGTTCTCCATTAAAACTCTCTAAAATTACATTAATAAATATATAGGGTTTTATGTGTAAAATTAGGTTTGTTTTTATCTTATTCCTATCAAATCTATTGGATTAATATCATAAATATTTCCTTGGATATATAAAATATAAATTAAATTAAAATTTCAAATTAATTTTCATTAATTTAGTGGTTTAGGATTAAAACAACTTTGTGAGCATAATAATAGTTTTATATAAAAAGTCTCCCTATATTTTCAACTGGTTCTTGTATTCATTTCAAAATAATTTGAAACGAATTAATTAATTTTATATTTTTTGAAAACCACATATTTTTATAAGTTATATTATAATATTCTTAAATATAATCTAACTGCTTGGTAATATATTATTGTATTAAATAAAAATATTTTTAATAATATATTGTTATTCGGTGACACTCGATCTTGAGTGTTATGCAAGCCATCAAGGAAAAGTCAGTCTTACATGAAATGTATACTAACCACAGTGTTCCCTATGGATAAATATAAAATTTATGTTGTGTGCAGTACACAATTAACTTGGTGTTATGTATGTTAACGCTCCTTTCGTCACAGAATCTAAAGATCGGAAAAGGGGAATATCTGAGCATAAAGTGATTCATCCTTTGAAGAAACATCAAAAATCGACAAAGGGATGAACAAGGAGAACATTTCCCATAGGTCGCGCAAGTTTCCTCATGGTCGTGCAAGTACACTTGCGCACCGCCTAGTGGTCGTGCAAGTCTACTTGCGCGACGCCTTATGGTCGTGCAAGTGACTTGCGCGACCTAAAGTGATAACCGCCCGGTAACCGCCCAGGGTCTTCTCCTGCCTATAAATAGACCCTGTGGGCCCCCCATTAAAAAGGAGCTTTTTTCAGAAACTCAGATTGAAGCACCTGATGCCCAAGTCTCTTCTCAAAGCTTCCGGAACACTTCTAAGGTAATTTCTTACCTAGAACGAAAGATCTAAAGAGAGGGAGGAAGGCCTAAGTGTTGAAACTCATCAACACTTGCGCGCCTGAATGGCCAGCCCTTAAGGGAACTGGTCACACTTGCGCGCCGCCTTATTCCTTCAATAGAAGTTGCGCGTCCCTTATCTTGAAGAAACTCAAGGGGATTCTAAAGGGTTTAATAAAGAGTTTCTCAGATATTTCAATTCTGATTGAAAATCGCGCAAGTACACCATGTGTCGCGCAGGTATACTTGAGCGACCAATACTTGCGCGCCCACGCAAGACTTGCGCACCAATCCAGACTTGCGCGCCCCTACCTTTTTTGGGTGCCCATCTTGCCCATTTTACCCCTCTTAAGCCATTTCACCTTTCCTTTTCAAGATTCAGTCTTCAAGACACTCTTCAAATCCATTTATGGCATGATTTCTTGATTTGACTTCCTTATCTGAAAGGAATTCTGTGGATTATCTCTCAAAACCTAGTGATTTAAATATCCTTATGTCACTAAATATGGAGAGTTCATTCATTCAACCTCATCCTTTAAGATGAGAGAATCCTTAACCTGTGTCTCCTTTTCAGGAATAATCCCCAGTTATAAATCCTTTAATCTTGGCATCCTTCTTAGGAGTAAGCCCCAATCTCAAATATGGGCATCCTTCTTAGGAGTAAGCCCCAATCTCAAATATGGTCATCCTTCTTAGGAGTAAGCCCCAATCTCAAATATGGGCATCCTTCTCAGGAGTAAGCCCCAAACCTTAATCCCTAACCTGGGTCTCCTTTTCAGGAATAAGACTCAGTCATAATCTTGGGCTTTCTTTTCAGGAGTAAGCCCCAAGTCCCCTAACCTGGGCCTCCTTTTTAGGAGCAAGTCCCAGTCATAATCTTGGGCATCCTCTTCAGGAGTGAACCCCAAGTCCCTTAATTTCTCTTAACCAGTCCTAAATTATTTTTGATATGGGGTTCCTTCTCAGGAGTAAAATCCAATTATCAATCCTCTCCTAATTTGGGTTTCCGTTTCAGGAATAAGTCCCAAGTTAGAGTATTCAAATCTCCATAACGCACATATACCTTTATGGACCCTGTTCATGGATTTTCTCCCAAAAATTAAATCCTAAACCTTCATCTATTTGGGCAGTCATACATACATAAGCCCCAAACAATTTCATATGATTGCATCTTTCATGGCACAATTGTCTAATTTTTACCAATACCTATTGTTTCTCACACCGAGCATGACTCACGTGAGCTTAGAGTGTAAAAGTAATTATGACATTCTTCTTTGAGCCATCAATCATAAACATCATACTCCATTACTCGAACTACGTGGGTTCTGATTCCTTTTCCAAAACAAAGGATACGTAGGTAGCCCATTTTTTTGGGTTCGATCCCAACTTTGAAATAATCCATGTCCTTCTGAATGATGATAAACTTCAAGTGCCCCACTAAGTGGCTTTTAAAACCAGCCTGGTCATCATAATGACCAAGAGACTTTTATATAAATGTTTTGAAGGATACCATTGACCAAGAATCTCTAAACAGATATAGATGATTCTCTATTGACGAAGAACCTTGAATACATATAAAAGATTCTCTAAATTTCTTTCATATTTAATCATTGATTGTTAAAACTAAAGGAAAGATCATTTTATACTTGGTAATGTAATAGGGATTCACGAACATAACTTAAATCTATAAAGAGAGTCCCGGAGTAGACAATAATTCCCCTCAAAAAGGTGTGATGAGTCCAACCTCCCATCCTCTTGACCAATGCAAATTCCTAAGTCTCATTGTTCCACAAGCTAATGAGCGCCTACCTTTGGAAAGTAGGTCCAAACGGATGAGGAATCATTGGATGTTTCCGGTTCTACGAACAAACCCGCTAGAAACCGATCGGAACGTTTGAATCTCAAATCAACGAGGTCATCCCCGAAATCCGTGAGGAAACAAAAATGGTGAACCCGACGTGAATCCTTAATCAAGTTAAAGTGATGTTATTCTTATTTGTTAGGGCCCTTGGGCCAACAAATCAATCATTGATATGTGCTCATCCAAAAGATGCAGTGGCCGGATTCATCTTGATTATGTCTGTTATATGGAATAGGCACTCTTTTCTCAAGATCTTCTGCAAAATGGCTTTCCTTAAATTCACCCCTGTGAATACTGCTGCTGTGAACACCTCTACTGTGAGGTCTGCTGCTGTGAAAACCAATGCTGCTACTCCTGCTGGAACGTCATCCGCTCTGAGGATGACATCACCAACTCAGCGTCTTCAACGCTGGGTTTCTAATGCACTGGTTAAGGAGTACCGTCGCAACGGTACTATCCCAACTCTGGAGGCCACTCGTCAAGCCCTCCAAGTTAACAACTCTACCTGGTCATCCGGACAACGGCGGCCAGCAATCAAGAAGCAGGCGGTGCTGACTACCGTCTCCAACCGTTTCGGGTTGTTATCCCTGGAACGCAATTTCCATTCATTCCCTTACTCTGAGGAAGTGAATGAGCAGGTCCCGCAGGGCCTTAATTCAAAAAAAGGAGTCCTTCTCGAGGGATCCCATCAACAATCGCCGCCAGACTCGTGCGGTAGTGCGCCCTCAACATGATGACGGTACCGACTTCAGGCATTCAGCTCAGGTTCCTCGAACCCGAGCAGGCAAGATGAACCACCAGAGAAGGAATCCGATTAACAATGGGCAGGTTGTCATCACTGCCATCTCTGGAGAAGTCCACCAACGTAACTTGGTGGCAAATAACGAACAGGCACACACACCTGTCCGTTTTAATTCCACTGTCCAGCAAACTCGTCTGGCAGCATCAAGCCAATCCCGGTAGGCAATTCCAGCGGAGTACTATAGGCAAGAACATGCACCTGCTTATGCATCATCAGTTAGTCAGCAGGCTCTCCTGACTACATATGATGGATTCCACCAACCTAACTTGGTGGCGAACAACAAACAGGCACACACACCTGTCCATTTTAATTCTGTTGTCCAGCAGACTCGTCTGGCAGCATCAAGCCAATCCCGCCAGGCAATTCCGGCGGAGTACCATAGGCAGGAACATGCACCTTCTTATACATCACCAGTTAGTCAGCAGGCTCGTCTGACTACATATGATGGATCTCGTCAACCGCGTTTGGCGAAGTGTAATCAGCAGGCCCATACACCTGCTAATACTAATCAAGCCTACCAACAGTCTCGCTTGGTAGCGCACGGAGAAGTCAGTCAGAAAGCCCCGATGACAAAAAGGAGGCAGACTCAACTCTCTGCCTCCACACTTGAGTACTGTCAGGATTCACTGACAGGAAAAGGAGGACAGGAGCAGGCACATACACCTACTCCAAGCCCAGAATGGAAGTATATCCCCGTTCCGGCGGCTGAAGTCACCAAACATATTTTTTCAATGGGGAAGGAGCAGAATCAAATTCCTGCTCATACTCTGGATGCTTGCTAGGATATCATAACAGCTTCAGCATCATCTCAGGGACAGACACATAAATATATCCCTAGCAGTGGAGTGACACATCAACGATTCACTCCAGAACAGACACACACATCTGTTCCAGTCCAAGAGGGTTATGGGGCATACTCCCCCATATCATACGGACAACCAAGTCAGGCACATACACCTGATTTGAGTGGAGATCGTCAGCCTAACCTGACCATCTTTCCTGATCAGGCACATACACCTGCTCAGAGTAACCACTTTCGTCAACAAGTGGTTTCTAAAGTGAGTAAGAATGCATCTAAGAAAAAGATCCGCCCAGCACAGTCAGGAGATAAAAGGCCAATCTGCAACAAGGCCTTGCTCGATGCTAGAGTTCTTGAAGCCCTCATACATTTATCTATTGGAATTCAAGATTCTACTCCCTCAGTTCCCAATAACGGGAACATTAATTTTGAAGGTATTCAACAGAAACTTCCTCATGAAGGCTTGCTTCATGAAAGTTCGGTCAATCATGATGTTTCTTCTTCAGATGAGAGCCACAGGAACCCTCTGTGTGGTCAGAAGACCAAGGAGAAAGAGATTCCATCTTTCGTTGTAACCCATTATGGTGGTCCTCCCCATGATGATGAACTTCGCTGCGAATTTCCTCTCCGCAGTAGTGATTCACGTTGTCTCGAAAATTTTTCAGAAGGCAATGTAGTGACGAGAAAGCCCTCCTATCTCGAGGCACTTGCAAACGTGAAGCCAGTCATGTCTGATGCTTTACTATCAGCAGGTGAAACTCTTTCTGCATCAGAGGATAGCCTGGGGTTCAGGTTATTCTTCAAACCATCCCCAGGTCATTCATCTTCCATCATGAATAGAGGACTCTCTACCAACCTTGTCGAACCTAATGAAGCAACAAGGAAGCACCAGCTCTGGTCCAAACAGGTAGAAGAATCTTCATTTAATGATAAAGCGGAAATGCTGAACTTGAGGAAAAAACTGGCAAAAGGTGAAGTACCAATCATGTTTTGGCCTTTGGCTGACTCCCAGTACGACATTCCAAAGATGTTGACGGATGATGGAATCCATGATATTCGTCTCAACATATGGAAGACTCTTTGTCAATTGAAGAAGAAAGTATTATCTTATGGTGATTATGAAAATCATATTAAGATAATAGAAGGGTTACAACGCCAGATTGATTTGGCATCTCTATAAGTCTCTCGGTATCCGAAGGCTGAAAAACAACAGAGAACCCTTCAGCGTTCATGCCTTGGCGCACTAAGAAAATTGAGTCAGTTAATTGCCAATGCTCCATCTGATGTTCAAATCAGAGGATGGGGTGTTCACGGAGCACTACATTTCATAGTGCTTTCCAGTCAGCAAAGCCCGCCGAAAATGGTCTCATGCAATGTTATTGCCCATGGCCGGCCACAGTCAATGGGCTTTGTTCATAATCAAAAGCTTTCTCAAGAACAGGCTTCAACAAGTTCCTCTCAAAATCAAGTATATAGAGAACAAGTTTTTGAATTTCTCCTACATCAAGCAGGCGAGAATATTGCACAAGCCTCTCGTCTGGAGCAAACACGTCATCAAATGACAAAAGTTTCGGAAATCATCCAACGGTCTGTTGAACCAGGTGATAAAAGTGGATACAGGTTAATGCATCCAGCTAATTTCCGAACTAAGATTCGCAAGATCAAGAGAGATTTTAAGAAGATCTCATACATAGCATGTCAAGAGACACCCCAGCTTGTCAGACTGGGGACTTCTCTAACCCAACCCTCAGAGTCAACAAATGGGATTCGAGGAGTTGAGCGGAAGCAGCAGGAACATCCCCAGTCCACCGGACTGGGGACTTTTTCAAATCCTCAATCCCTCCCTCAGAGAAAGTCAGTATTCTCTCGATTAGGGAATAAGCCTCAAGAGGAACGAAGAGCCAAGCTATCAAGAGATTCTCTCCAAGTGATGGTTCTCCAAGAAGTTCCTGAGGGATCAAGTCAACGGAATTCCATGTCTCATCAAGGACATGGAAGAAGACAATATCACAGAAATGCTGATAGAAAGGATTCCATGCAATATGCATCCCTTAATGTCATCAATGTCGTTGCTGCTGATTCACCAGATGAGGCTCAATTAGAGGGATCAGACGAAGAGGTTCCTGCTCAAGAAGTTGTGCACACAGGCTTAAATGAAGAAGGTGTGCGCACACGTAATCAAAGGCTTACCCAAAATCTGGGTATTCCTTCAAATAACCCACTTCCCCCTCTCCGAAAAGGATCCAATAAGGGGAAAGGAAAGAATCAGGTTACTTCTCACCCTTCATCTGAAGGAGGTCAATCACTCTCATTAGAGCAAAGGTTTTCCCAACAGGAGGAATAAATGAAAGAATTGAGAAGGTTGAATGCATAACTACTTCAGAGTAGTCTTCTTCTTAAGAATGCTGAAGTCCGACAGCCGAAGGAATTTGTTGTAACTACTGAGATGGATCAGGAATATCCTCCTTTATCAGTACACCCTCATAGGTCTAATCCTACGGGTCAATCGCAACAACGGTTGGCAGCACTACCATCAGTTGCAGCACCAACCACCACGTCTGTCCAAGCTCCATTCATTTCACCTACCCAAAACCAAGTTCAACCTGATGTTTCTCAAAAGTTAATAACTACTATTGAGTCATTAAAAGCTCGGTTAGAAACTATG
Source organism: Viscum album (assembly GCA_963277665.1). Taxonomy (NCBI): domain Eukaryota; kingdom Viridiplantae; phylum Streptophyta; class Magnoliopsida; order Santalales; family Viscaceae; genus Viscum; species Viscum album. The sequence continues at coordinate 1,585,269,955 of OY728121.1, read as the reverse complement.
GAAGGGAAACGGGCGCAAGTTCAACCTGAAAAGAAAGTTTACCCTGAATGGGTAGATTCAATTTCTCTTCCATCCAGTTTTGGAAACCCTGTTTTCCCTACTTTCAATGGATCAGGCGACCCCGAACAACATTTGACGCATTACGTGTCTTTTTGTGATCCTATGATGGGAACTCCAGAGCAGCAAGAAGCAGTGAAACTCAGATGCTTCGTGCGAACCTTGCAAGGACCAGCTTTTGTCTGGTATACAAGCTTGCAATCCCGGTCAATCATCGGATGGGAGGATCTTCGTCAAAAATTCCTTCTTCAATTTAGCTCAACTTTGCCAAAAACGACAGTTTTCGATCTTAAAAACTACAAGCAAAGGGAGAATAAAAGAGTCTCTGATTTCGTTGCTCATTGGAAGGGATTAACGTATTCCCTGAGTTTAGCACTCCCTTGGGAGGAATTGTTGCCAATCTGTGTGGCAAATTTGCGTGACGAATTACGCACGCCATTGATCCCTGTGAAATACACAGGAGGGTTTCGAGACCTTACTTCAATCGCTCAACAGATTGAAGATTCCCTTATACAGGATAAGGTTAAATCTCGTATAATTCCATCAGCTCCAGGAAGTAGAATGGGTAAAGTGGAAACTGCTACAGTTATGCTTAAACAAGCACCTGTACCTATTTCTACTTCAAAACCTTCATCTTCTCGAAGGGCTCCACCTCCTGAACGCCAACAACAAAGGATGTTTCGTCCAATTGATCAAAAAGATCAACGACGAAAACAATTTGAGGATATGAAGAGTAAAACATACTCTTTCCGAAGTGAGCAAGTTCCTGGTTACTTCATTTCAGCTCTGGAAAATAATTTGGTTCAATTACCAGTGCCCAAGAGGCCAAACAAGGAAGGAGATGAAGACCGTCCCAATTATTGTCCCTTTCATCAAATGTTGGGGAATCCCATCCAGGAGTGTTTTGTCTTTAAAGACCTCCTGCAAAAGATAGTCGACTTGGGACAAGTCAAATTGAAGGGTTCTTCAGCTCATGTAGCGTGTATTACCACTACAGATCCAGAGGAAGGAGGCGAGTGGCAGGAAGTCAAAAGCAAAACTGCGAAAAAATATGATGATTGGATGGTTAGAAAGACAATCAATCAGACCCATTCCATTTTGCGAACACAATTGAAGAAGCCAATTGTGTCTCCTACAAAAGCTGCAGTAAAGCCTCCATCAAAAGACAAATCCTCAAAAGGGCAGCGCAATTCAAAGAAGAAAGAGGAATCAGGAGAAGATGAGTATGTATCAAAGCCTAAATTGTCTTTGACTCTGGCAGATTTCATGCCATCTACTTCAAAGCCACAGGCACCGCCCCATCAAATGGAACAGCCTAAACAGACTAACCAGGCAGAGTCTTTATCAGACGAAGAGTTAATCTTTGGTTCTGTTAATATGATTCAATTAACAGATCCATATTCCAGTCTTGATGAGCCTGAATTCCCTGTATCAAATAAGGGAATCCGAGGAGGTTCTAGAGGTTCAGGATATAGGGGAAGACGTGGATCTTTCCGAAGCCACTACTCTAATTTTACCCCTGCTAGCACTGTATATGCAGCAGAAACTCATGGTAGAGCACTTCAGCGAGCTCAAAAAGAACAAGCAAGTTCTTCTTCCAATGGCCAACTCAGTTTTGGAACAGTTATTTTGAAAGACCGATTAAAGGTTCCATCTTCTTTATCTCAGCAAGTAAATGGATCTAATCAGTCTAATCTTCCAAAACCAAGGATGTTTCCAACTTCAATACAAGATGCATCAGCTTCCAAAGCATCTTCTTCCAAGGTACCTGCTAAACCGCATATTCCTATTGGGAAACGCAAACCTCTAGATCAAAAGTATGATATATTGAAACACTTGGCCCAAGTACCAGCCAAGTTATCAATTTTGGATGCTTTGAATTTGTCAAAAGATCTTCGGGAAGCACTCATCGAAGCTTTGTCAAGTCCTCAGGAGTTTGAAGCTGAAATTGCTGCAGCTGAAATCTATCACATAGAGAATAATCCTGCATAATGCCATGCAGTGATATCTTTTACTGATAAAGATGAAGATGATGTTGTGCATGGGCACATAAAACCTTTGTACTTATCTGGAAAAGTCAGTGGTGTAGATGTTCGAAGAGCTTTCATTGACAATGGTTCAGGAGTCAACCTCATGCCCATTCGTACACTTCTTCGATTGGGCCTCACGGAATATGATTTATCTCCTTCTACCATGATGTTACAAGGATATGATAAAAATGAACAAGAACCACTGGGAGAAGTTACACTCAGAACTCAGTTTGGAGATCTTGTATCCAATTCGGATTTCATGATTGTTGATCAAGACTCAGCTTTCAATATCTTACTTGGAAGACCCTGGCTGCATCAGCATGCAGCTATTCCTTCACCATACCATCAATGTCTCAAATACTGTTTCGATGGTCAAGTTGGAACATTGTATGGTGATAAGGCCCCGTTCAATACATGTGAGTCTCAATACATTGAGGCGTAATTTTATCACATGAAGGGAATAGAAAAATCTACAATGAAGGAAATTACCAAAGTTAATGCTCCATATGGTTTGGAGAAAATTCCAATAAATCCATTTTCACATGTGAGTATAGATTATGTGTTACCTATCAGTCAAATTGACAAAATAGGACCAAATAAAAATACTCTTATGGAAAGATCCATAATGTCAATTACGGCGATCGAGCCAGACAACATGGGAGAAATTGGTAACCTACCAAGCAGTGATGAAAGCATAAGTGGTGACGTTTTCATTTCATCTGCTGAAGTCCAACCAGTCTATACTTCGCTAATCAGGCCAGAAGAAGTTATAGCAACACCAGAGGTGAATAATGATGTCGATTCTCAATCCATCATCTCCTCTTTATTTCCCAAAGAAGACCCTTTATCATCAATAGGGTCGGAAATGGAAGCTTCTTCTTCAAAATGTGAAAATTTTGACATCTCTTATGATCATGAGAATTTCATTTTGTTCATCTACTTTGCAAGTAGAAACGGAAGAAATAACACATGATGAAGAGGAAGAGGAAGATCTTAGAGATGCTCCTCCAGCATTTGAAGAGGGTATCTCTACCACTGTGGATGAACTCAGAGAAGAAAATCTGGGTACAGAGAAAGATCCACGCCCCACTTTAATTAGTGCGGCCATGACCCTTGAAGAGCAAGAGATGTATATTTCTTTTCTAGAGCAAAATAAAGATATTTTTGCTTGGAATTATACAGAAATTCCTGGGCTTGATCCTGATGTTGCTACTCATCATTTGGGTTTACCAAAAGAACATCGATGTTTTAAGCAAGCCGCGAGAAGAACACACCCAACCTATGCTTCCAAAATTGAAGCTGAAGTGGATAATCTGATCAAAGCCAACTTCATCAGAGAAGTTCAATATCCCAAGTGGTAGTCTAATATTGTACCTGTAAAGAAGAAGAACGGACAAATTAGGGTTTGCATCGATTTCAGAGATCTTAATCGGTATTGTCCTAAAGATGATTTCCCAGTTCCGATTACAGAACTCTTAATTGATGCGATGGATGGCTATGAAGTACTTTCTTTCATGGATGGATATTCCGGATATAATCAGATCCGAATAGCCCCAGAAGATGAGGAATATACAGCCTTCAGAGCTCCTCAAGGTGTGTTTTGTTACCGGGTGATGCCCTTTGGTTTACAGAATGCAGGTGCAACATATCAACGCGCCATGCATCGTATCTTCAAACCTCTTTTAGGGAAGTTTGTTTAATGCTATGTAGATGATTTGGTGGTTAAATCCAAACAACGTTCTAATCACTTGGATGATTTGGAAGTCATATTCCACAAGCTTCGACAACATAATTTGAAGATGAACCCCTTAAAATGTGCTTTTGGGGTAACCTCAGGAAAATTCCTTGGCTTTGTTGTACGCCATCGTGGTATTGAAGTTGATCCTGAGAAGACCAAATCAATCCTTGGTATGTCACCTCCTCAGAATTTGAAATAATTAAGAGGACTTCAAAGACACTTAGCCTATATTCGGCGTTTCATCGCCAATTTGGCAGGCAAAAGTTTACCCTTTACCAAATTATTGAAGAAAGGAGTCACTTACTAGTGGATTGAAGAATGTCAAGAAGAATTTGATGTTCTCAAGAAATACCTCTTGAGTCCACCAGTACTCATGCCACCTGTTGAGGGTAGACAGCTTATCCTCTATGTGACAGCTTTAGAGCGATCATTGGGTGCCTTTCTCGCTCAAAAGAATGATGCTGGGAATGAAAATAGTCTCTACTATCTCAGTAGAACTATGCTTGAAGCAGAAAACCGGTATTCAAGTATTGAAAAGTGCTGCCTAGCATTAATCTTTGCAGTTCAGAACCTGAGACACTACCTGCAACATCATGAGGTCCAATTGGTATCTCATAATAATCTGCTCAAATTCATCCTTAGTCGTCCAATGCTTACAGGGCGTCTGGCAAGGTGGGCGGTTATTCTACAGCAGTTCGACATTCAGTATGTGTCTCAAAAGGAAATTAAGGGCCAAGCTCTGGCTGATTTCCTGGCTGAACATCCTTCAGTGGAAGACACGTATTCAGATATCGAACTCCCTGATGAGGAAGTTTTCTCTATTCAAGAGAGTCCTCAAACATGGGAAATGTACTTTGATGGTGCTTCTAGAAGTCCAACAGGGAAGAAAATGGAAAATCCTAAATTTAACAAAGTTGGTTTAGGAATTGTGCTCATTTCTCCAGATAAGGCAGTGTTACCTTATTCCTTTTTGTTGTGGGAAGGTGGTACCAATAATGAAGCTGAATACCAAGCTCTCATTATAGGCTTGGAGTTAGCGCTTCAAGTACAAGTGAATCACTTAAAGGTGAAAGGTGATTCAGACCTGGTAATCAAACAAGTCAATGGGGATTATGCCATCAGAAAAGAAGAATTAATCCCTTTGTATGATTACGTCAGAGAGTTAATGTCGGAATTCCCTTCAGAACTGACATTTTCTTATGTCCCAAGATCACAAAATGCTCAAGCTGATGCACTGGCTAATATAGCCACAGCTTTAGCAGATCCCAATCGGGACGAGACAACCATCTGTATTGCCCACCGTCGTGCAATTTCACCTTATGTTCAAGTCAGAACAGAGGAAATTAATGAAATTAGTCCCATTCCTGAACCATATGGTCATACTATAGGATGGATGTCACCTATCATGGAATACCTTCAAAATGGGACACTTCCACCTGATAGAGCCGAGAAAGAACAAATTCGGCGACGTGTGTTCAATTTTACTCTTTATGATAGCCCAAAACACCTCGAGAAAATTCTCTACAAACGTGGTTTTGATGGAGTTTGCTTCAGATGTATTGATGGTGAAGAGACAATGGCTGTCATAAAAGAAGTGCATGCAGGAGTCTGTGGTGCCCACCAGTCTGGACATAGACTGTCTGATCAAATTCGAAGGCTTGGATACTTTTGGCCTTCAATGATACAAGATTGGGTTAATTTCACAAAGAAGTGTCATTCATGCCAAGTATATGCCAACTTCATTCATAAACCTCCAGAGTTGCTTCATAGAGCTAAATACTCATGGCCATTTTCCACATGGGGAATGGATGTGGTGGGACCTTACCCTTCAGCTACGGCCAAGCAGTTTAAGTACATTCTTACTGCTACTGATTTCTTTTCCAAATGGGCAGAGGATGTACCTCTCAAAGAAGTCAAATCTAAATGCATTGTTAGCTTCATCAAGTCTAACATCATTACTAGATTTGGTGTCCCTCATACCATATTGACGGACAATGGCACCAACTTCTGTTCTTCTGAGGTAAAGAAATTGTATCAAGAATACAACATTAAGTCCAACCATTCATCTCGATATCATGCGGCGGCTAATGGCCAGATAGAAGCCTTCAACCAGACTCTTTCAAATATACTGCAAAAGATGGTGGATAAAGATAAGAGGTCATGGCCTGATAAACTCTTTCATGCTTTATGGGCTTATCAGACTACCACTCGCAATGCAATGCGGTAAACTCCATATTCATTGGTATATGGAACAGAAGCAGTCTTGCCAATTGAAGTTCAATTTCCCTCACTCAGAATAGCCATTTTTGATTAGTTATCTATAGATGAGCAATCCCAAAAGCGGTTGAATGAATTGGAACAGTTAGATGAGAAAAGATTGTGAACTTTGCACCACTTGGAAATCTATCAGAATCGAATAGCACGAGCTTTTAACAAAAAAGTTCATCTTCGTTCATTCATTCAGGGAGAATTGGTATTGGTTCTCAGAGCACCAATGATACCAGTAAAGAAGCCTCCCAATCTTGAACCAAAATGGGAAGGACCTTATTCAATACATAAGGTCTACTCCAATGGAGCATATTCTCTAATCTCAATGGATGGAGAACACATCACGACTCCAACTAATGCCAGATTTCTGAAAAAGTATTTTGTATAAACACAAAATATTATTCCCAGAGCCAAAACAGTCACAATGGTTCATATTATGTCCTACATGACACTAAACTGTATTATGTCCTATCTACATGACGTCAAACTGTACAGAAGTTCCTATATTATGTCCGAGATGACATTAAACTATATTGTGTCCTAGCAACATGACATTAAACTGTGTGTCACTTTCATCGTCCAGCATGACGTTAAACTATAAAAAGTCCCCAGAACTGATATCCTCATATTGGTTCACCTTAGTCCTAGCTACATGACTTTAAACTGTACAGCACCAGTTCGTCCTTGCTCTATGACATTAAAATATACAATAATGGTCCAGTATGACTTTAAACTGCAACTTCGTCCCACACGACATTAAACTGTGAAAAAGTTCGCTAAACCGTCTAGTATGACCTTAAACTGCATCATCCCTGGTCCATGTATATGACCATAAACTATTTGCAAATCCCTTACGTCCAGCAAGACGTTAAACTGTGACGTCCTAACTACATGACACTAAACTGTATAAAAGTCCCTTACGTCCCGAAAGACATTAAACTATATAATCTCAAAGGTCCAGTATGACATTAAACTGCACCATTCACGGTCCATGCATATGACCTTAAACTATTCAAACTTTCGTCCGACATGACGTTAAAATGGTACACTCTTTTGTCCTTACTGCATGACAATAAACTGCACAATCCCCCTTTCGTCCAATATGACGTTAAACTGTATTGTCCCCATCGTCCTAACTACATGACGCTAAACTGTACAGAAAGTCCTTGATATGTCCTACATGACATTAAACTGTTATTTTGTCCCTGCTACATGACACTAAACTATGCAGCACCAATAGTCCTAACTGCAAGACTTTAAACTACATAGTCCCTGAATATGTCCTACATGACATTAAACTATGCATCGTTAAGGTTGTTATTACCTCTTGTTTCTCACACTGAGTATGACTCACGTGAGCTTAGAGCAAACCTCACCCATAACACTCTCTTTGGGCCCCTAACCATGTGTAAGTCCCAACAACATTTTAATTAGATCGTTGTCCCCAAGAACAACTTGATCATTAATTCATTCTCTAATTGAACTACACGGACATTGATCCTTGCCCTCCAGGCTGGGTATGTAGGCAGCCTCCCAAGGTTCAAGCCCAAAAACAATCTCTTCACATCGGTTCACCACCATATCATATGATGTTGATTTGTGAAACCGCCCCTGGAATCAATATCTTTACATTGATTCACTTTCGTCCTTGTTATATGACGTTAAACTATACAACACTTTTGTCTGGTACGACAATAAACTATAATATTCTTTGATCCCCTCACTTGAGAGAGAACTATTATTGACATTTATTTTTCAATCATGTTTCATTTCAAAAAGACTACGTGCATACATGGTAATTCCTGAACTTTTTATCTTAGGTTAAACCATCATTGCACTAAATTCCCCTTTCACCCTTCACATGTACGAACCAAATTTGTACAAAGGGTATTTCTAGAACTACGTGGACTTGATTCCCATCCTTATGGGATACGTAGGAACATTCGAGTATCCCTTGAATCCAGTCCCAAGTCTTTTGGGCCTAACCCCAAATTTCACTTTCATTACCTTAGCTGAAAAGTCCTCATGAAAACACACACTGTGTATTCATTATTATGGTCCGAATTCTATGACCCTAAACTAAGATTTCTCATACTTTCATCCTGCATGACGTTAAACTGCATTTCAAGAACAACGTATGGCTTGATTCTCATTCTTATGAGATACGTAGTGAAGTCCAAGTTTCAATTCAGGACCCAGCCACAACATGATTATGGTTTTCATTGACCTATGTATCTCTATATACATTGGACAATACCCATCGTTATGTGTTATAATCCTAACCTTAAATATTTTCAGATCTTCATAACCCTTTTCATGACTTCTAATCACAAAAATTTCAAACTTCTGAGAATTCTTTTTCCTGACTATGCAGCACGTGCCCATAGGTGGCCATGCATAAACAGTCCACATAACAGACTTGTCAGCCGAAAGATGCTATTTATTTGACCATGCAGCCAATTCCCTTAGGTGGCCCTGCATATTTCAACCCCCTAACGGGTTTTGTTAAATAATAGTAACTTCATTCTTGGGAAGAATGCCTCTTTTGTCCTTATTTGTCTTAAACGACAGTATGTAGGGATCTGCAAAAAATAACCATCCTTAACATATTTGTCCCATATCCTTTTTCATGATCTGAAAGTATTCAAGTCTATGGTTTATTCTTCTTCCCTACGTTTGGTTCAGACCTTCTTAGGAGTGATATTCATCCAGTTCTTCGATATTCTTGTTCGGAAATATCTTCTCCATATTCAAGTACCTCTTTCCATACAACAAACTCTATACTTTAGAAAATTTGAATCTCCATAAACTTTCACTGGCTTTTAGCACTAGGAATGTAAATTTTTGAGAGTTCTTTTCGCCTGACTATGCAGCATGTGCCCATAGGTGGCCTTGCATAAACAGTCCACATAACAGACTTGTCAGCCGAAAGATACTATTTATTTGACCATGCAGCCAATGCCCATAGGTGGCCCTGCATATTTCAACCCCATAACGGGTTTTGTTAAATAATAGTAACTTCATTCTTGGAAACTACTTCTTCTAATGCCTTTTAGCTCTTTTTCATATCATTCCTCTGATTCAAATATTCTTAAGCCATAGTTTACATATTTTCTCTCATACTTGAGTATGGTAATATGTTTTCAGATAAATTGTCAAGGAATTTAATCCATTTTAATCCATTTTGGTCAAAGCTATTTCGACCTTAAACATTATCCCCTTTATGTCCGGCATGCATGACTTTAAACTGCCCACAAAAGACAAAGGAACTCTGAATAAAAGTCAAGTTCCAGCACACTTGCGCGCTACCTTCTGCGCACTGAAGACTTGCACACCACCTTTTCCTTTGGATGTCTTTGATTTCCTCAGAGTAAAATCCTCATTTCTCTCCGGATCCAACTCTGAGGGGGGACTTCTGTTGACGCTCCTTTCGTCACAGAATCTAAAGATCGGAAAAGGGGAATATCTGAGCATAAAGTGATTCATCCTTTGAATAAACATCAAAAATCGACAAAGGGATGAACAAGGAGAACATTTCCCATAGGTCGCGCAAGTTTCCTCATGGTCGCGCAAGTACACTTGCGCACCACCTAGTGGTCGTGCAAGTCTACTTGCGCAACGCCTTATGGTCAAGAAAGTGACTTGCGCGACCTAAAGTGATTACTGCCCGATAACTGCCCAGGGTCTTCTCCTGCCTATAAATAGACCCTATGGGCCCCCCATTAAAAAGGAGCTTTTTTCAGAAACTCGGATTGAAGCTCCCGACGCCCAAGTCTCTTCTCAAAGCTTCTGGAACCCTTCTAAGGTAATTTCTTACCTAGAACGGAAGATCTAAAGAGAGGGAGGAAGGCCTAAGTGTTGAAACTCATCAACGCTTGCGCGCCTGAATGGCCAGCCCTTAAGGGAACTGGTCACACTTGCGCGCCGCCTTATTCCTTCAATAGAAGTTGCGCGTCCCTTATCTGGAAGAACCTCAAGGGGATTATAAAGGGTTTAATAAAGAGTTGCTCAAATATTTCAATTCTGATTGAAAATCGCGCAAGTACACCATGTGTCGTGCAGGTATACCTGCGCGACCAATACTTGCGCGCCCATGCAAGACTTGCGCGCCAATCAAGCCTTGCACGCCCCTACCTTTTTTGGGTTCCCATCTTTCCCATTTTACCCCTCTTAATCCTTTTCACCTTTCCTTTTCAAGATTCAGTCTTCAAGACACTCTTCAAAGCCATTTATGGCATGATTTCTTGATTTGACTTCATTATCTGAAAGGAATTCGGTGGATTATCTCTCAAAACCTAGTGATTTAAATATCCTTATGTCACTAAATATGGAGAGTTCATTCATTCAACCTCATCCTTTAAGATGAGAGAATCCTTAACCTGGGTCTCCTTTTCAGGAATAATCCCCAGTTATAAATCCTTTAATCTGGGCATCCTTCTTAGGAGTAAGCCCCAATCTCAAATATGGGCATCCTTCTTAGGAGTAAGCCCCAATCTCAAATATGGGCATCCTTCTTAGGAGTAAGCCCCAATCTCAAATATGGGCATCCTTCTCAGGAGTAAGCCCCAAACCATAATCCCTAACCTGGGTCTCCTTTTCAGGAATAAGACTCAGTCATAATCTTGGGCTTCCTTTTCAGGAGTATGCCCCAAGTCCCCTAACCTGGGCCTCCTTTTTAGGAGCAAGTCCCAGTCATAATCTTGGGCATCCCCTTCAGGAGTGAACCCCAAGTCCCTTAATTTCTCTTAACCAATCCCAAATTACGTTTGATATGGGGTTCCTTCTCAAGAGTAAAACCCAATTATCAATCCTCTCCTAATTTGGGTTTCCGTTTCAGGAATAAGTGCCAAGTTAGAGTATTCAAATCTCCATAAAGAACATATACCTTTATGGACCCTGTTCCTGGATTTTCTCCCTAAAAGTAAATCCTAAACCTTTATCTATTTGGGAAGTCATACATATATAAGCCCCAAACAATTTCTTATGATTTCATCTTTCATGGCACAATTGTCTAATTTTTACCAATACCTCTTGTTTCTCACACCGAGCATGACTCACGTGAGCTTAGAGTGTAAAAGTAATTATGACATTCTTCTTTGAGCCATCAATCATAAACATCATACACCATTACACAAACTACGTGGGTTCTGATTCCTTTTCCAAAACAAAGGATACGTAGGTAGCCCATTTTTTGGGTTCGATCCCAACTTTGAAATAATCCATGTCCTTCTGAATGACGATAAACTTCAAGTGCCCCACTGAGTGGCTTTTAAAACCAGCCTGGTCATCATAATGACCAAGAGACTTTTATATAAATGTTTTGAAGGATACCATTGACCAAGAATCTCTAAACAGATATAGATGATTCTCTATTGATGAAGAACCTCGAATACATATAAAAGATTCTCTAAATTTCTTGTATATTTAATCATTGATTGTTAAAACTAAAGGAAAGCTCATTTTATACATGGTAATGTAATAAGGATTCACGAAGATAACTTAAATCTATAAAGAGAGTCCCGGAGTAGACAATAATTCCCCTCAAAAAGGTGTGATGAGTCCGACCTCCCATCCTCTCGACCAATGCAAATTCCTAAGTCTCATTGGTCCACAAGCTAATGAGCGCCTACCTTTGGAAAGTAGGTCCAAACGGATGTGGAATCATTGGATGTTTCCGGTTCTACGAACAAACCTGCTAGAAACCGATCGGAACGTTTGAATCTCAAATCAACGAGGTCATCCCCGAAATCCGTGAGGAAACAATGTATAACACATGTTAAACATAATGCTTAAATAACTATTTTTATTCTTGCGTCAAATGAAAAATAACAAAATGATTAAATTAATTGGGAAAATATATCACTAAATCTCAGGGAGTTACACACAAAACCCAATGTAAGCAAGACATAATATATTATAATAACATAAATAATTATCCTAATATGGTAATCAATTATAAATAATTTCCTTTTGAAAATAAATAGTTAATACGACTTAATGTTGAAAAATGTGTTTTCAATTGAAGGAGTTTTCTTTATATTTTTCATTTCCCATTAAAAGATAAAATTAAAAATTTTATAATTTTAATTTGATAAATTAAACATTATTTTTATAAATATATCATATTAAAATTTATTTGTTATCATTTTTTGATCATTTTCTAAAATGGATACATTTTAGTTGGAAAATGTGAGATTTACAAAACGTATAATTTCCATAATTTTTTAACGATGTATGCATAAATTTGAAGATTAAAAAATCAATAAATTAAAAAATTTAATGAATAAAATAAATAAATATGAAATATTTCTTTTAATGTACATAACCAGTGAAAAACATTTTTATATATTATAAAAAAGTTAATTTAATATATAAACTGTTTTTTGTCGTTTCATTAAATAAAAAATGTTAAAGAGGGGATTGGGTTTGAATTTACTTAGAAGCCTCATATATTTTATTTTTTTATATTAAATAATTTTTTTCCATTGAAATCATTAACCAATAAAATTTTACCAAATATATAAATTTATTTATTTATTTATTTAAAGAATAAATATATTATTTCTCTAAAACCACTTTTACATTATTAAATATATTATTTTTATATTAAATTTTCACACCATTAGAAATTATATATGATAATTATTTTAAAATTAAATATTATATTTATAAAATTTGGTAAAAAGGTTAAATTTTTATCGTTTTCATTAAAATCAATTTCTAATGGTAGAGATTAATTACCATGGTAAATGTAAATTAGGGTAAAAGATAAAAATAGAAAAAAGAACTCCCTAATTCACTCAATTTTGTCTAATAATGACTAGATGATGTATTTTTTGAACCATAATCATTTTAATATAATCTTTTTTCCATTTTTTGGAATTTTAAATTTGAATATAAATCCAAAAGTCTTAAAAATGCAAGGGTTGCTCCCAAAACTACCATTTCCTTCAATTTTAAAATGGTAACATCTACAAAAATTAAAGACACTAATAAAATTAGAATTAACACATTAAAAACTATAATTTTTCTCTACCTTGAACCCTTTATCATGAACATAATCCCCTAGTAACTCATATTTAACTTAAGCTATTCAAATTTAAGAAGGCCGGTAAAGAAAAATCTTGCGACGGACATAAGTATTATCTCCCCCTCAAATTTTCTTCTTAATATTACCATTCGAACTAAATTTCCACTTAATGATATGATTTATTAAGAGTAATTATTATACTAGTGTGTCAATATATTAATGGTACAAGTTTTAATTGCACATTTCATCACACTTAGAAAAAAATTGAAATATCAACTTTTTGTGTACGGACTACTACCTTGATGAAGAATCATTTTTTAATGTCTATTATAGTTTTTAATTCAATTTCCAAAATTCCTTAAATATTATTAAAAATAATAAATAAAAATAATATCACTATAATTCTATTATAATGATATTATTTCAACAAAAACCCCACTGTAACTACACTCATGCATCGAGTTAAAGCATGTTCATGATTGGGTCGGTTTAACTGCCGGTATGAATGATGATTTGGAATACCATCATGGATGTATATGAGAAACTATAAAATTATATTATTATTTGTTAATAAGAAAATAAGTATCATTTTTTACTTTTGGAAAATTTATATAAGGTATATAATTTATTAAAAATAAATCCTCTTCAACTTCTAAAATTACTGAAATAAGTCATTACCAATTTAATTTTCACATAAAAAATCCAAAAAAATATGTAATCAAAAAATATAATTTTAAATCAACATAAGTTTTATATTAAAAAAAATTAATGATAAATATATAATGAAAATGGTTTCAAATTCTCGATGATGATATCAAAATTACTAAATATACACAAAATAGTTTTTGGTTTAAACAAATGATATGGAAAATTTGTATAATTCATATAGATAATGAATATTTATGAAGTGTACAAATAAAAATGGATTTTATTAATGTTTGGAATTAATTTATTAAAATATATATGTTTTTTGATATATGAGGTTAAATTACATTTGTGGAAGTCAATAAAAAAGCTATGAGTTTCTATCTTAATTTCTTTTCATGGAGATATATTTATATTATACACCATGTTTTATTTTGTATGTGGTAAATACAATCCAATTTTAATTTATATATAATTAATTTACTATATTTCAATACATTAAATGTACAGTTTTAGGATAAATTTCTCGAGGTGTTTTGGTTCCTGTTGTATAAAGTTTGTAAGGGGTTTTCATCTCAATTTTTTTTATTAGAGATATTTTTTGAATTATGCACCTAATTTAATTTTTTTGGTGTATATACTACTTATTTGAGATGTCATATAATGAATTATCTCTAAATTAGGTTAGTTGAAGTTAAATTTAATTACATATATTTCATGTTGTTTTGGTTAATTTGTTACTCAAGATGCAATATTTTTTTGGGCCTTAAATTTGATTCTTTGAGACATGTGACCAGTTAAGAACTATTCTTAACATTGGTACAGTGTATTCACTATTCATGAATATTTTTCTAAAATAATATTTATATTTATGGTATTTACTGTCAAAAAAGTGTGCCACATTTTAGGTGTATATTTATATAGGTATTTCCCAAATAGTATGGTTTTTTTGTAACTCAAATCCCATTATTTGAGTAATAAGGTTTTATATTGAACATTATTCTTTCATTGTAGGGTCCTACCATCAAAGTCTTTTCAATTATTTTATAGTTATATTTTTGAAAATAAGGTTTTAATAAAATTAAATCATTATTATGTTTTAACAATTTGGGTCTTTAATAAAGGTAATTTTAAATATTAAAAATTTCCCTTTCATAATCAAAAGTTTTGGATTCGCATTTCCTATAGAAAACTGTATTTCGTTTTCAAGTCTCTATTATAGGATATTCTTTTAAAATAAAAAAATTAAATAAGTTTTCACTTATACTTTTGGAAAAAGGCATTTGGATGTGACTTGTAACTACTTATTTTACAGAAATGATTAATTTTTTTTCGAAAATCTCATTTTTGTATTAACTTCCATTTCCATTTTCACTTTAAAAATGATTTACACTAATATGAATTATGGTTCAATATTTAAAATATAATATATATATATATATTGGAATTATCTCGTGATACCAAACTATACTACTCATAATCCCTTCTTGGGTGATATCGTCATATCATTATTTTGCAAGGATGTTTTTATCTATATCAATAAATAAATAGGATTACATTGTTACATAAGGGATATGTTCACCTAAAACCATCCCCTATATTTCTGTAGATGTATTATGTTAATGATTATTCTTTTCATGACCCTTCCCACTAAATATTTCACAATGTGGATTGAGAGACGATGATCCCCAATTAATGCCCCCAGTAGGCCCTAGGTTAGAGACTACCAGTGATGGTTTAATAGTATTGGAGGAAGTACCCTCCATAAATAAAACTAGATCATTATATAGGATAAAAAACCACACAAAATCATTCACACAATATGAAGGTAAAAAACTATCCCACATTTCTTGAATTAATTAATACTAATACATATTAAAGTCTACAAAAATATAACAAAAAGTAAATCTTTGTTAACGACTCTACAACAGCTCCAACCAAACTCGCAATTTCCATCTTGATCCCCAATATCTTCCTTGAAACAAAAAATGTTTTATATATATAGGATAAGTGTAACATGTATCATAATAAAAAGAATATCTAAGACCTCAAGTGGACATGTAAAAATAACATGATAATCTGCCAGTGAAAAAACAACACAACCATTAAGAATCTGTATAGGTCATCTAACCAGAACAATCCTCACAATGGCTCCCTAACCAAATAATGCATCCAATATTATATCAGATCATTTGGATCAGAAAAATGCAGGGTGCCCCACTGCTTCTTCCCCACTTATTTGTTGTTCTCATTCCCCAATGTCAAACATCATATAATCCCATCCCATTAAAATAAATACCACATCACAACACACCACATCTCACTCATAGAAAACTAGGCCACACACTACATCGAATCACCTACCTCTTACAAACACATGGTCCATACATCACATGTGGGTAATCATTAACAGCAACCCATATCACTACTACTGAAGGAAGGGTTGGTGACAAGGGGTAGCCAACCATCTTTATCACCACCACGCTATATGTTGGGGAAAACGCCTTAAACTCAACACCTCTAATAATTTATATGGTTATCTAAATTGTATGGGGAAAATTTAAAATTACATAAAAGTATAATATATATAGATAGCACACAATATCCAACTTACATGTTCATATATTCTAAACTAGTGCACACCAAATCACTATGACTGAACAACACATCAACTATTACAACTGGTACAACCAATATATGCCACACCACACAACCACCACACACCAAATCATAATTTCACACATTCATTTATAGTTTTCACCACAATCAATCATTAGACATTTCATTTCACATTACACTATTCATTAATTTATTCAATTCGGTTATACAATTACCACATATCTATTCCACGTCCTCCTTGTTTTTCTACCAACCTATTATTTATACTCAATGTTTATCCTGTAGATTACTGGAAATATATCACGACCATGAAATGCTACAACTGGACCAACTCAGACAGCCACCCCCACAACACCACACATCCACCATCATCATCACATCACATCACCCATTCCATCTCACCGTGAAAACTTCACATTGCACATCCCTACCACATCCCACAACACAATAATCATAAAATGATAACACCACATGTCACCATAACACCCACTGCACCATAATAACTTCAAACATTGTTTCCATTCCAACCAACTAGGGAATCACTACTCCACGTACTATATAGTTTAGTTGATCACAAACACCACCTCACAATATTCCAGTCCTTATAGGGAAACAAAACATCCACACACATACAAAAAAACATTAAAAAACATCTTCCGCAGTTTTTCAATGGCTTTATAACATTCATTATTTATTTAGAACTGTTATTATCATGCAGACCATAATCTAGGGGAAACAAGTTTATTTTCCATATATACATTCATGGACATTTTATTCAGGTTGTGTTCACACAAAAACAAATCAAGGTTCATTTAAATATAAAAAAGAACATACCAAAAAAAATTCTCCTGTAATGACCTGGAAATTTCAAGGATTATTTTTTCATAAATACTTTGGAATTATACGAGTCTGTGGTTTTTTACGGCACTTGATTCTGAGGCCTGGTGTGCCAAGAATCAATTTCTGATGTTTTTTTAGGTACGTTCAGTAAGCGTACATGTGGGTTTTTTTATCTTTTGAACTGGTGCTCGAAATTGAAATCCGAGGGCACCGATGAAATCGCAGCACCGGTATTCGCTTACAGGGACCTTTACCACAGTTGCGTTTTATGCGGGTAGAAAGTTAATTTTTGTGGATTATAGAAAATTAAATAAAATTGTTGTACACAATTTTATTTATAATTGGTGGTTATTTCTTAAAAGGGGAAGTTAGATGTGGGGCCCAAACCCACATAACCACCCATGAGAGGATAATGTGAGGTGGGGCCCACACGAGCCCCTAACCTTTCAACTTCCGTTAATCTCTCCATTAACTCCCCTTCATTTAATGTGAACTCTCCACCTCCTCTCTTGTGAATATTTGAACTCTTCACCCCCCCCCCCCCCCCTTTTGAAACTCCTTGATTTCCCATGAATTAATGAGGCCACCTCTTCTCTCATAAATTGTGCCAACCCAAATAATTAATGCCTATTTTAATTAACTTGAGTGTCAACAATTATTTTTGAATTGTATTTAATTGCATGGAAATTCTAATATAATGGGATGCCTTATCATAATATTTTCCTTGGAATATATATTAGTGGGGGAGGCTCTGGATAATTAGAAGAAGGTGTTCCTCTCTGAAGAAGAACAATGTTCTTCAACGAAGAACAACTCCAACGAATAATGTGAAGAACCTATTCTAACAATGCTTCCTCCTCAGACGCACCCCGACGTCAAGGAATCTACGTTGTCTTTGAATTCTCTTTCTGTGTCATGAAAACGACTCTTCCTCCAACGTTGACGGGATGACACTGTTCTCCATGACACCGTATTTTGCGATGCCTAACTACCATGATGCTCGTCTTCCATGGATCATCGACGTGTGACGTCAATTATGACATAGGGGGTTTGTATAATTTTATTTTAATAAAATTATACTCTTGTCATTGATGAATGCAAGTGATCATCTTGGCCATTTGATATCACCTAACATGGAGGGCGTGGGCTGAAAAAACATGGCCCAATGACCCTCCGTTGATCCATGTTTATATTGGCAATGGAAGCGTTGTCGGGAGAGGCGATGACGACCGAAAGCGACGACGACTAGAGATAATGGAGGTCGCGCACCGGCCGCAGGAGGAAGAACCACGTCCCGCAACCACGGGTTGCTCGACCGAAGAAAAACTGGCCGGCCGTAGTGGGCCGGGCTGGAGGAATCGCGGCGCCCCATGGCACCGCATGGCGGAGGACCGCGACTCGCACTCCATAGGCCGCTTTAGAAAATGAACCGGCCGGCTCGTCAGTCGGTAGGGTTGGAGGAGGTTTCGTCACCCGCAGGTTCCGCATGGGAGGACAGCGGCCCGCTTTGCAGGCCGCTTGTTCCAGGAAAACTGGCTGACTTCGCCCGACTGAATAAGAGGGGTGGTGCCGCTCGGCGCCGTCGATTCAAGAGACCTAGGGGGCCGCGCCCCCCGCACTTCTCGGTCATCTGGGCCGAGCCGTGGGACAGGTCATGCCTCTCCGGGCTAGGTCACACACTTCCGGGTCGGCCCACCCTCAGCTTGGTCGGACCCGCCGAACCAGGTTGGGCCGATCCGCCATCCCACTGGGCTTGATGGGCCGGGTCCATTTCGCTTAAATCTGAAAATCATCAAGACCGCGCGTCCGATAGACGCGCCGTATACATGACTAGGAACCTCACGAAGAGGTGGTACTTTAACAATACTCTTAGTGTGTTTTGGGATGACTTTGGAAAATGGCCGGGTTTAGATCGGGCATAAATCCAACTGGGCCCCCTGGAACAGAAAAGCCAGTATCTCTCAGTCCGGACATCCGTTGGAGAAACGGTCCCTTTGAGTACACCCCATGGGAGTTCAGGGTATAGTTGAGTTACGGTTGGGTTGGATCGTACATGAAACTAACCAGGCCCCCGAGACTAAAATGCTAATAACTCACAGACCGGGCGTCCAATTGGCACGCCGTCTATTGCGTTGAGACCCCTATGACGAGGCGATCCTTTGAGGTACTTCAACTTGAGACTTCATGAAACTTTGTGTATCAGCATGTGGAACATGGAGTCGACCCTCCTAGTGATGAGCGAGAAGATCGCAGAGAACTAATAGCTGGCTGAGACATGATGAATGTTGATCAATCGACTCGGAGTGATTTGGATGGCCCAGGGGGAGCGCTTGGATGTAGCAGCAGACCCACGGTGGAGGAGTGAATGGTTGTAGCAGTAGACCCATGATACTCGATAGAAGGAGTACCTATGTTGGCTATGAGGGGGAGCGCTTGGTTGTAGCGGCAGACCGATGGAGGGAAGTTCTTAGTTGTAGCATCCGGCCCATAATACTCGACCGGTGGAGTACTTCAGTAGTCCAAGGTTCATAAGAAGTGATTGGTTATAGCAGAAGGCCCACTGTACTCGACAGAGGAGGAGTTCTCTAGAAGTCATTGTTTCGACATCGTGAATAAAAATCCCGGTTTGAGCTGAGTCAATGAACTTTGTGTTTTCCTCTTGATTGAGATGGGTTACATGATAACTTAGGTATATGTATAGGAATATACTTAAGTAATAGTTATCCGTTGATTTCATTCTTTTTGGTTTATCCTTGAGGGATTTTGTGAGACCTTGAGGGTCTCGGGGTCCCTACTGAGTATCATATACTCACCCCTACACGGTCTATGCCCACACCTCATTGTGTTTGATGCAGATGACGTACAACTCTGATAGAGGCTGAGAGCGAGCTAGGACTGGATGGTACCTGGAGTTGGACCACTCGGTGTGACGGTACATGGAGCAGATGGATGAACGTGGAGTGTTGAGGATGCCATCTGTACCTACCCTTCAGGTAGGATTCCCAGGAGGACAATCCAGGAGCTGCTCTTTACTTTCACCGGTTAGTCCCTTTACTTGTACTTGTTGTTCAGTTGGGTGTGAATACTGAGACATTTACTTTCCAACACACTCTTTTGTATTCAGTTTTACTTAGTGTTTACTTTCTATTGCATACTCATTTGTGTTTGTTTACATTCATAAAGAAAATTCCTTCGCATATTAGGGATTTACGCCTTTGGTGCTAGTCGTCATCCCCTGGCCGATGGAAGGCGGGCTTGGGGTAGTCATGGCATGGGCCGCGAGGACGGGTCGCGACAAATTGGTATTAGAGGATTCGGTTCTACTGCAGAACTTAGGACTCCGATCTGTCTTATTGTGAACCAATAGTTTTAAGAGTAATGAGTGTGGTTTTTAGTCCAGGGAGTCCAGTGTTGGTTCAGCGGCCGACGTATCCATACACCAGGACCCTGAACTATGATTTCCAACTCAGTGCACGAAAACAATAATTGCATGTGTGTTTCATGAGTTTCATTTGTGGTCTCTTTGATTCATCTCACCAGGTATAACTTATTGACCGTGGCGCACCGGTTCCTTATCAGGATGCTGCTGTGAAGACAGCCAGCTAGGGTTTCTGAGAGTGTACATGATGACATCCCAAAGAGCGACAAGGCTCCGGTGCAGGACCCTCTTACTATGTTGGAACCTTCTGGTGGTGTACCAGTAGCACCACCACCAATTTGGCAGCAGATTCCACCAGCCATATTGGAGGACAGTGCATGCCGACTGAGAGCATCGCATGAGTTCCAGCGGCATAGGCCTCCGAGGTTTCGAGGCGAGAAAGATTCCCAGGTAGTAGAGGACTGGATGGAGGCGATTACTAGAGTTTTCTGCCTAGTTGAGGCACTAGTAGAGAAGTTGTTGATCTTAGCAACTAATCTTCTTAAGTGAGTGATCATGAGGATGGTCCGCATAATGATGAGGTTTCTGCACTTGGACCATTTTTCAAGATAGTACCTTCAGGAAGTGTGACAACTATATCACTTCCCATTGGTCAGCAGACACTAATGATGGTACTGGTAGAGGACACTTGTTGGATTAGTGCCTTACATGTGTTTCAGCACCAGATATCCCTCAAGCTATGAGCCATGCCCAACCCACAGGCGGCTGAGGACTTGCTTGAGGAGGTGGCTGTGAGTTTTCTAGAGCTTATACAGTAAAGGCAGGACGATGTGATGGTAGCTGAGTATTCATCGCGGCATACCGATCTTTCTTGGTACTTTATGAATATGATACGATCAGTGATTTAGATCTCGGACCACTGAGTGAGGTGTGTTTAAGGATATCTATGCCAACACATTTTCCTCTAAAGCATTCCACTAATGGTAGGGTGCTAGAGAGAAACTTTGTGGTTGATTGATCTTTGGCTGAGCGGATACAGCCAGTGAATGTTAGCAGTGATAAGCATGAAATCGGCTCCAGTCTCAGAGACATGAGCATGTAGAATGTTTCGAGAAGTGGATGTTTTATGTACAGATGAGTCTGCAGGGCAGCAGGCGTAGAATCATAGCTAAGAGAGCAGCATGTGTTGGTGAACATTTTGACATGTTACAACCACCCGCCTTTGTAGTCCCCACAAGGATTAGGGAGCTTGAGGGAAGAGGAAGAGAATAGCTGCATGTGGTCAAGGAGTGTGACCCAAGGGCTCTAAGAATGATTCGAGGTACGGTATGTGTCTAATACTTGCTTCTGTATCAACAGAACTTAATATGAATCATTCCTTCCTTCCACGAATCCTGTCCCAGACCTATAGTTTTCGGTTAAGCTGTTGACTTGACCCTCACATCTAGAGATAACTTTGGGAGGAGACTCGATAATCATGCTTGTTCCGACATTTTGATCCGACCATTGAGGTGAGAATTTTGGTTTGAACCTATTGGTGGAAGCGTTGAGGCCTTACGATGTTAGTTTGGGTATGGAATGGGAAACCATAGTTCATACACAGAATGACTATATTAGGAAAAAAGGTTTTTGTTTACCTACAGCATTGGGATTGGTTCTCCTTGGTTGGAAAAAAGGAAACCCCAGGAAGCATATGATGGAATCATGCATAAGTGTGTGCAGTAGATCACTCATGAGTCAGTAAGACATAGAATTGTGCCAACCTTCTCTAGAGATGCTGCACTGCTTTCAGTATTGACGAAGAAGGGGAAACCCTTTGTGTGGTCAGAGAGATGCCAGCAGAGCGTTCAGGAGCTGAGGCAGAGGTTGACCAGTGTGCCTATCTTGAAGCTACCAGAGGAGGGAGAAGGGTACATAGTTTACTGTGACGCATCAGGGACCGGACTCGGGTTTTTCCTGATGCAGGAGTGAGCAATGATCGCGTACTGTTCACGACAGCTAAGACAACAACGATGGCTCTAGTTCCTCCAGGACTATGACTTCAAGATATTCTATACTCCTGGTAAGGGGAACGTTGTAGTAGATTCTCTCAATAGTAGATCAGGCATTTAGATACTGGGAGAGGCGACAGAGAAGGTAAAGATCATCCAGGAGCGGATGAAGACTACACAGAGCAGACAGAAGTCCTATGCTGATAGGAGACGGAGACCACTGGAGTTCAAGGATGGTGACCAAGTTTTCCTATGGGTCTCTACTCGATGAGGTCTATGGATATTTGGTCGGGGCGGAATGTTATCTCCATGATTCATCGGACCTTTCCAGGTCCTCAGTAGAGTAGGCGAGGTGGCTTCCCGCCTGGCCCTTCCACCTCATTTGCACTGGGTGCACGACGTCTTCCATGTATCTCAGCTGAGGAGATACGTGCACGACCCATTCCACATCATATACCATGGGGAGCTGGACATCGATGATGGGGAGACATTCACGGAGATCTGAGTAGAGATCGAGGATCGACAGGAGTGGGTCCTATGTGGATGGTCGATTCCTATGGTGTGTATTCTATGGCAGCATGAGAACCTTAAGGAGAGCACATGGGATCGAGAGGCTCAGATGCATGCTCAGTACCCCCATTTGTTTCCCTCGTTTGTATTGTAGCTTTATGAGGATGTAGTGACCTGAGGTGGGGGTAAAGTAAGGACCTGGAAATTTCAAGGAAATTTTTTTCTTAAATACTTTGGAATTTTACGAGTCTGTAGTTTCTGGCGGCACTTGATTTCGAGGCCCGGTGTGACCGGAATCATTTTTTGAATTTTTGTTCAGGTACGTTCAGTAAACGTACGTGCGGGTTTTTCTATCTTTTGAACCGGTGCTCGGAATTGAAATCTGAGGACACCGATGAACTCATAGCACTGTTATTCGCTTAAGGGGGAATTTACCGCAGTTGTGTTTTATGCGGGTTGAATGTTAATTTTTGTGGATAATAATAAATTAAATAAAATTGTTTTACACAATTTTATTTATAATTGGTGGTTATTTCCTACAAGGGGAAGTTATAGGTGGGGCCCACACACACATAACATCCCATGAGAGGATAATGTGAGGTGGGGGGCCACACGAGCCCCTAACCTTTCAACTTCCCTTAAATTCTCCATTAAATTCCCTTCATTTAATGTGAACTCTCCACCTCCTCTCTTTTGAATTTTTGAACTCTTCACCCCCCTTTTTGAAACTCTTGGATTTCCCATGAATTAATGAGGCCACCTCTTCTCTCCTAAATTGTGCCAACCAAAATAATTAATGCCAACTTTAATTAACTTAGGTGTCAACAATTATTTTTTAATTGTTTTTAATTTCATGGAAATTCTAATATAATGGGAAGCCTTATTATAATATTTTCCTAGGTAAATATTTTGGTGGGGGAGGCTCTGGAGAATTAGAAGAAGGTGTTCCCCTCCGATGAAGAATGCGAAAAACCTCTTCCAACAATGGTTCCTCCTCGGATGCACCCAGACGTCAAGGAATCTACTTCATCTTAGAATTCTCTTTCTGCATAATGACAATGACTCTTCCTCCGACGTTGACAGGATGACACTGTTCTCCACGATGCTGTCTTTTGCGACGCCCGACTACCATGATGCTCGTCTTCTCTGGGTCGTCGACTTGTGATGTCAATTACGAGGTAGGGGGTTTGTATAATTTTAGTTTAATAAAAGTATACTCTTGTCGTTGTTGAATGAAAGTGATCATCTTGGCCTCTTGATATCAGCTAATGCGGAGGGCACATGCCGAACAAACATGACCCGACGACCCTCCATTGATCCATGTTTATATTGGCGACAGATCGGTGTCGGGAGAGGCGATGACGACTAGAAGCGATGGAGACTGGAGATAATGGCGGCCACGTGCCGACCGCGTGAGGAAGAACAACGGCCCGCAACTGCGGGCCGCTCGGCCAAAGAAGAAACGGTCGGCAATAGCCGGCCAGGATGGAGGAACCACGGCACCCCATGGCGCTGCACTACGGAGGACCGTGACACACACTACATGGGCCGCTTCGGCGGATGAACCGGCCATCTCGTCAGTCGGCCGGGTTATAGGAGGCCGCAACACCCACAGGTGTCGCACGAGAGGACAGAAACACGTTGTGTGGGCCGCTCGCACTAGGAAGACCGGCCGGCTTCAGCCGACAGGACAAGAGGGGTGGCGCCACTCGGCGCCCCCGATTTAGGAGACTTGGGGGTCCGTGCCCCCTGCACAGCTCGACCAGCCGGGCCGCGCCACACTGGACCGGGCCGTGCCCCTCCGGGCTGGGTCGGGCCGCCCTCAGCTGGGTCAAACCCACCTAACTGGGTCGGGCCGATCGGCCAGCCCACTGGGCTTTACGGGTCGGGCCCGTTTCTCTTAAACATGAATATAATCTAGACCGCACGTACGATCGATGCACCGTCTGCAGCACTGGGATCCTCACGACGAGGGGGTCCTTTAGAGATACTCTTAGTGTGGTTTGGAATTACTTTAAAAAACATCCGAGTTTGGATCGAGCATAAATCCAACCGGGCCCCTGGAATGGAAAAGACAGTATCTCTCAGTCCGGAGGTCCATTTGACAAACTGTCAGCGGTGTTGGTAATATCATTGAAAAACGGTCCCTTTGAGTAAACCCCATGGGAGTTCAGTGTATATTTGAGTAACGGCTGGGTTGGATTGTACACGAAACCAACTGGGCCCCCGGGTCTAAAATTCTAATAACTCACAGACCGGGAATCTGATTGACGCATTGTCTGTTGCGTTAAGACCCCTATGACGAGGTGGTCCTTTGAGGTACCTCAATGTGAGACTTTGTGACACTTTGAGTATCGGATATGGAACATGGAGAACACCCTCCCGGTGACAAGCATGCAGATTGCAGAGACCTTGTAGCTGAATGAGACTTGAAGACTGCTGATCGATCAACTCAGAGTGATTCAGATGGGCCAGTGGGGAGCGCTTGGTTGTAGAAGTAGACCCACAGCGGAGGAGCGCTTGGTTATAGCGGCAGACCCGCAGTAATCGACAAAAGGATTACCTCTGTAGGATATGAGGGGGAGATCTTGGTTGTAGTGGTAGACCCATGGTGGGAAGCATTTGGTTGTAGAAGTAGGCCCACAGTACTCAACAGGTGGATTACTTCAGCAGTCCAAGGTTAGTGGGAAGCGATTGGTTGTAGCGGCAGGCCCATAGTACTCGACAGAGGAGGAGTTCTCTAGTAGTAGTGGTTTCAACATCATTAATAAAAATCATGGTTTGAGCTTAGTCAATGACCTTTGTGTTTTCCTCTTGATTGAGATGGGTTACTTGATAACTTAGGTATATGTATGAGCATATACCTATGTAATGGTTATCCATTGATTTTAGACTTTTTGGTTTATCCTGGTTGAATTTTGTGAGACCATGAGGGTCTCGGGGTCCCTACTGAGTATCGTATACTCACCCCTACATGGGCTATGCCCAAATCTCATTGTGTTGGATGTAGATGACGGACAGTGCTGATAGAGGCCGAGAGCGAGCCAGGCCTAGACGGTACCTGGAGGTGGACCACTCAGCGTGACGGTACATGGAGCGGACGGACGAACGTGGAGTGCTAAGGATGCCATATGTACCTACCCTTCAGGTAGGATTCCCCATAGGATGATCCAGGACCTGCTCTTTACTTTAAGATGTTAGTCCCTTTACTTATACTTGATGTTCAGTTGGGGTTGTATAATAGCCCATTTACTTTCCAGCACACTCTTTTGTATTCAGTTTTACTTAGTGTTTAATTTCTATTGCATACTCTATTGTGTTTGTTTAGATTTATAAAGGAAATGCCTTCCCAGCTTAGGGATTTATACCTTTGGTGCTAGTCGCCAACCCATGGCCTATGGAAGGCAGCCTTGGGGTTGTCACGACATGGGCCCCGAGGATGGGTCGTGACATCTCCCAACGGTTTTCATTTTAAAAATGTCAACAAAATGGCATAAACTCATATGTAACATATATCATAGAATAAAAACATGCGAGAAAACCTCATTCCCATCAATCTGATTAGAAATTTTAAATAATTATCCTATTTCAATGAACTTTATTATCCACCCAAAGGAATGAAAAAACAAGAAAATATCACACATAGAACATGGAAAGGTGTGAACAAGGATTCATTACCTCAAACAATATTTCTAATCTTGTTTTTCACCCCAGGATGAAGAAGAAACTGCCACCAAATGTAACCACACAATGAGATCACATGTTAACCTACACCGCAACCAATGGTTTTTAAAACACATTTAATACATTCTAAAAATCCCATACAATAACTCCTCAATGATACCCCAAAGGAAAATATCGGGAAATCGATTGATAAAGAGAAGAAATTACAAAAACTCACAAAATCTAAACCATTGAAACATGTGGATCATGATATGGGTAAGAGAGATGAAATATCCCTCAAATTTTCTTAGGAATATACCAAAATTAATAGTAAGGATGATTGGATGAATAGATAAAAATATTATGAACAAATGTATTTAAAAACCTAGAACCAACACATTCCATACCGTGTAACCCTTTAATGATATGTACTTTTTCATTTTACTAAAAATTTGAACTTCCACCAAAATAAACATCACCTCATCCTTATTTAATTACATGTCATTCAATGTTCTAAATTTCAATCCATTTCATGGATTTCCCCTTTCCTGATTACATGATATGAAAAAATATGGATTAAAACGATGTGAACTACCAACTCATGATGTGAACATTGTTCACATCATAAACCGCCCACCTATAGTACTTCTACAGCCCTATCTCTACCGATCCCTCTATATCTCCTCTGAACCCCTCAAACTACACATAGGGTGAAGTAATGAGATTTGAAGGAACAAAACAGTACATTGGAAACCTATCAATTGATTTTCATCCATGGGATTGAAAACTAACCCCAGGAAAATAAAAGGGTTTGAACAACTATCCCATGAGATGCTTGTCAAGGATCTCATCACACCTCAAATGATACCACTAGCCAAATGAATTAAATTTAAATACCTAGGATCCAACTTAGGAAACCACATCACCAAAAAAACCACATAAAACTCCACATATACCAAACCAACCATTTCAAAAAACAACACACAAAACTATACTAAGTGCATAAATTGGGGAATTCCATCGTCCATGTTAAGATATTACCCACTATAGGTGGCACTAACTTTCCCTCATGGTTTTAATCGCATCATAGTATAATTTGACTTGATTATGAATCTTTTCATCTCCTTTTAGTTTTTCATAATCTTCTTAAAAAACATTCATAAAGTAAAAAAATCTCATAATTTAGAGAAACCAAAACATAACATCTCCCAAAAAAAGAAAAATGAAATGAACAAAAAACATGGGTTACTATGCATGAATCTATTTCATTCACCCCAATGTACTCCCCACCATAACACCAGGCCTCTTGAATACAACAATAAAAGGAAGGGTCTAACCACAAAACACCTTCTCTCAATGGTTCTTTATCTCTACTAGCCATTCCAAGAGTGTCAAATCTCATCGACATCAAACTCTCATTAGGAAAAAATGTGGGAGTAATCCTATATAAACTGATGAAGTTAAGACACATGGAAGATGTCATGGATCCTCTCAAACAATCGTGGTAATGCCAACAAATATTCCACCTCACCAACATGTCCCAACACCTCAAAGGGACCAACAAAATTATGGTAAATATTACTCCTCTTAACAAACCTCTACCGCCCACACTAATAGGATACTCTCAAGAGCACATAGTCTCCAACCTTGAACTCCTGAGGCCTCTACCTTTGATCATCATATTCCTTATGATGGTCCTACACTATTCTCATCCAATAAAAAACCAACTAGATCTTCTTAGTTGTGCTCTGTATTGTATTATTTCCAAGAACTACCTACTTACCAACCACATTCGGACACAACAGATGTTAACACATTGACTCATACAATTCCTCAAATGGAACCATTGTAATGGAAGAGTGATATATTTTGTTGTTCAGATACATTATTAATGTTTGGTTTCTTACCCAATGCAACCAATGTCCAAGATTCTTACACACAACATATCCACCATTGTCTGGATGGTCCATTCCATATACCCATTTTTTTGAGGGAGGAAATTCATGCTAAGGAACAACTAGGAGCCAAAATCATACTGCAATCGCATCTATAGTCATTAGGTAAAATGGGGATCATCATCAAATATGATCATCCATATTTCCATGTGAAGCCTAACTACATCATCTTTGTACCTCCTTGCTAAAACATCCATGAAAATCAACCCATGGATCACCAGGAAGGGAGCCGATTTCATCTCTCTGTCCAGTATAACACAAACTACATCACATCCTCCCTGATAATGGGGTAGTATTGTGAAAAAATCTATTATGATTCCCTCCCATTTATTTAACGTCACATATATTTTTGTGTAATATTTATAAATATTATATGGAATTTCTTCAAGGCTAGGATTTGTGACTGTGGTAAATTACAAGGTCTGGGGTTCCTGGAATAATTGTTTTAAACAAATTAAACATTTAAATATCGTGCACAAGTGGTTTTCCTGAAAAAGTGGAATAAAATTTAAACAGGTTCCTTGATTAGAAAATTGAGGGAAATATTTCATTCAGAATAGAAACTTTACCTTATGAGAGGTCTAACATCAACAGGTGTGGGTTGTATGAGAAAGTTCATTTTTGGACGTTTAAATGAAATAAAACAAATTAACAATTTATTTTATTTTAAACATTTTAATCAAGCAATGAATCATTTTTTGTAATCAAATAACTAGGAGCCCAGGGTTAGGCTCATAACCTTGGAAACCTACCTAGGATGCTCTAGAGCTTCGGAGAGGATCCACCCTTAGAAAACTCTCAATGAATGACAATGTATTGATCATTGTGCAGCAAGGTTAGATCTCACCATAAATGGTAAAAAAATCCACCCTTCATTGATTATCGAGTTAGTTCATGTGTTTTTGATTTATTTCTTAACATGTTCTTTAATTAAATGAATAATGAAGATCAAACCATGAACATGTTGACCCAAATATTGCTCGTTCTTTCGGGATGGATTCTATTGTGGGTTTTGATTTGGGGGATTTGATTATTTTTTATTCATTTTTCTGGATACATATAATGGGAGTGGGTTAAGTCCATAATGAACAATGGATTAGGATATTTCCTTTATTTTTATATGATCTTTTCCACCCCCTTTAACACCACACGTTATTCGTTCTTAACATGGTTATGAAGAATGGATCATTGCACATCCATTTCTCAATGAAAAAAATCTAAAAACATAGATCGGACATCGTGATGTCCTAGTGGAGGTCTGACAATGATGGTGTCTGACAAATCGACATGGTTCAGAAGAAGGTATTCTTTGACTTTTATTCATGTGGAAAATCGAAATGAGTTTCCAGGGTTGATAAGACACCCGAAACATAACAAAATATAATTTCTATGATGGGATGACCCAGAATCTTCAATTTTGAGGTGGTTGAATTATAGGATATAAGGATTTATGATCACCCAAGGCATGTTATCAAAGAATTGTGATTCTGGAAAAGCGAGAAGAACACAATGTGTTCTCCTAAGAACATAGTGTGTGAGGTTGGCTCAATGGTAGCTAGGGTTCCACATTATTAAAAGCGATGACATGGTGTGTGATCCATATCACACAACATGTGGGTCCTGATGCAAGACTCAGTATGTATCTCAGATGATACATGGAAACAGGGTGGAGTACATAGAAGTTACACCACCACATGATCAGCTAGGCCAAAAATGTTGGCTACCTAGTGTATCGGTACATATGTTGGGAGACACGAGTTGAATTCGTGTATAAGAACATGATTATCAAACACTTATTGGACCCTAGATAATTGGACATGGCATGTGAACCCTACTAGATTCTTAATATACAATTTCTATATGACATGTTCTTTTGAATCAGTCTATTTCACATAGACATTACTCTGAGTCAAGGGAAACAACATGTGACCCTTCTACAAGATGTGTACTCTCTTCTACATGGATTTA
The DNA here is from genome assembly GCA_963277665.1 of Viscum album. Lineage (NCBI taxonomy): Eukaryota > Viridiplantae > Streptophyta > Magnoliopsida > Santalales > Viscaceae > Viscum > Viscum album. The sequence goes on along the minus strand of OY728121.1, from coordinate 1,585,239,262 downwards.
TCTCCTTATCAACAGTACCATGGATATGTTTCTTGGGGATAGTGACCCTTTTTTCATTCCCATGAAGGTTAGTGGTATCTTTTCCTATCCAAAAGAGTATGTCCCCTTCATCATGTCTTTATGGATAGTGTAGGAGTACCTTCAAGAGGCCCAGAGGAAGATCCTCTATCCTTTATTGTACCCTAAGTAGAGTTAGGTTATCTTCAAGAACAATCCTACCATACGACAATCTTATAATTAGCAGGTGAATCTGGATGAGTCATGGTATACACCAAGTCCCATGTAGTGATACTCATCTATGTATCATGGTCTTTCCCCACTCTGGAGTGAGTTCTCCCAGAATGAGTGTATCTAAACTCTCTTTAGATCTATCTGTTCATCTACCCTTCTCAAGACTTTTCCTGATGAATAATACTTCTTAGATGAACATCATCAGAGCTATCGGCCTCATAGAGTGATTTCTCCCAAATTAGTGCTTCATGAAATCATAAAATTTAATTCCTAGTGTGGGTATGTGTTCATTGTGACTTACCTCTTGACTATAGGTCTGGTTTTTGAGTATATCTGGATATTTTATTGTTATAATATTTGTAGACACCTACCATGTAGACATGACTATAACATTACATTGTGTATTTATTTATGTTTTCTGGGTGTCCTACCGGATATTTTTATACTCACCCCTACACGGGGCTTCGACCGCACAGGTCATGTCTTGTACAGATGAGCAGCCTTTTAATGGAGCCCAGGGTAGACCAAGACTGGACCATGCTTTGTGAGTTTGACTATAGGATGAGTTTTTCCTTCAGCATTGAGCAGTAGTCCCAGTACCTTAATTTTTTAAAAGATTTACTTTGTAGTGGTCTTTTATTATTTACTAGATTACTTTTCTGCACGGTACTTTCTGTTGTACTCTATTAGTGGGGTTTATTTGTACGCATACATTTTTATCCTTAGTGGTTTTTAAATTTAATCATTTTCGGATTGGTTTTGTGTGTGTGTGTGTAAAATTAATTAGTAAATTCCTCCCTTGTTAGTGATAAGCCTACTCTATGCTAATCACCAACCCCTCGCCTATTGGAGGCAAGCTTGGGAGTCGCTGCATAGGCCCAACTGGGACGGGTCATGACATAGTGGTATCAGAGGTGGTCGGTTATACTATAATTCCAATATTCTATGAGATTTGTTTTGGGAAATAGAGTTGAGTGTCTTGAGTTTTCATTTCATGATGGGGAATCTAGTGTTGGTGTGGGAGACCAACATATACCTACACTAGGACTCTTATTACCTACTTCATGACTCGGTACATGAAAACACTAGTTGTAGGAAAATAAAAGAAATGTAAATGAATCATATAAGAATGGTTTCTGGTTCCATGTACTTTCATTTCAGAAATCCAAATATAATATTTGACCGTGGTATATCTTGTTTACTTACAGGATGCCTCCACGATGCATACTATCTTGGATTCAGTAGCTTGATCATGAAGATAACCCCCTTAGTGATGAGTCTTTGATTCAAGGGCTGGTTCCCAAGGCGTTGCCTCATGGTGGTGCACCGGCTATGCCACCAGCAGTGCACCAACACATGGTACTAGAAGTACCGTTAGATTAGGAAAATAGGTTTGGCACACTCAATGAGTTTCAGATACTGAGACACCTCAGGTTCCAAGGTGAGCCTAACCATCAACCGGATGAGGATTGGCTTGAAGTGATTACCAGAGTATTCGTCTAGTGAGGATGCTAGCAGACCAGATAGTGATCATAGGAGAGAGAATTCTTTAGGGTTTAGCTGGGTGACAGTGGAGTTTTTCCACACTTAATCATGATGAGGTGACTCTTTCATATATGGAGTTCGATAAACTCTTTAGGGAGGATTTACCTCCAGTTAGACAAAGAGCAGTGCGTATCTAGGAGATTCTTTAACTCCAACAGGATAGTTTGATGGTTGTTGACTATTCATCGAGGTTCACCAACCTTGCTAGTTAATCGATGTATATGGTCAAGGGCCTACACTTATGAGCTCAAATATTCGATTGATGTTTATGAAGGGAAATTTGAGCTATCGTAATGAATCTATACATTTAGAATTTTTCTAGAGTGATCAAGTAAGCATTGGTGTTTTAGAGAATCTCGGCTGAGTAGAGACAGTCAGTGGCAGTTGATAACAAGTAGACAGGTGAGTAGACCTCAGTAACAGGGAGCTAACATTAGGCATAGGGATCGGGACATGAGATACGTCACAAGAGGACCCAGGACAGGGGATCTAGAGTCCATGGCTCTCAGGATGGATCTAGTCAGCATAGAGAGAGGTGATGCTACTCATGTAATGAAAGAGGACATCTTGCTAGGGACTGCCCAACATATTGGGCTTCTAATATGGAGGTGGTGGATGGACAACTGATGTAGAGGCCGAAAGTGGAGAAGGTAAACCAGCCAGGTGGCATATGTGGTATAGGAGTTGGGGGAGCTGTAGAAGGTGGCATATGCTTTGACTACTTCCACCACCACCCTGAGGAGGTCCACACCAGGCTCAAAGAGATGGGGGATAGGGGAAAGTCCATCTATATGTGGTTGAGGCGTATGACCTAGGGTCTCTAGGGATGATCCGAGGTTGGATATGTGTATTCTATAACATATATGTCGTACTTATAGGCACAGTTATGAGTCATTCTTTCTTCACCACATGTCATGTGAAAAACCTTGAGATTCTAATCGAGTCCTTACCTCAAAACTTACGTTTGGATACACCTACAAGAAGTTACTCAATGATATCAAAACTTTTTTATAGTGTGATCTTACAATTGGAGGTGAGAGTTTTGGATGGAACCTCTTGGTGGAAACGTCGAGGCCATACGACATCATTCTCGGTATAGATTGGTTATCTTATTTCCATCCCCAGATTGACTGATTTAGGTTATGGGAGTACTGTGTCCACAGTTATAGAATGAGGTTTTCCATTGTTATAGAAAATTATAGCAAGGTAGCACAAGAGGGGCTCATGCACAAGAGGGTACAACTGATCACTCATGCATTGGCTATCCATACCTTCGGTGTAGAATATGTTATGATCATCCAATTTCCAGTAGTAGTGGTGGAGTACAGGGATGTCATTCCAGAATAAGGTCCAGGACTACCTCCCCACCAAGAGATTAACTTCTGCATCAACATGCACCCTAGGACGATATCGATATCCTCTCTGACGTATAAGATGGACCCCACAGAGCTTCAAGAGCTGAGGGTGTAGTTGGATGGTTTTTAGAGGAAGGGCTTCATATGACCCATTGTTTCAGCCTGGGTAGCCCCAATATTGTTTAATATAAAGGTAAACTGGAGTTTGAGGTTGTGTGTGGATTACAAATGCCCAAAATTGGTAACAGTGAATAACAAGTATCCACTGCCGATGATCAATGACCTCTTCAATTAGCTGAGAGGGTCATTGTGGTTCTCAAAGGTTGACCTTCGATCAAGTTAACACCGGTTATGATTTCGAGACAAGGATATAACAAAGTTGGATTTCAGATGTCACTATGGTCATTATGACTACATGGTGATGCCCATTGGCATGACGAATCCCCCCACAATGTTCATGGTACTCATGAGCTGGATCATCCAACAATACATAGAACATTTCATAGTAGTCTTCATCGATGACATCCTTGTGTACTCAGTGTCGGAGGAGGATCATGTGAGACACATGTGGATGATCCTGGATATACTCTAAGAGCACCATCATTATGGGAATCTCTCGAAGTGCCACTTCGGGATTCAGGAGATCCACTTTCGAGGACATGTTATCTCAGTAGACAGAGTAGCGGTGGACCCAGCCAAGGTGGAGACAGTGGTAGCAGGGGAGACACCTAGGAGCGTGATAGAGGTGCATAGATTCCTTGGTGTAGTAGGATATTACCGGATATTCATTCCTAATTTCTCTTGGATATCATCACTGATGACATCTTTGACCTAAAAGTGACAGCCTCTCTTATAGATGGAGAAGTGATAGCAGGATTTCCATCAGTTGAGGTAATATTTGAGGAGCACCCTAGTCTTGATATTTCCAAAGGAGGGTGTCGAGTACTATTTTTTATGTGATGCATCAATTACGGAGATTGGTTTTCTTCTGATGCAGAGACAGGCGGTGATTACTTATGGTTTGTGCCAGCTAAGGATGCATGAGTAGAACTACATAACCCATAATCATGAGTAGGTAGTGGTAGTATTTGTATTGAAGATGTGGTTAAAACTACCGGATGGGTGAGAATTTTATCAACTATTCTATCCACAATATCCTGAAGTACATCTTCTCAAGGAAGGATCTAAATATGAGGCAGAGGCGATGACTAGAGTTCCTCTAGGATTAGGAATTCTAGATGATCTATAATCATGGGAAAGAGAACATTGTAGCTGATGCTCTTAGTAAGAGATCGAGTTCGTACCTGTTGAGCGAGGCGTCAGAGCAGTTGGACTCACTATAGCTATCCTTCATCGATGGAGATCATACAAAATGACTTCAGTTGATGGTTTTCACCCATCAACTCTTACATTGAGTTAGGAAGTCATATCTAGGGGATGTTGGATATAAATTATTATGTGCTTAATTTTCCATAGGATAATATCATGATGGATATTAGCATAGAGGAGAGTACATCATCCTTTTCATAAGATGCACAGTTTTACTAGTTTCACTGTGGGAGAAGGTTCTAAGGGTTTTTCATAGACCCCCCTTGGAAGTACATCATGGAGTGGAAAAAATGTATCGGGACCATTGACATCAGTTTTGGTGGATAGGAATGAAGAAGGTAGTGGTAGAGTTTATTTCTCAATGAATTACATACCAATAGGTGAAGGCTGAGCTCTAGGGTCTAGCAGGATTAGCTCACCCTCTAAAGGTGTTGAATTGAAATTGCGATGAAATATTTATGGACTTCATAACGGGTTTTCCATGAACGTCCAGGAGACCCAATTCCATCTGGGTGATCATTGATCGACTCACCAAGTTGGCCCACTTCCAAGCAATCAAGGATCAGTGTTTAGAATAGATCTTGGGATTCCTCTACATGCAGAAGATTTTTCAGCTTCATGGTGTCTCATCAATGATATTTTCAAATTGTGATTCTTTCTTCACATCTTGATTTTTGAGGGGACTGCAAGGGGTTTTTTGGGACGAAGTTACTCTTGAGCACAACGTTTCATCTATAAAAAGATGGCCAGGCATAGAAAAACATTCAGGTCCTATAGGATATGTTGTGGGAATATATCCTAGACATTGGTCACTATTGAGAGGACCACGTACCACTGGTGGAGTTTGTGTACAATAACTGCTACCACTCCACCATCAGTATGGAACCATTCAAAGCTTAATACAGGCGATCCTACCATTCACCGCTCTGTTGGACTGACCACATCGATTCAACACTCATGTGTGCAGAGTTTGTTCGAGCTACTATCGAGAAGGTGCAGATCACCAGGAGCGGATGAATACTTCACAGAGCTTGTAAAAATCTTATGCAGATAGATGGAAGATACCTATGTAGTTCTAGTAATGAGACCATGTCTTCCTTCGATTCTAACCTCTATGAGAGTTGAAATTATTTGGTTGGGGTGAAAAGTTTCCTTCTAGGTTTATCTTCCCTTTCCAAGTACTGCATAGGGTTGGTAAGGTGGTGTACCTCCTAACTCTACCATTGTAGTTTCACAAGATACAACATTTCTTCCACGTGTTGTAGCTGAGGAGTTACTTGAATGATTAGTTTCATGTCCTCAATTGGGGTGGACTGGACATAGAGGATGGAGTGACCCTTAATGAGTACCCAGTAGAGATTAAGGATCGGTAGGAGAGGATCCATCATGGGTGAGTGATTCCCTTAGTGCATGTCTGGTGGCAGCACGCGAATCTTCAGGAGAGCCTATGAGTGTGGGAGGATCAGATTCATGACCATTGCCTACATCTTTTTTATTTTATTTTTGTTATCCCTTTTCATAGACGTAACACCTTGGGGTGTATTTGTTATTATTCCATGAATTGTTTTTAAATATTATATTGAATTTTTTTGAGACTATTCTTTCTGACGACATGAAATTGTAAGGCTGGGGGTTCTCTAAATAAATGTTTGAAAGAAATTAAACATTTAAATAGCGCACATGAGTGTTTTTACAAAAAAAAAGTGGAACAAAATTTAAATGGGTTCCAAGATTAGAAATCAAAGCCACCATTGAATTTAGAGAAGTGAATTTACCTTAGGCAAGGCCTAACATCGATCATCAAGGGTCTGCTACAAAAGTTAATTTTTTGATGTTTAAAGAAAATAAAATAAATGAAAATTTTATTTTATTTTAAACATTTTCTTAATGCAGTGATGTGTTTTATGGAATCAAATAACCAAGATCTCGTGGTTAGGCTCATAACCCTAGAAACATCCCTTGTATGCTATGGAACTTTAGAGAGGAGGCATCCGTGGAGAACACTCAATGAACCTTGATGAACGGAAATGTGGGTATTGTTTTGTAGAAAGATATAATTTCATTGATGATGGAAAAAAATCAACCCTTCATCGACAATAGAGGTAGGGTGCATGTTTTTGATTTCCATATTACCATGTTCTTGAATTAAATAATGAATGGAGATCAACCCATAAATAGAATGACCTGCAGATCACTCATTCTTATGGGAGGGATTCTATTGTGGGTTTTGATTTGGGGGATGTGATTATGTTTGGTTCGTTTTTATTGATCCTTATAATAGGAGAGGGTCAAGGTCGTAATGAACAACAACTGAGGATTGGTCCTCTATTTGTTATATGATCTTTTCATCCCCCATTAACCCTACATGTTCTTCATTCTTCATGGGGTTATGAAATATGGATCCTTGAACATCCATTTCATAGTGAAATAATCTGAAAAAATGTAGATCTTACATAGAAACGACCTAGAAGAGGTGAGAATATTATGGGAGTGGATGAATCATCCCGGTTCATAAAAAACATTCTTCAACTGTTCTTTGTGGGGATGATCAAAACGAGTTTCCTGAGCCAATCAGACACCCAAAACAGTCCAAAATAGGGATTCTATGATGCAATGACACATGATCTTCAGTTTTGAGGAGTTCAAACAGCCTAATCAAAGGATTTAAGATCACTTTAGGCACACCAAAAAAAAATTGTGATTATGAAAAATGCAAAGAACACGGCGTGTTCTCCAAAGAACACAACTTGTGGGGATGGCTCAGAAGCGACTAGGGTCCTATGTTATAGAATGTGATGACAGGGTGTGCCACACATATCAAATAGTGTGTGGACCTTGACATATAACATAGTTTGTGTATCGTATGATACACTGACACAGGGTGGAGTACACGACATGTACTCCACCCCATGATAAGACCAGGACAGACAAACAAGCTACCCCATGTACCGGTACATGGGTTGGAAGACATAGGTTAAGGCAGTGTACTGGCACAAGGACTAGCATACACAGAGAAGACCTTGATTAATATAACATGGTGTGTGAACCTTACTACATTTAATGTATGATGTTTCTACACATCATGCTCTTTTAACTTGGTCTATTACACACGGGAAATACATGCAGTCAAGGGACACGATGTGTCACCCTTCTACATTGAGTGTACTCCCTTCTACATGGATTGATATCCTTTTAATCCATACCTTAGACATGATTATTTTGTGTTAGTTCCTCTTTTCTTTTTCCCATGATGGTCAGTGGTATCATTTCCTATGAACAAGAGTACGACCTCTTCTGTAGGACGTTCTGGATAGAGTATGAGTCCTTCCTAGAGGCCTGGAGTGAGAACCTCTATCCTTTCTAGTACCCTAAGTAGATTTAGATTATCATCACAACCAATCCTACCATACATCGATCCTCTACTTAGAAGGGGAATCTGTATCTGTTGTGGTATAATCCATGCCCCTGTATGTGACCCTCATCTGTGTATCAAGATATTTCCCCACTCAAGAGTGAGTTTTCTCAGAATGAGTGTGTATTTTCTTTTATCAGATCACTCTTTTCATCTATCCATTTCGTGACATTTACCGACGAACTATACTTCTTGTAAGGACATCGTCAGACCTATCAAACTCATTGAGTGAGATCTCCTGGATTAGTGCTTCATGGAATCTTCGAACTGAATCCCTAGCGTGGGTATGTGGTCATTGTTACTTACCTATAGACTTCGGGTTCTGGTTTTTAGTATATCTGGATATTTCTCTGGTTATATGTTTTGTATACATATACCATGTAGATTTGACTAAACCTTTACTTTTTGTATTGATTTTTTGTTTTTGGGGTGTTCTAATGTGTATTGCTATAGTCACCCCGGAAGAGACTTTTCATGCACGTGTCATGTCTTGTTTAGACGAGCGGCCTTTTGACAACGTCCAGGGAAAACCAGGTCTAAATCGAGTTTGTGAATTTCCCTATAGGCCGAGGTGTTCCTTCAATGTTGAGCTATAGTACCAACACCATAATTGTTCATCGGTTGGAAATTATAATATATAGAAACATTATTTTTGCGAGCTCGTATTCTGGACCAGTTTACTTTTCCGCACTTTACATTTTCTTGTACTCTATTGGGTGTGTTTAGTTGTATGAATGCATTCTTTCATTATTATTTTTTAAAAAATTTCATTTTGGGTTTTGAGATGTCTGTCTGTGAAAGCACTTAGGTAATGCCTCACATGCTATTGATATGCGTACTTAGTGCTAGTCACCATCCGCTGGCCTATTGGAGGTGGGATTGGGGTGTTGCAGAACGATCCCCAATGGGACAGGTAATGACAATTTCCACTCAGGGGCATACAAGGAATGCAACAAACCTCTAGAGATATGGTGCTCTGATTTCACCTAAAACAATTTATATTTTTTCACAAAGTATTCCACTGATCATTTCATCCCTGGACACCCAAGATATCTTCTCAATTAATGATTCATCTTTGTTAGACAAGGATATACCACTAATGGTTAGATGTTAAAATCATGGACAACTCCATCATGCATCTACCTCTAGAAAAACAACCTCCACTAGAACAAAACCTGATTCTGATCATCCTATGAACATCCCTCTGGGGCATCCCAATGGCCGAAATAATTACACATAAAATCTTATTCTATGTCACCCCTATTAGAAACCTCCTCCTTTTACATCAAAGATGAATCCATGGACATCTAATTAAGATGAAATCATCCACTACTATCCCTAATGTCTTCATGCTTCACTTCATTCTCCTTCATTCCTTTCCAATCATCTGCAGACTCCCAAGCCAAATCCTCTTGGGAGTTCTGATAGGACACAATAACAATTACATTAAACTTTCCAAGGTATTCAGAGGTCTCAGAATTAAAATTTTTATGAAACATAATCCACATTTTCTGTAATAGATTCATATCCCATTGATAAAAAACATATATCACACTCATGTTCTCTGTAAAATGCACAAAAAAATAATTTATGAGGTAATTCTTACACAAATTTTTCATCACCAAAACATCCTCTTACCGTAGATCTTGGATGGACTAGTTACACTAATGGGGAAAAACATCCTACACCCATAATAGATCATTTCTCTCTACTACATCAGCAAGCTTCCAAAGCCCATACGGGATGTGTCATAAAACACCTAAAACATCACACCCTCTTCTGGAAACCAAAGAACCAGATCCATGAATGAATTCTCCATTAGGTAAGTGGATTCTTCTTAGCACTAATTGTTCCATTAATAATAATGGTCCTTACTATTACATGTTGTTATAAGGGATGCAACTTGAGAGAAACCAGGAATGATCCTCCGATAATAGCCTACAACACCAAGGAAACTACAAACTTATACTACATTATTCTGTTCCATCAATGAAAAAACTACATTGACCTTCAAAATTTCCACTGACACACACTAATAATAAACCCAATGTCTATGGATTCCCACCTCTCGCATCCATAACATTGACTTGGGAAACTACCCATAAAGTTGGTGGAGTCAAAGTAACAATAAAAATGATCCAATACGATTATCATAATCCTATTCTAATGTCGAGTAGACTAAGATATCATCAATGAATAAAATGATGAATGGGTATAGGAACTCACATAACATAGAGTTTGTAATCCCCATAAACACAAATAGTATGTTTGTAACAATAAATGACATGATTGTAATCTCGAAGATCCCATACCTTCATCTGAAGGAATTATTATAAAAATTATTATATTTCACCCTCAACTAGTGTTATATAGAATAAATATCAATCTTAGATAAAGATGTATATAATCTCATCTGGTCAAATAGATCATCGATCCTCAAAAGAGGGTAGTAATTCTTTAACATCATATTCTTCAACCTCTAGTATTCTATATACAACCGCATATTAACGCCTGCCTTCTTGGAGAAAAACACTAGAAACCTCATAGAGACACACTACATCGGATGAAATGCCTCTACAATATATCATCTACATGTAGCCTTAACTCATGATAATCCATGACCACTCTCAATTAGGGATCCATAAAAATTAGATATTTTCCCAGATGAAACTATAACCCAAACTCAATGTCACATCAACGAGGTAGTTCCATAATCACCTCTATGAAAACATCAAACAAACTCCCCCAAAACCCTTAGAACACCCCCAAGAATGATATTATACTAACACCTCTTCTAATAATGAAAAAAGAGGCTCCACTTTCCTACCACCCAATTGATAACCTTGTATGCCAATTAACACAACTCACTGGCCCTCCACATCATAGAACAAAACACTTCTCCAAAAAAAGATGATGAATGAAATCATGGAATACAACCAATCCATACCATTAATAAAATAATATATATATATATATATATATATATATATAATAAGAACAAGTCCCCTACTGACTAAGGTTACCCCATCACTAGTTTATATCATCAGCTAACATAAAACAAAGAATCAGGACCTCCAACCAGCATAGATAACACCAGAGGCACTAGAATACTCTCTACATCCAATAATAACATATGGTCCTAATAAAGTGAAGAAAGGAGTGAGAGGATCTTGAATAAAAATAGGAACACACCAGGGAAGATGGTAAAATTATTATACACTGAAAAACTCCCATCAATGATAGTGGTTCATCCTCTATGTGCATCTGACAACACCTAGCTCCACTACATCTCATTTTGTGGCCACCACGATAGAGCTTTGACATAGGTACCTATATATGGGGATCATCACATGTATTCCTTATTCCAAATCCACTGGAACTAATGAAAAATAACCAGCTTTACCTACATCTAGAATTTCCTAAGAGGAAGCTGTAACTACTGAAAAGGGGTTTGACTACCCATAAAAAACTAATGTTCATTAGTGGTCGAATATTGATATTTGTGGTTATCATATCAACTATAGATATGGAATATAAATATAAAACTCATAGAAGGAACTCAAAAACTATCTATCCCAGAATGATGGGTAAGAAACATCCTCAACTATTTTCCCAATGAACAAGACCCTTGTTTCTTGAAAACATTTGTCCCACTGCTTGATTCCTTTCCCATCGAAACACCATATCGTCCATGTTCTCAAGGCATAATCCCCAATGAAAGTATCCACTTGATAACCTTATACTTTTTATATACCTTGAGATACTTAAGAAGTATAATAATTTTGACCACATATCTAATCATTGGGAACAAATCCTCCACCAGAGGGCTTACTCTGGACTCGTCATCTTGAAAAACAATTAGGGAAAAGGTGTAGGTTCTCCTTGTACCTAATCCCAGAATCCTACACAGTCATGCTCCCCTAATGAATTAAGTGAAGAATTTTCCTCTTTGATTACTTCATCATCGATGATTGGAACTCCTCCTAGAACATCCTATGAATGTCAAGCCACAACACATCTACCTACTTTGGGTCACCCGAAAACATTTTCCACCATTGATGCACAACATAGAACTTATGACTAACTTCCAAAGGAACAAAAAACTCAAATCATTCTTATATCAGACCAAAATAGATCCTAATATCCTCCAAATATCACTTAGTCTCCATATCAGGGATACTCTCCTCATACGTACCCAAAATATACCGCTGAAAGGCATGAAAATCCTACAACAATGCTACATCCCCGTATATCAGTTCAACCCTCTAATGATCACCTAGATCAGGCTGATGAACTTCAATTTCCTATTATACTCATGGATGATGAATGGGATCCATTTACAAAAAATGGGAAAACTATAAACTCATTATTATGGAATTTTATCAAATATAATTTAATTTATTAATTTAATTTATAAAGGAGAACACATTTTCATATACAAAAATGAACAATTATAATTAATGTACCTATCAATAGTCTCTATCCTATTAATAGTTCTACCACAATTTTCTGCTCAATATTCTTACTTTCAATGTATTGGATCACTGGGGGCCCAAAAATCCCATCTCTTAAATAGTGTATATTCCCTGTATCACATACCAAGGCCAATAAGCATCATTACAATAATAGCCCATGAAAACATCACAGTGTCTTTCTCCAAACTCAATAATTTCATTCAAATAAACCTTTGATACCACTCTATGTTAACCCCATCCATCCAAATATTCCACTTTGAGGAGATAGATATGATGACCTGGGAGGGTCTTCAGCAGTAGGCCCCCAGTTCGTGACTAGCACTGAGTGTTTCAAAATCTCATAGTATGGGATTCATTTCCCTCTATAAATTAAATAAGGAAGATAGATTAGATAGAATTCCACCAAACAACTCTAATAGACAAAACAAGGGTAAACAAAAAACCATCCCAAAATGAATTAATGAAGTAAAACATATGCAGATAAATGTCTAAAATAATATCCAAAAAAAGAAAAGAAAACTCTACATAAGAAACTCAAAAGAAACCCCTACCAATCTAGTAATGTCAATATACGCCCCCAATGTCCTCGTGGAAACCTACAAAATAGTTTATATATGTTTGGTGAGAAAAACATGAGTACTTATAGGGACATATCCATTTCCTCTTGTTCATTTTTGAAAAGGTAATTCTAATGTAGAAGTGAAAAAATAGGAGAACCAATAATAACCTATATAATACATCTATATAAACCCATACACACCATGGATTTCTCAACAAATCACACATATTATATATTATCATAGAATCGAAATAATATCAACGAAAGGCTGCCTACTGGTACTTACCTACTGATTTTACTATCTAACAACCTAAAATTGAATCTCCCATGATCTCATCCCTTCCATATATACCATATAACATCATATCAAATCCCACCCATAGAAACCTGGGCCTCACATTACATCACATCAAATCCCACCCACATACACCTAGGCCACACATCACCACTGGATAATCTCCAACACAAACCCATATCATTACTACTGAAGGAAGAGTAGGGGAGTGGGGGCTAAATAGCCATTCATATCACAACCATCCTAGATGATGGTGAAAATAACTAGAACTCAGAAACTTTGAACAATATTAAGATTATCAAACTCAGTTGGGTTGCGTATAAAATAACATAATCATACATGATATATAGATATCACACAATACCCAACCTTCAAGTTCACATCAACTGTACAAGTGGAAACCACATAACCAACACTTACCCACACATTAATCATCACAATCAATGCCATCGTTGTATGCAACACCACATGGCCTCCACACATACCACACAATATTTACCACTTCTACATATAGCTTTTGACACATTTTTCTGTTAGACATTTAATTTCAAAATACATTATTCATTAATTTATTCAATTAATTTGTCCAATTGAGACACATACATTTCTATTCCATTGTATTTATCTACCTTAAAATATTTTCCGTTTATCATCACGGTTCATCCCATTGAAAACTGAGAACTTCTATCAACCATTCTACACTAAAATTAGCCCATCTCACACAACCACTTCCATAGCATCGCACATCCACCATCTATGTCACATAACATCAGCCAATCCATCTCACCATGAAAAAATCACATAACAAATCATAACCACATCTCACAACACAACAAATGTATAATGCTATAATTAAATTTTAGAAAAATATAAACTATTCCCCAACCACTACCCACATCATATCCAAGCCAGCCAACCCCAAAATCAATGCACGACATACTACATAGCCCATTCGTCCACTAAAACCACATCACGATAGACCAAACCATGTAGGTAAACACATCAATCATAAGAATAAAAAATATTTTCACAAAAAATATTTCGAAGTTATTCATAGGAATTATCATAGTCAGTCATTATTTATCATAGATATTATCAGACAACCCATAATCCCTGGGAAACCAGTTTGTTATCTAAATATATTTTCTTCAGAATATTTATTCATGTTTTTATCATAATAAAAAAGAGAAATGGTCATAATATCACATCAACTATAGTGAGTACAAGGATACAAACTTACATAATTTTCAATATGCAACAACATGGAATAAACTCATCAAAAACATATATAAAATCATCAAAACATGCAATAAAACCACATACCCATCAATATGTTTTAACATGCCAATTAATTATATTATTATACCGACAATTTATATAAACAAAACTGAATTAAAAATCATGAAGATCTCAAACATAGAATATTAATAACCAATAATGAGGTTTCACTACCTAAAACATGATTTTTGATCCTGTCATGCACCAAAAAGTGAAGAAAAAACTTCTCGGAACCACAAATGCACCATGTGATCATGGATCAACCTACACCCCATAAAATGGTTTCCAAAACACATCATATACTCTCCCTAAACTAAAACAAAATATATTTATAAATAACCTATAGGAAAAAAACGATAAACCTAGGGGTAAATAGAAGAACATACTATAGATCACTATAACTAATCCACCAAAACCCACAAATCATGTGAAGTATTAGAGGGATAGAAGATCCCTAAAAATTACCTATGGAAATACCAAAATGAGAGGAAGGAATGGAAACAAAATGAATAAAAATAAATCAAACAAAAGTATTTTAAAACATGTTATCCACCCCTTCCATGTTGTGTATACCTTTCAAGACAATTAATTAATAGTGTTTCCAAAAAAATCGAAATTCCATCAAAATTATTATCACCTGAACCTTATTTAATTACATATCATGAATTCACCATTAAAGATGTGAATCCATTTCATGGAATCCCCCAGTCCCCTTTTATTAAATGTGAAACCGTTAGGCTATACAATCCATGATCTTCTTACTCCATATGTGAATAATATTCAGGTCATGAACCACCACTTGTAGTACTCTTATAGCTCATCCTCTACTAAGTCCTATAGATATCCTCTAAATTCCTCAAACATACCAAATGGAAATGTAACATTCGAGGATGGCACACACCATTATAATTATAGCATTTAATTTTCCATAAACTCAATACTCCATATGGTGTGATCATAACTTTTTATATATTTTAGATTGGATGATGTTATCCTAGAAAGGATGTAATTTTATTGACCTAGAGAAACTTTTTGGCATCTTATCTATTTTTATTACTGTATGGATGATTATTGGAAGGTTGAATATGAATTATTTAAACATTCTCTTTCTTCCTTAGAATTATTTACAAATATATTTCACATTTATTGATATGTGGAAAAATATTGAAATTATTCTTGTTTTTTTTTCATTATAGAAGATTATTAACAAGTTGATTATGTAATGTCTAAACAACCAAATTATTTATCTTTATGTATTATGATAATTTTATTCATTTTGTTAACATGGGTAATAGAAATGGTTTTCTACATACTGTTATTCTAATATAGAATATTACTCATAAGTTATCTATATAAGTTTTACACATCCATCCTCTTTCTCGAGATGGGTTATAATAATGTAATTCATTTTATAGAGAGGGATAAAATATTACTTTCGTGATGATGATTGAATACTAATGAATGTTAATTATTTATTTTATATTCATAATTTTCATTATATAGAGGGCTATGTTTTATTGTGTAGTAGTTTCCTCAGGGAATGGAATGAAAGGAATTGATGACTATTTTGGAGAATGTATCGGAAAAAATCGGGTGCTAGGTGGTTCAAGAAATTATATACCCCATCAGGGAATTTATAGATTGCATAAGACAAAATTTTTTGGGTATTTGGTGCAATCCATCCCAATTCAAAAATATTTCTTAACTTTGATAATGATGAAAAGTAGAGTGTCTTTGAAAAAGGCCATGAAATCATATTTATATATTTTCAGCATTATAAATTCCATCAGTATGAGATCAGTATTGTTTATATCCTTTTATTAATTTTTTATCATGGATATATCATTATCTCAGTTTCAAGTCGAATATTTATTCATGTTTTTACATATTCATTCCATAATATTTATTCCATGTTTAATCTATGATTTATTTAGTTATATATTTTCCCATAGTAATCATTTGATCTCACCCCATCTTATGTTTCTATTACCCTAGTTTTTTATAAAATGTAGTACATTAGACATGTTTGGTATCATAACACATGTGTAAGAATTTATCAAATATATTGAACAATCATTATGGACTAAAAGTTTTGTAAATAGTGGGATATATGTATACGTGATACAAATTATATGTTCTTCATTAGTTTTCTATTTTTCGTAATTATCTATAGGTATAAACATAAAAAGATCTTTATTATGTAAGAGATGTAATAATCGTTATTGATTTTATAATTATATATTGCTATATCCAGGATTTCATAGCTAGTATCACAGAATGTATGTAAAGTATGTGTTTATGGAATCAGGACTAGGAGTGTGGGTACGGGGAACCATGGTTAGTATGAAAAGAATGGTTTAGATAAATTTGGAGACTAGGGTGTTTCTTAGGATAATTTTTTATTTTGATAAGTTATGTTGGTCATAATATATAACCCTCCGGTGTTATTATATAATTTAATTTTAAGGAAATAATACACATTTTAGTTAGTGATTATGAAAAAAAACATATGTGAAAAAACCTTATAATAAGTCCTTTTAATATCCTGATGATTTGGTAATGTAATGATTATATTGTTTTTTATAAAAATTCATCTCTATCTGGATAATAAAAAATTAATGTAGTTGTGGTACTAATGCACCTAGGGATAGTCACCATAAAAAGTGTTGGGTAAGAATTTACTCATTCATCACTATGATGCATGATGATTTATACTAAGACTACACATATGGTGAGACATTACTTGGGATATTATAGGTTTAATTACATTCACATTACCAACCATTATGAAGGATTTAATAATGATTTTATCTAATTGGGTTATATAAAAGAGTAGAAGAATTACTACAGATAACCAATTAGTGATCAAAGGAGTCATAGGTTGATCCAAAAGTATCATATTTTAAAAAAATTAAAAGGCTTGAAATATTAATATTTATATTTTAATATTCATATTTTGTATATTATCATAAACCTTTTGGTTTCAGTATTTGGTTGAAGAATGATTATTAATATGATACTATGAATGGTATGTATCTTGAAACTACTATGTCGTAATAGTTAGTAAGAGATCATACATAAATGGTTTATAATCATAGTATATTCCTATTATCATGGAAAATGTGGGTTTTTAGTTTCACAAAAGGTAATAAGAATGATATCTTAATATAAATAAATTCCTCCTACATTTACCTATCCTCATTAATGAGTGAAATATATGGATGATATTTTGGTATATTCTACGTGTTATTAAGGATTATGTGAAACATTTATGGATAATTATTCAGTATTTTTTATCAATGGGTTGAAATCATATATTAAATTTTATAAATAACCTTGGAAAAAAAATTTTATGGAAAGTTTATATTTTCGAGATTACCATTTAAGAACAAATGTTTGAGGGGGGATAATATTTTGGTCTAGAATAATTTTGGTCCCAGAACAATAATGGGGTGGTTGATTTTGAAAATATATGTAAATTAGAATGAATATATTTGTTACTTGTGATAATTAATTTTTTTTTTGTTTATCTAATTTTTTTATTATGATATCTATTGATTAGTGTTAAATATTATGAACTAGTGGTTCAAAAAAATTTCATGGTCAATAAAATAGTTATTCTTTTAGGAATATATAATCTCATTGTGGATAATGTCTTAGAGATTAAAATGGTTTTGGTAAAGGTAAGTTATTTATAGTATATTATTTTGATATATACATACTTGGGTATATTATTTTTGAAATAATTAATGTCATATGAGGAAAGATTAGTTGGATTTTGAGAGAATATATTTCAATTATTATCAGTTTTTGACTATTTTAATAAATTTTATAGTAATGTGGGATCTCCATTTTAATCGTTTTGTAAATTATAATGAGAGATCTCATCTTAGAGTAACCATGTTTTAACCACGAATGATATTGGTAAACTATGATCAATATTGGTTAAAATAATGGAATTATAGGATAACTTGATGATAAGGGTAAAATATTTTAAGGTTGAATAAATATTTTTGTTGTATATTATAATTATTTCCATGTATTATTAATGTTTCATCACTCATGTCAACCCTTATGGTTTTTGTAATTGTTAGAAGTAGAATGTGTTGGAGTTGGTGTCCTAGGACAAACTATTTGTTCATTGATTACATGCATATTAAATTTTTTAATATTAATAAAAATTATTATTACATATTTATTTATTTTCTCTATATTACTCTAATGTATTAATTTTATATGGTATATTTCACATTGATAAGGTCATTTTAGTTCCCTAAAATGATATGAACCTTAATATTTTTGGATGATTTTCTTATATGTTGTTCTGTAGTTGGCTTGTGGTCAATGATATGACCCAGAGTACATAGACTATTTGGTATGATTACTTGTAAGAAGTTGAGGATTCTTCTCATGATGTTCACACTTGGTAAATTCCAAGATAAGAGATTATGAGAAAATACCCACCAAGAGAAATTCCACATTTTTTGGTGTCATTATATTTTCTTATATATGAGATTATGTGATGGTCCTCAGACATTATGATTTTTGTTAATGAATGTTACAACTCACATAATTAGATGTATTTTGAACACCATGATGATAAATGTACATAGATAAGTTGGATATGTTGGGTGAATCATTATTTACATGTCATTAAGTTATAATTTGAGGAAATATTTATCCATTCCATCATTATGGAAGATAATATATCATCCCCATGATTGGAATGGAAATGTCACATGAAATTAAATGGCTATGGTGTAATGATGTGTTTCATTCAGATAGTCAATGAAATACGTAGCAAGAACATAGGTTGATGGAATGGATTTGAAACAAGATTTTTGGGATATTGAGAAAAAATCATTATATTACACAGTGAGCATTAGTGTGTGGTTTTCTTCATTATTACATTATTTTCATTCTCCTGGGAACCCTGACCCATTGATAGATAGTAATCTTGGACATTTGGAGAACATTCCTAATGGAAACAGGAAAAATTCCTCGAGGGTCACACAATAATTGTTTATTTTTATCCATATTAAATTATATTTTAATTTAATTAATTTCATAAATATTATTCTCAACACTGAGGAATAATTTTATTCATGTTATATTGATCGAAAAATAAGAAAAATATTTTTTCATCGGCATGTGAATAGTAATATGTTTTTTTTTATTTTATTGAATATTTAATAAATATTTTTTCTATTCTATGTAAATGAAATATTTATTTATGAATGAACTAATTATTAAAGAATTCAATAAACACAGAAGAGTTCGATTGAACAAAGACCATGTCGGGTGATAAAATAATTACTTACAAGCCGATGAGTATTATTTATCAAATTGTGCAAGTTAGAGAACCAGAATATAATTCAATTATTATTGTATTTATGTATCATGAGATTTATTAATGGTTTAAAATGATATTTAATGGTCTAAATTCAATTAAATAACATTTTTACCTAAACCCTCTATAAATAGACTATTATATTTAATTTTTATTTTATTCAATATAGAATAGTGAATTCTTAAGCACAATGAATTATGTCTCGACTCCTCCTTCTCTCTTCATCACCAAATGAGAAATACAAGGGAGATTTCATCATCAATGAATAATGAGAGATCAAAAATGAACAATACAAGGCATTCGATTCACTATGCTAGAACCCAGAGATCGAGTGGTGTTTCTTGGAAATCATTGGTGCACATGTTCCCATTGGGATTCCCATAGAAATTACATGATAAATTGTTGTAAGTTATTGTAAATTAAGGTCCTTCTAAATATTAACAAAAAATTATAATGTTATAACATAGGTTTTTGGCCATCAATCTAATCTTTCTACTTTACCATGTGTGAGGAAGAGGTAGCGGTATGTTTATCTTAACCACCTGTAGAGACCAAAGAAGTGATTTGGTCATGGGTGTATTTTGTTTCACACCTATTGGTGTCTTGGAAATAACCTTTGATATTTATGTGTGAAAACTTCTTGAGTTCAAAAAAATATTGGGATTTTATCTCTAATGATTTAATACCTTTTCTAGTGGATGAATAACGGTATAGTTCTGCATTCTCTTCATAGAATCATATACGAAGACATATTCATCTTCTAAGATAGATTCATTATGGCCACTTATATTAGCTCTCATAAAAACATATAAATGGTAAGAACACAATTTATTTTCTTAAAATTAATGGAAATAGTGCCCTCTCAAGTCCCCCTCCTCATAAACCTGAATTTTTAGGTCCTCTCTAAGGAATCAGGCATTAAGAAACTTCCCACCACCCCTAGAAAAGAATTCCTCCCCATGATCCATATCCTTCATCTGGTCTGATACATAACTTGAGAATGTTGGAAATCATGATCCCTATTTGGATAAGGTTCATAGACCATGGACCTCTTGAATATATCAAAATAGTTATCATTCTTCATACAAGCATTATATGCCAGTCTTTTTTGACATCTTTTAATAGGTTGTCCAATGTTATTTCCACTTTGAATGAATTCCCGAAAATTATCATAGTTGATATCCGGATAAAATATATATTCATAAATGGAAGTAAATATAGTTTTAATTAGTGGATATTAGAGTTTAGTATCCACAATAATCCTAGAAATGTGTTCAGACCATCAATTTTCCATTTCCTTGTCCATCTATTTTTGAACACTGATATGAATGGAAATATTCCATTAAATATTTGGTTTCCAGAAGAACCAGTTGAATCCATAGATCTGATTCCAATCAATGTGAGTGAATTCTTCACATTTTAAGGGTTTGAGGTAGGATTACAATCCTGAATTCTATGAAAAAATAGGATTCGGATTAGTGAGTCCAAATCCCAATACGTAAGATTTCATCCTCCCATTTTGGGGGGACAATGTTAAAGAAGGCCTTACTAAAGATAGAATTTTCTTTCCATCAAATCCCCAGATAAAAACTAAATGGTTACTAAGCTCATATAATCCCGACTAATATTATTTCACCTCCATAAATTAGTGAGCAATAAAAAAAATACACTCCTTTATCTTGTCATAAATGATTCCATGGATGGAATAAAAAATGTCAATTTCTCCCTTATATGTAATATTCTAAGAGGTTGAATAAAGACATTGAATCCCCTTAAAATATATTTTATTCTAGATGAATATGAAATTATTTTGGGTCTCTGTAATGATTGAATATGAAATTGAAATTATAGCATCATCTCTAAACAAAATCTTTGTAGTCCCTTGAGTTGACAAGCTAGAGGTTTTTACAACCACCTATGAAAATTAATTATTCTGACCTGGATGGGTGACACCTAAAACACTGGTAGCTATGAAATAATCCCTCTTCTAGATTCCATTCCCAAAAAAAATGTTACGATGAGATCGTAGAGAGACCATGACACACATGGTCCCCTTTTATTGAGGAATTGATGATGTCGACCATGTTGTTCATAACTATAGAACAAGTGATGTCTAGGTTTTATTGAAATGGGATTATTTTCAAAGACACAACATCTATTATTCGACGATAAACCTATTCCACATCCACCAGCATCATTTCAATAAGAGGAACAACCAAAAAATCCTACGAGCACTAGATCACCATGATATCACACAAATATTCATAGCTTCGTGCCCAACCCCACCCCCATTACATCAATTAATAATCATAAATATTAATAATTTTTAACTAATTTTTAACTAAATAATAAATTAAAATTCAATAATTATATAATAATTATAATTATTAATTAGTGACAAAATGATAATTTCAAGTATTTTTTAGTAATTAATATTAATGTTTAATTAATATTTATTATAAATATTTATTTTGTAACCATAAATAATATTATTCAATAAAAAATTAATTATATTTAAATATTTATTAATGTGTAATATTAATTATTGATAACTTGCCATTATTTATAATTTTTTTATATTTAGTAATTATGCATTATTTACTTAAGAATTAATTAAAATGTATTGATTATTAATAATTAATTAGTAAATAGTTATTTATATATTAATATTATTAATTATTAATTTATATTTGTTGTTAAATAATATTAATTAACTTAAAATTAGTTATTAATATATATTTGATTGGGAGAAGATAGGTGTTTTCTGAGAGTTTCTTGCTCTAAACCCTAATGGCTATTTGGGTTCCATTAACATTAAACCTCAATATATTAAATCTCCTGAGGAATTATTCCTTAATCAAGGGTGATTTTACACTCCAAATCACGAAACTACTATAATTTAAGGTCCAAAGTTCACTCATGGTGGTATTTTTGTGGCTACTTCATTTTGAAAAAATGCATCTAGCTATTATTTATCACTCTACAAGGGCTTTGCAGATGTGGGTATCCATTAAAAGGGAACAATTTCTCTTGTAAATGATGACCTGGATATAGTCTCTATTGTCTTGAGATTGGTAAAAACTCTGTTATAGTGTGTATTATTCTTCCTAGGGGATCTAATACAAAAATATGTGTATAATTTTCCCAAATCATTTCAAATATCTGGGGTATTAAGACATAGAAATGTGTCTCATTGGGATATGAATTATTCCATATTATAGTCCCCAGAGAATGGTTAAATAAAATGCTAAGAGGTCTTGTATTAATTTCCCACAATCTATATATCCTACACATCTAGGAATGAGATTCAAATTTCCATCCATCGGACGTAAGATACTCTAATGTTCAGTTTTGGGTTAATGTATATGGTTTAAATGTTTAATTTTGGGTCAATATATATGGTTTAAATTTGATACTTTGGTAGCCTAAAATATTATATGATATTTATATATCCATTGGAATCCCTATATAAATGGGAAATGAAATATAATTGGCCATATTTGGGAATTATTATCATTTTAGTGGAATTTCATTTTTGTTATACATTATTTCATAGAGTGATTCTCTCGACTGATTAAGATGAAATATATATTATAATTGACTATAAAAACCTTTTTTTTGTATGGAATACAAGATCATAAGTTATGAAATTTTTCATTGTAAGAAAACTATTATCTATGCTTTTTTCTCCTTGACATGATGAAAATTTATGACATAAAAAGACTAGGTTCTTGAAGCACATTCCTTATGGTCATTTTGAGATTTCTAGACAAAGTCAACCTTAGGATGAATATGTGATTTCTCAACTAAACTCAGAGGGAAATGGATTTACATGCTGTTCTAGATACTCTCCAAATAAGATACAATATTCAACTGAGACTATTGAACCTTCTTCTGAATATGTCCTTTGGGATAGTCCTACTCATGTGTATAAGCCCCTCGTATATGGAGGTATTTTTCTTGTTCTTTGGTTGAATTATCAAATTAATAATGGTCATCCCCCTCTTTTTTTAGAGTGAGGGTGATGCTTTTTTATTGGAAATAGGATGTTAGCCTCCCAAAAATTGCAAAAGTGAAGGATATTGATTCAGATTCCTCTAATCATAACTTACTTACTATAGGTGTTGAAGCTCACCCTAGTGACCAAATTGGGGAATCTTATTCAGAGTAAGATGTTCAATTGAAAGATGATTCTTGGCATTCAAAAGAATTACAATATTATAAAAGTAGTAAAGGCAATGTTAAAGTGTATTCTCTATTTCCATATAAGAAGAATGTATTTGGTTCTGGTTCTTATTGGTGAAATGAGAGGAAATATCCAATTCTATGAAAATTGGATTTTCTAAAAGAGGTTTACCAATCCAATCAGTGGTTTCCCTAGGTAATATTTAAATAGATGCATCTAGGCCCTAAAAATTTGATGTTGTTGTAGTAGAATCTATTCATCAAATGCAACATAATATAAATTTGGAACTAGTGGTTACATGAGACCACATTATAATTATTGAATCATTAAATGTATAAAGATAATATTCTCAAGAATATCGCACAAAGCTATGTAATAAAACATCATGCCTTCAAAAATTCCCTAGAGTGGAATAAACTTAGGTTGAAGGGGGAGAAACTCCTATTGAGATAGGCATAAATGGTTTCTCACTCAACGACCCTCTAATAGTTGGGGCCTAGAAAATGATTTTAGAAACTGATGATGTTCATACTCCCATTGAGATGGTTAAAAGCAATGGAGATGGAATCTTGGTTGATGTTATCGGATGTGACTCTGGATAATCATCAAACATTAATGGAACTTAGAAACAAGTGAAAACCTATAAGATAGGTATTCACAGAACAAGTAATGGATACAGTTGTTGCTGAATTAACTGGGCTTTTTTTCATAATGAAGAATATAATCTTGGGTTGAATATTAACAAAATTTTTGGTTTGTGACTGTTTTTAATTGATGTGGGATGTTTTTTTATATCTTACCCCATATTCCATGCATTTATATTTATTTAATTTTAATAAGAATGCTCCACCTATACCTTTTAAAAAAACTATTAATATCTCATAGTAATTATTAATAGTTAATTATTTTATAATCGTTGTTATGTAGTTAATATCAATATTATTAAATTGTAACTAACTATTATTTAATTACTAAATAAACAATACCTACAAATATTAAGAGTTTATTATTAATTAATTAGTTGTTTGTTAATATTATTAACAAGTAATTAATATTTATTAATAATTAATAATATTTATTTGAAATTAATACTATTTAATTACATATTAATTTTTAATTAATACTTATTAATATTTAATAATAATTAGATATAGTTAATTATTATCTAGTTGTTGTTATTATTATTTATCATCAATTAATTAGTTATTGGTATTTATTATTAATTAATTACTAATTAATAATAATAATAATAATATATTATTTCATTATAAGAAAGAGGGATGAAAAATATCATATTGGTAATCTATAAGGATTTGCAGGGCAACCCCTCTAGTAAAAGAGTGACATAAGTTTTGATTTTCATCATTATTCCATAATACGTTAGTTACAATAATGTTTCATGTTTAATATAATTTAAATTCTCCTATATATATAAATATATATAAACCAAAAAAAATTAAAAAAAAATTAAAAAATAGTTTTTTACATTGATTCAAAAGGTGTTGGAGGTTCACAAGCCTTTGGTTTTTATGCCAGGAAAAAGGTATTCAATCCACCAATGCCATTGGCCCCCTCTAAATGGGAGAAAAGGTTTTATGAGTTTCCACACCATTAAGAATTGTTTTTAAATATATTATAAACATATGATTATTTTTAATATTTTATTTCTCAAAACACCCCCAAAAAACTCAAAGTGTGCAACCTGTGAAATTTTATCAGACAAATATGAAATATAAATTTTTATAATAATAAAAAATAACTATTATTATCGTTATATATAATTTAATAAAAATATAGAAATAAATATTATTATATATTATAATTATGCATATATATATATATTAGGTGCTTAGGGATAAAATTACATTAATCACACACACACACACCACACACAAAGGCTGGAAAGATATGTCATAGCCCCCCCCCCCCCCCCCCCTATGGGATAACCACCCATCAAGCCTTATTTATTCATTACATGGCCTGATGGACCAGTGGGACTAAAGCCCATAACATAGTCCAATGAACCAAAAACTGACTCGAAGGCCCAGTCCAGCATCATGCCTACACCATACTGGTTGCATCATCAAGCATGTGTTATGACTGCATCCCTGCCTACATATGCCATGCCTACATCACCGCTTACCTGCGACATGCCTGTGTCACCGCCTACCTCCATTATGCCTAATAATTTTAGTAATTTAATAATAATAAAATAGTATCATATACTGTTATATAATTAAGAAAATTTCTATAATTAATAAAATATTAATAATGATAATAATAATTCCTAATATCAATTATAATAAAAAATATCAAAATATAACTAACTTAGAATAATTAAAAAAATAGAGTAATATAAAATACAAAAAAAATAAAATAACAAGTTAAACCTTAAATAGTTGGCCTATATAACTAAAAATATAAAAAAATAAATGAAAATGTTTTAAAAACCAAATCCATACCCTTAATCTCATCAAAGTAGAATGTGAGATGATGTCTATATACCATTAGTCTCCTCAAAAGACAATTGAAAATATATAATCCATGAAAATTGAACACCCTTCCATGTAAATCACTTCATTTCTGAATGTACACATAATGATTCATGGAAAAATAATTCATAAAATATAACTCGAATAAAAAAACTAGAAATTTAGATGAGAAATATTCCAAAAATCCCATGATATAACCACTTCAGTCTTGTCAAGGATAATTTATATGCCTCTTTCTGAAATAAAGTGGTCACAAAAAATCGATTCATGACTCTAAAACGTAATATTAAAAAATTTCATACATAAAAGGTGATCCATAAAATTGTTCAACATGACTTCATGATGTTTTTCATGTTTATCATGTGGTCATCAATAAATTAATATTTCATCAATAAATACCATGAAGATTGAATAGACGTTTCAATTAAATTAGAGATTCATAAATTATATAAAAATAATTATAAATTTGTGAGACAAAATTCATAATAATATATTCATAATTACTATAATGACTTTGAAAATATGTTTTATGAATAAGATTCCTCATTACACAGATCTAGTGATATGAAGATCACATGTGAATTTTGGGACACCATATTTTTGTGTTTAATTTAGAGATTAATTTATAAATTATAAGAATATAATATTTTTTATCATGATTTAGTTTATATTTTGATAACCAATGCATAAGAATGAAACACTAACTAGTTTCATAAAATATAATATTGAATCAACCCAAAGTGAGGTGCTCAGTCAAATAAATATTTACATTCTAATTCCTACAACAATACATTAAACTACATAATTATTTATAGTTTTATTGGATAATAAACAAAGTAATATTGGATTTTTTACATTCGATAATGTTAATAATAAACCAAGCTACTCTCTTAAGTGGTAATTTTATGAAATGTTCCTGAAAAATATTAGGACATTGATTTATTTCCTCATGATATTCCACAAGACTGTTTGTTTATCACTTCCCCAAATAAATTATTTCTAATTTAAAATAAATATTCCCAATGAGGGTAAAAGAAAGAATTAATCTAACAATATTCATGTCCCACTCTCCCTTGAAAGTATGTATTTCACCCTTTAGAGAGGTAAAATTCAGTTTATGACTTTAGCAGTCTATATTTGTCTTTTATTTCGTCAACCAATGTGTTCCTACAATGATATAAAATGAAATTATATTAAGGATAATAGATTCCAATGATAATTATATGCTTCTTAAAGGATCATTTTTTCATTTTTTATAATAATAATTGTAATTTTTCTAAGGAATGTAACATTGGTAAGGGTCATTGGGCTATCTATCGAAGAGGAATTACATATCACTCACAATATTTTTACCCTAATTAGTATTTTTTGTTTTTATTTATTTTGTAAATATGAAGAGAATTCAATTTTTATTAGAAGACATAGTGACAATGGTAAAAGGTATTGAATTTAAATATTTTAAATAATTATGGTAAGTTCAAATAGTGGATAATCCAAATGTAAATTACATAGTGTAATCCTTCATTATTTTTCAAAATATTGATTCCCTTTTCATTTTCACTTATTATCTAGAATCTATATCATTACACCCAACTACCAATCAATGGCCTCTCATGTTATTACAAATACACCACAATCATGAGTATGAATCTATCTTATCTTACTATGTTCTCAATCAAGTTAATGGATTCAAGGAAAACACTCCAAACTTTTTGATTAGAAGAAAAATACCTCACTATAAATGAACCATTATGAGGATAAACCTCCCTCCATAGAAACCACATTTCCATCATATATTGGATTACCATCGAGGCATATGTAATGAACATTCATGCAGTGAGACAAGTAAAATTTTATAGAAAAAGTGATGGAGAGAACTAATTGTCAACACTACTTCTCAGTACCATATACATATAAACCTACAGTTACTGAAATTAAAATTAACCGAATAATTAAAAATTAGGAAAACCAAACATATTCTTTACATAAGATAAATGACATAAATTAGAAACCCATGAAAATATATCATAGAATTTTATAGTGAAAGGTACCCAAAAATAAAAAGTGAAAAAAATGAAAGTACAAAAATATGTTAAATTGTTTTCATAGTTCTATCCGAACAGAATAATATTCCATGGGGTATATTATTTTATTTATAGACAATAAAAACATAAAATTTATATTGAAGACAATTTCATGTTTATATATGATGATTTTGTCTTTTCACATTTGAATAGACAATTATTAAGAAACATTACATCGTGTATTATCATCAGGAAGTTTTCATTAGCTCCACTAGTTTGAAAATAAATATCCATCGTTATTAACATAAATTTCACTTTTTATAATCGAGATCTATGTGAAATTATTTTAAGGGTTTTACATGATTTAGTAACACATAATTTTACGAATATTTTTCTATAAGTCAAGTAAATTCATGCAACCCACATCAATTATTTATTTCACCGAAAACCTCAACTCATCTTTGAGAATTCCTATGAATCATCTGTTTAAGTGTATGATGGTCTCTCTAAGGACTTGGTTTTGATATATATTTGATTAAAATTGGATGATTTTAAATTTTCTTTCATTGTATGATTAATGTAAGGATACTATAATGATGACTTGGAGTAATTCTCAGTCAACTATCTTGTGAAAAAATTATGTTCTATAACCATAGGGATCAATATAGAATTTCCATTAGTTTTTTCCACTGTAGGTATTGTTTTTTATTTCTAACTAAAGACAAAAAATTCTAATAAGTTTTCATGGGAACTATTTTCGGACACACCCTAAATAGTAAATCATATAAAATTTCTTATATACCTAAATAATAATGCATAATCTCTAACATTATTTTTAATTTATATTGCTAAAAATTTATTGTAACTCTGTATCATTTCGACATTGCTACCGATGACATCCTTTATCATAGTTACCTATTTTAATACAGGTAGATACATGAATTATCATTGTTCATAGAAATGGTTCCCTGTAATTATACACCATTCATGTTAAACTATATTTTTCTCTCAAATAATATTATAAAAATTGATTCTCATAGAGTTATGGTAGGTAAATCAAAAGCATCACCTTATTCTGTGTTTTTTTATTTGAAACAACTTGTTGTTTCCGCTACACTATCTATATTTTTTTCATTAATTAACCTATTATGATTTTGGGATATAATTAACACCTCATGCAGCCTCTTGAAATAAATTTTCATGATAAAACTACAAATAAGGCCTTTATTAGTTCTTGACATCGATTTTATAAGCACTAAAAATTCATTGATATTCAGAGTGCATATCAAATCTTGAAACATTTATCAGTGTTAAAAAGGGTTCATAATGGGTGCCTTTATCATCATGTTTTTTACACTAATAAATTATTCCTTAATCAATGCTAGATTTTGTGTTGATATAATTACCTTTATCATCACTACAGAGAGCACTGAAAAATTCCATTACCATCTATTGCAGAGTTCTATGAGATATAAAATTTAAATTAAATAATATATAATAATATATAATTTAAATCACAATAAAAATCTTACATTAAACATAATAAAATTAAATAAAAATTTCACCATCATTTCAATACAAATATTACATTTAATAATTTTAGTGTAATACAATTCCATTGATGTAAAATTCATATACAAAACATTAATTATAGTAGATAAAAAACCACTTATAGTAGGCCTTCTAAAACTATTATCCCAACCCTGTAAGAAAGAAATGTGTTCATATAATAAATATGTTCTTATTTTAGTTATAGTACATAAAACATAAAAAATTATAATTAAAATGTTATATAATCCCTGATAAATTTTTATTGGAAAGATATGTGGTTACTTCATACTAGTCAAAAATGAATAATTGGTCATTGTTATAACATATCATGAAGATATGAGTATGTTTTATTGTTTTTTTTTGTATTTTTGTGTTATATTTTATTGTCAATCCCACATCGATAATTATATATTTCTAGTAATTTAGTACAGTGAAATCTCTAGAGTGAACCCTCGATGAGGCCACTCACACACATGGATTTTCTTTTATCAAAACATAAAACTAAGTAATATAAAACAAAATTATATAGTAAATTAAAAGGAGAATTATAAATTCATAATATATATATAAAGGAAACAAACAAACAAAACAAAACATTATTATTACATTGATGTAGAAAGAATCCATTATTATGAGTTTATGATGAAGCTATCATTGTTCTTTAAAATTATTGTTTTATAATATTTTATTCACTATTAAGATCTACATTATCACTTAAATCCCTCCTTTTTTTGTTACCACTCACAAACTCTCTATGAGAAGTATAATATCCCCCGCTTCTACACTGACCCTCTTCTAGAACCATTATTATAACAAAATATATAAATATATAAATAATGATTAATGAGATTAAAAACCCAATAATAAAAAATTGTGGAGAAAAAAAATCAAATCTATTTTCAAAAATATTGAAATTATCAAAATAAAATAATAAGAAAATGTTCAACTACTATGTACTAAGAAACCCACAACTCCCCCATAAAAAAAGAAATGAGGTAGGTTCCCTGATTTTATAGATTTAATAATATGTACAATTGGAGTTCACAAAAGGGAAAATAAATAAAATACAATAGGGATTGACTAGAGAGAATATAATACATAAATAATGGTCTATTAATTTTTAGACCATTATATGGATTAATATAGGTTAGTTTCATTAATAAATTCCATTCTTACATGTATCTTTCTTTCAAACCTATAATTTAATTTTCCTTATCCATTTATTGAAGATTTTATGGCCTTATCAATAATGAAAATAATATTTTATAGAAATATTTTTCAGATTCAGTGTACTGAATGTCCATGCTTTTTAGATAACATACTAAAATAATATTTAAATGTGATCCTATTTTTTCTTTTTCCATGATTTAATACACATTCACTATTAATATTTAGGCCTCTTAAATGATGTTTTTAAGGATTTATTGTTGAATCATTAATGATTACATTTCTATTCTGGTAGATTAATTAAATCTAGATTCATCCACCAGACACGGATTTTAGACTTTGATAACTTCAAACTAGAAATTCCCTCAATTAGATTAAATGACACAAAAAATTCATTAACTTATTTAATAATTTATATCCAATATGTACAATTGACATAGTGTTATGGAATATTTTTTTGGTGGGACCCATCTAGTCTGATCCACATCAGTGTTGACTTTGTGGACAAATCATTCCCCTTAATATATAGATCTAGTATGAATTATCAAAATAATATATATATATATATATATATTATTTAATAATCTGTAAAATATTAATTAAAAAAAAATAAAATAAAATTTGAGAATAAATATACTAAATTGAAATTGAAAGGTAAAAACTCGAATTCCCTTGCAATTTTCAATTTTATGCTCAAATTATAAATTCTAATAAAATAATCTATTAAAACTCATTATGGGAGAATTAAATAACTTATTCTAAAAAAATAATAATTAAAATAATGATTTATTAATTCCCCCACACATAACAATTTTTTAACTCCTAGGAAAATATTAATTAATATCTATATAAAATGCACAGACAAATAAATAATGAGAAATTTTAAAATGATATTTTCCAAAAAAAATTAACATGTCTCATACATGAATATAAAATCCTTTTCATTATCTTCTCTCATATTCAAATTTTTTTCAACCATGAAAATACATTCAAGACCCAATCACTACTTATCTCCCATTTAAATTCATGTCAATATTCATCCTAGAGAAATTAAATCTAGATTTATACTCACACTTGGGAAGATAATTTTTCATCATAATGTTCTGAAAATTCTCATATCTCCACACCCTGAGATGTAAAAAATATTTTCAATTATGATTAATTTTTTCTAGTTGAATATTTTGGCAAGGAATTGGTGGATAAAAATATTGAAAAATCCATGAATAAGAAGAGTAGTTTGAAATATTTAATACAATAATATTAGTATTCAATTGGTAACTCTAAAAATATAACTAACTTAATTCCCCTTACATTTTAGAAAAACCATCCCATTTTTTATTTAGGGGTCATGAGTAAAGTAGTGAATACAATTAATAAAATAATCATAATTATATTTTCTTCATTTTAATTATTTTTTTTGAATTTTTTTAAATTTTGGACTAAGAAACTATCTCATATCCGTCACATAACCCAATATTATCTTAAGATTATCGGTATGGTAATTTTTATTTTTTGACCTACCAAAAAAACAAAAAAAATGGATAATGGGATGACATAAATGATATACAATTAATTTTTAATTAAGAACATTTAACTCTCTCCACTCTTAAAAAATAATGATACATACCCCAAAAAATTTATTCCATACTAAATAATATGTATGAAAATACCTTCCCTGTACTCACACAATAAAAAACCAGGACACTTATTAAGAGTTATGATAGGTAAAGAACAACATTCTTACAATGTGGTGTAAACCTATAAGTCAATTCATGGATTCAATGTGATAACAATGAATGATGTAAAAGTTATATCCCAGGATAATAATGTGTCTTTCAAAATAAATTCTCCAATTACACCAAAAAAACTCATAAAGTCCAAATATTTGATATAGAATAATCATACATTTTTTTTTCATATAAAATCCATGTTTCTATCAAGAAAGTGTGGATATGATAAAGAATAATTCAAAAGTGTTATGAATACCTCCGATGATGTAAAAAATAATTTTATTTAGTGTTTCATGGATATGGATGTCAAGAATATTAAAAGCTCAAAAAAATTGAAAATTAAAAATCACGAAAAAATTTCCATCAAATATCATTCAAAATCAATTGTATTCAAAATCAAGAAATCTCTCTCAAAAATAATTTCAAGGGAGAAAAATGGAAATTTATATTCACTGAAGATTAATTATCCAAAAAATAAAACATAAAATACATATTGATTCTTAATAAGGTTAAATCTCCCTGAGAATAAATTTAACTACGGTTTATTAATATTCAATAAACTAAATTTGTAAGATTAGAAAAAATAAAAAGAAGGAAATCTACCACTGGAATTAATATCTTAGATACATCCTCTTAGAAACATCAATGATGAGGGAAAAATAATAAATTATCTTTAATTAATTTAATGTAAATAGAAATAAATTAAAACTAAAAGATGAAAATGGACATAAATAGGTATGACCCACCATGTGGGTACTGGTTTTTTTACTACATATAGCTGGAATTTCAGGTTTCCAACCAAGATTCAACGGTGGACATTGTTTATGATTGTTGAACCACCACATACTCTTATATCAAATGAATAATCCTTTATGGTTGTTATATAGGAACTCATAAATAAAGTTTTATAGGTCTATCACCTTATAAATATCCTATATATTGAATGTTTTGGGTATGATAATGAATGAGTCCTATTTTACTTCACCCAACACTTTGGATACATTTTAAAAAAAATCTAGATATTGTATGAAAATTTTCAAGTCTAAATTAAATTTTTATTCTTATAAGAGTTAAGTATAGTGTAACAATTGGGTTGATCTCTCAAGCAGGCCACTCTGACAAAATATTTTTTATTTTTTCATGTTTTTAATAAAATAAAGTATTATTCTAAATAATATTAGAATAAAATAATGTGGGGATTGAAAATTAATGATATAAATCTATACATGTTTAAAAATAAAAATATTGACTCACGTAAATGATTAAACACCATTAATGAATATTACTATGAATAATTTTATTTCTATTAGGAGTTCATGATGATGGTATTATTTTTTCTAAAATTGTTAACTCTAAATATTTTATCTAGTGTTGAGATTAACCCTATAAATAAAAACACTCACATTTTAATTATTATTTTATCCCACTAACCAACTAAATTATGGAAAATATCCCTTAGTTCATCACAAAAACTCTATACTGACCCTAGACATGTAACATTATAATAAAAAATGAGTGGAATAAAGAACAAATAGAAGAAAACCCAAAAATCGAAAAATTTGGGTGAACCCTACACCAAATCTAGTTTTTCTAACATTGAAAATTTCATAATAAAATAATAAAAAATCATTTAGTATAATAAACTCAAAGAATCCCTGATCTACCATTGAAAAAGAGATTAGGTTAGTTCTCTATTTTCTAGGTGTTGAGAAGGATCATGTTGTTGGGACCAAGTTGGATGTATAAGAAAGTACGAAGAGTTTTATTTTATAGAGTGTTGTTTTTTGTTGTCAAGGATGATAAATCAATTTACTTTGTAAAGGACTTGTAAACCAAACCATTCTTTGTTGATATGTATTTCACAGATATCATAAGTTAGGAGAACTTTTGATTCAAGCCTTATGAAGGAAATGGGGAGAAATGATGATGTCAGTCATATATAGTTTTGATTCAAAGGAATGATGCTTCTGGAAGACAGGTAAGTTTCATTACATTCCATTGTAACTCTGACGATGCTAAATCAGGTCTTTCAAAGGATATATATCATGATAGTGGAGTTCATGATGGAAGGTAAAGAATGTATATGGGAAGAAGTGGAGAGAGAAATGAAAAAGGAATGGACAATTTGGAGGTGGCATAAAAGAACAGTTTAAGGTGGCGTCGTTTTCCAGTGTTTGCCAAATTTTAGGGCCTAAAAATCGAGAGATGGAGAAATGTGTTTTTGGAAATGAATTTTGTGCATAAGATTAAAGATGGTTTAGACTTTTGCATACAAGGCATGATTCAAGGTCAGAACATCAAAAATGGAAAAGGCATAGAGTACGCAGAAAATTGGGTAGAGTGCACGAAAAATAAAGGCTGCACAAAATATTATCATGGTGTGCGAAAAGTATTGCAGTGTGCGAAATATTGGTGTTGTGTGAAAAATAGAGATTTTTTTTTTCAAGAAATAGGTGTTTCAAGATTAGAATCTTGAAAATTGGAAAATGAGTGAGGTGAATGAAAAATCACAGAATTGCGCGAAATATGATGTTGCGTGAAAGAGTTTTTACTCGCATGAAGAGGGTTTTACGTGTGGATTAGTGTTTTCCCACAGGGTTAAAAAGGCCTATATATACGATGTGACCCCCTCTAATTTGTGTTTCTTGACACTTATAAAAATCATGAGCTCTGAAGTGCATAAAATTATACTCTAAGTGAGTTGCGTGAAAAGAAAGATGTTTGCATGAAAAGAGGAAAGGTGCGTGAAAAATTAGGAAGTTGCGTGAAAAGTTGAAAGTTGCGGGGAAAAAGGAAGTTCGGTGAAAAAGGTTTTCCACGCCAAAATGAAATTTTTACGCAGAAGCCATTTGAATTGCGTTCATGGTACCCTAAAGGTTGTGAAAAAAAGTTATGGTATTAAGACGTATTAAATTGTGCATAAGATAGTTCTTACTGGCTTCTGGGTAAGAATGTGAAGATTTATACTTCAGAGAATAAATATGTTCAATTGTAAAGAAGCACTAAAATAATATAATTCCTTATTTGTGCTAAGAGGGTGTACACACACTTACAGATTATTTTCCAAGTGCTACATGAGTGTAAGGGTATATCCTACTCATTGTGTTCCATATCAAAGGATTATTTTATAGTGGATTTTGTGGTACTGGATTATTTCCGTACCATGCCAAGGACGTATCTACTCTTATTGAGTAGTGAACCTTGTAAATCATGTGTTCTTGTGGTTGTGTGTGTTCAGCATAGAAAAAATCTTTAATAGGAGGTGAAGGTTGTTTCAAAAAGATGGAAACATAAAAAAGAAAAAGACATCACTGATTCACCCCTCCCCCTATCGGGGATACTTAGATCCTGATTGGTAACTTCACATGTTGAGAGGAAGAAAATGAAAATAAAATATAAGAGGTATGTAGAGGTGATAAACTAATATATAAATAAAACAATAAGTAATATTACATTATAATAAAAGAACAAAAATCCTAAAAAATACACATATAAAAAATTAGATCCTTTGTAGTGGATATTAATTACATATTTATAAACAAGGGAGATGGAAAATATTTATTCAATTCTTTATAAGAAAGTTTTGTTCATTTAAGAACATTGAATGTATGAATATCAAAAAATTATTTATAATGGTTGTTCTTCAACATATTTTATTTTCAATCTCAATATTTAATCATATTTGGAATTGTATCGGGAAGGTTGTGGATTGATCATTAGAGATTTTTTTTCAAGATATACTATCTAGATGAAACATACGAAATGGCCACATATTTTTGGACAAAGTAATGGTAGATAATTTAAATGTAGTATTATGTATAATTTATCTAAAATTACTTCCACATTCGCCATATAAATTTATATTCTCTGAATAAATTTTTATAGAATTATGGTTGACATGTTGATGATAATATTTCTATCCTAGAAGATTCATTGAATCGAGATGCATTGATTTCGCCCGCATTTTGGAAAATAATAATGTTCAAAACATAAGTTACTCCACTTGGATTAAATATTAAAAAATAATTTATATAACAACATTCAACATTTCATATAAATACTGATATAGGAAAAAATGTTATTGCCAAATTGTTAAGCTGGGACCGATCATGTTGGATCTGCATCAATATTAACTTCATAACCATTAATTGACCTTTAAATGATGGGTACATATTTTTTTATGTCAATAAAAATTGTATACATATCATTATTTATTATGTTTGTAAAATTTTTATAAAAAAAATAATCATAAAAATATTTTAGGATAAAAATACTACATTTCTCTAAAAAGGTAAAAAATTAATTTTCCATGAAACTATTATCTTAATGTTAAAATTAAAATTTGATGATTAAATATTCATATAATTTTTAATTTTGGATAAATTAATAAATTATTCTAAATAAAATATTAAATAAAATTATGGTTTATCGACTCCACAACACTCGCGCTTTTTTTACTACTGTGAAAAAATTATATAATATTCATTTTAAATTTCCACAAAAAACAATAATGATGAATTTTCCAATTTTTTTTATAGAATATAATTTATCATGTCTCCTTTATGACAATAATTTAAATTTATTTTCTTATAATAAATTTAAATTTGTTCATCCTCTGGAATCCATCCATGACCCAATCACACCTACCTCGCCTTGAAATTCATGTCATCTGTCACTCAATAGAAATTAAATATTGAGTTATAATACTCCTTGGAATGTTCATTTATCATAATAGTATTGTGAAAATTAACATATCTCTTGACAATGAGACATAAAAAATCTTATTAATCAAGAGGGAAATTTCAAGTTTAATTTATTAGCTCGGGTTTGTTTGGAAAAAATATTTAAAATTTTAATTTTGAAAAGAGGATATTGAACTCTTAAATAACAATCCATGAATATTAAATTGATCCAAAGGAAATATAACTGAGATTATTCCTCTTACATGTGAAACATAACACCCCCTTTTAAAATAACATGGCTCATGAGTTATGGTATGAATGAAACTAATGAAATCATGTTAATTCTCCCTTATTTTTTTGTTTTTTAATTTATTTATTTATTTTTCTTTTTCTAATATATGTTCTTAAAATATCTCTCACATACAGCACCAAACACTGTATGATCCTAAGACCATCTATTTTGTAAAAGTGATTTTTTACCTACCATAGAAGCAACCCATGTTTTTATTTTCATTATATTTTTTAGAATGGGATAATACAAATGAAATAAAATGAATATTTACTCATTACCATTTCTCTCCCTTAAAAGTAAAAAAATAATGATACATACCCTACACACCCAAAATATTAATTTAATACAAAATAAAAAACCTAAAATACTCTAACCCCGTAATCAAACATGATATATCCATGAAAATATATTAAGAGTTAAGGTATGTTTTGAAAAATTAACATGTAATGTCGCTTAAAAATATAAGTAAATTATTCGATTATAAAGTATAATAAGGATAGATCTAAAAGTTAGGTATCAAGTTAAAAAATAATACTAAAGAAAAGTGTAAATCCCATAAACAATATTTCCTGATTTCCAAAATGTTGAAGAAACAAATCAAAAGTTATAGTTATTTCTAAAAATACAAGTTTCTCTAAAGATGGTGTGGGTATTAGGGATAATATAT
Source organism: Viscum album (assembly GCA_963277665.1). Lineage (NCBI taxonomy): Eukaryota > Viridiplantae > Streptophyta > Magnoliopsida > Santalales > Viscaceae > Viscum > Viscum album. The sequence continues at coordinate 1,585,200,642 of OY728121.1, read as the reverse complement.
AAAAAGGGTTCAGAATATATGAAATGTTAGGAAAAAATAATTTTATTCAGTGTTTCATGGAATCATATTTTTAAACTAGGATAATATCATAAAAAAGTTTGGAAAAAAAAATTCAAAAAAAATCCATATCAATAATCATCGAAACCCCATTTTATACAAATAAAGATAACTCTATAAAAATAAATTCAAGTTTGAAAAATTAACATATATATTCATTAAATTAAATTGTTTTTAAAATAAGAAAAATAACAATTAATAGACACAAAGACTCCTAAATAGTTTGACACTCCCCAAACACATAAATATAACTACCTTGCATTTATGCTCAATAAAAAAATTGATGGATGAAAACCCAATGAGAAGGAAATATGCCACAAGGGATTAGTTTTTAAATGAGTTACTTTGATCTAAGACCCTTGTTACAGGAACTTCAAATCTATAAGTAATCAGTAGAAAAAATAACATCTTTATTGAATATAAAGTAAATAAAAATAAATATAAAGAGAAAAGAATGGGATTGAACTTATTATGGGACCTCAAGTAGGTACTGGTTTTTTACTGACTCTAGTTGGTTGTTATAGTAGTTTCTCAAAGTCTGATAGTGGATGTGGTTTGTGTTATTTGTACCACCACATCCTATAAATTCCAATGCAACCTCCATTATATTGGTAATAGAGGAACCCATGAATAGATTATTGTAGGTCTATCCCCATAAAAATGTAATATTACATGAAAAGTAGGGAAATGAGAATGGATGGGTCCCCCACTTTCACATCGATCACATTATCATCAACCAAGGATAGTATAAAAAGACCCATGGCTACATTAAATTGATATGGAAAATCATTTAGTAGTTATATTTTATAAAGAATAAAATAGGAGGAATTAAAATATTCATGATCCCCCTGATTATTATTATATTCCAAGATATATTTAAAAAACCCCATGAACATATTCAAATATGATTTCCAATACCATATTCTCTTCGATGGTGGTCACTTCAATTTATCATCATCACTACATATGTAATTTATTATTTCAAACTCTAAAAATGAAAAATTTGTTTAGGGAGTAAGATTAGATAATAATGTAAAAAAACAATATAATTTGGTGTTATGTACACTCCCTCAAACTGATTAGCTTTGTGAGTTGATTAATTATTATTGGACTTTTAGAGGATTAAATAATTATGTACCAGTAAAGGGTTATATTGTTTGGTTTCCACCTTCTAGATATTTTTTCAAGAGAAAGAGGTATGATCACTTTTTTTCCTGAATTCCATATTTAAGGAACTCCATAATGTAGTGTGATAATTTTCTATGATCCTTATTGAAGCTTATCAAAATTGGTTGTTTGAGGTCTTATACATGGTCCCCAATGGACTCGTAAAACACTGCCTCTCTATAAATAACTCGTAAAACACTATTACCTATTTTTATAAGAATTAATCTGCCTAAGTTATATAAGTAGAGGGTTAATAATCAATATATTTCATCTTTTTTAATTTTTTCTTATTCTTTTTTTATTTTTTATATTTTTATAAAAACTAAGTGGCAAGAGAGGCACCTCCCAAGAAATAGCACCAAATTGATGAATGGGGATTATCATGGTTCATTCTCCAATAAAAATATTTACCTTTTAATGAAGTATATAGAAATACTACACTTTATCTCTAAAGGATCCCACACAAATATAAAGAAAAATTAAAGACATAGTCACACATAGCCCATTAAATTTCAAACTACTCATTCTCTTCCTTTGAAAGTGGAGAGGAACTACATATTTATATACAAGGTACATGGAAATAATTTTCATCAACTCATTCCACCAAATTATTATGCATTATTAGGCCAATAATTTTATAAATATGGACAAGTTTTTTTAATTAATTTTTTCCTTCCATACAATCTATTTTATCTATCAAAATTTAAGCTTATTGGAATCCTTTTTTATGATATTATGGATGAATATTTATATAAAATATTCTTATCCAGACAGACTATCCAGATTCAACATACCAAATGTCCAATTTTTTTTGGATAACTTAATTATCGAATATTTAATTATGTTATTCTTGTGGCCTTATCTCCTAACTCTTTTCTCATCCATAATCCAAATTTCACACTCAGTAAAGACTTATTGAATGATTTATGGTTGAAAAATTTATGTTAATATTTCTACCCTGTATGGTTAGTTGAATTCCGATGCATCAAATTTACACATGTTTCTTAACAATGATGAAATTCAAACAAGATTTTTCTAAAGTAGCAAAAAATGATACAAAATAATTTCTCTAGAATATTTCAAAATTACAAGAAAATTCATGTTTGAGGAAATATGTTATCACTGAATTATTGTTGTGGGACCTATTGATTTAGATCCACATCATCTTCGATTTCATGTGAATTTCTCACTCCCCAATTATTAGATCCATAATACATTATCTAAAAGAAAAACTAAAATAAATTATTGATGAATCCACCATAAAAATATTATAAAAAAATTCATTACAACATAATTGATTAAAAACTCCTACAGTTCCCATCAAGGGTCAAAACTAATTATCCATTTAAATTTCATCATCAGGTTTAGATTATATTTTTTTTATTAAATATTAAATTAAATAATAATTTCAGATAATTTAATCAATTATTATAATCAAAATATTTAATAAATGTTTTGTTTATAAAGTATGTGATGCGTGTTTAGAACTAAAATTTTATTTTTAAATAGAAAACATGCAATTTTATTCAATATTGTCACCCTTGGTGTTGGATTGACGTGAGATTATTTACTAAACATCACAAATTAATTATGGGTAATTTTAATAAGATAATAGTATATTTAAAGTTTTTTCTTGGTTTTGAGTAAGTTCCACTTATTTTGAACTAAAATTTTACTTTTTGATGAAATCCCACACTTTCAATCATCACGTCCACATCGTGTAACTGATTTATATATAGTTAATTCATAACTCCAATTCAATTTATATTTCGTTTATTAATGAAACATATTTTGTGGGATGTGAAGAAACCCATACATGGATCAAATACCCTTTTGGCCTGTAGTCCCATTATAATTTGATGGCCCATTGGCCCTCTGGCATGAAATCCTGCTACATATCCCAAATCCCAATTTGTGAATAATCCCTCCCACCCATCATTCCACTAAATTATAATGAGACACAGAATACTCCAATCTAATCATTAAAGAATCTCCACAATATCCACGACCTATTATATTCCATTTACTTCCACCACTAACAAGTATGTGTTACCATCGCGAGAGAATACTACCCTAGAGAGGACCCTTCCAAATAGCCACCCTCAATGTAGATTGAGATGCAATGACAATGTTGATGCATGAATATTCCCAATAGGAGAAAACATTCCACTACTAGAAATTCGGTCTATATCCATGGTTTAAAACCATGCCTATAGGTCCTCAAACCGTGGCTATAGGTAATAGCCATGGTTTGAGAAGCCATGGCTAAGATTGGTGTGGCTATAGGCCTAGACTTATAGCCACGTTTTGGAACCGTGGCTATAGGTATAGATCCATGGTTCAAACTGGGGCTCTAGGTATACAGCCACAGTTCAAACCGTGGTAATATCTCTATAGCCACGGTTTAGAACCATGGCTATACTAGAGGAGGGACACAATTTATTTCCATGGTTAGAAACCGTGGGATTCGACCTATCGCCACAGTTATAAAATGTTGCAATAGACCTATAGCCACAGTTAAAAACGGTGGCTATAGGTTCTGGAAACCATAAAAAAATTGCCCCCACCCCCTTCACACCCCCCTGCAGTAGCCCACACCCTACAGACCTCTCCCTCCTGAACACTAGACACGCCCACCATACATAAACCCTCCTAGATAGCCCCCCTCTTGGACACCCCCCCCCCCCAAACAGGCCCTAGACACCTCCCCCCAGACCATGGAGACCCCCTAGACAGACCAGGGACACCCGCCGGATAGACCTTCGACACCCCCCAGACAAACCCTGGACACCCCCCATACACACCCTGGACACTCCCCAGATAGACCCTAGACACCCCCCCCCCCAAGATTGACCCAGGACACCCCCCCAGGTAGACCCTAGACACCCACCCAGAGAGCACCCCCCCCCCCCCAGGACAGACCCCCCCTGTAGACCCCTCCCTCCTGGACACTGGACACCCCCACCCTACATAAACCCCCCTCCCCTGGACAGCCTCTCCCCCCTGGACAACCCCCTAGAAATCCCCCCTCCTGGACAAACCCTGGACCCCCCCAGACACTGAACACCCCCGGACAGAATATGGACACCCCCAGACAGACCTTTCACACCCCCCCAAACAGACCCTAGACATCCCCCAGACAGACCCTGGACACCCCCTGGACACCCCCCCCCCCCAGACAGACTTGGGACACCCCCCCAGACCTTGGACAGATCCCCCTGGACAACCCAAATCTCCACTCCCCTGGACAGCCACCCCCCCCCCCACACACCTTCCTGGACATACCCTGGAACCCCCCCCCCCCCCCATAACCTGGACACCCCCCATACCCTGGACACCCCCCAGACCCTGGACAGATCCCCCTGGATTTCCTAGACCTCCACTCACGTGGACAGCCACCCCCACCCTCATGGACATACCCTGTAATCCCCCCTCCCCAGAACCTGGACACCCCCCAGTCCTACCCCCCCCCTGTCAGTTTCCCCTCCCCCCTGCCCCTACCAGCCCCCACTTGCACCCCCTACTAGCCCCCACTTGAACCCCCTGCTAGTCCCCTCCCCCTAATAGTTTCCCCCCATCCCCCTACTAGTCCCCTCCAAATTAAATTATACACGAAATCTACTTACATAATAAGAATTAAACAAATCCAAATATAAAAAAACACATAACCGCACTTACATGAGTCTCCCTATAAGAAAAACTATCAAAGAAGTCTGGAACCAGCTCAAAAGTACCTACAACAAAAGGTAGAACATAGTAGTGCTCATTACCTAAAATTACTGTAAAAAACATCTTAGAATATTCACAAAGAATATAACTCAAAACCCAGAATAGTGCAGCCCCCTGCTGGACCCCCCTGGACAGCAGCCCCCCCCCCCCCCCCCCCGACAGAACCCCCCTGCTAGACCCCCCTAAACTGTAGCCCCCCTGGACAGCCCCCCTAGAAAGGAGCCCCACCTGGACCCCCTGGACAACAACCCCCCCTAGACAGAACCCCCCCTGCTGGACCCCCCTGAACAGCTGCACCCTACTGGACCCCCTGAACAGCTACCCCCCACCTGCGGGACCCCCTGGACAACATCCCCCCAACTTTGGATGCTTCTTAAGGTTGAGGTTGGGAGATGCTAGGTTTATCCAATAGATACATATAGAGATTCTCATTGTGGGGTTATAGGTTTCTTGTGGAGTATTTAGGAGGTGATGTTTTGAGTTTTGTGTTGCTGTTTGGAATTATAGGACCTTTGAAGATGGGTTTCAACTGGGGGTCTTGATTTTTGGATTTTTCTACATGGTTTAGTACGTGATACACTTACATGGTGCATGGTTTTGGTTGGTTTGTGATTTCTATTATGGTTTGTAACATGTTTTGGGTGAATAGGGGTAGGCTTTCTAGTGTTTCTTCTTTGTTTTGGATTACTATTGTAGGCTTCTACTTCACTCTATTGTCTAGTGTGGTGGATATAGTTTTGGGTGGGTCTTCTGGTGGTGTATGCCTGACCTTTTGTTCACGATCCAACAAGATCCACCCATTATTGATAATATAAGTCATCTCACATGGTACCTTTATCCACTATTCCATCATTTCCACTAGAATTTTTGATTCATTTTCCACTAATTCAAGAGTCGTTCTTGAATATTTCCTTCAAGAGTGATGTTTTGGCCGGATTATGGAGATTTATGGCATGCTTTATGGATGTGAATGAAGGTGGTGAATCCATGGATTAATGAATTTTTAATTGGTTTCAGGGGAAAGATACATGTGGTGAGGAGGATAAAGAGCACATCATGTAATTATCTATTGGGTTATGGGTTATTTGGGAGTCTTAGAACAAAGGGTGGTAAAATAGTTATCTCAATCTGCGATACAGGTGCGGATACGAAACCGGGTGGCTAAACTAGGGAGTCTCTGTGTTGGTGGGTATGCCTCCCCATATCATAGGATGATTATTCCAAGGATAATTCTGTTAGAAGATAAAAATAAAAATGCCAATAGGGGAGCGTGTGTATGTTAGAACCCATGGTCATTTTGGATAAAACTCAATGTGTATGGGTCATGTGTTGATGGCTTCATGAGAGGTGGAGGGATGATAAGGGACAACAAAGGATCAGTCACTTTGGAATTTAGTGCATATTATGGTCCTAGGAACTCTCTATGAGGAGAGTCAAGAGCGCTGCTCAGTGGTGTACAATTGTGTACGATGTACGATTTAGTTTTTCACAACACCAGCAATAAGGGGATAGATATACACATTTTTCTATATATTTTCCTCTATCAGAAGAGACCTATTCATCAATTTCCAAACCAGTAAATTTAGCTTCGATGTGATACATTTTCACCAGAGGGTTGTTTCCCATTCGTCATTTCCATTCCTAACATGAAAACATTCTTGAAGGCCACTTCCATTAAAACACCATGACTTTGTTGCTATAAGGATGAATTTATCAAGTTCCTTGTTCAATACAATATTGTCAAAAATATCACATTGTTTATTATTGAGCATTTCCTAGATGAGAGTCGGATACCCAGCTACTCTTTGTAGGATAAATCTGGTGTCGAGCATCCTGGAATGAATAAGGGTTCCCCACTCAAGTTGTATCTCAAGCAACTGATCTCAAAACTCCCTCCACAGGTCCAGTCATTCCACATCTCTCTGTATCAGTGCTTCATGAATCTCGCCCAACTAGAATCCCATTAAATTATCTCCCATTATAGATTCACTTTCATGGCATGCATGGTTTCTGTAATATCACTTATGTTGACTCCCCCTTCATCAATTGGTAGTGCCAACCACTTGTAGCTCACCCATTGGAATATACACATATCGTTGGCATCCCAAAGAAACTTTTTAATGTTTTTTTTTCAATTCTATTGATCATTTCGTTTGGTACCCTAATAATGGAGAGCACATGCATTTCCTTAGATGATATCACACTATCTATCAATGTTATGAGAACCCCAATTGATAGAAAGGCATTCTTACAATTATATATTTGACCTGTTATTTTATATATCATCTCTTAAAACAAACACTTATTGATTCTGCAGTTCGAAATGGGTACACCCAAATAAATCATAGGAATATCTCTTATGCATACCCAAATTTTTACAGATATCCCTGGATCGACTTTCCTCACATTTTCAAGAGATGTAAACATTTCTCTTTTCTAAGTTCATCCTCTACCCAATTTTTTTCCCCATATATCTTTATTAATGTTTTCCCATCCTTTTATGGAGTAGTGCTTCCTACCATTAATGAAGAAAATAATATCATAAACAAACATCAAATGCGATATCATACTATATCCTTCCGTATTTTTATAAGGAAAAATGATCCCCTCCTCCATGTTTTGTTTTATATTCCTTGATATTTCATTATGAGCCATGATAAATAAAGTAGGAGATATGGGGTCATCCATCTAGAGACCTTGAACTCTTTTGATGAATCCAAATTTCATCCCCGTGAAGGAAATGTATAGTTGTAGGGAAGAAAAACATGTGAACATCAAATAAAAAACCCATGTACTAAAGTAAAAAATCCTATAAATTCTAATGAGGTAGCACCACTCAAGCCTATCATGAATTTTTTAAAAGTCAACATTGATGTTGATTTTTTATCCCAGAGTCTTTTTACTGATATCTTCCACCATTTCTTGAAAAATTCCTACCTCACCTTGGGTGCCACTCCCATGAATAAACCAATTTTGTTCCTCAGAAACCAATCTCATAACAAAGGTATACATCCTCTTATTCACGATTTTTGATAGGATTTTATACACAAAGTTGTATAAGAAAATGGGATGATACTGAATCAATGTTTCAAGCTGCTCTACCTTAGGTATCATGACCACCTTGGATGCACAATATTTTCTCGATAGAGCCCCCACTTTGAAGGAATACCAAACAGCTTCATTCAGCTGACCTCCAATGATCCCCGATACATCCATAAAGAATGATCCAGGGAATCCATTTGGCCCTGGTGTTCTCTCAGCTTTCATACTAAAAATATATTCCTTTTCCTCCTCCCTAGTTGGCAATTCCTCAAAGAAATTATTGTCAATCTCATTAATCAAACAATGGATGCACGATTCTAGTAGGGCATCCATTGTTTGATTAATGAGATTGACAATAATTTCTTTGTGTCGTTGCCAAATAGGGAGGAGACAAATGAAGCTATTTTCATCCCTATCCAACCTCTTTTCTGGTTAGTAAGATGGTTCTTCCAGTAGAGGCTTGAACTGATTAAGGTCATGTTCCGATCGATAAACACATCATTAGTGAAGTATCCATCTTGCTGTTTGATATTAACCTTACATGACACCCATTTCTCTTTAATACATGCTTGAAAATAGGCGATCTTTTGATCACATTCCTTCTACCAAAGATCTATAGCTTTATCCCTATAAGGCCTCTCAACTTCCTGTAGTTTATCATTAAGTAACCTTTTCTTGTCACTGAGATCTGAAAACACATCTGCATCCCAACTCCATTCTAGACTACCTTCAAGCCTTTAAATATCTTTTTGAATCGACTCTAGGGAATAGTCATTGTGGCTTCTTCCACACCTCCAATAAAAAAGTCCATTTCATATATGTTTCAACCATTTCATTAGGCATTCCTATTGAGTCTCTTCAGTTTGCATCAACCACGTTTCAATGACAAATTGTGTGAAGCCTTCCATCTTTGACCAAATTCTTGAGTAGATGAAGGGTTCAAGACCCCTATTCCCACATTTTATATTGATCACTACCAATTAATGATCAAAGAGGGTTCTAGGTAGGTTCTTTATCAACATATAAGTGAAAGAATCCATGAAATTTATGCTTCATATGCAGCAATCGATTCTTCTCCATATACGCCTATTGCCTCTTTTATTATTATATCATATGAAACATCCTCCTTCATACCACAAATCAAATAATAACTTTGAATCCATAATTAATTTGAAGTCCTACATGGAAATATTGGAATAATCTGCACCCCCTTTGTTCTCACAAGCCTCAGAAATAATGTTAAAATCACATGCCACAAACCAAGACATATTCTTAGTGCAGAACATTTCTAAAGACTTCCATAACTCCCTCCTACCAATAAAATCATAGTTAGCATATAAAAAGTATATAGAGAACATTGTGACTCCCACTTTAACATTCATAGTGATGTGCTGGGTTGAGACAGCAACCCTTTCCACCTCATTGTTATGCTTCCCAAACACCCATATCTCACAATTGCATGGATTCTCAGGAAAACAGCTATAAAAACCCATACGATTTATGAAGTTTATACGATCGACCAGTTGTTTAGATTCCAAAATAGTGAGAAATGATACCTGTAAATGGATACCTTTATTATAGATGTAAGAACCTTTGGCCCTAGTACCCAATCTCATCCCATTCCATGCAATTAATGAAATCATTGATAGGATAAAGGGGTGGCCTTGCAGCTCGATACTGAAATCCTATTGTAGCTTGACCTTGTGTAGAGTTTAACAATGTGTGCCTAGGATGTAGATATGTAGTTTAACATAATTTGGTGAGTAAGATAGTTATTATAAAGTTTAACATCATGCAACTAGGATACATGGTTTTCTTATGTGAATTACTATTTTAGAAACTTGGAATTGGTTGTAGGAGTAATGTGATTTCCATCCATAGTGGAGTAAGTTAAGTTGGCTTTTGATTCGTTTCCCCATCTTGTGTATTCTGGTTATTGATGGTGTAGGTATTTCTATGGTGGATGTTCTAAAATTCCCTTGAGATGCTAGATGCTACAGGTTGGGAGGCATGTTTCTGGTAGATGGGTGGTTCTCTTTCTAGGGTGGGTGCATGTTGACTACTTGGTGGGTCAAGAGGAGTTGGATTCATAGAGGGTATCAGCTCACATTTCGATCAGGGACTACTTGGGTATTCATTTGGTTGTATGATGGGTTAGGTGTGACCGTAGCATGACCACTGTGTGACCGTGGTGTGTTGGCCTGGTCCAATGACGTCCGCGGGGCAGCATCTTCTGTCTAGGAGTGAAGGGAGTGGGAGGAGGCGGGGCAACATTCTGGTCGTCTCCCCGCTGATAGAAATTGTGATTAGTCAATATCAACATTGATTACAAGACTTATCGAATATTATCACTGCGAACTGTCGCGGGGTTTCATCCTAGAGCAGGTCCAAATCACGACGTCACCGTGGCGTGACCGCGGTGTGACCACAGCGTGACCATGGCGTGACCATGGCCTAATTGCAGTGTGACTGCACCGTGACCACGACATGTTGGCCCGGTCCAGCGACATCTGTAGGGAATCATATTCCGGCCAGAAGTGAAGGGAGCGAGAGGAGGCGGGGCAACATTCTGGTCATTTCCCCACCGGAAAAAATTGTGATTAGTCAGTCTCAACATTGATCACAAGACTCATTGAATACAATCACTGTGAACCACCGTAGGGTGTCGTCCTGGATCAGGGTCAAATCACGGAGTGACCGCGACATGACCGCAGCGTGACCGCGACATGACTGCGGCGTGTATGCCTGGTCCAGCGATATCTGTGGGGAAGCATCTTCTGACCAGGAGTGAAGGGAGCGGGAGGAGGTGGGGCAATATTCCGACCATCCCCCACCCCCCTCCCCCCTACCCTACAGACATCCCCCTACCCCTGCCTCCTACCCCCCCTCCACCCTGCCCCCTGCCCCCCCACCACCCTTCCCCCTGCCCCCTGCCCCCCACCACCCACCCCCTGCCCCTACCCCCTGCCCCCTGCCCCCCTCCACCCAACCCCTACCCCATGCCCCCTCCACCCACCCCCTGCCCCCCCCCCCCCCCGCACATGATCATATTGCAGACTATCAGCGCGTAAACACACATGAGATTCTTCCTTAATAGGTTTTATAGTCTTCATGGCCAGATAATCCTTACCTTCTTTGGATTTTATCTTATATGTTTCAGATTTCTTGCTCACAACCCTTGAAAATATCTTAGGTGTTGTGGAACCTGATTTCTAAATAGTAAAAGAAGTAGGAGACACTCATCCCACCTTAGTCTCAGTTTAATATGAAGCATAGGGGTGTTGTACCTGATGATCTTGAAAACATTCAAAGAATTATACCCTTATTGAGTTTAAAGGACACTATGACTAGATGATCCTCCTCACCTCTCCTTAATTTGTTAAAGGAACCTTGGTATCCAGTGACTCACTAGCTAGAGATGCATAAAACACATGTTCCCCATCAAGATGAGTGCTACATTAAGCCTTGAATATACCTTTGGACCGAGACTCTAGCAGGTCACTATGGAATTTCCTTAAAGAAAATAGGAATAAATGTACTACTCTTATGTTTCCTAGACAATGTGATGTTTGAATTTGAACTGCTTTTCAGCAGAGAACCAAATAAACTCTAGATGTTTCTTAGACAGGTCAAGCTCTACAAACAAAAAATAATGAATGATATGTTTCCCTTTAAGCATCTTCTGATAGACCTAAAATATTTCCTAGAATATTATTGCAAACAGTAAGAAAAAAAGGATTTTAAAAAGGTAGATGCAATCTGATAATCTAAATCCATTGGGATGACAACTGAGAGTCTCTCCTTGAGTGAACAATTAGGTTCCACTGGTAGAGGAAACATGGTTAATAGTTGAGAGATCATGAATATGTGGACAAAGACAAAGCCAGATCCACCACTTCTTGCAACCTGTGAAAGAATCAATGAGAACTCAGCTTAGTACACCTATGGTGGATAAATTCATCTATTAGGGAAGTAAAGAATTATAAAATTTGAGGGAATAATGTTCGACTGCTGGAAAACACTTTAAAAATACTAAAACATTCTGGTTAACCTGAATACTAGTGATCGATCTTGAAAGAAGTGATTTCAAAATTGATGCATGTCGAACCCCAGGAAAAAAAGACATAGAAGAAGAAGGTAAATGGGACTTCATGGTACCGAATAATAGATAAGGTGAAGGATGGGAAACTATAATGGGAAGAAGTAGGCCCGAATGTAGCTCCAAACCCCTGAAACCTCAAGTCACTAGTGATGCTTAGTAATGTTTCTCATAGATGATAAGTCGTATAGTGGATAGTTTGTAATGACTATGGATTTATTTTTTGGGTTCTTAAAATTTAATTTTTAGGATTTCTAATTAAAATGATTAAGTTTTAATTGAAATTTTATGTTTTGGGTGGATGGATTTAGTAGAGGGGGGAAGAAGTATGTGGTGTTCCTAAAAAGTAGTGGATGGGGCCACTAGTTAGCTATTATAAAGCACCATAAACATATTAATAGTGATAGTGGGGGAGGGTTGTATCTAGTCTAACTATTGGATGGTTGATGGTTAGAACCAAAAATTTTGTGGCCATTGGTCTATTGGTGGTTTTCCACTGGGTAATCAGTTCCTTCCTTGACCTTGTTTTTCATAAGGGCAATTTATTTCATTTTTATCATGGATTTTGGAGGTGGATATGAATGGAATTAGAGTATCTATTCCACTTAGTTTCAAAAATTATGATATGGATGGAATGAGAGGATGTTTTCTCATAAGATTTAAATAAATGAATTCTAATCTATGATGACTAGAGGATTGGATTACCCATGATATTCCTAATTCGGTGAGGTTTGAAGATCTAGCAATGTGTAGGAATACCAAGAGGAATACCCCATGGGATTAGGAAAATCACAGGTTACATAACATGTAATCTGACATTACTGGTACTATGGGTCCCCTTGGCTGTGGAACTGGGGTTTTTGTGGGATTTAAATATCACATGCCATGTGACATGGTCACACAACATGGGACCCATCTTAAAAGTCTAAGGTCACTTAAGAGTGTCTTGGTTCAAATAAGAGTTTTAAAAAAAAGAGGGAAACCCAATATAGGGATATAAAAAGGGTCAAGTACGATTTGTGCTTTATGACTAACAACGACATCAAGTATAAGGAAAACATCAATACAATAATGTTAATCAAGGTATACCACTGTGAGATTTCACAGATAGCACACCTTCATTGGAGGGGTTTTATTACAAAACCATGACTTATTTATCAAACCAAACAATTATCTTAACTAACACTTATTCAAGAATTTAAATTTAATATAAACATGAAAAATTAAGAAGGAAACTAAATGAAATTTAAAAAATACTTGAATTAAATAGGTTAGGATAGGGACCCTACCTCAACCTCAAGGCGCATTTTCTTTTGATGATGACAACTCGAATCTTCATTTTTTCCTCTTGCACGCATATGCGACTTAACATATATATAAGGAAACCTAGCCCCTTTGTACATATTTTCATGGCCAAATATGCCCAAGGGGGTCATTAAATATATGTTTATACTTGCATATACCCCTTTACACGTACACTCATATGCATTTTTCATCTCTATATATAAGCACACCTAGCCCCAATATATTTATTCATACTTACATGCATGAATATATATAAAGGGGGAACTTATATATGCATATTCCTACCTATGAATACACATGTAAGACTTCGTCATTGGCGACTCGAATCCACCTCAATGAAATCCAAAACACACAACAAAAATATAAGGAACCCAAAATCAAAAAAGCCCTAATTAAAATTGGGCCAAAGAATAAAAATAGAATAAACCTTAAACAAATTTTTAACTCATTATATTTGATGGCGGTGGATAGAACCGGTCTTATTTTGAGAAACCACCTATAAGAAAATAGTGGGAAAAGAAATGAGATATAAAAACTTCTTATATATATGTGATCAGTGTGTCAACTGTACATGATAAATGATACATGAATCCATAACCAAAAATGAATAAATAATATTCCAATTGATATGTACATCCCAATACAAAATAACATGATCATTAATAAAGCTCTTTATTTTTCAAACATCACCTTCAATTGCCTATTAAAATTTCAAAAATCACCAAAATATAAGAATAAATCAAACCTCCATCATTACTTAAAAGGAGAAATATGGATTATACATTGTTCTTAACCTAGAAAATCCATTCCTTGAATATATAAAATACCTAAAACTCTTCATTCCTATATCCTTCTTAATTTTCTAAATTGAAACCTAATTTTTTAGCATGTTCTTCTTATGGATTTCACCGTAATTCTTAGTTTATATAGGTCTATCAATTTTATAAAGTAGATAATTTTCCTAGTTTTATTCTTACTCGATCTACTTGGATTTTTGAAACCAGTTTTCTAATATGATTAGACAATATTTTGGTACATGATCTTCCTTCTTCTTGATTGTATATTCCTTCTTTGTGGAAACTATTTACAAACATGCGATAATTGGTTATTTCCTTTTATCATTCAACAATTATTATTGTAATGGAATCTATGTCATAAATTCTTAACAATTTGGAATACTTGGTTTCCCTTCCACAAACACTTTCAACAGCCTTTAGAGTACCCTTTTTTAGGCTCCCTTTCAAACTCCACACTATAATTGTCAAGCACTAGCCCACTACAATATAAAATATTGATACTTTACCCAACACATTGATCTGAATGACATCTTAGAAATACAGAAGATCTAAATAGCATATTTACCAATATAAACTCCTCATAATTAACTAAACACACTGTCTATACCAACCACTATAGGTAAATCATTAATTTTTGTGTGGTCTTGGAACCAAATATGGTTCATCCAACATCCATCTCTAGACACTAAATTCATCCATTTACTGTCAAAGTTCATACATTTCACAACCTTGATAATAATCACCATCCCTTGATATGGATTTCACTCAAAAAGGAAAAGTATAAATCTCCAAACTATTTTATTATCGATACCATCATAAATCCTAAATACACATGTCTAGTGCCTCATAAAATTATGATCACTATAGAAGATCCTAGCCCAATAATCTCAACAAAATTTCTTCATTTAAAAACTATCATCTTTCAAACACACATTATATCCAACAAAAATAATACATTTAAAGATATTAGATAGAGAAATCCAAATTATATAAAATAATAACAACTTTAAGAATAACTCATTAAGTATGGTACTAAAAGTAACTTAACCTTAGATGGATTATCCCAATAAAATAATATAGAAACCCACATCTCAACACATACTTGAAACCTATTTTTCCCATCCCAATTCTAAGGGAATGCACGCACATTCTTGATACATGATAAATAGAAAACTGTTTATTTATTTTTCTAATATTGAGCTCAGATATTACTCAATCAATTTACTCTGAAACCCTCATACTGAGGCTCACCAACCAACATTCATTCTTACCCGGTTTCTATCCTTCTCCATGCACCTTCCTATGCAATGGATGTATCTACATAGATAGCTCAGTCTATCTTGAATATCTCCAAGTAGGTGTACAGATAAAAGGAAGCTACTCATGCCCATAATGAGTACATAAGACCATTTAAAACTAGAATTCATTTATGAATAAATTTCATTTGAAGGATGGCATGAAATGAATAAACCTTTCAAATTTAGTGGCATACTTCATTATTTATTCCCATAATGATATAGCTCCATGAATCCCCAAAACATGCTTTTATTATGTAAATCTACCATAGCCTCTCATAGAAGAGGGAATGAAACTCGATGCATAAAACCTCCTCATTCCTTATTTTATGATCAAATGTATTTATCCATTCTGATTCATCTCCTTTTAATTTAGAAACTTCTTGTTTCACCCATATATCCTCTAGAGTTCCAATCCTTTCAAATAGGATCTAAACTTTTTTCAACATATTCTAAACATCCTACGATCCCATGTCACTACTGAAAATTAGATATTTCAACTCCTAGAACTCATGGATAACATAGAAAACCATTTATTTTCCTTTTCGAAGGCCTTGGTCAATAGATCAAATTAGTTGTAACATAATATGAGGGAAACAACCAGTTGAGCATATTTCCCATGACAACACAATGCCATCCTAATTAGATTCTTTGTTGTTGAATTTTAAATCAACAAAATCTCATAATAACAAAATTACTAATTATATACCCATCGTGCCACAATCCTAAGCATGCATTATTACCCCAAAATCATGAAACTACCTTTAATCCTTACTTCATAACAAAATATCATTTCCAAAACACCAAACCCTAACATTTATCATAATAATCTAAGGGTTACTCTCTTAAACACCAAGCATAAAAACAAAACCCCACACATTCACCCTTGATAATAAGAAACCCTCCACCCCCTTAACTGATCTAACAAGAAACTTACAAATAAAAATACTCAATCAAATCACCCAGAAATCACCAAAATTCCCTATATCGAGAGTTTGTCCTCAAAACATCAAGAAAAACCCCAACAAGATCCACCAACTTGAGGGATTACCACCGACCCAAACCACCAAAGACAAATTCAAACCATACCAAATACATAGCCATCATACCCCAAACGCCACCCTAACACCTGAACTCAATTGCAGGAAGAGCGATATGCTTCTACCTGCAAATGGTGAGACCTATGAGAAGAGGCTGTCGAGGAGGAGGGCTCCACGATGACAAAGGTTGTAGGAGGGGAGGGTGCCCATGTGAGAGAGGTCGTCGGGGAGGAGGGCACCGCTGTGGGAGAGTTCGTCGGGGAGGAGGGCGCCGCTGTGAGAGAGGGTTTCACGGTGAGATCATCGGGCAGATCGTCAGGAGGAGGATAGGTCGTCAGGGAGGAGGGTTGCGTGGTGATAGGGCTACGAACCGAGGTAGGAGGAGACGCCATCGGGGAGGAGGGCTGCACAGTAATGGGGCTGTGTATCGGGGGAGGAGAAAAGGGTTGCAGACCGGGGGAGGAGGAGGAGCCTGATACAGATTGGGAAAAAAACGATGCTCATGGTGTATTATTGATTCAGCCATGGAGATGGAATTTAACCATGGAAATAAAAAAGGTATATCCACTGACCTATAAAATCGTGTCTATTGGTCTGAGGCTATAGCCCATTTTTTAGTAGTGTTCATCTATATGTATTGTGAGAGATCATACATTTATGAGATTCCATGCCATCATACACTCTACAGGTCAGATGTTCCTCTAGTACATAACCCAAAGGGCCATTATTTGATGGTCTAAAGGGAATATGATCATGTTTTGTGGAATAAAAGACCTTATTCAATGAATAATACTTTTTATAAATTTCCATTATATATTATCTTTACTTATATAGTGTTGTTGTGCTACTATAGTCAGACAAAATCAACTACTACCTAGATTAGATATTGGGTTTGATATAAAATTATGCGGTGACATTACCACCCAGCTAAGATCCCATCAACATTAGGATAATTCCAATACATAAAAAAATTATCTATATTTTTATTAAAATGTCATGAAATTATATTGTGTTTTCTTGCTTTTGAGTATATGATTATCGATTTGAAATAAACTAATATTTTAAATTAAAACATACACATTCAATAATACCAAACGCCTAGTGTGTTGAATTGACTTTTGATTAATTCCTACAAATAAAAAAATTAATCACATAAAATAATCCTAGATAATAAAGAAAATATAATAACTTTTTATTTATTTTGATTATGGGATGAAAATTTTAGAATAAAATTTTACATTTAAACTAAAAGCATATAATTTCAGTCAATCTGGACACATTGTGTGTAGATTTTATGTTTAGTCAATCAATTAACTTTAAAAATGAATCATGGATAATTTTAATAAATTATTAAGATAATACAAGTTTTTTTATCATTTTAACTATGTGATGTGAATTTTGAGCTAAAATGGCACTTTTACACTAAAAACACAGACTTTGTGTCATACAATCGACACTATTTGAATAAATGATTGGAATTTGTTTCTTACATGTCAAAAATGAACCATGTATTTTTTAATAATGTATAAAAACCAATTAAGAAATTTCTCAGATTTTTGAGTATGTGATACATTTAATGAACATAAGTTTTACTTTTAAATGATGACATGAACTTCTTGTCATAACAGCCATACTACTGTTCATATTAAAGTGAGATAAATTTCTACATGTCATAATTAAATCACAGATCATTTTCATATGTTATCAATAAAATATGAGAATGTTCCTTTTTTATAATGTGTAACATATGTTTTGAACAAAAATGTCACTTTTAAAAGAAACCCAATCTTCCAGTCATACTAACCACACCATCTATAGGATTAAAATTTGGTTAATTTTGAAACATAAAAATGAAATAAAAAATCATTTCCATAATGTATCAGGACAATATGAGAATGATTTCTCAGTTTTGAGTATGTGATGCATGGTTTGGACCAAAATGTCAATTTTAAACTAAAAAAAGTAAATTTTAGTCAATTTGGCCACACCATGTGTTCGATTGATATGAGATTAATTTGAACACATTATAAATGAATCATGTATTATTTTCCAAATTTATAAAAAAAATTCTCATTTTTGAGAATGTGGCATTCATTTTGGACTAAAATAAAAAATTTAAACTAAGAACAAGAACATTCCGCAAATTTGGTCTCACTGACTATTGGAATGATGCGTATTCAATTCCAACATGTAAAAAATGAAAAATATATATATAATTTTCTAAAAATATCAATAGAATCTGAGCACATTTATTCCATTTTGAGTATGTGACATGCATTTTAGACTAAAATTTCACTTTAAACTAATAGAATACACTCTCATTATATCCACCCACACCATGTGTCTGATTAATGCTTCGATAATTCTTATATTTCGTGAATGAATCATAGATCATTTTAAAAAATTATCAAGAAAATATGAGAATGATTTCTCATTTATTCCTATATGATAGAAGTTGTGTGTTGAAATGTTTCTTTTATAGTTAAAAACATGCACATTAAGTTATATAGCCACACCATATGTCGAATTTTTGTGTGGATGATTTTAAAATTTCAAAAAATGAATTATGGATCTTTTTACTAAAGTATAATGAAAATTCAAGAACATTTTATTTGTTTTGAGTATGTGTTGCATGTTTTGAACATAAATGTCTCTTTTAAATGAAAACACACATTTTATATCATAATGGTCTTGTTGTGTGTAAGATTAATGTGTTTTAATTCCATCACATAAAAATGAATCTTGGATATTTTTAATGATGTATCCACTAAATTT
Organism: Viscum album; assembly: GCA_963277665.1. NCBI lineage: Eukaryota > Viridiplantae > Streptophyta > Magnoliopsida > Santalales > Viscaceae > Viscum > Viscum album. Next base: position 1,585,181,336 of record OY728121.1, on the reverse strand, counting down.
GATCTTTTGTTCCTAGATTTGAGTCTATGATACATGTTTGAAACAAAAATATCAATTTTAAATGAAAAAACGTACAATCTGTCTTATCATCCACAGTATTTGTGAAATTAATATGCAGTTAATTCCAAAATTTTGAAAATAAATCAAGTATTTTTTACTAAAGAATCAATAAAATTCATGTTTTCTCTTGGTTTTATGTATGTGAACGCTATTTTAGACTAAAATGTCACTTTTAAATCAACAACATGCAATTTCAATAAATTTGGTCATAAAATTTGTTAGATTTATGGGGGAATTAATTATTGTATGTAAATAATGAATCAATGAAAATTTTCATAAATTATCAAGAAAATATGAATTAATTTTCTGGTCTTTGTGTCTATAGAACACATTTTAAACTAAAATGACTCTTTTCAAAGAATGCACTTTCATCCAATAAAGTCACAACTTATATTAGAATGATATGATTTTAATTCCTGTATATCAAAAATGAATCACTTATTATTTCCAATGTATCATGATATTTCAATTTATTCTCTACTTTGAGTATATAACACATTTCATTAACGTCAATCTCAATTTTATACTAAAACAATGAACTTTGAGTAATACCAAGCACATTTTGTGTTTGATTAATATTAGGTTTGTTCTTCAAAAAAATGTATCATGGACAACTTACCTAATGTATCAAGATAATTAATTCATGTTTTTATGGTTTTGAGTATCTTATTCTTTCTTTGAACTAAATGTATCTTTTAAATGAAAAGAGATATTTTCATTCATACTGAACGCATTGTGTGTCAGAATGATGCGTTGAAAATTCCTACACATTGTAAATGAATCATTGGAAAAGTTAATAATTTGAGATACTATCAATGAATTTTTTCCCATTTTTTAGATTTGTGGCATGCATTTTGATCTAAAATGTCTCTTTGAAATGAAAATATACACTTTTAGATATACTAGACACAACATGTGTGAATTTATGTGTGGATGATTCATATACATTATAAATTAATAATCAATCATTTTCCTACTGTTTTAAGATGATACGACAATATTTTATTAGTTTTGAGTATGTGAAGTATGTTTTGAGCTAAAATGTCATTTCTAAATGAAAACATGCACTTTTATTGATGTCGGCCACACCACGTATTGGATTGATGTTCAATTCATTACTACATGTAAAAAATGAATAACATATTATACTTCTAATGTAAAAATACTATCCAAGAATTTTTACCTAGATCTGAGTATTTTACATGTGTTTTGAACTAAAATGACACTTCTATAATGACAACATGCATTTTTAGTCATTTTGGCCATGTCATGTGCCATATTGATGTCAGGATAATTTATTCAAAGAAAAAATGAATTATTTTTTCCACAAATTATTAAGGTAATATGAGCATGTCTACTCAGTTTTGAATATGTTATATGTGTTGTGAACTAAAATGTAACTTTTGTAATAAAAAAAACATTGTGACATACTGGTCACACATTGTGAGTGATTTTTTTGTGGATAATTCATAATCCTTTAAATATTTTCTCTATATATCTTGAATTATCTTAGATAAATATACATTATTATCAACATAAAATTTTAGAAATGAGAGTTTGTATTCAAAATAATCTACTTTTAAAATAATATGGTAACCCAATCTCACATCCACACCACTAATATAAATTCGTTTTCTAAAACACCACTTCATATTTTCAGTCATATTTCAAATTAGATGAAAACCTTATTATTTTCAATTCACTAACTATAAATATAACATTTAATGATATTAAATTTAATTAAATATATAGTAGAAAAACCAACTCTTTGTGATTTATGTGAAATAAAAAAATTAAAAACATTATAGGAAATCATATATTCATGATGTGGAGAAACATATTGATGCCATTTATATATCACACTAATTCCTGAAATAATATACTACTAGGAGAACCCCATATCTTTTGTGCTTATGATAAAACCACAAAAACATCACACTTTGACCCACTATATATTCCCTCCGACTGTGTGTACCAAAATTGGGTAGACTTTCCACCCTACTCACCACAAAAAGTTATACTTAACAACACAAGAAAACCTAAAAACATTCAATACAAAGGAAATATTTTCAATGGGAATATATAATTAAATAATTGAACACTATAGATTAGCATTTGGTGAATAATGATTCCTATGTGAAAGGAAGAAATTAAACTGCATCCTTTTACATTATAACTATAAAAAATACATTACAAGAGTTTAAAATTACTAAGTATAAGAAATTACGCCAGCTCTTAACTCTAAAATTAATCACACATTTCACTGATGTATCCACATTCTTAAATAAAAATAATATCTATTTCATATAGTTAAACCTTCTATACTAATGTCTTGGTAAACAATGCATGACTGATTCTAGTCAGAAACTAAATTGGTGACCCCCAATCTAGCTGATCTTCCAAAGTTTTAGTGATATACTATAAAATCATCAATAGATGAAATATTTGTATTGTCTTGTCTCTATTATATAATTCATGCTATCATTTTTGGAACCTCATGTCCATCCCATAATTTTTTGCCTGAAATTATGCTGAGTGTGATTTTAATGGATGAGATTATAGTGAGATGAAATAGACATCACCTCCAAAAAATATCCCAATTTATGATTTTTCCAAGGAACCATAGAAACTATTCATGAATTATATTGAAACAATTTTGATTCCCTATACTTTCACTCCTATATAAAATTCTCATATAAACATAAATTACATATATTATTTAATGCTAGCTATAAAAGCATAGATATAAACATCCATAATTACAAAATGATTAAATCTCTTTCATATAAAGGATATTTTCATACTAATTGATTTATAGACATAGGACACAATATAAATTGATAAATCCCATTTTCTGTCTATTAAATATTCATTATTTCCACTATGTTCCAAACTCCCTAATTCTTGATAGGTCTTCAACATTTCTCATAAATTCATCAAAAAAATCTATCATTTTATGAATATTATATATAATCATTTTATTCATAACTCAGGGAAAATTAAACTTAATAAAGTGTCTATTTAAAATTATTAGTAAGGGAAGCATATAACTGAAGAAGTCATGACATTAACATTTCGTAAATATTATGGTAGGAATAGGTAAACGACAAGAATACATAATCAAAATGAAACTTGGAGCATATTATATTCATTATAATGAGTGAAAAAAAGGATTCCAAGAATATGTAAATGATAATAATGGAATACATAATTAGAGACATCAAAAACCTGTTTCCAATGACTTTTTTCAAGGCATTTAATTATCATTGAGCTTATTTTCAAGAAATATTGGTGAATTTGGTATGCATGCACCGAATATGCAAGTTTGTTTATTCATATGAGACCTATCGATGAATTAATTTTCTATGTTTTCCTAATCCCTACCTGTAAAACCCTATGGATATACAAATAAATTTAATATAGAATGTAATACACTTATCATTGAGTCTGTGAAATAACACTTTGTTATTATATTTATTTAAACAAGATTGTTATAACATATCCATGATACATAATTTTTACACTTCTATGATTTGAATTGTGAAAAATGGACTTACATATTTATGATCAGTATGAAATTTAGAGTGTGATAGGATCAACTTATATTTTGGGTGAATAGTACATGACTCTTTTTAATGGTAATGTTACCATTATTAATAATAATATAAACCATAAGAATAGTAACATCACCCATGAAAGTATAAATAAAAATTATGTACCATATAAATGATGGTATGATAAAATAGTATAAGTAAGTGAATATTTCAAAAAGTAATAATTAAGTGTTGGTATTTGTGTGAGTAATAAATATTTAATTAAAATTATATAATTAATAAATTTATCTAAAATAAAATTAATTTTCATAAATTTTATTCTTAAATCAATATTTTTTGGTCCTATGATTTTAGGATAATTTAATTGGACCTTTGTTAATTTTTCAGGGTGTGATAAAATCAGTTTTAATTTTAAAACCTGCATTTTGTATGTAAATAATGATTTTAATTAAAAATTAACTTTCTCATATATAGATAATTATTATCATAAAATGTATTTCAATTTTTAATTATACACATCAACAAATGTTTATGGTGAATTTTTAATATTTTTCCAAAATACTTTAATTTTTGTGTAAAGTAAGACAGAATAATTTATGATAAATGATAAATACAATAATCATAGAGTAATTGATGATATTTTTATTATTTAATCACCATTGAAAATAAATACCATGTACTCATTACTTTATTTAGTCAAAATATTCCATACTATTTCTTGTCTTGATAAAAATAATAAAATAACGAATAAAATAATATGAAATCACCCCTCTCCCCCCACTTTAAAACCCACGACTCACCACCCTGTCTCCTCACACCTATAAGACTTTAATATTGTCAAACTTCTTCTCAAATACACATACATAATCTCAATCCCACGTCTAGGACCTCTTGTTCTTTCCAAAATACCAAAAACCCTTTCCCTAAGGAGGTACTCAATGAGGAAAATTCAAGAGGTAAACCCTCTTCCATTTTCTTTTAATTTCATTTAGATTTATTTTCTTTTCATATCTTCTCCTCAACTGAAATGTCCAAATGATCATGATTACTATCGTATAATATATATATATATATATATTTATATCATGATAATGTAATATTCATCATCATTCTTCATACACTCTCAATTTTACTTTTAAAATTAAATAATCATCCAGGAGGTGCGGATTTAAAACCTTCATGGATGATGAACTTTCATTCATTAATTCCTCCTTCAAGGAGAGTCATGAAAAAAAATTAGGGTTGAACCAAATTATAATTTATTTATTATATCTTATTTTAGGTTCTATAAACATTATATATATATTATATTAAATAATAAAACAAAAGTAGTTCATTATGATCGAAAACCTGCTAAAATTAAGATAAATAATTATCCTTAATGATTCTTCATCATATATGAGAAGAAAATATTTAATAATAGAAATTAAACATTTTTTTATTCATTAATATCATATAAATTCAATTCTTCATAATTATACTCATTCCACATGATCTTCCATACTCATGTACAAGTCTATCAATCTTGAAAACCAAGGAAACGAATGCCCCTGAGTGATAAAATTGTATTTTATAACTCATCAAAAAGGCCATAGAAGAACATGATAAAATTATAAAAAAATATCATATAGGTGAGGTGATAAATTAATTAATTAATGGATTTAATTTTATTATCCCGGATGTTAAGGTCAAGTGCATAACACATTTGGGCATAAGGTACGGGTTCTCTACCGGAACCTCATATTTCTTTCAAGTTACTCTTTTTCTATATTGAACTCAATGAAATTATTAATTATTATTATTTAATCATCATAAATTATGTTTTAACTATTTATATATATGTATCAATCATAATCCTTTATTATATTCTGGGGAGTTGCATGTTTTTTAAGGATCTTTCTCAAATTCTTGCCTATAAACAAGCCTGATTCAAGAGAACTTCTTGAATTCTTACCAATTTTCAAGTGCACTATATTATATGTTTTAATCCACCATTATTTTTCAAAAATAACTCATTTTATTATGAAAAATATTATATTATTTCACTTTTAGTTTTATAAATATATTTTTCCAAATGAACACTTCTTTTCAAAGTAAAAGAATTTTTCTCTCGGGTAATACTCGATGATTTTATAAGAGTGTTTTCATATATTTCAACTCTCTTATTGATTATTATGTTTAATTGGGATTAATATTTTATGATATAATCTAAAATATTTTAATGGTTTATTATTATTAGTTTGAATGTGAACATGCTATCTTAATATCAGTCACCATATTACTCTGAATGGTTTGCCTTTATGTTTACTGATTGGGGAATGTTATTTACATATCATATGTTAGTTTCAATATGAATGTATATGTTGATTATGTTTATCCCCTTTCATATAAGGAATTATTTGCACTAAGTAACTAATTGGTGGGGCTTTCTATATCCCCTTGATGTGTCGGTAGGTCTTATGATACAAACTAGCTTGGGTTTTACCAATTATGAATGGTGTCTTTACTGAGGCATTGATGATATCATTTTGATATTTGGAAGTCTGAATTCCATCATTATAAAACTACTAATTGATAATCAATGTGATTAATTTACTAGTATAATATTCAAGGTTATGTTTTAATATGGAATTACTTATTCATATTTTATTCCTTCCATATTTTGTTCAAGATTTTTTTAATGGAATGTGATCATTATTTATTCATAATGACTTATTGTTTATAATTCCACAGTATTACTTACCCTTACTGAACATATATGATCACCTATTTCTTATTTTTATTTTCACCAGGATTCCATGATGAATTTTATGAATGACTTTAAAATATTACCAAGAATATAAAGAGTGTTTCCAAAGACGTTTGTATGATTTATTTCATTTCAAGTTGTAATGTTGACATTATATTTGAATTTACTTTTTCGAAAGCTATTATACTCTTCAGTCCATTGAGATGCATCTTCATTATTTATATCCAAATGTAATATAATAATTCACCGGCTTCTAGCTTTTGGGGTCATGGTTTTATAGTTCGTATCAATGGAAGTTTACTATAAAACTTGGAAATTGGATTTTGAAAACATTGAATAAGAAACATAACCATAAGATTCAATTTGAGGATAATCATAAAATAATATCGTAAAATTTTGGTAAAGTGGATATTATGTGGGTATTTATAAAAATAAATCCATGTTTGGATACTACAAGTAGACATAGTTCTGGAATAGATGTACCTAATAGTAAAAACTCAAACAAGGTGTTTTGGGCCTGACTCGGGGTAACTTAGTTCACAAGAATGGGCCTTATTACACACATGGATTGACACTCCTAGGGGATATTCTTAGGATAATACATATTTTCTATATAAACAATTATGAATTATTTAAATGTAAATATGTCCCCAAGGAAACCATACCTATGATAATGAGATTAGACATGCATAAAAATTCAATTTATGTTATGTTTTTTTCTAGTTTCATTTTATACATTATGATTCATAACGTAATTTAGTGTATTCCATTATTTAGAAATGGATACTATTGGAAGAAATGGAAATCTTATGAATGCACGTATCCTAGGTAGGTATTTACCACCTATTAAAGATAATGATGTTAGTATTCGATCTATGACTGGTACTGAGCAACTAATAACTATACTGAGATATTTCACTCAGGTTATGAAAAATAGCCTTATGCGTATAGAGAATCAAGATCCACAATGTGGAGAAGAAATGATAGAAAACATTAGGATACTACATCCTCCATCATTCAGTGGTACTAAAAACCAATTTATATCTTAGTAGTAGAAAAGTTGCCTAGAGAATATATTTCATTCTTTAGGAAGTAATGAAAGGTACAAGGTTATCATGGTAGTTTATCATCTCTCAGGAGATGCAGATCAGGGGCGATTGTTAATTCAAAAAAATGGAGGAGGATGAAATCTAAATTATGGAGTTGAATGATTTTAAGGAAACCTTCCATGAAATTTTTTTTCCTCGCTAACAGTGAGAGGATATGGAGAGGAAATTCATGAGCCTAAGACAAAAGTAGTTTAAAAATGTTTCCAAGTATGAATCCAAATATAAAATATTTTCAAGGTATATTGCGGACTAAATATGTAATACATGGAGAAAGGATGAATGATTCATAGATGGCTTAAAACCAATCCTATGAAGGGTATTGGTCTCCTAAATTTTCTCATCATATGAAGATATAGTCTCATGTGCTATCAAGATAGAAAATAATTCTCAAAGTCTTATAACATTAAAGGAATGCATGATTGGACGAGGGATTTTGAATAATCAGGAAAAAATAAGTAAAAGAGGAATAAGGGAATAATTGATGTTCCATTAGATGATAATTGTGGGAGGAAACACCCAGGTACATTCCTAAAGGGTATGGGTGTTTGTTACAAGTCTGGAGGGAAAAGCCACCAAGACCGAGAGTATAAGGTAAATTAAGAAGCTACCAATGTTCAATTCTCCAATTGAAATTTTCTAGGACATTGTTAAAAATATTTAACAAGGCGTCAAAGAAAAATTCACCAAATAAGGTCAAGGGAGTATGGTCATGCTTAGGTGGTCACAGCTGCTGAGGCTGAAGTTCCTAATGATTTTGTGGTAGGTACTTTAATAATTTCCTCAAACTTATCCAAATATTCATTTTATTATGGATCATAAAATTCTTTTATATCATCCCATTTTCTCAAGAAGTGTATATATTTCACTTTTTATTTAATAAAGGAGTTGAAATTTAACACTCATAAGGGAATTATCATTGCAATAAAGATGTGCCAACCTTTCCCCTTTATGACACATAAACATGCTTTAGTTTTCACCTTATCATCATACCCATGATTAATTTTGATATAATAATTAGTGTGGATTGGATTTCAAATTATGATGTGAATATCTATTGCAATATGAAGGAAGTTACAATTTTTTAGAACAATATAGAATCCCTTATCTTTTGAGCAAACACCTCGCCATATGATTCTTATTTAGATCCACCCCCATTAGCTTTACTGAATGAAATTCTTGGGGAGGATGAGTAAAAAATATTTATAGGTATGGAAAGAAATATTCAAATTGAGGATGTACCAATTATATATGAATATATAAATGTATTTCTAGATGATTTTCTTGGACATCCTCTAGAGTGGGATGTTGAGTTCTCTATTGAATTAATTCCTGGTTCAAGACCTATACCAATGAATCCATATTGAATGGACACAGTGGAATCAGTGGAGAAAAATAATCAACTAGGGGAATTGAGTTATAAATGATTTATTCACCCTAGTTATTCTCAATGGAAAACCCTGCTCTCTTTGTTAAGAAGAAAAATGGGTCCATGAGGCTGTGTATTGACTATAGGGAAATCAATGCTACTGCGATAATGAACAAGAATCATCTACCTCACATTTATGTTTTATTTGATCAAATTCATGGATCTCGGTACTCTTTAAATATTTATATTCAATATAGATATTATCAGCTTCATGTGAGGAAGGGAGATATTCCAAATATAGCATTTTGAACCATGTAAGGGAATTACAAGTTTACATTAATTCCTTTTTGAATAACTAATTCACCCCTATTTTCATGTATATAATGAATAATGTTTTCAAGGAATATTTTGATGATTTTTTGGTATTTATTAATGATGTCTTTAAATCATCCAAAATCTATGAATATAATGAGAATCACTTGCGTATCATTTGGAAAACTCTTATATGGAACGAGTAAGATGGGATATTTATAAATTATGAATTCTAGATTCGATAAGTTTCTTTTCTTGACCATACTATCTCTATGGATTGAATACTAGTTGATCCATTGAATAAAAATGAATTTTTGTAATGGACTACACTAATTAAAATAACCGAGGTACATAATTTTATTTGTTTAGAAGGTAATTATCAATGTTTTATTCAGAACATTGATCGATTAGATATCCTATTAACCATGACTACTTGTAAAAAGATTAATTTCAAAATGAAAAAATAATATGAATAATGTTTTGAAGAAATAAAGAGTATATTGGTGAATGATATAATCCTGACTTTACCATCAAGAAATTTTGGGTTTTTTAATAGTGATTCATCAAAGAAAGGACTTGGTTTTTCCCTTATGTAGAATGAGAGAATCATTTCTTTTGCAACAAGGTATTTAAAAACTCATGAATGAAACTATACAACTCATGACCTTGAGTTAGTAGCTATAATATTTTCTCTAACGATATGGATACATTATCTCTATGGTGAATGAAGTGAGGCATATATAGATCACAAGAGATTGAAATATATATTCTCATAGAAATAACTGAACATTAGGAAAAGGTGATGGCTCATGTTTTTAAGGATTATGATTTTTCAATACACTATCACTGAGGGAAGGCAGATAAGGTATATCATGCATTGAGTATGAAGGATCAAGATGTTCTAAATAAAATGAGAATTGACAAGGATCCTATTCATATGAATATAGTGATGATGGATATGGAAATTGTTAAAGAAGGTGAAACATCACTACTTTTTCAATTGGATTCCCAACTATCTTTATTATAAAGGATTAGAAGCTCATAGCCTAATGAAGAGAATATTCAAATGAAAATTCTCACTTCTAGAAAATAGGGCTATAGCCACGGACCTATATCTATGTTTTTATAATTCTGTGGATATATCTTAGTTTATAGAGACAATTCTATTAAAACTATGGCTAAATCATAGTTTATATCCATGATTAAAAAAATCAGTATCTATTTTTTCACCATCTATCAGGATCCTCCTCCCCACTATTCATGACACACAATGTCTCTCCTCCCCTGACCCCTCATGAACCACCTTATACATGTGACCTCTTCTCTCTCGGCGGCCCTATCTTCTCCGCGCGACTTCTCTTCTCAGCCGCCCTCCTCTACCCTCGTGGAGACCTCTACTCTCGGTGGCGACCTCTCCTCTCGGTGGTGAACTTTCTTCCCTAACAACCTTTTTGACCTCTCCTCTCCCCGATCCTCGTCCCCCGATGATTCTGGGATGGCCTTTGCGATGATTCCCCATCCTCATCCCCCTCGCGATGCTGCCTATCGCTGCCAATGAACAAGGAAACCTCGTCGCCTTCATGGTATCATCTCACCTCTCAAGAGTGTCCTAGTGGAATTCATTCTTGAGCATTAATAGTATCCTTATTCCACCAAAATCATTCCTTCTCATGATTCTAGGAATTTTCAAATCCCCCATTAATCCATTATTTTATGCAGCATTGTGTAGAAATTTGAGGCAGTGACAATTGAACATATATCCTCTATTTTTGGTTTATTTTGATTTGAAGCTTACTTCCATGTATGGGATTCTTATTCTCTATTATTTTTTGCATCTACACAACTTTCATATTTCAGTTTTCCTTTATGTGTATGGAAGGATTAACTAATACATGAAATGATATAGATTTAAATGAAATTTAAGGGGATGTAGTGTTTTTACATGTTTTATCAGTTTATTATAATTTCTAAGTGATGGTTATTTCTCTGAATGTGAAGGTTTTATTATGTTCATGTTGTGAATGTTGTGAAATTGTTATACCCAATGGTTCATTTAGATTTCTTATTATCATCTTTTTTAAACCAACACTCTTAAAAGGATAAGTACTTATATAAGACTAATAAATTCTTGTGTGTGAACAAGGAATTTTTGTGAAAATACTTTTGAAAGTGATGATGAATTAATGAGAAAACTCGCCCTTTAAGTGTATTATGGATTTATGTGGTATGGAAATTTTTGGTTGTGCACTACTAATATGATTATTTTTGGCCTTATGAATGTAATACTAATTCTCCTTTTTATGCTTTTATTTTAGTAATAGTTTTATGTGTTCCATAATTCGTTCATTAAATTATTGCATCTTGAATATTTAGATTCTTTTGTAGTGGACTACTACGTTCAAAGCCCCATATTGGTCCTTAAGTGTTTGTATGTTTTTTCTTTTTTTATTTTCACCCTTACCCCTCACAAAGATGTATCAAATCTAGACTGTTTTCCTTTTCTATAGAACCTATTTCTTTTGTCAGTAATTGATTTTGTGTATTTCTGCATCATGATCACATCATAAAATTCCTCTATTTGTCCACTATATTTTATTAGAACCAATTTTACATTGATAATTCCTTGGAATTTCAAATATATTTTGATAAACATAGTTTATGCTTGGTATTGGTCAGATTTTAGGGGTGTATACATAGCTTTGTATGTAAGAATTAGCCATCGAATCTTCTTGTAAACCTTTCAGAAAATAGGTTTGAAATTGAAAAATTTGATTGTGATGATGAATTTAACATTTGAAAAAATAAGATGAGATCCCTTCTAGTTCAGTAGGGCTTAATTGTTTCCATATGTAGGCCCATGAAACCTATTATTACTATAAATAAAAGTAGAAAAACTATCATATTATATAATGATGTTTCCATGTATGTTTTAGTTAAAGAATATAGTTCTATGTTTCTTTTTTTAGGATATAAAGTTCTTTCAGAAACATCTATTGAATCTACAGCTGCTATTATTTGTCTTAAACTAGAAAAACTATACATGGTAGACTCTTTAGTCAGAATTTATTATAAAAGAAACTAAATTTTCACTTTTAAGATAAAACCCAGTAGTTCCGTAAAGAAACAATTAGATTAATTTAACATAATAATGTAAGATCTATCAAACATTAATATTTTTAAGATGACATTGAAAAATAGTTTGAAACTCAAATTTTCCTTATTTTTTCCATTTTACTTTTCCTTAAATTACTCCATTGACTTTTCTTTAGATAACTTCATTTAATTTTTTGTAATCTTTTGATAAAAAATATAAAATGTTACCATGATCCTTCATTGGGTACTTCAATCTCCCACTTTGGATTTATTCTCAATAATAATTTCCCATTAATGTTTCCTTAAATTAAAATACTTATTCTCTACCTCATATTGATTAAAATTCAACGTCACTTTTTCTGGGATAAATTTCCTCACTTTTTCATTCCTTTTATTGATCTAAATTCAAATCCCTTTCTTTTAAATTTTGATATGAGGGAAATATTTCATCAAGTTTTTTCTTTGTATCCCATTATCTTCTATTGAATTGAATATGACTATTATGTTTATTAAGATAGGGATAACAACCCATTTCTTAATTAAAATGGTCCCAAATCAGCCAAATCTAAGTCTATGTGATCTATGCTCATTTGAGAAGACAAGTGTGATATACATAGACATTAATACTATTCAAAAAATTAACAACTTGTTTCCAACTTCTAAAATATCATCTCTTTGAGTTAAATTCATTATTTTTCCATTAATCTTTATTTCTTTCATCCATTTCAATACAAAGATAAAAATTTATAAAACATGAAATAACAGGTTTCTACCCTTTTGTGAAATCATTTTTTCAATAAAAAATCAATTTTATCTCATTTTATTAAATAATCAGTTTTCATGTAATAATGGGAAAGTATGGAAAAATTTCCTCATATATGAAAGAAACTTCAATTATATGGATTTTATATATTGGGAATTTCTTCACCATCATATATAGATTTAGTCTATGGGTAATTTAATGTTCACTTTACCATAACATTAGAATTTAGATTCTGAATCATTATCTTTATGGGATTTTTTATACTTTATGTCAACATCATTAGGTCTCCAAAATCCCAATCTTTAATGTTTATTCCTTTATAGGGGTAAACACATACTCAATTTCATCACCTTAAATTTCCTTCTTCATTGAACCACATCACAACTAATCAAGGAATATGGTCGATCTACTTTTCCTTATTATTTCGAGTAATAGGGTTGAGAGTATTATCTCAATAAAAAATCAGTGTTCATGTTAGCTTTATCTTTCTTCATGTGACCACCCTTGATTATCTAGTAATTAATCTTCTTATGCTTAATAGACTTTTTTTTCTATGTTTTATTTTTTGTATGTGGGGTTTTCTTATTCATGTACTCTAGAAATGAGCATTCATCCTTATTTCCTTTTTCATCCAACCTCATTTATTCCTCATATTTGTTTCTATATAAATCCCTGAAAACTTTCAGAATATGTTTATTTTTATTCTAAACTTTTTATTTCTCCTTCACAGTAACCATCAAATATTATTAAAAAATTATCTTTTTATTTATCAGTTCGTCATAACTAGGTAATCATGTCATTCATTTTTTAGAGTAAACATCCTTACATCATCCAAAATGATTATTTTCCACCGTAATGTTACCCATTAGTGGTAACATCCAATTAACATCAACTTATTTGTTGGATATGTCTTACACCATTCCAATTTTCTTGTGTTATTCTTGTATTGATTAAATTTGTTTCTTTATAGAAATTTAATTAATATTAATATTCAAGGATTTCTTATATCTTTTCAAAATGTGTCATTTCCTTCCATAGTAGAATCATTCATGTTTTTTTGTGGAATTTTCTTTTAGATTCATTAATGGTGTAACCTTATTTGTAACTTAATTTTCTTTACAACCCATAGTAGAGTTACCAAATATTTTCCTTTTATTTTTCTTCCACTATTATGGACTCCTTCCATTATTTATACATAATTTTTTCTTGGTAGTTGTCACCCAGTACTCGCAATCATCATGACCCCATCATCCAAAAATTTTAATTAATTTTCCATGATATGAAAATTAATTTTCAAAATATTTTCTCATTTCCATGTACTAATATTGAATTTATCTGAATTTTTCTTAAATCCTATTCTTCACCCCCTTGAAATGTTCCATATCCTTTTTTAATATTTTTTTATTTTATTCTAATAGACAATGTCATGGGGTCTTAACATTCCCCAACACTATTAGTTTCCATGAAATCTAATCTTCTTCCATTGAGTATAATTTTACTGGGGGAGAGATATTTGAGAAATTTCTCCATATTGTCACCTTATACAAGAATTCTTACATTACTTATTTCTTCAAACTTCACTAATGTGGTGTATTTAACAATATATTTATTCACCCATCTTCATGGAGAATTACGACCATCACATCTCAATGTACTAGAATTTGTGTATACATATTTATTGGAATGTGGGGTTAATAGATTCTTAAAATTTTAAGAAGATTATTCTTTTAATTTACTCATGCTTATCCCACAACTATAATGAATCATCTGTGATGTACAAATTTTATAAGGAAATTAGTTAGAGGTTCCTCTCTCAACAAGAAGTGAGTATTCAACATTAGTGGTTTCAAATTTCATGAATTTAAATTATAACTCAAGAAATTTTAAATTTTATGTTTTTTCTAGTCTTTAATAATGTAAAAATTATATTCGTAGTTTTCCTAAATTTTATGAATATTTTCTTCCTGCACCTTAAATTAATTCTATATTAATTTTTCACATAATTTTATTCTTATAGATTATATTTTACATTGAGAGTTATTGGATTTAAGGGGGGAGGGTGAAGGGGGTCTGGTGAAGGTGGTTCTGCAAGGGCAGGGGGGTCTGTAGGGGCAGGGGGTCTATAGGGGTAGGGGGTCTACAGGGGCAGGGGCAGGGGCAGGAAGATGGGTCAGGGGTAGGGGAGGGAGTAAGATGCATATGGGGAGCAAGGGGGAGGGTGCAGGGGGTTTGTAGGGGCAGGGGGAGGGTGCAGAGGGGGTTTGCAGGGGAAGGGTATGGAAAGGGTAGGGGGCAGGGTGTATGGGGGGTCTACATGGGAAAGGGGGAGGGTGGTGGTCTGCATGGGGTGTGTAGGGAAAGGGGTGCAAGGGGGAGGGGCAGGGGGTGTAAGGGGGCAGTGGGGGGAGGGAAAACTGGTAGGGGGAGGGTGCCGAGGGGAGGGGCAGTGGGGAGTGAAAACTAGCAGGGGGAGGGTGCAGGGGGAGGGGGAAGTGTGTAGGGGGGTCTATAGGGCTATGGGAAGTTGTAGGTGGGGTGAAAGGGTGGGTTTGCAGGGTAGGGGGAGGGTTAAGGTGGGTTGTAACGGGGTAGTGGGCTAGGTGAGGTGTGCAAGGTGGGTGGGGAATAGGTTAATGATTAATCCATTCATGAATAACCTCTATATATTCACCCAATAACAAATAGTGTCCACCCTATATAGACTAAATTTTCATTTATTTTTTTGGATTATAATAATTTCCTCCTTTAATGAAATCCATATCTGAATAATTGCATCATTAAATAAGTATGACTTAATATTTCAACTATCTCCAAACTTGATTACTCTCTCATTATTATTTTGTTTTATTTACCCATAAGCCTCTTACTATTTCCCAATATTCTAAACATCCTTATTATTTCTCTTTAGTTTTAGGTTCAAGAATCTTCATACACAAGAATATTTCAATGCTTTCATTAATTATATGTGTTACCATTTGTATGCATTATGTTTATCAGAGTATTTTATTGGTAAAACTAATGAAATTATATGAATCACCATATAAATATTGAATTTTTTTCATTAATTAAATGTGTTCCCATTTTTATGCATTGTGTTTATCAGGATTCTTTGATCCTTCCACTGATTTAGGTGCATAGACCAAGTAATATTCCAATGATCATGATGGTGTTGGTGGTGGTGGTGGTGGTTTGAGAGGAGGTGATAATGATGTTAGTGATTCTATAAGAGGTGATAAGGGTCATGATGGTTCTGGTGATACTGGTATTGAGGTACATTTCAAATGTAAATTTTATTCTTGGTTAATACATTTAATTTTATCAAATAGTTATTATTATTATGATGATATTGATATTGAAATTTTTTACTATTTATATTGTAGAGAGTTTTATTTCTTATGATATATATTTTATTATATTTGAGTTCAGTTTTATTTTAATGGTGGTATTTTTTGTTCATAGCTAGAGGATGTGAGTACTGTTATAAGGTGAAGATATTATGGGAACATTTGGTGATTACGTATAACTGGGTAGGAATCAATTTACGTGGTTGTTAACTGTACAAGACCAATTTTCATGAGGGTTTATGGACCATGGGACCCATATATACCGAATTTTAGACTAATCATGAAAACCCTATACACTTGACCATAATTATTGTATCCCACATTTTATTCCTTTGTATTAAATAATTGAAAGACATCTCAACGTACATGCCCAACATGTATCCTTACAGTTTCCATGCACATAGTCCCTAAAGGGACCAAATAAAACTAAATCATTTGTTCTCATATGTTGTATTGTTTATTTATTTTGAATCAATTTATACTAATCATTCTTGAAGGAATTTCATTGTTATATTAAATGGTGTGTACCTTGGGGACACATACTGTATTATTCGGACCACATAACTCAGCACGTATAGGTGTGCAAACCCTGGATTCGCACCTGAACACACATGTTGTGTGTTCTATGGTATATTCCATGTATGATATTGATAACATGACATAGGTATCAGAAGAGGACACACCTATTAACCCTAATGATTCACAAACCGTGTGTAAAGGAGAAACATGATATTTATGTTAGGTTAGATTGGCTCGATGTATTCTGGTGGTAGACACCTAAGTAACTCATTAGTCCCATATATCTCATACCCTATTAGGATAGAATATATAGTTAACTCCACATGGATATATGAAAACGTTACATGCCCTGCCTTTCACTAGGACTCACAAACCATGTTATGAAAATTACATTCAGTATACTATGTGCCTTCCTATGTTTTTCAATTCTTCTCACCTATGTGTCAGCTTCTGAAAATTAAATATTATATTCATAGTAATTTTTTATATATAGAAATATGGTATGATCATCTTATACATAAGATAAAGTTTATGATGAATCTTAAAGTGTTTGATATTTTTTTCCCTACAAAGGAGACTACTAGGTTTGGACAGTTTCATCAAAGCTGGAACATGTTTAAGTACTCTATAAGAGATATGCAAGTGACATGGAATGGTTCATCATAATTCCATGTAGGGTTATATACTACCTTAGCAACATATTTATTACAGGATTTACTTACTCTATATTCTATCTAGGAGTTCAACACTACCCCACATACTCAAAGTGGGTGTCCTATACGTTAGGGGCTAGTTTTTGGAACCAGTTGTTGGGGAAGGGGGAAGGGGACAGGGGGGAGGTAGGAGGTTTGCAGGGAAGGTGGTGGTCTTTAGGGAAGGGGGTGGGGGGAAGGGGGATGGGGGTGGGTGGAGGGGTTAGGGGTCAGGGGCTTGGGGTTGGTCTGCATCCTATGGGGGCAGGGGGGAGTTCTGCTGAGCAGGGGGAGGGGTGGGTGGAGGGGTAGGGGCAAGGGGAGGTCTGCATGGTAGGGTGAAAGGGTAAGGGGGTGGTCTTCCAGGGGTTTTTCAAGGAAGGGGGAGGGGGAGGTCTGTAGGATAGGGCAGGGGGGAGGTCTATAGGGCAGGGGAGGGGGGAGGTCTACAGGGCTGGGGGAGGAGGTCTTCAGGCCTGGGGGAAGACCTCATGAATTGTTTTTAGGAATTTTAATTAATTATATGTGTTCTCATTTGTATGAATTATGTTGAGTATTTTATTGGTTACATAATTATTTTATATGAATCAATATATAAACACTAAATTTTTTCATTAATTAAATGTGTTTTCATTTGTATGAATTATGTTTATTAGAATTCTTCACTCCTTCCACTGATTTAGGTTCATAAGCCAATGAATATTTCAATTATCAGGATGGTGGTGGTGGTGGCGGTGGACTGAGAGGAGGTGATAATGATGTTGGTGTTTCTATAGTAGATGATGAGGGTCATGATGGTTCTAATGATACTGATATGGAGGTACATTTCAAGTGTAAATTTTATTCTTGGATTATACATTTTATTTTATCAAATAGTTCTTTTTATTATGATGATATTGATATTGAAATATTATATTATTTATATTGGAGATAGTTTTAATTATTATGATATATATTGTATTATGTTTGAGTTCAGTTTTATTTGTAATGTTGTGTTTTTTCTATAGATAAAAGATGTGAGGATAGCTAAAAGGTGCAGCTATTACGGAAGCATGTGATTATAAAGTATAGTTGGGTAGGAATCAATTAACATGTTTAATAACTGTGTCTGTAGGGTCTATTTTCCATGCTTTTGAATGTGTTATTAGGGAAAACTATTCATGGTTTAACCATAGGTTTAGTTGAAAATTACCATTATTAAGATCATGGAATTATCCTATAATTTCCATGGGATTAACTATGGTATTATACTATAATTTCCAAGGTTAACCCATTTTCATACATGTACTACATGCATAGTTCAAACCATTTCTATACATGTAATAATTCCATGGAATAAAATGCCAAAGTTGAAAACCCCTACTGCAAACTATTTGGTGCAGATCTGGTCATGGGGGGCTAGAAAGGGGTGGGGGGGGGGGCTGGCAGGTGGTGCATGGGGAAGGGAGGGGGAAAAGAAGAGTGGGGGGAGCTTTCCATGGGGGAAGGGGTGATGCAGGGGGTGTCTAGGGTCTGTCCTGTGGGGGGGAGTCTATCCATGGTCTGGAGGGGACTGGTAGGGAGTTCATGGGGAAGGGAGGCGGAGGATACATGAAGGAGTGGGGGTAGGGAGGAGTGGGGGGGCTTTACATGGGGAAAGGGGTGCTTCAGAGGGTGGTGTGTCTAGGTTCTGGGGGTGTCCAGGGTCTATCCTGGAGGGAGGGGAGCTTGTCTAAGGTCTGGGGGTTGTTCAGGGTCTGGGGGAGACAAGCAGGGGGTTAATGGAGAAGGGGGGTAGGGGGATTTTCATGGGGGAGGGGTATTGTAGGGTGTGGGGTGTCTTGGGTCTGAGGGGTGTCCAGGGTCTGTCTTGGGGGGGGAGTCTGTCCAGGGTCTTGGGGGGACATTCAGGGGGTGCATGGGGAAGGGAGGGGGCAGGGAGTGGTGTTGTCTAGGGTCTGTCCTGGGGGGGTGGAGAGTCTGTCCAAGATCTTTGGGGGACTGGTAGGGGTTCATTGGGAAGGGAGGGGGCATGGAGGAGTGGGGGGATGTCCATGGTATGTCCTGGGGGGAGGGGAGTCTGTTTAGGATCTGGGGGGACTGACAAGGGGGTTCATGGGGTAGGGAGAAGTGGGGGGGGGGGGGTCCGTCCAAGGTCTGGGGGGTGGGGGCTAGTAGGGGGCATGGAGGAGTGGGAGGGTTTCATGGGGGGAGGGGTGCTGCATGGTGTGGGGGTGGTCCAAGTTCTGGGGGTGTCCAACATCTTTCCTAGGGGATGAGTTTTTTCAAGGTCTTGTGGGGGGACTAGCAGGGGTGTATGGGGAAGGGAGGGGGCAAGGAGGAGGGGGGTGTTATCCAGCATATTTCATGGAGGGGAGGGGAGTCTATACAAGGTCTGGGGAGAACAGGCAGGAGGTTCATGGGGCAGGGAGGAGTGGGGGGCTATCCAAGGTGGGGGTATCCAGGGTCTGTCCTGGGGTGTGGGGTCTATCTAGGGTCTGTCTTGGGCGGGGGGAGGGTCTTTCCAAATTCTGTCTAGGGGTGTCTAGGGTCTGTCATGGGGGGTTTTTCCAAGGTCTGTCTGGGGGGGGTCTAGGGTCTGGGGGTTTGTCCAGTGTCTGGGAGGTGTCTGGTGTCTGTGGGGGCTGTCTAGGGGGATTGGAGGGGGGCTTTTCATGGTGGAAGGTGTGTTGAAGGGGGGGTATCCATGGGGGAGTGGGGGGGTTTCAGGGGAAGGGGTGCTGCCGGGGGGATTTGAAGGGGGTGGGTGTTGGTTTTTTTTATGAAATGGAAAAACATATATCCATGGTTTTAAATTGTGGCACTAGACTAATAGCCATGATTAAAACTGTGGATATAGCCCTACAGCCACAGTTTTAAATTGTGGCTCTATCCCTATGTGCCTTAAGGTGATGCCACAATTTCAAACCATGGATTTAGGTGTTTAGCCATAGTTTGAATTGTGGCTATAGGGCTATAGCCATGATTCAAACTGAGAATATAGGGCTATTGCTACAGTTTTAAACCGTGGCTATTGGTCTTTCCCTATAGCCACGATAATACCATCCATGGTTCATAAAATCATGGTTATAACCTATTGCCATGGTTTTTGGATCTATATCATTGGTTCCAAACCATGTCTCTAGCCTAAATTTCCAGTAGTGTAATGCTGTGAATAATGGGATGTTGGAAGACTTCATGTATGAAGATGGAATTATGAAATTTGGAAGGACATTATGCCATCCCTCTATTACCGAGCTAAAGAGGGGGTTATAGGATGATGAACATAGGTTGAATTTCTCTATGCACCCTGGTAGCACTAATACGTAAAGATATCTAAAGGAACATTTCTGGTGGGGTAATATAAAGTAGAAAATTTCTAATTATGTATCAATATGTATAGTATGTCAATAGGTGAATCCTGAAATACAACTTCCTAGAGGAGTCTTGAAATGTATTCTTATTCCTAAATGTAAATTATATTTCATCAATGTATATTTTATCACTGAATTATGAAAAAACTCTAAGAAAGAATGACACAATATTGGGAAATTATAGATCAACTTACCAAATCTTCACATTTACTTTCTATAAGGGAATATTTCGCAAGGGAGTTCCATGAATGACTCTATATCAATGAAGTAGTAATACTTCATAGAGAACCTCTCTCAGTTATGTCAGATCATGTTCCATGATTTACTTTGAAATTCTGGAAATGTCTTATGAAATTATTGGATAGTACGCTTCATTGGACTAATTCATATCACCGTCAAATTGAAGGGTAATTAAAAAGGATAGTATATACCTTAGAAGACATGTTGATATCATGCTAACATGATTTTCATGGTATGTGGAATTATTATTTAACTTTGGTAGAGTTTTCCTAAAATAATAGTTTTCATTTTATAATTAAAATAGAACTAAATGAAGCATTGTATGGAAATAGATGTCATACACCAATATGTTGGGATGAAATTGGGGAGTGTATTCTTGTAGTCCTGGTGCTTTTAGAGGAAAAAAACAAAAAAAGACTATTCAACCTCATATCAAAGAAACATAATGAATCCAAAATGGATATCCTGATAATTGAGGGAAGGATTTTTATTTTAAATTGGGATATCACATTTTCATGAAATTATATCCATGTAAGGATGTTGTAAGATTTATAAAGAAGGAGAAAATAGACCCCAGGTACATTGGTCCTTTTGAAATTCTAGAGATATTTAGAGCTAATACATATCATTTGGAAATACCTCCTAACCTTTTAAAGTACACAATGTGTTCCACATCTCATTGTTAAGAAATTACATTCTAGACCCAATTCATGTCCTCACATCTGAAATAATAGATCTTGAACATGATTTATCTCACTAT
The DNA here is from genome assembly GCA_963277665.1 of Viscum album. NCBI lineage: Eukaryota > Viridiplantae > Streptophyta > Magnoliopsida > Santalales > Viscaceae > Viscum > Viscum album. The sequence continues at coordinate 1,585,159,422 of OY728121.1, read as the reverse complement.
GAAGAGAATATCTATATTTTGGACACTAAATAACAGGTCTTCAGGAATTGGATAACTCTTCTAATAATGGTAATTTGGAAAAATTATAAAATTTAAGAGGTGATTTTAGTGTTTGAAGTGATTATGATGAATAACTACCCAAATTGTTTCATGAGGTAACATTCTAGAAATTTGAGGATGGAATTTTTGAAGGAGGGAAGAATGTAACACCCCAATTATTTACAAATAAATTTTATATAGATTTTAATGCACATAATATTGAATCTCTACAAAACCACACATTTTTATTATAATTATTTAAATAATATTATTCTAACTTACCCTTGAAACATAATTTTTCCACTTATGTGGTTTTAATTTCAAAAAATTGTCTTACACTGTTACGATCAGTATGAAAAGTTGAGTCTGATAGGATAAAATTATTTTTTTTGTGAATAGTAAATAGACCCATTTGAAATAAAATATTACCATTATGAATATTAATATGACCCTTATGAATAGTAACATCACCCAAGAAAGTATAAATAAAATTTAGGTACCTTATAAATGAAATAATTGTATAACATTATAAGTAAGTGAATATTTTAAAAAATAATAATTAAGTGTTGGTCTTTTTGTGAGTAATAAATATTTAATTAAAATTGTACAACAAATAAATTTATTTAAAAGAAAATTAATTTTCATAAATTGTATTCATAAATCAATATTTTCTTGTCCTATGAAAATAGGATGATTTAATTCGACCTTATATAATTTTTTAGGATGTTATAAATTCAATTTTAATTTTAAAAACTGTATTTTTCAAGTAAATGATTATTTTAAATAAAAATTAATTTTCACATAGTTAGGAAATTGTTTCTATAAAATGGAGTTCAGTTTTTAATTCAATTTGTAAAAAATGTCTTGGATGAAAATATTTGTGGTTTTTCTAAAATAATTGAATTTTTGGTGAAAATTAAAATATGATAATTTACAAGAAATGCTAAATACATGAATTATAGAGTAATGGATGATTTTTGGCAGATTAAATTAAGAATTAGTTTGAAATAACATGAAAACATTATTTTATTTAGTCATAATAATTGATATTATTATTTTTCTTAAGCATAATAATCAAATCATGAACAAAATAACGAGTAATCACCCCTCTCCAGCACTATTTAAACAACCCCTCACCCCTATTATCCTCACAAATCTAAGACTTGTAGCTTGCCTAAATTATTCCCAATTTTTTCCCTAGTATCTCGACCATGTGTAGGATCTCTTTTTATTTCTAAAATACCAAAACCCCTTTCCCTAAGGAGGTTATCAATAAGGATAATTCAAGAGGTAATCCCTCTTCTTTTTTCTTTTAATTTCATTTCAATTTATTTTAATTTCCTATCCTCTCATCATCACAACATTCCAAATCTAATTATAAATCCAATATCATATATATATATATATACTATAATGATATCAGGTTAATGGAAGATCCATTATCAATCTCTTTACTCTCTCTCTCTTACTTTAAAAACAAAATCATCATCCGAGATGTACTGATTTACAGCCTTCATGGATGACGAACTTTTGTTATATAATTTATCCTTCTAGGTGGGTCATGAAACCATTTTTATTATTGAACCAGATTAAAAATTATGTATTATATCTTATGTATTGTTTTTTTAACCAATTTATATATATGATATTAAATAATAAAACAAAACAAGATCATTATGATCGAAAAATCGCTAAAATTAAGGTAAATGGTTATAATTAATGATTCTTCCTATGTAAAATAATAACACCCAATACCAATTAATTTTTTCAATTAATATCATATAAAATAAATTTTCAAAAATTATAACCATTCCACATGAACTTCCATATTCACATAGAATTGTAGTGATCATGAAAACCCAGGAAACGAATGCTCATGAGTGATAAAATTGTATCTTATAACTCATTAAAAAGGCCATAAATTAACATAATAAAATTATAATAAAATGAAATACATTTAGACATGGTGTTTAATTAATTAATTAATGTATTTAATTTGATTATCTAGGGATTTAAGGTCATGTGGGAAACACATTCCAACATAAGGTAACAGTTTTCTACCCGAACGTCCAATTTCTTTTGGGTTACTCATTTTCTCTTCTTAAACAAATGAAATTATTAATTATTATTATGTCCTCATAATAAATTACTTATGGATGAATTATATATATATATCAGAATTAATCATTATTATATGGGTATCTAAATGATTTAAAATGATATTTCTCAAATTCTTCCTAATAAACAAGCCCAATTCAAGAGAACTTCTTTAATTGTTACCTATTTTAAAGTGGACTCAATAATCTATTTTAAGACACCATTATTTTTATAAAATAACTCCTTTTATTTAAAAAAAACTTTATTAGTTCACTTCTAGTTTTGAACAATTATTTTTCCAAAAGTAATCTTCTCTGCAATGAAAAAGAGTATTTCTCTCAAGTATTACTTGACGATTTAATAAGATTATTTCAATCTAATTAAATACCCTTGTTGATTCGTATGTTTAATCAGGATTAATATTTCATGATATCATCTAAAATATTATATATAATTTATTATGATTAGTTTTATTGTGGATGTTCTATATTTATACCATTAACTATATTACTCCAAATGGTTATTGTTTATGTTTAATGATTGGGGAATGTTATTTACATTTCATATGTTAGTTTCAATATGAATTTATATATTGATTATGTTTATAACATTTTATATGAAGAATTATTTGGACTTAGTATGTGATTGTTGGGGGATTATATATCCCATTAATTCAACTATAGGTCTCAATATACAAACTACCTTGTGTTGTTACCCATTATGTATGGTGTCTTGGTCGAGGCATTGAAAATATGATTATGATATATGAAATTATGCATTCCCTCACAATGAAACTAGTAATTGATATTCCATGATATCATTTGGCTGTTATAATATCAATGGATATGTTTTTTATGGCATTATTTATTCGTCTTTTATTCCTCCCATATTATGTTCAATATTTGGTTTTAATGGCACATGTTCTTTAGTTATTAGTCATCCCTTATTTTTTATGGTTCCATTATATTAATTATCCTTATTGGGCATCTAATATCACCCCTTTATTTTTTTTTATTTTCCCTAGGATTCCATGATGAATTTTATGAATGACATGAAATGATAATCTAGAATAATAATAGTGTTTCCATTGGAGTTTCTATGATTTATTTCATTTCATGTTATAAGTTGAACATATGTATGTATCAAGTTTTTACAAATATAATAAACTATTTGGTCCTTCGGGATGCATCTTCCAGGTTTATATGCCAACATAATAGAATAATGCACTTTCTACATGCTTCTGAGTTGGGGTGTTATACTACCATTCACATAATAATGTCCAATGCATTCACTATAAGAGTAATCAAGAACGATCATACTATTCCCTGAGGGAAATCTTACAAAATAAAACCAGGTTATCCAAATAATTATAAATATTGAATATTAATGCCTAATCAATATAAATTATAATCCAATAACCACCTATAATTACAATAGTTTATCCCATTTCAATAAATGTATAACATGATCATAATCTTTGTTGATAAATAAGTTGGATGGTCAAACAATACATAGTAAACATGAAAATAATTTCCTATAATAGAATAACAACATACAATATGCCAATAAATTTCCCCTTATCAATATAATATAATAAATTGTAGGTGAACATGATTTAATATAAGATATTTAAATGGTATTTTCCCACTATATAGTAAAATTAGTATACAATAAATTCAATAATGGAATAACATGATCATTATCTATTTACAGAAATAAAGTGGTTGATTTCAAAATAACATATCCTATGAAGTGAGATATATTTTCCAAAGGGTTTATATGGTAGGAATGAATATCTAAAAAAATAATATATATTATCCAATATTAAAATGAAATGGTATAATTTCGTCAAATTATATAAAATAATCTCAAATAATTATCATAAATCATTGATTCAAAATTGAGTTACCAGAAATCCTCATTTCTTGGGAATCATGTTAATTTATAGCCTTTTGAATAAGGAAGCATGAATTATCTATTAAATCAAATTGAATTCAATGAAATTAATTATAAATAATTCTTGTGATATTAAATTAATAAAACAACATACAAATGGAACAGGGGTCATAACACATAACATGTCTCATAGAATCAAAATTGAGAGCAAGAAAACCCTTACTACTTTAATAACACTTTAATCAAAACCCCATGATAATGTTAGATAGTAATTAAACATCGAAAACCATGATTAAAATATAATTACTAATATTATATTTCATGTATGAATTATGTACACCATATAAATGAACATAGGTTCATAATACCAAACATGTCTCACAATGAAGAATTTGAGACGAAAACCCCTATGACTTGGGTAAAAATTAAATTAAACACATTAAAAAATGGATAAAGAGAAATAAAACCACAAATAAAATGATTAACTGATAATTTAATAAATTATATATTAAATAGAAAGTATATACACAACCTAAATATGAATTAGTTAATAAATACAAACTATGTCTCAATGAAGGGAAATTTAAATGAAATCTCTTATCTCTTATCCATAATTCCATTAATTCATTTTATCCTATAACATAAAAAATATATTTATGTTAATCACTTATATAATAACCTAAATTATATACATTTTAATTTTTAATCTTTTCAAATTGTCATTATATATATGCATTGTAACGATTTTCTGTATAGGGTGTTTATATGATTGATCGTTCAAACTAGTTTCATAATAGCGGTGTCTATGTTTATTTTTATATAAAAGTTAAAAAATAATAAATAATTAAATTTACTATTTGGGAAGATTTATAAATATTTTTGATGATTCAATTTCATTTCATGAGAGTTTTAGTCATTATCCTTGAAGATGATGTCTATAATAAATGTGTTTCAGTGAATCTTGATGATCATAGTATATTTTCTTAATTAATTAATTAATTAATTAATTAATTAATTAATTATTGATATAGCATATCCAAAACCCAAAAATAATTTTTTTAACCTTATATAATAAAATACAACTAATTACGTTTTCATCGTGGTTTATGATAAAAATTCAGAGTATAATTTAATTAGGTGGTTAAACCAAACCAACCATGAACATACCCTCGTTTAATGAATGATTATTAGGTGATTTTGTTTCAATATTATTATACTATAAGAAAAATGATATTATTTCGTGTTTATTGTTCTGATATGTTATAATTTTGTTTTACTATAATAATAATTATTGGATATGGAATCATTACACAATTTAAATAAAATATTACCATATTAGTACGCTTATTCTAAATGATTAAAGTAATGATGATCATTCATTGATCATATAATTAATAGGTTTTTAATTTACTCATAAGATAATATTAAATGAAAATATAAATATAATATTTATCTTGTAAGATCATCCTTGGATCCAAACTTTTATGATGGTGATAGAAGATAAGACTTATTATGTCATGATGTTGTAGTCCACATAATGAAAAATTTAGATTTTTTTTATTAATGGATACGTTATATGAATAAAAAATTATAATAAACTTAATAAGGTAACATTAAAAAATATAAATTATATTCATATAATTATATAAGTGTCGTTTATATAAATTTGACTAAAGATAATGAAGAATAAAATCTTATTAGTTGATAATACTCATGTCTATACATATATTTTTTCTAAAAGACTCCTTGAAAATGAAGGTCTTATAGTTAATAATGGTGAAAACAATTAATGTGGTATATGTTTATTTGAAGAGAATATTTAATAGTTTCAAGGATAAATTCTAATGTTAGTTTCTTTTTTGAAAGGGTGTCATTGGCGCCGTTTTATAACAGTGGAAATGTGATATTTTGTAAACAACCTATCTATTTCAACAATTACATGACACTATTCCAGGATTAATGGCTCCAGTGATTTGTAATAATGGATTTTAGGGTGGATTTAGGTTTATAAATACTCATAAAATTAATTCCATACATTTTTTAATCATGTTTTAGGTTTTTTGCCATTATGTATTTAGATTTTACTCTCGTTCTATTAAACTAGGTAACTAGATTTTAACTATGTGATTTAATGTATTATTAAACATATAACATAAAACATATAATTTTTTTGGGTGTTATAGAACATAATTTTCCCCTATTTAATCCAATTGAATTTCTAAATATTAAAAAATTATATTTTAATTAAAAAATATAATGTGTACAAAACCTACTTTACTAGAAAAAAAGAAATCTTGATCATTTTGGAATCTTAAATTTTTTTATTATTTTTTAAAAAGTAAAGTAGTGTTAACATATTTAATTATTTGATTATACATCATATTTGATAAATTATTTAAAGGATTTAAATTTAATTTATTAGATAAAATTCATTAATATTAATCAAATAATAATTTTAAAATTATTGTTTCACCGTTATGATGTTGTTAATCATTAATCCTATAAATATAAATTGTATAAAAATGATGTTTCCAATATTAAATATTATGCACATTATAATCTAGAATATAGTAATAATTTTATCAATTTAACTTTCTATGTGTATAGCAATTAATCTTCATATTAGAGCATGTAACTTATACAATTATGATTTTTTTAAAATGTAATTGTATGAATAAAGACAATATATAGGAAAATTTTATAAGTGTTATAAATTGTAATGATATTAATAATATTATTATTATTTAAAGAATATTTATATGAAATTAAAATAAATGAAAAACCTAATTTTTTTCAATTTTAAATTTAATTAACGAAATAAATCTTAAATTGTTTTACATAAATCATTTCATTATTTTATATAATTATATAAACAGATTTTATAAATTGATATAGTATAGTTAATTGATTAATTTTTTGTAATCAAATTTAAATTAGAAAATTTGTAAATTTACCTTTTTAAAAGAAAATAAATAATATAAAGAAAAAAACTTTTATTAAAGATTAATTTTTAATCATTAACTCATATTACTTTTTTACCTTATATTGGTAATAAATATTAATTTTATACAATATTCGTTTTTATTATAAATTTCTATAAAATTTATTCCTAATAGGTTGTGGTTTTTATGGTGGATTTATCATGTAACATAATTTATAGAAAATATTTTGTATTTTAAAGGATCCAAAATATCAGGTCGTTACCTTCTCCCCCCTCAAATAAATTTTTTCCCACTAAATTTTATAATCACTTACGAATAAAACTATTTAAGGTATTTCAAATTTAGAAATAAAAAATATATATTTTTTAAATGAGGTATATAACTTAATATACTGGGTATAAATATCATGTTAATCATACTATTATTTTAATATTTCCTCCTTTTCCACATGTAAAACATCTTCCAATTCAATGAAGATATTTCCCTTGGTGCTTCTTCCCACATTTTTTGAGATGAGGGATATTGAATCGCCTTTCTATCATTATCTTTTTTAGCAGAATTTTTAGGATATTCCTTCCTTTTATTTTTTTGTCTGTTTTGGGTTTCAAATATATTCACATGGTTAATAAAAATTATTTATAGCTATTTTGGTATAATCATAATATTTCACATTTAATAAAAAAATAATTTTGACTATAGTTCTTATAAATAAACTTCTATCAGACATGGTTCATCCTATATATCAATTAGTTTAACATGTATCATTATTTTTATAGCATATTTTAAATTGATTTGGGTTCTGTAAAACTTATTATCATAATCCTTAAAAGATTGATCCTAATTTACCAAGACATTTCATAGAATATTCTTAACTTAATAATCATTATAATATATACTCTAAAAATCTAACTTATCCTTACTCAAACAACATTGAATATTCCTATAATCATATACAGAAGTGTGTATATAGCATAATAATATAATTTCAAAAAAATACCTTTTCAAAAACCACTTGAATCATAATGAAATTAAATCATAATGAGATTATATATTCCTCCAAAAATTAAGTCCACTGTTATCCCTCAAATGGTATTATGAACAGGTTCACAAACTAGTCACTATATATCATAAGCCCAAAGATGGTATGAAATTATCTAAAAATTTCATTAACCAATTATCAACCCCATAGATACCAATTACTATTTGACTTATTTCTTTATAATCAAACAACCATTTATTACGTCGGCATTGATTGTATACTAAATATAAGAGTTATCCAACTCTAAATCAGGTGTTCTATAATATTTATCCTCAAAAATATAACTTCTACATATAATTACATTTAATGTTTATTGATGCGATTTAATATATGTTTCCATATCATAAAAAAGATCTACTAAAGAAAAATACTTAGATCTTTCATGTCGTCATCAAACTTTTATGAATATATTAAAATATCATTGATATATATACATTACTAATGATAATATATAATAGTATCAGTATTTAATTTATATTATTGTATCAACCTAACTACCTTATGTAATACTAATAAACTATTATTTTATATCATAAAATAAAATTAATAAAATTATAAACCATTTAATTATTCTCCCAAATTCAGTTATAATATATAGTGTTTTCCAGGTACGAGTGCATCTCAGCTTCATTTTTGATATCTTGTATCAAAAAAATACTAAAACAAAACTGGTTATGATAATATACAAAATATGAATTTAAAAACCCAAATCTGAATATTTATTTCATTATAAAAACTTTTTTAAGATATTATACTTTAGGATCAACCTATGACTCTCATTTTTCAATCACTTGTTATCCATGGTAATTTTCTTGTTAGGTTCTATCACCAATTTTATTAACATCATTTTCAAATACTTAAATAATGGTTTATAATGAGAATGTGATTATCCCACTAATGTACCCCTAGGAGTGTCTTACTAGGTGTTCCATTTTTGAACGACTCGTCATGCATTAGATTATTGGCTGAATCAATTCTCACCCATCCATTTTAAGGGTGATTAACCCTAGGTGGAATAGTTTAATAGCCACATCCACATTCTAGTATCTATATAAGGATGTAATTATGGAAAAAATCACATGATCTCTTCTTTATGAAACCATCGTGATGTTATACAATACATGAAATTATTCCTCGGGTTTTCATAGAAGTTTATTATCCTAATATAAAAATTAAATTTTCATTATTAAATCAACATTAAATAATATACTATTACAAACGGTTATCTATACATTTGAAATTATTATCAACCTTAAATTATCATTCCCAATATTATCTTAAAAATATCATAATAACCAAATTTATCTAAAACATTCATTTTATTCTAAGAATGATTCCTTGAACCCACACTTTTGGATATGATGCCCATGTAAATATACTTTACGTACTAGTTGTGATACTATATTTAAAATCATGTATACAACCATCCATAATTTTAATAGAAGTAATGAATTTTTATACTCTTCCATTTGAAGAATATTTTTATGTTTGGATATTTAGATAATATCAAAACAACCTTACCTGATAAATATTATGTCCTTTGTGTCAAATAGAAATTTTTTTGCACTATATATGAAACTAAATAATTCATGATAAGTCTTCAACATCTCCCATAAATTTATCCACACAAGATAACCTATTATCCCTATCATGTGTAATTGTTTTTTTCAAAACCTAGGGAAATTAAAATATATTAAAAGTGTGAGTTAAAACCCATACTAATCGAATCAAATAATAGAATATATCATCAAATAAACATTTCATAAATATTAAATAAGGAATACGTAAACAACTTGAAGACACAATCAACTTGAAACTATAAGCATGATATATCCATGTATATGAGTAAAAACATGTTATAAATAATATAAATATCTTTATAATGGAATTAATAATTATGTACATGAAAAAATGTTTTCAAGGACTTTTTAAAAAACATTTACTTGTCACTAAGACCACATTAAAGACATCTTATAGAATTTTTCAGGTATACACCAAATACCGAAGATTATTTTTTCTCACGAGACCTATCAACGAATCATGTGGATATATAATTATGTTACCCACATATCAAATGATTATGTAAAATTAATTAACAATAATTTTCATCAATACATTTCATACAATTCATCGAGGGTCCTCTTATGGAATACAACATGGTTATCCATATAATGAAAATTATAGAATATTAATAAATGATCAACCTGATTTTTCTAACAATAATAAAAAAAGATACAATATATATTTCCCCATGTAAATAATGGGAAAATATTATCATAACGTGTTATAATAAATAAGTTCGATGGTCAAACAATACATATTTAACTTTCCTATAATCTTCTATATGGGAATAACAATATACGACCCGCCAAAATTTGTCCCCTTCTCAATAGAATATATTAATTTAAAGTTGAATATAATAAAATAAAATTTAACTAAAATTTTATGTTCACTCTATATATAATAATGAGTATATGGATAATTAAATAATGGAATAACATGGTCATAATCTTACTGGAGAAGGAAAGTTGTTGGTTTCAGAAGAAATTATCTCAGCAAGTGATAAATATTTATAAGAGGGTTTATGTGGAAGGAATGTATATCCTATAAAAATAATAAAATAATAACAAATAAGATAAAAAATTTGTGGAATTTACCCAAATTATATTAAATAATTATAAATAACTATCATAACATAGTGAACAAAAATTGAGTAACCAAAAATTCTCACTACTCCAGAATCAATAGAATTAATAGATGATTAAATAATGAAACATGATTTGGATTGTAAATCCCATTAAATAAAACTAAATAAAGTATAGAATATTAATGGGGTATAAAATCAATCAAACACTATACAAAATGAATAGTGTGTATAACATATAATATGTCTCAATGAATCAGAATTGAGATAAAGAAAACCTTTGAAGCATGAGTAACACTTTAATAAAAATTAATATTAATATATATATTATAATTGAAATTAAAATTACATGATTAAATATAATCCCTAATATTATTTTAAAATAAGTAGTGTATACACCTAAAAAATTAATTTGTGTACATAACACCAAACAAGTCTGAAAAAAATGGATTCGAGATGAAAACTCTTACATCCTGGGTAAAAAATCAATTAAAAAACCATAAAAGGAAGAGTTTGGAATTCAGAAAAAAATAACATGAATAAAGTAAAATTCATGAAATTTTATACCAAATTGGTACTATACATATCCCGTAAATATGAATTGGTGTATAAATGAGTACTATGTCTTAATGATGGTAAATTAATATTAAATTCATTACATCCTTTCATGAATTATAAAAGATCATATTATCCTCATGTATCACAGAAATATACATCTTAATGACATAATTGTGAACATTACTCATATCCATTTTCATTTATAATCTTCCTAACAAGTTACTCTATATATTAATTCAACCTATTTTTCACATTGATTGTTTATACTTTTTGATCATTTATACTAGTTTTATAATAGTAATGTTAATGTTCATTATTATTTCAAAGTTAAAAATTAATAGACCATTAAAATTTATATTAATTATTATTTATAGTAAGTTATGATGTTTACGATTAATTTCATGAGTGTTTTATGCCATATCGTTGAAGTTAAAGTTTATAATAATCATGTTTCATTGACTCTTGATGATCATAGTGTGTTTTCATAATTAATTAATTTATAACTGATATAACATCTCCAAAACCAAATATTTCATTCTTTAAACATTTATATCATAATATACAAGTAATTATGTTTTATAGTCATTCATGATACAAATTCCTAGTATTATATTATTATGTTCTTAAACAGATCCAAACATGAACCTACCCCAATTTAGTGAATGATTATGATGTGTTTTTTCCTTCCTATAATTATACAAGAAGAATAATGATATACTTTAGTGATTATTAATATTATGTATATATGATTCCTTGAGACATGTTACACGTTAAGCCAAATGTTCCCATTATTATGGTTTATTAACTACTAATGGATTTTTTTGTAAATACTATTTAAATTTCATGGGATTTACAAGCTAAAAATTTCACCCCTCTTCATGTGAATATTTATATAGTTATTTCCCCATTTATAAGGATTTTTAGTAACCCCAAATCCCATTATATGAGTTATAATGTATTTTTTCATGAAAATTATTTTTCCATTATAGGGGTCTTCTAAACAAATATTTTATGGAATTTTAAAATTCTATATGGGAAAATTAATTTTTAATATAGAAAATGAGTATTACTTTTATTTACAATGTGGGTTTTCAATAAAGATAGTTTCATGTTTTAAAAATTCCCCTTTCGTAATCAAATTATTTCAATCCACATTTCATAGAGAAAACAATATTTCATTTTCCATGATCCATTATAGGAGATTATTTTAAAAGTAAATTTTTTCTATGATTTTTCCTTCTCCTTTTGAAAAAGGATATTTGGATGTTACCTGTAACTTTATCTTTTACTTGATTTGTTAAAATGTATTCTAAAATATAATTTAAGTATTAACATCCATTTACCTTTTCATTATCAAAATTATTTACCCTAACACAGTTTAATTTTCACTATTTAAACTCTTATGTATATATATATATATCTTTTAGGGGAATGATCATATAATACTAACAATCAAATTCATAATCCCTTCATGTGTGATATTGTCGGAGCATTATTTTTTAAGGATGTTTTCATCTATGTCAAAATCCAACATGGGTTCCATCGATACATTGTGGATATGTTCATCTAAAACCATCCAACTTATTTATATAAATGAATTATGATCATGATTATTCTTGTCAGGATCCCCTCAAAACAAAGATACCACAAAAAGAAGATTGATATGGTGACACCTAAGTCCCACCTCCCATAGGCCCTAGGTTAGAGACTAACAGTGATGGTATAAAAGACTCACAGTATGATAGGCCTTAACCTCTATAAATTAAAAAATATTGGGAGATAGTATAAACCCCCAAAAATATCATGAAAAAAATATAAAGGTAAACAAAAACCATTTCTTAATGCATGAATGGAGTAAAAATGATACATTTAAAAGTCTCCAACAATATACCAAAAATAAAAATCCATGGATGTGACTCAACAATAGCTCCAACCTAACTAGTTATTTCTATCTCAGTCTCCAAAGTCTACCTAAAATCATTAATATTAGTTAATGTATATAGGGTAAGAATAACTGATATACTCATTAGGGACATATCTAAGTCAAAAAGTGAACATGTGAAAAGAAAATTATAATGCGCCAGTGAATAAATAGCACAACCAACAATATTCTATATAGGTTATCTAACCAAACCCATCCTCACTATGGGTCACTCACTAAATAAAACATAAAATATAATAACATTGCATCGAGATCATAATATTGAAAGGTGTCCTCCTGCCTCTTCCCCACTGATTTTTTATCTCACCCCCTAATTTGACCATCCTATGATCCCTACCCTAACATGAATACCACACTAAATTACATCATCACGCATCCAAATCAAGGAAACTAGGGCCACACATCACATCCCATTACATCCCACCCATATTAACCCATCCCACACATCACCACTAGGAAATATCAAACACCAACCCACATCACTACTACTGAAGGAAGTTTAGGGGAGAGGGGGTAGCTGACTATCTATATCATCATCGTCATGGATGTTGGGGAACAAACCCAGAAATCATCACCTATACTTTTTTTAAGATTATCCAACTCAGGTGGGACATATGAAATTACATAAACATACATTATATATAGAAAACACACAATACCCAACCTATTGGTTCACATCTACTAAACTGTCACCAACCACATCACCATGATCACACTTCTCATTAACAATTACAATTTCTGCCACCATTATATGAAAAACCACACAACCACTACACACCCACATAACATTCCACACTTCTAGTTACAGGTTTCACCACATTATTTCATTATCCATTTAATTTCAAAATAAACTATTCATTAATTTAGTAAACATAGTTATCAAATTACTAAAAATATGTTTCTATTCCACCTCATTTATCTAATATCATATTTCTTATTATCATAACAGTTCATACCATTCATAACTGGGAAAATACAGCAACCACTCTACACTACAACGGGTATGACTCCCACAACCACCACTACATCACAATGCATCCACCACCATCATCATGACACACCACACAATCCATCTCACTAAAATGAAATCTCTTTTTAGATCCCAACCAAATCCCACAACAAAACCATCATATAATGTTAACAACACATGTCACAACAACAACCACTAAAAAAAACCAATACCATCATCACATCCATGTGAACTAGCCACTATATCACAGCTCCATGTAGTGCACAATCATATCAGTTACTACGAACACATCACAATATCCCAGAACATGTAGAGAAACACAACAAGAAAAATAATACACAATAAAATCACAATCCAACTTCCACAACTATTCTGGGGATTTATAACATTCAATATTAACATAGCATAACTTTTATCATATAAACCATAAGATTGGGGAAACCATTTTGTTATCAAGATATACATTCATATACTTTTAATTCAGGGTTTAATCACACAAAAATACCTCAAGGTTCATTTTATAAAAACAACTATAGTGAAAATAAGACTCCCATCTATAGTGATTTTCAATAAGAAAACAACATGGCATAAACTCGTCAGCATCGTATATCAAAGCATCAAAACAAACAATAAATCCCCATTCCGATCAATCCTAGATCACATTCCAATTAATTAACTTATTATGTTTTCCCATATTATCCACCTAATGTAAAGAAAAAACACAAAAATATCACACATAAGACATGAAATGTGAGATCAAGGATTCCATTCCTCAAAGAGACTTTTTAGTCTCGCTGCTCACCACAGGGAAAAGAAGAAAATTCCTGCAACCATAACTGCACCATGAGATCATGGATCTACCTACACTACGAAAAAGGTTGTCAAAATGAATCTCATACTTTCCCAAAAAAAAACATCACCTCAGTGATACCCCAATGTAAAAATATAGTGAAACTAACATGTAAAGGGAATAAATTACCTTAGATCACCAAAAATTTACCACCAAAACCTAGGGATCAAGATGAGGGAAGAGGAGAAGAATGATCCCTTAAAATCTCTTAGGGGTATAAAAAAAATTGGGTAAGGAAGGAAGGATGAATGGATAAATATAATATGAAAAAATTGATTTAAAACTTGGAACTCATCCCTTTCATGTCATGTAACCCTTTCACGATGTGTAATTCACATGTTTTTCTAAAATATCTGACTTCCACCAAAATCAATTTCACCTAAATCTAATTTAATTACATTTCATGAATTCAAATTTCTTGACGTGAATCCATTTAATGGACTCCCCCTTTCCTTCTTACAAGATATATAAAAAATATGATTATAAAAGTCTTGAACTGCCAACTCATGATGTGAAATCCATTCACATCTTGAACGACCACATGCAGTACACTTGTAGCTCCATCTCCACCAAGCCCTCTACACCTCATCTGAGTGCCAAAAACTACCCAAAGGGTAATTTATTTAGTGGGTATGTAACATAACATTATATTATATACCTCTAAATCGGTTATTGAGAATCAAAACAAAATCTAGGAAAATAAAGAGTTATGAACAACCATCCCACAAGATACCTCTCATGGATCTCATCACACCAAAAATACTACCTCCATCCAAACACACATGACTAAAATTCCTAGGAAACACCATAGGAACCCACATCACCAAAAAACCACATCAACCTCTATATAGACCAATCCAAACATGACCACAACTAACACACATCACTTCACTGCATGTATAAAATTTGGAATTGAAACTTACATTTCAAGATACTATCCTCTCTAGGTGGTTATTACTCAACCACTCATTTTTAATTATATCATAATATAATTCACCTAAATTAGGAATCATTTCCTCTCCTTTTTATGTTTCATAAAAATCACCACACAATATTCATCAATGAAAAAAAACATTTGATAACATAGAAAAACCCAAATAACACATCATTCAAATCAAAATAGAATAATGAAATTGTCCAAAAAAGACTTGGGGAACATTGCATGCATCTATATATCTCCCTTCTATGTAATCTTATATATACCACCATGCATCCATAACACACTAACCTAGGGAAGGGTTTTAATATATAGGAACCTCTCTCAATGTTCTTGTATCTCTACTAGTATCTCTTTGAATGTGACATCATCATTGATATCCAACTCTCCCCAGTCAATAAATTGGGAGTAATCATGAATAAACCGATGATGTTAATACATGTGGAAGACTTCATGTATTCTCTCCAACCATGATGGAAATTCTTACCAATATTCTACCTCGCCAACATCTCCCATCACCACATAGGTCCCATAAAATCTGGGAGATAGCTTACCTCCTACCAAACCTCCACTACACACGCTGAGGGGAGACTCTCAAGAACACATGGAATCCAACATTTAACTCTAGGGGACTATGCCTATGATCATCATAGTCATTATAACAGTCCCGCACCACCATCATCCACTCACAAACCTACTAGATCTTCTCCGGTGTGGTCTTCATGGCATGTGGACAAATAACTTCCAAATCCCCGACCTCTTTCGAACATAATAGAGATCGAAATTCTCACCCATAAAATTTCCCAAATATAACCTTTATGATGGAAGAGTTATAGTAGGGAAACTCAAAAAAAGTTATCTTTAATACCCAACATACACTTAAGTCTAATACGTATTTCCCCAATATATCCTCCGGGTCTGGATAATCCCCTTTATGTTTCCATTTATCTGAGGAAGGGAATCTATTTTATTGTGATACTAGAAGCCAAAATAATATTGAGATACCATCCTTACATGAGATATATAATGGGGATCCTAGCCAATTATTTTGGTCCTTAGTGCCCTAGGAATCCTAGCCACATCATCAACGTACTACTATTCCTAAACATCCATGACACTCGACACACTGATCACCAGGAAGTGAGTCGATTTCATCAGTTAGTCTAATTTCAGCCAAAATAAAACACATCCTCCCTAAGGTATGGGTAATTATATAATGACAACCATTTATATTTCCTCACATTTACACTTGGGTATATACTAGGACAGAAAAAAACCTCCCAGAACAAGATGCCTCGCTTTCACTAGTAAACAAACTTGACATTTTGACACAAACTCTACCACTGACCATTTCATCCTCAATCACCATATATGTCTCTGTAAGCAATGATATGTCATTGTTAGATTAGAATGTACTAATAAATGTGTTCTATGAAACTCATGGTGTCATATATTGCCTATAGTAAACCTAACCTCTGGTAGAACAACACATGGTTATAATCATTCTCTAACAATCCCTCAGGGGCATCACCATGGCCAACATGATCACAAATCACCTATACTTATGAGTCTCCCCATAAATAATCCTCTACATATTACATAAAAAATGACTCTATGGTTAACAGATGAAGACAAACTCAGCCACTACCCTCCCCGATGTGAATATTCAACACTGTAAGCTCCTATATTCCTTTACAAACATCTACAGACTCTCGATTCACATCCTCTTCGAACATATGACTCAACACATTGGAGACATCATTACCCTTTCATAATTACTAATAGATATAAAAATTAAAATATTTATCAAACTAAATCCATGTCTAATATCATAGATTCATATCCCTTTGAGAAAAAACATATTTGGGGATGTTGGGGTCCGTGAAAACCACAAAAACTCATTGATAAGTTAATGCATCCAAACATTTAGTGTAAAAAAACTTATAATTTCCCCAGATCATGGGTGGAATAGTTATAATCATGGGTAAGTAACTACATAGACACATAATAGATCTCTTATCATTACTTCATCAAAAACAATCCCAAGCCCATATGGTATATGTTATAAAATACCTCAAACCACACACCCTCTTCTGGAAACCGAATAACCAAAGCAATGACCAAATTATAATTCCCTAACTAAATTATACATAGAACTAATTTTTCCATGCAAAATACTTTTCCTTTCTGGAAATTTATACTAGAAGGGATTAAAAATGAGAGAAATTAGGTATGAACCTATGATAATAGCCTGTATAACTAAGTAAAATATAATCCTCTACAACATTACTAGTTGTTTCCAAGGAAAAACATACTCAACCATAAATGGTACCACTTACATTCATTATAAGACACCCCATATGCAAGTAAACGCCCCTCTCACATAAATAACTTAAACTTGGACAATGTCCCATAAAGTTGGTGGTATCAAAGAAAATGAAAAACAACTCCGAGATGCACAGCATACTCCTCCTCTGACTTTGAGTAGGCCGAGACATCATCAAGGAATATGATGATGAACTGGTCCAAGAACTCATCTAAAATGGATTTCATAATCCTCATGAAAATGGAAAGTGTGTTCACAACACCGAACGACCTAAATAAAAAATATAAGTTCTTATACCTGTATCTGAAGCAAGTGTCCCCAACATCCTCAAAATTCACCAACAACTAGTGATTCCCAAAATAAAAATTGATCTTAGAGAACCATTTATCTCATCTCAATTGGTTAAAAAATCATTTATCTTCATAATATAGTAATAGTTCTTAAACATCACCTGATTCATCCTCTGGTAGTCTATATACAAATTTGGACTACAGTCTTCCCTCTTAAAGAATAGAAATGTATCACAACATGGTGACACACAAGGTAAGATTATATCCCTTTAAATATGATAATCCACATATATTCTCAACTCATATATATCCATGGAAAACATCAAATAGGGATCCAAAATAAAATAAACAACAATGCCTTCGGGTCATTCGGGCAACATCACGTCATGGAGTTAGTTTCATAAACACCTCTATAAAAACATCTAAGAAATAATAAAATCCATATGAAAATCCCATATATGATATTATAAAAATAGATCAACTAACTATGAAAAAATATCCTCGATATTCATACCACCGAACTGATAACATTTCTCTCCAATGAACGCAACCCGATTGCTCTCCACATTAGAAAGTGAAACGATCCTACAAAATAATTTGATGATTTAACACATGGAATAAAACCAATCCACAGATAGGATAATATAATATGGATATATCATCAAAAAGAAGAAGTATCCTACTGATTTGTGATGCCACAACTGCAGTCTACGTCCCTGTAACTCAACAAACAAAGAATCATGACCTCCAATCATTATAGATAACACTAGAGAACTAGAAGAATATGCACATATAGTACTAACATATAAACCAAATAAAGAGAAAAAATGAGTATGAGGATCTTGAATAAATTAAGTCACAAAAAAGGGTAGATGATAAATTGATCATACAATAAAAAACTTCATTATCTACTAGTGTTGCTTCCTCTAACCTATACATCAGACCACATCCATATCCTCTGCCTCTATTTTTTGGAATTCAACACAAAAAATATGGCTTGGGTCCCTATGTATAAGGATCATCCTGAGGCTTTACTCTTCCAACTCCACCTGATATCAGATACTAAATAAGATCTTGTGGTCCTTGCTACTGGAACTGCCTCAGAGGTATCAACTACTATAGAAAATGTGCCTAAACACCCATCTAAAACTAACCTAATATAGTAGTCAAAAACTAATTATAGTGGTTACCATATCTACCAATGTTATGGTATGATAATATAAAACATATATAAGTTACTCAAAAAATAAATTTCTTTAGCAATCAAGGAATAAACTACCTTGAAAATTTCCCCACTGAACAAAACCTCAACTTCATGAACACTTTCGGTCCACAGCCTGAAGTGCTGCTCCTCAAAATACCATATTGGACACACCTGATATCCTTATACTTTTTATATACCTATATATATGTGAGGTGAATAAAACTTTTGACCACACACCTGATTACAAGGTGCAAAGCCTCCTATAGACACCTCGCTCCAAACTCCTCTTCTAGAAAAAATCATGGGAAAGGTGAAGGAGGTCCTTATACCTAATC
This sequence comes from Viscum album, assembly GCA_963277665.1. Taxonomy (NCBI): domain Eukaryota; kingdom Viridiplantae; phylum Streptophyta; class Magnoliopsida; order Santalales; family Viscaceae; genus Viscum; species Viscum album. The sequence goes on along the minus strand of OY728121.1, from coordinate 1,585,139,353 downwards.
CCAAACTCCAAAAAACTCAAGATACACTAATACAGGGTGAGAATCATGTACATATTAGATTCCCTAATAATTTATCACAGAAACTCCACCCTAAATTCGATCTAAAATTTGGGTCGTAACACTTCTGCCTCATATCGGTCACCCATAAATAGTATCCACCACTAGCATAAAACTCATCGCATCTGACTAACTGTCATTAGAACGCAAAAACTCAACTCATGCTCGGATTATACCAAAACTCATGTTGATAAACTATAACTACTACTCTATCTCCATATCCAAGATTCTCACCTCATACTAACCCATAATCTTCCGCTGAAACACATGTGAAAAAAAATTCCATTCCTCATCCTAATATACTAGTTCAATCCTCCAATAATAACCTAGATCACACTGCTAAACAAAATCTAAAAAGGCTACACATGGAAGTTTAATGGGATCTATTGTCCAAAAAAATAAAGAACACACTAATCTCGATATCATGGAATGTTTTCAATTATTATTAAATTTAATCATTTTATACCCATAGAAAATCACATTTTTAGACTCAAACACAAACAATCATGATCAATGTACCTCTCAAATGACTCTAACCTATATAAAAATCTATGTCACTTGGTCATTAATACTAAAAGGCTTTGTGCACTAGATCCCATGGGTACCAAAAATCCCATTTCAAATTCAATATCCTTTGCCTATATCACATATCATGGCCATCTGACATTATTTCCATACCAACCCACAAAAACCTAAAAGTTTATAACTCCAAACTCCTTTATATATCCCATCTAAATGTCTAATACCACTCTTTCATTACCCCATCCAGCCAAAGATACCTCAATGAGGAGATAAAGATGACAACCCCCCCCCCCCTTGAGTCCTGCCTCTAGTAGCCCAAGGTTATGGACTAGCACCAGGGTATAATAATCCTATAGTATGGGAGTTTTTATCCCCTATAAATAAAAAAAATTCAGGATATTTGGTAAAAATCCACCAAAATCCCCAGAACACAGTATAACTAGATACCAAAAACCATCCCACAATCCCTGAATTAAGTAAAACTAATACATATAAACTATAGAATAATATAAAAAAATAAAATTATATGGAAGTGACTCAATAGTAACTCTATCCCAACTATTAATGTCTATATATGTCTCGAAATTCAAATTGGAAACCTGAAAAATAGTTTATATATGTTGGGTGGGAGTAATAAGTATACTTATTTAGGACATGTCGAAGGCCTAAAGTGAACATGTGAAAAGACCATGAAAATGTGACAATAAAAATTAGAAGAACCCACAAGAACCTATAAAGGCCATCTAATCATACCCATAATCACCATGGCTAGATCAAAAAATCATGCATCAAATATAATATCATAGAATTTTTATCATAGCAATGAAAGGTACCCCCATACTAATTCCCCACTTATTTTCGTCTCTATAAAACTTACATCGAACATCCCATGATCTGGTCCCTTACACACATACCACATCACATCATTATTGAAGACACCTAGGCCACACCTTAAATCACATCACATCCCACCCCCCAGACACTTGGGGAATAAATCACTATTGGGTAATCCCCAACACAAACCTATATCACTTCTGTTAATGGAATGGAGGGGGATAAGGGGTATTAATCCATATGTATCAAAACCATCCATGATGTTTGAAAAAACACATATAACTAAAAACCTATAAATGTTGGACGGTTTATAAAACTTGGGTGGGGGATGTACAAAATAACATAAACATACATGATATATAGATAGCACATGATACCCAACATACAAGTTCAAATGAACTATACTAGTGAAAATAACATCACTAACACTACAATATAAACAAACCATCAACATTGTGTGAACAACTTTATGAAACCAAATTCAACCACCGCACAAACCAAAAAATATTTCCTACTTCCGGTTACTGGTTTTCCCCATTTTTTATTTACCCAATTCATTTCACAAAACACTATTCATTCATTTATTCAATTAATTTATCCAAATTCCACACATTCATTTCTAGTCCACCGTTGTTATCTATCATCCTATTTTGTTTCATTTATCACCGCAATTTTTCTCATGGATTATTAGGAAACTATATCAACCACACTACACTAACACTATCAATGTGACACAACCACTACCATAAGACATCACATCAACCATCGTCGTCATGTCACCTCACCCATGCCATCTCATTCTGAACACCTAACATCACACTTCACAACCACATCTCATAATACAACCACCTTATAATTCTAACACCACATGTTAGAGAAATAACCACTATACCAACACCCATTACCCATATCTCATCCATGAAAACCAACAACCATATATGTATGTGACACACTATTTAGCCCAACTGATCACTACCACCACCTCAGAGCATCCCAAACCATGTAGGGAATCACAACAAGCACAAGAATACTCAATAGTATTACAAACATGATTCTATAATTATTAAAGGAATTTACCAAATTCAATAATTATATGTAATGGATATTATTGTACAAACTATAATACATGAGAAACCAGTTTAACAGCCAAATATAAGTTCTTAAGACATTAATTTATGGTGTGATCACACAATAACATCGCAAGGGTCATCATTTCATAAAAACTATATCACAATCAAGGCTAAAAAAGATATAATGTTCAAAAAGGAAATAACATGGCATAAACTCATCTGCAACATATATCAAAGAATCAAAACATATGATATCTCCCAATTCCCATTAATCCTTTTTAACATGCCAGTTAATTATCATATGACGCCAACATATACTATCCAACCAACTGAAAGAAAAACCATGCATGTATCACAGAGAGAACATGAATAAGTGAGAACTAGGATTCCCTACCACAAAGAAGATTTCTAATCTCACTGTACACTATTGATAGAAGAAAAAATTTCCTACAACCACAACTACACCATGAGATCATGGATCTACCTACACCACAAAAAGGGAATCCAAAACACATCCTATACTTTACCAAACCAGGAATTACATCCCAAACGTGATTCCCCAAAGAAAAAATAATGAGAACCGAATGGGTAATGAGATGAACTTACCATATATCACTATAACTAATCCATCAAAGAAAATGTTTTATTTTATAAATATATGATTTCAAAATATAAAGAGATATTTCTCTAAAAAGAGTTTGATTTCATCTATGTAAACATCCTTTGATAGATTTTACGCTTATTTGAAGTTGATTTATTATGATACAAAACATCTATATTATATTGAAGGTTTTGTGATATGTTTGACTGTGGATGTGTTATTTTTATACCATTCATGGTTTATGGATGAAGTAATTACATTTCGTATGCTAGTTTTAATACGAATGTTTATGTTATGTTTAAACCTTTTCATATGGGAATGCATTGGACTTAATATGTGATGGGTGGAGCCCGCTATAGCTCCTCGATGCATCGGTAGGTCTCATGAGACAAACTAGTGTCTTGGCACATGGCCTTAAAAAATATTATTTGTAGTCTTGGCACGAGGCCTTGGCTATTTGGTTATGATAGTCTGGTATTATGCATTCCATCATAATGAACGTGGTTATTGATATTGCATGTGATTTTTCAATTAGTAGAATATCCATGTGAATAAGTAAAAGGAATTATTTCATTTTTGTCATACTATGTTGAAGTTCAAGTTTAAAAGGCTTTTATTTTAGTTATACATTTCTTTAAATTTTTATTATTATTTATGAAAGTTTCTTCTATATTGTTATCCTTACTGGGCATTTAAGCTCACCCCTTTCAATGTTTTATTTTTCCCCGGATGTGAAGAAGTAATTTATGAATGACCTGCAGGGATAGTATGTGGGGATATGAGTGTGGACTATGAAGAAAATATGTTGTTGTAGTTTACATTTTTATGATGTAATGTAAGACTTATGAATATAGGACAATTTCATCGTCAAATAAGAAGCTATGCGGAAATAAATGGTTGGAGAAATGTTTAAAAAGTATTAGTGCTCCTTGTTGATGGGTTTACTTTGGAATAATTTTCTCTTGTATTTTTAACCCTGCAGTTTTCTATGTGAGAATGATATTTGAGGAAGAATTATCTTTTCTCTTGTGGATATAGTTATAAATAACCATTTGGTTTTATATGATCGTTGGGTTTGAGGAAATTATAAGTTATTATAATTTGGGATGAAAATGCAAGGTATGAGATAAGATTTGTGGTTAAATTCTGTTATGGTTATTTTGAGGAATTTATCTCATTTTGGTAATGATATAAAATATTGTTTTTGAAAAAGGACAACACGTAGACCGTGTGACAACCCGTCGCGTCGGACAAAGATATTGGAATCGAACCCATAACCAAAGTGTGATTTGGATTTATCGCCTACCATTGGACTACGTGAAGTCCCTGGTTAGTGTGACTATTTTTTTTAGTTAAATGATTTTATTGATCAATAATAATTTTATTTGGGATCTTATTTCTTATCAAATGAATACCCTTAGTATAGGAAAATGATTTGGTGATTAAGTGATAAATGTTATTTTGGAAGTTGTTTGCTTTATTGTGAACACTATATGCCCAAGGAAAATGGAATAGTATGGGATTTCATTTGAGGAGTAATGGTGGATTTTTATCTATGTTTTTATTGTGGATTTATAGTGATTTGGGTTATTTATGGAAATGATTAGGTTAATTACTTTTAAGTATGTGACCTTAAGAGTAATTAATGTCATTTGGAGATACAATTTAATGTGGAAGACTACATTCTTATAAGTTTTGGGTTTCAATATTAGTTTGGATTATATTGAAGGATTTTAAGGACAATTGATTATTGAATGGTATTTATATAACTTTGGGGTATTGATGGTTTAATTTTAGAAATTAAGATTAGTGTTTTTTCCCTAATGGAATATCCATTTGGGTGATCAACATATATTATACTAACCATTTTGGTTTTGATTAATCTCTAAAGAAAAGGTAAATATATAGTTTATCCTATGTGGATCATGTATTTCTATAGAAGTTTATTCTAGCTCTTCCATTGTCACCAAGTCTTCTTGAATACTCATTGTTCAAAAAAAATGAGTTAGTGGTAAAATTTTTATAAAGAATGAAAATCTACTTAAAAATTAAGTATACATCTTTATGTTCTTAGTCAATATCATAAATTAATTTCTCATCCTTATGTAATGTAACTTAAAACAAAAAAATGTTGTCCGTTAACTTTTCCTATTGGGAGACTAATGACCATTTGTCCCAACAAAAGTTTGTTATTTTCTTATTGTTAACTTTCTCCTGATCATGTTTTATATCCCTCTCCATCAGAACTTAACACTTAGTTTATCATCCATATCCATGTTTTCTTACATGGAATCCTAGTATTGGATATCTTGGGTGACCTTTATACCTCTCTTCCTTTCTTTTAAAGTTATAGTTTTATTGACTCTTTTTCCGATGTGGGACTTTCCATTATATTCTCAAGCCCAACTTTAAAAAAAATTGTGAGGACGCAATTTATTGATGGAGGGGAGAATGTAACTCCCCAAGCTTCCACGGTACATTTCCCTTTGAATAATGCAATGGCGTGCATTGTACGCAACTTCGGGATTCTAACACACCACAACCAATCAATCTAGTTGTTATAAATATTAATACCTACTTTTTGAAATTTTATAAATTTTATCTTTCGAAATGGACTTCAATTTTGGATTCTTAATATCAAAATTAGTTTAGGGTGATTTTTTTTACTTTTCGGATAACTTTCATATTTTGATGAATATTGAAAATTACTAAATTCTAATTAAAAACAAGTTTTTTAATCAAAATAATTAATAGTGATAAATTATTAATTTGAGTGGTTTTAAATTATATTTAGAATATATTTTTACCATTTAATACAATGTTGGTCATTGGGTGTAATTTCACATTTAAACCAGACATAAACAAGTGTCAATCTTTTGATATTTATTATCTCTTAAAAACACGCTATTTGCTTTGACGATGGGAATTCCTTCTTAAATTAATTAATGCAACTGATATGTTTTGAATTTTGTAAAATAGACATCATTTTTGAATTCGTAATATCAAATATAACTTAGGCCTAATTTTTGGTATTTTTCCGGAAACTTTCATTTTTTGGAGAATAGTGAAACCACTAAGTGGTAGTTAAAAAACTGAATTTTTCATAAAACTTAATTTTACCGCTTCTGTGAGTAGAATTTAGAAAATCTGAGAGACACGGTTAATATCATGGAGTAAAATTTGGTTCAATGAGATAAAAATAATTTTTGGCGAATAGTAACTTTTTACTTTTATTTACCACGGTTAAAAGTAATATGGTAATTAAGGGTAAAAATGATATTAATATTACCCTAACACATGGCCTAATTCTATTGGACAAGTGTATCTCGACCAAAAACAACATTAGGAGTAAAATATTATCATCTATGTCCACTTGTATTAGATTAGGACATTTATTATTATTTAATTCAAAGAAGAGTTAAAAGAGTTAAAATCAAAGTTTATTTACTAAAACATTTTTAATATAGGGTTATACACAAGATAAATTCGATTGTAAATATTTATTAGAAATATAAAAAGTTTTCCTACAAAATTTTATTTTATTTATAATTTTTAGACATTAAATAATATAATTTATTTATGACACAATGATGATGCAGTAATTACCTAATTAATGAAATATTAAAATAATTGATATTATAAATATCAAAATAAATGTAATGTGAGACTTTTTATGAATTACACTAATTTTTTAGGTTAATATTACATATTAGGATTGATTATATAAATTTTTTTTGAAGTAATGATGCTGTTATGAATTTATCAAAAACAAAATACCCAATAGTGTCAAAATTGACATAAAGGAGTTTTTTAAACAAATATTATATTATTAATTTATATTCAATTCTTAAAAATCTAAGGATCAGCCAAGAGACTTATATCATGATAGTTGTGTCATTAATGGACCACTTGAGGGTCTCTTGGATGTATATAGTAATTTTATTAACCATATAATATAAAAATACAAAGAGACGTTGTAAAAGTGAAACTAATTAACTAAGAGTTAATACTTAAAGGTAATGTTAATATAATGACCCAAACCTATCTAAATTATATTGGCTGAGTGATTTTAAACCCATCCCCACCTTAACCTTTAAATAATCTACTTTTGATCCATTAGAAACCGAATATGAATTTATTATAAAATAAAATTTTTAGCTTTTCCAAAGGTGCCCCTCACCCCTCTTATAAAAAGGGCACTCCCCCTTATCACTAATTAACACATTCAAAGCCTTTTGGATCGGCCAAAACCTGCCCAAATACACTCTAAACTTCCCTAAATACAACCTATAGGTATTATTTGGATGAGAAATCCAACCTAAGGATCACTTTTGATCAAATCAAAAGGAAGAACCCAAAGAAGAGGTAATGTTTTCACCACCCTCTTTCAAGTTCCTTTCTTCTTCAACTTCTTATTTCTTTGTTATTTATACTCTAAAATAGTAACTCGAGTATCTTCTATATACTGTGATGTTATTATAAATATGGTACAACCATATTCAGTATTATATCCATCCTTTGAATGGCATGTCACCATACGTGCGTACGTACGGATTACCGTCTCCACGTCATGGTGTAATTGTCATTTAAAAAATTATTATTTGGATGGGTATAATAATGATGTGTAATTCATGTAAATAATAAATATAACATGATAATTATTCTTTCTGTATGATATACCATCCAATTATATATTATTTCAACATCAAAAGAATGATATTGTCGCTCGTGCGTACGTACGGACAACCGTCTCCACGAACGCGATGGGATTCATTCTCCATCGTATCCATTCAAGTATAATTCTCATTTGATGATTAAAAATAATGTCCAAGGACTTGATATAATTCTGGATATGAATAAGATACAACTTATCCATAACAAACATGGCTTACGTAACAAATAATATAAAGGAAAATGAGTTAGTTAACACCCGAAATGACGATAATACTAAGATATTATTAACAACTCAATGTCAAAAGATCATATATGATATAATATTAATGTAAATAATTCTTTTATAATTCAATAACAATTATTCCACCATTATACAGGATTTTAACCTACCATCTACCAAGGAAAAAGTACAAAGTAAGGGGTTTCTTATCTCACTTTTAATTCCGTGAGAATTCCATTGTTCACCACTTATTTATTACATGTGGTGTGTGTACTGCCAATGATTGTATTCATTGTGTAATATAATTTAATTCATGTAAATTTAAATCATCATTGTATGGTTGTATGTTTTTTTTCTTACCAAATCAATAATGGAATTTGAAATTTCAATTTCCACTCATTCGGCTTTACGCATACTTCATTGATTATTTTACTCCAAGATTATGTGTGGAATCACTATTCATTTTATTATGTCATAATCTCCACTCCCGTTTCTATGGATATACTTTTTATACACATAATCACTCCATTGATAAATTCTCAAGTCATCGGTATGAACTTGATAAGAGTAATTTTTACTCAATCTCGATTTTTTGAGATAAACATCCAATTCATTGGTTTTGTTTTTACAAGAATATGTGTGAATGACCTATGATTGTTTTACACTGAATATCCAATCATATTTAGTGTATTTATATTTGTCATATGTTTTGGTAAGAAAGATAAATTGAGTCCCAGGTACATAGGACCTTTCGAAATTCTAGAATGAATTGGGGCTGTAGCTTACCGATTGGCAATGCCGCCAAGTCTCTCCAAAGTTCACGATGTGTTCCACGTATCTCTATTGAGGAAATACATGCCTGGCCCAACGCATGTACTCACCTATGAGGAATTAGAACTGGAACACGATATTTCTTATTGCGAAGAGCCCATCAAGATTCTTTATACGAGAGAAAAATTACTGAGAAAAAGGACAACTCGTCTGGTAAAAGTTTTGTGGAGAAACCATAATATGGAAGAGGCAGCGTGGGAACCCGAGGAACTTATGATGAAGAACCACCCGAGTCTTTTCATGCGGTAGTATTCTAGAAATTTTGAGAACAAAATTATTTAAAGGAGGGGAGAATGTAACACCCCAAACTTCTACAGTACACTTCTCTTTGAATAATGCAATAGCGTGTGTTGTACGCAACATCGAGTTCTAACACACACCACAACCGATCAAACTAGCCGTTATGAATAGTAATGACTAAATTTTAAAATTTTAGAAATTTTATCTCTCAAAATGGACTTAATTTTTGGATTTGGAGTATCTAATTTAGCCTAAGGTGAAATTTTGGTACTTTTCGGATAACTTTAATATTTTGATGAATAGTGAAAATTACTAAATTTTAATTAAAAACAACTTTTTTAATAAAAATAATTAATAGTGATAAATAATGAATTTGAGTGATTTTAAAGTATATTTAGAATATATTTTTACCATTTAATATAATTTTGATCATTGGACATAATTTCACAATTAAACCAAACATAAACAAGTATCAATCTTTTGATAGCTATTATATCTTAAAAACACATTTTTTTGACAGCGGGAATTAATTTTAAACTAATTTAGGCCACGTATATGTTTTGAATTTGGAAAAATGGATTCCATATTTGGAATCAGTATGTTCAAATTTTGTAAATAGGTAACATTTATTTTTATACATTTTGAATAACTACTTCGGTAAATATTTTATTTACCATGGTTAAAGGGTAAATCCGGTAAATAAGGGTTAAAAAATAATATTATAATAATAAAAAATTACCCTAAAACATTTAATAAGATTATTGGTTGATACATTTCCGACCATGGGCATATTTGGGTCTATTTTGGGACCCCATGGTGCCTCTTGTAAGTGATAGGAACACTTTATATTAATTAAGTTAAAATGAATACAAAAATGACACAAGCATATATCTTTTAAAAAAATTATTACATAGGGTTATATATGTTTTATTTTCGACTATAAATATTAATTCAAATGATAAAAATATTTCCGACATAATTTTATGTTATTTATAATTTTTAGATATTAAATAATTTAATTTATTGATGACACAATGGTGATGCAGTAATTACCATAATAGTGAAAAATTAAAATGATTGATATTGTAGATACCCAAATAAATATAATTTGAGACTTTTTATGAATTAAACTAATTTTATAGGTTAATATTACATGTTAGTAATGATTTAATTAACTTTTTGGAAGTAATTATTCTGTTATGAGTTTTACAAAAATCAATTATTGAATAGTGTCAAAATTGACATAAAAGAGTTTTTAAAACAAATATTATATTATTAATTGATATTAAATTCCTAAAAATCTAAGGTTAGGCCAAGAGACTTATATCATGATAGGTTTATCATTAATGGACCACTTGGGGGGTCTCTTGTAGGTATATAGTAAGTTTATTAACCATATAATATAAAAATACAAAGAGACATTGTAAAAGTGAAACTAATTAACGAAGAGTTAATACTTAATGATGAGGTTAATATAGTAACCCAAACCTGTATAAATTCTATTGGTTGAGTGGTTTTAGACCCATCCACACCTTAACCTTTAAATAATACACTTTTGAGCCATTAGAAACCGAATATCAATTTAATATAAAATAATATTTCTGTCTTTTCCAAAGGTGCCCCTCACCCCTCTTTTAAAAGGGAACTCCCCCTTCTCATTAATTCACACCTTCAAAGCATTTTGGCTCGGTCAAAATCTACCCAAATAATCTATTAATTTCCCTCAATTCATCCTAGAGGCCTTCCTTTAGTCATAAACCCAACCTAAGAGCCCTTTTGATCAAATCAAAAGGAAGAACCCGAAGAAGAGGTAATGATTTCACCACCCTTTTCCAAGTTCCTTTCTTCTTCCACTTCTTCCTTATTTGTTATTACCATTATAAAATAATAAATACAGTATATTATATATACTGTGATGTTATTATAAATATGGTACAACCATATTCAGTATTCTATCCAACCTCTGAATAACATTTCACCATACGTGCATACGTACGGCTTACCGTCTCCACGTCGTGGTGTAATTGTTATTCAATAAATTATTATTTGGATGGGTATAATAATGATGTGTAACTCGTGTAAATAATAAATATAACATGATAATGATTCTGTATATATGATATACCATCCAATTATATATTATTTTAATATCAGAAGAATGATATTGTCGCTCGTGCGTACGTACGGACTACCGTCTCCACGAACGCGATGAGATTCATTCTCCATCGCATCCATTCAAGTATAATTCTCATTTGATGATTAATAATAGTATCTAAGGACTTGATATCATTCTGTATATGATTAATATACAACCTATCCATGACAAACACAGCTTACGTAACAAAACATATAAAATAAAATGACTATGTTAACACCCGAAACAACGATAATACTAAGATATTATTAACAAATCAATGTTAAAAGATCATATATGATATCATATTAATGTATATGATTATTTTATAATTTAATAAAAATTATTTCACCATTATACAGGAGGTTAACCTACCCCAACCAAGGAAAAGTGCAAGGTAAGGGTTTATTTCACAATCTCTTCATTATCTGAGGTTGTTTATACGTCATAATCTACTAGGATCTCTTTATTATCCACATCCATGTTTCTTAAAAATGTATTTCAAAACATTTTTACTATTTACAAGAATATGTTTTAAAGTCCTTTATACCCTTGTTTGACTTTTTATAAGAGGTTTATAAAGGAATTGTTCCGTTGTTTTCCAAACAAGGTGGTTTTTATCCTTTTCGGCAGAATTAAGGTAAGAATGTTTTTTTAACTTATATGGCAGGTGAGGCTATTTTCCGCCGTTATAAAATCTTCGAAGCTTCCCTTAAAATCTTATAATAATATTTTCATAGAAAATGTTTTATTTTATAAATATATGATTTCAAAATAGAAAGAGATATTTCTCTAAAAAGAGTTTGATTTCATCTATGTCGACATCCTTTGATGGATTTTACGCTTATTTGAAGTTGATTTATTATGATACAAAACTTCTTTATTTTATTGAAGGTTTTGTGATATGTTTGACTATGGATGTGTTATTTTTATACCATTCATGGTTTATGGATGAAGTATTTACATTTCTTATGCTAGTTTTAATATGAATGTTTATGTTATGTTTAAACCTTTTCATATGGGAATGAATTGGACTTAATATGTGACGGGTGGAGCCCGCTATAGCTCCTCAATGCATCGGTAGGTCTCATGAGACAAACTAGTGTCTGGGCACAAGTCCTTGGAAAAATCATATTTGTAGTCTTGGCACGAGGCCTTGGATATGTGGTTATGATAGTCTAGCATTATGCATTCCATCATTATGAAAGTGGTTATTGTTATTGCATGTGATTATTCGATTAGTAGAATATCCATGTGAATAAGTAAATGGAATTATTTCATTTATTCATACTATGTTGAAGTTAAAGTTTAAAACAATTTTGTTTTATTTATACATTGAATTAAATGTTCATTCTTATTTATGAATGTTTCCGCTATATTGTTATCCTTACTGGGCATTTGAGCTCACCCCTTTCAAGGTTTTATTTTTCCCAGGATGTGAAGAAGTAATTTATGAATGACCTACAGGGATAGTATGTGGGAATATGAGTGTGGACTATGAAGAAAGGATTTTTTTGTAGTTTTCATTTTTATGATGTAATATAAGACTTATGAATATATCTAGTGTTTCCAAATTATATATTATTTTAATATCAAAATAATGATATTGTCGCCCGTGCGTACGTATGGACTACCGTCTCCACGAACGCGATGAGATTCATTCTCCATCATATCCATTCAAGTATAATTCTCATTTGATGATTAATAATAGTATCTAAGGACTTGATATCATTCTGGATATGATTAAGATACAACCTATCCATGACAAACATAGCTTAAGTAACAAAACATATAAAAGAAAACGAGTAAGTTAACACTTGAAACAACGATAATACTAAGATATTATTAACAAATCAATGTTAAAAGATAATATATGATATCATATTAATATATATGATTCTTTTATAATTTAATAACAGTTATTACACCATTATACAGGAGGATAACCTACCCCAACTAAGGAAAAGTACAAGTTAAGGGTTATTTCACAATCTCTTCATTATCTGAGGTTGTTTATACGTAATAATCTACTGGGATTTCTTTATCATCCACATCCATGTTTCTTAAGAATATATTTCAAACATTTTTACTACTTACAAGAATATGTTTTAAAGACATTTATACCCTTGTTTGACTTTTTATAATTGGTTTATAATGGAATATTTCCGTCGTTTTCCAAACAAGGTGCTTTTTAACCTTTTCGACAGAATTAAGGTAAGAATGTTTTTTAACTTATATGGCGAGTGCAGCTATTTTCCGCCGTTATAAAATCTTAGAATCTTCCCTTACAATCTTATAATAATATTTTCAAAGAAAATGTTTTATTTTATAAATATATGATTTCAAAATAGAAAGAGATATTTCTCTAAAGAGATTTTGATTTCATCTATGTCAACATCCTTTGATGGATTTTACGCTTATTTGAAGTTGATTTATTATGATACAAAACTTCTATATTGTGTTGAAGGTTTTGTGATATGTTTGAGTGTGAACGTGTTATTTTTATACCACTCATGGTTTATGGATGAAGTATTTACATTTCGTATGCTAGTTTTAATACGAATGTTTATGTTATATTTAAACCTTTTCATATGGGAATGCAATGGACTTAATATGTGACGGGTGGAGCCCGTTATATCTCCTCGATGCATCGGTAGGTCTCATGAGACCAACTAGTGTCTTGGCATAAGGCCTTGGAAAAATCTTATTTTTAGTCTTGGCATGAGGCCTTGGCTATGTGGTTTTGATAGTCTATCATTATGCATTCCATCATTATGAAATTGGTTATTGATATTTCATGTGATTATTAGATTAGTAGAATATCAATGTGAATAAGTAAATGGAATTATTTCATTTTTTCCATACTATGTTGAAGTTCAAGTTTAAAAGGCTTTAGTTTTAGTTATACATTGCCTTAAATGTGTATTCTTATTTATGAAAGTTTCCACTATATTGTTATCCTTACTGGGAATTTGAGCTCACCCCTTTCAATGTTTTATTTTTCTCGGGATGTGAAGAAGTAATTTATGAATGACCTACAGGGATAGTATGTGGGGATATGAGTGTGGACTATGAATAAAAGATGTTGTTGTAGTTTTCATTTTTATGATGTAATGTAAGACTTGTGAATATATCTAGTGTTTCCAAGGCTACTAAAATAATCGGTCTTTCGCGATTTGATCTTTCTTGTAATCATGCCAATGTTATGTAATAATGCACCGAATCTGGGTAACTGTGGTCTGGGCATTACAGTTGGTATCCGAGGAAGTTTAGTACAAACCTTGGAAGCTAGATTTAGATAAACTCTGATTAGAGCACGTAGAACTAAGATAAACTTTTAGGATTGGTATAGAAGAACTTCATAGAATTTTGGTATTGTAGAGATTTTGTGAGTTTTCCGAGAAATACATCCCTGTCTGGATACGAGTAGGTAGAGGCGGCTCTGGCACAGATGTACCTAGGGGTAAAACCCGAAAACACCACTCTGAGCTAGACTCGAATGGGAACTGGTGCACGCCAATGGGTCTTGCTGCACTCTTGGTTACAACACTCCCGGGGGATATGCTTAGGATAATTCTCATTTCCTTTACAAACCATTATGAAGGGTTTATTAGTATATACTTCCTCAAAGGAGACATTTTTATGATTACGGATTATATCCATAAACAATTTAATTAATTTTATATGTTTTACAAGTTTGGGATTAGGTATTGTTATTCATAAACTAATTTAGTGTATGCCATTGTTTAGAAATGGCGCCCAGAAGAAGGAATGAGAACTCTAGCAATGCACATGATCCCAAGAGAAAGAAGGATCATATCTTTCATGGTCTTAAGCCAGAATTTATAAGAGAAATAGTCTCCCATGTATTATCATCATATGAAGAAATAATATCATGTGTTGATAAGATAAGTAAAGAGTTTACTGAGTCCTATGGCTTTGAAGAGAAGAAAGAGAAGAAAATGATGGAAGAGAGAAAGATGGATAAAGGGAAGAGGGAAAAGAAGAATTTTCCCATATGTGATAACTGTGGGATGAAAAACCCTGGAACCTGCCTGAAAGGAATGGGAGTTTGTTATAAGTGTAGAGAAAAAGGGCACAAAGTACGTGACTGCAAGGGTAAGAAAATGGTTTCAAATGTACAATGCTTCATTTGCAAGGTTTTTGGACACTACGCGAACCTATGTCCCAGTCATTAGACTATGCCACAAATGATGCTATTGGATAATAATCAAGTTATGATACTACCACAGATGAAGAGGAATGATTAGAGTTCTCGTGTTGATTATGTCATATGACTGTTGTATCAACAATGTACTTGTTATAATAATTATAGAGTATATAAGGATTGTACTGCAGTACTATTTCATTAAGGAATTCAGATTGTGTGGAACAAAGAAAAGTGACTCAATAGTAGGTTAAATTTTTGGAAAATATATAGTTGAGAGAATGATAAACCATAATAAGGTTCTGATACCGAGGTAGTGATTTTAGAATAATACATGATTGATTTGGATAAATTGGATATTCTTGACTACATTGAAACTGATTAATGATTTGTATATTCCATCATTGTTGGGGTTTACAACATTTTTTGGATTGAAGGAGTATATCTATTATTCTATAAGGAATAAGGGATCATTAATGTAATCAATAAGGTTTTATGGTAATTCAGGATGTTGTAGTGTTTTAAAAAAATACATGATGAAGGTGTTCACATGTTATTACTTGGCAAAAAGGATCTTCATTATGTTTACCTTCCTTGTAAATTTTGGACTGAAGTATTTTGGATAGTTCTAGTTTGGATTATTTTGGATTGCCATAAAAGGACAACCCGGAGGTCAGGCGGCAACCCGTCGCGTCCGGCAAGGCCGCAAGACTTGAACCCACAACCAAAGGGCGACAAGGGTGTATCACCTACCATTGACCCACGTGATGTCCTTGATTGAATAATGTCATTTTTTAATTGTTCTGCTAGATGAATTATAAATTCATTTTTTTAACCCTATACGAATAGGATAAAAAGAATATTATTTTTAATTTCTATTATCTTTTAGAGTGAAAAATGAGTTTGTGGCAGAACTTAGTTAAAGCATGAGACTCTACTTGCCAAGTAAATATTTTTCTACTTCTCTAATTCAATGAGGAAATTAATTATTATACTGTAGTGAAGGGATATTAAAAAAATGTTTTTTTCCTAATACCATATGTTTTACTGAACCGATGGTATTTTAAATCATCATAGATTCATGAATTTAAGGCCCTCAATGTTACACTTGTTTGTGATTGATGACCTCAAATCACTACCTATAAATATTTACGTTTTTTCTCCAATTATATGTCTCAAATTTCCACCAAATTGTCTCCAAATAGAGATCATAATTTGGTGGTGGCCCTTTCATTTCTCTTTTCCTCTTATTAAGACTAAATTTTATCATCCCAATTTCCGATGTGGGTGTTCCCACAAAGATATTTTCTATATTCAACCTTTTATTTTCGAAGAACAATTTAAAATTGTGAGGACTCAATTATTTTAAGGAGGGGAGAATGTAACACCCCAAGCTTCTATGGTACGCTTCTCTTTGAATAATGCAATAGCGTGTGTTGTACGCAACATCAAGTTTTAACACACACCACAACCAATCAAACTAGCCGTTCTGAATAGTAATACCTACTTTTTAAAAAATTTAGAAATTTTATATCTCAAAATGGACTTCATTTTTGGATTTGGAGTATCGAATTTAGCCTAAGGTGAAATTTTGGTACTTTTCGGATAACCTTAATATTTTGATGAATAGTGAAAATTAATAAATTTTAATTAAAAACAACTTTATTAATCAAAATTATTAATAGTGATAAATTATGAATTTTAGTGGTTTAAAATTATATTTAGAATATATGATTACAATTTAATACAATTTTGGTCATTGGAAATAATTTCACAGTTAAACCGAACATAAACAAGTATCAATCTTTTGATAGTTATTATATCTTAAAAACACGCTTTTTGTTTTGACAGCAGGATTTAATTTTAAATTAATTTCTACCACTTATGTGTTTTGAATTTTGAAAAATTGATTCCATATTTGGAATCAGGATGTTCAAATTGTGTAAATAGGTAACTTTTATTTTTATACATTTTGAATAATTACTTCAGTAAATATTTTATTTACCATGGATAAAGGGTAAATCCGGTAAATAAGGGTTAAAAAATAAAATTATAATAATAAAAAATTACCCTAAAACATGTCCTAAGCTTATTTGTTGATACATGTCCGACCATGGTCATCTTTGGGTCGATTTTGGGACCCCGTGGTGCCACTTGTAAGTGATAGGGACACTTTATTTTAATTAAGTTAAAATGAATACAAAAATGACACAAGCATATATCTTTTAGAAAAAAAAAATTTCATAGGGTTATATATGTTGGATTTTCGACTATAAATATTAATTATAAATCTAAAAATATTTCCTACATAATGATAGTTTATTTATAATTTTTAGATATTAAATAATTTAATTTATTTATGACACAATGGTGATGCAGTAATTACCATAATAGTGAAAAATTAGAATAATTGATATTATAAATACCCAAATAAATGTAATTTGAGACTTTTTATAAATACCAATAATTTTATAGTATAATATGACATGTTAGTATTTATTTAATTAACTTTTTTTCTAAGTAATCATTCTGTTATGATTTTTAAAAAAATCAATTATTGAATAGTGTCAAAATTGACATAAAAGAGTTTTTAAAACAAATATTATATTATTAATTGATATTAAATTCCTAAAAATCTAAGGATCTGCCAAGAGACTTATATCGTTATATTTGTATCATTAATGGACCACTTGGGGGTCTCTTGGATGTATATAGTAAGTTTATTAACCATACAATATAAAAATACAAAGAGCCATTGTAAAAGTGAAACTAATTAACTAAGAGTTAATACTGAATGATAAGGTTAATATAGTAACCAAAAACTATCTAAATTATATTGGTTGAGTGGTTTTAGACCCATCCCCACCTTAAACTCTAAATATTACACTTTTTAGCCATTAGAAACTGAATATGAATTTATTATAAAATAATATTTCTAGCTTTTCCAAAGGTGCCCCTCACCCCTCTTATAAAAGGGCACTCCCCCTTCTCATTAATTGACACCTTAAAATCCTTTTGGCTCGGCCAAAATCTGACCAAATACTCTCTAAAATTCCCTCAAATCATCATAGAGGCCTTACTTTATTCCAAAATCCAACCTAAGATCCCTTTTGATCAAATCAAAAGGAAGAACCCGAAGAAGAGGTAATGAGTTCACCACCCTTTTCCAAGTTCCTTTCTTCTTCCACTTCTTCCTTCTTTGTTATTACCATTCTAAAATAATTACTCCAGTATCTTATATATGCTTTTATGTCATTAAAAATATGGTGCAACCATATTAAGTATTCTATCCATCCTTTGAATAACATGTCCCCATACGTGCCTACGTACAGCTTACCGTCACCACGTCATGGTGTAATTGTTATTCAATAAATTACTATTTGGATGGGTATAATAATGATGTGTAACTCATGTAAATAATAAATATAAAATGATAATGATTCTTTATATATGATATACCATCCAATTATATATTATTTTAATATCAAAAGAATGATATTGTCACTCGTGCGTACGTACGGACTACCGTCTCCATGAACGTGATGAGATTCATTCTCCATCGTATCAATTCAAGTATAATTCTCATTTTATGATTAATAATAGTATCTAAAGAATAGATATAATTATGGATATTATTAAGATACAACCTATCCATGACAAACACAACTTATGTAACAAAATATATATAAGAAAACAAGTAAGTTAACACCCGAAACAACGATAATACTAAGATATTATTAACAAATCAATGTTAAAAGATCACATATGATATCATATTAATGTATATGATTCTTGTATAATTTAATAACAATTATTTTAACATTATACAAGAGGTTAACCTACCCCAACCAAGGAAAATTACAAGGTAAGGGTTATTTCACAATCTCTTCATTATCCGAGGTTGTTTATACGTAATAATCTACTGCGATTTCTTTATCATCCACATCCATGTTTTTAAGAATGTATTTCAAAACATTTTTACTATTTACAAGAATATGATTTAAATACATTTATACCCTTTTTTGACTTTTTATAAGAGGTTTATAAAGGAATCTTTTCGTCGTTTTCCAAACAAGGTGCTTTTAACCTTTTCGGCAGAATTAAGTTAAAAATGTTTTTTTTAACTTATACAGCGGGTGCGGCTATTTTCCACCGTTATAAAATCATAGATGCATCCCTTACAAGATTATAAAAATATTTTAAAATAAACTTTTTTATTTTATAAATATATGATTTCAAAATAGAAAGAGATATTTCTCTAAAAATATTTCGATTTCATCTATGTCAACATCCTTTGATGGATTTTACGCTTATTTGAAGTTGATTTATTATGATACAAAAATTATATATTGTATTGAAGGTTTTGTGATATGTTTGACTATGAATGTGTTATTTTTATACCATTCAGGGTTTATGGATGAAGTATTTACATTTCGTATGCTAGTTTTAATACGAATGTTTATGTTATGTTTAAAACTTGTCATATGGGAATGCATTGGACTTAATATGTGACGGGTGGAGCCCGCTATAGCTCCTCGATGCATCGGTAGGTCTCATGAGACAAACTACTGTCTTGACACAAGGCCTTGACAAAATCTTATTTTTAGTCTTGGCAAGAGGCCTTGGCTATGTGTTTATGATTGTCTGGCATTATGAATTCCATCATTATGAAAGTGGTTATTGATATTTCATGTGATTATTCGATTAGTAGAATATCCATGTGAAAAAGTAAATGGAATTACTTCATTTTATTTTTTCCATATTATGTTGAATTTCATGTTTAAAAGGATTTTGTTTTATTTATACATTGCCTTAAATGTTTATACTTTTTTATGAAAGTTTCTGCTATATTGTTATCCTTACTGGGCATTTGAGCTCACCCCTTTTCTATGTTTTATTTTTCCCAGGATGTGAAGTAGTAATTTATGAATGACCTGCAGGGATAGTATGAGGGGATAAGAGTGTGGACTATAGAGACTATATTGTTGTAGTTTTCATTTTATGATGTAATGTAAACTTTATGAATATATCTAGTGTTTCCAAGGAAACTAAACTAATTGGTCTTTCGAGACATGATCTTCCTCGTGATCATGACAACGTTATATAATAATGCACCAACTCTAGGTATTTGGGGTCGGGGCGTTACAGTTGGTATCATAGAAAGTTTAGTACAATCCTTGGAAGCTAGATTTAGATAAACTCCGATTAGACCACGTAGACCTAAGATGAACTTTGAGGATTAGTATAGAAGAACTCCCTAGAATTTTGGTATTGTAAGGATTTTGTGAGTTTTCCGAGCAATACATCCATGTCTGGTATGAGCAGGTAGAGGCGGCTCTGGCACAGATGTACCTAGGGGTAAAACCCGAAAACACCGCTTTGAGATAGACTCGAATGGGAACTGGTGCACGACAACGGGCCTTGTTGCACTCTTAGTTACGAAACTCCTGGGGGATATGTTTAGGATAATTCTAATTTTCTTTACAAACCATTATGAAGGTTTTATGAGTATATACTTTCTCAAAGGATACATTTTTATGATTATGGATTATATCCATATACTATTTAATTTATGTTATGTGTTTTACATGTTTGGTACTAGGTATTGTTATTCATAAACTAATCTAGTGTATGCCATTGTTTAGAAACGGCACCCAGTAGAAGGAATGAGAACTCCATCAATACACGTGATCCAAAGAGAAAGAAGGATCATGTCTTTCATGGTCTTAAGAGAAAATTTATAAGAGAAATAGTCTCCTATGTATTATCATCATATGAAGAAATAATATCATGTGTTGATAAGATAAGTAAAGAGTTTACTGAGTCCTATGGCTTTGAAGGGAAGCAAGAGAAGAGAAGGATATAACAGGGAAAGTTGGATAAAAGGAAGAGGGAAAAGAAGAATTTTCCCATATGTGATAACTGTGGGAAGAAACACCCTAAAACCTGCCTAAAAGGAATGGGAGTTTGTTATAAGTGTGGAGAAAAATGGCACAAAGTACGTGACTGCAAGGGTAAGAAAATGGTTTCAAATGTACAATGCTTCATTTTCAAGGAGTTTGGACACTACGCGAACCTATGTCCCAGTCATCAGACTATGCCGCAAATGATGCTATTAGATAATAATCAAGTTATGATACTACCACAGATGAATAGGAATGATTAGAGTTCTTTTGTTTATTATGTCATTTGAGTGTTGTATCAACAATGTACATGTTATAATAATTATGGAGTATATAAGGATTGTACTGTAGTACTATTTCATTAAGGACTTGAGATTGTGTGGAACAAAGAAAAGTGACTCAATAGCAGGTTAAATTTTTGGAAAATATATGGTTGAGAGAAAGAGAAACCATAATATGGTTCTGATACCGAGGTAGTGATTTTAGAATAATACATGATTGATTTTGATAAATTATATTGGATATTCTTGTCTACCTTGAAACTGATTAATGATTTGTATATTCTATCATTGTTTGGGTTTACAACATTTTTGGATTGAAGGAGTATATCTATTATTCTTTAAGGAATAATGGATTATGAAGGTAATCAATAAGGTTTTTTGGTAATTCAGGATGTTGCAGTGTTTTAAGAAAATACATGATGAAGGTGTTCACATGTTATTACGCGGCAAAAAGGATCTTCATTGTGTTTACCTTCCTTATAAATTTTGGACTGACATATTTTGGATAGATCTAGTTTTGATTATTTTGGATTGCCATAAAAGGACAACCTGGAGGTCGGGCGGCAACCCGTCACGTCCGGTAAGGCCACGAGACTTGAACCCACAACCGAAGGGCGACAAGGGTATATCACCTACCACTGACCCACGTGATGTCCTAGATTGAATAATGTCGTTTTTTTAATTGTTCTTGAAGATAAATTATAACTTCATTTTTTTAACCCTATACGAATAGGATAAATAGAATATTTTTTTAAGTTCTATTATCTTTTAGAGTGAAAGATGAGTTTGTGGTAGAACTTAGTTAAAGGATGAGACTCTACTTGTCAAGAATATATTTTTCTACTTCTCTTATTCAATGAAGAAATTAATTCTTATACTGTAGTGAAGAGATCTTAAAACAAAAAATGTGTTATCCTAATACCATATGTTTTGCTGAACCGATGGTTTTTTAAATCATCATAGATTGATGAATTTAAGGCCCTCAATTTTACACTTTTTTGTGATTGATAACCTCAATCACTACCTATTAATATTTACGTGCCCCTAATTTCCACCAATGTTCTCCGAATAGAGATCATAATTTGGTGGTGACCCTTTCATTTCTATTTTCCTCTTATTCAGACTAAATTTTATTAACCCAATTTCCGATGTGGGTTTTCCCACAAATATATTTTCTATATTCAACCTTTTATTTTCGAAGAACAATTTCAAATTGCGAGGACGAAATTTATTGAAGGAGGGGAGAATGTAACACCCCAAGATTTCATAGTGTGTTATTTCTTCAAAATAATTCAATAACTTGCACTACACGCAACACCGAGTTCAAGCGCACCATGACTTACCAAACAAGCCGTTCAAAAGAGGTTATGAATAGTATTAAATTAATTTTAAACTTTATATAATCCTTATAATTTTAGAGTCCATATTATGAGTTTCTTAGACTTAATGTAAGAACAAATTCATTTTCAGTATTCCACTTTTACAAACTTTTAATAGTGAACCCTTTTTAATTCCAATATTTTAAACTTTTATATATTCAATTTGACTAAATAAATTTACTTTTTAGAGTGGTTACATCAAAAATTTACAATGAAACATCCCAATATTCCACGGTACGTTTCCATTTTAATAATGCAATGGCGTGTATTGTACGCAACTTCGAGATTCTAACACACCACAACCAATCAAACTAGCTGTTATGAATATTAATACCTACTTTTTGAAATTTATAAATTTTATCTTTCTAAATGGACTTCATTTTTGGATTAATAATATCTAAATTAGCTTAGGGTGAAATTTTGGTACTTTTCGGATAACTTTCATATTTTGATGAATAGTGAAAATTTCTAAATTTTAATTAAAAACAACTTTTTTAATCGAAATAATTAATAGTGATAAATTATTAATTTGAGTGGTTTTAAAGTATATTGATAATATATTTTTACCATTTAATACAATTTTGGTCATTGGATGTAATTTCACATTTAAACCAGACATAAACAAGTGTCAATCTTTTGATAGTTATTATCTCTTAAAAACACGCTATTTGTTTTGACGATGGGAATTAATTTTTAAATTAATTAATGAAACTGATATGTTCTGAATTTATTAAAATAGGCATCATTTTTGAATTCATAATATCAAATATATCTTAGGCCTAATTTTTGGTATTTTGTTGGAAACTTTCATTTTTTGATGAATAGTGAAACCTCTAAGTGGTAGTTAAAAAACTGAATTTTTCATAAAACTTAATTTTACCACTTCTATGAGAGAAATTTTGAAAATACGAGAGACACGGTTAATATCATGGAGAAAAATGTGGTTCAATTATATGAAAATATTTTTTGGTGAATAGTAACTTTTTACTTTTATTTACCACGGTTAAAAGTAAATATGGTAATTAAGGGTAAAAATGATATTAATATTAACCTAACACATGTAATAATTCTATTGGACAAGTGTATCTCGACCAAAAACAATCTTAGGAGTAAAATATTATCATTTAGGTCTACTTTTATTAGATTAGGAAATTTATTATTATTTAATTCAAAGAAGTGTTAAAAGAGTTAAAATCAATGTTTATTTACTAAGACATTTTTAATATAGGTATATACATAAGATAAATTATATTGTAAATATTAATTAGAAAGATAAAAAGATTTCCTACATAATGGTATTTTATTTATAATTTTTAGAGATTAAATAATTTAATTAATTTATGACACAATGGTGATGCAGTACTTACCTAATTAATGAAAAATTAGAATAATTGATAGTATAAATACCCAAATAAATGTAATTTGAAAATTTTTATAAATAAAAATAATTTTCTAGGTTAATATGACATTTTAGTATTGATTTAATTAACTTTTTTATAAGTAATCATTCTGTAATAATTTTCTCAAAAATCAATTTTCCAAATAGGGTCAAAATTGAAAAAACAGAGTTTTTAAAACAAATATTATATTATTAATTGATATTCAATTCCTAAAAATCTAAGGATCGTCCAAGAGACTTATATCATGATATTTGTCTCATTGATGGATCACTTGTGGGTATCTTGGATGTATATAATATGTTTATTAACCATATAATATAAAATACAAAGAGACATTGTAAATGTGAAACTAGTTAACTAAGAGTTAATACTTAAAGATAAGGTTAATATAATGACCCAAACCTGTATAAATTCTATTGGTTCAGTGGTTTTCTACCCATACCCACCTTAAATTTTAAATAGTCCACTTTGGAGCCATTTTAAACCGAATATGAATTTATTATAAAATAATATTTTTAGATTTTCCAAAGGTGCCCCTCACCCCTCTTATAAAAGGGCACTCCCCCTTCTCACTAATTCACACATTCAAAGCCTTTTGGATCGGCCTAAACCTTCCCAAATACTCTCTCAACTTCCCTCAATACAACCTAGATGACTTATTTTGATCAGAAAGCTAACCTATGGAGCCCTTTTGATCAAATAAAAAGGAAGAACCCGAAGAAGAGGTAATATTTTCACCATCCTCTTTCAAGTTTTTTTCTTCTTCAACTTCTTCTTTCTTTGTTATTTATATTCTAAAATAATAAATCCATTATCTTCTATATAATATGATGTTATTATAAATATTTTACATCCATATTCAGTATTCTATCCATCCTTTTAATGGCATGTCACCATACATGCGTACGTACGGCTTACCGTCCCCACGTCGTGGTGCAATTGTTAGTCAATAAATTATTATTTGGATGGGTATAATAATGATGTGTAATTAATGTAAATAATAAATATAACCTTATAATTATTCTTTATATATGATATAACATCCAATTTTATATTATTTTAATATCAAAAGAATGATATTGTCGCTCATGCGTACGTACGGACTACCGTCTCCACGAACGCGATGAGATTCATTCTCCATCGTATCCATTCAAGTATAATTATCATTTGAAGATTAATAATAATATTTAAGGACTTAATATCATTCTAGATATGAATAAGATACAACCTATCCATAACAAACATGGCTTACAAAAAAAAATATATAAAATAAAATGAGTAAGTTAACACCCGAAACGACGCTAATTCTAAAATATTGTTAACAAAGCAATGTTAAAAGATCATATATGATATCATATTAATATATATGATTCTTGTATAATTTAATAACAATTATTTCACCATTATACAGGAGGTTAACCTACCCCAACCAAGGAAAAGTACAAGTTAAGAGTTATTTCACAATCTCTTCATTATCTGAGATTGTTTATACGTAATTATATACTGGGACCTCTTCATCATCCACATCCATGTTTCTTGAATGTGTATTTCAAACCATTCTTACTATTTTACAGAATATGTGTTAAAGTAATTTATACCCTTGTTTTAATTTTTATAAGATGTTTATAATGGAATCTTTCCTTCATTTTCCAAACAAGGTCTTTTTTACCCCTTTTGACATAATTAAGGTAAGAATGTTTTTTTAACTTATACGGCGGGTGCGGCTATTTTCCGCCGTTATTAAATTTTTGAAGCTTACCTTACAAGCTTATAAAGATATTTTATAAGTAAATGTTTTATTTTATAATTATGTGACTTTTAAATGTTTTCAAAATGAATATTTTAAGATTTTCTGAAAGGTACTCTTTATCAAAATAAGAATTTTAAATGTTTTAAAGATTTATCTTTCAAAATCTTTTTAATTAATGTCCATGTTTTAAAAATGATTTTGAGGATTTATTTATATGGACATGAATGTTTTGAAAAAATATTTCTTTCCAAATATTCGAAGTGGTATGGGACACTTTGATTCAAAAATCTCTTTTAAAGTACTTCCTTAATAAATGTGTGAATTTTAAATGATTTCAAAAAAAGAGATATTTCTCTCAAATATTTTTGATTTCATCTATGTCAACATCCTTTGATGGATTTTAAGTTTATTTGAAGTTGATTTATTCTGATAAAAAACTTTCATATTGTTTTGAAGTTTCTGTGATGTGTTTGACTATGGATGTGTTATTTTTATACCATTCGAGGTTTATGCATGTAGTATTTACATTTCATATGCATGTTTTAATACGAATATTTAATTTATGTTTAAAACTTTTCATATGGGAATGAATTGGACTTAATATGTGACGGGTGGAGCCCGCTATAGCTCCTCGATGCATCGGTAGGTCTCATGAGACAAACTAGTGTCTTGGAAGAAGGTCTTGACAAAATATTATTTGTAGTCTTGGCACAAGGCCTTGGCTATGTGGTTATGATAGTCTGACATTATGCATTCCATCATTATGAAAGTGGTTATTGATATTGCATGTGATTACTCGATTAGTAGAATATTCATGTGATTAAGTAAATGGCATTATTTCATTTTTTCCATACTATGTTGAAGTTCAAGTTTAAAAGGCTTTTGTTTTAGTTATACATTGCCTTAAATGTTTATTCTTATTTATGAAATTTTTTACTATATTGTTATCCTTACTGGGCATTTGAGCTCACCCCTTTCAATGTTATATTTTTTCCAGGATGTGAAGAAGTAATTTATGAATGACCTGCAGGGATAGTATATGGGGATATTAGTGTGGACTATGAGGAAAAGATGTTGTTGTAGTTTTTGTTTTTATGATGTAATGTAAGACTTATGAATATATATAGTGTTTCCAATGCTACTAAACTAATCAGTCTTTCATGATTTTATCTTTCTTGTGATCATGACAATGTTATGTAATAATGCACCGACTCTGGGTAACTGGGGTCGGGGCGTTACAGTTGGTATCAGAGGAAGTTTAGTACAAACCTTGGAAGCTAGATTTAGATAAACTCTGATTAGAGCATGTAGACCTAAGATGAACTTTTAGGATTAGTATAGAAGAAATTCCTAGAATTTTGGTATTGTAGAGATTTTTCGAGTTTTCCGAGCAATACATCCATGTCTGGATACGAGCAGGTAAAGGCGGCTCTGGCACAGATTTACCTAGGGGTAAAACCCGAAAACACTGCTTTGAGCTAGACTCGAACGGGAACGGGTGCACGACAACGGTCCTTACTGCACTCTTGGTGACGACACTCCCGGGGGATATTCTTAGGATAATTCTCATTTTCTTCACAAACCATTATCAAAGGTTTATGAGTATATACTTCTTCAAAGGAGACATTTTTATGATTATGGATTATATCCATAAACTATTTAATTTATGTTATGTGTTTTTCAAGTTTGGGATTAGGTATTGTAATTCATAAACTAATTTAGTGTATGCCATTGTTTAGAAATGGCGCCCAGTAGAAGGAATGAGAACTCCAGCAATGCACATGATCCAAAGAGAAATAAGGATCATATCTTTCATGGTCTTAAGCTATAATTTATAAGATAAATAGTCTCTCATGTATTATCATCATATGAAGAAATAATATCATGTATTTATAAGATAAGTAAAGATTTTACTGAGTCCTATGGCTTTGAAGGGAAGCAAGAGAAGAAAAGGATAGAAGAGAGAAATATAGATAAAGGTAAGAGGGAAAAGAATAATTTTTCCATATGTGATAACTGTGGGAAAAACACCATGGAACCTGCCTGAAAGGAATGAGAGTTTGTTATAAGTGTGGAGAAAAAGGGCACAATTTATGTGACTGCAAGGGTAAGAAAATGGTTTCAAATGTACAATGCTTCATTTGGAAGGATTTTGGACACTAAACGAACCTATGTCCCAGTCATCAGACTATGCCGCAAATGATGCTATTGGATAATAATAATGTTATGATACTACCACAGATGAAGAGGAATGATTAGAGTTCTTATGTTGATTATGTCATTTGAGTTTTGTATCAACAATGTACTTGTTATAATAATTATGGAGTATATAAGGATTGTACTGTAGTACTATTTCATTAAGGACTTGAGATTGTGTGGAACAAAGAAATGTGACTCAATAGCAGGTTAAATTTTTGGAAAATATATGGTTGAGAGAAAGAAAAACCATAATAAGTTTCTGATTCCGAGGTAGTGATTTTAGAATAATACCTGATTGATTTGGATAAATTAGATACTCTTGACTACCTTGAAACTGATTAATGATTTGTATATTCCATCATTGTTGGGGTTTACAACATTTTTTGGATTGAAGGAGTATATCTATTATTCTTTAAGGAATAAGGGATCATGAATGTAATCAATAAGTTTTTATGGTAATTCAGGATGTTGCAGTGTTTTAAAAGAATACATGATTAAGGTGTTCACATGTTATTACGCGGATAAAAATATTTTCATTATGTTTACCTTCCTTATAAATTTTGTACTGAAGTATTTTGGATAGTTCTAGTTTGGATTATTTTGGATTTCCATAAAAGGACAACCCAGAGGTTGGGCGGCAACCCGTCGCGTCCGGCAAGGCTGCGAGACTTTAACCCACAACCGAAGGGCGACAAGGTTGTATCACCTACCACTGACCCACGTGATGTCCAATATTGAATAATGTCATTTTTTTAATGGTTCTTCTAGATGAATTATAAATTTATTTTTTAACCCTATACAAATAGGATAAATAGAATATTATTTTTAAGTTCTATTATCTTTTAGAGTGAAAGATGAGTTTGTGGTAGAACTTAGTTAAAGGATGAGACTCTACTTTTCAAGTATATATTTTTCTACTTCTCTTATTCAATTAATAAATTAATTCTTATACTGTAGTGAAGGGATCTTAAAAAAAAATGTGTTATCCTAATACCATATGTTTTGCTGAACCGATGGTATTTTAAATCATCATAGATTGATGAATTTAAGGCCCTCAATTTTACAATTGATTGTGATTGATGAACTCAATCACTACCTATAAATATTTACATTTTTCCTCTAATTATATGTCTCAAATTTCCACCAATGTTCTCTGAATAGAGAACATAATTTTGTGGTGACCCTTTCATTTCTCTTTTCCTCTTATTAAGACTAAATTTTATCAACCCAATTTCCGATGTGGGTTTTCCAACAAAGATATTTTCTATATTCATCCTTTTATTTTAGAAAAACAATTTCAAATTTCGAGGAAGAAATTATTTGAATGAGGGGAGAATGTAACACCCCAATATTCTACGATACGCTTCTCTTTGAATAATGCAATAGTGTGTGTTGTATGTAACATCGAGTTCTAACACACACCACAACCGATCGAACTAGCCGTTATGAATAGTAATACCTACTTTTTAAAATTTTAGAAATTTATCTCTCAAAATGGACTTCATTTTTGGATTCGGAGTATTGAATTTAGCCTAAGATGAAATTTTGGTACTTTTTGGATAACTTTAATATTTTGATGAATTGTGAAAATTACTAAATTTTAATTAAAAACAACTTTTTTAATCAAAAAAATTAATAATGATAAATTATGAATTTGAGTGGTTTTAAAGTATATTTAGAATATATTTTTACCATTTAATACAATTTTTGTCATTGGACATAATTTCACAATTAAACCGAACATAAACAAGTATCAATCTTTTGATAGTTATTATATCATAAAAACACGCTTTTTGTTTTGACAGCGGGAATTAATTTTAAATTAATTTCCGCCAGTTATGTGTTTTGAATTTGGAAAAATGGATTCTATATTTTGAATCAGGATGTTCAAATTGTGTAATTAGGTAACTTTTATTTTTATACATTTTGAATAATTACTTCAGTAAATATTTTATTTACCATGGTTAAAGGGTAAATCCGGTAAAAAGGGACAAAACATAATATTATAATAATAACAAATTACCCTAAAACATGTCCTAAACTTATTGGTTGATACATGTCCGACCATGGGCATATTTGGGTCGATTTTGGGACCCCATGGCGCCACTTGTAAGTGATAGGGACACTTTATTTTAATTAAGTTAAAATGAATACAAAAATGACAAAAGCATATATCTTTTAGAAAAACAATTTTTACGTAGGGTTATATATGTTGGATTTTCGACTATAAATATTAATTAGAAAGATAAAACTATTTACTACATAATGGTATTTTATTTTTAATTTTTAGATATTAAATAATTTAATTTATTTATGACACAATGGTGATGTATTAATTACCATAATAGTGAACAATTAAAATGATTTATATTGTAGATACCAAAATAAATATTATTTGAGACTTTTTATGAATTAAAAAAAAATTCTAGGTTAATATGATATGTTAGGAATGATTTAATTAACTTTTTTAGAAGTAATAATTCTTTTATGATTTTTTCAATAATCAATTATTGAATAGTGTCAAAATTGACATAAAAGAGTTTTTAAAACAAATATTATATTATTAATTGATATTAAATTTCTAAAAATATAAGGATCAGAAAAGAGACTTATATAATGATAGGTGTATCATTAATGGACAACTTGGGGGACTCTTGGATGTATATAGTAAGTCTATTAACCATATAATATAAAAATACAAAGAGACATTGTAAAAGTGAAACTAATTAACTTAGAGTTAATACTTAATGATAAGGTTACTATAGTAACACAAACCTATCTAAATTATATTGGTTTAGTGGTTTTAGACCCATCCCAACCTTAAACTTTAAATAATCAACTTTGGAGCCATTAGAAACCGAATATTAATTTATTATAAAATAATATTTCTAGATTTTCCAAAGGTGCCCCTCACCCCTCTTATAAAAGGGAACTCCCCCTTCTCATTAATTTACACCATCAAAGCCTTTTGGATCAGCCAAACTCTGCCCAAATACTATCTCAACTTACCTAAATTCAACCTAGAGGCCTTACTTTAGTCATAAAGCCAACCTATGAGCCCTTTTCATCAAATCAAAAGGAAGAACCCGAAGAAGAGGTAATGATTTCACCACCCTTTTCCAAGTTCCTTTCTTCTTCCACTTCTTCCTTCTTTGTTATTACCATTATAAAATAATAACTCCAGTATCTTATATATACTGTGATGTTATTATATATATGGTACACCCATATTCATTATTCTATACATCCTTTGAATAACATGTCACCATACGTGCATACGTACGGCTTACCGTCTCCACATCGTGGTGTAATTGTTATTCAATAAATTATTATTTGGATGGGTATAATAATGATGTGTAACTCATTTAATAATAAATATAACATGATAATGATTTTTTAGATATGATATACCATCAAATTATATATTATTTTAATATCAAAATAATGATATTGTCGCTCGGGCGTACGTACGGACTACCGTCTCCACGAACGCGATGAGATTCATTCTCCATCGTATCCATTCAAGTATAATTCTCATTTGATGATTAATAATAGTATCTAAGGACTTGATATAATTCTAGATTTGATTAAGATAAAACCTATCCATGACAAACACAGCTTACGTAACAAAACATATAAAAGAAAATGAGTAAGTTAACACCCGAAACAACGATAATACTAAGATATTATTAACAAATCAATGTTAAAAGATCATATATGATATCATATTAATGTATATGATTCTTGTATAATTTAATAACAATTATTTCACCATTACATAGGAGGTCAACCTACCCCAACCAAGTAAATGTACAAGGTAAGGGGTATTTCACAATCTCTTCATTATCCGAGGTTGTTTATACGTAGTAATCTACTGGGATTTCTTTATCATCCACATCCATGTTTCTTAAGAATGTATTTAAAACATTTTTACTACTTACAAGAATATGGGTTAAAGACATGTATACCCTTGTTTGACTTTTTATAAGATGTTTATAAAGGAATCTTTCCATCATTTTCCAAACAAGGTGCTTTTTAACCTTTTCGGCAGAATTAAGGTAAGAATGTTTTTTTAACTTATACGGCGGGTGCGGCTATTTTCCGCCGTTATAAAATCTTCGAAGCTTAACTTACAAGGTTATAAGAATATTTTCAAATAAAATGTTTTATTTTATAAATTTATTATTTCAAAATAGAAAGAGATATTTCTCTAAAAAGAGTTTGATTTCATCTATGTCAACATCCTTTGATGGATTTTACGCTTATTTGAAGTTGATTTATTATGATACAAAACTTCTATATTGTATTGAAGGTTTTGTGATATGTTTGACTGTGGATGTATTATTTTTATACCATTCATGGTTTATGGATGAAGTATTTACATTTTGTATGCTAGTTTTAATACGAATGTTTATGTTTTGTTTAATCCTTTTCATATGGGAATGCATTGGACATAATATGTGACAGGTGGAGCCCGCTATAGCTCCTCGATGAATCGGTAGATCTCATGAGACATACTAGTGTCTTGGTATAAGACCTTGACAAAATATTATTTGTAGTTTTGGAACGAGGCATTGGATATGTGATTATGATAGTCTGACATTATGCATTCCATCATTATTTAAGTTGTTATTGATATTGCATGTGATTATTCGATTAGTAGAATATCCATGTGAATAAGTAAATGGAATTATTTCATTTTGTCCATACTATGTTGAAGTTCAAGTTTAAAAGGATTTTGTTTTAGTTATACATTGCCTTAAATGTTTATTCTTATTTATGAAAGTTTCTGCTATATTGTTATCCTTACTAGGCATTTGAGCTCACCCCTTTCAATGTTTTATTTTTCCCAGGATGTGAAGAAGTAATTTATGAAAGACCTGCAGGGATAGTATGTGGGGATATGAGTGTGGAATATGAAGAAATGATTTTGTTGTAGTTTTCATTTTTATGATGTAATGTAAGACTTATGAATATATCTAGTTTTTCCAAGGCTACTAAACTAATCGGTCTTTCGAGATTTGATCTTTCTTGTGATCATGCCAATGTTATGTAATAATGCACCGACTCTGGGTAACTGGGGTCGGGCATTACATTGAGACATGTTACATGTTAAGCCCATTGTTTCCATTGGTATGGTTTATTAACTACCCATGGATTTGTTTCTAAAATACTATTTAAATTTAATGGGATTTACCAGCTAAAAATTTCACCCCTCTTCATGTGGATATTTATATAGGTGTTTCCACAATACTAAAGATTTTTTGTAACCCCAAATCTCGTTATATGAGTTACAATGTATTTTTCATGAAAATTATTTTACCGTTTTAGGGTTATTCCAACCAAATATTTTATATAATTTTAAAATTCTATATGGGAAGATTAATTTTTACTATAGAAAATCAGTATTACTTTTATTTACAATGTGGTTTTTCAATAAAGATAGTTTCAAGTTTTAAAAATACCCCTTTCTTAATCAAATGATTTCAATACACATTTCATATTGAAAATAATATTTAATTTTCCTGGATACATTATAGGAGATTATTTTAAAGGTAAATTTTTTCAATGATTTTTCCTTCTCCTTTTCAAAAAGGATATTTGGATGTTACCTGTAACTTCATCTTTTAATTTATTGCTTAAAATGTCTTCTAAAATATAATTTAAGTATTAACATCCATTTAACTTTTCATTATCAAAATTATTTAGCCTAACATAGTTTAATTTTCACTATTTAAACTCTTATATATGAGTGTATATATATATATATTAGGGGAATGATCACCTAATACTAACAATCAAATTCATAATCCCTTCATGGGTGATATTGTCTGAGCATTATTTTTCAAGGATGTTTTCATCTATGTCAAAATCCAACATGGGTTCCATCGATACATTGTGGATATGTTCATATAAAACCATACAACTTATTTATATAAATGAATTATGATCATGATTATTCTTGCCAGGACCCCCTGAAAACAAAGATACCACAAAAAGGAGATTGATATGGTGACACCTAAGTCCCGCCTCCCATAGGCCCTAGGTTAGTGACTAACAGTGATGGTATAAAAGCCTCATAGTATGCTAGGCATTAACCTCTATAAATTAAAAAATATTGGGAGATAGGATAAACCCCCAAAAATATGATGCAAACAATATAAAGGTAAACCAAAAACCATCTCATAATCCATGAATGGAGTAAAAATGATACATTTAAAAGTCTCCAACAATATTCAAAAAATAAAAATCCATGGATGTGACTCAACAATAGCTCCAACCTAACTATTTATGTCTTTCTCGGTCTCCAAAGTCTACCTAAAAACATTAATATTAGTTAATATATATAGGGTAATAATAACTGATATACTCATTAGGGACGTATGTAAGTCAAAAAGTGAACATGTGAAAAGAAAATTATAATGCACCAGTGAATAAATAGCACAACCAACAAGAATATATATAGGTTATCTACCCAAAACAATACTCACTATTGGTCACTCACTAAATAAAACATAAAATATAATAACATATCATCGAGATCTTAATATTGCAAGGTGTCCTCCTGCCTCTTCCCAGCTGATTTTTTATCTCACCCCATAATTTGACCATTCTGTGATCCCTACCCTTATAAGAATACCACATTACATTACATCATCGTGCATCCCACTCATAGAAACTATTGCCACACATCACATCCCATTACATCCCACCCATATGAACCCATCCCACACATCACCATTAGGGAATATCAAACACCAACCCACATCACTACTACTGAAGGAAGTGTATGGGATAGGGGGTAGCTGACTATCTATATCATCACCGTCGTGGATGTTGGGGAAAACACCCAAAAATCATCACCTATAAATTTTTTAAATATTATCTAACTCAGGTGGGACACATATAAAATTACATAAACATATATTATATATAGATAACACACAATACCCAACCTATTGGTTCACATCTACTAAACGGTCACAAACCACATCACCATGATCACACTTCTCATTAACCATTATAATTCCTGCCACCAGTATATGAAAAAGCACACAACCACTACACACCCACATAAGATTCCACAGTTCTAGTTACATATTTCACCACATTATTTCATTATCCATTAAATTTCAAAATAAACTATTCATTAATTTATTAAACTCAGTTATCCAATTACTGAAAATATGTTTCTAGTCCACCTCATTTATCTAATATCCCATTTTTTATTATCATCACAGTTCATCCCATTCATAACTGGGAAACTATCGTAACCACTCCACACTACAAGTGGTCTGACTCCCACAACCACCACCACATCACAACGCATCCACCATCATCATCACGACACACCGCACAATCCATATCACTACAATGACATATCATTTTAGATCCCAAACAAATCCGACAACAAAACCATCATATAATGTTAACAACACATGTCACAACAACAACGACTATACAACAACCACTGACAACATCGCCTCCATGTGAACTACCCACCATATCACATATCCATGTAGTTCACAATCATGTCAGTTACTACAACCACAACACAATATCCCAGAACATATAGAGAAACACAACAAGAAAAATAATGCATAATTAAATCACAATCCAACTTCCACAACTATTATGAGGATTTATCACATTCATTATTAATATAGCATGACTTTTATCATATAAACCATAAGATGGGGGAAACCATTTTGTTATCAAGATATACATTCATATACTTTTAATTCCGGGTTTAATCACAAAAAAATACCTCAAGGTTCCTTTCAGAAAAACAACTACAATGAAAATAATTCTCCCAACTATAGTGATTTTCAATAAGAAAACAACATGAAATAAACTCCTGAGCATCGTATATCAAAGCATCAAAACAAACAACAAATCCACATTCCCATCAATCCTTGATGACATTCCAATTAATTAACTTATTATGTTTTCCTTTATTATCAACCTAATGTAAAGAAAAAACAAAAAAATATCACACATAAGACATGAAAATGTGAGATCAAGGATTCCATTCCTCAAAGAGGCTTTTTAGTCTCACTGCTCACCATAGAGAAAAGTAGAAAATTCCTACCATCATAACTGCACCATGAGATCATGGATCTACCTACACTACAAAAAAAGGATACCAAAATGAATCCCATAGTTTCCCCAAAAAAATCACCTCAGTGATAACCCAACGTAAAAATATAGTGAAACTAACGTGTAAAGAGAATAAATTACCTTAGATCACCAAAAATCGACCACTAAAACCTAGGGATCAAGATGAGGGAAGAGGATAAGAGAGATCCCTCAAAATCGCATAGGGGTATACTAAAAAATGAGGTTAAGGAATGAAGGATGAATGGATAAAAATAATATGAAAAAAAATTGATTTAAAACCTGGAACCCATCCCTTTCATGTCATGTAAACCTTTCATGATGTGTAATTCACAGGTTTTCTAAAATATCTGAATTCCACCAAAATCCATTTCCCCTCAATCTGATTTAATTACATTTCATGAATTCAACTTTCTTGACATGAATCCATTTAATGGACTCCCCCTTTTCTTTTTACTAAGATATATAAAAAAATATGATTATACAGGTCTTGAACTGCCAACTCATTATGTGAAAACCATTCACATCGTGAACCACCACATGTTTTACACCTGTAGCTACATCTCCACCAAACCCTCTACACCTCATCTTAGTGCCTAAAACTACTCAAAGGGTAATGTATTTGGTGGGTATGGAACATAACATTATATTATATACCTCCAAATCAGTTATTGAGAATCCAAACAAAATCTAGGAAAATAAAGATATATGAACAACCATCCCACAAGATACCTCTCATGGATCTCATCACACCAAAAATACTACCTCCATCCAAACACACATGACTAAAATTCCAAGGAAACACCATAGGCACCCACATCACAAAAAAACCACATCAACCTTTATATAGTCAAAACCAAACATGACCAAATCTAACCCACATCACTTCACTGCATGTATAAATTTTGGAATTGTAACATACATTTCAAGATACTATCCTTTATAGGTGGTTATTACTCAACCACTCATTTTTAATTATATCATAGTATAATTTATCTCAAATAGGAATCATTTCCTCATCTTTTTATGTTTCATAAAAATTACAACACATTATTCATCAACAAAAACAAAATATTTCATAACATAGAAAAACCCAAACATCACATCATCTAAATCAAAATAGAACAATGAAATTATCCAAAAAAGACTTGGGGAACATTGCACGCATCTACATCTCTCACTTCTATGTAATCTTATCTATACCACCATGCCTCCATAACACACTAACAAAGGGAAGGGTTTTCATATATAAGACCCTATCTCAATGTTCTTGTATCTCTACAAGTATCTCTACAAATGTGACATCATCATCAATGTCCAACTCCCCCAGTCAATAACGTGGGAGTAATCATGAATAAACGGATGAAGTTAATACATGTGGAAGACTTCATGTATCCTCTCCAACCATGATGGAGATTCTAACCAATATTCCACCTCGCCAACATGTCCCATCACCACATAGGGCCCATCAAACCTGGGAGATAGCTTACCTCTTACTGAACCTCTACTGCACACGCTGAGGGGAAACTCTCAAGAACACATGGAATCCAACATTGAACTCTAGGGTACTATTCCTATGATCATCATAGTCATAATAATGGTCCCTCACCAGCCTCATCCACTCAAAAACCTACTAGATCATCTCGAGTGTGGTCTTTATGGCATCGGGACAAATAACTGCCAAATCCCTGACCTATTTCGAACATAATAAAGATCGACATGGTCACCCTTAAAATGTACCAAACAGAACCATGATGATGGAAGATTTATAGTAGGGAAACTTAAAAAAAAGTAATTGTAATACCCAACATACACTTAATTATAAGGCGTATAGCCATAATATATCCTCTGGGTCTAGATAATCCCCTCCATCTTCCCATATATCTAAGGGAGGAAAGCTATGTTATTGTGATAATAGAAGCCAAAATAATATTGAGATACCATCCTTACAAGAGAGATAGAATGAGGATACTAGTAAATTATGTTGGTCCTTAGTGCCCTATAAATCCTAGTCGCATCATCTACATACTATCATTCCTAAACATCCATGACACTCGACACACTGATCACCAGGAAGTGAGCCGATTTCGTTAGTTATTCCATTGTCACCCAAAATATGACACATTCGCCCTAAGGTATGGGTAATTCTATAATGACAACCATTGATATTTCCTCACATTTACACTTGGGTATATACAGGGACAGCAAAAAACCTCCCAGAACAAGATGCCTCTCTTTCAGTAGTAAACAAACTAGAAATTTTGACACAAACTCTTCTACTGACCATTTCATCCTCAGTCACCATAGATGTCTCTGTATGTAATGATACGTCATTGTTATATTATGATGTACTAATAAATGTGATCTATGAATCTCATGTTGTCATATATTTCCTATAACAAAAGTAACATCTGGTAGAAAAACACCTGGTTCTAATCATATTCTAACAATCCCTCAGGGGCATCACCATGGCCAAAATTATCAAAAAACACCTATAAATATTAGTCTCCACATAAATAATCCTCCACCTATTACATAAAAATGACTCTATGGTTATCGGATGAAGAAAAACTCATCCAATACTCTCCCCGATTTTAATATTCATCACTACATGCTCCTCTATTCCTTTACAAATATCTACAGACTCTTGATTCACATCCTCTTCGAACATATGACTCAAAACATTGGAGACATAATTACCCTTTCATAAGTCATAAGAGATCTAAAAATTAAAATATTTATCAAAATAAATCCATATCTACTATCATATATTTTAATTCCATTGAGAAAAAACATATCTTGGGCTCTTGGGGTCCATGAAAACCCCAAAATCTCATTGATAAGTTAATGTATCCAAACATTTAGTGTAAAAACAACTTCTAATAGCCCCAAATCATGTTTGGAATAATTATACTCATGGGGAAGTAACTACATAGACACATAATAGATATCTTCTCTCTACTTCATCAAAAACAATCCCAATCCTAGATGGTATATGTTATAAAATACCTCAGACAACACACCCTCTTATGGAAAGTGAATAACTGAAGAAATGACTGAATAATCATTCCATAACTTAATTATACCTAGAACTAATATTTTCACAATAAATCATTTTCCTTTCTGGAAATTTATACTAGAAGGGATGAAAAATGAGAGAAATTGGGTATGAACCTATGATAATAGCCTGTATAACTATGTAAACTACAATC
Organism: Viscum album; assembly: GCA_963277665.1. NCBI lineage: Eukaryota > Viridiplantae > Streptophyta > Magnoliopsida > Santalales > Viscaceae > Viscum > Viscum album. The sequence continues at coordinate 1,585,099,760 of OY728121.1, read as the reverse complement.
CTCTACAACATTATTAGTGGTTTCCAAGGAAAATAATACTCAACCATAAATGGTTCCACTTACATTCCTTATAAGACACCCCATTTCCAAATAAATGCACCTCTCACATACATAACTTAAACTTGGACAATGTCCCATAAAGATGGTGGTATTGAAGGAAATGAAAAACAACTCTGAGATGATCAGCATACTCCTCCTCTGTCTTCGACAAGACCGAGACATCATCAATGAATATGATGATGAACTGGTCCAAGAACTAATCTAAAATGGATTTCATAATCCACATGAAAATGGACAGTGTGTTCGTAACACCGAACGACCTAAATAAAAAATATAAGTTCTCATACCTACATCTGAAGGAAGTCTCCTCAACATCCTCAACATTCACCAACAACTAGTGATGCCCAAAATATAAATTGATCTTAGAGAACCATTTATCTCATCTCAATTTGTTAAAAAATCATTGATCTTCATAATACAGTATTAGTTCTTAAAAATGACCCGATTCATCCTCTGGTAGTCTATATACAACTTCGGACTATAGTATTCCCTCTTAAAGAATACAACTGGAGCACAACATGGTGAAACACGAGGTATGATTAGATCCCTTTAAATCTGATAATCCACATATATTCTCAACTCATATATATCCATGGGCAACATCAAATAGGGATCCATAATAAGAAAACAACAAGGCCTTCGGGCCATTCGGGCAACATCACGTCATGGAGTTAGTTCCATAAACACCTCTATAAAAACATCCAAGAAATCATCCAAACCCTAATAAAATCCCCTACATGATATTATAAAAATAGATACACTAACTATGAAAAAGAACCTCTATATTCATACCACCCAACTGATAACATTTCTCGCCAATGAATGCAACTCGATTGCTCTCCACATCATAAAGAGAAACGATTCTATGAAATAATTTGATGATTTAACACATGGAATAAAAACAATACATAGATAGGATAATATAATATGGATATATCTTCAATAAGAAGAAGTATTATACTTATTGTTGATGCCACCTGCACAGTCTACATCCCTGTAACTCATCAAATAAAGAATCCTGACCTCCAAACAGCATTGATAACACCAGAGCACTAAAAGACTCTGCACATTTAGTACTAACATATAAACCAAATAAAGAGAAAAAATAAGTATGAGGATGTTGAATAAAATAAGTCACAAACAAGGGTAGATGATAAATTGATCATACAACAAACAACTCCAATATCTACTAGTGTTTCTTCCTCTAACCTATGCATCTGACCACATAAATATCCTCTGCCTCTTTTTTTTGGACTTCCACATCAACAATATGTCTTGGGTCCCAATGTATAAGGATCATCATGAGGCTTCCCTCTTCAAACTCCACCTGATATCAGCTACTAAATAATATCTTGTGGTCCTTGCTACTAGAACTACCTCAGAGGTATATAATACTATAGAAAATGTGCCTAACTACCCATCTAAAACTAACCTAATGGAGTAGTAAAAAACTAATTATAGTGGTTACCATATCTACCAAAGTTATCTTATGATAATATAAAACATATATAAGTTACTCCAAAATTTAATTTCTGTAACAATCAAGGAATAAACTACCTTGACTGTTTCCCCACTGAACAAAACCTCTACTTCATGAACACTTGCGGCCCACAGCCTGAAGCGCTGCTCCTCAAAATACCATATTGGACACACCTGATATCTTTAACCTTTTTATGTACCTATATATATGTGAGGTGAATAAAAATGTTGACCACACATCTGATCATAGGGTGCAAAGCCTCCTACAGACTCCTCGCTCCAAACTCCTCTTCTTGAAAAAATCATTTAAAAGGTGAAGGAGGTCCCTATACCTAATCCCAAACTCCCAAAAAGTCAAGATCCACTAATACTGGGTGAGAATCATGTACATATTATATTCCTTAATTATTGATCTCAGAAACTACACCCCAAAGCCCATCTAAAATTTGGGTTATAACACTTATGCCTCATATCGGTCACCCACAAATATTATTCACCACTAGCATAAAACTCATCGCATCTGAATAACTATCATTAGAACCCAATAACTCAACTCATGCTCAGATCATACCAAAACTCATCTAGAGAACCTCTAACTAGTACTTGATCTCCAGATCCATGATTCCCACCTCATACGAACCCATAATCTTCCACTAAAACACATGTGAAAAATCAATTCCATTCATCATCCTACTATACTAGGTAAATTCTCCAATAATAGTCTTGATCACACTGCTAAACAAAATCTACAAAGGCTACACATGGAATTTTAATGGTATCTATTCTCAAAAATAATAAATATCAACCTAATCTCGATATCAAGGAGTTTTTTCAATTATTATTAAATTTAATCATTTTATACCCATAGAAAATCCCATTTTTAGACTCAAACACAAACAATAATGATCAATGTACCTCTAAAATGACTCTACCCTATAATCAAGTCTATGTGACTTGGTCAATTAATACGCAAATAGTCTATGCACTAGGTCCCATGGGTACCAAATATCACATTTCCAATCCAATATCCTTTTCCTATATCACATATCAAGGCCATCTGACATTGTTTCCAAACCAACCCATGAAAACCTAATAGTATATAACTCCAAACACCTTTCTATATCCCATCCAAATGTCTAATATCACTCTTTCATTACCCCATCCTGCCAAAGATACCTCAATGAGGAGATAAAGATGATGACCCCTCCCCCCCCCCCCCCCCCCGAGTCCTGGCTCTAGTAGCCCCAGGTTTGGGACTAGCACTAGTGTATAAGAATCCAATAGTATGGGAGGTATTATCCTCTATAAATAAAAAATTATCGGGATATTTGGTAAAAATCCACCAAAATCCCCAGAAGATAGTATAAGTGGAAACCAAAAACCATCCCACAATCCCAGAATTAAGTAAAACTAATACATATAAACTATAAAATAATATAACAAAAATAAAATTGTATGGAAGTGACTCCATAGTAACTCTATCCCAACTATTAATGTCTATATATGTCTCGAAATTCATATTGGAAAACTGAAAATAGTTTATATGTTGGGTGGGAATAATAAGTATAATTATTTGGGACATATCAAAGGCCTAAAGTGAACATGTGAAAGGAGCATGAAAATGCACCAATAAAAATTAGAAGAACCCACAAGCACCTATAAAGGTCATATAATCATACCCATAATCACCATGGATTGATCATCAAATCATGAATCAAATATAATATCATAGAATTTTTATCATAACAATGAAAGGTGCCCCCACAAAGATTCTCCACTTATTTTCATCTCTATAAAACTAACATCGAATGTCCCATGATCTTATCCCTTCCACACATATCACATCACATCATTCCTAAAGACACCTAGGACACACATTAAATCACATCACATCCCACCCGTAGACACCTGGGGAATAAATCATTTTTGGGGAATCCCCAACAAAAACCTATATCACTTATATTAAAGGAATGAAGGGGGATAAGGAGTAGAAATACATATGTATCAAAACTATCCATGATGTTTGAAAAAACACCTAGAACTAAGAACCTATAAATGTTGAAAAGTTTATACAACTTTGGTGGGGGATGTAAAAAATAACATAAACATACATGATATATAGATAGCACATGATACCCAACATACAAGTTCACATGAACTATACTAGTGAAAATAACATCACTAACACTACAATAAAAACAAACCATCAACATTGCGTGAACAGCCTTATGAAACCAAATAAAACAACCGCACAAACCAAAAACATTTCCTACTTCTGGTTACTGGTTTTCCCCAATTTTTATTTACCCATTTCATTTCACAATACACTATTCATTCATTTATTCAATTAATTTATCCAAATTTCTCACATTCATTTCTTTTCCACCGTTATTATCTACCATCCTAATTTTTTCCTTTGTCATCACAATTCATCCCATGGATGATTAGGAAGCTATCTCAACCACACTACAATAACACTATCTATGTGACACAACCACTACTATAAGACAACACTTCCACCATCGTCATCATGTCACCTCACCCATGTCATCTCACTCTAACCACCTCACATCACACTTCACAACCACTTCTCACAACACATCCACCTTATAATTATAATACCGCGTATTATAGAAATATCAGGTATACCAAAACCATTACCCATATCTCATCCATGAAAACCAACAACCATATAAGTATGTGACACACTATTTAGCCCAACTGATCACTACCACCACCTCATAGCAGCCCAAACCATGTAGGGAAACACAACAAGAACAAGCATACTCAATAGTATTACAAACATGATTCTATAATTATTCAAGGAATTTACCAAATTCAATAATTATTTGTAATGGATGTTATTGTACAAACTATAATCCATGGGAAACTAGTTTAACAGCCAAATATATGTCCTTAAGACATTAGTGCATGGTGTGATCACACAATAACATCGCAAGGGTCATCATTTCGTAAAAACTATATCACAAACAAGGCTCAAAAAACTATAATGTTCAAAAAGGAAACAACATGGCACAAACTCATCTGCAACATATATTAAAGAATCAAAACATATGATATCTCCCCATTCCCATTAATCCTTTTTGACATTCCAGTTAATTATAATATGACACCAACATATACTATCCAACCAACTAAAAGAAAAACCATGCATGTCTCACATAGAGAACATGAATAAGTGAGAACTAGGATTCCCTACCTCAAAGAAGATTTCTAATATCATTGCACACTATTGATAGAAGAATAAATTTCCTACAACCACAATTGCACCATGAGATCGTGGATCCACCTAAACCATAAAAAGGGAATCCAAAACACATCCTATACTTTACCAAACCCGGAATTACATCCCAAACGTGATTCCCTAAAGAAAAAATAATTAGAACCCAATGGGTAATGAGATGAACTTACCATAGATCACTATAACTAATCCACCAAAACCCATGGATCAAGACAGGGGAAGGAAGTTGCAAGATCCATCAAAATCACCTATGGAACTAAAAAAATGGGATGAAGGAATAGTGGATTAAGGAATTATTGTTGGTCAAATACAAGGATTTAAAAAACTAGAACCCTCCCATTTAATTTTTTGTAACCATTTCATGACATTTAATTTTTGGTTTTTCCAAAAAAATCCATCATCTTTCAAAATTCACATTCCCTAGACTTGATTTAATTACATTTGATGAATTCATCCATCAAGATGGTAATCCATTTTGCATAGTCCCCCCGTTCTCACATACAAATAGAAAATCTAGACAAATCTAAAATCCATGAACCACAAACTCATGATGTGAATATGGTTTATGTTGTGAACCACCACCTACAGTACTCCTACATCTCCATCTCCACTGAGCCCTCTATACCTCCTCATATTCCTTCCAACAACCCAAATATCAAAATAAGGGATCAGGAAGGCATGGGAAATTAAAATTATAGTATTTACATATCCATATACATATTACTCTATACATTGAAAACATCACATATTTCATATTTTAGATTAGATGATGTTCACCTAGAAATAATTTTATTTTATTCACATGGGTAAAATTATAGGCACTATACCTATTTTATTTCAATATGGATAACTATTGGAATAATCAGTTTTTATTTTTTAACAATCCACCTACTTTCCCCTGAATGGGTTGGGATTATGTTATCCCTTTTATTGATATGTTGAAATTTATTGGTTTTCTGAATATTTTAATTCTGATATAGAATATTATTAGAATGATGACTATTTTATGTTTGACCATCCAACTTCATTATCTATATGTATTATGATCATTTTATCTCTTTTATTAACATTGGGAGAAAATCTGGAATTCCTTATATTGATATTCATTCATGGTAAATTATTGGAAAGTTATATATATAATGTTTAATCATTAATATTCATTTTTTGGATGGGTTTTAATCATGAAATCCATTTTATTGAAAAAGTAAAAATATTTTTTATTTATTATTATTGACTCCTAATGCATGTTTATTATATATTTTATTTTCATATATCCCATTATATAGGTAATTAAGTTTATTTGAGTAATAGTTTCCTCAGATAATGGCATGATATCTCTTGAATACTCTAATGGTGAATGAAATGGACTAAATCAACTGATGTGTGGTCTTTGGAATTATATAACCACTCTAGTTAAAGATAGGTCTTACAAGACAATCCATGTTTGGGGAGTTGGTGTAATCTTACACAATTAATTATGATTTCATCATTGTAGTCTTGATGATAAGTAAGGGGTCATTTGATGAGTCATTAACAATAGATTTTTTATGTTAAATATTATCAATTCCATAAGTATTTAAATAGTAATATTGATGTCCATACTTTAATTTGTTGAATGTATATTCTGTGACATTAGTTTCAAAATGATTATCGCTTCATGTTGTTCATGTATTCATGCCATAATATTTATTTTATGTTTAAGGTATGATTTCTTCAGTTATATGGTTTCCCTTAATGTGTGTTTGATATCACCACTTAATATGTTTCTATTTACCTAGGTTATGAATATAAATTTTACATTTGACATGATTATTAGAATAACATGAATGGAATAATTTACTCGAGATGTTGAAGATCCATAAAGGATTATGTGTTTCATATACAGTGGGATAAAACGGACACATGATACAAATTACATGTCCTTAATTATTTTATGATGTGTCACAATTATCTAAAGGTATAATACTAAAAATATCATTAATAAGTAAGATATTTAATAAAAAATATTGATTTTGTAATTATATATTTTTATATCTATAATTTTATAGCTGATATCAAAGAAGTTATGAAAAATATGTGTTTATGGATTCAGATCTGAGAGTATGGTTTTGGGGAACCACATTTGGTATCAAAGGAACGGTTTACATAACATTAGATACTATTATGTATTTTTAGGATAATTTAATGGATGATAGGTTATGTTATTCATAATATATAACCCATTAGGATGATTATATTATTTTATGTGAAATAAATAATGTACATTTTATTTGGAAATTATGATATGAAAACGTCAGTGAAAACCATAAGAATAATTATAATAATTAGATAACATCATGATGTTTTAGTAATGTAAATATTATATCATTTTTCCTTTACAAACTTCTCTTTATAGATACTAGAAAGTGGATAGGGTTGTTGAACAGATGCTCGTAGAGGTAATCACCCCAAAAGGGGTTGGTTAATAATTTACACAATCATTTTTATGATTCGTGATGATTGGGCATAAGACTACACACATGGTGAGTAACACTTGGGGGATATTCTTTGGTTAATCACATTCTATTAACATACCATTATAATGGATCTAACAATGTTTTATATAATTAAGTTAAAGAACCAAGTAGAAGAATTACTATGTATAACTGATGATCGAATAAGGGATTAGTAGGTTGATCCAAAAGTATCATATGTTAAAAAAATGTGTCATAAGAGATGAGATATTTATATTGATGTTTTCATATTATTATGTTGAATATTACCATTACTGTTTCGGTTTTAGTGTTTGGTTATAACAATATCATGTTTATAATTCTATGAAAGTAATGTATCTAGAAACTACAATATCTTAAAAGTGAATAAGGGACCATAGTTAAATGGGCTATAATCTTAGTATATGCCTATTATAATGGAAAATATCAGTTTTTTATTATCACCTAAGGTAGTGAGAATGAAATTATAATAGAAATAAATTGTTGATACATTTATCTATTCTCGTTAATGAGTGACATTTATCGACGATATTTTGGTATATTTTAAGTGTTATTAAGTAATATGTGAAACATCTAAAGATCATTATTTTGTAGTTTTTCATAATTTTTTTGGAAATAATATATTAAATGGTATCAATAACCTTGAAAAATTATCTTATGTAATGATTGTATTTTTGGAGATAACCATTCAAGAACTCATGTTTTATGGATGTATAAGATTTAGTTTTAGTTTATGTTTGATGTCGAAATAGTAAATGGTTGGGTGATTTTGAAAATATATGTTAAATAGTATCAATATCCTTATTATTGAAAATAATTAATTAGTAATGTTTATTTTATTTTGGGGATAATAATATATTCCAACTAGTCTATGACCTTATGAAATAGTGGTTCATTCAATTTTTTTATTAATGATAGTGTTAATTTTTTTATGAATATATAATCTCATTTTGGATTAATGTATTGAAAATTGAAATGGATTTTGTTAAAGGGTTTTTGTTGAGAATATATTACTAGGGTTTATAGTTAATTGGGTATATGATTTTAGGAATTATTAATTTCATTTGAATAATGATAAGTTGCAATTTAAAATCATATATTTCATATATTATTGAGTTTAAAATTTATATATGATTTTTAATAGTAATTTTGGATCTCTATTTCAAGGATTATGTTAATTAGAATGAGAGAGACCAACTAAATGGTACCTAAGATTAACCATGACTGATATAGGTAAACTATGATCGATGTAGGTTATACTACATAATCTATAGGATAATGTAACGATAAAAGTAAAAACATTAAAGGTTGAATCCATTTTATGTTATTTTTTATATTAATTATCATGTATTATTAATGTTTGGTCACTCAAGTCAACCCTTGTGGTTTTAGTAGTGGCTGGAACAAGAAGGTGTAGGAGATGGTTTCCTTGGACCAACTACTTGTACATTGGTTAAATTCATATTTGATGTATTGAATATTAAGGAAACATATTATTTTATATTGATCATTGTTTTTAATGAATTTAATATAATAATTTTCTAGAGTATATGGCACATGGATAAGGTCATATAAGTTCCCCACTATGATGATAACCCTAATGTGTTATGATGATATTCTTAAATAATTGTATATGGTTGGATAACATTCAATGATGGGACACATACTACATAGACTTCCATGTGTGTATACTCATTAGAAGATGATGTGTCTTCTCATAAAGATCTCACATAATAATCTCCATGACGGGAGATTATGATAACAGACCTTCCAGTAAGAATTCATCAAATTTTTGTGTCATCAGATATTCCATTCTCTGAGAATGTGTGATGGTCCATAGACTTTATGATTATTATTAATCCATGTTTCTACCCACCTAGTAAGAAGTATTTCTTAATCCATCATGAAAATAGTTGATGGTGATGTCAGATAAGTTGGGTGCATCATGATTGAAATTCCATTATTGGATATGTGAAGGAAGTATTTTTCTAGTCCATTTTTATGGTAGATGATATCTTGACCATTTCCTTGGAATGGAACCATTTCCATAAATTCAATGGTCTTTGTGTAATGATGTGTTTATTTCAGATATTCAAAGAAATAGTTATCAAGAATATACATTGGTGACATGGATTTGAAGCCTAATTTGTGAGATATTGTGAAAAATGGATTATATTACAAGGTGAGCATTCATGTGTGGTTAACAACATTCAGAAATTATGTTCATTCTCTTGGGTTCCATGAACCATTGCTAGATATCACTCTTGGATGGTATGAAATACTGCCTAATGGGAACAAGAAATAATCCTAGAGGATCACACACTATGTGTTTCCATCGATTTCAAATAAATTATATTTTAAATTTATTAATTTAATAAATATTATACTCAATACTAAGGAATAATTTTATTCATGTTATATTGATTGTATAAATTAAATAAATATATATTCTTCAGGATGTGAATAAAAATATATTTGTTTATTTAATTTAATAGTTAATAAATATTTATTCTCTGATATGTGAATTAATTATTTATTTATCAATAAAATATTTATTTGGGTATTCAATGAAAACATTGGAGTTCGAATGGAACTAGTCTACGTCTGGTGATAATAAAGTTATTTTCAAGCTGGTAAATATTATTTACCAATTTTCACAAGATGGTGCACCACAAAATATTAATAATATTATTATATGGAATGATATTTATTAATGTTTTTAAATGTCATTTAATGGAAATAATGGAATTAAATAACATTTTATCCTAAACCCTAACTCAATAAATATACAGTTATATCTATTTTGTAATGTATCTATAATTTGGAATAGATAATTGTTGCACATAATGAATTATCTCACAAATCCTCCTTCTCTACCCATCTCAAGAATGAGAAATGAAAGATATATTTCATCATGATTTAAGAATTAGTGATCAATAAAGAAAAATGTATGGCATTCAATTTTCTGTACTAGCACACAAATATCAAGTGGTGTTTCTCAGAGATCATTGGAGTATGTGTGGATCACTGCTATAGGGATTCTATCCCTAGGTTCTCACTATGCAATGAAGGTAATATGAAAGGGTATTTTCAAAAAATAAATACTCAACAACAATGAATTTTCCTGAGCCCATGTATTTATTTATTAAGATATTTAATAAATTATTTATAAATTTTACTTGAAAGATCCTCACCTTTGCTTTTGAGAAAGAATTTTTAAAAGAAATATTAGTATATCTCCCACCACCACAAAAATATAATGTTCTCTGAACAATAAAAATTTTTCTAAGTAGTCACGTTTAAATTTAAAATTATTTATTTGAATGTTGTTCTATATGAAATTGTGGTTATAATTTAATTTCATGTTATTCATTCATTAATTTGATTTGAATTAACATGTTATCAAAATATTAATCATGTTAATTTTATATTTAATTTTATTAAAGGTCTATGAAAAAATAAATATTAAATTAATATTATATCAGGTTGTTCCAAATCATTGGCTAGTAAAACGGGGTTACACGACATGTAGTCGAAGCACACACCATGTACCCAAAATAATTGTACCTGGTAACACCAAGACGTTAATTAAATGTTGTTCGTTTATTCCACATGATGTGTTGATCATGATAATCTGGAACATAATAGTATAGTAGATAATGTGTATATTTTATGTAGACAATGTGTAATCTAGTAGATTGAACATACTGAAGCCCTTGGCATGTGACTATGATACACGAAAATTGAGGTACACAATGTACAGTTGGATTGTACTTTCTCTATAGTCTCCAAATTAATGGAAAATTAAAATTAAATTAAATTGAAAATTATAGAATTAAACCCATGATTTATGGTTGGATCCACCAATGTGTGTTAGAAAATTTAATAATAATTTTAAAAAGTATTAAATTCTCAATTAATTTATTGTAATTAATGTGTCATTATTGGTACTTCTCTTTTTTTCATGATTTCAATTAATGATGGGTATATCCAATTAAATTCAAAAGATCATTAAGATAAATGTGATTTAGTTAAATAATTTTTTATTTAATTAATGAAAGTATACTTATCTTAATAGTAATGAATGAATAACAAAATGAATGATAGACAGTTACTTTTACGTATTCATTTCATGTATGACCATTCATGATCATGAACAAGACCTATGTGTGTGTTGGATGTTTTAATTTAATTATTTCTTGGGTTTTAAATTATTTATTATTAAATTAAATATGATTTTTATGAGTCATATTTCCCACAATTACTTTGTAGGACCTATGTGTCTAATGATATTTATGACATCCCCGTTTAAAAATCATTTGGATCCCATCACAATTGTGTGAGTCATAAATACTTTTAATTAATAGATTATCCCAATACATGTGGAGGTGGTTCAAGATGAAATCATAATTATTATAACTCTGGTGGTACATAGATGTATAGGTGGAATGTTTTAACTCATCCAAATACTAGAAAAATGACTTATTTCCCTTATTTCATATGTTAATTTAATGTTCTCTCTTTAAATATACCACTGTATAAGTCTCACGAATTGGTTATTCAATTATATATTCATTTATATATATATAATTATTTATTTTATAGATTCAAGGCAGAAATCACATAAATAAATGAATTAATGAAAAATTTATAACTATAAATAATTCTATTATTTGTAAATGTTTTATCCAACAAGGTTAATTAAATAGGTAACATCCACATAATATTAACAAGACATGAAAATGATAAAAAAAAAAGATAAAATTCATGCATGATAAATTAAATAAATGAATTGTGCATAAATGATTTTTAGAACATGGTTAATTAATTAAGTAATACCCACTTAATATTCAATTGAAAATTAATGGATAAAACAGGATAAAATTTATGAATAATTATTTAAATTCCCATGACCTAATATTAATTCTGTATAAACCTTTCATTACATGATTAAGAAAAAAAATCAGTAGAACTATGTTTCTTACGAACCCATTTTGGGACTCTTACTTTTATAAGGAGAGTTACTTTGAAATATTTTGGTTTAATTAACCATTATATGTCAATATGAGTATCCATTTCTTGTTTTTTTGTAATTTGGATCAACATGTTAGGGAAATCTATGTTCAGATTTTTTTTATTATGGAATCCACTCAAAAAATTTAGATTTTTCATGCCCATAGTTCAAAAATAACTTCCTTAAAAAATATAATCAAGTAGATAGACCAACCTTTATTGGCATTATAGGAAGGGGAATATTAATCCATTCCACAATAATTTTAATTAAACAATACATTATAACTTCAATTCTCGGGGCTATATAGACTTGATAAAACAGTGGGATATTTTATAAAATCAATTAATTTATTATTTATCACATAATTTGTAATCAAGAAATATTACTAATAATATAATATTTTATCTTTAGAATAAAATGGATATCTTATCGTCCACATTATCTTGATTAATAATATTGGAGAAAGGAAATCACCTAACTGGATGTAAATTCTCAGAGTAGTTTATACACCTTCATGCATTACTACATCAAGAAGATATATCTTACATGCTAAAATCCTCAATACCCAATCCACCAGCTAAGGATGAAAGTGGTGATAATTTCCTAGTCTATAGAATGTATTTTTGGTATATATTCAAAATTCAATGTTTGATGATTTTTTCTATGTCTACTAAATTTATTGAGTTCCATGAAAACATGGTTGAATATAGAATCCTTGATAACCTCTATAGTTTATTCCAATATAGATATTTATAGGAATAGATTTAGATTTAATATGTTATTTTTTAAAAAACAAATCATGGAGAGTGCACCCTTTATGGGCCTCATGTAGTCATGTTCATTGGCAACATCGAAAACATAGTGGTTCTAGGTTTAAACTCCCTAAAGAACTGGGCACCGAACTCATTATGGAATACTTCCTCAGAGCTTCTCCATTTTTTTTGTAACTTTTTATGTGAGAAACATTGAGAAGTCTCTTTCATATCTTATTATTATTATTCTCCAACTATATAAGGATATTAAGCCTAGAAGCCCATCCATCCATATGGTGAATAAATAGAAAGGGAATGTGAATAGATTTAATACAAAAGAATATTCATGACCTTAAAATAAAATGAATATTAAGGGGAAAGAAAGGGGTTATGATATTATCTGTTTAACATGCTCCATGAAGTTCCACTATAAAAAAAATACACCTAACCAAATATGCAAGGTGAATAAGCAGATGGGTTTCTTATCGAGTTCAATTTATCTGTCTCTACAAATTGGGTATTAGATATAACTTGTGGTTATCACATACCAATTAAAATATAAAAACCAAGTATATCCACATTTATTTATCTAGGGGAGGTATATATATGAGTAGAAAAAAAATTACACTTACTAATGTAGCTATCAGGGACTACCACCTCACATTTTCACCCAGGTTTATCTTTGTTTTAAGGGTTGTTATTATGTTCCTTTAGTTACAGAAAACATTATTTTTATATCCAGACATGACACAAATGGATTTATTTTCAAATTTGGGAAAAAATTCTTCTTTTATAATAATATCATTTTTTTATTAAGGATTATTTCAATAATGGCCATTATGTGTTGGATTACAAAAAACAGTAATGGAAATCAATAATGAATTTACTTCACATGAATCATACCACAGGCATATTTGGCATCACTAGGTAGGTCATGTAAATGAAAATAACTTGACTAAATTACATCAAGATGGATATATAGAATCTTTTGAACTAAAAGAACATAATTCATATCGTGCTTGTTTTTAGGTAAAAATTACCAAATCCCCATTTGGTGAGAAAGTTGAACGGTATATTGTGCATCTTGAATTAGTTCATACCTATGTGTGAGGACCATTTACTATTTAGGAAAGGGTTGGGTACTCATACTTCCTATCATTTTCAGATTATTTTAATATATATGTATATGTATATATGATGATGAATAAGCCATATTATTTTGGTAAATTCAAAGAATACATGAATGAAGTTAACAACCATCTTGGAAAGAAGATTAAAAACCACTGGTGAGGCCATGGTGTAGAATATCTTAATCAAGACTTCATTTATTTTTTATAGGAGTTTGGTATATTTTTTTAAATAACTCCTCCTTATATGCCTCAGTGTAATGGTGTAATATAATAGAGGAACAACCCCTTTATGAGAATGGTGAAATCAATGATAAATCATAAGAGTCTTCCATTATGCATTTAGAGATACGCATTACAAACAGTAGCTTACATACTAACCCAGGTGCCAAATAATGAAATAGGTGGTATACCATAAAAATTATTCAATGGAAAGAAACTTGTGTTGTCTTAAATACATGAGTGGGATTGTGAAGCATTTTTTATATCCTCTTCAAGTGAGAAGATTTCTCCCCAAGGTCAAAAGTGTATCATTATAAGATATTCCAATGAAACAATGTGATAATTCCTTTGCAATCCTTCAGATAAAATGGTTGTGGTTGGTATATGTACCACATTTCTCAAGGAGGATCTAATTTCAAAAAGATATATTCAAAGTGAGATATAATTTAATGAATTATAGTCTCATGAAATATAAGGGATGGAATATGAACAAATTCCACACAAGTCCACATGGAAGAAGCAATTGTACCAGATACACAATTACTACATAGTAGTACTCGAGAGGTTATAGATCCAAAATGATATGTTATTATATTCACAAAGGATGTTTTCTCATTATAAGTTGATAATAATGATCCTATAACCTATAAGTATGCATTAAGTGGTACATATGTTTCCATGTGGAAAGAGGTCATCAATTCTGAAATGGATTCCATTACCAAAACCTAGTCTCTATTTTGGTAGACCCTCTAGTAGATGTAAATCCTATTATATGTAAATGGTTATTCAAGAGGATATTGGACATGGAAGGATAATTAAGTACCGATAAGGCATGACTAGATATATAATGGTTTAAATAACAACAAGGCACTAACTAAGACAAAAAAAATCCACCTGTTTCAATGTTGAAATACATAAAAATTATACTTTCCATTATGGACTTCCATGATTATGAGATTTGGAGAATAGATTCTAAAAAATAATTCTATAAGAGGAAACTTTAATAAAATTATTATATGACAAAAAATTAAGGGTTTGTGACTCCAATGGATTCCACTATGGTATGAAAGATTAAAACATCCATTTACGTATAAAAGAAAGCATCCAGGTCATGGAACAACCATTTTGATGATTCCATAATAGAAGTTGGTTTCATAAATAATGAATGTGATCTATGTCTCTATAAACAGTATAATATGAGTGAAATAATTTGCATAATAGTATCTGTTAATGACATTTTACTCATTAGAAACAACATACTAGTTTTATAGTCTATTAATGAATAGTTGAATAAATGATTCTCAATGAAGAAAAATGGATAGAAAAAATATATTCTTAGGATCAAGATCCATTCTGATAGATCCAAGAGGTTTATCATCTTAATTCAAAGTGCATACATTGACATGATACTAAAAGGACTCAATGTGGTACAATCTAGGATTTTATTTTTTCCAGTATCGCATGGAATTAATCATTAAAAAGAAATGTTTCTTCAGAAACATTAGGAAAGGAACAGAATGGTAAGGATTCCATACACATCAGTGATTGGGTTAGTTATGTATATTATTTTATTTATTATGCTAGATGGAATCTATATATTATGTTTTTTATGAAGATATCATATTGATCTAGGTGACCACCAATGGATGGATTTTAAGACTATCCTTACGTACCTGACTCATACTAAGGATATGTTCTTGATTTATAAATGATACCTGAAACAAGTCATAAAAGGATATGTTTGTACTAGTTACCAAACAGATTAATTTTTTATGATGTCAGAAACATTATATATATTCAATTGAAATGGAGGTGTTGTGAACTGGTATAAGTAAAATTAGGATATTGTCATAGATTGTACCGCAGAATTCATGTATATTGTGGATTTTGGGGTAGCTAAAGAAGTAGTATAGATGAAAAACATCATCCAAGAGCTCAATTTGATGCATAGAAGTAAATATCATATCACACTCTACTGTTATAATACTACAGTTATGAGTCTTATATAAGATCCAAGGCACATTAGTGGATGAAGCACAAACAATAGAAGTTTCATCTATTGAGGTATTTTTCTAAGAGAGGTGAAGTTGTAGTGTGTATTATTTCTATGGTAGATAACGTGATGGACCCCTGACTAAATCTTTGACTCAATAGAAACATAACTATTATATAAGTTCTATAGGGATAATGGTCATAGGTAGTTGTCTCTAGTCCAAGTGGGTGTTAGTTTGAGTTTTTTTTACCTTGGACCAACAGTTTATAAATTGATTACATGAATATTAGATGTATTGAATAATAATAAATTTTATTATTAAACATTGATCGTTTTTCGACATGACTCTAATGTAATAATTTCTTTAAGTATACATTGCATTGATAATTACATAGTAGTTCCCTTCAATGATAAGAACCACTATGTGATATGATGATATTCTTAAATAATGATTTGAGGTTGGATAATATACTATGATGGGACACATAGTACGTAAAATATCATGTGTGAGTACTTGTATGCATACGAGGCTTCTTCTCATGATGTTTTCACTTGGTAGTCTCTAATATGAAAGTTTATGAGAACAGAACCGCCAATAGGATTTATTCATGTTTTGGTGTCATAAGATATTCTTATATGTGAGTATGTGTGACGGTCCATAGAATTTATGATTTTTATAAATTCATGATACAACTCAAATAATTAGATGTTTTTTATAAACCATAATGATAATAGTTCATGGATAAGGTGGGTACATTGGGTACGTCATGAGTTATATGTCATTATTGGATAATTCAAGGAAATATTTCTCCCTTCTATCTTTATGGAAGCTAATAAATCGACACTTTGATTGGAATTTAACTGATTCCCTAAATTTAATGGACATGGTGTAATAATGTGTTTATTTTAGATATCCAATGAAATGTGTGTTGAGCATATAGGTTGGTGACACAGATATACAACCAACTTTAGGATATATTGAGATAAAGGGATTATATTAAATAATGAGCATTAGAATGTTGTTTTTTCCATCGTGACATGAATTTCTTTATCTTTGGTATCGTGGACCACTTCATTATAATTATAATGGATTGATGGCAAGCCCCACTAATTCTAGTGATAATGAATCCTAAAGGTTCATAAAAAAATTATCTCAATTAAATTCTGAATTTATTTAATAAAATAAATATTATTCTCAAGACTGAGGAAAAGTTTTTCTCGTGTTATATTGATCACATAAATTAAATAAATATTTATTCATCGACATGTAAATGATAACAGATTTGTTTATTTTTTTGAATATTTATTCTATTGTTTGTGAATTTCATATTTATTAATGAATAATGTTTTTATTAGGGTATTGAATTTACACCAAGGAGTTCGAAAGTACCAAGACCATGTTTGGGGATAAAATAATTATTCAAAAGATGGAAAATTTTCTTTATGAATCTACACAATTTGGAGCAATAAAAAATGATACTATTATTATTATGTTTCTAGAGTTTTGTTAATGGTTTTTAATATTAATTAATTGTTATCATGCAATTAAATTATATTTTAACCTAAACCCTAACTCTATAATTAGATGGGTTTTTCTATTGTGTATTCAATCCAAAATTGATAATAGATAGTTCTTGTGAATGATTAATTATATCTCAACTCCCTATTCTCTCTCCCTCTCAGGAACAAGAAATGTAAGAGATTTTTATTCATGATAGATGATTGAGTGATAAAGAATGAACAATTCAAGAAATTTAATTCACCACACTTGAACTTAGAGATCGAGTTATGTTTCTTAGGGATCATTGGAGAAGTTTTTGATTTCCACTAAAGGGATAATATCCTTAGATTCTCAAAGTGAAATGAAGGAAATATTAAATTCTCATTTCAGATGATCAAAATTCAATAAAAAATAATTTCATTAATCTCATGTATTTATTTCTTATTATATTAAATAAATTAATAATAAATTTTATGTTAAATATCATCTCTCATGGTTTCGATAAATTGTTATTAAAATAAATTTTAATATACCACCCAGCACCACATGCATCAACTATGCCCAGAACCAATAGAAGTAACAATGGGTATGAGGGATAATGTTGAAATTTCCTTAAAGAACAATCCATCAGAATGAGAGCTAGAGTGTGTAACCTTGAGATTATTATAAAACATCTATCATGAAATATGATTTACAATGTGAATGTAGTCAAAGTCACAAACACAACAAAGAAGATAATGATGGAGTCTCATAAAATACCAAGAGACCAAGATGATAATGTTCATCAATCTTGATTGTGTAAGTAAAAGAGATAATCTATAAAAATCCATAGCTTCAATTGCAAGAGGGTTGAGAATTATGTGGCTCAATTTCCTAACCCAAGGTAAAATGAGGGAAATGTGTCCCAATAATAGTATGAATAAGTAAATTCCTATGAAACTAACACTAATGAATCTGATAGTGATTTTCATTCTATATTTTTCAGTGTCTTACGTCATGTATTTTTTCACCAACTATTTGATATTTTGTTACAAATAAAAAACCCATTGTAGTATGATTTCCATATTATTAATCTTCATAGTTTATGGGAAGATATTCCTTATGTATCTAGATCTAAAACCCTTAGTATAATTCTATGTGAAATTGAGAATGTGTTAGATGTCTTTATAAAGTGATTATAATGATTTTTAATATAGATAATTCTCATCCCACATATTAAATAAAACCTTTTTCATATATTGGTGCATGGTTAATTATATGTTTCCTATAGAAATTACTTTCATCATATGATTCAAACTAGGAGGATGTGATTTATTTAGATGGTGGGTTGGTAGAATGTGACGCTCTAAAACTCTATTTACCTTTAAATAAGTTAATGTTTTCAAGAAATTTTTATTTGCACAACACCTGATGTAAACAAGACAAAACATATTAGAATATCATTTATAATTATTTGAATATGGAAATCAATTGAAATTCATTACCATTTGTCGAAAATGTGGAATTTTTAAAAATAATAATTTCAATGATTTTATAACATTGTGAGAATAACCTTGATTATTACAAAACCATTATTGTAATCAAACATGAAATTAAGTTATAAAATTATGTATTTTGAAATTTTATTTAAACTAATAAAACCTATGGGAAAAAAATTATAAATAATTAAAATATTTCTTTAATATAGAATCTACATATGGTAATTTCATTGAATCAAGTATTTTTTAAGGGTGATTTTTTTTGGCTTGTCTTGGAAACCTCATATCCACTATTTGTTTTATAATAAATCAATTGATTCCATTAAAATAATTATCTCTGATAATATTACCTTATATTTAAATTTAAATATTAAAAAGGTAATTTTGGTACGCAACAAAAAAATTCCCAATAATAATAAAAAATTATTGATAGATAATATATCTCTTGGTAAAAATGATCAATTCCAATAAATAATAAATTTCATTTTTTTATTTTAAAAACCAACACTTGTTTGTTCCAATGGATATATATGTTGGTATTAATCATTTTACACAAATAAATCTTTTACTAATAGCTAAAACTCTTTATCTATGACACTAAGAGAAATGTTTTTTTATTAACACATAAATTTGTTATTAATAATAACTATTAAAAACATATATTTTTCCATTCATAAAATATGTTCCAATAAACAATTCAATAAAAAAATTATTTTATAAACCAATTATTATATATATATATATTAATTCAATGACCAAAGTCAATATATGTTTACTATGTATTTATTAAAAACTACTCGTTAATAGATTTTAATTTTGAAATTTCTCAATATATAAATATTATTTATATTTTTAATATAATTTAATTAATAAATATTTAAAATAATTGTTTTAAAACTCACCAATAAAAACCATAATTTGTGCCTCCAGCTCATCCTCATTGTCATAACAAACCTACATTTGGATAGACCTTCTACCACACCACCTAGAATCCTACTTCCATGCCTTTCATCCCTACCCTAATCTGGCCTCAGCTCCCTTAATCCCACCTCACATCCAGCCACCCCGCTCTCTCATTGAATCCTATTACCCTATGGTTATTTTTCACCATAAAAACCTCATGTGTATCGACATATTCTTCCTAACAGTCACTACCTTCATAACCCATGTTAGGAAATCGATTGTTGCTGGATCACACGAACCATAATTAAGTGATGCATACCCATTTCACATTCAACCACCACCCCATTCCACCCCAGCTACTACACTATAGTTTTGTCAACCACTGACTATGTCAAGTTGTCATATATAGTTTTTTTTACATTTTTACACATTTGTATGTTCTTTATATAAAAATTATGATGTTGTTTGTATTGTGATTATTGTTATTAAATATTAATAAAATCATAGAATCCAGAGTGACATTTGTAATAAATGTTTTTTATTTTTTATAATCCTTCAATTGAATTGATTGATAATTAGGAGAGAAATCGTTTTCTTTAGTTTCATCAATCCCTATAAACATGCACATGGTATTGGGAAGATTTTAAATGGTAGTATTTATATTAAATATTCATGTGTGTATTAACTTTGGTTAATGAACTATATATTTTGATTGGATCCTTTTGGTTTCTATAATGTTATTTCTAATATGCTATACTATTTTAAATTTTCTTAAAGAGTTGATCTAGAAGTTTTATAATGTTGAGTCAATATAATTGTAAGGAAATGATTCCTTCAAATGAATTTTATCAGAAAATTTGTTTGGAGTATTAGATGGTTTTTTTAATGTTAGGGTCTATTCTAATTCTTTTACAAGCATGATTTTCTAGATTGATTTTTAAACATTGATTTGGCTAACTAATCATATAATCATATGATAAAACATACTATATAATCATAAAATACTATAATTGTTAGATAACCATGAATTTTTTATATTGTAGATACTATAAGTAACATTAAATAGTATTCATTTTTATGTTTTCAGATAAGAATAATTATTGAATTAGATTTTTAAGTGAACATTTTATTTACTTCCAAAATGCATATCAATTCAGTAATTGTTCAATTATCCATCTATTAGGAACGTATTTCTTCTCAATATACACTCAAGTAGTTAATATTTTTTTGTCAAGTATATTTTTAGCTACTTAAAATCTATATTATTTCCAATTTAAATTTTTGTGAAATGTACAATTCCATCCAAGAAAATTATTCAATTGTATTTTAGTATACCATGTTTTTCAGATGGAAATTGAAGGAAAATTATCAAGTTCTAATAATTAAATTGTACATTTTTAGGCACTTCATTAGTGAGGGTGTTAGTTTTGGATTTCATAAAAGATCTCCGGGATGGTGAAACTATAGTTTTTCAACTCTACAAGAATTAAAATCCAAATAGAAACATTCCATTATTTCAAAAGTTCAATCTATTCCTTCAAATTTTAAAATACATTGTATAACTAGACCAAGAAATTTAATATATTAACAAAAATAATCACAATTATTAAATATTCATAAAAAATATTTATATTTTTGAATCTTCAATTTTTAATAAACAAAAAAAATCTTGAAACCGAATTCAATAAGGATGGCTATTACTATCAAACATCAACAATTTACTCCATTTGACCCAATATTTTCAATATAATTTATAAAACATCATATTAAACTATTTATACAGATATATTTTTTATAGATAAGTCCATTAAAAATCATATATAAATAAAACAGAAAAATAATTCAATGATATTCAATGAAATTATCTTTTATGAAGTAAAAAATCTATCTTTGAACAAAACATTTGTGAATACATGTGTGCTTATTTATGTGGGACAAGAAACCCCACATGTAAGTGATTGTAAATGGTAAATTAATATACTGTATTGTATGATAAGTAGAAGGAGGCTCTCTAGTTCAACGAAAACTACTTCATTTTCATCACCAATTTTTTTTTTGAGAAAATGTAATTCTAAAAAGAATCCCTCAACCACAAAAATAGTTTTAATTGATCCTCATCTAGATTCCTATATAGTATCCTAGTAAAATTACACCCCATTAAATCATTACATGAAATGTTATCTGAGTAATAAATCCAGCCACCATTCCTACATCACCTACCAATATTTAGTTTATCTTCTTTTAACAGAATTTTTTCCAAGAATAATCTGGCATAAAATATATTTTATTCCTCTATAATTATGATTTATATTATAATCCTAATTTTAAATCATGATTTAAAACTATTTTAGTTTATTATTGAAGCCTTATTTCATTTAAATTATCCAGCATGAGCTAAAAATATAGCAATAAAGATAGACAATTTGATAGAAATGTTAATAATATAATTTATTTCTCCTTTTTTATTACCAATTTCATTTCCACAATATCATTTTTAGCTGACAGGATGTATTTATTGGATAGAAAATAGCATTTAATGTACTAAATTTTATTTGATTTAGTAGATATGTTGATAATTTATATGTGGAGAGTGTTCATTTTAAAACTTATGGAAACCTATAACTGTTTCTTAGAAATAACCATTTAAAGGCATGTTTTTAGTTTCTTTATTTTACACTAGAAAGAACCTTTTAGATAGATGAGTATTGGAAATTAGATTTTTTTGGTATTAATATGGATTTTTGTATAAATTTTTAGGCCCCAAACTAGTTTTTCTATAATTATTAAGGTCAATGTATGGTGGGATATGTAACCAAACATGAGATTTCAAGTACTAAATTTATTCATTTTAAAAGATTAAAAATGTTTCTCCCCACGATTGTATTATCCCTTCGTATTTTCATTCTATTTAATGTATAAATTAGAATGTTATATTATTTTAGGATTTTGTTTTTATGTGATTTCCATATTATTGTACTAAAAAAATAGTGCAAACAGTATCCCGGAGTTGGAAGGACTCTGAAAACGTATACATTTATTATTCATGAATGAATCATATTAATAAATATAATTTTATATTTATTCATTTAAAATAGTTCATATTAAATATATATTTTTACTAACACTATTAATCTTGAAAATATGATGGTGGATAGATCGACTTTTTGATAGGGTTAGAAGCTCTTTATTTCAAATAAATCCCCACATCTATCTAGTGGTCAATTATATAAATTTACTCATAGGAAAATGGTTGAATTGATTAATGATGATTGTTTATCTATCAATATGATAGTGAATATCTTACTGATGGGTATTTTCTTTTTTACCCATTTTAGGATGTTTATAGAGAGAGAAGGATGGTATGACAGAGGTAGTTATAATAGATCTTAGGTTTTAAAGAACATGGAAAATAAAAAACTAGTTGAGCACATGTGGGTGAATTTATTTCAATATTTATTCGATATTAAATGATGTGATAATGTTTCATTATAGTTTTTTACCCATTTTTTAAAAAAATCAAATACATTTCATAATGATATCTTTACTGAAAAATTAAAATAAATTAAAAAATTGATGAATATTTTCTCTACACTAGGAAATCTATTTCCATGGGAGAACATGGTATAATGGATTAATAGTTTGAAACCACCACAAGGGTCAAGAAAATTACATTTAATTTCAAAAAACATCAATAAAAAATGATTTTGATATGAATAAATATTTTAATGAATATAATGTCAAATAAATTGTACAATTTGAGTCAATTTTGTCGATGATAAATAAGAATATTTTTTGGATACAATTTATACATTTTATTCTATTCAATTTTGAACCATTTAGGGGATCAAATATGTAAATATAAGTTAAAAACTACATATCACTCAAGATGAAATGAAGTGTAGGGATATTAATCTTGGAAGGTTATTATAAAACATTATTTTGTAAAATCTTGCTTTTATCTTGTTCACATAACCACATTCCTCTACACTCTGACCTATTTTTTTCTAATTTTTCTATTATCAATGATCATGCTGCAAGAAATTTCTCAAATGCTTTGTCACATGGGATTCTTATAGAAGTTATCACTTATGATGAAAATGATAAAGAAAATCATTGCTTGTTTTATTTTAGAAAAACACATAAATTCCAGAATAAAACTTATTAATTTGGTTTCAAAAATTCGTTCATTCAATAAGAAATATAGAAACATCTATAAATTTTTACTTTTAAAAAGTGATAAATTCTATAAGAAATTTTCATTTAGTGTCATCAAGTAAATCCTTATTCATAAACAAAACTTTATTTATGGGTTAGTTGAACCATATTGATGATGATAGTGCTAGATTATCGTATTTTTAGTAAATTTTTACTAACATTATTCATTGATAGGATATATACACTAAACTAATTTCCCTTACTGATAACTTTTCATTTTTTAAAAAATTAATTATTTTTCATTCTAAAACAAAGTAGGGTCATCTTACTTCTCTCTATTGATTACTAATTAGAAGTATAGACATGTAGAAACCATAACATTCTAACAAGAAATGTAACTTTACCCACCTAACACAAAGTCACATCAAATAATCTATCATCCCATACTCAAAACAACAAACAACAAACTCCCTAAACAAACATATAATTTTAAGTTTCCATTGTTGTCTAGTCAAATAAAACACTCACTTACTTAAATTTTTCTCCCTTAATATCTATAGAAATCTTTTTATAGTCCATGGGATTTGGTAACTCATCACCAATGATAATGATGCCATGTTTTTACTTGGGAGATAAATTCACAAACATGATGCACATATACCTTATGTATTTGACCCGAATAAAAATATCCACCCTTGTCATTCCTTTGAAAACCATTAAGTAGTTGATGAGGTCCCTCTTCACCCTATATTTCTTTGTCATTCTCTCATCAACAACTAACTCCCCAAAATTTATTTATTCTACTCAACAAAATCAAACCTTAACTAGGCCTATGATCACTAAATGGAATTGGAGGTAATGAATAGCGTTGTTTCATTATAGACCACATCAATATACTGGGCACTAATGGAGGGATTTTTAGACCAACCTACCATTATGGATGAGGAACTATATCTTCTTGTGGATGGGGTTCATTAATTGTTGATAATGTCTTTTCCCCCAATTCCTCTTCCCTGTACTGGTAGTAAATCCACTTCAAAGTGAGAGTTATTGGAAACCTTATTTCGAATGTGCTAAGATAGATATAAAGATGAATGACTTTATCCAACATTTTCAGAAAACTGGTATGAGATTTCTATCTCAAAAAATCATTTGGTTGGATTTTCCAAAAAATCAAAAGGGGTATATCTCTTTGAATTTAATTAATAATTTACCAACAAAATGAGAATGTTAAGAGTGATGAAAATGTAAAAAAATGATGGTTTTATTAAATATATTTTCAATGTTCATAGTGATTATAAAAATAAAAAAAAATGATGAAATTTTAACTTATGTTGTTTACTTCAATAATCTTATAATAGTAGTGGTTGAAATGAAAAAAAATGATTTATACAGTGATAATTACATGTATTATTCAATTAATTCTTGGATAATGTTTACTATATATAGCATGATGGGTTTTCTTCCTATTTATTTTGTCATGGAGTGCGTGGAGCATCCAGGACAACATGATTAAGGGAATGTATTGATGCATCATCGCTATTTTAGTGTTCTCACTGACATCTTAATTCCCCTTTCATCTTTATAATTCCATGGTTTCAAATTTGGATTCCATTTTAGTGTTTTCTAAATTAATATATTGATTCATCATTCATTTTTTAAATTTATACCTCATCAATATGTGGAATCTAAGTTGAATCCAGGTAGGTTTATTACTATTTGTGAATTCTAAAATCAATGTATTGTGTGTAAAATCTTGAATCTACAAAATAAATAATTTTTATTTCAGGAAGAGTGTCAAAATACAAGGCTAGTCCTACATGGCTTTGGATGTGACACAACATTTCCAACTTCAGAAGGGGTGGTATGAGGACACAAAGAAGAGGCTCGATGTCCAACCCCTAGGAAGATACTAACTGAACTTGTAATTGGGTAGTTTATTTAATGGGTGAATCAATAATGACATAAAGCTTTCAACTTTTATGTAAAGGGGAAAACCACCAAAAAAAGTTAAATTCAACACTCTTTCTTATAATTAGTCAATTACCTTAGTGTAGAGAACCACCAGAAAGCTAAAATGTGATCTAGTAAAATCTAATGAGAGTAATTAGAATGTATACTAAACAAATATTGTATATGGAATAGTTTTTAACATTTTTATATTATTATTTCTGAAAAATACATTTTAAAGTGTTATCTGGTCCATATATCCCCTCTCCTATGTCTCAATCAAGTTTCTTAGTGTTATACTTTTCACACAGAACCTGGCTTCAAACTAGAGTGGACACATTTCATACGTGAAATCTAGAATCTGGAATTTGTTACACTACTCTCATTTCATTTTATCTTGAATCTAGAACAAATTGTATTGTTCTCAAAATCATCATGGATTGAGGTTGTGATTTCAGGAGGTTATTATCAACAATTTCCATCCTTAAATGCTAGAATAATTTTGGTCATTTCCATAGTTTTTGTTCCCATGAAGAGGTTGTTATGTCTATAAATTAATATAGAACAAATTTACAGATATTTAAGTTGTAAAGATGAAAAGATTTGAGAAAATGAGGAAAATGATATGTGGCTAGTATGTCACGGTAACCAAATGTGAAGTTGATTAATGTGTGGATCAAAGAGGGAAGGGGGAGACAACTAAGAATGGAAGAGGGATAAAATTCAAACTACTATGAGAGCTTCATACAATAAAAAATTAACAATACACAACATTTTATTCAGGAAGAACAACAAAAAACACAAATAACTCCTAAACGATAGGATAAATCACTAAAAACATATCTCAAATATCATACCCTTTGTTTTGAGGGTCCATTCATCTAAAAAAACCTATAGAAGTTACCATAAAGGTTCATTTCCTCGAGAGATTAAATGTAATAAGCATGATTTGAATGATCATTTAATATTATTTTAGTGGTGACAAGTGATTTTATGAATGCTAAAATATTTGTGTTGATAAAGAAATATTTTATCATCACTAATTAGTTCCACTGTAGGAAACGTTTCTCACTGCTAATCATAGCACAGATAAATACCTAATAAGTAAGAAATAAAAAATAAAATAAATAATTAAAAAAATTATATAAATTATAATCACACGAAAAATGAAATATATTAATTATTTAATTTATATAAAAATATTAAAATATTCATTAAAATAAAAAATAATTTAAAATAAATTCCTAATTAAAAATGAAAAAATTATAACTATCTAAAATTTTAAATTTAAAAATATTAAAATATAAGTGAATTAATCAAAAAAAACTCTAGCATAGGGTCAAATAGTCGTATGGCACTATAGTAGAGCACTATATCAGCACAATAGCAGGTATTCTAATATATGATTACTATAGAAAGTATTGTAGCACTATTTCATACGAGTACTATAGTAGGAAATGCTTATCGACAAGTTGGACCATTAAGCCACCTTTTAAGGGCCTTTAGGCCATAGGAGGCTTGAACCATATTACAGATCTTGACATTGGGGCCACCCGATCACGAAGGGGACTTTGGGATAAAAATTAATTGTAATAAGTTCCAAATGGATGATTATCAATATTTGAAGGGAGGGATAAGGCTTAACCTACTAGGGTGCTTGGCGGTGATTTTATTTCCAGTTTATTATACCATCTCCCTAATATAGATTATATTAAAAATGTTAAATATTAATAGACAAAAATATATAAATAAAAATTATAAAATGAATAAATTAAAAAGATATTAAATGAATAAATATTAAAAATCAATACATTTAAAAAATATTAAAGAATGAATAAATAATATCTAATGTATAAATATTAAAAAATATACTAATATTAAAAAATTAAAAATGAAGAAGTTGAAAAAACATTTAAAATTAAATAAAAATTATCTATTTAAAAAAATATAAAAAATGAATAAATATTAAAACAAAAATTAATAAATATTTAAAAATACATTTAAATATAAAAAATTTAAAATCATTTCTAATTTTAATAATCTACATAATATTAATTATTTTTTAATATTTTTAATAATGTTCAAAAATATTTATCAATTGTATAAATGAAATACTATATAATATCATAAAAATTATTTAAATTTTATTAGTTTTATTTTCAAAAAAATACTAATTATATAAATGAATAAATATTTTACACTTAAAAAACATATAATTATATTTATCAACATTGTAAATGTATTTTCTTTTAGTAAAAATCAATACAATGCACTAATTAGAATTTACATATTGAATTCATTATATATTTTATTTAAAAAATATTCAATTTTTTATTTTATTTTTTAATTATAATTTTTTTAAAAAAAATATTAATTATCTATATATGTATATATATTATTAAAATGAATAAATATATAAATAAATTAATTAAATTTAAATAAAATTAATTATTGGTATTATAAATATTGATAGATTTATCGTAATGTTATTTCTAATATATTAAAATTTGAAAAATTTCCATATAATGAATTTATTACAATTAATGTTCAATTTTTAAATTTATTTACATAAATTAAAGATATTATTTTCATTGAAGTATAAATTTATATTGATAATTGTATTTATTTTTACTATACATATGCATACATATATATTATTATCTAGACCCGAATGTGTATGATTGTGTCTACACATATGTATAAATATATACACCCACTACAATGAGATATGTGAAATTAAAATTCCAAAGGAATTTTAATCTTATATAGTTATATATTCACACACACACATACATACACATACATAAACATAAATTCACATACACATACTCATACATACATACACATACATAAAAATACATATACATACAAATACATACACATACATACTCAGATATGGACATAAAAACAAAAACAAAAACATACATTGACATATATACATAATCACACATCCACATACATCTACATATACACACATACATACACCTAAACATGTATACCCAAACATATGCATACATATAAACATACATAAACATACACACACACACACAAACATACACATGCCCATACATATATACACATATATACATACAAAGAAACATAAATACACATACATGCACATACACACACATTCACAGACACACACACACATGTATACAAACATGTGTACACATACAAATACATTCCCAAACATATACATATAATTGAAAATATACACACACATACACATAGATACACATACATACACATACATACACATATATAAATACACTCATACATGAAAACATACATACACATACATACATACACATATACCCACATTTAAACATACATGTATATATAATCATACATGTATTCATGTGTATGTTTTCCTACATAACTACATATATTCATACATATACCTACATTAATACATGAATATATACATTCATTATTACAAACATACATACTTACATATATATACATATATTGACCCCCTATTGTCACTATTTTTTTTAAATTTTTTCCCACTGGGAGTTTTCAATTCATATCTAACATAATTTGCGTCATAACACCCAAAATTATATTAATATGTTTATTAAGATTTATCTACATATATTCATATAAATATACATAAAAATATTTATTTATATATATAATTTTTTAAATAATATTTTCATATATTGTATTTTCATATACAGTTTTTAATGTATTTGAATATATTAATAAATTCTTGATTGAAGCATGTATTCTTCTCTTCTCTGGGATACTGGATTAGTCCAGATGTCATTGAATTTGTGTTCATCAGATGAAAAGATGGTGAAAATCTGATGAGGGGGATGGGCATCATTTGTTCAGTGGGTGATCAGTGCTTGAGTGGGATCATTGGTTGATGTGGCTTGCATGAATTTTCAGGTAGGCATTTGATGCAAAGGTGTTAAAACCTCGAAGGATCCTTCTAGTCTAGGATCATTGTTTTTATCTTGACATACATCTGACCTATCTGTATCAAATATTTTCAGATAAGTGTTCCTTATTCATGAGGTGTGGTAAAATTTTACAAAAAATAGTGGTTTATTTAGCGTGGATGTTGTTGAACTGGGTTTGAAAGTCACAATTTGGTTAGTGTTAGCGGGAGCCAATCTCACATCGTGTGCGGTGTTAGTGTAGGGATTCATAATGTAGGCAAGAAGAGTATTGCAGTGTGTTTTTATTAGGTTTTTAATATATATTTTTTGAAAAATGGGATAAGGTTTTAGGTATTCTTAAAAAAGTGTCCCGAGATACATGAATATATGTTCAATTTTTACTTTATTAATCATACGTTTATATATGTATTTATGCAGACAAAATACATTATTTTTTAGTAAACATGTGTTATAGATATTAATAGAATATATATAAGTAATTTTAACATTATATATATAACATTTTTTAACATAATATATTTATTGACTCCACTATTTTTCAAGGGGAGTGAAAAACTCCCTGTCCTTCCATAATTTTATCACCTATTGGAGGCATTTGAACCATAAAATCCTCCAGTGAAGATTGTGAACCAGTAAAAACTATGTCCTTTTATAATTTCTGAATATGTATCCTATGAAAATTGGCCAAATTAACTTATTTCATACATATCATATTATGTTTTTTGTAGTGTTGAATAATAATCGCATACTCTTCACATATATCCATAATTCATTCAAGTTCTTCATCATGGAACATTTTTTTATAAAAAAGATTCACATTCCATGATCTTCTATAATTTTACATCCAATTTAAAAACATTGTGATCAATATTATTTTTCCATATTTCTTCAAGTTCACTTATCTTTAAATCTAGAGACTTTTTAATTAATATTTAGTAATATTATTTATATTTATTAATGAAATTATGAATATTATTTACTATATATATAATACTACTAAGTATTATTATGAATATTAGACGAAAAATTATAGATTTTTTAGATACTATGATAATAGTAAGAAACCTATTATAAAAATTAATAGAAATCTATAAATCATAATAGTAATCCACATACAAAATGTGTCAAAAATGTAATATCAACCAAATCTATGTGTGTGCCATGGATGCTTCTATATCCCACAGTCAGTCATATACTATCTAATGGCCTAGACCTCTTTGGTCTATTCCTTTTCTAAAATCTAGTGTCTAAGGTTTTTGGGAGTTCATGGTGACTTATCCCCAACACTTTTCTAAATATCCAGTCATATGAACAGTGTTTCCAATTTGGTGAACAGTTCCATCAGTATTAGTGAGTAATTTTTTGAACAGTGCCATCGGTATTAGTGAGCCATTTTGTGAACAGTGCCATCAGTTTTAGTGAGTTAGATGTGAACAGTGTCATCGATGAGATAGATGTGAACAGTGACATCGATATCAATGATTCATCTTGTGAATAGTTCCATCGGTATTGCTGAGTCATTTTTTGAATAGTTTTTCTAGCATCGGTAGGTGTTCAGTGTTTCCAACATCGGTAGTTGTACAATGTTTCCATATTCCTATAGTTTCTCCCCTTTGACATCTACTTTGAGGTAAAATTCATTCAAGGCCTTGTTTTAAGGGATTTAAGGAATATTTAAATCTTGTAACTCTTATATTAAATTTACTAAGGCTTAGGATTCCTTTCCTAGGTCAAACTGTGTGGTTTAATGCGATCCACATTTAATGGAAAATCCAGTATATCTTAAACAGATGCTCTGTAAATCTTCTAAAGGGGTGAGATAGCTTCCACCATTGTTATACCTTGTTGTTCCCTAGTTCATGATGCTCAAAACATTCCTTATTCCCATAGATCGGTGTGGTTGAACCTTAATCATTGGATTATTTCCCCTTGTATTTTCATCCTACAACATGTGCACCACTATTTTGGTGAAACCAGTAAGTGTTGATCTGTCATCGATAGAAGGTATGATCTACATTTGTTCTGGTGTTTTCGTTCATCCTTTTCCCCCCATTCTTTACTTTCCAGGTTATGGAATGTGATCTCTATGATTCTATTGGAGTTTTCTAAGGTGTCAGTTGGGGCAGTCATGTCATGACATCCTCAGGTGGATG
Organism: Viscum album; assembly: GCA_963277665.1. NCBI lineage: Eukaryota > Viridiplantae > Streptophyta > Magnoliopsida > Santalales > Viscaceae > Viscum > Viscum album. The sequence goes on along the minus strand of OY728121.1, from coordinate 1,585,067,311 downwards.
TAGTTGTCACGGGGGAAGAGATCATAATCCATTATGTGAATCCTTCTTGTATAAAAAATGTTAAGAACCTTTTGAGGTAGGGGATTCCTTGATTCTCTATTCTTTAATGTGTAATCATATATTTATCATGATGTATCTATTATATCACAATGGAATTGACATAGTAAATATTTGAATCAGATAAATCAATTGGATCGATCGTATGTTATTACCTCTTCTTTTTCTAGATAGTGTGATATCTATAATATTCTTATTTAGCATGCCTTTATTGATGAAAATTGGTAATGAATGTAAACATGGATTAATTGTAAACTAATTTTCTAATATAAAGAGAAATTTAAATGAATCTGGTTGTCATTTTTGTAATTTTTGTTAATAAAATTCGTGCATAAAGCATGAATAAATTTGGGATACCATACTGTTTTGGATTCCTATCATTGGAACCTACGAATAATAAATCAGTTAATTCCAGATAGATTAAATAACTGATTTTTTGATAAAAATATAATTCCTGGTAGGGTTCTAATTTACCCTCTTTCATTTAAGGTTGAGTTCCCTATGATTTGGAGCCTTGAGAGCTCATTATTTTTGAAATTTGGATGCCTTATTTGAGGACCAAGAGCCCAGTTGATATAATGTTTTTTCCCCATTTTTTTGTTGTGATGTGAGTCTAGATGGATGCTATGATATGTGGGGGAACGTAGGCCCATTAGTTGTGGAAGAAGTTTATGACTAGAGTGGCAAGATGCATCAGTTTATGCTTGTGGGTGTTGGGGAGGACAATCGAGATGATGAAACGGGTTGGATGTGAATGTTTGGATGCTTGATGAATATATTTGGTCATTTATCTGCATTACTTTCCCCACTTCTCAAGGCACCTTGTCTTGCTTACACTCCTTCGAAAAGGGGTGAAAATGTGCGGGGTATGCCACATTCTTTCCATGTTTAGCTTCTCGATGGAGGATGGTTCTATGCTCCTAATATAGGTTTCAAAGACTTGAAGAGTAGTTAATCTACTCACTTGGTTCATCCCCCATGTGTTTAGTATATTAGAATGTTTTTCTAGAATATCTAGGAATATAGAAAAGTAATAATAATGTTAATAAATGTTTCAATTAATAATGATTAACCCATGGGGTAGTATCTTTCTGGGTCACAATGTTGAGGTTACAATTTAAAGGAACAGTGGAATTTTGGTGTGATGCTAATGAAATATAATGTGGAATTTTTAATGGATAATTAATGATTAAATAATTAATTAATATAAAGTGAAAATGATTAAAAGGGAAATAAGTAATGTAATAAATTTCTTTAAATTTTTATGTGCTTATAGGATACCTAATCATAACCATGGTAGATAGGATTTTGAGAGACATTAGCTATAGTTGAGTCTAAGACTAGGTTATTCCCATAGTGTGGTTTTGAGCTATATTATATTCTGTACTTTTGGTGTTTCTATATGCTACTGCACCCTGTTAGTTATGAAAACTGAAACCCCATGGATTCTATGCCCTAAGGGTATTTTCCCCAATATTCCAGTGGGAGTATTGATGGCTGACTACCCCCTTTGGCCCCTCTCTCTTCTCTGGGTAGTTACTTGTGCTGGTAGGAACTACGGTTAGTTTTACCCATATATGTGCATAGAGGGATGTAATGTCTTGTGGTTATTCAAACATATATATTATGGATATAGTTTCCTAGGGACTACTATAGGTGTAACGTGTATAGGTTGTGATGTCTTGAGGATCCTTACTTGATGTATGGGCTGTAATGGCATGTGGTATAATGCCCAACGTATGATACGCGTTATATGAGCTATGGTGGCTCCCAGAAACTACTTTGTTACTTTGATTCTATAGATGTGGTGGTTTTGCTTCATGAGTTTCATGTTGTGGTGCTTCACATAGGTGTCTGTGGGAAAGCCTTTTTGGAGAGAGATTCTTAGGACGTGCGACGTTGGGGAAAATCGGAAAACCCATGGGGATGTAGTAACGGGGTACCCTTGATATTCATTATTATATTATATACTCTTATAGGTGATACTTGGTGAGAGTACCCATGGTGAGGCTGGGAATGTAGTATATCTTTTTAGGTGATGAGTTAGTTTCACTTATTGTTCACTGTGCTTTAGCATGCATTCTTTACTTTTAGACAATAGGCTCTAGGGTGGATCTGCTAAGTATACTGTTATAATCACCCTATGTATATATAAACAATTTTTCAGGTCACTTAGATCTAGTTGGAGATAAGGCTAGTTACTACTATCTTGGGGTTGCATGAGCTGTTTGGGCTTCATGGTTGTAGTTTTTTTTTACTTTATTTTGGTACTCAAAGTTTTCCCTTTCAGTTGAGTAGTTCTTGCTTCACATTAAATTTGTGTACATGGGATTTATTTTATATTGCATTCTAAGTTGGATTTGGATGGTGTTTGTCTTATCTCTCTCTTTCGTATGTGTTCTCTTGGAGGGTAATACCTCCCATTTGTGTGTTTACTATACCCTCTGTTCTAGTCACCAACCCGGGGCCTACTGGGGGCGGGACTCGAGAGTCACTATCTCCCTTTTCACATTGCCATCCTAGGAGGGGTACACCTTGTGGGGAGGGGTCATGAAAAATTTGTATCATAGGTATGGTTGAGGGATAGGAAGGATTTTGGTGTTTGGAATAGGTGAGGTTGCATGGGATGGTAGGTAAATGGTGTTAGTCAAGTTTATCAGGTGATACAAACATCAAAGACCGAATGAGACATAGGACTTTATGGCCCCCTATGATATAATGCACAGACCTTTATGTTTTTAGTGGCTACTAAACGAGGTGATACCAGTTGAAAGGTAGAGTCCTAGGAAAGGATAGTGCCTCATTCTTCTTTGTGAATGTGTTTGAATGGGAATAACTTGGGATACATTAACCTAAAATGAATACAAGTCAACAATTAATTAATTAATGTTGAGACTTATATATTCTAGGTTTAGGAGCTCTAACTATTTATTATTTTGCACGTATGGATCTAGGTTGACATCCTCATTAGGTTCGCATAGATGATGTCCAACAGGCTGTGCCAGAAGATATACACATGTTAGAGGTTGACGACAATGACACATGGAGGAGGACACTCCGTGATTTTCAGTGCCAGAGTCTAGAGAAGTTTGAGGGCTTCATTTCAGTAGTCACAGAAGACTGGTTGGAGTAGGTTGAGATACCCTTTAGTTTTATCCTTGTTCAGAAGGATCATTGGGTGTCTTTGGTTGTGACCATGATGCATGGTGTAGTAAGGTAGTTGTGGTTATTTTTCCTCAGGGATCCTGAGGAGTCCTTGATCTCATGGCACGAGTTCTGAGATAGGTTCATAGTTGACATTATTTCCTCAACCGCAAAGGAGTCCAGTCGCCAGGAGCTTCTTACCCTTCACCAGGGGAGCTCCAGTGTGCGAGATATTGGAATCCATTTTAGGAACCTCTTACAATATTCTTTAAAGTGTTGGATGATGAGGAGGTTAGGGAGAGGCATTTAGAGGAAGCTTTGCATATAGAGTTCCAGGGATAGGTTACCCCATTTATGTTGAAGACATATCTTGAGGTGATGGTGAGGGAAGATGTCGTCAAGAATACATTGGATATAATTAGATCGTTATGATAGGGGAGTCATTATGATTCCTCACAAAGCAAATCTTTGGTTAGAGGTTCTTAGTTTTTAGGTGAAAAGAGTTTCTGTTCATCTGGGGGTAGGTCCTAGCCCTCAGCATCTCATTTCTCGGGGGGGGGGGGGGTCTTAGGTCTATTCTAGGGAACCAGGTTCTTGTTTTTCTTCTAGAGGTTGAGGTCACCAGCAGAAAGAGTGACCGAACTTTTAGAGCAATAATTGTTCCCTTGGTTTATCACTCCAAGTTCCTCCGTTGAGGATGATCCATCCAAGTTAGTAGCAGTAGGTTGCACTATCTTTGTATTAGTAGAGAGAAGATGGGTAGGTAGAGGAAAACCCTATGATGTTCCCCATCCTTATAGAGTAGAGCGTGGCCTTGGTGGTGGTCATCCATTGGGTCAGAGAGGTCATGGTGGGGGTTGTGGTTAGGTTCATGATTTAGCATTACCGGTGACAGGTGTGTTGGACGCCATTCAAGGTACCCTTTTCTTATTTTCTACTTGGTTGTATTCCTTATTTGATTTAGGAGAACCACACTCCTTAATATCACCTACCCTTTTCCATTATTCGGGACATGCGGTAGAGAGGCTTCTAGTTCCCTTAGTGTTGACTACACCAGTTGGAGGCCTAGATGAATTTTTGAAGTATGTAGAGATTGTGAGATATTGTTGGGGCAGCACCGCTCTTGGGGAGATTTCCTATGTTTACGGGTAAAACCATATAATTTCATCCTCATCATGGATTGTTTGTATTTAGTGAAGGATACCAAGTATTACTCCAGGTGGTAGGTGGTGTTCTTCGATGCTGATGTAGACCCAGTGGTGTTTGTTGGTGAGAGATACCCCTAGATGGGTTAGAGTCTTGTTCTTTTCTTATCATCCTTGATGGTTGGGTTGATGTTGAGTACTATAGAGGTTCATCAATTGTCATTTTCTAGGGTTGTAGAAGAGTACCCTGATCTCTTTACAAAAGAGGTAGTAGCATTACCCCCTCAACAAGAGATCAAGTTTGGGATTTAGAAACATCTTGAAACATCTTCTGTCACTTTGACTCTATATAGGATGGCCTTTATGAGTTATGGGAGCAGTGTATATAGCTCGATGGTCTATTATAATGCATTTTTGTTCAGCCAAGTCTGTCACCATGGGGCACACTAGTTTCGTTCGTGAAGAAGGCTGATGGAAGTTTGTGATTGTGTATCGATTAGATTATCGTTTCATAAACAATGTGATGGTGAGGAATATATATACTATTACATGGATTGATGATTTATTCAATCAACTAAAGAGTGAACTTTTTTTCTCAAAGATCAAATTGTGGTAAGGATGTCATCAGATGTGTGTGAAGGAAGAGGATATCCCGAAGTGTTTTTTCCATTGTCATCATGGGAATTATGAATTCATTGTAATGTTGTTCGGTGAGAAAAATTCTATAGTAGTGTTCGTGGTATTAATGTTTGTTGTCTTTTGTGAGTTCTTGGATAAGTTCATGGTGGTTTTCATTGACGATGTCATTGTGAACTCTGTGTCTGAGAAGTATCATTCAGAGCATCTGCATTCCATTTTGGGAGCTCTTTGTCAATAGTAGTTGTTTCAAAAGTTATCGAATTGTGAGTTTTGGGATCGAGAAGTTCATTTATTGGGTTATGTGGTGTCCTATTAGGGAGTATCTATGGATCTGAAGAAGATAGAAGTGGTTGTGTCTTGGGTAGCCCTCAAGATAGTGGAAGAGGTTCAAAGATTCCTTGGTCTTGAAGGGTACTACACGAGGTTTGTATCCAAAATCTCTCAATTTTCAACTCCTATGACAGCATTGACCAAGAAGGATTAGGCATTCGTGTGGACTGATCAGTGTTAAGAAACTTTTGAGTATCTAATGAACATGTTGGTAAGTGCTACAGTTCATTGTCTTCCTGCTGAGGGAGTTTAGTTTGATGTTTTTTATGATGCTTCGCATCTGGGGTTAGGCTATGTACTGTTGAAATAGAGATCAATTGTTTCTTATAGGTCTCAAAATTTTCATCCCCATGAACATAATTATTCCACCCATGATCTTGAGTTTGCAATCGTGGTGTTTTATGTAAAGTTTTGGAGACATTACCTCATTGGAGAACACTTTTTGGATTTCACCAATCATAAGATACTTAGGTATGTTTTCGCCCAGTGTGACTTGAACTTGAGTTAGTATCGGTGGATGGAGTTCTTATAGGAATAAAACTTTTGAATCTTGTATACACTTAGAAAGGGGAATTTTGTGGACGGTGCACTGAGTCAGAAGTCACGTAGTGATGCGGTGCGTAAATCTGATTATTTTTTTAGAGTGATGGAAAAACTTTAAACATTAAATAATGATATGGGATAAGTTAGGGGTGGAGGTTGTATTTTTTAGATGACGGTGCAGTCATATCTGGTTCAAGAGGTGGAAAATTCCATGTTGGGGGATCTAGAGGCAAATTCTTGGAGAGATATAGTTATTTGTGGCGAGGCCCCTAATATTTGGGCTGAGGATGAACAACACTGATTATTGTATCAAGGAAGGATTTTGTTCCTTTGTCAATGAATGAGACCGTTCTCAAAGATTTCCATAGTTCTCCATTAGTAGTACATCCTGGTGTGACAAAGATGTACCAAGATTTGAGGATTCAGTTCTGGTGGCCTGGGCAGAAGCATGCAGTTGCGAAGTTTGTGTCTTGATTCTTGGTCTTCTATATGGTGAAGGCCGATATCTATGTCCCTGGAATTTTCTACAACCTTTATAGGTTCCTCAGTGGAAGTGGGAAGACATATTAATGAACTTTGTTACTGGTTTACCTCAAGATCAGGAAGTACGTAATGCTATTTGGGTGGTAGTGGATCATTAAACAAAATAATTCCACTTTATAGCAATCAAGGAGCCAAGCTCAGTAGAAGTTTTTTCAAGGAAGTATCTAGAGGAGGTGGTGAGACTCCATAGAGTCCCAAGGATGATCATTTCTGATTGATATCCTTGTTTTATTTATATGGTGTGGAGAGGACTCCATCATGCTTTTGGTTCTCAGCTATGCCTTAGCACTACTTTTCATCCACAGTTGGATGGTTAGATAGAATGGACCATCCAAACTCTTGAAGAAATGTTGCGCTCCTGTGTCCTGGATTTTTGAGGTTTGTGGATGAGGCACTTTCCCTATGTGGAGTTCTCTTAAAAAATAGTTTTCACTCCACCATCGGTATGGCGCCGTTTGAAGCCTTGTATTACTAACCATGATGCTATTCATTTTGATGGACTGGGGTCAGAGATTCACCAGTTCTCAAACCCAAACTGGTTCAGAATACGATAGAGATGGTTCAAGTGATTCGTGAGAGGATGAAGACAGTGCAGGATCATCAAAAATCATATATCGATCAAAGGCGGAGACCTTTAGTGTTTGAGGTTGCGGATCATGTGTTTCTGAATGTGACTCCCTATTGTGGGTAGTGAATGTTTGGTCATGGGATTAATATTTATCCCCGTTTTTTGGGCCATTAGAGGTGTTGGATCATGTTGGAGTTGTGGAATATCGAGTAGCACTCCCCCACAGATGAGCCTGATAAATAATGTTTTTCATGTGTCACAGCTCTGTTGTTATCTCCATGATGACTCTAACATCATCAATTGGGGATAGATCGATGTTGATGATAATGTGGCCTTTGAGGAGCATTCTATAGAGATCCAAGACCGCAAAGAGAAGGTGTTGTGTGTGTATTCAATCCCCTTGGTTCGTTTCTTGTGGAAACACGGTGGCGTGGAGGAGAGTACATGGGAATGTGAGTCGCAGATACGTGATCAGTATATAGAGGTTTTTATTTTTAACTATTTTCTTGTAAAGATGTTTTCTTTTTGGTTTTAGACCTTCCGTGTTAATGATATGGATTTCTTTTGTTGGTTCTTGTGGTTTTCTCTTTTTTGAGAGTTATATTGATGGTTGTTTGTTTGGACCTCTTTTTTATTTCCTTTTATGTTGGTTTTGAATTCTCTAGGACGAGAATGTTTTGATAGGTATTTGATGTAATGGCCTAGACATATCTGGTCCATTTCTTTGCTGAAATTTGGTGTCTAAGGTGTTCTGGGATGTCATGGTGACTTATTCCCAACACTTTTCCAAATTTCCAGTTTTATGAATAGTGTTTCCAATTTTTTGAATAGTGCCATTGGTATCGGTGAGTCAATTTGTGAACAGTGCCATTAGTATCGGTGAGCCATTTTGAGAAAAGTGCCACCGTATAGGTGAGTCATTTTTTGAACAGTTCCATCAATATCGGTGAGCCATTTTGTGAACAGTGCCATCAGTATCAGTGAGTCAATCTATGAATAGTTCCATCGGTATGAAAGAGTCATTTTGTGAATAGTGCCATTGGTATCGGTGAGTCATTTTGTGAACAGTACCATCGGCATCAGTGAGTCATTTTGGGAATAGTTCCATCGGTATCTGTCAGTCATTTTTTGAACAATTCCATCAGTATCAGTGATCACATGTGAATAGTGTCATTGGTGAGATAGACGTGAACAGTTCCATTAGTATCGAAGAGTCATTTTTTGAATAGTTTCATCGGTATCGGTGATTCATTCTGCGAACAATTTTTCTAGCATTATTAGGTGTATAGTGTTTTCAGCATCGATAACTGTACAATGTTTCCAACTTCCTACAGTTTCTCCCCTCTAACGTTTTCTTTGACATATAATGCATTCAAGGACTTTTTTTAATTGATTTAAGGAAAATTCAAAGCCCATAACTCCTATATAAATTTTCCTAAGGCTCAGGATGCCTTTCCTAGGTCAAACGAGATGCTTTAATGCGGTCCACTTTTAATGGAAAACCCAGTGTATCTTAAATCGATGCTCCGTAAATCTTCTAAAGGGATTAGATATCTTCCTCCATTATTATACCTTGTTGTTCCCTAGTGAGAGATGCTCAAACCTTTCCTTCTTCCCATAAAAGAGGTGTGATCAAACCTTAATCCTTGGATTATTTCCCCTTGAAGTTTATTCCAGCTGCATGTACACCCCTGTTTTGTTGCTACTAGAAAGTGTTAATCAATCATCAATAGAAGGTATAATCTTCCTCAATTCTTGTGTTTTCTTCAATATGTTTTACATCATTTTCTCTTTACCATTTTATGTAATGTGATCTCCATGCTTTTAATAGAGTTTTCTTGGGTGTCGGTTGGGGCAGTCGTGCTGCGGCATCCTCGGGTGGATGCAGTTGTCCTGAGGGAGGGTATTGTAATATATTGTGTGGATCATTCTTGTATAAATAATTTCAAGAACCTTTTGATGCTGGGAATTTTTTTCTTATCTATTATTTTACATGAAATTGTAGAGTTGTCGTGATTTAGCCACTGTATCATAATGTAATTTACCTAGTAAATATTTAAATCGGATAAATCAATTGGTATTGATCGTATGTTATTACTTATTGTTTTTCTAGATAGTGTGATATCTATGATTTCCTTGTTTATCAGGTTGTTCACGATGTAAATGATTAAATAACATAAACAAGTATTTATTGTAAACAAATGTTCAAATATAAAGTGGGATGTAAATGAATATGGTTGTTGTTGTTGTAATTTTCTGTTTATCAAATTGGTGCAGTAAGCATGTATAAATTTGTGATAGATTACTTTTTTGGACGCCCGTAATTGGAACCTAAGAATAATAAATCACTTAATTCCATATGTATTAAAGAAACATCTATTTAATAAAATGATAATTCCTAGTAGGGTTCTGAGTTATCCTCTTCCTTGTAAGGCCAAGTCCCTTGTGATTTGGAGCCTTGATAGCTCGTTCAGCTTTAAGGATGGATTCCATGTTTAAGAACCAAGAGCCCTGTTTAAATGAGGTTTTTTTCTATTTTTTTGTGTTGTAATGTGAGCTTGGATGGCTATTGTGATATGTGGGGGGGAGTGAGTCCCATTGGTTGTGGCATATGTTGACACCTAGAGTAATAATATGCATCGTTTTATGCATGTGGGTGTCAGGGAGGACATCAGAGATAATGAAACGGGTTGGATGTGAATGTTTGGATGTTTGGTGAATCTTGTTTCTTGTTTATATGCTCTACATTCCACACTACTCAAGTTAGATTTTCTTGCATACCATCCTTCTAAAAGGGATGAAGACACTTGGGGTATTCCATGTGCTTTCTATGGTTAGCTTCATGAGGGAGGATGGGTTTACACTCTTCTTATAGGTTTCAAAGATAGGACAAGTAGTTTATCTAATCACTAGGTTGAGCCCCCTTGTGTTTAGAAGCATAGAATGTAAAACTAAAATGACTCAAAATATGAGAAAGTAATAATAATGTTAATAAATGGTTTAATGAATGATTATCAACCCATGTGGTTTTAACTTGCTAAGACACAATGTTGAGGTTACAATTTAAAGGAACAGTGGACTTTGGGTGTGATGCTAATGAAATATAATGTGGAATTTTTAATGGATAATTAATGTTTAAATAATAAATTAACATAAAGTGAAAATGATGAAAAAATTAATGAATTAATGTAGAAAATATCTTTAAATTATTGTGTGATTATAGTATACATAGTCTTAGCAGTGGTAGCCAGGAGTCTGACAGACATTTGATGTAGTTGAGTCAAATACTAGGTTATTCCTATGGTGTGGTTGTGAGTGGTATTATATTATGTACTTTCTGTGTTTCTATACGCTACTCCACGTTGTCAGTTTTGGAAATTAACACCCCAAGGATTTTGATCCCTATGGGGTATTTTCCCTAACATTCTGGTGGGATGATAGATAGCTGACTACCCCCTTTGTCACCTACTCTCTTCTCTTGGTAGTTACTTATGATTGTAAGCATTGTGGTTAGTTTTCACTCTATATGTGTATGGAGGTTTGTAATGGATTGTGGTTATTAACAACCATAAATTATGGATATAGTTTCCTATAGACTACTACAGGTGTAACATGTATAGGTTGTGATGGATTGAGGATCCTTACAGGGTGTATGGGTTGTAATATCTTATGGTATAATGCTCGATGTATGATACATGTTATAAGAGTTGTGGTGTCTCATTGAAACTACCTGGTTACTTTGGTCGTGTGGACACGGTGGTTGTACTGCACGAGTTGTGTGTTGTGGTGCTTTTCCTAGGTGTATGTGGGAAAGAATTTTTAGAGAGAGATGCTTAGGGCATGCGATGTTGGGGAAAAGTGGAAAAATAGTGTGTAAGTAGTAGTTGGGTACCCCAGATATTCATTGTTATATTATATACTCTTTTATGAAATACTTGGTGATAGTATCCATGGTGATGCTAGGAACTTAGTATTCTTGTTTAGGTGGTGAGTTAGTTTCACTTGTTGTTCACTATGCTTTATCATTCCTTCTTTACTTTTTCATTAGAGGCCCTAGGGAGGATCCTATTTACTATACTATTATACTCACCCTATGTATATATAAAATGTTTTTTAGGTCACTTGGAGTAGGTTGGAGATCGGGATGGTTACTACTATCTTGGGGTTGTAGGAGCTATTTGGGCTTCGTGGTTGTTGTTGTTTTTACTTTATTTTGGTAATCATAGTTTTCCCTTTCAGTTATAGTAGTTCTTTCATGACATTACATATGTGTACATGGTATTTATTTTATATTGCATTCTGAGTTGGAGTTGGTTGGTGTCTATCTTATCTCTCTCTTTTTCATATGTTCTCTTAAAGGGTAATGCCTCCCATTTTTGTGTTTTCTATACCCTAGGTTCTAGTCTCCAACTCAGGGCCTCCTGGAGGTGGGACTCGGGGGGTCACTATCTCCCTTCGCACATTTCCATACCAGGAGGGGTACACCTTGTGGGGAGGGGGTCGTGACATACTAGTTGCATCAATGATTTGTACATCTATGTCATAGCTATGGGGTACACTGCTCATGTATATCATCACTGGAAGCCACCTCCATATCCTCCTATGTGATAGGCGACAGATGTATAGTCTCTACACATGTACCACATCCTGACTCTAAGGATAGAGGATTCTTGCTATAACTCGCACCAACATGTGAAGAAGATGGCAATAGTGATGCATATTTCTGCATTGTGGATTGTAATAATGATTCCTACTGATCCCATTCAGTGTCTATATTTTCCTCTAGTTGTGACTAGGAAGCTGGAGGATTATCTGACTACTCATGATGAACACCCTCCTTCTATAGAACAATAGTATCTAGCTGATCATGATGAATTTCATCCTCTTTTGGAACAGAAACACCCATAAGAGGGTTTTCACCTCCTAGTATATCTAGATCTGGCTAATCAGGATCCACATCCTCACCATCATGTGTTGGATCAATGAAAATGCCATTATAAATCCTGTTCATCGATGGAAGCAACTCCACCAAAGATCTATGAAAACATATCTGTTCAAATGTGCCTCTCTCTATTAGATCATACATGTGATTTTGATGTTTAGTACAAGTATCATGTGTAAACCAATTCTTTTGTAATGTAACGTTAATAAAAAATATGTTGAATAGTGGAAGGAAAAATGTATACCAAATCAAGAAAGCATCATTAGGGTCGTTTTAGAAAATTGACTTGGGTCCTGAAGTACTAGGACACATAATCCGACTAATCAGACAAATGAAAATTTACTATCCTTGCCCCTCATAACCCGAACTCATGTCGTCTATCTCATATATCAATATATATTTCATGGTATCTCCTCCAACAAATTCACTCTTCCCTAACATATTTAGGGAATGCATTGAATCTAACTAACAAGTTGGGTCTGAAATAGGCTCAAAGAATCTGTACTACCTCATAAATTTATCTCTCTATTTCCACTCAACTATATGAAAATAAATCAATGAAACCATACAAGAGATAGTAGCAAGCATTTCCATCAAATATGGTGGAAGATGCTAGAAGATATCATATGTATATGGAATCCATGTAATATGAAAGAAAAAATGAATAATCACTTCTTAAATGAAGAGATGTACAATAAAGAATAAATATTTAACAATATAAAAAATAATCACTTACAACCTCTCATTGGAGGATGTCTAGTATAAGTTTTTAGGCATTGATGTCATGTCTAGCGGAATCTGAATGTCGATGTGCCTGACTCCACCTGTAGATAACATTTTTATAATTACATTCAAAATAGAAATATATACATTTAAGTTACATGTTAGAAAGAAGGAATAACATACCATCATCCACATAGAGTCTCTGCTAAAATATCAATAGGAAATGGTGCATGGGCATGTAGAGATAAATGAGGAATGTGCTCCCATACCCACAACTATATAAGAACAAATTACACTATGATTTTCATATTATCGACAAGACATGTGCTGCATAACACCCTATTTGTATATGGTAGACATGGAGACCCCAGCTATATCATCCTGCAAGCTCAAAATCCTCTAGAAGAGGTAAATAAATCAGATGTGAAAAAGTATTGGAGTGATCAACAAAAAGCGTTCCACTGATCAGTCTCAAAATATATGCATGTGCAAATCGCATCACCGTTATATTTTTGGCATCATATTCTTGATTTCAGATTTTATGTTCCAACCAGGGCATGCGTAATCTATCACCATCGATAGACCTTTTATCATGGTGAACCTCTATTCCCAGTAATCTATGTACAACCTCAAACCAACCTACTCCAACTCGGCCAGTCAGAGACGCACTGTCAAGGGGGAGGCCTAACATAATGGACACACCCCTCTAAATTGGAATGTATATGACTCTATCCTCTATCTCTCTAGAAGCACAGTAATGAGGTGATGATCGATAATGGTGAAGTTGCACATCTCTATGCTATAGAATCTAGTACTAAAAATATGTGGGATGATAGCGAGAGGTGGTGAAACATGATGGAAATGATGAGATCTAGATTGACTCAGATGAGGCACGGGACGTCCCTCTAAAACCATCCATGATACATTAGTAGTTTGGGATGTGAGCAGTGGAAAATATTCTATCTTGACAAATTATATCATCGTTACTTTTTTATAGTTAATTCAATAAAAATTTAAAGCATTTATTTAAAATATATACAACATCCAAAATAAGGTACAAAATATATACAAGTTGTACAGTTGGTTAAGGTTATGAGTTTCTTATTTTATTGATATCTAATGTAGTTTAATTTGATCTATTTTATAATATAAGGAAGTAGGGATTAAAAACCCACTTTGAACATGTGGAAGTATGATATATTTCATTTCTTTGTATGTTTTTTTTAATAGTTATAGTATAAAAAACTCTTTATGATGGAATCCATATATGCGATAAACCAAACTTAAAACATGTAAGAAATGGATAAATTCGTAAATAAAAGGATTCATTTCTAAAATGTCCACATATAAAACAAAATACAAAAAATCGTGATAAAATACAAATACTCGATCAGGGATGATGGGATGAGGAGATCTATCCTATCACTTGGGGAAATCTCTTACGAGTATGTCCTGGTGTATGAAAAATACTACATCATGGTTCCCCTCCTCATTACTAAGTCCAATCAATCTCATTTTTTAGTCAAGTTGAATCTGTTCTTCATTAGGGACAAAACCTAGTAGTATGAATCCAATAATTTATAAAAAATAGAAAATGAAAAAAAACATAAATGAAAACCAAACCATCTTACAAAAACTAGATATATCAGGGGAAATAATCAACTGATCAGCAGGAAATGGGATAGAATTAAAATCACCAATAGGCATCCAAGATGTACTATAATAATTTACCAAAGTGCACATGTGATACACTGAGTCCACATAGGGCTCCCATGATATAGTTACATGATCTCAAGATGAAATAACATGTGCACATGGAAATCTCAGTGCCTGAAAGTCACTACAATCCCAAAACCTATAATACAACCTCACCACAAGCTCTTGACCACTGGTTCATGTAACCCGTCATAACACTCTCTTACCTAAAAGGTTCCCATTTCCTTGTCAAAGGTTACAACACTCCATCTTGAAGCCTCATTTAGTATCTGATCAATATCACTTTGGAAATACTAAGTAAAATGCATACCATTTTCCATCCTCTGATAGGCTTTTTGGGACAAGTCAACAAAGTAGTGCACACATCTATAAAAAGTATCTTGCACTAGCCCTATTATCATAAGATTGTGCGCACCCTTGAGGACCCCATTTAGAAAATCCACTATATTAGTGGTCATATGGCCATGTCTTCTACCACCATCATATGCTAATGTACATTTTTCCTTAGAAATCTGCATCATAAGTTCGTACACATCTTCATTATCACTTCAAATATATTCAAGAAGTCGATCAAAAGATGGGGATCTTTTGCTGAAACCATAAGAGAATAATTAATTACAAATAATATTAAATTTTATTTAAAAAATGTATGTTTAAGAAAACATAGCCAATATGAGGATCACCTTCTTTATCGCCTCATCTATAAAAAACCTTTTCACATTACTTTCAATATGTCAAATTCAATTTTGATGATAAGAACTCATCTCATTCCAAGAAACCCAATCACTTTTTAAATCCTCTATAATCAGTCGATGATGATCAGATATCAGATAGACACACTAACTTTATGCGACATGAATTCCTAAACTAGCCAAAAACTATCTCCATCGGTAAAAATTATCCTTTTCTACAATGGTGAATGCAAGGTTTATTGGAGCACGATTACCATCCGGAGTGGCAGTAATGAGTAGAACAATTATATTCTTTCATTATATGAATGTGACTTCAATATAAATGAATTTTTTACATTTGGGAAAAGCAGCAATGCCTATCCTAAATACCCAAAAAGCCTATTGAACTTCACCTTAGATCGATCAACTCAGTGATTGTGGGAAACATACTAAATAGTGTCCAAATGATAAACAATATGATTTTTGAGAGACAAAAATTCCATATGTTGTGGAAACATTGCATATGATTCATCTCAATCACCATACACTTTTACAATTTCTTTCTGATTTTCATTCCATGATTTTTTAAAGGATATCTTATGGTTATACAGCTATCAAATTCTTTATTGAACAAGGGAAACGGGAACATCCTAACATGTTCATATCTTATCAACAATAATAGTTGATATAAAATTGGAATCAAGTGAAGATTGATCCGGCAATAAGCTTGGATACACAAATGTGTGTGGGAATTCTAATTTGGTAATATTATACCATGAAAAAATTTATCATATATTTCCCTCAATCAAAATTTACATTCAGCCCCCTATTTTTCAGAATAAATGAGATTTTTTTTCTTCTTGGATTCATCAAACACAAATGTAAAATGCCTCTATAGGTGGTATTTATTTATCACATTTTTCATGGACAGTTTAATTTCAGACTCATTTGTGACCTATATGGTGTTATCATTTGATGCAGATATATTCCGTATAATACATGGGAATTCAGAAGCCCTTGTAATGACATTCCAATCAAACTGTTGTTCACATAACATTCCTTCAACTGAGGAACTCAATACAGCAGGATGTGTACCACTAACTAGTGGATGTGGTGGATCCCTAGCTCTTATAGGAACCTTAGAAGGATTATTCCCCACATCCCCCTAACATTTATTCATGTCTCTCATAGGAACCTTAGAAGGATCATTCCCCGCCCCACCCTCACCCACATCATATCTTGTAGCCTAAGAAGATACTTCATCCTCTGATAAAATTTCATTCTCTATATCAGTAGTAAACAGAGTGATGTACCCTACATTTCCTTCCAAATTCTGATCATCTTTTTTGTAGTTTGGTTCTATCACCAGATTTATATGAGAAGTATGCAATGAATATGACTTTTTTGAAGGAACGACATCCAAAAATATCAAAAAAAATTGTTTTATAAAAGTTTCTTTCCCCACACCCATATCATAAATCGCCACATAAAACTCCATGAATCCATTAGAACACTATTTCATGAATAAGAAATATGCATCCATCCAATGCTCATCATCGACCATAGGGTACTCGGTGTTCCAGAAACATTCAAGGTGTTACAGGAGTCCATATGTTATTAAATAAATGTATTGATCAACCCTCATTTTTAACTGACTATGAATCTTATCTCAAACTTCGTCCAATGTCAAATAACTGTGAAGATTTTCCACTCTTGTAGGTGAAAAAATGTAACCAGAACCCTGCTCAATATAAAATTTTTCACCACTCTAATAAATTTGTGTAGACATGTTTACCTAAAAAAATAGTTAATAAATATTATATACTACATAAAATTTTTATAATATTTAATTTTGTTATGATTAAAAAATTGAATTCACCTTGATACTTTCTCTTTGTATTGGTTTATCATTATTGAGGTATTGTGATGTTGATATTTTTACCAAATAAAATTTAATATAACATTATATATTTTTATACCAATTATCAAATGTTTCATAAATTAAAATTACTTATGAATAAATAATCATGATTTGACCTTGATACTTACTATTGATTAGTTTATCATTATCCAAAAAACTAACCAAAACCTATTGGTGGAATCCTTGTGTCTTTATTATCAAATATTTCAGAAACTGATAGTCTCTTTTCAATTAGCAACACCTTTAGTCGTATGCCTATTCTTAAACACCTCTTCAGGGACGCCTTTTTGGGGACTCCTCTTCGAGGATGCCTCTTGTCAATCAAATTTTAATTTAAAATTTACTCATACATGTAAGGGGGTCTAAGGGTATGAAATAATTAACTTTGTTTAAGCGGACGCAGAGTTCCATACAAACATAGTGAAAGATGACTCGAAGGACATCAATGTAGAAATGAAAATGCAATTATTACAAATTATATAACCATATACATTAAAAATACATACAATTTCGATTATGCATTGTTCGATCATCTCAAGATCATCCATCATGCAATAATACTATTTTTTTATATACCTATTATTTTCTGCATATTAAATAAACCTATTACTAGATGATATATATATTAAATATCTACACATGTTTTACAAAAATTTAACTTCTAAATTTGTATCTGTATATATATATATATGTTTAATAATAAAATTAAATAAAAATAATTAAAAATAATATAATTAACACTTACATGACAACCATTAAAATACTGAACACTATTGTTATTATATAGATATATATATATTGATTTTTCATTCTACTACTTTCTATAATATAAGTAAATTTATTTTCTAATTTATTACATGAAATAATAATTGTTTATACATAATATAATTTCAATTTATTGATTAAAATTAATATTAACTGTAAATAAAAGTTATATAATTTACACTTACATAGAATCCATTAAAATGATATAAACTATGTTATTTTTAATTTAATAAAATTACACATATAGATATTTTTTGACATTTTTCATTTTTAAAATATTTAATTAACTATATTTCATAGATTATTACTTCAAATAATAATTATTTACAATTAATATATATATAAATGATTAATTATAAAAAAAATCTTTTTTATACAATTAACAAAAAAGAATATTTTGTTTATTTTATAATAAATTTAAATATGAAAGTTAATATAAATAATCAATTTTTAAGAAATTATATTACTAGGATATATAATATTATAATATGAATTAAAAAGTATATACATTTTAAAAAAAATTCCCTAAATATAATTTATAATTTAGACATACCGTGTTTAAATTTCCTAAACATTCAATATGAATTTATAAAATAATAAATAACTCATTCAAAAATTAAATCATACTAAAGAATGTAAATTACACATTCAAGCATGAATCAATAGATATTGAACAAATAAATCACATACACAAACACTAATTTCTACACATCACAAATGAAATAAATAAACCATACAAATAATATAATTGGACACAATTAACCAATTCAAATTTTATTTAGAAATTTAACCTTTTTTAAATAAGAATATATTTGTTTAGAAAGAAATTCTATATGGCTTCATAAGAAATTCCATAAGAGAAGAAGGATATTTTAATGGGGGACTCCTTTTATAAAACTTGGTGAGGAGATTCTTGAACCCCATTCATGCATCCTCCATCCAATTAGGGAAGGATGTGTGAATGGGGTTTAAACATCTTTCGTTGTGCCTATTTTGCATGAATGGGGTTCATGCATATCTGGCAGTATAGGGAGATGTTTGAACCTTGTTCACAAATCTTATAGTGATCAGAGATGTGTGGATGGGGTTCATGCATCTCAGGTCCACTTTTTAAAAATATTTGTGACCCTATCCCATTTAAACAAAAAAACATGTCCTTGGAACTTTGTACCATGTTGATTGTGGTAGAAGTAAGCACTGATGGAAGTGGCATAATGTCATTGGATGATAGAGGGCCACATGTCATTATCCTCTTTGGGATTCCATGCCTAACCTGGATTTTGGTACAACATGAAATCTTTTTAATGATCCTTTGGGTCATGTTTTTACTTTATTTCACATGGCTTGAGGGCTATCTCTGTTTTTATGTTTTCTCTAGGACTTTGGAGATTTCTTATTTGGGTCTTTGATATTTAATGGGTTTCCTCTTGACCAATCCAAAATGAAGGGTTTCTTCCTTTTTCAAAAAAGGGCCTAGCCCCAAATCGTTTTTAATATATTTTTTATTTTTATTGTTAATATCACTATATTTAAATAAAGATATGTGTTTGTGTGTGTGATTATAAATATATATATATAATTATAAAAAATTGAAAAAGAATTAAAAATTATAAATTATTAAATATATATATTGTATATATTTATATATTTATATATTTAATTATTATTATATAAATCATATTTAATAAAATATATATATAATATATATATATATATTGGAAGTAAACCTTTATCAATGCTATGGGAGCACTGATAAAGGGGAACTTTTATCAGTGCCAAATATACAATAATAAAGGGATTCCTTTATTAGTGAAAAAAATCATTGACTAAGGGTGTCATTTATTCAGTAATTTTATTAATGCTCATAAAAGTTACATTTATCTATGATTTTTTATAGCACTGATAAAAATATTATCTTGATTAATTTTTTTTAACTAATAAAGGGTAGAACTGTATTTTTTCAAGTATGTATAAGTGCAAGATATTTCAAGTCATCTTAATGTAGTTCAATTACAAATTTCCTAACTGCATTTTATTGATTAACATTATAAAACTAAAAATTGACCAACATGTAAGGTTTAAAAAATAAAAATATAATTATAATTGATAGAGACATTTTATTTTAAAACTAATATTATTATTGATAATGTTCTCATTTTGATTCATGACCTCCAAATAATGGCAGTCATGAAGAAAATAATATGAGGTGATATGCTACTTCGAACTATTGATATCTATCTATTGTTTCATATGACATGTTTCCTTTAAAATTATTTTTAAAAAATAGAATTTCTTGTTTATTTAACAATATCTTTATTTTTATTTGTGCTATGATATGTACCATTAGTTTGACTGACTAAATGATTAATGTAATGGTGATATTCCCTAAATCCCATGCACTATTTCATATCAAAGTGTAAAATATGTCTACATGTCATACAATACGACATTCCTAGTTATAATGTATTCTTAACACTTGTGGATTTCTCTAGAGTGGGGAGGTGTATTTGGAATCCCAATGTTTATAATCAAAATTAATAAATTAAATGTAATGAAATCCATTAATTTTTAAATAGAATATTAACAAATATAGTATGTATAGATAGTTTGATGTTTTGAAATATATTATAAAGGTGAAGATCAAAATGTAGTCAAAATAAATGAAATTTATTTAATATTTGAGAATATATTACTCACATGGAAAAAATATATCACTAGTAAAACATACCTATCAGAGTAAATTTTACAGATATTGTTTAGAAAATTCTCGGTGGAAAATTTATATTTATATAAATATAGTTTAGAAAAAAAATTAGTTTAGAATAAAATATAGTAAAGTAATTTTCATAATGGAATATCAAAACAATAGGTTTTGTTCCAAGAATGAACCGACTCTTGTTCACTTGAGACTAAACCCACTTCCAAGAACATTTATTCAAATAAATAAATAAATCAAAAACTTGGATCTATTATATATAAAATAATTGGAAAAAAGGTAGCCCTATTTGGAGAAGGCCTCTTCCAAAATTATACATTGGATAAAAGATATAAAGAAGGATAGAATGAGTATCATGGAAATCCTCTTTAAATTACAGGAGTAGTGATAATTGATACAACAAGGAATACAATCATGAATCAAAATGTAAAAGTAATAGAGACTAAGTAATTGATTAGTGAAGTGTGATTGATATCTACTAATAATCAAATTTCAGTTGATGGACAAGGATACATCCACATAAAAAATTATCTTTAAATCTATCGCTGAAATCAAATAAGAAAGATCTTATGAATACTTATCTTAGATTTTTTAATATCAAATGAGAAATAAGGATTCTTGGAAGTTTATTTATATATTTATAATGTGATAAATGTGTTAATTATCTCCCCCACACATAAGTACTAGAAATCGTCCACAAATATAAAGAAACCCCCCTTCATCAATTAGTCGTTGGAAGATAATCATAAAAACTTTGTAGATGATATAGAAAATCTATAACTCTCTAAATGATCTGATTTTTCACTACATGATCTAAAGAAAACACATTTATTTTTTCAAATGAATTATATTTGAAATTATACATGATATTTTTTACATTTAACATCACATAGGAATGGTATATTGAGTTAGTTCATGAGGTAGCTTAGTTTGATCATGTGGTCTCTTAACTCTGGAATATTTTTAGCTATGGTCTCTAGGTCACAACACCTAGTAAATACATACATGGAAAAATTTAAAGCCAATTTTTTAATCAATCTATTATCTATAATGTATGGTTATTTGATAGTCACGGTTTGTTGAAACGTTTTCTTGAGGCAGCTTTAACACATTGACATATATTAGGTGTCTGCAATATTTTGTTCAGTTGTTCATGTAGTCATTTTTATACCCACATCTCTCTCTCATATGATTTTTTTATGATCAAAAATAGTTAAAAAAAATTACATCAATTTATTTTATGTGAGTTTTAGTGTTTATATTACAAACCATGTTATAGTTTTTTGATGGCATAAAAAGGCATTGGGGGATATTTCATGAATGAATCCAAATTCCTATTTGAATTTAATTGAAGATCTCTTGATGTTTTGATGGAATTTTTTATTTCATAAAAATATGATAGAAGGACAATTTGAAGGTTTAGAAATAATATTGAAGGGATATAATGGTGATTCGGGGCTGAAAGAAACATCAGTTGGTTGGTGCAAGGCACCATCCTAATATTGAAATATATACCAAACTACCTAAGAATAATGAGTCCATAAACTACCCTGTTGAAGGGAATCGACTAGCCAGTAGAGACTTCCTAGACATGAAATTGTGCCAATGGCCTATTAAACAGCTAGTAAACTATAACAGCTACCCGATGATGTGTTTTTTAAATCTCTCAAGCCCAGATGTTCTACTAGCTACATGTTGTATGCTACTTGATACCCTGTTGGAATAGAAAAAAATTTAAAAGGAGTTATTTCTTTTTATATCCCAAAACACTATATTATCATTTGATAATTCATAATAAATCTCATGGATTCTAGAAGGTTCCTATCTCTATTAAAGGGTATAAATAAGTAAAGTTTATGGAATGGATGTTATAGTGCTTACAATGGTGGATTGAGCAATGAATTGGTATGCACCAATGGTCCATCAAATCAATTATATCTTTCAATCTCAAATCCATATTCAAAGAAACAATTTCAATTAACATTCTCTTAGACTCTCATATCCTTTTCTCTCTTCATATTTTCTCAAATTTTCCAATCCTTATTGAGAGATAATTTAGAGGATTATTAATGGATTTTCACCATGAAAATCCATCTTATTCTCATATTATTCTTCAATTTGTTTCTTAATACAGCTTCAATAAATAATGGGAGGAATTTGTTTCTTTATATCTATTAAAATAAATGAATAAATAAAAAACTTCTCAACCCACCGGAGGATACATAGGGGCTCATACTGAGATCTTTTATAACTCCCTTAACAAATCTCAACTACTCTTTTTATTTCCTCATTGATTTTTATATTCACAATGATTTAATGAAATTACATAAATATTCCTTTATTAAATCATCCTGCTTATAAAATTAATGTTATTCCATAATTCATTATGTTGTTTTTGTATTTGATTTAATTAATTAATTGAACTATGATACCCATAACTATAATCCACTATGTTTACTCGATCAAGAAAATATGTCAACTAATTAAATTAATTAACATTTATTTTTTTAATCGATCTTTCATATTTTAATTTTCTATATTATTACTCATGTAATTCATGTTATTAGGATTGTTATGTTCTGACAATTTTTAGGAGCCAATTAATCCCCCTATTGCCATCATACTCTAACCTAATATTTATATTTGACGTATCTTTGAAATAAACCCTAAATAGTTTCAAATTACATTTACAATAGATGAAATATTCTTCATATTTCAAATGTTCTCTTAAATTACTCTCTTTTAGATGTTTTCCTCTTTTAATGGTTCAAATTATTCTTATTATAAAAATAAAATGTCTACCATTATTACTATTATAAATTTTCATATATGGAAAAATTTTAATGATAAATACATCCATATAAATGAATCATAATATAAATAGACCCTCTTGATATTATATATTTTGATCTTAATATATTATCCATAAATTCTCTCTGTTATGGGATTATCAAAATTGAATTCAATTTCATTTCTTCTTGAAAAAACCTTTAATGAAATATAGAAGTAACATGAAGTCACAAATGATGGAACGGATAATGTTAAATATATTAGATCGTATATGTTTACGAAAAACATTAAAAGAATTACAATGTATCAAATTGAATATATTACTAATTTATTTTCAAATTTTACTGACATTTCTAATGATTATAAGTCACTTGGAGATTATTTTTCTATAGAAAATTTTCGGAAAGTGTCATATGGGTAATTCCTAGAAATTTATTACATAAGATGATGGTAATTCAATAATAATATTATAATAGAAATGGTGGTAAGGGTGATTGTTCTATCTCTAATGACATATGAAATAAATATGAAGAGAAAAGATAATAAAGAAGATAAAGAGGACATTTAAGATAAATAAGTAAAAAATATTATTTCTATAAAAGTTTTTCATAATGATTCATCTAAAATTGAATATTAAGGTGGACATTTATATAATAAATTAAATAAATTTATGAAGATAAAAAAATAAATCTTTCACACCCTGAAGAATAAAGAAGACCTAACATGATACAATTTCTAGAAGAAGGTTTAAATTAATCTAGAATGTCCTCATATATAAAAATAAGATGAGAAATAATAAGAAAAATGTAAGAAATATTTTAATGTTTCATGTTGGAGTGTAATTCATGACTCTCTCATATCAAATTTCTCAACTTTCTCAAGTGATACAAGTGAAAAATGACTTATGGATCATCTTGTTGTAAATTATTTGGTAAATTATACAACATCCACTTTCTCATATTCTTCCTCTTTATCATTAATTCATCTAAATTATAAAAATATAAAATTTTATAAATATTAACATGAAGAGTATTTCTTAAAAACTTTTTACTAAGAATAATTAAGCCAAAAATAAATATAAAAATTTTCTTAATGGAAAGGATTATGTTTCTAAAGAAAAATATTTTTTATTGAAATTATAAGAATAACCAAACATTGAGAACTTAGAATCTCAATTCCAAGAGAATAAAAATACCCATACCCTATTCAACCACGGTGATCAATATCAAGATATGATTTGGGTATCTCAATGTTTTTTTAAAAGTAATTATTTAATTAGGTTTTCAATGTCAAAAAAAATCTAAAAATACCATTGTAAAGGTATTTTCCCAAAAAAATAAATTATTATTATAAATTGAAGAATATTTTTTAGGGGTGAAACTAAAAAAAGGATAGATATAAGAGACCTAAATCTATTCATCCTTATGAAAATATTTAAAAAAATCATTTACTAAACATTTTTGAGTACCTAATTCACTTTTAGCTAAAATTTCCAGAACTATAATTTATGTTCCAAAAGGATCTCACATTCAAGATTTTTTAGGACTTTTCCACTAGACCTTATTGAAATATAATGTGGTGTATTCAAAATTAAAATGGAATATAGAACTTTTAATGGATGATCCATAAATATTTAAAGAGTTTCATTTCAATATTATGTTATTTACTCTGATATTTTTATACGGGGATTAATATTGTGATAGTTATTTCAACTATCACCATGCTTTACTCTATATTATATTGTGATTTATTATAATATCATTAATGATAATTGGAATCTATCATTATCTAGTGGTTTTATAAAATATGGGATTATTTGTATTTGTTTTAAATATTTATTATTCATGTATTAATCATTTTTAATCATTTCCTTTGGATATCATTGTTAAATATTCATTAATATTTAACCCTAAATGTTTATTTCATGGTAGTTTTTATTTTCTTTTTTAAATGGAATAATTGCAGGGGATCCTAACTTATTTCCTTATCATGAAGTTGGAATATCAAAATTCATTTCATGTGGGATATTTTATTTTATGTTTTAAATTCTATTAATTTTCTTGAACTTCATTTATATTTCTCTCCTCTCTCTCTCTCTCTCTCTCATCGCATGTTTTATTTTTCTTTAACAAGTGGATGTTGGTTTCTAAAATTTTTTATTTTCCAATTTTTTCATTTATTTATCAGTTTTTCAAAATATTTTTATTTCAATAAAGAGATTCATTTAAATATTATCATCTATCTTTCTTTAAATATTGAGTTTAAATCTTAAATATTTCTTTAAATTATTGTTATTATTTATGAATTTGACATGAATATCATTAAATTTACTTTAATTTTACCCTTATTTTATTTTTTATAATCATAAGGGGGAGAAGATTTTATAGTATCAAAGGGGGAGAAATTATTGAATATATCCTACAAATTGGGATATGTTTTTTATATATCATGTTTAGGGGACAAAAAATGTTTCATTATTTCTCAAAGTGGTATATATTTATCATTTAGTTGTGTTATGTTTTTATTTCATTAGAATATTGGATATGATATTGTAAATATTATGAATACATTTTGATATGATTCAATCTTCATTTTCACTTGATATATATTCTTGTATTAAATGTTTATGGTCATTGGAAATGGGGTGATTGTTGTAAATATATCTCTCATAATGCTTTCAGGATCACAAAAACACAATTTCGTTTATAATGATTTCATTTAAATGGGATTCAGTTTTTAGATTTAATACCAACTCATGGTTTTGTGTTGTTATATAAATTCATTAGAGTATAAATCTTAAATAGATTAAATGACAATTGGATGGACACTGAAGATATGTTAAAGTTATTATGAAGTTTTTAATTTCTTGGAAGGAAGGTACAAGGATAATTTGATGGTTTTGAAAGAAGTGTGAAGGGACATAATGGTGATTAAAGTCTATAAGAATAACCCACTAGCGATTGACATGTTGATAGAACCACCCAAGAAGTATAAGTCCATTGAATACTCAGTGCAATGTCATCGACTAGACGATATACAATTCTTGAACCTGAAGTTCTGCTAGTAGTACACCAACCAACAAGAGGATAGTAGTGGATACCAAATGGATTTTTTTAGAGATTATCTCAATCACATTGGCTCCACCAACTACATAGTGGAGTCTATCAAATACCCAATAGGAATCGATCAGAATATCAAATGTTTTATTTTGTGGTCGACCCCATTTCTCTTTATTATAATTTTATGATTTTTAAAGAATCTTTTGAACTCTATAAGGTTAAAAACTCTTTTGGGGGATATAAATATAATTCTATAGTGGATTAGAATATAAAATTCTTATAATAGTGGATTTAACAATTAATTAGTGCATTCTAATGATGAATCAAATACATCATCTCCATCAATATCAGAGGCCACCTTCTAGAGCCAATATCAATTCTCAATATATTATTTTCTAATATCCCTTTCTATTTATCTATATTCTAAAAAATTTATTTCCTATTGAGCAATAAGGAGTTGATTTTTATGTATTTTCACCAATAAAATATATCATCTTCTCATCTTCATTATAATGGGTTTCTTCATATATCCCATGAATAGTAAGGGGATAGGTTCTCAAAACCAAAAGGTGTAGGATATTTATGAATGTGTTACTGCGACCATTAATGTATGGGATTTTTATCTCTTACTAAAACCAAAAAAATGAAGGGAGTAATTACTAACTTGATATCTATTAAAATCTAAGTAGAAATAAAAAACCTCTCCACTTGAGGGGAGGAGATATAGGTGCTCACACCAAGATTTATCCAAACTCCATTATCAGGTCAATTATCCTTTTTTATTTCCATATATATTTTTATATTCATAATTCATAAATCAAATTACATTGATAGGCCATTATTACATCATCACACTTATTCATTCAATCAATGTTTTTTATTAATTTGATTAATTAATTTTTATGTTTAATTCACCAAATTAACTGAATTGTGATACCCATAACTATATTATTATTTTCTTAATTGACCAAAACAAGATCTCACCTAATTTTATTAATTAAAACTTCATTGTTTGGATCAATCTGTCATTTTTATTTTCCACTATGATTACTCATTTATTATTTTTATTATATTTATTTTGATCTAAAAAAATTTAAAGAAAATTAACACTCTTTTATCATATTTTTACCTATAACCACTTCATTTTTCTTCTGGTCAATTCAACACATAGAAATTTTGTTGTCTATATTGAACTACTGCTTCTCATGACAGATATACTATCTTCATGTGGTAACGTTATATAACATGCAATAAAATCATCACTTAGCCAATTTTCTTATATTTACAAGAAAAATATATAACTAACGTATAAAATATAATTCATTAGTATTATAGAAAAATGATTTTGGATCATTAAAACATAGAATTGTTGAACTAATCTTGAAATCACCCCCTTTTATGATAAAAATTTATAGTCATATAATAAATGAAAAAATCAAAATTATTTAAATTAGTATAACATAAAATATTAAAGTAAAAAACAATATAAATAATAAAAATTATTTAAATAGCCATATATTAAAATCCATAAGTAAAAAAAATTTAATTGATCATCATTATTTAAATAATCAAAGTATAAAATCCAAATTTAAAACATTTTTATGTAATGAACATCATACTAAATTAATTTCCATAATAATTACTCCCTCATTTGGGATTATAAAAAAATGTAATAAAATGAATAGTGATAAAAATGCATGAAATGAATTATTGAATTCAGTTAAGAAGGAATAACCAAGGATATAACATTATACTCAATAGTTCAAAAATAAAAAAATATAGAAATACATATCATAACTATCAAGGGTCATAATAGTATTCTAGATAATCAATATCTCTCACTGAATGAGGACCAATGAGAGACTTATCTTTCTCATTAGATTGATGTTATATAGGCTTACTTGTAGATTGTGTCTTATAAGAGGAAGTTAAAGGAATAAAATTTCTTATAGATATGGGCTTGAAATTTTGAAATACCTTAAATGAAGTAAATATAAATGGGGTCACAAAAATAAAAGAGGATGTGTGAAAATTAGCGATAGAGGTTATATATAGAGGAACAGATGATGTTGAAATAATGATAGTATGAGAACTATAAAAATAAGGTTCCTTAATATGAGTGAAATCCTTTTGGTGCAATAATCCTTGTTCCATAATCTATTAAATATTATTCTCCTCTTTCAAAATTATTTTTAAATTTATATTTCAATAAGATATTTGAACGGGTTTGTTAGTGGAGGCATTCTAAGATCACTATTTATGCATCTTATCATGGTATTCAAACTAGATTTTCTTAATATTCTTCCATGATAATAATAAATGGACATTTTTATTACTTATATATTATACCTGGCCTTCTTAGGATCGGTTCATACTAATTCAAGATTCTTATCATTATTAGTCTAAAAATCAAAAATCACTATATCTCTATTTCATGAAAATTAATTGAAAAAAAACATTGAATTATTCCTGAATAATCCATCTTAACCAATTCTCAATAATGTTAGCATGTGGAGTTTCAATAGGAGGATAAGGTTCCCCTAAGTAGGAATCTTATTCCCTTGCATTAAAATATATTTTATTAATCTTTATCATCATGTCACTTAAGTCAGTCTATAGACCTACTACATAACTACATAAACATTTAATCTCTTGATTCATATGGTTAATTGTTAGAAATAACATAGGTTGGATATGGAAAAAGGAAGATAAACATTCATGGAAATTTATTATTTACTAGAAGTTTCTATGGTAGCTCCAAATTCTAGAAATTATCCCATTAACAATGTCTTCATATAAGATTTTAATTCATGTTAATCCACTTTAGTAATGTAGGGAGAAGTATAAGAATGAGTATTGGAATTAGATAACTAAGGAGGTGAGTTTTTTTTGTATACTTATTTTTCCAAAAAAGGGTTTATCTCTATGATAGGTGACACTCTACCAGCTTCTTTAACTTCCACTATCTTAAATTATATTTCCCTTGAATAGATTTTGATCAGCCTATTTAAATTAAGTGTTCCTCACTAATTCCCACTAATTCTAATTCACCACTATCATTTTTTCAATTTCCTTCTCTGTAGTGGAGACAATCACTTTTTCTAACAACCCTTATACCAAAAAACTAGTTTCACCTTTAAGTATGGGGCTAGAAGGATTGAGATATATTATTATATTAAGATAAATTTGAGAAGCATGAGATTCCAAATGATATTTGGATAAAGATAGGATTTAAGTTCCATTATTCATAGTTGTACTTACCTATCCTGATCATCAATATTATATAAATCTACCACCCCCCAGGGGGATTCTCCCCCTTACATAATCCTTGGAGAACTTCTAATATTTGGGCTCATGTCTAGTGAAGCTTCATCAGAATGATAAATTATTTCAAAAGATTCTGAGAAATATTCCTCGGTCTCTTTATCCTCAAAATACTCTTCCATGGTAGGTGAAGAGATAATAGGTTCATAGAATCTAAAGGAAATTCCATTAGTATTACAGATTCTTACATCTTCTATCTAAAGCGAGTTTGTTAAGATCATTTAGCATCATCATTTAGGTCAGTACACTCATTCCCTTATTCTACATTTCCTGATCATAAGGACTCAACAACATGATCAACCTCTTCATTTTCAAAGTAAAACTCTAAAAAATCATCAGGTTCTAATCGTGTATCTATTATATCTTTTAGCCTTATAGAGTTATTTAAAATCTAAATATATAAAATTCCCTTTCATCAACCTCAACCCATATCTTCCTCTAGGGGTTCCAATTCACATTCATCACTTTATATGCCATTTGACTCAAAAAAAAACTCCACCATAATAAGTATACATATCCCTTCCTTTAGTAATTAATCACTTGAATTTCAAAAGAGAAAAAATAAACTTCTAATATGTAAATAAGTTACATCTGAATATTACTTATAAAACTCTTCTATATGCTTCTTCTAATATTTATGAAGATGTATCTTCTTATAATACTTTATAAAATAGTGAAATGAAATATATTTGTTCCTTAATATAGTAAAATCCACTTTATTAATAAAAATAACATTCTTTATAAACATCACTATCATCCTATAGTTTCATTTGAGCTCCCTATTAATTGGTTATTTTGGATTAGTATGTCTCGTATTAGAAATATAGAGAACTTTAAAACTCAAAATGAGGATGATTAATTGGATAATATCCATGAAAATCCACATACTCTCCCTCACAAATAATTTTTAAACATTTGGATAATAGCATTGATGTAAATTACAATTGGTCTCCCTTTAAAAATGTTCGAATAAAATCTCCTTGTTCACTAGCTTCAAATTCTAAATTTATATAAAACTATATCACTAAACTTTGAAAAAATGACATTTTTTTTCTTACAAAACCATACACTCCATATATATTTTTGGTAAAAATTTTAAAACTAGACACCTACTTGATCTTAACCACATGAAATTCACATTCATTTTGGTGTTAACCATTCAATTCAAAATATGTGGAATTAGATGTTTGATGGGAACACTCGATCTGGATTTCCTTTTCTTTGGGGGATATGAATGTTTAAAAATTTATAATGAAAAATATTACTTCATCCTAACTATATTTCACTGAGATTCAATTTTCTAGAGGGTAGGGTTTTGTTGAATTTGGAAAATCAAAGTGGAGTGTTTCCTAGTAAAATGGGTTTAGGGTTTTGAGAGAGAGATGGAGATAGAAATAGAGATGTAAGTCCATTATAATTTTTATTAAGGGATATATTAAATATATATTTCTTGAGAAACATTAATGATTTGTAAAATAAATAAATATCTATTAAAATATAAAAATTATAATATTAGATACTATATCTTAACTAACCTTAATTATTTGAGACATCCTATCTTAGTAACTAAGTCTGACCTACCACATGAACATGTTCTACATTAAGATGTAGTCCAACGGTAACTTGAATAACCATATGAAAAAGTATTTAGGAAATATTAAAAAAATATATTAGATTAAAAAAATTTACCCACTTTTTACCAATAAAATAAATATAGTGGTGTTTTATACATTAAGTATAAACACTCCTATATAATTAAGAAATATCACTAAAAACAATATACTCATTAAAAACACTATCAAGAACATATTACAGCAAAAATTTAAAATGATTAAAACAATATATTATTCAACAAAAAATGTATTATGAATAATTAATCATTACTAGTTCACGTCTTTATTAATAAGGCAGAGAACCAGGAAATCCTCGTCTAGAAAATTTATTAAAGAAAAAAGTGCAGAGTACAAAGAGGAAAAGTCATATGAAAGTCATATCTAGAAGCCAGTTAATATAAAATAGGGTCAAATTCCTAACCATATCCAAAATAAAAGAGTGAATCAGGATCAACTAACTCCAATTTAGATTGCATGTTGTACTGATTGAGTAATTTGATGTATCTCTCTCTTAGTTTCATCTACTCTGATGTAAGTGGATCTCTAGAAGATTCCTTGATGACTCACCCTCATTTTTTATCAACATCTTCCAAATTTCAATCCTTGGAAGATGACCTAGTAGACATTGTATTTAGAATTTTGGAGTAATCCTTTCTAAGATTCCTCTTTGGTGGAGTAGTGGAAGCTCCCTCACTGGACTTTCCCTTTTCCCTCATTCTTTAGTATATCAATGAAATATGCCTTTCCACGACTCTTGGTAATGAGATTTTCATTATCATTATCCTCTTCGAAGACATCCCTCCCTTATCAAAGATATTCAAAGAACCGCACATCTTCTAAAAATAATCTTTCACCAAGACATGTCCCGTCAATTGTGTTTTTCTATTGGTGTCAAATTAGGAAAAGCGTTGAGGTTTCTCCCCAATGACCTAGTCCTTATAGATTCCCTCATTAGTATTAACTTCCTTTTGGTGGGTTAGATGCACCCGATTTCATTCCCATTTCAAGAATCTTTGGAAGTTCAATATATGAATTCTTATGAGAAGTTATCCCTATAGCAACATTCCACTCCTATTGCATTCCTTGCTGCTCAGAACTCAAATCCTCATACTCCAAACCATCAAACATATTACAAAGTTGGAGTGTAACACATGATTTTATTAGAGTATTGGAATCATCAGAAACTCCCAAGTATGATGACTTTCATTGAGGGGAATCTTTCATTGAGTTCTTCACTCCATTATGATCACTAGATAATCTCCTGAAGACATCTTGATCCTTCGGATTTTGAGGTCTAGGAATAGTTTTCTTCACTCCTAAAACATTTTCCATCTCTGAATCCATACACCCATGGTCACCCTAGGTATCTCCAAGTAGTGGGATAACCACAATTGTACCCCCTGAATTCAAATGACCACATGTATAACCATGAGATGAATCATATTCTCCTCCAGGGTATACACTAGGATTAGTATACACATTCCAATGGGAACCATCAGCAATACTGGGCCCTAAATACCTGCCAATTCGAACATCAACCAACTTATGATGTCAAGATCCTCACCTATAGTTAACCAATGAATTCCCCAACCATTTTATAACTTATCATAAATCAAACCACAAATCATAAATTAACCCACGAATCATAAATCACCTTCGGCCTACAATTAAATTCTTCACCTACTATAATCCAAACAAAATATAGAGGCAATCTAGATTCCTCCAATTTCAAACAAAATTGAGGATTAATAGGATGACTTGAATATCAGATCATAGATACTTGAATATAAGATTCCCTGACAACCAAACAATTGTTGGGTTTTGAAATAGTAAAGAAAGGTTAGGGACGCTTACCCAAGTCACCGCCAAAGGGGATTCCTACTTCATATGAAAGTAATAGGACCATCGAGAGAGAAAAAACCAAGATCTATTTCAATGTCAAGGATATGTATAACAAGCATTGATGAAATATTCCTCCGATGAGAATCGGATCATGATTTTCTTACTATCAAGAAACCCTACAATTTACCTATCGTACAGATCCCATGTACCGATAACAAATTGAACAAAATAGTCCAATAAAGGACTTTTTGGAATGAAATGAGAAATCAGAGTTCGACTGAGAAGATTTGAGGCATCATTGAATTCTAAAATTATAACTGGATGGTTAGGGTTTCCAGTAAATATAATTGTAACATTAGGGCTTAGGGATAATTTTGGGAATGAGGGAAGAAATTCTGGGTCAGAGAAGGGGGGAAATGAGGAGACCCCTCTCATGAAGGATGATGAAGCTCCCTCCCCTACCAGAGAGGGAGAGACCAACATATTTTCCACTACCATCATGGATCAGGACATGCCATAATTGAGTCACTATCACAGAGCCTTATCCTTATCCTTCACGAGTTATGTCATGTATTATTTAATTAAATCTCTCTATAATTAGATGATTTGTAAAGACATTCACAAAATGATGTTAAAACCAATGAAATCAAGAGTTATATCACCTTTTTAAAAATGATATCTCTAAAAATAGACGTATTATATTAGTTTTAGTATTTAATGAATGATATATTACATTATTGAAAATATATATAGCAATTATATAATCATATAATATATGTAAATCATTAAATTGATAATGATAGTAAAATAATATGTATTTCATCCACAAAATGTGTCCATATAAATAGCCTACATCTATATACTCAACCATTGCAATGGAAAATGGACCAAATTTTTTCTTTTTTCTACACCATACCACTAGGTACATTACAAAAAATTGTGTTCTACAGTCTCCATTTGTCACGACCCGCCCTCGGGGTCCGTGTCGTGACTACCCCAAGCCCGCCTTCTATAGGCTAGGGGCTGACGACTAGCACCAAGGCGTAAATCCAGGTAAAAAGGGAAGGCATTTCCTTTGTAAAGTAAACAAACACCACAGAGTAAGCAAGCAGAAAGTAAACACTAAGTAAAAACAGAGTACAACTGAAAGTGCGGAAAAGTAAATGGGCCAGTATACAAACCCAAACTGAAAGTAAAGTACAACTCGAAAGGGAAAACAACAACTGTAAGTAAAAGCCGCTACACCGAGTTGTCCACTGGAGATCCCACCTGAAGGATGGGTACAGATAGCTCCACTGCTCCACGGGTCCCGTCGTCCGCTCCGAACACGTCCCGCCTAGTGGTCCACCTCCAGGTACCGTCCTGCTCTGCAAGCCTCAGCCAAGATCAACGTTGTCCGTCGTCTGCAACCAACACAACGTAGTGCGGGCATAGCCCGTTCAGGGGTGAGTATAAGCTACTCAGTAGGGACCCCGAGACCCCTGAAGGTCTCTCAAAATCCACAAAGGATAAATCACGATTAAAGGTACAAACACGAAGCAACAACCGACACTGCTTAGGTATATGCCCATACATATACCTAAGTCATCAATTCCAACATGCTCCATCCTCCAAGCCCAAGTACAACTCAGTCCACACAGGAAAGTAAATGTATTCCACATAGGAAAGAAAAACGAAATCCACACAGGATAGCACAACACAATCCACACAGGAAAGCAACTGGATTCAGCTCACACAGGTATACTTCTCGAAAGACGAAAAAGATGATATCTGATCCATCTAAGTCGTCGGACCCACGAAGGATCGATAGGTAACTAACCCCCACAAAAGACCCACACAGGATCGGGCCCACATAGGACCTGTAGGCGCTGGTTCACACAGGACCGCTGAGCGCAAAGACCCACACAGGATCGGACCCACACAGGATCGGGCCCACACAGGACCTGTAGCACTGATCCACGTAGGATCGTTGAGTGATGTAGTCGTCGTCGTCGAATCCACACAGGATCTCTGTACTGTCATCGTCGCAGTCACAGTATTTGTAGCAGTGGTAGTCACAGTCGCAGCCAGCACTAGGGTTCCCGCACACAGCAAACTCGTTCGGAGGGTCCGCTCCATGAGCCGAGAGGCTGATACATCAACTGTCACAAAGTCTAAAGTTTATGTATCCAAAAGTTCTGTATCGTCAACAGGAACTCAACGCAACAGACGGCGCGTCGATCGGACGCCCGGTCTGAGAGTTATTGGCATTTTCGTCCCCGGGGCCCGGTTGGTTTTTAAGGCAAAACCAACCCGACCGTACTCCACCTACGTCCAAACCTCAGTCGGAGTATGCCAAAAGATCTGTCTCACTAAGAGGAACTCAACAAAGCTGACGGCACGTCAAACGGACGTCCGTAGCTCAAGATATGAGTGTTTCCGCTCCGAAGGCCCGGTTGGTTTCGTGTACGAACCAACCCGGCCGAACTCAAAGTATTCCGAAACCCTGAGTGTAATATACCAAAACGACCTTCTTGATCCAAGGATCGCGTTTCCGCAGACGGTTCGTCATTCGGAGGTCCATGGCTCAAGTTATGGCCAAAATACTGAAACCGTCTCGAAGACGGGGGGTCCGGGTCCGGGCCGACCCGGCCCGACCCCCCCCCCCCCCCTGGGTCGGCCCGATCCGGGTCGACCCGACCCGGGTCCGACCCGGCCCGGCTGGCGGCGGTCCGGTGCGGGCCGGCGCGGCGGCGCGGTCCGGTGCGGCGGCGCGGCCCGGCCGGCGGCGGCGCGGCCTGGCGCCGCTTGTCGCCACGCGCGGGGGGCTAAGCCCCCGCTGTTTCAAAACGGCGGCGCGGCTTTTAGCCGCGCCTTTTGGAGAACCGCCCCCCCTCGTGGGGGGCCTGCTTGAGGAAACCGGGGGGCCGCCTACCCCCCCCCCCCTCAAAGAAACCGCCCCCCCTCATAAATGGGGGGGGCTTTTGAGAGTTGACCGGGGGAATTTATTCCCCCGGTCTTTGACCTTCCGACCGGCCACCTGGCCGGCCGGTTTTTCTCCAACGGGACCGGCAAAGCCGGTCCCCTTCCGGTTTTCGACGCCGGCGGACCGGCGAGCCGCCGGTCTTCCCGTCTCACCGCGGCCAGGAACCGGACGCGGTGTTCGTCGTCCGGCGCGGTGTGACGGCACCGCGCCCTCCGCCGCGGCCCCGCTCTGGCCGCAGCGCCTTCGATTCCCTTCGACGCGGCGCGACGGCGTCGCGTTCGTGATGATTCTTCCACGGTGCGAATTTCCGCATGGTGCGACGGCACCACGCCATCTTGTTTCATCCGCAAGATAAATCAACAAGAACAAAGGAGGGGGTTCGGCCGTGTTCATGCGGTCCGGCCCCCTCACGTTAAACGATAACACAAATTTAAATATCCTCACGTTTGTCATGCTAGAACCACGAACGAGAATAAATAAATAAATTAACAACAACCCCTACAATCCTCATCAAACATTTTTCCCAATCCCACAATAGATTTAGAAGGGGAAAACATGGAAAGTGATAATCATATTGAAGTAAACCCCTACCTCGATAGTCGCACGTTGACGTAGTCGTGGGAAGCGGTCGTCGTTTCGTTGACGTCGGTTAGAAGACGAAGAAGTCAAGGAGGAAGCAATCGGATAAGACGATTCAAGATGTCATCGTCGGTGTTCTTGGTGAGCGGCGGACGTTCTTCGTGTTCTTCCACGAAGGAGATGAAGATGGTGGAGGATTTCTTCAGCTTCTCTCCAAAGCTCTTCCACACCTCACCCAACAATCCAAATAAAATAAGGTCCCTCCTTATTTTATTTACTAAGCCAAGCTTTTCAAAAACTTAAATTTCAAAAACAAAACACTATATTAATTATACATGAGTTGTGTAATTAATTAAGTGTTAAGTTATCAAGCTTTAAA
The DNA here is from genome assembly GCA_963277665.1 of Viscum album. Lineage (NCBI taxonomy): Eukaryota > Viridiplantae > Streptophyta > Magnoliopsida > Santalales > Viscaceae > Viscum > Viscum album. Next base: position 1,585,030,337 of record OY728121.1, on the reverse strand, counting down.
GAGAGAGAGAGGGGAGTTAGGGAATTTGAAAAGGTAGGGCTCGGGTGGGCCCCTCCTCACCTTAATCCTCTATTAGGTGGTTAAACCACCCAACTTCCTACAAAAGATTTTAACCACTTAAAAGATATAAAATAAATATTGTATCACAATTTTATTTTACTCTTCATTTTATCCAGAAAATTAAACAACTTCTCCTAGGAAAACGCAACTTCGGAAAAGGTCTTCTTAAGCGAATATCGGCGCTGCGAGTTCATCGGTGTCCTCGGATTTCAATTCCGAGCACCGGATCAAAATTTATGAATTCCCGCTCGTTTGTTCACTGAACGTACCCGTGTCAAACTTTGGAAATTAATTCCGGGCACTCCGGGCCTCGGAATCAGGTGTCGTCTGAAACCGCGCTCTTGTAAAATTCCAAAGAAAATTAAGAAAAAATTTCCCTTGAATTTTACGGGTCTTTACACCATTTCTATATAAGTTATAGTAAAAAAATATGTATCGTAATAACTCACTAACTCAAAATCATGTTCTCTAGAGTAGAAAAATCCAAATTTAATTATATTATTGAGGTATTTTAAAATCCTTATATAAAAATTTAATTGATATCCCCAATGGGTTTCTTTAAAATGAGAACATAAACATACACTGGACATAATATTTCGTTATCTAGATGTCTGATAAATTAAACTTCCAATTATACCTTGATAAATAGTTTGATAATATAGTTTACTAGTATCAAAAAAATATAGTTTACAACAAGTAATAATTGAATTATCACTTCCTTTATTTTTATCCAATATAAAAAGTTTTAAAATATCATTTTTTTTATTTACTTTTATTTCTAATAATTCTATATTTTTATAAAAAATTATGAAACAAAAAAATGAATTTCAACTCACCCATTAAACTCATTTCCATTTTTTCCATTAGTCTAGATAATTTAATACATAATTTTCATTGGTAAAACCAAAAATAATATCATGAAAATAAGTTTTAACCTCAAAATTTCTTTTTTTAAATAAGGTTGGAGAGGGTATTCCTATTCAAAATCTATTTTAAATCAAAAAATAGCAGAGCTTATCATTCCCAGCACCAAGAACCTATTTTGAACCATAATGTGAATTTGAATGTTTAAAAACATGATTAAAAGATAGGGGTTTTAAAAACTATTGGATCTCTCAAAAATAACATCAATAACAATATAATAATTTTGAATTCACTCTTGGCATCCATTTTATATAGTTTTAATTTTAGATGAGCTTCATAGTCTAGTAGTATTCAAATGGATTCATGTCTTACTACTACAAAAAAGGCCTCTTTATAATCAATACCTTCCACTTGAAAATAAACTTGTGAAACCAATCTATATTTATTTCAAAATATTTTTCATTATTTATTATCCATGCTTCCAAATACCATCTTAATTCGAATAATAAGGTAGTTTTTATGTCTTTCAACTGGTTCCCATACATTACTTCTTTAAAATTGAATCAGTTCATCTGGAATAAACATTACCTAAATATTAACCATGATTTTTTAGTGATATAATTAGGTTCAAGAAGACACAAGAATTATTATGTTCAACCTAGTTTATAAGACGATCCCATGTTTGAGTTACTTTATCATTATAAATAACTAAAACTTTTGTAGGGTGATACTTATGGATTCAAATTGTAATAGGAATAAATGTATGTTGTTATTACAAGTATTATTCATGGTTAGGTTGGTTTACTTGGTCTATGTTGGGTAATTTATCTTAAAAAAGGTATAACCTCAATAGGTATTAGAGGAATTACTGATATTCAATTTTAAAATATCATCCTCAAGATTTTCTACAGCTAGTTTTCATTCAGGTGAATATTTCTCATCAAAAGTGACATGAATAGAATCTTTCAAAACTTTAGATAATTTATTAAATAATTATTTTTCTTTACTTGTGGTTTAATAACCTATGAGTATTACATTATAATTCCTTGGTTTAAATTTTTACAGATTCTCTTTTGTGTATATAATAAATACATTACATCTAAAAAATATTCTTCAATTAACCATTGGTTTTCTACCATTCCCCATCATTAATGATTATTATTTAAGACATGTCTTATTAGAACCCTATTAATAATATAAAAAGTTTTACTCCCAAATTAATCCCAAGGATATATGGGTAAATCATACTCACTAGGAGTAGTCTGGGAAATTTCTTGATGGGTCCAATTTTTTATTTCAACAACCCCATTTTTTTAGGTGTTCAGGGAGAAGATAAGTTGTGATTATATCTATATTATGAATATAAATATTCTGAGCCCTGATTTTCAAAACCACAACCATGATCACTCTATAAAAATTTATTAGTATGTCGAATAAAGTTTCAAGGGATTTCTCCTACTTAAAAAACATTATTATGATTCATTTTTATGATCTAGGAAAAATAACCTGGTTAATCATGAATAATTATCAACAATTAAAAAATAATAATAATTTCTACCTAGAGGATAAAATATTGAAGTTCAAAAAAAATATAGGTGAACAAATTTTAGTGTTTGATAGGTAGAAACCCATTCCTTTCCATCAAATGAAATTTTTTTCCATCTTCATTTTTTTAGAGAATGAAAACATTGTCATTAGGAAATTTTTGTTTAGGTAGATCTTTCAATAAACCTTTTCTAACTAGCTCCTCAAGTGAGTATACCTTTTAGTGTTCGAGTCTCCTATTCCATAACCAAGATTCACTATGAGATACACTCAATAATGAAATATTTAGATAAAATGAAGAATCCAATTCAACAATATAAATATTGGTATTTATTAATGTATTAAAAACTAAATTTTATTTACAATCACAAATCATATAACAATTATTTAAAATTTTAACAAGAAAACCATCATCACAATATTTTTATTTACTAAGAATGTTATATGTCAAAAAATTAGTAAATAGATCATTAGAAAGTATAATAGTTTTAGTATTACCAAATTTGAGATGGCCAATTATTTTCCCATTTTTATTGTCACTAAAAGTGACATGTCCACAATGAACCTTCACTAGATTCTTAAAACGTGGGTAGTATTTAGTTATGTGACTATAAAATCCACCTCCCAGGATCTATATACTAGGTTAATATCTCTCCAGGCATTTTTCCTATAAAAAAATATTTTGGTATGCATACATTCTAGGGTCTAGGGAAGTTATTAATGAATGTTACGGGATACCCAATATTATTTGTAGGATTACTTATATAGTATAAAAGGATTTTTATAAAAAAAAATCATTAGTACAAAAATATGTGAGTCACCATCTAAATTAATGTTCCCATAGTCTTATGGACTAAATTTTTTTTAGAACATGGAAAAGACTAATTTCTTGTAGAACATCCTTTTTATCAAAAAAACTTATCCATATCTAAGGTTATGTTTGGGAGGTATCTTACTTCCCAAAATAATATTCAAAGTGTTATTCCCAATGGTAATTTTTCGGAACCTTCTTAGGTTATTTATTTTCCAATTTTAAATCAATATTTTCCTCTTATAATTTCTTATTCTCCTCCTTTTTAGTTTCAAGATCATTTTTCCCATGAATAGATAAAGAAAGCAATTTTTTAGACTCATGTATCCATCTTTTTGTTCATTGATAGTATCTTAAATCTTAAATAAGTACTCAAATAAATATTCATTATAAATATTAGATTCTCCACAAGATTCAATTTTAGAGTGTGTTGAATAATTAAATGTTAAATCAGGTGCAGTATCCATAAAACATCAGTTAGATTTCTCATTATAATTATCTATGTCTGAATCAAAATCATTGGAACAATCATCAGAAGAACTCAAAGTTTCCTCCAAGGATTTTTTGAATTTATTATCTTTATCATCAATCTTACATTTTTATTTCCACTTTTGAAATTCATCATTGATGAGTCCTTTTCACTTACACTAATAACATATTATCTCTCTAAAATATTCATCCTATTATAATTTATTTTCATGTGATATTTTACAATATAATTTGGCATATTGAAGAGAAATTTCCCTACATAATCTCTAAAAATGACAAGATAGATGAGCCACTTCTTCACCATTACCATAATATGATTCACTTATACTCAATATATCAACTTTAATGACTTCTCTTTGATTTTTAATATAATACATTAAATGAAGTTTACCACTTTTGGGTTCAAAATATTCAGAATTCAAATTATTATCTTCTTCATAAATCATTATCTTAATAATATGTTCATTAACATGAATCTTATTTATTTCACATGAGTATATGATAGATACTAATTTCCTCTCCACCAACCAAGTATACATCGCAAGATGCTCCACACTTGCGTTATATCATCTATGGTATTTCAAATTCCATGCATAGTATTTATGTTTTCATTTAACATTAGATACATTTAAGATATAGATTCTTTTTAAATCATTTTAAATGTATCATATTTAATTTTATATTTATTTAAGAATATTTCTTTATAATTGTATGTTGCTTTATAAGAAATTGTAAGAGTGTCTCAAATCTGTTATATTGTATCACAAGTAGATATTATCTTAAATTCATATTCTCCTATTGAAAAATAAAAAAGAATCCTGGAATTATAATCGAAATTACATACATTCTTAGTTTCATTACTCCAATACTTTCTAAGGGTTTCTGGTTTTTCAGATTTATATTTTATAGTGATATAAATATAAAAAACACATGCTTTTCATAGGTATTTTAATTATTTCGTCCCTTGAGTATAATATTTTATATTAATGAGTGGAGGTCTATTAGTTGTAGTTCCTTATAATTTAAAGGAATCCATAATTAAAAAATACCGAAATAAAATATTATGAGATCTTGAACAAAGGAATTGTTCAATATCAACATAAAATAAGGATAGTAAGTAAGTAAAACAGATAATTTTTTAAAACAATTATATATGCCACCAAAATTTGGTCAATGTATAGTCCTCAAGAGGTAAAGAATTAAGAATCCAAAAAAATATATTGAAAAAATAAATTAAATCTTATGAAATCCAAAAAAAAAATAATAAAATTAAACAGCGTACAAGGTAAAAACTATTTTATGTTTTGAAATATCTTGTCAAGGGAATGATAAAAAATAATCTATATAATTAAATTACATTAACCTTTGAAAATATATTACTAACATTAAATAATAAATATACCAATAATTAATGTTTACTATCAAAGATAATTTTATAGAAATATGTTAAGAAATACTTGGTTGAATAATTATAGTATTTTAAATACAGTTTTAATGATATTATATTTAAATAATAACTGAATAATGTAAATTACTCATCAGAATTGTAAAATAAGAGGGCATGTTCCAATAAGGAACCTTGTCCTCTTCCCTTTATATTAACACCGTTATAAATGCCATTTTTAAAAATAAATAAATAGATCCACATCATAGATCAGATATACAAATAAAAAATTTCACACAATTCAGTCTAGGAACAAGAATACATGTTCCATAATTTTAAATGTGATAAAAACTATAAAGAAAGAATGTGTATCAGAGTTCTTCACTTTATAGTACATGAGAGGCAATAAAAGATATATTAGATAACACATTCCTGATTGAAAATATAAAATTAAAAAATAAATTGTGGGAGAGTAGTGAAGTGTGATGCTGCTCCATCACTGATCAATTTTTTTCATCAATAAGGTTATCTTCTCCTGCAAAATTTTCATTAAATATTACCTTTAAATCAGATTTAAAAGGTATTTTAAATCCTTAACTTAGATATTTTAATATCACATTTGAAATATAGACTGATGGTAATGTAGTTACACGTCCATATTATGATCTATAGGTTTAATATATCAACCACATGCATGTTTGAGAAATCATCCAGAAAATTTAAAGAAAACCTCTTATTCAATTATCTATTCAAAGATAATCGTAATTAACTCCTTAGTTACTAGATAAGATTCATAATTCTTGTATTTTATTTAATTTTCATTAAATTATCTAAAATATAGCATCTAAAGTATTAAAAAATTTATATTTATCATGGTATGTCTGACCTTGAAAGTCACATATGGATTGGCACATGAGTTAGTTCTTATAGCAGTTCATTGTGATCGTGTGGTCTCATGAATTTTTGATATTTTTTTAGTCACTTGGTCTGAATCCATGGTCAATATATACATAGAAAATTTGATGAAATTTTTTTTAGTACGTGTATCAACTATAACATTTCTCTAGTCTATAGGCACAGTTAGTCGAATTTATTATTATGGTAGCTTCAACACATCAAAATATTTCAGCTATCTAGAATTGTTGGTTGATTATTTCATGGGATTTCCTTATTTTTCATGCAATTCCTTCAACACTTAGAAAAAATTTCATCTATTTGGAATGGTCTCTTCTCATGGTAGAAAGATGGTCTTCATGAAGTGGATTTATAAAATGTGTTATAGCTTCTAATCATAGCCAATATTCATATATTTCCAAAAAATTATTTCACTAACACAAACATATAATTAATTAATAAAATAAAATTCATGATTTTGGATCCATTAAATAATTAATTTCTAGATAAAAAAATCATACTAGATTACAGATATTATGGATTTCATTCCTTTGAATGAAATTGAAATGAACATACGGATCATCCAATTATGAAAATCATAAATGAAGTGTTTTATAAGATTTATTTCATGGTATAATTGCTACAACTGAATGGTTACAAGGGAGTTATAAGATAGTTATTTTATCATGTGCTTATGAAATTCTTGAGTAAATGCATACAATATCTAGAGATTTGTTCTAACCTCTATATAAATGAATAACCCATTCGATGGGTGAGTGTGGGATATATGAATATGATTAGAAAAAACACCCCCATCCAAAATATTTCTTCTTCTATAACCTTTATCCTTCATGTGGCACTATCATGCTATGGGTAACAAAGGTGTTCCTACTTAGGTATTGAGTGATTTAACATGGATCATTGATAAACCACATATGATGTATATTCTTAAGATAACACTTCTGATCTTCATCAACCAAAAATGATGAATATGTTACCATGGATCTATGGTGTATAGTGGACATATGTATGGTTCTTCCTGTTATATATAGCACAATTTCATTTTTTCAAATGAGTGATCTTGGTTTGGGATTCTAAAACGTTTTCACTATATTGATTAAATGTTAATCATCCTTAAAACCCCATCTAGGTTGTTAGAGACTTTACATGAAATTTCATTATCAAATTCTTGTGTTTAAAATGTTTTTTTGAATGCTGTTTGTAAAATAATTCCCCATAACACCAATAATGATTTAGTTCATGTTGTTAAAAAAAATATTTTTAACATAGATTAATTTGACATAGGAATCTATGGGATAATATATTATGGTTTTTGAATATATTTTTCCGCTATTCACTTAATTTTATCAAAACATGGGATATTATAAATTGTGTTGGTCTTCATTTTCAATCAACAAAAGTGGTAAACTTATATTTAATGGATGTTTGGTCAGATGTGTCTAACCTCTAATGAATTTTTATTGATTTATTAGTTTAGTGAATCCAAGTGGTTCATTTATATGTGAAGTGGTGGAATTTTGATCTAACAAAATGTAGAGGTCATGTTATGGACTAATAAAGGACATCCAACATCATATTATCTCAATTTAGTGACCACCAAAAAAATTGAGGTTGGTTCTATGGGAAGACTAGATATAATTCAATATAAAATAAGGTGGGACCACCTACACATTCGTAATGTGATAAAATGATGTTTAGTGAGCTAAATGGTAGTGAAGTAATAGTGATTTTGAACTATTGTATACTCTATATAATTTTTAGTTATCATGTAGTACTTTTTCTTATTAATATAGGACTTATTTTTTGAAACACATAAAAAATGATCCCTTTCCATTTTCTATTTTTCCTAGTTTTATATTTATATGTGTGTGGGATATGTTGGAAAACAAAGTATAATGATTTAGGGAGATATTTAGATACTGATGATTTGGTATATCAAATAATGTGGATAAGATTTAGGTTATTCTATGTGTGGATTCGGGATAATTTAATTATAATGGATTGACATATTTTTGTTTCCGGGATGTTTTGTTCTAGAAATATCACATTTCAATTTTTACCAGTTTTACCAAACAAGTTATATTAGAGATCAGTTTCAAGACACTATCACACTCAAAAAATAATCAAGTCATCTAATTTCATTGTCATTATTACCCAAAAGAATGTTTAAACTTATTCATAGTAGCCACTACATCAGATGATGTGGGATTTACTCTGACATAGGTACCGCACCAAATGATGTTAATCTCACATGATTTTTGAGTTAATGAAATTGGATCAAATTTTAATTGTATGTGATCCATCAGTTTAATATCACATAGAATTTTATCATAAACTGTTATTCCTATGCAAATCATCACACACTATTTCTTCTTACACAGACCACAAAACTCTCTGGTTATTCTAACAAAACACATGACTAATGGAACACAAGGCATATGTTCTATGCAATTAATCTTATGTGAGAGTTACTTGATTCTTACACATGGTCTGACACTATTGTTAATTCTACATAGAATACAGTTTGTGTGGGTTAATATTAGAGGATCTATTATCTGAATAGGATTCTAATTTTTTATTTAATCTTACATTTTTCAGGATATAATCCCTGATATATCTTTTTTATATCATATAAAATGACATTACTAAGAAAAAATATTTTTTGAAATTCAGTTATGAATTGAATTAAATAATTTATAAATGGTTTATGAATTATATAAATATGTATTTTGGGGCTATTTATTCATTTAAAAAGTTTTTATAAATTGATTAATTATAAATTTTTTATATTGAAATTATAAATGTTATTTATAATATGTTTAAAAAATATGAAATAATGCAAAATATAAATGTGTATATACCAATAATTATGAATTGTTAATAATTAATTATTTTGAATTATTTCAATTAAATACTTATTTGATAACTTATATAAACCACATAAAAAGTAACTTTGATTACTGATTTGATCTAGGTTGAAATAATTTTAAATATGTGATCATTAGATTATATAAAAATTTCTTACGTAATATAATAGAAATATAAAATGTTTATATTTCATATCATATCATATATGTAAATTAAATTAAATATAATGAACAATTTGAAATATTTTATATTTAGTATAAATAAAAACATTTAATATTTCATTTAACTAAGGAATGTAAATAGTTCATTCTAAATTTTAAAATTCCTATTAATTAGATTAATTTATGAATTATTAATATATTTTTTTCTCATATTTATATTTTTGAACTAATAATTTAATTAATTTATTCCCTTTATTATAGATAATAGATATAAATTATTCATAATAAGAATATTTTCATAATTTAGTTTCTCATTTTTCAACTGTTTATAAGTTATCATACTTGCATATAAGGAGTTACATTTACAGTATTGTAGTTCTGAGATCAGCATAAAATCACTGATAGGGGGACGGGGTGAAATAAGTGAAAACATTGTATTTAATAAGTTTTCTCAGAACTCAACCTCTAAAAATTGACATAGTTCTCTATCCACGCAATGATATATCACAACCTCATCTCATATGAAATACATAATAGTATAGTGATATGAATGTGATATTTAAAATTTTTATTTTATGTGACCAACTCTTTACTGTCTTCGTTATACCCCCAAAATGGATTTTTCACTAACATCAAAAAGATTAAAATGATATAAAAAACTAGGTAAACCATCTAGTAATCATTACTCTAGTTTACTATAGTTCTACCCCCCGCAACCAACTCTTTTACTATATTTGGTTATACGCCAAAAAAATCCTTATTTTCTTCACTTCCATCATGGTTGGTTATGCCCCTATATCCACATGACTCTTTAGTAACTGGTTGAACAACCAAAATACAAGATATTACTTATTCTTTGTTGATCTATTTTAGAAGGATCTTCTTTTTCAAATGTTCTTCCTCCACAAGAAAGTTGGATAACATTTTAATATTTACAACTTCATTAATATCTTCAAGTGTTCCAAAAAGAGTCTATTTGTCCTAAAAATTACTCACATTATTAGAAAGACATTGTTCTTCTCAAACCACTGTAGGAACAATCCATCTAGTAAAGTTTCATCTGGTATACTATGTCTGATTCTCCTCAGTATGGTTTGATTTATCTGATGCAACACCATTGGGTAAACCTCAGTTTGATGCTCTTATTTATGGTACTCCTTTTTCCAATCCACTACATCCATTTCACCTATGTTTGATATGCCTATATTAGATATACCATTTTACAATATTCCTTCTTCATATGATTCTTATTTATCGGGTACTTATTTATATGGAAGAATTCTATTTGGAACTCTTCTATCTGATAATCCACCTATTCAATGAAGTAGATTCCTCTCCATCAACTATCATTGTGCTATATCTCAAAATCATAAGAACATACATTCAATTTTTGATAGTAGTAATTTATTATGAATGATCCATCACCCCTTTATATAATAATAATTTATCCAAAAAATAGGGAAGAAGTTTGGGATCTGATTTTAATTTCCCATATCAACCCATACTTCCATTGAACACCATCAAAGCCTTTGAAAATTCAGAGTCATATTTATTTATCCAAGTAACATCAAATATCGGCACCAATGATCTCATCAAAATTCATTAAATCGTAGAATTATTTATTAATGTTTATCTAAAATCTTTGAATAATCATAATTTATAACATTAAATGTTTTATAAATGTCCTCAAATATCTGCAAATGTATAAATTTTTTTGTAAAATATTCTCAATCTGGTGATCTTTCAAATTTTAATCTAATGAAACCTTATTTTGTGATCACTAGATCTCTATGTTTGGTAGTATTCATAAATTTATCCATCTAGTAAAAATGAAATTCATCACGAGTTTTGTACAAAACTTTGTTGTCTAAAACCTCATTTATTTATATGTCCAGTACAAAATTATATTTCTCTATCTAATAAAATCATAATTCTCAGTCCTATAAACTCATATATTTTTATTCCCTATGTAGATTCATTGATTATCTGTTTCCTATAATTTCTATAAATTTCATAACATTATACCATGTACTTTTTACAACAACAACTCCAACTTCAAGGTTTGTACAATATTTATAACTTTTACTTTGTATAGTCTTTTTATGACCATTGAACCTTCATCTAATAACATCAGTCTAGTCTGTATTTTTTATATAACACCATCCTTTAAAAAGAAGAGATAGAATTATGAATATATCCATGATGTTTTTCAATTTTAATATTATTAAAGAAATATATTACTTTATAAAGTTACTATTAACATAGTGAAAACTCTTCTCCCAAACTTCTCCAATTATCTTTTTCTATAAATAAATATTAATATATTGAAAAAAATGAAACCAACACACATGTGATTAATTATGTACCCTGTTTTATTTTTTTCAATATACCCACACATCTTCATAAATATTCTATGTAAATATGTGTACTCAATTATTTTTTCCCATTATGTTTCTTCATTTTTGTTCTACTTATTATTAACATTCAAATGAAAAGAGAAACAAATGTGCCATCTCAACTCATCTTATTTTATCATAAAATCCAAAAAAAATAAAGAGATGTACAATATCAAATTAGTTTCTAGACAAAGTTCCTTTAATTAGACAACTCTAATTCTACCTGGGTGAACCTAATATAGAAACCAAGAGTGTATAATCAAGGGGATCAATGTTATCTACAATAAATATTTTATGTAATACTTTCATCAAGATCATTCTATAATCTTTATATCAGGGGCTATCTAATTAATTGTATTTCGATAAAATATACACCCTTCATAACAAACATGTAAAAATAATTCATGTTTATTAACATAAATCCCCATGCACCTCATATTTATCAACAATCATCACTCCTCCTTGAAGATCATAATGTTACAACCAAGGAAAGTGAGATTAGAATATCTCATCTTCATCTATACTCCCCAAAACGGGTATTAGTATATCACCTATAAAGGTGATAATGATTTCCCAGGATGGATATTTCTAATTTATATAAATCCACTAAATCCCAAATAATACTTCATTATTTCCTCTCTATAAATTCCTTACAAGATAGTTCCAAAACTAGAATAATGGGAATTTGGATGAACCTTAATGTTCCCTAGAAGCAACGATCAGAATGAGAGTCCTCTCCCAATCTAAAATTATTCTTATTATTATTAGTTTTAGCATGTGATTTTCCTTCTTACGTGTGATCATACTTCATATTATTTGTAATGGATTCCTTATCATGTATTTAATATATAGATGAATATACCATATTCTCTTTATTTTTCAAAATAAATTCAATTCCATTACATTTAACATTCTTTTTGTGATTTACTCTTTCACTAGTAAGATTTTCAAAAAAAAATTATCAAAATACACATATTTCTCACACCTCTTGTAGTTACTCTAGATCTTTAAACCACCATTTATAGCTATTATGTAATCAACTTTATTCCCATATTTTGAAGACTGACTCTTTAAATTTTATTCTGTATATTTTTGTACTTCTTCCATATTTCTAGCCTTGGTTATTTGTTTTGGAAAAATAACTAGACACTCTTTATTTACCTTATCAACATTCTTGATCTTCTTATATACCTCACTTAAAAATTTATTATTTCAAATCTTTTGATATTTCTTTTTTTCCCCATCTTACTTTCTTGAAAAAAATTCTCATCTTCATATCGTAGGCCCCCATTGATTCCTACCATTTTAGGAGTAGTGACGTATTGTACCAATAAGTGAAGTATTTATTCCTTAATACTCCACAAAACTTGTAGTGACCATTGAATGTTGATCTTTCATAGTGATAGTAGTCCTAATCAGATGTTTATGGAATTTCTCTATTCATAAATTGTGTGTCTTTTTCTAGGGGAAAATATTCTTGAAGTATTCTTATCATTATTTGTAGAAGATAATTTATCACTACTATTCTTGGTTATTGAAGATTCAATATTATAATTTGACCCTATATTATCAGTATGGGAGGTTTATATTCAGATATATTATTGAATGAATCTATATTCCATTGTGAACACTTATTTTCAATTGATTGAGAAGATTTATCTTGAACATCAACTACATTGATAAAGTCTTATCTAATATTCTTTAACTCAATTTGTGTTTTAAGATACATTTAATGTGTCTTAAATAAAACTTTTTCTTTTTCATCTAATTTTTCCTTGATATATTTTAACATATTATCAAATTATACCAACTTCAATATGTTTTTATTACTTTCATCAATAAGTGTTTTTTCTTCCATATTGTTCCTATCCTATTCATCTAGTTTTCCTTTATGATATTTTAAAATATTTTCTTTGTAAATAACATTAAATTTAAAATATCAAATACCAATAAGGTATTATGTTTTCTCTTAGACATACCCAACATTCTCATAAGATATCTCCTTAGTTTTTTTCATCAACTTTATTCAGATGTAAATTTTTTTATAAACCTTCTTCCATGATTCCTTTTTTAATTCACACCAATTGTATTCTCTTTTCATCATCATTATCACTACTTGATGAAGCACGTGGCCTTTTGACATAATCTAAGAAGTTGACTTCACCATCAGATTCATTACTGGATAATGAATCATACCTCTCACTTCTTATTAACAAATTCTTCTTATTGAAAGATAATATTTCTTTATATCTCATAAAATTATGGTTTAGATACTTCTTGTTATCTTTTACTGACTCGTAATTATAGATATTTTTTGTAGGATAGCTTCCTAAAAAATGGACATTGTCATTAAAATTCAATCACGAAAGATATTTATTACCTTTTTCTTTCTAATTTATCTTTTTATATCTCTTAGAATGAAAAAAAAAATCTGAAGTCTTATTCATCCTCCTTATCAAATGAAAAAATTAATTCTTCTTATACATACTTACCTCCAAACATCACTTTAAACATAACTTCAAAAACTATTTCTTATTTAGCCTTATTTTTACATAATTTTTCTTTTCCTAATTTCATATTATATGAGAACATTCAAAAGTTCATCCAAATATAGATCCCCTCAATATTCAAGATCTGACACATTGACATCAATTATATCTGGAAGTTTTAACACCCTTTTCATTAAAATAGTATTATTTTCTAGCTTATCACTAATACCTCTGATATTTCTTATAATATCATTGTCCATTATAAATTACTCATAATTAATTTCATTATCATCAATATAAATGTATTCAAATATACTCCTATATAATTGTAACATAGCCTCCTTGAAATTCACATTTCCATCATAATTCTTCTCAACCTATTCGATATTTATTTAACTGTTGGAAACCCATAATTTTTGTATTATATTTCTCAGATAGATCCATTAAAGTTTAATTTTATTATTTTTCATATACATGTACATTTACCATATTGATGGTTATCATATCAACCTTATTAATGGGTAGAAATACCACTATAGAAGCATTTATAACTTATACTAAAGGGATAGAAGTGGGATAACATTTTTATTCCTCCATCATTGATACATCTTGATATCAAATAGAGGAACACCCCAATTGTTCACTGAATATAAATTAACCATAACCAGAAAAAAGATAAATATTTCATATGTAACCTTTGATCTAATACCAATTGAAATTCCTAGATCAATTTAAGTCTATAGAGTGTGGTAGGGGTGAATTAGGGATCACATTCACTTTATGAATTATTCTCAAAACACCACCTACTGATCTTGTTAGTGTTCTTCATCCACTCAAATATATGTCACTACCCTACTTCATATATAATAAATAAAATTATATAGATCATAACATGACATTTAAAAGGTTCAATCAATGTGACATACTCCTTTCCATGTTTCCAATACACACCACATGGATTATTAACTAACATAAATAGTATTATAATGGTACAATAAAAAAGTGTTTTTATCTCATACAAATTGTTTCTCTAGTTGACTCTAGTTCGAACCCTAGACACCAACTCTTCTTCATCAATTGCTTATACCCCCATATGTCATTATTTTCTCATCTTTCTTCATGACTAGTTATACACCCCAACCACAAGACATTTTAGTTTCTTTTTATAGCCCTAGATATATTCTCATCCTTCTTCTAGGTTGATCTAATGTAGAATGATCTTATTTTTTAGTTGTTATTCCAAAATAAATATATTGGATCACATTTTTGAGTGTACAACTTCATTATGATATTAAAAATCTATTTGAATAGTTTATTAGTCTCAAAATATCCTCTTGATCTTATAAAGATATGGACATTATAAAACCTCACATGAAGATTCCCATATAGTAAAACTCTATATGGTATGTTGTGTATGATTATACTCAGTTCACTATGCTTTGTTCGATGCACCTCCATCTGGTGAACCTTTTTCCAATGATCCTCGCTCTGATTTTCCTATATATTTTACTCCTATTTTTAGTGAACTCTTCTTGTTCCACCTTTGTTTATTACACTTGTGTTAGATTCACTACTATTTATTATTCCTTCTTCATTCGATTATTTTATATTATAATGACTTTAATCAGTAATATTTTATCAGATATTTCTCTTCTTCAACCAAGTAGAATCTTGGTTGGAAACTCAAGTAGTTCTCTCTCTAAAAAACTTTAGTACATCCTCTACTTTTTTAACACTAACATCAAATTACTCATTTTCAGCCTCTAGGAATATATATAGACATAATTAATCCACAAATTATGGAATAATTAAAGGATCTGATTTTAATTTACATCTTCACCTAAAATTTTATTTTACTATTTTAAAATACATTGAAAATTAGGAGTCAAATTTATTCACCAATGTTTCCTAAAATCTTCACATCAATAATCTCTTTAAACTTACTTAAATATATGATTGATTTTTTATTTTTAATAGAACCTATCAGCATCATCACAATTTTTTATTTTTTTATTTTTTATAAATACCTTCAAAACATAATCCTATATACTGACTTATCTATTTGATCTTATCTATCGAATTTTCATTTAAGGGTCTATCTGATGAATCATTAATTGGTGATCATTAGATTTGTCCATTAGAGAGACCTCACACTTCACTTAATCCTGTATTAATCATCTTAGTTATGATATTTTTATCCCCATTATATGTCCTTAAATTTCTATATTTCTCAGTTTGGTGAAACTATATATTTCTTCATCTCATGAAATAATAATTATCTATCAAATAACATTGTATTTATTTTGGTATGATTGGATTTTTAAAGGTCTTTCTGATGGATTTTTTAGGACCATAACATATATGTTTATCCATCCTGTGTCGGATCATTGTAAGGATGCACCTTCATTATGCATAACATCATTAAAATCACTCGCTGGAGCCATTCCATTAACATTTATAATTATCTATCCAATCACTAGGTTTCACTTCATCACTACATAGCTTGATCTTTGTACATACACAATTCTAAATTCAATATTTTTCAAGTATTTATAAATTATAGATTGTACAGTCTTTAACTGTGGATATACCTTTATATGACAACATCATTCTTTTCAGACATGTTTTTACAATTCCTACATTTTCAAAACAATTGATAGAATCATGAATATATCCATGATATTTTTTAAATTTAAGATATGTAAACAAATGTCTTACTTTATAATTTTTGTATAAAAATAGAACCAACTCATCTCCAAAACATCCCTTTGTAACTTATACTATAAAACAATATTTAAATATTGACCAAAAATGATTCCAACACCCTTGGGACTATCTATCAAAATTAGTAAAAATTATTATGATAATGGATTTAGTTTTTTTTTTACATTGACATTGGGTTAAATTGTGTTATGATCTTGAATTAATAAGTTAATTATGATTTATAAATATTATGTGTTAGAATTATTATACAATTGATATTTTTATTGAGTAAAGCGTCCCTAGGTATAAACACTTTTGTTTAGACTACTCACTTTCAAAGAGGATCATGCCTTTTCCAGAAAGTTTAGGGTTTACAATCTATGTCCCCAATCTTACTAATGTTGGGATTATTGATTTCATATAATTAAAATCCATTAAAACAAAGGGTATTATGTACCATATACATATGATGAATTTGGATATGTTTAATTATAGTTGGATTTTAATTTGGATTAGTAAAACAAGCTATGAGTTTTCTAAAGAGTAACACATCAGTATGATGTGATAATATATATTTGGTGGGAGGAATATGATTATAGAAAAATCATTAAAATAATTAATACAAGCAATTGAAAAAATATGATATAATATTGTGATATTAAATCCATTTTAAAAAACTAAGAGTTTGATTCCTTCAAGGTAAAACACATATACAGACCATGATTATCCAATTGGGTGGGTTCGTGCTAAATTTGGGTTCCCATGGATTGTCTTGTGTAAGTAATAGTTGAAATGGATAACATTAAGAGTTTGGTAACCAAACACCACCCTAATATTTGGGTTACACTTAGTTTTGAAACACTAAGAGTTAGGATACTTGAGGAATAGAGTTATGTTTATCGATAACATAGATTTGAAAAAAGTTTTCTTCTCAACTATATATGAATCATATATGAAATGATTGGAATGATAGTCTACATTAATCACTAGGCGGTGATCTAAACAATAATTGGACTCATTTCTAAGTGAAATATATATCATGGACTACTATTTTATTTGTTGATTTTAGAAGGGATAATAATTTATGTGGGAGTTTATTTAATAAAATTTATTATTAAATGTTAATAAAATAAGGTACTCATCTGGTAAAATATTTTCTTGAAGATAATAGAATAATTGACATCAAAATAATCTTTTTGAATATTCCTTGATGAGGAGAAGATTAATGTATGCTAATATGAAGACTATTAGCCTAAAAAGTTCATAATTTGAATTTATATGTGTTTCAAAAACACCTTCCAAAATAAATTATGGGTAGAAGTTTTCAGAAATGAATATAGATTATTATAAGAAGTATGGAATGATTAACCTAAGGTTTCAATGGCATTAGATGCAATATTACATAAGAAACATTAGTGTCTTAAATTATAATCAATGTGATTAAGTGTTCAAATGAATGAGTGAGACTATCGATATCCACTGAGGCCTATTTCGGTTAAGGAAATCATTTAGCTATTATCTATGGAAATTCTCTTAAAATGAAAATGAGTTTAAGATAATGTTGCTCAATATTATCAAATTTTTATAGATAAATGAATCAGAAATGTTATTTCCTAGTTGTGGTATTGTATCAATAGTAAAAGTGGGTGAAATTTAAAAATGTAATAAGAAAAGTTAGTTGGAGATTCCAACAAATGGTTTTTCAAGTATCCATTAATGTTCATTAAAAGTTATAGTTATTAGGAATGAGGAGTAATGATTACATAGGATGGAGTTTTCTAGATTACTTGAATGGGTTTAGAAAACTCTTTTCAATTGTCATGTTAGGTATCATTGTTATAAAAGTTATATTATAAGGTTATGTGATACCAAATGTATACAATAAAAGTGTTTTAAATTATAAGAGTTAAATAAAAATGTTATGGATTGATTAATCATGTTGTTTCATTCATGTGATGATGTTAAGAGTTTCAACATCAATTGATTTCATTATAATGGAATTTCTCATACCTAGGTGGATATATGTAAATAATTTATATAGTTTTACCATTTATCTCATGTTATAAGAGGAGTGGTTTACTAAAACATTGTTATAATTAACAATATGAGATAGTGGATTCAATACACATGGATTATTATTCATTAGATTCTATAATATTCTTGAAATTGAGGAATGTATAAAAAAAATTTCCAGGATAAAAAAAATTAACCATATGTTTCTCAAAATTTGAGGAATAAAAATTCCACCACTTTCATCAGAATAACTTGATGAATAATATTAATTTTCAAGAAAATAGACCAAACATATATAAGATCATATATTTTATGGTTATAATTTTTTGTTAAAAATTTCTACTAAAAGAAATAAGAGTTACTTTATGATCATAAATATTCTTGTTTAACTAAAAATTATATTTTGAAGATTATATAGTGTTTAAGAGGCTTGGGGGAGGTCTTTTGGATATATGATGTTAAATTATAACAAATAAAGGATTATTAGAATCATAATTCAATGTAAATGTATCTTTATCCAAATTTGTTTTGCATTTGTTGGTAAAATAATAATGTAAATAGGTAGGCTGGTTAACAAAATGTTTCAAAGAAAAATATTGATGGAAAGGGCTCAAAAAATAATGATGAGGTACATAGAAAGAGTTCAATGTAGACAACTATTGTTATTGGTCTCATAAAATTTTATTTTTAGGATTTTAGACGTTTCGATATGTTTGAGGAGTTTAATATTAGAACTATGATAAATAAGTCTCACTATTATTCAAGCATTATTTCTTTGTTGATGTTACCCCACCAAATAGTTTTCATATAGGGTTTGTTAGATGCCATAAAGAGAATTTTATTTAATTACATAGATATATATTGATTTTAATAGAATCTCTATATTTTTATAAACATAATTCCAATCAGTAATTCTATCATATATGATATGTTAAATAGGTTCTCGTGTATAGTTTTTTTATGTATCCTTAATATAGTTTAAGAATATAAAATATTCTGTGTTATATAAAATTAAATATTCACTTTATCATTATTTTACACTAGATATATATATTTGTATATTGATTTAAATTTCATGAAGTGTAACAGTAATTATCCCCTAAAAGTATCTTTTTTAATTATATAAAATTGATATTTTCAATGTATTATTATTGGTTACAAAGAAATTTTAAGGTTAGTATAATTTTTATTTTTAAATATAGATAAAAAATATGCTTACAAGGAATGAATTGGGTTTTGTTCACTACTTGGTCCACTAATTTAATTGCATGGGGTAGAATACACTTTTTCTTTGGTATACTAGGGGATAATGCATCATATTTAGGGACCCCACTACCTAAGGTATGTGAGATACATATCAATATAAAAATTATAGTTTTATACCATTCTTACAAAATCCTTAATATTTATATAATCAAGGGGTTTTTTGTTATGTTTTTTATCATCCCACTAGTATGAGATCAACCTATATCGTACATTTCCTCTTAAATTATTAGTATAACATGTAAGTTCATGATTAAGATATAATGATGAATTTTATAGTGATTGAAAGATAGTACATTTGATATCCCTATATATTTGGGTTAGGGGAATGTGATGTTCTCATCTATAAAGGTTAATATATGTCTTGTATTCACTAATCTGGTCAGTTTATAATGAAATAATTGATAACATGTGAATAGGATATATGGGATTGACATAATACATTTATCATGGTCATTAAATGTCTTGGATAAATGGATCATATAAAAATATACACTTTCATATGATGATGTGAGTGAACATAGGTATAAAGACGCAAGTTTTTGATAGAGATCATGTCAGTTCCCTCAACAACATGAGTATCGCTGATTCATTTATCGAGTCCACTCTTTGGTTACATTTATTAATCTGGGGTTCATTTCTTCAATTCTATAAATTCTTTTGGGGTCCCATTCTATTGTTTAATAAATTAAGATTAATTTTGTCTCATATAGACACACAACATGTGTTTTAAGGTTAATCAAAAATTATTTTTGGATATGTATTTAATTGGTATTTCATTTGAAATGGTAAAAGGTGTAGTTAGTGATAACTTTCCAAAAGTGTTTTTGAGGATGTTTTGGATATGATATCACAAGTAATTGTATATGATATAATATAAGGTGACAAGACACAAAATCTATGAGGCTTTAGTTAAAGTGAGATATTAAAGGCTATATACCCAAATTTCAATAGACTGTTCCATATTATATTGTATGATATGTATGCATGTCATATTGTATGACATGAATGATTATAAGGCATATTGTATAAATTATATTAAATATATTTTTAAGTATGTTATATGATAATGGGAAACTTCCTTTTCATAGAACTTAAATGAGGTTTTGGTTCTTCCCATGTTAGATAACATAAAAAATCATTTCATAAAATGTATTACAAGAGAGTGGTTTTACAAAATAATGGTTTTAATGGGGTTTGTAACTTTAATACTTACTAATAGATTTATGGAACAAAAGAGTAAATGAATACAACAACTCTAGAGTTTTTTTGATATCTATATAAACTCAATAACAATTTTATGGGAAACTACATGGTACATTCATATTGCTGACCAAAACTCTTTCAATCCATAATCTCTCTTCCTCTTCCATAAAAAGACTTTATGAGTCACTAGTATGTCATGGGTGATAAAGGGGTACCACCCGTGCGTTGAGTGATTAAATATAGTGTGTGGATAAACAATATAGTATGAAAATCCTTAGGTTGCATCTTATGATCCTCATCAATCATATATGTTGAAGATGTTATTGTGTATCTATAGTGTAAGGAACACATATCAAGTGTTAATAATTTTATATAATTCACAGTTTTGTTTTTTACTAACATGTTATATTGGTTTAGGATTCTAATTCTCTTCAATTGTATTGATTGAAAATTATTCATCCCTAGAAACTCATCCCAGTATATTCTAGAATATTGATTATTCAGGGATGTTTTTAAGGATTAGATTGATTTTTTCCTTAATTTTTTATAGGTTGGGGGTAGAATAGGTATGTTTGGAAGTGTATAAAAATAAAAGAGAGTGGGTTTTGAATATTGAAGGAAAACAAGATTTGTTTGGGCCTTCGTTACATCAAGGCTAGTCTTGGTTGGTCATGTTTGTAGATATAATATTGTTGGAGTGGTCATTTTTCTATAGGAGAGGATCTTGGGTCAATGAATCCATTTTATAGGGAGATTATATCTTTCTTCAAAATCATGACATAGAGGTGCCTAGTCTTTTATTGTAGTTTTGGTTTAATTTCAGAGGAATCCCTATATAAAATATAGTGTAATGAATGAAAATTATTACTTTTCATGGTACAAAATGACATGATTTATTCACTTCCACGTCAAAGTATTTTCATTTGGATTTTTATATACATAAAGAATAAAGTATGGTTTTATGGGTGTTATATCAGTGTCTTGTGGTTACAATGTGGAGATAAAAATACCACATCATGGTCTATGTGTCTCAATTTTGGTTTTAGTAAAACTAATTTTTAATAAAGGAATGAACATGTGATATTTTTTGGAGTGGATCCATTTTGAGGTCTGTGATTTCTATATCTATATTGAACAAGATACACAAAAATATGGTTTAGATTCATCGTGTTGTGGTGAATTCATCTATATTTTTATTATAAATTTTTTCGTCCCTATTTTGTCTCTCAATTCCTTTTCATATTATTAAACACTCGGTGCCTCTATGACTCAATTGTGGTGATCTTTGTTGTACTTGATGATCTCTTAAGTATGTAGCCTCATAAAATCATGTTATAGTGATCCTAGCTGATCTTGTCTCCTTTGACCTTATTATTTCTTGTCTAATACTTTTTGAAGAGGATATATTAGTGTTGGAATTCAATTGTGGTGGATTTTTAGTGAATTTTTTATTAGTAAATAATGTATTATAGATTATTGAAAGATAATTTCATGTTTATTGGAACATGATTATGATTTTATTACCTTCTCATAGTTTTATTGTTTTATAATTGTTTAAATTATGTGATTTGGATTCTACATATATTTTTATTTTATTTATTTGTATTTATCATGATTTTGTTTATAATTTAGTGAAATGATAACATTGGCTAAATTAAATATAATAAATTCAATTTAAATTTGTGGTAAAATGTAAAAAAAAATTCCATGATTTATTGATACTATAATGTCATATTTATTACTATTATATTAAACATGATACTATTATTTAAAGTTTTTATTATTGAGAATAAGAATCATGTTACAAAAAAATTTAATAATTAAAATTGTAAAATAAGTAATTACTGGATAGTTAGTGATGTGATTTTATTGTGATGATCATAAATCAATAAAATAATAAAAAAGAGATGTGTAATGTGGTTGTTTATTTGTTTATTTTTGTTCCTTGATTATGTTATAGAGTTTTTGTTGTTAGATGTGGGGGTTTTAGTGTGTTTGATTGATGCGGAAATGATATAGTGGAAATGTGGGTTGTTAATGGTTTGTTAATATAGTAGTAACATCCACTGATCCTGAACTCTCTCACAAGAAAAAAACCATGTTGGTTATGAGACCTAAAGCACTCCTCCCTATAGGCCAAAGGATGCCGACAAGCAGTGGGGTGTGGTGAGTATAGTGGGGAGAGTATACCCCCTAGTATGGAGTTACAATATAGTTGAATTAAAAAAATATAAATAAATGACATAGTAACAAAAATAGTGGAAACAATACAACATTACAACTCGGAAGAAAACAAGGGACTAATAAACCAGTAATAATGACCCATTTAATGACAAGCTAAAATTTATTTAAATATAAATCTAAAATAATACAAATAAAATAACCAGTAGAAAATTAGACTCAAATAACCCATTCTTGAACCCCATGCTGGTACCATCTCCAAAATCCAGTCCATCCAATAAGAAACAATCATCAACAATGTCACTTTCCCTTGTCGAAACCTTCATCAATGTAATAAACTCATGTACCAAATGGAATCCTGAATATGGTGTGAGTAAGAATTAGTAGGTGGACACCACCATGACTAAACAAACCAGTATGATAAATAAGTTAATTAAATAAGAAGATAATAGGTGTATTAATTATTCGACCTAATATAATGCAATAATCAACCTTCTTCAGAACCATGCCAGAATATCTCTGTGCATGTAGAACAACTATGCCACCATAATCAAAAACCATAGAATTATCACATAATTGGAAAAACCCCTCTATATAAGCATTTCAATATTGAGGAACAACCATCTATATAAGCATATAAACATCCCTCCATATCCCTTTATTTAATAATCTTATCATAAAATTGGTCTAAGCATGCTATATAAGCATTACACCTCCAAACTACCCCAAGACCACTATATAAGTATTATAACTTAAAAATGATCCATGCCCACTATATAAGAATTACAGAATGAAACGGCACTGAGCCCTCTATATAATAATGACATCATAAAATTGGAGTAAAGCAGATATAAAATCCTAAAGACATGAAATTGGACCAAACCCACAATACAAGAATTACAACATCCATCACCACAAAGGTCTCATTATCAAGGATATCACAATATCATTTCATTAATGTCAACAATTAGTTTTGTAAATAACCATTTTTCCTTCAATTATGAATTCATTTTTGTCACCATCTGTTTACAAAAATAAATAGGCCATTACCAATGTTATTTTATATTATGAAATCTTTTAGTGTATCATGTCATTATAAACAAACATTAATCCATTATCCTATTCAATATTATTTAAGGGTTGTCTCACCCAATTGTAACCACAAGGTAGGTCGCAACACAATTTATTCCGAAGGTATCCAAGGAATAATATAACACATTATTTATCATCATCCATAATTAAATTAATTAGGGATCATTTTGTGTCGGCACAAAAAAAATGTATGTACTCAATCAATTACAAATACCATAGGTTTAGGTTTTAGACCCCTACCTTAAATGGTTATCTGGATAATTCATCCAACGAGTAACACCAATAAGAATGAAAGAACACTATATTTAAAGAATTAAAATAAATCAAAAAAGTCCTAGATCAACACCTAATTTCATACTAGTCAAATGGTTTCGTTTTTAAAACCAATAAAATGGAAGAGATGAATGAAACCCTTGAAAAAAATCAGTAATGATCGATTTCCAGAATGAGGCATCTGGAATGGGGGAAGGTGCTCTAAAATCACATAGAATTAACCAAGAGCTTATGAGAGGAAGGTTGTATGCAGTTGGAGTGAAAATATAAGTGTACAAAAAAATTATAATCACTTATCCTGAGAAGTAAATTGTGTGTAAATTTATTACATTTTTTATAATTACTTATTTAAGAGTATGCTAAAATCCACTTCACCTTGGGTGAATTTAACTCTGCCTAAACATTACATGTCATGAAATGTTGTCTCATGGTGTGTGTCCAGTACATGTCATGAACTAGTTCACAACCCGAATTCCATTCACTGTATCTTCCTATATATAGTTACACATCATGTAATACATTTATAAATAATTTCAATGTTTGGAAGGATTATTTAATTCAAAAATCCTTAAAAGAGGCTAAACCACCTCTAAATCCTTCTATACTCACAGAAGACCCGCATAATTGCCTTTAACATATTTATACTTAGACTTCATTGATTCATGAAAATATACATCACCGAGCATTAGAACATTTACCCTTAAATATCTATTAATCTCCAAATAATACTTGGCCACCAAGGTTTAATGATTAATGAAAATCCAAAAAATATATTTTCAATGAAAAATAATTAGAGGGACATACATGAAAAAAGATTGGATTTTATAGCCACTCAAAAATATAATAGCGCATCCCCGATTATCTCTAAGAATCATTAGGGAGTCTCAGTGAACTTATCTAGACACTAGTCTCACATATTATACTCCCTCTCTAAGGTATCCACCTAAACACATCTATGTAGACACCACACTCAAACTAGAGGTATAGTCCTAAACCAGAGATACCTCTCACTATGGTCCACAATCTATATCAAATGACCCTAAAAATATACACCTATATAAATCATGAAATCCTCAGAATATACCACTTAATAAATGTTAATATAATATATTTGGTGCTACAACATGTTAAAACCATCATGAATGACAGTGTAACACTGTGGAAGGGTGAATCAGTGTGCCACTAGACTAACCATTTCCAAAATCTCAAATGGAATTATAAACCTAGGTGTTAGCATTCCCAATTTCCTGATATTGTTTTTCCCCAGCCTAGGTGACACCTGAAGGAAAAAATGATGACCAACATTAAAATTATCAGGCCATTTTTTGATGTTCATCATAAGATTTATACCTACTCTTCATGGTCACTAAATCCCTCCCTGTTAAAAAAAATCTTCTCAGATGTCTCTTGTATGAGACTAGGTCCATCAATTGCCGATTCACTTTCCTCCAACCAAAAAATAGGAGAATGGAATAACCTACCATACAAATCCTCAAAAGGTTCCATTTGTATTAATTCATGGAAACATTTATTATATGAAAACTCTATGAGTGCCATATTCTTCTCTCATGAACCACCAAAATCCAAAATATAGACCGACAACATATCCAACTAAATCTAAATAACCCACATAGATTCACTATCAGTTTTTCAAAGATAAGACATACTAACGATAAATTATGATCCCAAATCTTTTTGGAGACCCTTCTAGAACCAAGACATGAAATGAAGATCTCCATCATAAATGATCATCCTTAGAACACTATGAAACCAAAGTATCTCAAACACTTTGAGACTACCTAGATTATTAAAATTGAAGGCCTATATAATAGGTATGAAGTGGGATACCCTCATCAATTAATTTATGCTCACCCATACTAAATAATTCTTACAAGGTGTCCTAGGTAATCCTATAATATATTATGTATTGACATCATCCCATTTCCACTATTGATTAGGTAGAGGCTACAAAATCCCAACTATCATCTAATACTCAGATTTCACCTAATTAAATGTGAAACATTCCACTATAAGTATCTCAAACTCCTTCTTCATTACATACCACCAGTACTGTCTATGGGAATCACGAATCAATTTTTTCAAACCACGATGTACCGCTCATCTAGAATCCTGAAACTATGTCACTAACTACTTTCGAAAGCTCATAGGAAACCATACCCAGACATGGAAAATAAGATAATTATTACTACCAAGATTCCATATGATAGTAGCACCCCAACATATAAGTTTTCTCTCATAAATGAGCCCTCAAAATTAGATAACATCTCAATCTTGATTTGGTGTTAAAGAATGAGTATAAAATATGTTGAAGTTAGAGCTACTCATCCCTTGGACTCATGAACATTAAGATTCATATATGATAAGTGTGACATCAACTTCAAATAATTACAAGAATCCCACAATGCCTCTATATATTTATATTGTCTCAATTAATTGGAAATAAAATTTATCTTTCCCAATTTATAATATATCCCAATATCGAAATATGGTAGATACTCATCCTATATCCTCTCCTGAATGTTTGGTTCATGTTGATAAAACATATAACTGAGGCACTTTTGATCCATGTATTACTAAATCCACTCATTAATAAGAAAATTTCTCAAATATATCATGTCATTTACCACTACAACTAACTCTAGATCATGAGTATGATAATTCATCTCATGCACTCTTAGTTGTCTATAGCCATAAGAAACAACATGATCCTCCTGTATCATAACTAATCTGAGCCTAATTTTTGATGCATCATAGTATATTGTATATGATTTACTTAGAAAGTGTAATTTAAGGATTGGTGTTGAGTTCACCCTTATCTTCAACTCCTAAAAATCACTCCTATAAGAGTCCAATTAAAGAAAAATCACACATTACTTGGTCATCCCATACATCAATATTGTCAGATAGGATAATTCATTTATAATTCATCGACAATAACCTACATTACCCATAAATTTACAAAAATCTATGACATTATTGGGCCACTCCCATGATACCACATATAAAAAATTCCATGGAACCACTAACACTCTACCCTATAAGACAACATGACCCATGAATTTCACATCATCAATCAAGAAACAACATTTTTTTATTTTGATGTAATGTCGATTCATTCTCAATGTACTCAAGATGAGGTAAAGATTTTTGGAATGTTCATTCACTGATTGGGAGTACCCTAATATGTCATCAATAAAAACCACAACAAACATATCTAAAAATGAATGAAAGATCTGTTTCATCAAGGCCATGAATACTTCTAGTGTGTTCATCAAACTAAATAGCATCACTAATAACTGATACAATCCATAACTTCTCCTAAAAGTAGTATGAGGTATGCATGATGGTATCTACCTAAAATGGAGGTAATATAATATCAAATCAATCGTGGATATGATCATAAAACCTCTCAACTAACCAAATATATCCTAGATAAATGGAAGGGGATACTAGTTCATGATATTCATCTGGTTCAAAAACCAATAATTCATACATAAGTGAAAATTCAAATAATCCATCATGAAAAAAAATGAACAAGAGAACCCCATGGAAAAAAACTAGGCTGTTCAAAACCATTATGTTCTAGATATTACAACTAAGATTTCAACTCATGGAACTCTGATGATTCCATCCTAAAAGGTGGAATATAAATTGTCTTTGATCCTAGAACCAACTCGATCATGAACGTAATTTCTTTCTTAGGTTTTATTTCATGAAACTCATCAAGAAAAACATCCTGAAAATGGTATACCACTATATGAATAGTATCATTATGAATTCCATCAACATCCATAATAAGACCTGCTATCTTAGCCATGAGATAATCCTACTTTCACTGAATTGGTCATGTATGACCATCCTAAAGATACCACTAACCCTAGTGAGAATAGCTACCTCCTTCTAAAGTTAGAAAGGTAAATATCATTTGATAATAATCAATATGAACCTCGTATATTACTAGGAAATCCATTCCATGAAATAAATCAAAACCTTTCATTTCTATCATTAATGGTTCCCAAAAGAAATGGTAACTGTAAATATGTAGGTAACATGCCTTGAAATGATTGATATTATCATATTATACTCCCAATAGTGTATTTCCATCCAATATTTAAAAATCCATCAAAAAAATATTTGAGATGATAAAAAAAATTGATCCCCCTATATAAAACAAATTGTATACAATAGTAGATGACTTATGAATCATATTACTGATGGTAGAAGGTCATGTATCCACACTATCCAAAATATTATTCATAGAGTGTAGCTAACTTTCCCTCTTCCATGGGATCTAGTTTGACTCTCCTAGGTTATTACCTCTTACCATTACTATATATCCTACATTGGTGTACCACATCTCCTATATTTCCTTGAATTTCGAGTAGAACTCCAACTACTTATCTAGTGAGGGTTAACCATGTCCTTCTTAGACTCTATTATATGTCCTGATACCATATCACTACTCTATAATTAGAAGTTCCTGCGAAACTTCTATAGATGACCCAATCAACTGCAAGCAGGAAACTCCATTATAGGGAATGGACACTAAGGTCTCTTTTTTCAAATTGATAATTTGATATAACTACAATAGAACATAGTACTGGGATGGATTCCCACTTCCCTGACTGCTCTCTCCACTACCTTATTTTTTATATCAATCATAATGGTGCTTCTTTCCACCAAAGGATGTGCTCCCTGTTTTACCTGCGAAAATACCATGGTTGCTGCTCGAGGCCTCTCTCAGATTCCCTTCCTGCATGAGTTCCTAATTCATCACATTTAAAAATCTACTCAGGAAAAAAACATTCACCTATAAAATGATCTCATAGAAAATACCATCTTGAAAACATATCTCCCTATAGATATCATCAGTAGATAATGATGGTGAAAATCACTTCATGTCAATGAATTTTTAGGAATATTATATCATTAACATGCCCCTTCTTCCAAATTCATGAACTTTTGAGCCTTCTAATCCCTCAATGCCTCTGTATATACATTTATTATTAAATTAAACTCAGTTTCATTCCATGATAACTCATTTTACAACCCATATTTATCTAGAGTGTCCCCTCAATGATTTGTAGGTCCATGAAGCATGTATAAAGTATGTTAAACCCTCCTATATATGTGTGTCTTGAGGTTCTTGAAGATATTCTAGACTGGATTGATCAAGATCCTGGTTACTGGGGGCCCCCCTCCCCAGTGGATATAGGTAGCTACTATATCTAAACCTCTCTCTTCAAATAAAACATCGAAGTCATGGTGTGAACCAACTCCCTTTCAATAGATCACATGACCCTTATGAAGCTTTCATGAAGGTAAACATCCATATGATCATTAGTATCTATATGAAACTCTAGCTCAAATGCATTAGTATCTTGCTTATTTCCTCTCTCTTGATGATAAACTCAAAGATAAAGAGGAGTCATTGTATCTACCTGAAGAAAGAAACTCCTTAGCACACTGGCTAAAAACAAGATCAACCTCGATGCGTGAAAAAAAACATAAAAACGTTGGATTATAGTATCTCAATACATGTCTTAAAAGTATTTTAGTATGACCAAATAGTTCATTCATTTCATTTATTAAAATAAATTGGATCGTATTTTAAATTCTATTTATCAAATTATGTCACATGAAATATATATATCCCTATCTTGAGAAATGCATGCCAACATATATCCATATGTTCATATCATGATGGATGTATACTAATATCATTCCACACTGGGTCACAAGTGTAAATATAAAGAAACAAATATAACACACCATGTGAATCACCATGGGTGAAATAAAATAAACTATAATAGCTTAACATCATAAAACATAGTCCCATCCTTGAGCACTCTGATTTTCCCCCAAACTTGGGTTAACTACACCCAAGCACAAGCCCGTTACCAAGTCCTAAACCATCCTTCTCTCCATTGTAATTTTCTCAAATAGTTAACAAATAGAAAATATACCCCTAGATCCTTTGATTCAACTTTGTAACATCTTTCAATCTAGAACTCACACACGTGACCAAATCAGGTTTGTTATGGGACTTCAATTGGACCTCCTCGTATTCCAAAGGGTGACGACTAGCATTGGGGGTGTGATGAGTATAATAGTGTTACTATACCCCCTAGTATTATGTTACAATGAATCATAAATAAACAATAAAAATAAACAAAATATTAATAGTAATAGAGGAAATATTACTAAATTACAAATGGGAAGAAAAAAGGGAAATTGATAAACCAATAATAATGAACCATGTAATGGAAGGATGAATTGTGACAAATTTTCAAACTGATATAATAAAAATAAAATAACTAGCTGACTCTAATTGACTAAAAATACCCTTGATCTGGAACCCCAACCCATATAGTAAGTAATAATCAGAAACAAGGTCCCTTAACCTTTTCCAAACTTATAACCATGTAATCTAATTGGGTACCAAATGGCATCCTAAATAGGGTGTGATTAAAACTTAATAGGTCAACAACACCATGTCTAAACAAACCAGTCTCGTAATTAAGTGCATGAAATAAGAAAAAACATTCAAATGAATTAATCAACATAATATAATTAAATAGTTAACAACATTTATCCATATCTCAGAATATCTCTGATCATGTATCAAAACCATTCAACCATAACCAAAAACCATGTCATAATCAGATAACTTGTCAAAGCCCTATGTATAAGAATTTCATTATTCCTGTATCGCCCGCTATATAATCATTTAATCATCTATCCATACCTCTCTATTTAATCGTTTCTATATAATACTGATCCAAGACTGATATATAAACATTAAAATGTAAAATAAGTCCTAAACAACTATATAAAAATAACAACATGAAACTTGTAAAATCCCTCTATATAATCCGTACAACATGAAACAAGTCCAATCATGATATATAATAATACAACATGGAACTAAACCAATCCATATATATAATATTTACAACATGAAATTGGGCCAATCCAAGTCTATAAGCATTACAACAACCATCACAACACAATTCACAACAATAATGATATCACCATATCATATCATAAGCCCCAATGATAATTTGTCAAAATACCATTTTCTTTTATATTAAACAATAATTTTTATTACCATCCATTTCCATTAACAAATTGGACATTATCAAAGTGATTCTATACCAAGATATCTCTTGGAGTATAATTTCATGCTAAATAAACTTTAATCCATTAGACAATTCAATATTATTCAATTGATTACTCACCCAACATGTATCCATAACCCAGTTAGTAGCACCATTGAATCCAAAGGGATCACAAGAACAATATAACACATGATTTATCATCATTCATCAATAAATTTATTAGGGAACATGTCTTATTAGAGAAAATGCAATATTGAACATACTCATGACATTAAAAATACCATATAATTAGGTTTTATACCCCATACTTGAGTCGTCGATTAAGACAATGCTTCTAAACGGTACCAAAAGCATGACCGAAGGCATAGATGATTTCCATAATAAACCTAGATCACAAAATACCAAAATAAAAACATTATTAAATGATGTTCAAAAGGTTGTATTACTACAATGGGGAGCAATGGAAGAGGGGAAGGAAAAACTAAGAAAACTAACTCACTGGAGATCGATTTCTCAAACAGGATGTTTGGAATAGAGTAAGGTTCTTTGAAATCACCTAGAATCACCTTGGTCTTGAGAGAGAAAGGTTTCATGTGGGTGGAGGGAAAATATAAGCATATGATGAATCTTATAATTGCTCAGTATGATAATTACAAATCATATAAATGTATAACATTGTCTGGGATTCTTTATTTACAAGTATTCTAAAATTAACATCACCTCATGTGAATTTTTATCTGCCTAACCATTACAATTTTTTAAATGTTGGTTCATAGTGCTTATCCAGTTCACATCATAAACCAGTTCAGATCTAGAATTACATTCGTAGCATCATCTTGGCGGCAGTTATACATCGTGTAATACATTTACACAACATGTAAATGTCTTGTAAGCTAAATTTAGTCCAAAATACAAAAAAATATCTCAAACCACCTTAGAAGTTTTCTAAACTCATGAAAAAAACCTTGTAATCCCATTTTTCACATTTATACTAGCACTCCATTAATTAAAAAAAATACTTACCATAAATTTATATCATTTTCCCCATCAAAAGATCTCCATATCTAAATTATACATGAAAAAAAAATTTAGGGATAAATGAAAACCCAAACAAAATAAATTCAATGAAAAAATAAAATATGGGGTACCAAGAAAAATATATGATATTAGAATATTTGTGTTTGGAGTTTGTTTTATTTAGTGTTATATTTTCTCAGGAATATATATTTTTTACAAAATATATTTAAATAGATTGATTAATTTTAATTTGGAATTAGGTATGTTCAATTGGAATTAGTTATGTTCAATAAATGAGGTTTTAGAAGTGGTAACCTAAAGTGGTGTAAATATCATATAAATATTGAAATATCAATGATGTGAAAGTGGATGATTTCTTGCGTGTAATAAATTTGACTAATTAATGGTTATTGTTTATAAATTATTAACATGAAAATGTTAATGGAATATTAAATGAGATGATTTGGTGTTTTTTATATAATAATGGCATTGGATTATCAGGTTTCTAGAGGGGAAAATGGATTTTTTGTGATTAGGTGATATTTTGGAAATAGTTTTTGGTTGTACAAAAAGTTTATTAGGATGTATACCAATAATTTATCCATGTGGGATTGTTATATATCTATTCTATGTATTGTAATTTCTTATTCACTGCCACCTGAGTCGGGTAACCATATAAAAACTCATCTGTGTATTTGGGTTCTGGGTGTACCCTAAATATCTAACTTGAGGGTGATATGAAGGGATTATTATTCCACCTCTCTCCCACTCTCTTATATATATAGTTTGGTTGAATTTTGATGGCCTTAGAGGTGGTTATGTGGTAGTGATATGGTGGTGATGTGATGATGTAGCAGTGGCGTGGTTATTTTATAGAGATGATATATGTTGTATGAGGTTGCAGTTAGTGGAAATGTAGTAGTGGTATGTGGGATGTTGTTGTGTTTAGGTGTTTATGGTTATTATTTGGTATATGGATGTAGTTATGTTGATATATAAGGGATGGGACTGTCAATATGTACGCATTATGATGGGAGGGTAACTAGTTCGGTAGGGAATCTTAGAAGGGGTACATTATCTATTAATTATTAATGCATATTATACTTCCATAATTGGGTGAAAAATTTGTGAGAAAGGCTTGGTGAGTTTGGTTTGGTGCCCCAG
The DNA here is from genome assembly GCA_963277665.1 of Viscum album. NCBI lineage: Eukaryota > Viridiplantae > Streptophyta > Magnoliopsida > Santalales > Viscaceae > Viscum > Viscum album. Next base: position 1,584,996,301 of record OY728121.1, on the reverse strand, counting down.
ACCCACACACCCAGACCTGGTTCTAAAAAAACTTTCTTTAAATATAGGTTAGGTTATAAACCGAGATGAAAAAATATTTATTCAACATCATTTCAATATGTTAAATATTACCACTAAAAATAATCACATTATTCTAAGAATGGAAGGTTTAATGTCATTGAAGATCATCTATATATAAAACTTATTTTATAATACCCATAAAAAATTTTCCATAATTAAACTACACTAAACTCCATTATTGAATGATCAAAAGTTATACTCATATTTGTTACCTAGGTAATGGAAAAAATAAAGAATTGGTGACTTAAATACTCATTAAGAATAAAACTCATTATCATATCATCAAGGTTTAACTCATAAAAATATTATAAAACATGATCATAGGAGAAATATCTTATTAAAAATCAAGGAATAATAAGATTTTCCCCTAAGGAATAATAGAAAGACTTATAGTCTCAAATAATCAAAATAATTCCATGAAAATGGAGTGTATAAACATTAAATAATATACATGATCCATGGTAATGTAAAATTTGAATATAACATATAATGGTGGAATAATATAAATCATACAATCCATAACCCTATGGAGTAGGAATTGAAACATGATTCTCATAGAAAATTCAGCTTGGGTTAATAACCCATGTGTCCGCTTGGGATAGTTTTGAAAAACTGTGTACCATTTTGAGCATATCCAATAACACATGCACCCTCTTGGGATTCAAATACTACCTATATAACCTCTTAGGATTGGTATACTACTAGTGTGTTGTCTTCGGCGTATTCTATTATCTGTGTACCCTCTTAGGATTAGGATAACAACTCAAGTACCCTTTTGAACTTGAGTTAAAACTTGAATACCCTTTTGAGATCATGAGATATAAACCTTCAACCAATTAATTATAAGGAGTTATATTACCCCAACCATTAACATAAATACATATTCATTCCTTTTGAAATCAATGATTCATTGATTTATAAAGAAACTATGTAAATAAAATGGGTTCAATATCTGTTCCTAATGTAATCTCATAAACATAAATTAGGGAATTTATTGATTGATATATTCAATCAATCAAACAAAAGGATAATTTCATAGATTTATTTATAGGTTGATTCATAAAACATTTATTAATAGGATTTATATCTTTTAAAGTGTAAAATTGAAAGTAAACCATGAAAATGAGATTTTAGAAAACCTTTCTTATCATTTTTCTAAAGATATGATATTATGAATAACATTAAAAAATAATTATCAAGATGATTAAATAAATTTTACTGAAAACATAAATCTAAAATATATACATATAGTTGATCCTTCAAAAATATACATAATGTTTTTTCAAATAATATTGGTGATAAAATACAAACATGAATGGAAAATCCTTTTCGTATATTAACAATAAATTTATTAAAACTTAAATCATAAATATAGTAATAAATATTTCATTTAAAAATATAAAAATAGACATTTGAATATTATTAGAGGAAAAAAATTATATTTCCAAAACAATAAAGGATAACATTGGTGAGATGACGGAATATGGGTATGGAAGAAAAAGAGATTATTTGGAGAGAATAAAAATTATTTATAATATCATCAAATTTTAGGAAGAATGAGATCCATCAACGTAGTTACCTTAAATATAATGATGAAGTTAATTATAATGTTATAATAGAACAAAATATAAACATATTGTAAAACCATAATCAAATAGGAATCATTAAATCTTAAAGAAATGACTTGAGTTAAAAACATTTATGGCTTAAGAAAATTTATAATATAAACCTATTGAAAGAATGATATTGATATTGAAGTTAAAAAACCACTAATAAAGGATAATTATTTATTTTATAAATTCAAAATGTATTATAAAACTTATTTACATAAAATGAATGGTATAAAATGGTAATTTTATCCAAAAAAGGAAATTGAGCTGAAACACCATTAACTATAATCCCACTTATTCAAAGGTAATCTATCCTAAAGTATAAAAAATAAAACTATATTAATAAAATATTTAATAAAATTATTCATACCCATAACATTTTATAAAATTCATTTATAAATATTATTACAAATATTTTTGTTAGTTATATTTATTTTGTCATCATCAATTTTTTTTATAATAGATTGTTTTTTAGTACTACTATCATTATGGATGTGTCGATTATTTTTTATAAATTAAAATTTATTAATTTTGATATAATTATTGGGAATATAATTTGTCTTTTATAATTATTTATAATGTTATATTTTAATTTCATATCTATTTGTGTTATGATTTATGTTATTGAAGTTGGTAACGAGCTTATTTTAGTAAATTTAAATGAATAAAAAGGGTGGAATAATAATAATAAGTTAAATATTAATATAAAATTTCTATAACCATAAAACAAACACTATTTTATCATTAATTTCAAATAACATGATTTTTTATGTTCCCATAATCATCAATGATAAAAAATTATAGCGTTTTTCAATTAGATTATGAAACAGACCCAAATAAGAATAAACTATAATCTATGGTTGATTACGGTTAAGAAAGTGATTATTTTTAAATTATATCATTATTAAAGAAGAATAATGATATTATTTAATTTTTTCATTGTGGTACACTATATTAATATAGTTTTTTATAAATAATTAAATTGTATATGAAAAATGAAATACATCACTTTGACGGAGCTAGTAGTCTACACATACGCGTAAGTTACACATTCATTTATGTATAACATAAAGATATAGGAATTGGTTTAAATTTTCAAAATATAAATATTATTTAAAATATAATATATATTAATTTTATACCTTATTTTAACCATACGTGTAAATAGGTTATGAAAATGGATCATGTTATTTATGGAGGACGTAGATTTCATGAAACACATGCAACATTTTCATTTTTGATATGGTTGTGAAGAGGGTAGAAAATTATTATCCCATTAAAATAATATCAGTTAAATATAATTATGATACTAATTTAATTATTTATAAATGGTTAAACAATATTTATATTAGGTAGAAGAAGTATGAAAGGAAAAGAAATGGAAAAGGAGTCATTGATAATTTTACCTTACTCCTTGGAAAAGATCCTTTGTAAATTGGAATAAGTCATTGAGAGGTGATGTTTTGATAAGAAAATAACCTTTATAAATTTTATATAAGTATTTTTTAGTTATTTATGAATATTTGTTTTCTAATAAAATGGGTGTGGGTTTTTAGGATAAGTGGGGTGGTGATGGCTCCTTTTCTGAGTAAATAAAATGAATTTTTTATAAATAATTCTAACTTTACAATAATTTCATGAAATTATTCAAGGTAAAGGGATCCAAAAATGGAAAATAATTTATCAATTGAAACATTAAGGGATATAATATTCTAAAAAATTCATTTTGGTGACAATTTTATTGGGATTTTATGCTTATCTATTTAATTTTATCTTTTTATCGAAATTAAATTCTACCATAGTTACTAATTTTTAACCTTAATCAAAAAATTTAATAACCAAAATTAAAATAAATATTAACAAATAAATTTAAAATTATTATTTAATATAAGAAAATAAATTTACAGAATAGTATTTCTAATTGTTATAAAATTCAATTTTAAATTTGGCGCACATAATACGTAGTAATGGATTTTTAGAAATATTGTATTTTTATGATTAAAATTTATGTGTTAGATAAAATTATCAATGTTTTTATTTTCAAAAAATAAATTTGAATATTATAAGAAAATATAATATTTAATTTTATTCTAAATAAATCTAAAACTGAATTTTTCAAAGTAATATTTAATTAAAATTAATGAAAGAAAACATTTTTTTGGGAAAATATTAATCAAGTCCTTCAAATGTAAATCATTTATTTTCTAAATTCAATATTATATTTTTTTAAATATATAATTTAACTCACTAGATATATATTTTTCCAATAAAAATGATCTATACACTTCTAGGCCATTATTTCATTATTATAATGTCATTAAATTTAAATTTTGGAAACTATTTTATTTTTCACTATTCAAATAGAAATCTATTATTTAAGAAATAACATAAGATTTAAACCAAGGGTAATATTTATAGGATGAATAAAAAATTTAATATATTTTTCTAAAATTCATTTTCTAAAATTTAAAAATATATATTTTAAATTAAAATAAAAAATATAAAGAGACACTTCATTTACAGAAAAATTGTGTTTTTAAACATCATGTGGTATAAATATTATGCATTTAAATTTTTAACTTAATTAATTTTAATATATTAGTTCATATATATCTATAATTTTATTTAAGTTTTCAATTTAATTTTTTAGGAAAATATAAGCAACACTCTAAAAATAGCTATTTTATAAAGGACAATCCAGTTTAAAATTATTTCATATAAATTAATTATCGTCTAAATGTATGTAATTTTAGTAGAGTAATAACTTTTTATTTAATATATTTTTTATTTTATTCTTATAATTTTATTGATAATATTCATCTAAAATATCATGTCTCATTTTATTTTGGTGTTTCATGTGGATAAATCTATCAAACATGTCATTAATTTAGAGAAAAATATATTCCAAAATCTATGGGTGTTATTCCCCCTCCGAAAATAAATTGTGACTTCATAGATTAAATTTTACTTCACCAATGAAAATTTTATAATCAGTTATCTATGTTAGGTAATATTTAATATAATAATTTCTAACTCACTATTTTGGGTAAGAATATAGAACTCATATTTTTTTATAAGAGGCATATATTGATTTCCTTAGCCATTTATTCAAAATATTCCTACTTAGCTGTCTATAATTTTTATGAGTTTCTAGAGGCATGCCATCAATAACTTCATTTTTATGATCTTGTATCCACCCAAATATTTGAATCAAATTTCTTATGATAATATCTAATAAAATCATTATAAATGATCATAGGAATATTAAAAATCAATCCTAAGATATCCTCTCTAATGAAACTATCATTCCAACCTATGATGTATTCATTTAAACAATGAAATAATTGGACTAACTGATAACTCCTTATGTTTACATATATTTTCCATGCCCATTTTCTTATTATGTTCCATAACCAATAAATATTCTAAGACCTATTAATGGTTTTTGAAGTGAATATGAATTAAAAAATCATATCTACTAGGTGTTTCTAGGAAGGATTTTAGTATTATGACTACTCATTATGAACTGAGTGATGATTGAGTTGATACACAACCATACCATTTCAAGGTTATTACCACAAGGTGTATTTTCACCACAACCACATCCACATTCCAGTATCCAAATAAGGATTTAACTTCTAGGAAACCATATATTCTCTAATTTACTAAAACATTAGGATGTTATCTTACACCTAGACTCATCCTTAGGAGTTTTCACTCTGTTTATCTCATATTACGGAGAAAAAATAAATAAACTAATCCTAAAAAATAATTAAAATTTATTTTTTACCAATTGAGGAACCCAGACCTTCACTCCCTAGTCTGGTGCTAAAACACTTTCTTTAGGCACTAGCTTTGATACAATGTGAGATGAACATATATTTATTTAAAATCATTTTCATAATTTAAACCATAAATATCAAAATAATAACACTACCCCATGAATATAATTTTTAGTTTCACTGAGAATCTTTTACAATCGAGAATTATTATATAATACTCATGGACATTTATCCATAATCAAACTGCACTAGAATCCCATCTATTCTCCTCACAAGTTTTACTCATCTTCATAACCTCTATAATTAAATCATATAGAAGGGGTGATCTCAAACACTCAGTATAGTGGAAAATCATCAACATATCATCAAGGTTTATATTATATGTATATGATAAAAAATGATCATGGGAGAAGTATCTTATTATAAAATCATAGAATATTAATAGTTTTACACAAGGAAGAATAGAATGACATATAGTCTCATATAATCCAACATATTCTATGGAATAAGAGTACTAAAACTTGAAACCCTAAACATGACTCATGGTATAATAACATAAAAATATAACATAGACATTTTCCACAAGAAATAGAATAGGAAACGATAACCTAGTGGAGAAGGAAATGCTACCTAATTCTTATAACATAGTGGTCTTGGTCTAACAATCCATGTTCCCTCTTAGTCTTCGGTTAGCAAATCATGTACCCACATGGGCTTGGGCTATGTCCCGAGTGTCCTCATAAGCTTAGGATAATACAAGTGTTTAATATTTGGAAAGGGATTCTACTTGTGTAACATCATGGTCTTGGTATACTACCCATGTACCCTCTTGGACTTGGTCTGTTACCCATGTATTGTATTAGGATTTTGGATTCTAACTATGCAACCTCTTGGGCTTGGCATACTACTTTTGAACCCTATTTTCCTTTTGATAAAATTAATATACCAATTTTGAGATCCTGAGATATAAGAAATAAACCAATTCATTATAGTGTGATATAGATCCCATAACATCAACATACATAAATATGTGTTCCATTTGAAATCAATCATTAATACTATACAAAAGAACTGAAGAAAATAATATAGGTTTCATATTATTTCAAAATTGTATCTAATAAACTGAAATAATTTATTAAATTAATTGAGACCACCATTCATCACCAAAAGGGATTGTTTGATAGAGATATTTATATGGTGATTCATAAATCATAACTACATAAGAGTTATATATTTTAAATATTAAAATAAAAATAAAACCATGAAAAGTGTTTTTAGAAAACACCTATTAACATTAGCGTAATACGATAAAATTATAAAGAACTTTTAAAAATAATTTTGAGGAAGGGAAAATGGGAAACCTTTTAAAATACCACATAAAAATAAATCCAAATAATTAATCCTTTTAAAATATATATATATACATTTTCTATATGAAGTGTGGAGTGGAAGATAAAAATTTGATCATGAAATGGAAATAATTTTGAATATTTTTAGTATAACTTTTTAGAAAATCCCATCATAAAGTGAGTGATAAAATTTTAATTTCCAAAGAGTTAAAGTGAAATTTTACTATTAATAGAAAAAACAATATATTTGGATTTAAAAAATAATAATGGGTAATATTATCAGGAAGATTGAATATGGATATGAAATAAAAAGTGCTTATATAGAGAGAACAAGACTTATTGTTGTCATCATAAAATTTTATAAATAAATAGATCCATAAATTTAATTCACTATAATATAGGGAGGAAAAAATAATTATCATCATAGAACAAAATTGAACCATTTTCTAAGACTATAGTCAAAGAATAATATTTAAAATAAAAGAATATGGTTCAAGAAAAACCCCTTACGACATAAGAAACATTGTAATAAAAAACCTCTTAAAAGAGAGAGAGTAAAATTGAACATCAAATACCATGAATAAAAAATAATTTCTGAATTATTATATATCCAATAGGAAGTATAAAAACTGTTTAAATTAAATTAGGTGTATAAACCTAAAACAATTCTCAAGGAATGGAAATTGGAATGAAATGGTCTTACTAGTAATCACATATAGAAAAACAAGATCTAACCTCATGTATAAGAAAAATAATTATCTTAATCACCTATATCACAACCTTATTCATACCTATAATGTTTACTATACTCCATTTATAATAATTAATAAAAAATTTATTTGTTATTTAATTTTTATTTTCATCAACAGATGTTATTAACTTCGATTTTTTATTCATTAATAATTTTGTAACAGAGATGTAGATTCATGTTAATATATTAAAAGTGCAGAATTAAAAGGTCAATATAGGTACTACAAAAGATTTTTTATATTGATTTAAGATTTTATAATTTCATTTCAAGATTATTTTATTTCTGAATCATGATGATAAATTTGGTGATGATCATTTCTCAAAAAAAGTTAGCAAACAAAAAGGGTGGTACAATAATAATAAGTTAAATATTAATATAAAATTTCTAGAAATAAAAAACAAAAATTATTTTCTCATTAATTTTAATAACACAAATAATTAAGATTACATATTCATCCATGATATAAATTTTTATCATTTTTCAATTAGGTGGTTAAACCGACCCAAACACGAACAAGTTAGAATCTATGGGAGAGTATAGCTTTGAAAGGGAATATTTTTCAATAAAATCATTATTAAAATAGAATAATGATATTATTTAGATGTTTTTAAGGAGATGAATCAGATATGAATTTATTTTTACAAATAAGAAAATACAAAATTAAAAACAAAAAATGTCATTTTTGTGGAGGAAGTAGTTTGCATGTAAGACAAGCAACATTTTAGTTTTTTTGGATGGATGAGAGGTAGGCAGACAATGGTTAATCCATAATCAGTAGAAAATTTCCTTATATTTATCATACTTATGTAATTATATATACATAGGTATATTATATCTAAAAGTGATATAATAATAAGGAATGGAGAAGAAATTTGAAAGGAGTAAAGCAGAATTTCTCTTTACTCCTAAAATCTCCATTTCAAATTGTATTAAGGATTTGAGAGGTGGTATTCTGAGAAGAAAAATAAAATAAGAGGTTTTGAGGAGTGTTATAGAGTTATTTATTCATAGTTTCAAAAAAAAAGGGTAATGAGGTCTGATGAGAAGTGGGATGGTGATGAGTCCTTTTATAACTTCATAAAATGGTATTACAGAAAATACACCTCACTCTGAAATAATGTCATGAAACTATTCATGTTAAAAGGATACAAAATAGATAATAATTCAATGTGATACATGTTAAAATCTATAATCTTCTCAAACATTAACTTTGGATTCAATATTTGAGTGATTTTTGGTTTTTCTTTTCACTTTTATCCTTTTACCCAAATTAACTTATATCACTCTAACTCATTTTTAACCTCAGCAATTTATTTTAATGACCGAAATTAAAATTAAAATTATTATGAAATTTAAAATTTTTGATTTAAATTATTATAATGATTTTAAAAAATAATATATTTAGTGGAGAGAAATATTAAATTTAAAATTAGGTCATAGAATGTGTAGAAACTAATTTTTAGTAAAAGTTTTTTTTTATTCATAAAATTTATGTGAGGAATAAAATTATCAATGATTTTTATTTTCATGACATACTTTTTTTGTTATGAAAAATAAATTTTATGCAACATCCAGAGAAATCCCTAACTTAATTTTCCTAAAATAATACTAAATTCAAATAAGACCAAAAGAGTTTTTATCAGAAAATATTAATTTAAGTCCATAAAATTATAATAATGTTTTTTATATATTCAAAATATGGTTTTCTAATTGTATAATTTTACTTATTAAATACATATTTGATCAATTTAAATGTTTTATACACCCCTGGGTCATTCTTATATAGTATAAAGTCATAAAAAATATTATTTTGATAAAAACTATATTTTTCACTATTCACTTAAAAATAAATTATTTATTAAACATCAAAAAAAATAAACCAATGATAATTTTGACATGATGAATCCAAAAAATAACTTAACCTTATAAAATTAAAGAACTAAAATTTTAAAATTTATCTTTTCAATTAAAATAAAAAATACAACGAAAATATCTTTTACAAAAAGAAGTCATTTTTAAGAATTATGTGTTCCTAATATTATTTTATATCAAATTAAAATTTAGTTAATATTAATATATTAGTTAATTTGTTATATTAATATTCTAATAGTTTAAAATTTAAATAATTTTGATAAAATATAAAACACATTAAGAAATAGTTATTTCAGAAAGAACAATACATTTTTATATAAAATCATACTTATAATTTATCCACTAAATTAATGAAATATTAATTGATAAATATCATTTTATTTACTAGATTTTTTATTAATATTATAATTTTATTAAAAATATGAATCAAATATGCCAGGTCTCATTTTAGTTTTGTGTTTCATGTGAAGAAATCTCTCAAACATGGTATCAAATTAGAGAAAAATATTTTGTACAAATATTGAGGTGATATAGCTGGGATAGAAGATGGCCTAGGATAGGTAAAGATTTACTTTTTTATTTGTTTATTACATATTAATAAATATTATTCCACATTGGAATGAAATTTTATTATGAGTAACAAACTGGGTCTACTTTTATTCTAAATACTAATTCTATATATATTTTTTACATTTTTATAGGATGGGTATGTTGAATAGTAATTTCCTTACTAGATCATGACATAGATTTCATTTGGTATTGGAGTTCTTATAATAAGAGACATCTTATTTTGGTATTATAATTTTATTATGTATGAAAATATATGCATTTTTGAATTATATTTTATCATAATTATTATTATATTTTTTTGATTGATTGTCTATTTTTATAGTTCTTTGGTTTAAAATGTAACACCCCAAGCTTCCACAGTACGTTTCCCTTTGAATAATGCAATGACGTGCATTGTACGCAACCTCGAGATTCTAACACACCACAACCAATCAAACTAGCCGTTATGAATAGTAATACCTATTTTTTGAAATTTTATAAATTTTATCTTTTGAAATGGACTTCATTTTTGGATTCATAATATCAAAATTAGATTAGGGTGAAAATTTTTTACTTTTCGGATAACTTTCATATTTTGATGAATAGTGAAAATTACTAAATTTTAATTAAAAACAACTTTTTTAATTGAAATAATTAATAGTGATAAATTATTAATTTGAGTGGTTTTAAAGTATATTTAGAATATATTTTTACCATTTAATACAATGTTGGTAATTGGATGTAATTTCACATTTAAACCAGACATAAACAAGTGTCAATCTTTTGATAGTTATTATCTCTTAAAAACATGGTATTTGTTTTGACGACGGGAATTAATTTTTAAATTAATTAATGCAACTGATATATTTTGAATTTGGTAAAATAGACCTCATTTTTGAATTCATAATATCAAATATATCTTAGGCCTAATTTTTGTTATTTTTCTGGAAACTTTCATTTTTTGATGAATAGTGAAACCACTAAGTGGTAGTTAAAAAACTGAATTTTTTATAAAACTTAATTTTACCGCTTCTGTGAGTGGAATTTCAAAAATCTGAGAGACACGGTTAATATCAAAGAGTAAAATGTGGTTCAATGAGATGAAAATAATTTTTTGTGAATAGTAACTTTTTACTTTTATTTACCACGGTTAAAAGTAAATAGGGTAATTAAGGGTAAAATGATATTAATATTACCCTAACACATGTATTAATTATATTGGACAAGTGTACCTCGACCAAAAACAACCTTATTAGTAAAATATTATCATTTAGTTCCACTTGTATTAGATTAGGACATTTATTATTATTTAATTCAAAGAAGAGTTAAAAGAGTTAAAATCAAAGTTTATTTACTAAAACATTTTTAATATAGGGTTATACATAAGATAAATTCGATTGTAAATATTCATTAGAAAGATAAAAAGATTTAATACATAATTGTATTTTATTTATAATTTTTAGACATTAAATAAATTAATTTATTTATGACACAATGGTGATGCAGTAATTACCTAATTAATGAAATATTAAAATAATTGATATTATAAATATCAAAATAAATGTAATTTGAGACTTTTTATGAATTCCACTAATTTTATAGGTTAGTATTACATATTATATTTGATTATATAAATATTTTTCGAAGTAATAATGCTGTTATGAATTTATCAAAAACACAATACCCAATAGTGTCAAAATTGACATAAAGAGGTTTTTAGAAAAAATATTATATTATTAATTTGTATTCAATTCCTAAAAATCAAAGGTTAGGCCAAGATACTTATATCATGATAGGTGTATCATTAATGTACCACTTTGGGGTTTCTTGGATGTATATATAAAGTTTATTAACCATATAATATAAAAATACAAAGAGACATTGTAAAAGTGAAACTACTTAACTAAGAGTTAATACTTAACGGTAAGGTTAATATAATGACCCAAACCTGTATAAATTCTATTGGATGAGTGGTTTTGCGACTCATCCCCACCTTAAACTTTAAATAATCTACTTTTGAGCCATTAGAAACAGAATATGAATTTATTATAAAATAATATTTTTAGCTTTTACAAAGGTGCCCCTCACCCCTCTTATAAAAGGGCACTCCCCCTTCTCACACATTCACACATTCAAAGCCTTTTGGATTGGCCAAACCCTGCCCAAATACTCTCTCAACTTCCCTAAATACAACCTATAGGCCTTATTTTGATCATAAATCCAATCTAAGTAGCCCTTTTGATCAAATCAAAAGGAAGAACCTGAAGAAGAGGTAATGTTTTCACCACCGTCTTTCAAGTTCCTTTCTTCTTCAACTTCTTCTTTCTTTGTTATTTCTATTATAAAATAATAACTACAGTATATTATATATACTGTGATGTTATTATAAATATGGTACAACCATATTCATTATTCTATCCATCCTTTGAATGGAATGTCACCATACGTGCATACGTACGGCTTAACATCTCCACGTCGTGGTGTAATTGTCATTCAATAAATTATTATTTCGATGGGTATAATAATGATGTGTAATTCATGTAAATAATAAATATAACATGATACTTATTATGTCTATATGATATACCATGCAATTATATATTATTTTAACATCAAAAGAATGATATTGACGCTCATGCGTACGTACGGACTACCGTCTCCACGAACGCGATGAGATTCATTCTCCATCGTATCCATTCAAGTATAATTCTCATTTGATGATTAAAAATAAGGTTTAAGGACTTTATATAATTATGGAAATGAATAAGATACAACCTATCCATAACAAACACGGCTTACATAACAAAGAATATAAAGGAAAACGAGTAATTTGACACCCGAAATGATGATAATAATAAGATATTATTAACAAATCAATGTTAAAAGATCATATATGATATCATATTAATGTAAATTATTCTTTTATAATTCGATAACAATTATTTCACCATTATACAGGAGTTTAAACTACCGTCGACCCAGGAAAAATTACAAAGTAAGGGGTTTCTTATCTCACTTTTAATTCCGTGAGAATTCCATTGTTCACCACTTATTTATTACATGTGGTGTGTGTATTTCCCATGTTTGTATTCATTATGTAATATACTTTAATTGATGTATATTTACATCATAATTGTATGATCCTTCTTTCATGGGTGTATATTCTTTATGTTACCAAATCTATAAGGGAATTTAAAATTTCAATTTCCACTCATTCGTCTTTATGCATACTTCATTGATTATTTTACTCCATGATTATGTGTAGAATCACTATTCATTTGATTATGTCATAAATTCCACTCCACTTTCTGTGGATATACTTTCGATACACATAATCACTCCATTGATAAATTATCAGGTCATCGGTATGAACTTGATAAGAGTAATTTTTACTCAATCTCGATTTGTTGAGTTAAACATCCAATTCATTGGTGTTGTTTTTACAAGAATATGTGTGAATGTCCTTTGATTGTTTTACACTGAATATCCAATCATATTGAGTGTATTTATATTTTTCACTCATAATTATTTCGTTGATTTATCCTTAACCTAAGGATACGTCCTTTATGAGAGATTTCATCTCAATTTACATTCCATTGAGACTCCATTATTGATATACACCAAATCACTTTTATATGGTGTATATAATGTACTTTGACATAATATATCATGAATCCCTTTATTCTCATGATATTACAAAGTTTTTATTTCCTCGATTATTTTTATTCAAGTGTCTCCCTTTTGGTTAGGAACTCTAACTAAAATGACATTTTAAAATGTTTTAAAGATTGATTATTCTAAATCATTCTCATTAATGTCAATGTTTTAAAAATGGTTTTAAGGATTTATTTATATGGACATTAAAGTTTTCAAATCAAAATTCCTTTTAAAAGTCTCAAAGTGGTATGGGACACTTTGATTCTAAAATCTATTTTAAATGGATTCTTGACAAATAGTGTGAATTTTAAATGATTTCAAGAAAAATGGCGATATTTCACTCTAATTTTTTTGATGATTATTTTCATCTATATCAATATCCTTCATCATTCTCGATTGAGGTTAATATGATAAAATAAAATCTTCCATATTGTGTCAAATGAGTTATATTTGACTATGGATGTGCTACTTTTATACCATTCATGGTTTGTGGATAAAGTGTCGACATTTCATATGATAGTTTTAATACGAATGTTTATGTTATGATTAAAACTTTTCATATGAGGAATGCATTGGACATAGTTAGTGACGGGTGGAGTCCGCTATAGCTCCTCGATGTATCGGTAGGTCTCATGATACAAACTAGTTTTTTGGCATGAGGCCTTGACAAAGTCTTATTTGTAGTCTTGGCATGAGGCCTTGGCTACGTGGTTATGATAGTCTGACATTATGCATTCTGTCATTATAAAAGTGGTTATTAATATTTTCATGTGCTTATTCGACTATTAGAATATCCATGTGAATATGTAAATGGTATTATTTCATATTATCCTTTCCATATTATTCTGAAGTTAAAGTTTAAAAAGCTTTTGTTTTAGTTATACATTGCCTTAAATTTTTATGTTTATTTATGAAAGTTTCCACTATATTGTTATCCTTACTGAGCATTTGAGCTCACCCCTTTCAATGTTTTATTTTTCCCAGGATGTGAAGAAATATTTTATGAATGACCTGCATGGATAGTATGAGGGGATATGAAGACAATATCTTGTTGTAGTTTTTCACTTATTGATGTAATGTAAACTTTATGAATATATCTAGTGTTTCCAAGGCTACTAAACTAATCAGTCTTTTGAGACTTGATCTTTCTTGTGATCATGCCAATGTTATGTAATAATGCACCGACTATGGGTATCTATGGTCGGGGCATTACAGTTGGTATCAGAGGAAGTTTAGTACAAACCTTGGAAGCTAGATTTAGATAGACTCTGATTAGAGCACGTAGACCTAAGATGAAATTTGAGGATTAGTATATAAGAACTTCCTAGAATTTTGGTATTGTAGAGATTTTGTGAGTTTTCTGAGAAATACATCCCTGTCTGGATACGAGCAGGTAGAGGCGGCTCTGGCACAGATGTATCTAGGGGTAAAACCCGAAAACACTGCTTTGAGCTAGACTCGAACAGGAACTGGTTCACGACAACGGACCTTGCAACACTCTTGGTTACGACACTCCCGGGGGATATGCTTAGGATAATTTACATTTTCTTTACAAACCGATTTGAAGTATTATATATGTAAGATGAGAGTAAATGACCATGGTTAATCCTAATGTGTTTCAAATT
The DNA here is from genome assembly GCA_963277665.1 of Viscum album. Taxonomy (NCBI): domain Eukaryota; kingdom Viridiplantae; phylum Streptophyta; class Magnoliopsida; order Santalales; family Viscaceae; genus Viscum; species Viscum album. The sequence goes on along the minus strand of OY728121.1, from coordinate 1,584,981,046 downwards.
GAGAATATGGTGACATGTTAATCTCTAAATGATTTTATGACTACTGTTACTCACACAATGCTTTCTGGTTTTAGTCAATGGCTAGATTCCAAGGAAGCCATAGTGACTTTGAGAATGATGTACAAGGTGGGAATGGTGGTGTCAATGAGAAAAAAAATGGAATGTTGATAGGCGTAAAAGATATCGTCTTTATGCCAAATCAATTTTCCAAAAATATGATCAACAATATATATTAACAAATTCCCGGACTCAACAAATAAGAGAAAGGTGATGAATGATAAGATCTCCAACAGCGGATACCATGGAGAAAAGAATCCTCAATTTCCATCATGCAGGAAATGTGGAAGGAGACACCTAGGAAAGTGTCTCAATGGGACAAAGAAATGCTTTACGTGCAGGAAGGAAGGACATAAAGTGAAGAATTGCCGAAGAAAAATGAAGAGTACTATGGAAGAAGATAAAAATGGTCCAAAGAATCCATTTATAGTCATTTTCCGTAAATGTAGGGGACCTGGCCATTACCCGAGTGAATTCCCTATTCGATCAGATATTTTCTTGGTCAAAGAATAAGCTATGTGGAAATAAATGGTTGGAGAAATTTTTAAAAAGTATTAGTGCTCCTTGTTGATGGGTTTACTTTGGAATAATTTTCTATTGTATTTTTAACCCTGTAGTTTTCCATGTGAGAATGATATTTGAGGAGGAATTATCTTTTCTCTTGTGGATATAGTTAAAAATAACCATTTGGTTTTATATGATTGTTGGGTTTGAGGCAATTATAAGTTATTATAATTTGGGATGAAAATGCAAGGTATGAGATAATATTTGTGGTTAAATTATGTTATGGTTATTTTGAGGAATTATCTCATTTTGGTAATGTTATAAAATATAGTTTTTGAAAAAGGACAACATGCAGACCGTGTGACAACCTGTCGCATCGGACAAAGCTATGGGAATCGAACCCACAACCAAAGTGCGATTGGGATTTATCACCTACCACTGGACTACGTGAAGTCCCTGGATAGTGTGACTATTATTTTTAGTTAAATGATTTTATTGATCAATAATAATTTGATTTGGTATCTTATGTCTTATCAAATGAATACCCTTATTATAGGAAAATGATTTGGTGGTTAAGTGATAAATGATATTTTGGAAGTTGTTCGCTTTGTTGTGAACACTATATGCCCAAGGAAAATAGAATAGTATGGGATTTCATTTGAGTAGTAATGGTGGATTTTTATCTATGTTTTTATTGTGTATTTATAATGATTTGGGTTATTTATGGAAATGATTAGGTTAATTACTTTTAAGTATGTGACTTTAAGAGTAATTAATGTCATTTGGAGATACAATTTAATGTGGAATACTACATTCTTATAAGTTTTGGGTTTCAATATTAGTTTGGATTATATTGAAGGATTTTAAGGGCAATTGATTATTGAATGGTATTTATTTAACTTTGGGGTATTGATTGTTTAATTTTTTGAAATTAAGATTAGTGTTTTTTTCTCTAATGGAATATCCTTTTTAGGGATCATCAGATATTATACTAACCATTTTGGTTTTGATTAGTCTCTAAAGACAAGGTAAATATATAGTTTATCCTATGTGGATCATGTATTTCTATAGAAGTTTATTCTAGCTCTTCCATTGTGACCAAGTCTTCTTGAATACTCATTGTTCAAAAAAATGAGTTAGTGGTAAAAATTTATTAATGAATGAAACTCTACTTAAAAAGTAAGTATATCTCTTTATGTTCTTAGTCAATATCATAAATGAATTCCTCGTCCTTATGTAATGTAACTTAAAACAAAAAAATGTTTTCCGTTTACTTTTCCTACTGGGAGACTAATGACCGTTTGTCCCAACACAAGTTTGTGATTTTCTTATTGTTAACTTTATCCGGATCATGTTTTATATCCCTCTCCATCCGAACTTAACACTTAGTTTATCATCCATATCCATGTTTTCCTACATGGAATCCTAGTATGGGTTATCTTGGATGACCTTTATACCTCTCTTCCTTTCTTTTAAAGTGATAGTTTTATTGACTCTTTTTCCGATGTGGGACTTTCCATTATATTATCCAGCCCAATTTTAAAAAAAATGCGAGGACGCAATTTATTGAAGGAGGGGAGAATGTAACACCCCAAGCTTCCATGGTATGTTTCCCTTTGAATAATTAAATGGCGTACATTGTACACAACTTCGATATTCTAACACACCACAACCAATCAAACTAGCCGTTATGAATAGTAATACCTACTTTTTGAAATTTTATAAATTTTATCTTTCGAAATGGACTTCATTTTTGGATTCTTAATATTGAATATATCTTAGAGTGATTTTTTGGTACTTTTCAGATAACTTTCATTTTTTGATGAATAGTGAAACCACTTAGTGGTAGTTAAAAAATTGAATTTTTCATAAAACTTAATCTTACCACTTCTGTGAGTGAAATTTCGAAAATCCAAGACACGCAGTTAATATCAAGGAGTAAAATTTGGTTCAATGAGATGAAAATAATTTTTGGTGAATAGTAACTTTTTACTTTTATTTACCACGGTTAAAAGTAAATAGGGTAATTAAGGGTAAAAATGATATTAATATTACCCTAACACATGTCCTAATTCTATTGGACAAGTGTATCTCGACCCAAAACAACCTTAGTTGTAAAATATTATCATTTAGGTCCACTTGTATTAGATTAGGACATTTATTATTATTTAATTCAAAGAAGAGTTAAAAGAGTTAAAATCAAAGGTTATTTACTAAAACATTTTTAATATAGGGTTATACATAAGATAAATTTGATTGTAAATATTCATTAGAAATATAAAAATATTTCCTACATAATGGTATTTTATTTATAATTTTTAGACATTAAATAATTTAATTTATTTATGACACAATGGTGATGCAGTAATTACCTAATTAATGAAATATTAAAATAATTGATATTATAAATATCAAAATAAATGTAATTTGAGAATTTTTATGAATTCCACTAATTTTATAGGTTAATATGGAATATTAGGATTGATTATATAAATTTTTTTCAAAGTAATAATGCTGCTATGAATTATCAAAAACAAAATACCCAATAGTGTCAAAATTGACATAAAGGTGTTTTTAAAAAAAATATTATATTATTAAATTATATTCAATTCCTAAAAATATAAGTTTAGGCCAAGAGACTTATATAATGATAGGTGTATCATTAATGAACCACTTTTGGGTCTCTTGGATGTATATAGTAAGTTTATTAACCATATAATATAAAAATACAAAGAGACATTGTAAAAGTGAAACTAATTAACTAAGAGTTAATACTTAAAGATAAGGTTAATATAATGACCCAAACCTATCTAAATTCTATTGGTTGAGTGGTTTTAGACCCATACCCACCTTAACCATTAAATAATCCACTTTTTAGCCACTAGAAACCGAATATGAATTTATTATAAAATAATATTTTTAGATTTTCCAAAGGTGCCCCTCACCCCTCTTATAAAAGGGAACTCCCCCTTCTCACTAATTCACACATTAAAAGCCTTTTGTCTTGGCCAAAACCTGCCCAAATACTCTCTAAAATTCCCTCACTACAACGTAGAGGCCTTATTTTGATCTGAAATCCAGTCTAAGGAGACCTTTTGATCAAATCAAAAGGAAGAACCCGAAGAAGATGTAATGTTTTCACCATCCTCTTTCAAGTTCCTTTCTTCTTCAACTTCTTCTTTATTTGTTATTTATATTATAAAATAATAACTTCAGTATCTTCTATATACTGTTATGTTATTATAAATATGGTATAACTATATTCAGTATTCTATCCATCCTTTTAATTGCATGTCACCATACGTGCGTACGTACGACTTACCGTCTCCACGTCGTAGTGTAATTGTCATTCAATAAATTATTATTTTGATGGGTATAATAATGATGTGTAATTCATGTAAATAGTAAATATAACATGATAATTATTCTGTCTATATGATATACCATCCAATTATATATTATTTTAACGTCAAAAGAATGATATTGTCGCTCTTGCGTACGTACGGACTACCATCTCCACAAACGCGATGAGATTCATTCTCTATCGTATCCATTCAAGTATAATTATCATTTGATGATTAAAAATAATGTTTAAGGACTTGATATAATTCTTGATATGAATAAGATACAACCTATCCATAACAAACATGGCTTACGTAACAAAGAATATAAAGGAAAACGAGTAAGTTAACACCCGAAATGACGATAATACTAAGATATTATTAACAAATCAATGTTAAATGATCATATATAATATCATATTAATGTAAATTATTCTTGTATAGTTCAATAAAAATTATTTCACCATTATACAGGAGGTTAACCTACCGTCGACCAAGGAAAAAGTACAAAGTAAGGGGTTTCTTATCTCACTTTTAATTCCGTGAGAATTCCATTGTTCACCACTTATTTATTACATGCGGTGTGTGTACTGACCATGTTTGTATTCATTGTTTAATTTACATTAATTCATGTATATATACATCATCATTGTATTATCCTTCTTTCATGGGTGTATGTTTTATATGTTACCAAATCAATAAGGGAATTTGAAATTTCAATTTCCACTCATTCGACTTTACGCAAACTTCATTGATTATTTTACTCCAAGATTATTTGTAGAATCAATATTCATTTGATTAGGTCATAAATTCCACTCCAATTTATGTGGATATACTTTTGATACACATAATCACTCCATTGATAAATTATCAGGTCATCAGTATGAACTTGATAAGAGTAATTTGTACTCAATATCGATTTCTTGAGTTAAACATCCAATTCATTGGTGTTGTTTTTACAAGAATATGTGTGAATGTCCTTTGATTGTTTTACACTGAATATCCAATCATATTGAGTGTATTTATATTTTTCACTCATAATTATGCTATTGATTTATCCTTAACCTAAGGATACATCCTTTATGGGATATTTCATCATAATTTACATTCCATTGAGACTCCTTTATTGTTATACACCAAATCACTTTTATATGGTGTATATAATGTACTTTGACATAATATATCATGAATCCCTTTATTCTCATTATATTACAAAGTTTTTATTTCCTCAATTATTTTTATTCACGTGTCTCTCTTTTGGTTAGGAACTCTAACTAAAATGACATTTTAAAATGTTTTAAAGATTGATTATTCTAAATCTTTCTCATTAATGTACATGTTTTAAAAATGGTTTTAAGGATTTATTTATATGGACATTAAAGTTTTCAAATCAAAATTCCTTTTAAAGGTTTCAAATTGGTATGGGACACTTTGATTCTAAAATCTATTTTAAATGGATTCTTGACAAATAGTGTGACTTTTAAATGATTTCAAGAAAAAGGGGGATATTTCACTCTAATTGTTTTCATGATTATTTTCATCTATGTCAATATCCTTCATCATTCTAGATTGAGGTTAATATGATACAATACGATCTTCCATATTGTATCGAATGAGTTATGTTTGACTGTGGATGTGCTATTTTTATACCATTCATGGTTTGTGGATAAAGTATTGACATTTCGTATGCTAGTTTTAATACGAATGTTTATGTTATGTTTTAAACTTTTCATATAAGGAATGCATTGGACTTAGTAAGTGACGGGTGGAGACCGCTATAGCTCCTCGATGCATCGGTAGGTCTCATGAGACAAAATAGTGTCTTGAAATGAGGCCTTGACAAAATATTATTTGTATTCTTGGCATGAGGCCTTGGCTATATGGTTATGATAGTTTGGCATTATGCATCCTGTCATTATGAAAGTGGTTATTAATATTTTCATGTGGTTATTCAACTAGTAGAATATCCATGTGAATAAGTAAATGGAATTGTTTCATTTTATCCTTTCCATATTATGCTAAAGTTCAAGTTTAAAATTGCCTTAAATTTTTATGTTTATTTATGAAAGTTTCCACTATATTGTTATCCTTACTGAGCATCTGAGCTCACCCCTTTCAAGGTTTTATTTTTCTGAGGATGTGAAGAAGTATTTTATGAATGACCTACAGGGATAGTATGAGGGGATATTAAGAAAATATGTTGTTGTAGTTTTTCACTTATTGATGTAATGTAAACTTTATGAATATATCTAGTGCTTCCAAGGATACTAAACTAATCGTTCTTTCGAGACTTGATCTTTCTTGTGATCATGCCAATGTTATGTAATAATGCACCGAATCTGGGTATCTAGGGTCTGGGCATTACATAAAAGGGTAATTACTCATATATATATTTATATATATATATATATATATTTATTTATTTATTTATAACCTCCAATATATCCACTAACATGTGGCTAGTTATAGGTTGGATTAGGGTTCAATATAACCTTTACTCCCGAACTAAGAGGGTTTCCAATGGAGGTGGGTTTGGATAGAGTGGTATTAAAGATTTGGATGAGGGTTAATGGGGGGTTTGTAGTCAGGAATTTTATAGGTTCCACTATTTTGTATTACTAATAATATTTTTAGAAAATATCATGTGATATTGGTATTGGAAACCATATGGAACACCAGTGGTACCCCTTGGATTGAATTCAAGGATGTTAACCTTAGTAACCCTATTGAAGTGAGATTACATTGATTACCGGTAGATACATTGGTTTATTACATCATTCATAATTTTTCACCTGTGTTTTAATTAAGTAGATTTTAGGAAGAGTTTAAAAATTAATTAAATTACTTCCATGCCCTATGAATATAATTATTTTTTAGATATTGATGGTGAAAGGAATGCTTATGTTTTTAGTCTGGTGACAGATAATGGGTTATTCTAAATGATCATTAGAGTGATAATATTGAGGAGGATTCATGGAGAAAATAAATTAAGGATTTTTAGCATAAAAGTATTAAAAATTGTAAGGGGATAATCTCTGATAAAAAATAATGAATATTGGATAGATGATTTTTATATTTCATTCAGTCTGAATCAAGTGGGGAAAGAGCAATATATTATATTGTTTTTTAGGATGGTTTGGGGTGTAGAACTGTAGTGGTGCTTTCTTTATATGTGGGATTATGTGGAAGTTTTGGTGATGTGGGGGAATATTTGGGGTTGACTGTGTGTCAAGTTTGTATCTTTCATGTTGTGGTAAGTTTGACAGTTGGAGCTGCTTATACTTTGGCGGGGAAGATCTAATATATGAGTGTTCAGATTTAGGTTTCTGAACATTCTATATTCTTCTGCTTGTCTTCTTCCAAAGTATGAGGTGAGAACATAATATTTTGAGTAGTATTTTTTATTGAAGATCCAGTACCATGTTAGTTGTCTCTTGTTTTCGATGTATATTAAGATTCTAAGGATGGTTAATGTGAAAAATAAAACATTATCATAGAAGGGTATGTCTCGAGAGTGGTATTCTATGTTATTTTGGTATTCATGGATAATATAATTGATGAGATTACCTCAATCTTATTTTTCCCATTTCTCTGGAGATTATAGTTACTTTATTTCTACTAGGATCCCTTGTATACATTCTTTTTTACTTCCTGAATGGCCCCAAGGCCTTCATTTTTATTGATTTTTTATAACCCCTCTTTAAAGGTATGAGGGGGAACCCTTACAAGGCCCGTAGGCTCAGAGATTACATGGCCCATAGGCTTAGGAGATTACATGACCCGAAGTTCTTAGGGAATTCAACCAGACTATCTACAAGGAACTGCCCCTCCCCAGCATCTGCATCCTAATAGTAGATCTCCACCTTTGCATGACCGTCTGGCTAGGCTTCCAGTTCAAGAAAAGGCTGGTACCGATGGCATAGCCATACCCACTCATTCTGGAAATCCATTTGGCTAATCTCTGGTGAGTGCACCTGCTCTGAATCCTCTTCTAGGGCTACTCCTTTTTTTTAGTGTGTCTGGGGCCTGCATTCATGTGGCCCAAAGGCCTTGGGTGGCCCTAAGGCCTTAAGGTGGCCCGAAGGCCTTGATAATCAACTGGACCGAAGGCCTTGGGTGGCCCGAAAGCCTTGGAGGACTTGAGGACCAAACCGGTGGCCCGAAGGCCTAGATGGATGAATAGTTCCGGTTGCTACTGTACTGAACAGTGCCTAATATCAGAAATATTAGTTCTAATATATGAAATTCTATAGTTGTCATTATATATCTAGAATATGTTTTTAGACATTAAATATTCAGTAATTTATTATATGGATTTATTAGCTATAATAGGGGCCTTTGAATTTTTTTAACATGTATGGGAGATAGATCGAGTAGAGAATAGTTTTGGTATCCTCCCTATCCTCTAGGACCTATGGGTGAGTGTGGTCATGGTGGTGGAGGTACTCATGGGTAACATGGTAAAATATCATGGGGAAGTTAGTTATATTATATGAAGTTTTCAACATTAGCAAGGCCATAGATCAACTGAAGAACCATTTATCATTATTCTACCCAAGTTTATGCATTGAAAATTTTCTGATTCATGCAAAACTTTGTTTTCCCTACTATTGTCCATGTATTAGGGACTGAATTGGATACAATTCTAGTGCCAAGACTAATTTTCCTAGGGTGTGATGGGGATATTATATAATTTTGGGGTAACATCGTTTAATGGGAGAGTCATTCATGTTAAATTTATCACCATATGATTTTATATATGGAATAGACTATTTTTACTCAATATGGTTCATCGTAGATTTACTTCAGAGGAGATTTGTTTCCTTTGAAATTCATGGAAATCATGTGTTTTTTGTTGTTAAGAAGGATTATTGGTTGGATAAAAAATATTTGGACCCTATTTCATATTTGTGGGAATAGTTGGTGTTGAATTTATTATAAGTTTAAGTGAAGTTATTGAGTGGTTTAAAGATAAATTTTTAGGCCTAATGTTTTTTTGTGAAGTGGTTATAACAATACCCTATCAATGTTGCATGGAGTTTGGGTTAGAGTTTGAAACTAAAGACTTTTATTTCAATGCCACTTTATAGGATGAAATATTCATATCAAATAATGTTTTTTCTTTAGATTGGAGATCTATTAGAGAAGATTCTCATTTAGCTTAGTGTGTTTCCTTGGGGAGATCAAGTGTTATTTGAAATGAAGGAAAATAATACTTTAAGGATATGTATCAATTATTGTCAGTTGATATTAGTGAATTTGAATAACATTTATCCCCTATCGATGATTGATGACATATTGGATTACTTTAATGGAGCTATCTAGTTATCGATGATTAATTTATAGTTTAGGTATCATTGGTTGAGAGGGAAGTAATATGTTATTTTGAATATTGATGCTAAATTTTTGTATAGACATTGTGATTTTTTGTGATTCCATGCTAGGGTCTTGACCACCCATGTTATTTTCATTGGATCAATTAATATAATGTTGGGGAGTTCCTTGATCAGTTTATGGATGTTTTCATTCATTATAGTTTTTTGTGTTTGAGATCAGAGGAGGCTCATGTTAATCATTTAAGAATTTTTATAGAAGTCATTCACTAAAATATGTTATATAAAAATATTAAGTAGTATAATTATTATATAAATAAGGTTCATTTTATTTGGAATGTTTGGTCTCAATAAGTTGGGGTTGTATATGCATTAAAGATTGGTGTGGTTATTTCTTGGGTATACCCCCAGAAAGTGGAAGAGGTGTGTAGTTTAATTGGTATAACAAGTTATTAAATGAGGTTCATATAATAATACTCCTTGATTTTTTTCACCCTTAAAAACATTGAACAATAAGGATGAGGACATTTTTTAGACTTTTCAATGTTAAATAAAAATTGAGTATCAAACAGAGAAGCTGACCAGTTCACTTATTCTTCTCTTTATCTATGTGGGGGTCATATTTGTGTGTTTTTAGGCTTATAATTTTAGTCCAGGTTTTACTTTGATTCATTAGTGAGTTGTGATCATCTATGGGTCTTCGTAATTATATCAACATGTATGTAATTATGGGACCATGATATCATGCCTACAGAGATAGTATTTTCTCAAAATTAGTTATGTCCCTTTTTTATCATAGAGGAATGTATTATATTCTCATAGCTTAATGGAAATTTATATATCTTATCTTATTAATATTTTAATTCGAATCAATGAATTTTAGTGGTGTTATTATAAGATTTTGACTTCAACATCTCTTATACTCTTGGTGATTGAAATTTTGTAGAAAATATGATGATTATAAAGTCAGATTAATATTTTTTTCAAGAGGTTAGTCATGAGTATAGTATGGTGAATGATTTTATATATTTACATCTAGATATATAGTAAGTCAGTGTTAGAGATTTAATGTATAAAATAATAGTGCATTATTCATTCTTAAAAGTGTGATGGAGTCTCGGTTAGGATATTCAATGTTATATACATGGAGAAATAGTGTTTTTTGGTTACTTTTAAAGACCTGTAAAATTCAAGGGAAATTTTTTCTTAATTTTCATTGTAATTTTACAAGAACGCAGTTTCTGACGGTGCCTGATTCTGAGGCCCGGTGTGCCCGGAATCAATTTCCGAAGTTTAGCTCGGGTACGTTCAGTGAACAAACGAGCAGGTTTTTCTATCTTTTGAACCGGTACTCGGAATTGAAATCTGAGGACACCGATGAACTCACAGCACTGGTATTTGATTTAGAGGACTTTTACCGTAGGTGCGTTTTATTGGGAGGAGAAGATAAATTTTGGGGTTTAAGGAAGAAATAAATAAAATTGTGAACAATTTTATTTTTGTTAACCAAGGGAGTTAAATTCTACCATGGGAACTTGTTGGTGGGACCCACAACCACCCAACTTCCCATGTGTGGATATGTGGGAGGTGGGGCCCACACGAGACCCTAACCCCCCTTGATCTTCCCATAACCCCCTTGACCTCCCATAACTCACTTCCCTCTTAAATTTTGTAACTCCACTTTAACTTGTGTAAATCTCCCCTCTCTCCTCTTTAATTTTTCCAAAACACATCTTAAATTATTTGATTAAACCTATTCAATTAATTTAACTATGTGTTTGAATTTTTAAAAAAGTTTGAATGAATGGAAAAATAATAAAATAAGGAGAGGCCTTATATTATTTTTGTGAGTTTTGTTGTGTGAGAGAATTTGGGAGAGAGATCTTCCCTCTTCTGAAGAACATCATCTCCAAACGAAGAACGACCTTCCGACTCAGCGAAGAATACTCTACGTTTTCTCCAATCCTTTTTATTCCTCTTCCATGACAAGGAAGGAGATGCCGACCATGGAGATCGACGCCAACAACAACGTTCTCCTTCTTCTTCCGACGTTGATGGAAGTGATACCTTTCTTTCGTGACACCCGACTACCCCAACGTTCGACTACCACGACGTTTGACTTCCGCGACTCGACGACGTGCGACGTCAATTTCGAGGTAGGGAAATTTATTTGGTGCTCTCTTATCCTTTGAGAAAATAACGACGAACACGGACCAACCATTTACAGGTTGATCCACGGATCGTTCGTTCATGCAGGTTGATGTTGAGGTTTATTGATTTTGCCGTGAAATATTTTGTTTCCGTACGTCGACTTCTATTTGATGGCCGCTTGCTATCATTATAACGGGAGGAGGTCGGACCCCACAAACATGGTCGACCCTCCTCCCCCTTTTTGTTGATTATGTTGCGGTTCAGAAGATGGCGGCATGGTGCGACGGCACCGCGCAGGAACCTGGAGTGATGCAGCAAGGATGCGCGGCGCCGTCGCGCCGCGCCATCAAGGCCGAACAAAAGTGTGGTCGTAGTTGGGGCCGCAAAGGTGAACAGAAGACTCTGCAGTTGTTTCTTTTGACGTGCGGATCGTCGGGCATTGACGGAACAGGCCGCAGAGACGATTTGATGTTTCCGCAGTGAAGAACGGGACCCGGGATGAGCATCGGCGCAGGTGGAATTGAAAACGGACCACCGGAGCAACTCTGGTGGCCCGCGGACACCACCGGCGGTGCGGGTCACCGGCGCAGCGGCGCCCGCGGTGGCACCCCGGCGGGCCGCCTGTAGAAACCTCCACGGCTGAATCTGCGGTGGCGAGCTGGCGGATCTCGCGGCCGCGCGGGATCTAGTGGGGGGCGCGGCGTGCGCCGTGTCCGCGGAGCACCAGCTCGCTGGCCGAGCCAGCGAGCCACCCGGCCGAGCCGGGCCGGCTTGGGCGAATCGGGCCGGCTCGCACCCAGACCGGTTCGGGCCACGCCGGCCGGGCCAGGTCGTGCCCAGTCGGATCGACCAGGTTTGGGCCGACCCAGGGGGGTTGGGCCGGGTCGGTACGGACTCAAACCCCCTGTTTTCGGACCTTTTCGGTATTTTTCCCATATCCTAAGCTACAGACCTCCGATCGACGCACCGTCAGCGGAGATGCGATCCTTGGACCGAGAAGGTCGTTTTGACATATCGCACTCAGGGTTTCGGAATACTTTGGGTTCAGCCGTGTTGGTTCGTACACGAAACCAACCGGGCCCTCGGAGCGGAAACGCTCGTAACTTGAGCTCCGGACGTCCTATTGATGTGTCGTCGACTTTGTTGGATTCCTCTTAATTAGACGGAACTTTTGGAAAACTTCGCTCAAGGTTTGGATGTCGTCGGAGTGCGTTTGGGTTGGTTCTCTCACGAAACCAACCGGGCCCCTGGAACGAAAATGCCAATAATTCACAGACCGGGCGTCCGATTGACGCGATGTCTGTCTCGTTGATCTCCTCTGGATGAGACGGAACTTTTGGCATACTTTTCTTGAGTTTTGAATGCAGTTCGATAGTGACCGGGTTGGATTGCACCCGAAATCCAACCGGGCCCCTGGAACGGAAAAGCTGATATCTTTCAGACCAGACGTCCGTTTGACGAACCGTCAGCGGCGTTGGTGATCACGAGGAGAAATGGTCCCTTTGAGTATACCCTATGAGAGTTTGGGGTACAGTTGAGATACGGCCGTGTTGGTTCGCACACAAAACCAACCGGGCCCCGGGGACGAAAAGGCTAGTAACTCACAGACCGGGCGTCCGATTGACACCTCGTCTGTTGCGTTGAGACCCCTATGACGAGGCGGTTCTTTGAGATACTTCTTCGTGGGACTTTGAGATACTTAGAGTATCTAATAGTAGCTCATGGAGCGGACCCTCCTGGAGACGAGCGTACGGAGTACGGAGACCATGTAGCTGGCTGTGACCTGATGACTGCTTGTCCGATTCGATTCGGAGTGACTAGCATAGCCCAGTGGGGAGCACTACTTTGTGAGGTGGCAGACCCATGGCGGAGGAGCACTACTGTGTGAGGTGGAAGACTGGTGGTACTCGACAGGAGGAGTACCTCTATAGGATATGAGGGGGAGCACTATTGTGTGAGGTGGAAGACCCATGGCGGAGGAGCACTACTGTGTGAGGTGGCAGACCCGCGGTACTCGACAGGAGGAGTACCTCAGCAGTCATAGGTTGGTGAGCAGTACCACACAGACATGACAGGATCACTATACTCCCAGAGACGGAGCTCTTCAACAGTTACGGTTTTGATAATGAAAATCCTAGTTTGAGCTGAGTCTATGACCTTTGTGTTTACCTCAAGATTGAGTTGGGTTACTTGATAACTTGGGTATATGTATGGGCATATACCTATGTATAGGTTATCTGTTGAGATATTCTTTGTGGTTATCCTTATTGTTTTCATTGAGACCTTGAGGGTCTCGGGGTCCCTACTGAGTATCCTTATACTCACCCCTGCACGGGCTATGCCCGCACCTCGTTGTGTTGGTTGCAGACGACGGGCAGTGCTGACGGAGGCCGAGTGTTCGAGGACTGGATGGTACCCGGAGGTGGACCACACGACGAGACAGTACCCGGAGGTGGACCACAGGACGAGTCAGTACCCGAAGGTGGACCGCACTACGAGTCAGTACCCGGAGGTGGACCACATGACGAGTCAGTATCCGGAGGTGGACTTCACGACGAGACGACACACGGAGGAGGTTGACGGGCGAGAGCATTGAGGAGCTGCGCTATCTGTACCTACCCTTCAGGTAGGATCCGAGGAGGACGACCCGGGAGCTACTTCCTTTCTTCCAGCTATTGTCTTTGTTCAGTTGTAGCTATATTTCCAGTGGGGTTTGAATTCTGGCCCATTTACTTTTTAGCACTTTCTTTGTACTTAGTGTTTTACTTCTTCTTGTACTCTATTGTGTTTTGTTACTTTTATAAAGGAAATTCCTTCCCAGTTATCGGGATTTACGCCTTTGGTGCTAGTCGCCAGCCCCTGGCCTATGGAAGGCGGGCTTGGGGTAGTAAGGGAACTGTCCCCAAGGACGGTTCGTGACTTGACTCCCCAATGGAATCATCATAAGAAGGTCATATTTGGATGTTATTTAAAGGGAATTTGATTTTTTTCTAGTTTTTTAATTTCTTCGGCCTAGAATAGTCCATGGTAACATGACCAGGTGGGTTATGTGTCCACAAGCATACATCCATGTATGTTGGTGGTTGTGGACTAGGAGCGAGTGTGTATAGTGAAACCTTAGTGAGAATATACCCTCATATTAGAATCAGAAATAAAGATAATAATAGTGGAAATCACAAACATCCAAATAAGTATGAGGTAACATACATCCTGATATGTTAAAATAAATATCATACACACACTTGATATATCAAAAGGGATAATATAATTTTCATAAATTTCATATGTAGAAGTTATATCCTTAAGGAAGATAATTTATCTTAAAACCATAAAATAACCAAAAAAACAGATAGAACAAAATCCCTAAAATTGGTCAAGAGTTAAATCCTAGTTCCTTTATCCATGATTCATCCTATCCATTCTATGATAATAGTTGATCATTGGGAATTTTTTCGTATCTTTAAATGTAAGCATAATGTATTCTCAAGTACAAACAATGGTCGGTTTAGGGTGTGAGAACAACTTCGCAGGCCACCAAAAATGATGTCCCTATATATATAAGTCTAAAATAAAGTTCATATTGATGCACAATTATTAAATTAACATAAATCATAACTAATTAGTCGATTTTTATCCTCGAGTTATATGGTGACACCCAAGATCAACCATACCTACTTCAAACAATATCTGATGCCTATAATATAGATACATAACCACCTCAGTGGAACCCTCTCCTACACTGGACCCATTGTAATGTTAGTTAGGGGGACGCCATCATTTTTTAAGATTATATGAACATCACTATGGGTTACCTCTTCATTCTTTGAAACCATAAAAATCACCTATGGGGAACTCTTCTAGGCCAAGAACCATAAGTTTGTCACCAAGGGGGACTCTATCCTACCCCAAAACCAAAAGAATATCATTTTTTGGACCATGGTTCTACCCAAAAACCATATAAAATTCACCATGTGGGACCCTTTCCTTCCCTGATTCCATATAAATATCACACAGTGGGACCTCATCCAACCCAAAAATCATAATCATAATTATACATTAATTATCTCATCAATCACATTTCCTTGTTTTTACCAATTCTAACTTCTACTATTCAGTTTATTTATATGAAGAACTACCCATAATTTATTTTTTCACTCACCAATTCAGATTATCAAACACACCCCTTAGTCATCCTTTTGAAGGATTTTCAATTCATTTAAGGGAACTCCTGGGGTTGCTTCCCATTTATATCCCTTTTATTAGCTTAGGACACACCACTATTTGTGGTCGAATGTATCAACTATTTTTTAATAAAAGGATGTTCATGGCATGGGTGTTGGATTTATCATATGGGGAAAAACATAAACCATTTATATTAGTTTTAGGGTTAAGATTCACTAGGTCCATGCAACCACACATCACATGCACAAGGAAAATCAGAATATACCTAGGGATAACATAGAGACCGCATACCTTATGCTTGAAGGTAGTCACTCATGAATATTAAGATACTAATTCAAGTTGAAATAGATGGAACTTAAGTTCCAAAAAAAAATAAAATGGGGAAAAAATAGACACAACTAGTGTAAGACCATGATATGGTGAGATAAACTAAGGAAGGAAGGATACATAGTGTTAGGAATACATTAATCTCACCCTCATAGTGAAAGACAATCAAATCCATTAAGGATCAAAGTAAGAACCTATAAAACTATTATAGAACCGAATAAGTTCATGACCTAGACACCCCTGGTCAAAAAAATAGAAGATAAGAAGGGTAAGTGGAGTCAAAATCATTATAGAAATTGGTAAAATCATAATTTTTAAGTGACTGTGTAGTCAACACGGTTTGGGAAACCCTGTTTCAACTTTTTAGTTTCCACTATTAAGGGAACTAGCACCCCACATGGTTTGGTAAATAATTATGCAACCATGATATTATCACTAAAGTTAATTGAATATTTTTCATGTATTATTCGAAATCGTAGATAGTTTGAATAACAGTTCACCTACTATGTAAATGGATCTAGGAGGCCCCCCCATCTCACAATTTGGGTTCATGTTTATCATTATCCATATGTTAACCATGATCACATCCAACAAATCCCATTTCCGCCATTTTTGGAATCCAACTCTCAGATAGTCTATAGGAAAAACCCGAATCCTCTTCCAACACCTCAACCAACTATTTTTAGGGAAAAAAGTGGTATAGAAAAAATTATAATTTATTCACACCTCAATAAGTTCCATAGTTTTACAATAAACCTACCATATAGTTTCTCATTCTCATTAAACATTATTGAGCTTAATTCAGCTTCACAAATAAAAACATAGGCCATGGATCCAATAATTTGTAATCCTTCACCCATGTCCCCTTCTGCATACACACTTACTTCCTCTATACTTATAACATTGGAACTTTCTTTTCATGTAATGTATTCCTTCATTTAACAATTAACCAAAGAGGATGATCCTAAAAATATGATTCAACATCAAGATTGATGTTTTCAATATTGATCACATGGGAATGATCAATATAATATAATAAAACCAGTAATCCCTATAACACAACATGAATACAAATTAAACACTATGGAAGAGACAATAAACATTATACTATAGTGAATATATCCATGATGTTAAAATAATCCATATACATATGTTCCACATTCCCTTGATATCAAATATAGTGATTTCCCAAACAAGGTAGTAACTACAAGAACACAACCCCACCTACCTATAACTCTAGATGAAGGCATCTCTGGTCATCATACTACCTATTCTTACTTTGATCGGTCTCTACACACATATTAATTAGCCAAATATGCTCATAAGTATCTTGACTGTGTCTTAGTTAAATAATTAATGACTCCTGAACTTCATAATAGTAAATCAATGATCAAGATTGATTTATATATAACATCTCAAAATGATTCATCTATATAAACACTAGATGGCTATTTTTTGTAGAAAATCCCACTATCAAAAAGTGTTTTTTCTAATAATTTATGTAATCTATGACACATGGTTGAATCATTTCCTTAATTATCTGAATTGTGAAATTAGACTACCATTCTTTCTATAATTGATACATTGTTCTTAGATGCACCTATGCTCCCAATACATTCTATAATGCTTTCTAGAAGTGTGATGTAAAATTGGGATCCCTATTTAAAATATACTTTTAGGTATCTCATACAAGTATAGAATCTCAAAATCATAGATCCTAACCAACTAATCATTAATTTAGGTCTCCCAAACCAGTATTAAATTGGAAACAAAAGTAAACCAATCTATTATGACCCATACTACATCACTACCTTGGGGAATCCATGAAATCCCATTCATAAAATATATAGGGACCCGAACATTTCAAAAATATATATTACATCAAAGAAGATTAATACTCAATATATAATATAATGATACAGACTAGAATATTATAGGTATAGTGACTTTGGAAAATTAGATACATAAACAAATGGTATATAATTAAACTACATCCTTTCCCACTATGTTCTTCATAACTATCACCCTTCCTAGAAATATCATACTTAAACACTTATTTCAAAACTTGGTGAAAGGAAGCATAAGAAATAGTGAGCTCAAATGTTCAGTAAGTGTAAACAAGGGAACTAACAATAATTTCTTAAACAAAACATGTGAATATGGGTATGAGAATAGAAAAATAACATTTGAAAATTATACTATATATATCAGATATCATAATCATTTATCGTAAAATAAATACTTGACATTCATAAGACATGAATTATAGGTAAATCATTGAACATGAGTTATGAGAGAAACACATTTTCATAAGACATAAGTTTTTGGAATACACATATGCATATAAAAACATTTAATTGGTATTCAAGTCTTGATTATGAGAATATCATTGTGGATTGGGTTCAATACCTAGACCATTATAGTAGTCAAGGTTCACTCCCAAGACTATCATATTTTTTAGAGTCCTTTACTGAACTGGGTTCACTCCCTGTTCTAGTCTTATTTATCTCATGATATATATGTCATTACAAAATGAATTGGATGGATATATAATTATGTTTCCAACCATAACATAATAAAAATCATACAGATATGTTCCAAAATATCATAAAACATTAACCATATATTAACCCATTAATAATAAATGGGTTTCATAAACATTTCATCGTGGCATAACCCATGGAAAATAAATAGGGATCATAAACATATTCTCAATATAATTATAAACTATATAGAGAAAGAATTAATTTGGTATCATTGGATTATATCCCCAGTAAAGATTAGTGAATATTAATGTATGTTTCCTTAGATAAAATTAATTTAAAATATAACTCGAAGCAGCTATTTATAAAAATACCCTTTTTATATTGAATTCAATTATTTAGAATAGAACAATTCCTAAAATATTTAATAATATATTTTATTTTAATATAACCTTATAAACAAGAAATTTAATCTTCCAATGATTATGGGATGTTTGAATCATACAATATAAGATAAAAGAAAATATCCCATTTACACTTTTGTAAAAAAGTCAAAAAATTATCATATTAGAAAAATAACAAGAAGATTAATTTAACGAATTTTTTAAAAGTAAATCATGTGTAGAAATAAATTTTAAAAATCATAGGATACTATTAAAAAATGTTTTGACTATATATTTTTATAACATATACATTAAAAAGGGATTTTTGATTGGAGAGAAAAATAAAGTCGATTTTCTTTAAAACGTTATTTCAGTCTCCAAAGTTCATATTCAGAGGAAAACTAATGTAAAACAAGTAATATTCATAAATTATCATACAAGAATATAATTCATGAGTTTTTTTGGAGTTATAATATAAAATTTTATCTTCTAAAACTTAATTATAAACAATTCTAATAAATAAGATTATTTTAATATAGGATCTTTACCTCGAGCTCCGCTTTCTTTGAAAACACTCTAGAATACTATAAACTAAATTTATATATATTATAATTATATAATAGAATTATATGAATAATTATAATATTATATATATTCCACATATAATATTTTATCACCCATTTTCTAATAATCCCTTATTAAAATTTTTGTTTCTTTGTGTTAGATATTTCATTTTTTATAATAATTTTTTCTATAGTTCCATTCCATATACTTTGATCATGGTTCCATAAACTAAATAATTTTAATCAATATATAAAAATAACATATATATATATATATATATATTAAATATATATATTTATATTCATCCCCCAAATTTTAAGATTGAAAAATAAATTACACCACTCATAGAGACGATACGCTATACGTACGCATGAATGTCGTTTTCACTTTTTGATTGATGGAATAAAATAAAGGTAGAGAATAACTAAATTTAAAGAATAATTATTATATAATATATATCATAAATATCCATAGAATCCATATTTATTATCATCCATGTAAAACAGAAATGAAAAACTATTCATTTTTCTTCACGGAGGTTATAGTTCATATGTACGCATGACTGATGTTATCGGTTTTCCAACGGATTGGAAGAAAATATATTAATTATGATATTATCATTATAGAAGAATAATTATTTCAAAAATATCATATAAAAATATTAAACCCATCATAACACCCATCCATAAAATATGGTGATAAAAAAATTGTATCACTATGTGGAGACATTAAGCTATATGCACACACAAGTGATATATTCACTTCCCATTTGATAGGAAAGAGGGTGGATAATGGCAGATTAATAATAATAATAACATTTCAGTATATTAAGTAAAATTAATATATTATTTTCTAAAATAAACCATATATTTAAAGGTCGTAAAATAATATGTAAAAAACTTGATTAGTTATAGAGATTACCACTTTTTTTAAAATACTTTTTTAGATATCCTCTTATGGATCCTAGGGTTGGTATTTAGATATACTCTTAAGGATCAAATTTCTGTAGTAATGAGAATGATTGGGTGCCCTTTTATAAGTGAGGGGAGAGGCACTCTTGGAATTTCTTAAAAAATTAAAATATAAAAAAATCATTCTAATGAAAAATGTTTCTAAGTGGACATATATTAAAATATAAGTTATTATGTGATTTAAATCCCATCATAAAATAAAATTAGGATAGGTTTATGTGGTGGTTAAAATCTTACTATTTGGTTTAACACCTTAATTGACCTACTTTAACCATAACCACATCAACATCCTTTTAAATATTAAAGGATTAGAGTATTATATATAAGGAGATAATTAGATCATAAATGGTCAAGTTATAAAATTTTAGATATAATATTTTCCACCTCATCCTAATTTAATATTATTATGAAAATTTATTACTTTAAAAATATATCATTCTTATAAAATATCATAAATGTAATTTATGACTATATTCATTTAATTTAACTATGAAAACGTCATAACAACAAATAAATTTATATATAAACATTTTAAACATCCATAATATGTTATATTTGTCTAAAAATTAATGAAGAACAATGAATAACTCCAATTATAATAATTTAAGTGTTTTTAAAGTCATTTAATTTTTTTATATTAATTACGTAAACATTATATCAGCATTTTTTAAGAATTTAATATAATTTTATAATTAGTTA
Source organism: Viscum album (assembly GCA_963277665.1). Classification (NCBI taxonomy): domain Eukaryota; kingdom Viridiplantae; phylum Streptophyta; class Magnoliopsida; order Santalales; family Viscaceae; genus Viscum; species Viscum album. Next base: position 1,584,960,051 of record OY728121.1, on the reverse strand, counting down.
AAAATAGAAATAAATTACCATTCTTAAAATAATATCATTTATCTCAAAATACCTAGTAATATTCATTCACAGAAAACTTTTTCCCCTATGTGAACAGATAAAATTTATTTAAAAGTAAGAAAATTGAATCTTGTATATTTCTTTTGTTTAAATAATATATAGGTAATTATCATGGAAAATTATTCCTCCCAAAAATTAATTTCAAGATTAATGTTATAAGGGTTTATGTAACATCATCCAATAATAAAAAATATGATACTTGATGACCTTTACAATTAGTTTTATCCTTGCTTAGCCTAATTTACCCATTACCAAGGTGACAAATTGTACCATTATTACTATTCATAATGCCTAAAAATAAATGGGTTCTATTTACCAAATTTGGAACTCATTATTCCAAATATGGTATCTAATTTCAAAATTTCAATTTTTTATATTAAAGAAATTCATTTAAAAGTAAGTTCACAAAATATGATTATTATTATTATTTTTAGAAAAAACATTTTTGAGCATAAATTGGATATATATTCTTATCTCATACCACGTAAAAATATTGTATGAATGTTAAAGAATTTTAATGAATAAATAATAAATTAATTTCTTTAAAAAAAGTCATCAATATTTACCAATTTATTTTATTAATAGAAAAACACATTACGTTCATTAAAACAGTTATTCATAAAAAATCATTTTTACATTCAAATGAATTTTATTTTCATTTATAATAAATTTAATACAAAGGAATTAATTTTTTACATATGTAAAACATGTGTTTTTTAAAATTTATAAAGCCTGAATCATAAACACCAATCCAACAGCTAGGTAATAAGAACCATATTAAATAATAAGTTTTTAATTGTATATTGTGGTTTATATAAACTCAGTATTTCATGAGAATAAATCTATCATAGAAATAATTTTTTTATAAAACTATATCATTAAATTGTTGTGTGTTACAATATACCCCCATTTTAAATTAATTTCACCCTCTAAATTCCATCATTTTGATATAAAAATTTAGAACATCTCATTTTCATTACATCTTGTGTTTCCCAAGTTTCTTTTTTGAATTTTTTATTCCTCCCTAAAACATTAACCTCGTGAGTAATCCTGTTATGTAACACTTTATTTTTTAGATCCAGGATTTATAATGGTTGTCCTTCATACAAAAAATCATGTTCTAGAGGTTCCAACTCTCATTCCAGTACATGTGAAGGATCTAGTATTTACTTTCTTAAGAGATACATATAGAACACATTGTGAACTTAACAGAGGTTCGATGGAAGCGACAAGAGATAATCTATCATCCCTACCTGATTTAGAATATAGAATTTGGTGATATAAATATGGATTATCTTTCAATTATTTTTGAATATCATAACCTTATACAATGGATAAATTCATAGGAATACCTTCTCATGAACAATGAATTATAAATATCACTAACGATTGTCAATATAACTTTTTTAATCAAAATTGAGATGTCTTTATGTGATGCTAAATGGATCTAAAATTTTATACCATTTCTTCTGCTATCTTAGGATCCTATTAGATTTATTTCTCCAACTTCATCCAAGAATGTCGGATTTCTACACTTCTCTCTATACAGGGATTCATAAGGACCATCTAAATGCTTTGGCGAATGTTTTTGTTATAAGAAAGTATGAATAGAGGAAGCTGAAAATCCCAACCACCTTTTAATTATAGAGGACAAGATCTCAACATATCCACCAAAGGTTAAACAGTTCTCTCAAACTTTTCATCTGTATGAGGATGATAAACACTACTAAAATAGTACTCTAAGTCAATAACCTACTGAATAGTTATCCATAACATCGAGATAAAACATGGATCTCAATCAAATATAATAAAATGTGGTACTCCATGAAACCTTAACATTTCATTAATGTAGATTATGAAAAGATGATCAAGAGTGAAATATTTCCTTGTATTAATGAAGTGTTCTAACATTCTAAGGTGATCAACTACAACCCAATATGAATTACACCCCTTTAAAATTTTGGGGAGTGAAATGATAAAATATAAGGTGATGTTTTCCAATTTCTATTATTTTATGGGAAATGGTTGTAACAACCTCTTATACTTATATCTCATAGCCTTAAATTACTAACATATTATATATTGATATACATAGTTTGAAATATCACTTCATTTTTTCCCACTAGAAATATTCTTTCAAGTCTCTAAACATCTTCATACTTCTTGGATTCCAAGATAATAATGAACTATGAGCCATATAAAAAACACTTTATTCAAATTTGGTAATAAAGAAACACATAAAATGTTCCTTAACCTTATCATTCCATCAAAATTAAGCTTAAACATAGGAATATTTCTCTTTTTCTTTTCCATCTCTACATCTTCCTTTTATGCTTATTTAATCCTCACAAGGATAGATGGTTGAACACTCATTTGAGAAATGTGATATTTTACACCTCCCTTCATGATTTTAAAATACATCCTTTTCAAAAATAGAAATATTTGATCTTTTTTAACCTTGTTATAGATAATCTAGAATGATCCTTTTTGTAAAGACCCGGAAATTCCATGAATTTTTTTTAAAATTATTTGGGATTATTACGAATCTGTGAAAATTGATGGTGCTTGATTCTGAGGCCTAGTGTGCCCGAAATGGTTTTTTTAAAAAAAATAAGGTACTTTCACTAAACATGTGGGCAGCATTTTCTATCTTTTGAGCCGGTGATAGGATTATAAATATGAGGGAACTGTTGAATTCCCAGCATCGGGATTCACCTAAGGGGGGTTTGACTTTGACTGTAGTGGGTTGGGTAAAAACTTTAGTTTTTTCAACTTTTAAAAAAATAATAAAATAATAGAATTGTTATTTTATTTTTTTCTTACCTCATGTTGAGCGGTGGTGGTGGTATCGATGGGTTGTCAAGCTATTTAACGGCTTGACTCTCCTGTTGTATAACTGCACCATTGGGAATTTAGAGGTTCATTCATTAATAAACCTCATTAATTCCTCAGTGTGTTACTCACCATTTCCCCCTCTATTTAAATGGAGCTTGGGTTGGGGTTTTGACATGGCTTCACCAAGTGAGGAAACTCTGGCGAAGTGACGTGACATCTTCCACCGACGAGGAATGGAAGCTTGTACGTTGTTGGAGGGATTATAATGGGAGAGATGAATTCTAGAGGCTTCATCAAAGTACAGATTCTCCTTCCAAAATCGTGAAACCTATAATGGTTCTCAAGGTAGCGGTTTATTATTAAAGTTATCTTTGATGAATTTAAAATTTCTCACGCTTGCTATAATGTTAACATGGAGTGTGCGGGCCAAATGAATAAGGCCTAGACCATTTTCCGCTTCATTTCTTAATGTGTTCTTCATGGGATGATTTTCAACTTGACAGAAAGTGGATACTGGGAGGCACGCAATGACAGCAGTATCCGAAGAGGGATGTAGGTGTGTCTGGAAGGAAGAACGGACCACTAGAGCTCACCCGGTGGCTCGCGGAAGATTCGTCGGTAAGACACTGGTGCGGCGGCACTGGCGACCAGTGCCAGCGGTAAAGGCGGTGGTCGATTCTCATCATCCATGGATGAGGGCACTACTGCTTGGCGCTATGGGGGACAGACAAGCGACTGGCCCTCGGCCGGCCTTGGAGGAGGGAGGTAGTGCACCGCCACGCGCCGCAATAGTGCACGCCACGGCTTCGAAGTCGCGGTGAAGGATGGGGACCCACTCCCTTCGTGTCCTGCGGAAAATCAGGTGGCACCACCTAGCACCTCCAATAAAAGATCTAAATGTCTCTTTGATCCTTTCAGGAGGTGGTCCACGTGAACCCCATGCGGGTCGCGCCAGCTGGCGGGCCGCACCGCCGCGACCCAGCCCAGCCGGGGTGAGCCGAGCCGGTCCGCGACCCAGCAGACCGAGCCCTCTGCGGCCCAATCCAACCGGGCTAGTCTATGATGGTTTGGGCTAGGTTGGGTCAGACCTAGATGTGGTTGGGTCGACCCAAACTGGGTCGGACTGGACCATGACCCCTCTCGGGCCCAGTTATGCTTAAAAGGTCGTATCTTGTGAACCGGGCGTTTGTTTGATAAATCATCCATGGAACTATGATCCTTGGAGAGGGACGGTCCTTTTAAGATACTCCATGAGAGTTTTGGATAATTTTGGATTATGGCTGGGTTGGATAGACTCTGAATCCCACAGGGCCCTTGATACTAAAATTCCAATAACTTACAGACCAGGCACCCAGTTGATGTGTCGTCTGTTGTTTTGAAACCCTTATGACATGAATGATCATTGGGTAACTTCTTCATGGGGCTTCATTCTGGTTGAAATATGACCGATGACTTGAGGATCAGTTTCACCTAGAATCAAGAATACCATGAGCGTGAATCTTGTGGTTGGATGAGATGTGAAGAATGAAGAGTGATTCTGTGTGAATCAACACCAAGAGATTCTGTGTGAGTTGGCACCTAGAGATTCCATTTGAATTAGCACCAAGCGATTCTATGTGATTCAGCATGAATCGATTTTGGTTGAATCAGCACCCAGGTATTCTGTGTGAATCATCACCAAGCAATTCTGTGTGAATCGGCACATTGCGATTCTTTGTGAATCAGCACCTAGTGATTTTGTGTGAATTAACACCTAGCGATTATGTCTGAATCGGCACCTAGCGAATCTGTGTGAATCAGCACCGAGTGATTTTGTGTGAATCTTCACCAAGCGATTCTATGTGAATCCTCACCTAGAAATTCTATATGAATCAGTACCCAGTGATTCTGTGTCAATCGACACCTAGTGATTCTATGTGAATGTGAACCTAGCGATTCTGTGGGAATCAGCACCTAGCAATTCTGTGTGAATCATCACCTAGAGATTCTGTGTGAATCATCACCTATCGATCATGTGTGGGTCTTTCGGGGGTTAGTACCTATCGATCATGTGTCAGTCATGTAGGGGTTAGTACCTCTCGATCATGCGTGGTTCAGCAGCAGTGCGTCTGGACAGAGTAAGATGATCAAGCATTATGACTAATCATCTTTACTACTTTACTTTAGTTATACATGGTTTGATTTGTGTCTATTGCTTTGCGATTTTTGATTGAGATCATGCTTGTGGTTTTCCTTTTTGGAATTCTAAGAGACCTTCGGGGGTCTCCTAGTCCTTAATGGGTATCATTATACTCACCCATGCACGGGCTTCGCCAGCAACTTGTTGTGTCTTGTACAGATGACGAGCAGCTCGACTGAGATTGTAAAAGCTAGGACCAAGTGGTACACAGAGGTGATTAGTTGACATGGAGAGATTTAGAGACGAGTTGTACCTTCCCTTCAGGTAGAATCCTTGGTGGATGATCTCATGATCTATTTTTTGTTTACTATTTTAGTTATATCTTTTCTGTTGGGATTTTATTCCAACCCCCATTACTTTCAGTACTTACTATTACACTTATTTTTGGTTACTAGTTGTGGTTTCACCTTACTCTTCTATTGTGTTTCACTTTTGCGTAGCATACCCTGCTTTGGTGTGTATGGATTTTGAGTCAATGCCTTCCCATTTTCATGATATGCCTTTCTGGTTCTAGTCACGAACCCCTGGCTTATGGAAGTCGGGTTTGGGGTTGTCAGGAAACGGACCCCAGGGGACAGGTCGTGACAAAGTGGTATCAAAGGAGTCAGTTCTAATAAAGAACTAGGACTCTTATCTTTCCAATGGAGCAATAGTGTTGAGTGTTTTGAGTGTGTTTTTCAGTTTGGGGAGTCCAATATTGGTCCGGTGGTTGACGTATCCATACACCAAGACCCTGAATTCTGATTTCCGACTTGGTGCATGAAAACACAGATTGTGTGTGTTTTGGAAAATGTTTTACTTTTGATCTCTTTTGAGTCAGATCACTAGGTATAACTTATTAACCCTGGCACACCTGTTTATTTTTAGGATGTCTCCATGTAGATAGCCAGCCAGGATTCTAGAGAGAGTACACGATAATGACCCAACGAGTGACGAGGCTTTGGTGCAGGTCCCTCTTACTGTGTTGGCACCTACAGGTGGTGTACAAGCAGCAGCACCACCCATAGGGAAAAAGTTCCCACCAGCCCCACTGGCAGATGGTACACGCTGACTAAGCACGTTTCATGAGTTCCAAAGGCAAATACCTCCAAGGTTTCATGGCAAGAAGATCCTCAGGCAGCTGAGGACTGATTGGAGGCTGTGGCTAGAGTTTTATGCCTAGTTGGGACACCAATGGAGCTGATGGTGATCATAGCTGCTAGTATTTTCTTAGGCATGATAGGAAGATGGTGGATCATGATTCTCTCGTTACATGATGAGGTGACCCTTGCCTGTACATACTTTGAGAGCCTCTTTAAGTTTGAGTTTGTCCCAGTGACACTATGCTTTGTGCATTTTCAGAAGTTGTTGCACTTACAGCAGGGTAGCCTGACATTAGCCCAGTACTTGGCAAGATTCGATGACCTCTCACGCTACTCCACAGACATGGTATGAGACCCATTCTTTAGGGCCCGAACATTTGAGTAGGGTCTCCAAGGAGAGATTAGAGTGTCGATAATATCACTCAATATCCTGATGCATGCTGGAGTGCTCAAGCGATCATTATTAGTGGAGAGCTTATTATATGAGAAGGCACCAACAAAGATAGCCACCTCCAAATGAAAGGTATCCGAGTCATCTATAGCAGGAAGTAGGCAGATGAAGAAGATGTCCAAGTGAGCTAGACCCTCTAGTGGATGACCCCATGACGTAGTTTCAGAGGTGTGGAGTTCACGAGGTAGAGGAGGTGAGCTGGGGGTAGAGTGTGCTTCACGTGCGGCGTGCAGGGCCACATGGCTCATGACTACCCGACCCGCTGTACTGAAGATCAGCAAACCGTCGAGGGATCACTGAGGCAGAGTCAGAGATTTGAGTGAGGAGGTCAACAGGGTGGCGGACATAGTAGAGGAGTAGGTTGTGTAGTAAGCGGTGGGCGGTGATTTGAGGTTCTACCACCAGCACCACCAAGTGGTCCAACCCGACCATAGGGAGCGAATGGATAGGGGTGAGCTCAGCTACTGGGGGTAGAGGCCTATGACCACGGCACTCCAGATATGATTATAGGTACGATCTGAGTCTACTCCACCCTAGTTGGAGTAATTATAGACACATGTTCCAGTCACTCTTTCATTTACAGGACACTTGTTTGGAGCTCAGAGATTCTGATAGAATCGTTGGCTCGATCCTTATGATTAGAGACTCCTACGGGAGAGGATTCGATGATTAAACACTAGTGAAGATAGTGTGAGCTCACTCTAGGAGGTTAGAGATTTGGTTGGGATCTCTTAGTAGCACCGTCAAGGCCTTACGACGTCATATTGGGTATGGAATAGCTATCCACAGTCGATGCTCAGATCGACTATTTTAGGAGCAAAGTGCGGTGTGTCCATGAATATGGGATCAAGGTTACCTTTACCGGTGAAGACGAAACCATTACAATACAGGATGCACAATCTTGGAGGAGGGTGCAGTAGATTACTCATCAGTTGGCTAGTCTCACCCTCAGAGCGGTTGATGTGAGGGGTCCGAGTAATCCTGTAGTGGTGGACCAGCATGTTGATGTCTTCCCTGATGATGTTCCTAAACAACCTCCCCATAGATAGGTAGACTTTCACATTAGCCTATTCCCCAGGATGACACTGATATCTACACCAGCATATCGGATGGCTCCCATGGAGCTTCGTGATATGAGGGTATAATTAGAGGACTTGCAAAGGAAGGGGGTCATAAGGCCTAGTGTTTCTCCATGGGCATCCCCAATTTTGTTCACCAAGAAGGAAAATGGGAGTCTGAGGTTTTGTGTAGATTATTGAAACCTTTACCAGGTGATCATGAAGAACAAGTATCCACTCTCAAGGATTGATGATCTCTTCGACCAGCTAAAGGGAGATCAATGGTTTCCAAAGATAGACCTCCGATCATGCTATCACCAGCTTAGGTTATGGGATGAGGACGTACCGAAGACAGCCTTTAGATGTCGGTACGGACATTATGAGTTCTTGGTAATTCCCTTCGACATGACCAACACACTAGAAGTGTTCATGGGGCTCATGAACATGATAATCTAGCCTTACCTCGATCACTTTGTGGTGGTCTTCATTGACGACATCTTGATATACTCAATGTCGGAGGAGGAGCATGCCACGCACCTACAGATAGTTCTAGATACACTCCGAGAGCACTAGCTTTATGTAAATATCACAATGTGCTACTTATTGATATGGGAAGTCCACTTACTGGGGCACGTTATCTAGAAGGATGGAGTTACTGTGGATCTGGAAAAGATAGAGGTGGTTCTTGCTTCAGAATCACCCAGGAGTGTGATCATGGTGTGAGGTTTCCTGGGAATGGCTGGATACTACCGAAAATTTGTACCTGAATTCTCTAGGGTAGTGGAACCCTTGTCATATTTGACGAAGAAGGGGCAATCTTTCCTGTGGATGGAGAAGTGAAATTATATTTTTCAGGAATTGAGGTAGAGACTGACGAGTGCCCCCATCTTGAGGCTACCAGAAGTGGATGTTGAGTATGTAGTCTACTGTGATGCATCAGGGGCCAAACTTGGTTGTGAACTGATGCAGGAGTGAGTAGTGATCGCCTACTAATCACGACAGTTGAGATATCACAAGTAGAACTATTCTACCCATGACCTAGAGTGATAAGAAGTGGTATTTTCGCTAAATATGTGGAAGCACTACTTGATGGATGAACGGTTCACTATTTACTCTGATCACAATAGTCTCAAGAATATCGTCTTGCAGAAGGACCTAAACCTAAGATAGTGGAAATGGCTGGAGTTCATCCAGGACTATGAATTTGAGATAGATTATACTGCTAGGTAGGGGAACGTAGTAGCATACACACTCAGTAGGATGTATGTTCTACAGTTGCCGAGTAAGGTGATAGAACTGCTAGCCGCATTGCAGTTATCCTTCATGGATAGCTACGGAGAATCTTACCTCCATTCTATGATAGCTACTCCCCCACTCCTTCAAAGAGGTAGGGAGGCACAGCTTGGGGACGTAGACTGTATGGCCCGACATGCACATATATCATCATGATAGGCTCCTGAAGGAATTTATTAAGGTGGGGAGTACATCATCCTCTTTAGAGGATGAACTATGGTAGAAGTGACACTTTGGGAGGAGGTTTTGGGGGAGTTCCATATATCCCCTTTGGTGGTACATCTCGGAGTGGCAAAGAGTACCAGGACCTCTGGCGTTTGTACTGGTGGCTAGGGATGAATAAAGTAGTGACCAAGTTTTTTTTTCGATGTCTCACTTGTCAATAAGTGAACGCTGAGCATCAGGTACTAGTAGGCTTAGCTCATCCACTTGAGATACCGGAGTGGAAGTGGGATGGTATCTCCAAGGACCTTGTCATAGGTCTACCACGTACGTCCAGGGACCATGATTCCATCTGGGTGATTGTTGATCGACTCACCAAGTCAACCCACTTCCTACCCATTTGAGTGAGAAGATTAGTAGAGATCTTGGGACACCTCTATTTACATAAGATTGAATGGATTCATAGGGTTCCATCGACGATCTACTCAGATTTTGATGCTCGATTTATATCCCTCTTGTGGAGGGAATTTTAGGAGGCGTTCGGGACTCAGCTAAGCTTTAGCACCGCCATCCATCCTCAAACAGATGTTCAGATGGAGCGGACCATATAGACACTTGAGGACATGCTTTGTGCTTTTGTCCTTTATTTTGTACATAGTCTGGAGGACCACATTCCCCTGGTGGAGTTTTCATACAATAAAAGTTATCACTCCACCATCGGCATGGCTTGGTTTTTGGCCCTGTATAGACAACCATGCAGATCACATCTTTGATGGATAGACCCAGGGGAGTCAGCAATTATGGGTACAGAGTTGGTACAGGCAACCACAGAGAAGGTGCAGATCATCTAGGATAGGATGAAGACTGCACAGAGCTGGCATAAGTCTTATTCTGATAAAAGATGGAGAGCCTTGGAGTTTGAGGGGGGAGACCATGTATTCCTAAAGTTCTCACCCCGAAAAGGATTACATAGGATTGGTCGGGGCGGCAAGCTATCTCTGAGGTTCATCGGACCCTTTTAGATCCTCACTAGAGTAGGAAAAGTGGCGTACCATCTAGATCTTCCCCCATAGATGCACTAGGTGCATAATATTTTCCACGTGATGTAGTTGAGGAGATACGTGCATGATCCATCGCATGTTATCAACAGGGGAGAGGAGGACATTGATGATGGGGTAACATTTTTGGAGTTCTCAATGGAGATAGAGGATTGACAGGAGTGGGTCCTTCATGGATTGCTGATTCCTCTAGTCTGAGTTCATTGGCATCATGAGAATCCCCAGGAGAGCACATGGGAGTAGGAGGCTAAGATACGTGGTCAGTACCCCCATTTTTTTCCATAGTTTTATTGTAGTTTTTGGGGACGAAAATCCCTAAGGTGGAGAGAATGTAAAACCTAGAAATTACATATTTTATAAAAAATTATTTGGGATTATTATGAGTTTGAGAAAATTGAAGGTGCTTTATTTCGAGGCCCGATGTTCCTGGAATGGATTTTTGAAATTTTTTTAAGGTATGTTCAGTAAACATGTGGCTTGAATTTTATATCTTTTGAACCAGTGCTCGGATTAAAAATATAAGGGCACCATTGAATTCACAGCACCGGGATTCACCTAAGGGGAACTTCACTTTGACCGCAGTTGGTCGGGTGAAAAGGGTACTTTCTACGACTTTTAAAGAAATAATAAAATAACAAAATTTTGTTTTTCTACCACCTATTGAGCACCGGTGGTAGGACCGATGGGTTGTTAATCCATTTAATGGCTTGACTCTCCTATTGTGTAACTGCAACATTGGGAATTGAGAGGTTCATTCATTAATGAACCTCATTAATTCCTCTGTGCATTACTCACCATTTTTTCCTCTATTTAAATGGAGCTTGGGTTGGGGTTTTGACACGGATTCATCCAGCGAGGAACCTCTGGAAAAGTTATGTGATGTCTTCCACTGATTAGGAATGGAATCTTGGATGTCGTTGGAGGGATTGAAGTAGGAGCGATGAACGTCAGCAGCTTCATCAAAGCGTGGATTCTCCTTCCACAACCGCAACACCTCCAATAGTTCTCGAGGTAGGGGGTTTAATATTAAAGTTATCTTTGAAAAATTAAAATTTTCTCCAGCTTGCTATGATCGTAATGTGGTGGGTGTGGGAAAAAAAATAAGGCCTAGACCCTCCGCCTCTTCATTTCTTGATGCGTTCTTCCAGGGACGATTTTCAACTCGACGGAAACTAGAAACTGGGAGGCACACAATGACAGCGGCATCCCAAGAGGTCCATAGACGTGTCTAGAAGGAATAATGGAACCTCATAGCTCACATGGTGTCCCAAGAAAGATCTGCTAGTGTAGCACTGGTGTGGAGGCACTGGCACCCGATGCTGGTGGCAAAGAAAGCAGCTGGCGCTCGCTGGCTACGGATGAGGGAGGCGCCGCTCGCCGCCGCGACATACGAATAAGCGGTTGGATCTCGGTCGGCCGCAGAGGTGGGAGGCACCATTCTGTCACGTGCCGCGGTGGTGCAGGTCGTGGCTTCAAAGCCACGATGAAGGGAGGGGACCAGCTCATTGAGAGTCCAGCCGACAACGAGGCATCACCACATGGCACCACCAATCAAAGAGACTAACAGATCTTTGAGTCGTTCGAAAGGTGGAAAACGCAACCCCCACGTGGGTCACCCTAGCCAGAGGCCTGCACTATCGCGGCCCCACCCAGCCAGGGCAGGCCGGGCTCGTCGGGTGCCCAGCGGGCCTAGGCTGCCGCGTCCTGGCCCATCCAGGGCGGGCCGAGCCCGCCGCATCCCGGCCCAGCCAGGGTCGACTGAGCCCGCTGCGGCCCAACCCAATCAGGACAATCCAACCATGTTAGGGCCAGGCTGGGTTGACCAAAACCTAGTTGGGTCATCCTAGATTGGGTCGAGACAGGTCAGTCTGACCGGGTCGGACCAGACCCAGACCCCTCTCGGGCCATGTTACGCTTAAAATGTAGTATCTTGAGAACCGAGTGTCAGTTCGACGAACCATCTATGGTGTTGGGATCCTTGTAGTGATACGGTCCTTTAGAGATATTTCACAAGAGTTTTAGAAAAAGTTGGAGTATGGCCGGGTTGGATTGACTCTAAATCTAACCGATCCCTCAACACTAAAATGCCAATAACTTACAGACTGGGCATCCAGTTGACGTGTTGTCTGTTGTGTTGAAACCCTTATGAAATGACGGATCATTTGGTAACTTCTTTGTGGGACTTTCTTCCAGTTGAAATATGACTGATGGCTTGAGGATCGATTTCTCCCAGAATCAAGAGTACTATGAGCAGGAATCCTATGGTTGGCTGAGACATAATGAATGAAGAGAGATTATGTGTGAATCATCAATGAGCAATTCTGTGTGAATCAGCACCAAGCGATTCTGTGTGAATTAGCACCCAGCGATTCTGTGTGATTCAGTGCCCACCGATTCTGGGTGAATCCGCACTGAGCGATTCTATGTGAATCATCACCTAGAGATTCAGTATGAATGAGCACCTAGCCATTATGTGTGAATCAGTAGCTACCAATTCTAGGTGAATCAAAACCTAGTGGTTATATGTTAATCAGCACCGAGCGATTCTATGTGAATTATCACCTAACGATTCTCTATGAATCAGCACCAAGAGATTCTTTGTGAATCAGCACTCATCCATTCTGTGTGAATCAACACCTTGAGATTATGTGTGAATCAGCACCTAGAGATTATGTGTGAATCAACACCAAACCACTCGGTGTGAATCAGTACCAAGCGATTCTGTGTGAACTAGCACATATTGATCCTATGTGGGTCTTGCATTTGTTAGTACCTATCAATCCTATGTGGTTCTGCAGCAGTGCCTCTTGACAGAGTAAGATGATCTAACCTTACGACTAATCATTTTAATTATTGTACTTTAGTTATAACTAGTTTGAGTTGTGACTTTTTCTTTGTGATTTGTGATTGAGATCATGCTTGTGGTTTTTCTTTTTGAAATTCTAAGAGACCTTCAGGGGGTCTCAGGGTCCCTAATGGGTATTGTTATACTCACCCCTAAATGGGCTTCGCTCGCACCTTGTTTTGTCTTGTGCAGATGACAAGTAGCTCGGCTGAGACTATAGGTTCCAGGACCAGGTGCAACACGAAGGTGAATGGTTGACATGGAGAGCTGTGGATATGATTTGTACCTACCCGTCAGGTAGGATCCTTGGTGGACGATCTCAGGAGTTGTTTTCTGTTTACTACTATAGTTGTATCTTTTCATTTGGGATTGTATTCCGGCCCACTTTACTTTCAGCACTTACTATTACACCTAGTTGTGGTAACTAGTTGTGGTTTTACCTTACTCTTCCACTGTGTTTTACTTTTGAGTAGTGTACCCTTCTTGTGTGTGTATGGGTTTTAAGGCAATGCCTTCCTATTTTCAGGAAATGCCTTTTCGGTGCTAGTCGCCAACCCATGGCATATGGAAGGTAGGCTTGGGGTAGTCAGGGCACGGGCCCCGGGGGATGGGTCGTGACACTTTTGAATCAAAACATCAGCCATATTTTTTTCTTTCCCAAGGTGGTTGTAACACCCTAGGATTTCATATTATGTTATCTCTTTAACGTATTTCAATAGCTTGTGCCACAAGCAACACCGAGTTCGAGCGCACCACACTAGTCATTCAAAAAGTGGTTATGAATAATATTAACAGCATATTGAATTTTATAAACTTTATATAATTCTAACATCTATATTATGTGTTTCTTATACATATTATAAGAACAAATTCAATTTTTCAGATAAAGGAAGTATTTTTCACAAAACGCAATTTTTCTGCCTTTTAATGGTGAACCCTTTTTAAATCCAAAATTTGACACTTTTATATATTCAATTTAATTAAATTAAATTCCTCTTTATAATCAAGACATAAAAATTTAGTTTGTAAAAAAAATTTATACTTTTCTGATAACTTTCATATTTTGATGAATAGCGAAAAATACTAAATTTTAATTAAAAACAACTTTTTAATCAAAATAATTTATAGTGTTAAATTAAACATTTGAGTGATTTTAAAGTATCATTAGATTATATTTTTATCATTTAATATAATTTAGGTCATTGGATATAATTTCACATTTAAATTGTATATAAACAAATGTCGATCCTTTGATAGTTTTTACTTCTTAAAACCCCGCTTTTTTGGTTTTGACAACATGAATTAATTTTAAATTATTCATTGAAACTTCTATGTTTTAGTTTGGTAAAATAGACATCATTTTTGAATTCGGAATATGAAAATTTTCTTAGGCTGGTTTTCTGGTATTTTTCTGAAAACATTCAATTTTTGATGAATAATGAAATATTCAGCATAGTACATAAAAACCGACTTTTTATTTAAATAATTATTTTTTATTTATTTTAAAGTCAAAATAGATACATAATACCTATAATTGTACAATTTAATTCATTGAGTCATTTTATAATAAGATTAGATATATAAAATTATTTTAAAAATTTTAACGTCTTTTACCCACCTTCTAGGAACATTTGCAAATTTGCATAAAAAGTAATTTTACCACTTCTATGAATTTAATTTAAAAATTCTGATAGACACGGTTGATATCAGTAAGTTAAATTTGGTTCAATAGGATGAAAATATATTTTGGTGAATAGTAACATTTGAATTTTATTTACCAAAGTTAAAAGTAAATAGGGTAATTAAAGGTAAAAATGATATTAGAATTACCATAACACATGTCCTAATTCAATTCTATAAGTTTATTTTGACCAAAATCAACCTTAGGAATAAAATATGATCCTTTTTTATCCACTTGGATTATATTAGGACATTTATTGTTATATTAATTAAAGAAGAGTTAAAAGTTTTAAATTGAAATATAAATAACTAAAACATTTTTATTATAGAGTTATACATAAGATAATTTCAACTATAAAAAATAATTAGAAAGATAAAATTATTTCCTACATCATGGTATTTTATTTATAATTTTTAGACATTAACTAATTAAATTTATTTATGACACAATGATGATGTAGTAATTTCCTTATTAATAAAAGATTAAAATAATTGATATTATAAATATCAAAATAAATATAAATTGAGACTTTTAATGCCATGCACAAATTTTTGAGGTTAATATGACATGTTAGTGTATTTAATTTATTTTTTCAAAGTAATCATGTTTTTTTAACTTTCACAAAAACCAAATACAAAATAGTGTCAAAATTGACATAAATGAGTTTTTAAAACAAATACTATATTATTTAATTATATAATATTCCTAAAAATCTAAGGATCAGACAAAGGACTTATATAATGATATAGATATCATTAATGAACCAATTAACTTTCACTTGTCATTTTATAGTATGTTTATTAACCATGTAATATAAAAATACAAGAAGACATTGCAAAAGTTAAACTATTTAACTAAGAGTTAAATCTAAAAGATAAGGTTAATATGGTGAGATAAACTTGTATAAAACCTATTTATTGAGAATATTTTGACACGTACCCATATTATCCTCTAAATAAATCCATTCAGAGCCATTATAAACTAAAAAATATTTTATAATAAAATAATATTTCAATTTTTCCTAAAGTGACCATCACCTCTCTTATAAAAGGGTACTTCCCCTTCTCTTAATTTCACACCTCCAAATCTATTTGTATCGAACAACCCATAAGCAAATATCCTCCCAACTACCCTCACTTCAACCTAGAGGGATTAATTTGATCAGAAATCTAACCTAAGTATCCCTTTTGATCAAATCAAAAGGAAGAACCCGAAGAAGAGGTAATTATTTCATCACCTCTTTCAAAGATCATTTCTTCTTCCACTTCCTCATTATTTGTTGTTTCCATACCAAAATAATAACTACAGTACATTATACATACTTTGATATTATTATAAATATAGTATAACCATATTCATTATTCTATCCATCCTATAAATGACAAAGTCACCGTACATGAGTACGTACGGCTTTCCGTCTCCATGTCATGGTGATGTTTTTTATTCAACACTTCATTATTTGGATGGGTATAAAAATGAGTATAATTGATGTAAATAATAAATATAAAATTCTAATTATTCTTTATATATAATATACCATCCAATTATATATGATTTAACTATCAATATAATGATATTGTCGCTCGTGCGTACGTACGGCTTACCGTCTCCACGACCCGATGAGATTCATTTCCACTTTCACCATTGAACAATGATTATAAAAATATATATTATTAGAAAGTATGTAATATATTAAATAATCATTCTACTATATATATATATATATATATATTTACATATATCTCATTCGCTTACTTCGGTTCAATATGATATGAAAACGGAAACAGTGTTTATGCGTACGTACGGTCTACCATCTCTATAAACAGTGTTTTCCTTTTCATATGACTATCTATTATACATATTTATATTCTGAATATATATGAAACATAAATAATGTTTTTTATTATGGATTCAATTAAATAATTATATAATTGATTTGATTAGGAATAACATGTTAAAACACGTACGATAAAAAAGTGGTTATTACACGAAATGTTATTTTAACATGGAAATTATTATTAAATGGGTAGTATAAAGTAATAAATGGATCAAGTATGATATCATAAATATGAATATGATTCAGGTATAATTTAATAACATAATATGGTCATTATATAGAAGGTTAAACTTACCCTTGACCAAAGGAAAGTATATGGTAAGGGTTAATTCCTCAATCTCTTTATTATTCGAGATTGTTTATCTGTAAGTATTTACTGGGTCATATTTATTATCCATGTCCATGTTTCATAAAAGAGTTTTCAAAAGGATCCGTTTTAAGGGACTCTTTAACTAAAACATAATTTTAAATATTTTAAATATTGATTCTTCTAAATATTTCTCATTAATGTCCATGATTTTAAAATGGTTTTAAGGATTTATTTATATGAACATAACTGTTTTAAAATGTTAATTCCTTTCAAAAGTTTCAAAGTGGTATGGGACACTTTTATTAAAAAATATCTTTTAAATGTCTTCCTTTATAAATGTGTGACTTTTAAATTATTTAAGAAAAATGATATTTCTCTCAAAGAGTTTTACTGCTCATTTTCAACTATGTCAACATCCTTTACTGGATATTATTTTTGATTGAGGTTGATTTATTATAATAAAATCTTGCATATTGTATTTAATGAGTTATTTTATTTTTGAACGTGGATGTGCTATTTTTATACGATTCATGGTTTATGGTTAAAGTATTTACATTTCGTATGCTAGTTTTAATACGAATTTTTATGTTATGTTTCAACATTTTCATATGAGGAATGCATTGGACTTAGTAAGTGATGGGTGGAGCATGCTATAGATCCTCAATTAATTGGTAGGTCACATGAGACAAATTAGTGTTTTTGCACAAGGCATTGACAAAAAAATTTATTTTTAGTCTTTGTACGAGGCCTTGACTATGTGGTTATGATGTCCGACATTATGAATTCCCTCATTATGAAATTAGTTATTACATGTGATTATTAGACTAGAAGAATATCCATTTGCATGTTTATCTAGTAATGTTTTATTTATTTTTTCCATATTATGTTCATGTTTATTTTTAAAATGTTGTTATTTTTATTACACAACTTTCCTTAAAAATTTATAGCTTCCGATAAATTATTTACCCTTACAGAGCATCTGAGCTCACCCCTTTCTTATGTTTTTTTTTTGAGGATTCCAAGAAGTGTGTTATTATTGATATGCAGGGTTAAGCTAGAGGAATAATGAAATTATCAAAGGATTATTTATGATGTGTTTTATGTTTGAATGTGTAATGTAACATTCATGTATGTAATCTATTTTCCAAGACTTCTAAACTGATCGGTCCATCAGGACATGATTCCTTGTAATCAATTTAATTTATTAAAATAATTCACATGGTTTGGGCTTCTATGGTCGAGGCGTTACAGTTGGTATCATAGGACAATTAGCTACAACCTTGTAAATAGATTTTGAACACTTATATTATGGATCATAACCCTATGATAGACTTTTTGGATTAGTATAGAAGAAAATCCAAAATTTTTTGTAATGTAGATATTATGTGGGTTTTTCATGAGATACATCTATGTCTGGATACTAGCAGGTAGAGGCATCTCTGGCACAGATGTATCTAGGGGTAAAACCCAAAAAAACCGCTTTGATCAAGACTCTAATGGGAACTAGTGCACGATAACAAGCCTTGTTTCACTCTTGGTTACGACACTCCCAGGGGATATACTTAGGATAATTCACATTATATTTACAAACCATTATGAAGTATTTATGAGTAAATATTCTAGAAAAGAAACCATTTTTATGATTATGAGAGTCGATGTGTGAAAATATTCCATTAATGTTTATAATTTTTCTAGTTTCTAAATTATACAGTATGATATGATCTTACCTAGTGTATGTCATCATTTAGAAATGGATCCCAATAGAAGGAAAGAAAACTCCAGCAATACGCATGATCCAAAGAGTTAGAAGGATCATTTCTTTCATGGTTTTAAGCCAGCATTTAGAAGGGAAATATTCTCCTACGTATTATTATCATATGAAGAAATAATATCATGTGTTAATAAGATAAGAAATTAATTCTATGAGTCCTATGGATTTTAAGGGAAACAAGAGAAGAAGAGGATGGAAAAGAAAAAGATAAATAAAGGGAAGAAGGGAAAGACGGATTTTCCCATATGTGATAACTATGGAATGAATCACCATGGGAAGTGCTTGAAAGGAATGGGAGTTTGTTATAAGTGTAGAGAAAAGGGACACCATGTTCATGGTTGAAACGGTAAGAAAAATGTTTCAAATGTACAATTCTTCATCTTCAAGGAGTTGGGTCACTACATGAATCAATGTCCCACTCATTAGAGTATATCACAAATGGTTTTATTGAATAATAATCAAGTTTATATACTACCACAGATGAAGTTGAATGATTAGTGATCTTATGTCATTATTAAATAATTGTGTCATTTTAGTATTGTATTAAGGATGTATAATTTATAATAATTTTAGGTTATATAAGTATTGTACTACAATACTATTTCATTAAGGATTTGAGATTGTATTGTACCAAGTAAAGTGGCACAGTTTCAAGTTAAACATTTTGGAAAATATGTGGTTGAGAGAAATAAAACCCTTAATATGTTTATGAAACTGAGATAAGGATTTTGGAATAAGATACAATTGATGTGGATAAAGTAGATTGGATATTATTTACATCTTTGGAACTGATTAATGCTTTGTTTCAAAAGTGGTTTATACCATCATTATTGGGAGTTTACAACATTTTTGGATATAAAGAGTATATCCAATATTCTATAAGGAATAAGGGAGAATGAATGAAATAAATAAGTTCATATGGTAATTAAGGGTGTTAACATGTTTTAAGAGAATATATGATGAAGGTATTCACATATTATTATGTGGCAAAAGACATCTTTAGAATGTTTACCTTCCTTATAAATTTTGGACTATGAGTTTAGACAGAAGTATTTTCGATAAGTCAAAAGGTTAGAATGAATTAATTTGGACATTGAATACTATTGTTTAAAGGTTAAAACATTTATTAATATTGTTTTTGGATTATTATAAAAAGGACAACCCTAAGGTTGGGTGACAACTCGTCGTGTCCGGCAAGGCAGTGAGACTTGAACCCGCAACTGAAGGGCGACAAGGGTGAATCACCTAACACTTTCCTACGTGAAGTCCTGGTTTGTATAATGTCTTTTTTTAATGGTCTAATAGATTTTTTATATATTCATTATTTTTTAAACCCTACACAATTAGGATAAATAGAATATTTATTAATTCTACTATCTTTTGGAATGAAAGATGAGTTTGTGGTAGAAGTTAGTTGAAGGATGGAATTCTACTTGTCATGTATTTATTTCTCTTATTCTATGGAGAAATTAATTATTAAACATTAGGGAAGGGATATTAAAACCAAAAATGTGTTATCCTAATACTTTATGTTTTGTTGAACCGATGATATTTAAATCATCACAGATTTATGGATTTAATCCCTCAATATCCCATTTATTGTTCACTTGTTTGTGATTGATGACCTCAATCACTCCCTACAAATTTTTACATTTTTTCTCCAATTATGTGTCTCTAATTTCCACCAATATTATCATATTCGAAATCCTAATTTGGTGGTTACTTTTTCATTTCCCTTTCCATTTTATTAACACTAAATTTTAGTAACCCTATTTCTGTTTTAGGTTTTCCACAAAGGTATTTTCTATTTTTAACCTTTTATTTTCGAAGAACAATTTCAAATTGGGAGGATGCGATTTATTTAAGGAGGGGAGAATGTAATACCCTAGGATTTCATAGTATTTTATCTCTTTAAAGTAATTCAATAGCTTGTGCTACACGCAACACCGAGTTCGAGCGCACCACACTAGCCATTCAAAAAGCAGTTATGAATAGTATTAACATCATTTTGAATTTTATATACTCCATATAATTTTAACAAACATATTATGTGTTTCTTATACATAATATAAGGAAAAATTAAATTTTTCAGATAAAGGTAGTATTTTTCAGAAAATGTAATTTGTCCGCCTTTAAATGGAGAACCCTTTTTAAATCAAATATTTGAAAATTTTATATATTAAATTTCATGAAATTAAATTCCACTTTATAATAAGGAAATAAAAATTTAGTTTGGATAATTTTTTGCTACTTTTCTGATAACTTTCATATTTTGATTAATAGTGACAATACTAAATTTTAATTAAAAACATGTTTTTAATAAAAAAATTATACTGTTAAATTATACATTTGAGTGATTTTAATGTATCATTAGATTATATTTTTATCATTTAATATAATTTAGTTCATTGGTTGTAATTTTACATTTAAATTGTACATAAACACAAGTAAATCTTTTGATAGTTTTTACTTCTTAAAAACCCTCTTTTGGTTTAGACAACTGGAATTAATTTTAAATTAATTAATGAAACTTTTATGTTTTGAATTTGGAAAAATAGATATCATTTTTGAGTCAGTAATATCATCAGTATCTTAGGCTAAATTTTTGGTATTTTTCTTAAAACATTTAATTTTTGATAAATAGTAAAAAATACTACATAGTACATAAAACCCGACTTTTTATTTAAATAATTATTATTTTTATTTATTTTAAAGTAAAAAATAGATACATAATACCTATATTAGTCTAATTTAATTCATTTAGTCATTTTATAATAAGATTAGATATATAAAATTTTGTTGAACTTTTTAATGTATTTTTCCCACCTTCTAGGCACATTTCAAAATTCGCATAAAACAAAATTTTACTGCTTCTATAAATTTAATTTCTGGAATCCGAGAGACACAGTCGAAAACAGTAAGTAAAATGTGGTTTAATAGGATGAAAATAATTTTTCGTGAATCGTAACTTTTCAATTTTATTTACCACGTTTAAAAGTAGATAGGATAATTAAAGATAAAAATGATATTATAATTACCCTAACACATGTCCTAATTCTATTGGATAAGTATATTTAGACCAAAATAAACCTTAGGAATAACATATAATCCCTTATTATCCACTTGGATTAGATTAGGACATTTATTATTATTTTATTTAAAGAAGAGTTAAAAGTGTAAAATTCAAATTCTAATAAATAAAATGTTTTATTATAGTGTTATACATAAGATAATTTCAAATATAAATATTAATTAGAAATATAAAAATATTTCCTACATCATGGTATTTTATTTATAATTTTTAGACATTAAATAATTAAATTTATTTATGACACAATGATGATGTAGTAATTACCTTATTAATAAAATATTATAATAATTGATATTATAAATATCAAAATGAATTTAAATTGAGACTTTTGATGACATCCATGAATTTTATAGGTGAATATGACATGTTAGGTTTTATTTAATGTATTTTTTTTGAAGTAATCCAGTTTTTTTGAATTTCACAAAAACCAAATACTAAATTGTGTCAAAATTGACATAAATTAGTTTTTAAAACAAATACTATATTATTAAATGATATAATATTCCTAAAAATATAAGGTTCGAACAAAGGACTTATATAATAATAGATGTATCATTAATTAACCACTTGAGTTTATCTTTGCCATTTATAGTAAGTTTATTAACCATGTATTATAAAAATACAAGAAGGCATGGTAAAAGATAAACTATTTAAGTAAGAGTTAAATATAAAAGATAAGGTTAATATAGTGAGCTCCACTTTTCTAAAACCTATTAATTGAGAATATTTTTACTCATGCCCTTATTATCTTCTAAATAAATACATTCGGATCCATTTGAAATCAAAAATTATTTTATAATAAAATAATATTTCAAACTTTTCTTAAAGTGACCCTCACCTCTCTTATAAAAGGATACTTCCCCTTCTCTTAATTTAACACCCCCAAAGCCATTTGGCTCAGCAAAACCCGGAAATAGTATCCTTCAAACTACCCTCACTTCAACCTATATGCCTTACTTTGATCATAAATCCAACTTAAGGATCCGTTTTGATCAAATCAAAAGGAAGAACCTAAAGAATATGTAATGATATCATCACCTATTTCAAAATTCTTTTCTTTTTTCACTTCCTCTTTATTTGTTGTTTCCATACCAAAATAATAACTCCAGTGCCTTATACATACATTGATGTTATTATAAATATGGTATAACCATATTTATTATTCTACCCATCCTATGAATGAAAAAGTCACCATGCGTGTGTACGTATGACTAACCGTCTCCACGTCATGGTGAAGTTTGCTATACAACACATCATTATTTGTATGGGTATAATAATGAGTATAATTGATGTAAATAATAAATATAACATGTTAATGATTCTTTATATATAATATATCATCCAATTACATACAATTTAACAATCAATATAATGATATTATCCCTCGTGCGTACGTACGACTTACCGTCTCCACGACGCGATGAGATTCATTTCCATGTTCGCCATTCAATGATGATTATAAAAATATAAATTATTAATAAGTATGTAATTTATGACATAATAATTATATTTCAAATATATATATATATATATATATCTCATTCTCTTACTTCCATTCAATACGATATGAAAACGGTAACAGCGTTTATGCGTATGTACGACCTACCGTCTCCATAAACGGTGTTTTCATATTCATATGTCTATCTATTATACATATTTATATTCGGAATATATATGACACGTAAATAAATTTTTATATTCTGTATGAAATTAAATCATGATATAAGTGATTTGATTAAGAATAACATGTTAAAACTCGTACAATAAAGAAAGCGACTATTACCCGAAATGTTATTTTAACATGGAAATTATTATTAAATGGGTAGTATAAAGTCTTAAATGAATCAATTATGATATCATAAATTTGAATATGGTTTTGGTATAATTTAATAACATACTATGGTCATTATAAAGGAGGATAAACGTACCCTCGACCAAAGGAAAGTACAAGGTAAGGGTTAATTCCTCAATCTCATTATTATTCGAGATTGTTTATGTGTAAGTATTTTCTCGGACATATTTATTATCCATGTACATGTTTCATAAATAAGTTTTCAAAAGGATTATTTTTTTGGGAATGTTTATCTAAAACATGATTTTAAATATTTTAAATATTAATTCTTCTAAATATTTTTCATTAATGTCTATGTTTTCAAAATGGTTTTAAATATTTATTTATATGGACATGACTCTTTTAAAATGTTAACTCCTTTGAAACGATTCAAAGTGGTATGGGACACTTTTATTCAAAAATATCCTTTAAATTATTCCTTTATAAATGTGTGACTTTTAAATGATTTCACAAAAAAGGGATATTTCTCTCAAAGAGTTTTACTGATAATTTTCAACTATTTCAACATCCTTTACTGGATATTATTCTTGATTGAGGTTGATTTATTATAATAAAATCTTCCATATTGTATTGAATGAGTTATGTTATGTTTGACTATGGATGTGCTATTTTTATACCTTTCATGGTTTATGGTTAAAGTATTGACACATGGTAATATAGTTTTAATACAAATGTTTATATTATGTTTCAATATTTTCATATGAGGAATGTATTGGACTTAGTAAGTGACAGGTGGAGTCCTCTATAGTTCCTCGATGCATCGGTAGGTCTCATGAGACAAATTAGTGTATTTGTTCAAGGCCTTGAAAAAATATTTTATTTTTGGTCTTGGAATGAGGCCTTTCCTATGTGGTTATGATGTCTGGTATTATGCCTTCCCTCATTATGAAATTAGTTATTACATATGATTGTTCGACAGGTATAATCTCCATGTTCATGTTTATATGGTAATGTTTGATATATTTTTTCCATATTATGTTCAAGTTTATTTTTAAAAGGCTATTATTTTTATTACACAACTTTACTTAAAAGTTTATAGCTTCTGCTAAATTATTTACCCTTACTGAGCATCTGAGCTCACCCATTTCTTATGTTTTTTTCCTAGGATTCCAAGAAGTGTGTTATGATTGATATGCGAGGTTAAGCTATGGGAATAATAAAATTCTAAAAGGTTTATTTATGTTTTGTTTTATGTTTGAATGTGTAATGTAGCATTCATTTATGTAATAAATTTTCCATGACTGTTAAACTAATCAGTCCTTTGGGACTTAATTCCTTGTAATCATTCCAATGTATTAAAATAATTCATCGGCTCTGGGCTTCAGGTGTCAGGGCGTTAAAGTGGTTGAGAATTGATTAGTCATAATCATTAGTAAACTCTGAAAATATTCTTCATAAAATATTAATCTCTTTATAATATAATATATACTATAAATTTTTTTTATTAGTATATATAAATTTTTCACACCACATTCCATAATGATAATCCCTCTATATCTTTAATTCAAAAATTTCTGCAACTAACTCTAAATAATTTATCGTGTAATTTTTCTCATGAACATTCAATTTTCATGAGGAATAATAAATAACTATATCATTATTATTGATGATTCATCTCAATATCATCTTTAATTATCCAATATAGATGGAAAACGCTTCTCCACTACTGTGTAATGTCTGAAGAGGTGCACTGACTAACCTTCTCATCAGTTCCATGAAATTCTCTTCACATTCGTCTATCTAAAGGAATGTGGACCCTTATAAATTAACATGGTGATTTTATTAGATATCCACAAAAAATCACCAAAATGAGATCATAATATCCTACCAAACTTAAAAAATATAGATCTTAGTTTTAGTTGTTTTTCTATGCCAATGTTCAATATATTCCATGTTTGATGGATCTGTTGATAAACCATTCATTGAGATTATATGATGGGAAATGAACCTTTTTTTAGAAAAAATTCACACTTGGTACATTTTTCCTTCAAATTCTTTCCTTATGGCCTTTAGTACAATCCAAAATTGATCTTCATGATCTTACTTTCCCTTTGAATATATAATAATATCGTCAAAAAGACTACCACAAACTAATCAAGGTAATCTCTAGTGACATTATTAATTAAATTAGTTAATATAGAGGGGTAGTTTTTAATACCAAATCACATAACGATATTTTCATAGTGATTATACATTGAATCAAATGTTGTATTGGGTATATCCTCCTTCTTTCCCCTAAATTGATGATATCATCATTCAAAGGGTTCACTAAACATTTATTCGATACCAACTATAGTAACCCAAACTTTTCATACATATATGTCACATCTTAAGAGAAGAATATAAATTATATAGAATAATGATCCATTCCAAAATGAAATAGGTATAGTTCCTTTGGAAAATTTTATAAATAAACAACATGTTCAAAATTGAACTACATCATCTCCCATAAAAGTCATCATAACTAGAGCCCTTCTTACAAATATCATACTTCATACCATTCTTTATAACCAGGGTAAATAAAACATAATAAAGGGTGATCTTGGATGCTTATTAAGGGTTAAAAATGGAGATATCAATGAGTACATAAACATAACTTTATCATAATGGTAGTATAATATGATCATACCATTTGAAAACAATATCATGCATATCATGGACAATTATCACGAGTCATAGAATAAATCATGGTAGTTGATAAGACATTAATCAAAAGGGAATGAAATAACATGAGACATGATAGCATAACATTTACATAAGATATATGTTTGTGGCATACACATAAACATAGAAAATAATTTACGCTGTAGTCAATGATTATTGTAGAGACAATAACTATCGATTAATTTCACTCCTGAAACCATCATAGAAGTGAATGATCAAGCTCATGACTATAATATTGTATTTAGTACCTTACTGAATTGGGTTTACTCCTCATTCCAATCCTATTTATCTCATGAGATATCTATCTATACCTATTGAATTTGAGGGATATATAATTATTATCACACCAATCACATAATAAAAATCATACATATTTCTAAAAAATGATTATAAATCATTCATAATATCATAAAAATGATAAAAATGGGTTTAATTAACATTTCATCATGTAATAACTTGTGGAAAAGAAACAGGTATTATAAACATTTCCTGACGGCATAAACTGTGGAACTAAAATGGGTTGGATAAAAATCATTTAATAATAATCATAAAACATCCAATGAAATAATAATTATGATATAATTGGATCTTATCCTCATAAAATATCATATAATACTAAAGGATTTCATTTTATATTAATATTCCTTTAAGATATCACTTGAATCATGTCAGGAGGAAAATAACCTTTTCACATTGAAACCACTTATTTTGAATCTAAAAAACCAAATATTAAAGAAAAAAATTAATATGATTTTTTTCAAAACTAATAAATGATGTTTCAAATAATTGAGTGTTCATTTAAATTTTAAATTCTATTCATGTCTTATATGTTAAAATAAAACATTCATTTCAGACTTTTGTAAAAAATATAAAGAGTAACTCATTCAGAAAATGACAAAAAGTTTAATTTTAAACCATTTTTAAAAAACAAAGTAATGTATAAAAATTTCTTTAAACCATAATATTAAAACATTTTGATCCCTTGGGATAAAATTTTTTGAAAACATAGATGTGGACGAAAGAGGTTTTCCAACTAAAGAGAAAAATAAACTCATTTTTCATTTAAAAATTATTTTTGTATCATGAGATCATAAAGACAGTAAAATGAATTGAAAACATGTTATAAATAGATAAGACTATAGAAGAATAAAATTAATGATTTAATATAGATTTATTTCATTAAATTTCATCATTTAAATCTTAATCATAAAAAATCTTAACAAACAATGACATTCTAAAATAAAATGCATACCTTGATTTTCACTTGATTCTAAATCCATCTATCCTATGTTATAGTAAATTTATATTTATTAAAATAATATAAAATAATTATTTAAAAACATATAATATCATATATTATCCGTTTTTAACATTTCAACACCCATTTATTAATAATCCCTTATTAAAAGAATCGTTTCTGGGTGTTAACTATTTCATTTTTTAAAAGAAGTTTTTTGATAGTTCAAATCCTTGTAAATTGAACATGATTCCACCATCACCAAACTTTTAATCATGGTATATATATAATATAAATTTTTTATATAAATATCTATGGTCATCCACACAATTTATGTATATAAAAATGAATTACACCATTCATAGAGATGGTAGGTCATACGTACACATGAATATTGTTTTAGTTTTTTTATGAATAGAACAAAACAAAGTCAAATAATAATTAACAAAACAAAAATATTATTATATCACATACGACATATATATTCATAAAATTTATCCTTATTACCATCCATGTAAAATATAAATGAAAAAAATCATATCAATTCATGGAGGGGGTAGTCCACACGTACGCACAAGCGAAGTTATCATTTTCTAACAGATTGGAAGGTCAGAAGGTATATATGATATTATCCTTAAAATATAATAATTATTTTATAAATATAATTTTACCATTTTCACCATCATAATACCCATCTATAAATTATGTTGATGAAAAATGAATTGTATCTCAATGTGGAGAGGTTATGTTTTATGAACGCATAAGCATTAAATTCACTTACAATTTTATGGGAAATTGGATGGATAATGGTGGATTCATAAAAACTGAAATATTTTTGTGTATATATTATGATAAATTTATTATTTATTGATAAACATACGAGATTTATTGGTGAAAAAATAATATGTAAAAATAAAGTGATCGGTTACGGTGATTACCTCTTATTTGAAAGAACTCCTTTAGATAACTTCTTAAGGATCCTAGGGTTCTGCAATTGGCAAGATTAGAATTAATAAAATGTGGATAAGTATTTTTAGAAGATAAATTTTCATGGGATTGTCTAGTTAAAAATTCCAATGTTTTGTAAAGAGGATAAAGGAGGGGAGACTTTTATAAGTGAGGGGAGGGACATTCTTAAAAATTCATAAATGATTAAAATATAAAAAAGTAAATCTATAAAAATATTCTCCCAATTTACTTTATATTTGAAGATAAGGTATAATTTGGTTGAAATAAAATTATACAACAAAATATGGATAGTTTTACATGGTTTTTAAATGTTATCTTATTATTTATCCCCTTAATTAACTTATTCAACCTTAACCATAGTAACGTCTTTTTCACTCTTAAATGGTTATAATTTCATGTATAAGGTCCAAATTTGATCACAAATATAAAATGGATGAAATTATACACCATATAAAATCCACCTTGACCTCGTTCAATATTTTATATATTTTAATTAATTTAATAAATTAATATTTTTCTTAAAATATCATTAATTTCATTTTTTACACTATTCATTTAAATTGACTATGAAAATAACATGATAATAAAGTAATTAGAATATAATAATTAATCACTTACATAATATCATATTTTTTTATCATTATTTTAATTCTATAAATTAGTCAAATTATATTACATTTCATATTTTTAAAATCATTTATTTTATGTTTTTATTAATTGAATAAATAAGGTGTCGGTGTTGCGTAAGAATTTATTTAATTATATAATTAATTAAAATTAGAAATAAATTACCATCATGAAAATAATAATATTATTTTCCAAATATAAAATAATATTCATTCAAAACATTATTTTCCCTATGTGAACACATAAAATATTTTTAAATGTATGAGAGTGACATTTTTAATTTTTATTGTCATTATATATTATATATGAATTTTTAATAAAATAGTTTTCCTTAAACGTTATAAATTTACCAATTAAGGTTATAAGGGTAGAAATAACTTCATCCTATAATATTTAATATGAAAAAATGTGGCTTATCATTTAGTTTTAGCCTAGGCTATCTCAATTTACTATTTAGTGATGTGGCAGATTTTACCATGGTTATTAATCATAATGCCTAAAAATAAAAGTTTCATATTTTTCAGATTTATACCTCTTGTTTCTGAATTTGGAACCCATATTTTAAAACACAATTTCTATAAGTGATGTATATTAATATTAAAATAAATTTGAAAAACTAGAACAAACCAATTTTTATAAAAACACTTTTTATGTGGAAAACTCGATCTATATTCTTATATTACCACTAGAAAAAAATTATATAAATGTTAAAACATTTCATTGAATACATAATATATTTATTTAATTAAAATAATTCAAAAATAGTCATCAATATAATTTATTAATAGAAAAACAAATTACATGCATAAAAATAATTTTTAAGGAAAAACATCTCTTTTAGTTTCAATTTTGTTCATTTATAATAATTTGATAACCAATGAATTAATTTTATATATATTTAAAGAACATGTTTAAAATAATTTATGTATTTCTATTCATACCCACCAATCTAATAGCTAAACTACAGTCCTCACATTAAATAATTATATTTTAATAGTATATCATAGTTCATTTTAACTCGTTGTTGTTTGTAAATCACGCTATCAAAGAATTAAAAAATATTATGGATAATTATATCATAAAATATTAAGGTGTCGCAAAATACATAGTAACATTTTCCCACTTTTACTAATTAATGGGAAGTGGCTAGAGATGACCAGTAAGCCACTGGTACTCAATTATCACCTACTCACAGGTAGAGCACCATGTGATAAAACCAATTATGTCCCTCTTCATTCTAGGAAAGGAATACTCCCATAATGTATCTTGGAAATTCATGGTCACACCTGGGTGTAAAAACCACCTTTAGGGGTGAAATACCCTGGTTATCTCATCATTATTGGTTGTGGGGACAACAACAGGATAATAGACATTGATAACCTCATCATATTCAAGAGAACAATTTGGTGGTACATCCCCCCATATATGATTCCACTCATAACTAGAAATTTTGAATTTGTAAAATGACACCTCTTTACCCTACTAAGGTGTGATGGGTGATAGATAAGGGAATAAGGGTAAATTTTCACTAGTACTCATGAACATCAAGATGTAATTCTTCAAAGAGGTCTATCAACTACCACTCACTACTTGAATCCTAGACCATCCGAGTCTGAGTATTTATACTCAAAGAATAAATAACTATGTCAAACATGAAATCAAAAGTATTGTATCTACTCAAAACACATTCAATACCAGATTTTCAAGATTTAATATGAGAAAATGATCTTATGGAACTTGTGGTAAGTGTATACCACAAACATTTCACCTGAAAGGTAACGACACCAACATCTTATGGTGTACACTAAAACCTCTATCTCAAGTTTTTGTGTCTATTATATCCTCTCATGAGACCTGATATTTTTAGATACAAACATAACTAATCGATCATCCTTATTTAGAACTACTCCTATCCCACATTCTAATGCATCAATATATAAGATATACTCTTTACCCGGCTCTGGTAAGGATAGAATTTGTGTTATTTTCATCTACCCTTTCTGCTTTTGAGAGGATATCTCGTAGGAATATGACCACATAAACTTCAATCCCTTCATATTATATCCTGTCATAAGATCTTCTATTTGGGAAATGTTATGAATAAATATCTGGTAATAGCTAACCAATCCCAAAAATTTATGGATGTAAAAACATTATTTGGCCTCTTCTAAGAAACCTCTACCTTGACCTTCCTAAGGTCTACTAATGCACCTACCTCTGATATCACATTCCCTGTGAATTTCACTTAGATGATCTAAATGTGACACTTTGAGAGCATTTAATATACCCAATTCTCTATAAGTATTCTCAAGACAACTTCTAAATATAGATTGTATTCCTCCCTCAACATTGGCTATATTAGGATATCATCAATGACTCTAATAATAAAAGTATCCAAGTAAGGATATAAGACCCTAGAATCAGGGACAAAAACATAATTAGATTTTTTGTGATCAAAAAATATAACTAGGTTTTCATTTAGACCTTACATTATCTTGAATATAATACAAGT
Source organism: Viscum album (assembly GCA_963277665.1). Taxonomy (NCBI): domain Eukaryota; kingdom Viridiplantae; phylum Streptophyta; class Magnoliopsida; order Santalales; family Viscaceae; genus Viscum; species Viscum album. The sequence continues at coordinate 1,584,928,477 of OY728121.1, read as the reverse complement.
TATATCAAAAGGAATCACCTTCAATTGATGTTATAAAAACCACAATTCAATATTAGAAAACACCATATCTTCTCTAATATGATCAAATATAATTTTAATATGATGGATTTGATATCCATTCCACACTATCACATGGTTCAACCTTTGATAATCTACAAATAACCAAAAGGATCCTTCTAACCTCTTATCAAATTAAACTAGAGAACCCCAAGGAGATTTACCCGGTTGTATGAACCCATTAATGTCCATTTATTTTATATTATCTGTTTCATCAAATATATTTATAGGATTTACCCAATAAATATGAATATATATATATCCTCCATACCAAGCGTAAGTTTAATCATAAACTCAACCACTCACTTAGGTGGAAATCCTTGTAAATCATATTGAAAAACCTCATGCAACTGATCAAATATTAGAGGGATCACCACCAGCCATGCCTTTCCATCATCTCAAAAAATACTAAAATCTATGAAATGGTCTAATCTATCCAAAAATGGTTTAATCCTTCCCAAACTACTTATACAACCCACTCCCTAATATATATGTAATTAGAAAACTGAAGAGATGTAAACGACACTTGTTAGTGATAAAAATAAATGTGATATTGATAATAGATGGGCCTATATAACCTTAGGATCATGTTTAATAATATAATATCTTGCATAAAAAATCCCCAAATGAACCGATATCAACAACCACTTGACTAAAATCCTGACATTTCTAAATTCCCTTATAATGTACCCCTTAGGGCTTTTTGATCAACATCACTCCATGTAAATAATATACAGACTACATTAATCATTACATCAATTGATAAAATATAAATTAATGGGCTGGAACTATTTCAAACAAGGTATGTAACACCCCAAGATTCCATGATATGCTTCCCTTTGAATAATTCAATAGATTGCATTGTACACAACTTCAAGATTCTAACACACCGCGACCAATCAAACTAGCCATTATGAATAGTAATACCCACTTTTTTGAAATTTTATAAATTTTATTTTTTAAAATGGACTTCATTTTTGAATTTTTAATATCGAAATTAGCTTAGGGAGAATTTTTGGTACTTTTCTGAAAAATTTCAATTTTTGATGAATAGTGAAAATACTGAATTTTAATTAAAAACAACTTTTTAAATAGAAATAATTTATAGTGTTAAATTATAAATTGGAATGGTTTTGAAGTATCATTAGATTATATTTTTATCATTTAATATAATTTAGGTCATTGGATGTAATCTCATGATTAAACTGGACATAAACAAGTGACAATCTTTTGATGGTTATTATTTCATAAAAACACGCTTTTTGTTTTGACAACGGGAATTTATTTTAAAATAATTTTTTCCACTTATGTTTTTTGAATTTAGAAAAATGGATTCCATATTTGGAATCAGGATGTCTAAATTGTGTAAATAGGTAACCTTTATTTTTAGACATTATGAATATTTACTTCAGTAAATATTTTATTTACTGTGGTTAAAGAGGTAAATCCAGTAAATAAGGTTAAAAAATAATATTATAATAATATTAAATTACCCTAACACATTTCCTAAACTTATTTTCTGAAACATTTCTGACCATGGGCATCTTTGGGTCGATTTTGGGACCTCATGGAGCCACATGGGAGTGATAATTACATTTTCACTACTACAAAATGAAGTTATAGCCACAGACCTATAGCCAAGGTTTTATAAGTCCATGGCTATAGCATGGTTATACCAACGGATGAAAATTCATCAGTGGCTATATGTGTGATTTGGCCAATATTCTCTCAGGCTCCTCCTACGGAACCCTCCCCGACTCACTCCCCTCCCCCGACGCACTCCCCTCCCCGAACGACCGCGCCTCCCCCCTCCCCGGACGACAGCACCTCCCCCGACGCCGACAGACTCCCCTCCTCCCCCGACGCACTCCCCTCCTCCCGACGAACTCTCCTCCCCGGATGACCGCGCCTCCCCCGACGGACTCCCCTCCTCCGGACGACCCCGACCCTCCTCCCCCGACGGACTCCCCTCCTCCGCCGACGGACTCCCCTCCTCCCGACGGACTCCCCTCCTCCGGACGACCGCAACTCCCCTGCTCCCGAAAGAATCTCCTCCTCCGACGAACTCTCCTCCTCCTGATGGCCTCCTATGGATGACCTCTTTTCCGGTATCTTTATCATTCCATTTTTTATCATTTCCAGTATCTTTATCTTTAACAATAGTTTTTTCAAAATCCATATCAGTAGTAATTAGATCCTTCTCAAGAATATTTCCACTCTTTTATGTAAGATATTTCTACTGCTTGGGTCGATCCTCATGAATAAGGATACTAAATCATACCATTTTCGAATCTGAGTCATCCAGAAATTATATAGGGTATGTCAACATTTTATAATTGTGTTCCATGGATTTTGGTTTGATTTCCATCCCTTAAATATCGTATGTGGCATCGTGGTTTTTTATAGGGTAATAATGTAGATTAACATCAAGAACTAGGAACATTAGTGTAGTATATGCCTTCATCTTCCAATTATTTTCTACCATATATATTTATTTTTGAGGGAATACAAGATTTCTAGTTGTTCAAGCGAAATTAATGGGGCTTATTCCCAGAAAGGAGGAAAATATGAGAATATCATGGTGATATAACCATATGTAACATATGATTTTACAATTAATCTATGGTTGTTCCTAGAGATATATGGTCTATCCATCATTGTACATCTGATAAGGATAGGAATCAAGCCTTATATAGTTTTGTATGGTAGAGCTGTTAGATTTATGCAACACCATAGATAGTGAAAACCATGTGAATAATGGGTGCATGCATATAGTTTAGGTTCACAATGCCTTGATCTAGTCTTCTTGTTTGAGTTCATGGAGCTTTTTGAAAATGAAAATAGTTTATATTCTTGATGATTTGAGTATACAGAGGATCTTTAAGGACGATAATGCAATGAAAAATGCTTAAAACCCATGTGAACGGATACCAGGATGTCCTATAAAAAATGAAGTGTTCCTGAAGACGGTTGATCAATGTTTAATGTCATACCTCTTGGATGACAGAAAATAATTTACATTCATGATTCATGGGCTACTGAATCAGGTATATTTTGAAAAAAAAATCAATTCATGAATGAGGTTTAATTTGATTTGAATTGAGGACAGGACATCCCACGCACCACACAAATACCTCAGAAAAAAATTCCATATCGTATAATGTTATAATGACCAGACCGAGATGAATGTAGATGATATTTTAAATTCATGATGCTTAGAATATGTGTAATTTTGTTTCACAGTAATATATGTGTCACATAAGTGGTAAAACCTACTGTAAATGGACCCAAATAGTCTTATATACCATGTTCACACCTTGAGATGGACTACACACAAGTTAAAGTCATAATGTTGTGTGTGTAAATGGGACTAAGGGGATGTAGGGTTGAAATATATTTATCTAGGCCTATAAATGAGAGGTATAGGAATTACAATGTATCCCATCACTACTACAAATCTGAGCTATAGCCACGGACCTATAGCCACGGTTTTATAGGTCCGTGGCTATATCTTTTATACTGCCACGGTTAATTATTTCATTCGTGGCTATATCCAGCAGCCCCGTTTTTTTTTCAAACCCATCGGGCTCCTTCTCCTCCCCCTCGTGATTCCTCCTCCTCACCGCACCCTCCCCCTCCCTGACGCCTGCACGCCGACGCCTCCTCCGCGCCACGCCCTCCTCATCGCACCCTCCTCGCCACGCCCTCCTCGCCGCGCCCTCCTCCTCGCCGCGCCCTCCTCCCCGACGCTTCCTCGTCGCGCCCTCCTCCCCGACGCCTCCTCCGCGCCGCGCCCTCCTCGTTGCGCCCTCCTCGCCGCGCCCTCCGCGCCGCGCCCTCCTCTCCATGGTGTCAGTGAGCATTACTCGGTTATGGAACTAAAGAATATGGATGAGGGTGGTCCCAAGAATCCCTCCGTTTTCTCATTTTCAACAAGCGGCAATGTATCAGAATAGGTTTAAGGGAGTTAGGCCACATTCATGAAGAGTTCTACAGAAGTGGGAGGTATTGTGATGGATAACCATTTTGATCTTTTGTCATATGATGAACTAGTCCATAATTTTGAAGTATACCTGGTCAGAACCATTAGAGAGGAGCAGGTCCCTGAAAATTGGTCATGTGATGAATGTTCTTTCCACTTTTTAGGTGATTTAGAGGACGAGGTTAAGGATTAAATGTATCCATGTATGAGAAGAGTAAGATAGAGAGGGTCAACTAGAAAGATAAAAGGTATTACTCATATTTTTCTCTACCAATGGGGACTAGGTCTATGAATATGTCAAAGGACAAATAGAAGGAATGTAACCCACCTCTCCAAGGTGGTCTTTTAGTAGTGGGATATTCCTGATAATGCTTTCAAAATTCTTGTGAAATAATAAGATGATGAACCAATTAAAGATAACCTTTCCTTTACTTTGAAAAATTATAAAATTGAGGATTTTTGTTTTGATAAGAGGTTGGAGGAGGTTGAATAAATCACTTCTAACTTAGAAACACTCCTAGGATCACCATTTTTTCTTTAAAAAGAGCAAGATGACCAAATTAATGAAGTTTTTTATTTAATTGAACAAGATTTTCTTTTATATTATTGTGATTTTTTTGTGTATGATTTTGATTTCTATTCTCCCTATGTATGTTGTGTAGATTCAAGTGAACTTCATGATTTACTAGAGGTAAATGAGAAGGTTATTAATACACCTGATGAGAAACTTTTGAAACTCAAAAAATCTAATTGTAATTCAAAGTTTGGGAGTGGTCGAAGATCAAGAGGATATTTTGAAGTTGTGCACTAATGAAAAAGTGGATATTGATACATGTGTGGTTTTTAATAATGAATTTATATAGGATATTTAATCGGATGAAAAATCACATCCAAGAATTGAATTTTTACTATTTATGCACATCACTCCTCAAGTTGAAGAAGAGGGAATATACCCCCTTTCCCCCCTTTCCACTACTCCTAGGAAGTTATAATTTCAAAGTGGTGAAATTAAAAGTATATGAAAATGGGGTGTTAAAAACTATTTGAGTTGATTACTATAGCTAGAAAGAAGACTTTATGCTAGTTCTTAAGTAAGAATACACATCCTCCATCTAGTTGGGGTTGAATCAATGATTTTTTAACTATGAACAATCTAAATATAGAACCCCCTAGGGGATAAACCCAAGATTATCTTGTTACTTTTTTTAGTTTTTTTATTTGACCTTCTTTAATAAAGTTTTTTTGATTGAGGTCTTTTTTGTAGGAAGTTAGGTGGGTCACTTCACATGGTAGCCCATTTTGAGTAACTTCTTTCACACTAAGAAAATTTTCAGGTTGTTTCCTTCCAACCTTAAATTTTTAAGAGTTTAAATTCTTATTATATACTTCAAATTAAGTGTGAGGTAAGGGTACACAATTTTTTTCTAATCCTAAATTTTATATTTCTAAATCATTGTTTAAACATTCCTTTTTATTGATTTTTATTAAAAAAAAATTATGTTATTCACATAGAATAAGTGAATGTACGTTATAATTTCTATTTTTTTAGTACTTTGGTGAGCATAATTTCACATCCTATTGAAGTATAGATTCAACGATTTTTATAGATCTAGAGAAGTTATATTTCATAGTAACTTTGAACCAATCTACCTTAGTTTTTACTCTAGTTTTGTTCTGTTTTGAACTTTAAATTTTATAAATTAATGTATATGTTTATACTTATAGGAGATGAAATTTTGGAAACCAAAGGTATTTATTCAACAAGAAAATAAGGGAAATTTTTTCCAATGATCTCAAATGAATAGAGCATCTACACCATGGTAGTAATAGTTTAAATTCTGTGATTTTTCTACTTAAACTTGAAAATTCACTTCTTTTTTTTAGTTGAAATAAATGGTTGGAAGTTGCCTTTTAATAAATTTTGTATACTGAAATCATCTTGTTAAATCTATTGGTTGTTGCTTCCTTTTTTACTACCTTTTTGTATTGAAATTCTGGTGTGTATGCTTATTTTAATGTTTTACTAAAAATCATTTTTGAAATTCAAATGTTAACATGCATCTACATTAAAATCCATGAATATGTGTTGAAGTTGTTAATATAGTAACTAGTGGGTATCATTCATGCATTTTGTGTGATTGTTTGAACTCTATGTTCTTCATTTCTTTTGTTTTTAATATATTAGTTATATGATTTATTTTTAATTAGATAAAAAAATTCTTTATTATTACAAATTGATGCATATATCTAATTAATCATTTCTACCATAGGACGAGGTGGTTGGTGTTGGTTCAAATGCAGGCACGTTGGCATGCAACCGACAAGAAAGGGGGAACATCCATTCTTGGTAATGGGCATCTATGTGAACTTCACTTCTCAGTTATTGGTTTTGATTAGAGTGATATTAACATATTATTTTGTTCCCATGTAGTTTTACGAACATAAAATAAAACTTTAATCATAGTTTTATGGTTCCAATTCTAAAATCTTTTTTATGAGGTGAATTCTACGGTACTCAATTGTTGTGCTCGATATGATTGTATCGCCTTCTTTCTTCCATAAACCTTTTACAGTTTGATGAAGATAGGGTGAAACTGGTGATGAAATATTTGAAGCTCTAATTTATAATAGTTGAACTTTTCAAAACAAAACTTTTTCCTCTCAAGTGAGCTTTGATTTGTGGTTCTTGCATCTACTATTTTTACAGGATACATGTTTGTATTCAGGCACATAAACACAAATATATTTCTTATCAATTATTTATTCTCTACATAATTACTTCTGATTTATTTTGATCTTTTTTTCTTTATTTCTTGTAGGTAAAATATAGGGTTAGGGTGAAAAATAAATATGCACCCAAAGTACTCTTAAGGCACCATTTTGTATAATGGTAGCATTTTGGTAAGTTCATTTATTTCTTTTTACCATACTACATCATGTATGTTGAGAGGGGTCTTTGATTTGTGGTTCTTGCATCATATATTTTGGTCTTTTGTTATATTTGTTGAAAATAGTCATTTTATGTCTTGAAGTGTTTTTGATAATATTTTCGGGATGTATTGAAGTATTATAGGGGCTGGGTGGAGGGGGCAGGGGGCAGGGTGGAGGGGTGCAGGGGGGGAAGGGTGGATGGGGTAGGGGGCAGGGGGCAGGGGGCAGGGGGTAGGGGCAGGGGGGAGGGTGGAGGGGGCAGGGGGCAGGGAGGGTGCAGGGGGGGTGCAGGGGGTGTTGTGCAGGCTAAGAGGCTGGGTGGAGGGGGTAGGGGCAGGGGGTAGGGGGCAGGGGGTAGGGTGCTGGATGGAGGGGGGCAGGGGGGGAAGGGGGGAGGCGGGCAGGGGGCAAGGGCAGTTTCTCCATACCATTACTCCAATTATTTTTCTTGCTCTTTAATTTTGGGTCACTACCCATGCCTTTATCATACATGTATTTAGCTTTTAGATATTCATCTTCATTTACCATATTGGAGGTGATGATAACCTTCTAACTGATTGAAATTTCCTCATCATCGTCATACCATAATACACGACTTAAGTGTGTAAATTTATCCATATACTATCTAGGATAAGATTGTGACTCTATGGAGGCCTTATTCTTAGTAATCATTGTAGCAGGTACTTTCGTGAAACCCCATACTGATCATTATTTTTAGTAGGTAATGGATTCAGTTGCAACTTATTTTGATTATCCTTGGGTGTACTCATATTTAGCGAACCTGGTGAGGTTTCCTTCCTGGATTTTTCCTAGATAGCTATGTATGAAACATGCATGAGGGGTCCCTTAGAATGTGTCATCATAAATTAATGATAGGTAGGAACCTGCAAGATTTTTTTCCCATTTTTCACCACTTGAGAACCATGAGATGCAATCAGGTTAGGTAAAGCATCCTAAAAGCAACACCTCTATGTAGGCATGCCATCAAATGTTGCCTCATTTGAAGTACTCTCTTCAAGACCAGCTAAATTTGTATAGAGGTCCACATTGACTTTCTGCCTATTTTTCCCATTCGTGAGTATTTACATTAGGCTTTCCTACAAAGTTGCAAATACCTACAGTCCCTTGGATCTGTAAAAAACATCAGGGAAAGGTGCCCCCAAAATACATGCCCCTCGAAATGGATGTTCTATCCAATGTTTATCTCTCTATCAGGAAGGGGTACATTGTCCTCATTCAAGGATTTTCCCGGTGGTGGGCCCTCTAGAGTAAATACAACACACTGAGAATAATCCATGTTTTTTTCATTAGAAGGGCCATCCTAAAGTGATGTTGAAGTGATTAAGTCTGTAGTTTTCCCAGTATCCTTCTACACTGATATAACCCCTATCTTATCCACATTATAAGGGACAGTAGTGTATTTTCTCTCCAAGTCATATATTAGAATATTCATCTTACCGTTCCAACTTTCATAGTTAGAGACATCATTCCCCTTCATATTGTAAAAATAACACTCCTTTTCCCTATTACATTCTGGAGAATGATGGAAAAAACATATAATTCATGTAGAACTGTGGTTTCCTTTCGTATTGGATCAGAAAGTCTATAAATTCATCTAGTTAGTTAATACTACTTCTTCTAGAATCATTATATACATGTCCACATTCACATGGGTTATCACATAGTGTCCAAACCTTGGGTTATCGGTTTGTATATCCAACCAAATTGAGTTCCCCACGACTGAGAAAATTTCCCAAAAATTGTGTGAGTACCAATAGAGCTATCCGGGTAGGGGGAGGGGTGTTTGGCAGGGGGAGGGGTGTCCGGCCGGGGGGAGGGGTGTCCGGCAGGGGGGGTGGGCTATCCAGGCAGGGGGAGGGGTGTCCAGCAGGGGGAGGGGTGTCCAGCAGGGGGAGGGGTGTCCAGGCAGGGGGAGGGGTTGTCCAGCAGGGGGGAGGGATGTCCAACAGGGGGGAGGGCTGTCCAGCAAGGGGGAGGGGTGTCCGGTAGGGGGGAGGGGTGTCCAGCAGGGGGGATGGGCTGTCCAGGCAGGGGGAGGGGTGTACAGTAGGGGGAGGGGTGTCCAGCAGGGGGAGGGGTGTCCAGCTGGGGAGAGGGGTGTCCAGGAAGGGGGAGGGGCCGTCCAGTAGGGGGGAGGGGTGTCCAGGCAGGGGGAGGGGCTGTCCAGTAGGGGAGAGGGCTGCCCAGCAGGGGGAGGGGTTTCCAGCAGGGGGGAGGGGTGTCCGGCAGGGGGGAGGGGTGTCCGGTAGGGGGCGGGTTGTCCAGCAGGGGGGCGGGGCTGTCCAGCAGGGTGGGGAGGGCTGTCCAGCAGGGGGAGGGCTGTCCAGCAGGGGGGAGGGATGTCCAGCAGGGGGAGGGATGTCCAGCAGGGGGAGGGGTGTCTAGCTGGGGGAGGGGTGTCCAGGCAGGGGGCGGGGCTGTCTAGTAGGGGGCGGGCTGTCCGGCAGGGGGGCGGGCTGTCAGGTAGGGGGCGGGCTATCCGGCAGGGGGAGGGGTGTCCGGCAGGGGGGAGGGTGTCCAGCAGGGGGGAGGGGGTGTCCATCAGGGGGAGGGGTTGTCCGGAAGGGGGAGGGCTGTCCGGCAGGGGGGAGGGCTGTCCAACATGGGGGAGGGCTGTCCAGCAAGGGGGGAGGGCTGTCCAACAGGGGAGGGTTGTCCAGCAGGGGGGAGGGGTGTCCAGTAGGGGGGAGGGGTGTCCAGCAGGGGGGAGGGATATCCAGCAGGGGGAGGGGATGTCCAGGCAGGGGGAGGGGCTGTCCAGGCAGGGGGCGGGGCTGTCCAGTAGGGGGAGGGCTGTCTAGGCAGGGGGAGGGGCTGTCCAGCCAGGGGGCGGGGCTGTCCAGTAGGGGGAGGGGCTGTCCCACAGGGGGGAGGGGTGTCCAGTAGGGGGGAGGGCTGTCCAGCAGGAGGGAGGGGTGTCCAGTAGGGGGGAGGGGTGTCCAGGCAGGGGGAGGGGCTGTCCAGCAGGGGGGAGGGGCTATCCTTGAGGAATGTCTAGCTGAGAAGGAGCATGAATAGGTGTAACAGTAGGTAGAGTTAAATGTGGCAGCCCTATTAGTATATTTCATGTGTAACCTATAGGGTGGGGTCTGTAATGATGGTCCTAGACATTGTTAGTCATAAATCACACATCGTACTTGACCCTTTTTATATCCCTGTAGGGGGTTTCCCTCTTTTTATTAAAACAATTGTTTGAACCGAGACAATCTTTAAGTGCCGTTAGACTTTTAAGATGGGTCCCATGTTTTGTGACCATGTCACATGGAATGTGATATTTAAATCCAACCAAAATCCCAGTTCCACAGCCCAGGGGTCCCACAGTACCAGTAATGTCAGATTACATGTTATGTAACCTGTGATTTTCCTAATCCCATGGGGTATTCCTCTAGGTATTCCTACACATTTCTAGATCTCCAAACCTCACCGAATTAGGTATATCAGGGGTCATCCAATCCTCTAGTCATCACAGATTAGCACTCATTTCTTTAAATCTTCTAAGAAAACATCCTCTCATGCCATCCATATCATCCTATTTGAAACTAAGTGGAAGATGTTGTCCAACGGATGTTGCTGGACCGGTCCAACACATTGTGGTCACGCTGCGGTCACGCCGCAGTCACGCCGCGGTCACGCCGTGGTCACGCCGCAGTCACGCCGCGGTCACGCTGTGGTCATGCCGCGGTCACGCCGTGGTCACGCCGCGGTCGCGCCGCGGTCACGCCGTGATTTGGCCCTGCTCCAGGACGACACCCTGTGGTGGTTACTCCTCCAGGATGACACCCTGTGGCGGTCACACCGCGGTCACGCTGCGGTCACGCCACGGTCATGCCGCGGTCACGCCGTGGTCACGCTGCGGTCACGCCGCGGTCACGCCGCGGTCACGCCGCGGTCACGCCGCGGTCACGCCGCGGTCACGCCGCGGTCACGCCGCGGTCACGCCGCGGTCACGCCGCGGTCACGCCGCGGTCACGCCGTGGTCACGCCGCAGTCACGCCGCGGTCACACTGTGGTCATGCCGCGGTCACGCCGTGGTCACGCCGCGGTCGCGCCGCGGTCACGCCGTGATTTGGCCCTGCTCCAGGACGACACCCTGTGGTGGTTACTCCTCCAGGATGACACCCTGTGGCGGTCACACCGCGGTCACGCTGCGGTCACGCCACGGTCATGCCGCGGTCACGCCGTGGTCACGCTGCGGTCACGCCGCGGTCACGTCGCGGTCACGCCGCGGTCACGCCGCGGTCACGCCGCGGTCACGCCGCGGTCACGCCGCGGTCACGCCGCGGTCACGCCGTGGTCACGCCGCGGTCACACTGTGATTTGGCCCTGCTCCTGGATGACACCCTGTGGCGGTTACTCCTCCAGGACGACACCCTGCGGCGGTCATGCCACGATCACGCCGCGGTCACGCCGTGATCACACCGTGATTTGGCCCTGCTCGAGGGCGACACCCTGCGGCGGTTACTCCTCCAGGACGACACCCTGCGGCAGTCATGCCGCGGTCACGCCGCGGTCACGCCGCGGTCACGCCGCGGTCACGCCGCGGTCACGCCGCGGTCACGCCGTGATTTGGCCCTACTCCAGGACGACACCCTGCGGCGGTTACTCCTCCAGTACGACACCCTGCGGCGGTCACGCCGCGGTCATGCCACAGTCATGCCGTGATTTGGCCCTGCTCCAGGATGACACCCTGCGGCGGTTACTCCTCCTTAGAGAAACATTGAATGGTTAGCTCTATAATTTTTCGTATTTCCTCATTCCTAAACTATATCTCCTCTCAGCGCTGCCTCTCATCCGTCTTTCCAGAAAACGTGCATAGTAGGTGGTACAAAGGCTTAGTTCAACTGAAAAAATTGGTTTGGAATTGTCTAATCCCATGGGGTATTCCTCTAGGTATTCCTACACATTTCTAGATCTCCAAACCTCACTGAATTAGGTATATCAGGGGTCATCCAATCCTCTAGTCATCACAGAATAGCATTCATTTCTTTAAATCTTCTGAGAAAACATCCTCTCATGCCATCCATATCATCCTATTTGAAACTAAGTGGAAGATGTTGCCACGCGGATGTCGCTGGACCGGGCCAACACGTTGTGGTCATGCTGCGGTCACGCCGTGGTCACGCCGCCGTCACGCCGCCGTCACGCTGCAGTCACGCCGTGATTTGGCCCTGCTCCAGGACGACACCCTGCGGCGGTTACTCCTCCAGGATGACACCCTGCGGCGGTCACGCCGCGGTCACGCCGCGGTCACGCCGCGGTCACGCCGCGGTCACGCCGCGGTCACACCGCGGTCACACAGCGGTCACGCCGTGATTTGGCCCTGCTCCAGGACGACACCCTGCGGCGGTTACTCCTCCAGGAAGACACCCTGCGGCGGTCACGCCGCGATCACGCCGCGGTCACGCCGTGATTTGGCCCTGCTCCAGGATGACACCCTGCGGCAGTTAATCCTCCAGAACGACACCCTACGGAGGTCACGCCGTGGTCACGCCGTGGTCACGCCGTGATTTGGCCTTGCTCCAGGACGACACCCTGCGACGGTTACTCCTCCTTAGAGAAACATTGAATGGTTAGCTCTATAATTTTTCGTATTTACTCATTCCTAGACTATATCTCCTCTCTGCGCTGCCTCTCATACATCTTTCCACAAAACGTGTATAGCAGGTGGTACAAAGGCTCAATTTAACTGAAAACATTGGTTTGGAATTGTCTGATCCCATGGGGTATTCCTCTAGGTATTCCTACACATTTCTAGATTTCCAAACCTCACCAAATTAGGTATATCAGGGGTCATCCAATCCTCTAGTCATCACAGATTAACATTAATTTCTTTAAATCTTCTGAGAAAACATCCTCTCATGCCATCCATATCATCCTATTTGAAACTAAGTGGAAGATGTTGCCCCGCGGATGTCGCTGGACCGGGCCAACACGTTGTGGTCACGCTGCGGTCACGCCGCGGTCACCCCGCGGTCACGCCGCGGTCACGCCGCGGTCACGCCGCGGTCACGCCGTGATTTGGCCCTGCTCTAGGACGACACCCTGCGGCGGTTACTCCTCCAGGACGACACCCTGCGGCGGTCACGCCGCGGTCACGCCGTGATTTGGCCCTGCTCTAGGACGACACCCTGCGGCGGTTACTCCTCCAGGATGACAGCCTGCGGCGGTCACGCCGTGGTCACGCCGCGGTCACGGCGCGTTCATGCCAGGGTCACACTGTGGTCACGCCGCGGTCATGCCGTGATTTGGCCCTGCTCCAGGATGACACCCTGTGGCGGTTACTCCTCCTTAGAGAAACATTGAATTGTTAGCTCTATAATTTTTCATATTTCCTCATTCCTAAACTATATCTCCTCTCAGCACTGCCTCTCATCCATCTTTCCACAAAACATGCATAGCAGGTGGTACAAAGGCTCAATTCTACTGAAAACATTGGTTTGGAATTGTCTGGAATATGTTATTGTACATATATCACATAATATTTGTTCGGTAATTCTTCTTTTTCCTCATCCTCTTCACATGTTGTCCGAACCAGATCATCCTCATCCTCTGCACATGTCGTCTGAACCGGATCAGCCTGTTGTGATGGAAATTCAATGTCTTCTTTTGGCTGTTTTAGATGAAATTCCTTCCATAACTCCCTCATCTCATGTAGAACTCATTGGAGGAGGTTGATCACTACCAAGTTGAGTTTTAAAGGCTGCACACAATCTATTTGATGCAATTCCAAAGAGGTTTTTCTATTCTGAGGGCCTATTTCATGCTGGAGTTCCCACGTTTCCCCCACAAGCTGGCAAAGGGAGGTCTGTTTGGGCCTATGAAAATAGGGCTTGTTTGTTATGGACAAAGATGCAACTGGAGACCTGGTTTGCTTTAAGAGTTTCCATGAAGGGTCTTCACTGTAGAGGAGACTACCTCTGGTCTATATTTGGTAGTTGCTTCCATGATGGTTCCCACAACCCGTTGACTGAATTTCACACCAAACCAAGCCCCGCTAGTGACTATTTTTCGATGCACTATAAAAATCCCATGGCCAACCCACCAAAATCAAACCAGCTATTCCAGGGCCATTTCCACTCTCACTAAAAAATCCAAACTCAAGACCTACTAAAATTCCAAGCTCCCACTTCAATTTAGCCACTATGAAATCATTCCCCATCCCCCACCATTTTTCAATCCACCTAGGCAACCCATCCACAACTTGACCACCAATCAGGCCTACCCACCTCTCAACTTCTATGCCACCAACCCCACATTTTCCACCAGGCATCCCACTTTAAAACCATTAAAAACCTCACCCAATTCTAACCAATTAAACCGAACCCCTTAACATTTGAAGCCCTCATCTAAATTCCGGTTCCAAATCACTTATTTTAGACCCAATCAGCCCTGCCACTTCAGAAAAACAAGAGCAGCCTACTTAAAATCCAGTCCAACTTAGTTTCCTTCATGCTTGCCCCCATGAGTCCACAGCCTCACCTCAACCAAATTATTAACCACCTAGACACCTGGAAGCCACAAGAGGAGAGAGAAGGTTTATTGATTTTTTTTGTAATATTTTATTCCATTGGAAGAGAATTTGTTGGACGCTGCCACTTGTAATGAGGTACTTAATTTCCTCTCCCTCTTTCTTCCATTAAATATTAGACAGATCCTATGTAAAAAAATAATTATCCACCTCTAGGGAAGGAACTCTCAGCTACCGTTCTTCTGTTCTTCTTCCTCCTGATGAATAAAATTCCCCAAGTATATTGGGAAAATTTTATTCATTTTTCATCATTTACCTCTTCTTACTTACAGCTGATTTCAGCAGCCGGATTCGGTCTTTTAGCAATATCCCATGACATCCATCCGTTGTCTAGGGGTCCAGTGGGGGGGTCCAGTGGGGGGGGTCTGTCCTGGGCTGTCCAGGGTCTGGGGGGCTGTCCTGGGGGGTCTGTCCATGGGGTGTCTAGGGGGTCCAGTGGGGGGGGTCTGTCCTGGGGTGTCCAGGGTCTGGGGGGGTCTGTCCTAGGGGGTCTGGGTTTGGGGGGGTAGGTTCTGGGGGGGTGTCCATGGTCTGGGGGGCTGTCCAGGTTCTGGGGGGGTATGTCCTGTGGTGTCCAGGTTCTGGGGGGGCAGGACTGGCAGGGGTGTCCAGCGTCTGGGGGGGTCTGTCCTGGGGTGGGGTCTGTCCTGGGGTGTCCAGGGTTCGGGGGCAGGGGGGCAGGGGGCAGGGGGCAGGGGTGTCCAGCAGGGGGAGGGGTGTCCAGCAGGGGGAGGGGTTGTCCAGGCAGGGGGGAGGGGTGTCCAGCATGGGGGAGGGGTGTCCAGGGGGGTGGTCCAGGGGTGTCCAGGGGTGGTGGTCCAGGGGGGTGGTCCAGGGGTGTCTAGGGGTGGTGGTCCAGGGGGAGGGGTGTCCAGTAGTGGTGTCTATTGCTAGTATTATTTTTTGGAATTCAACAGATTATGCAGTGGGGGGGAGGGGGACCTGGGTGCAAGGGGTAGTGAGGGGCTGGGTGTAGGGGGGTGGGGCTGGATATAGGGCTGGGTGAAGGGGGGATGGGGGGGCTAGGGGGCTGGGTGCAGGGGGCAGTGGGGGTGTAGTGGGGGGGGAGGGGGACCTAGGTGCAAGGGGTAGTGAGGGGGATGGTTGTATGGGGGTGGGGGCTAGATATAGGTCTGGGTGCAGGGGGGATGGGGGGGATGGAGGGGGGATGGGGGCCTGGGTGCAGGGGCAGTGGGGGTGCGGGTGGGGGTGGATAGTGGGGGTGCAGTGGGGGGAGGGGGACCTGGGTGCAAGGGGTAGTGAGGGGGCTGGGGGTGGGGGTGGGGCTGGATATAGGGCTGGGTGCAGGGGGGATGGGGGAGCTGGGTGAAGGTGGTACTGGGGGTGCAGGGGGTGTCCAGGGGGGTGTCCAGGGGTGTCAAGGGGGGGGGGTTCTAAGGGGTTCTATCCAGAGGGGAGAGTGGTGGTGTGTAAAGGGGTGGGGGATGTGCTAGGGGGTCTGTCCAAGGGGGAAGGGAGGAGCTATAAGGGGTCTGTCCAGTGAGGGGGTGTGTAGGTGGGGGGAGGCAGGTTCTGGGGGGGGTAGGTTCTGGGGGGGGCAGGTTCTGGGGGGGGGTAGGTTCTGGGGGGGGCAGGGTCTAGGGGGGGCAGACTGGCAGGGGTGTCCAGGGTCTGGGGGGGTCTGTCCTGGGGTGGGTTCCAGGGGGGTGTCCCAGGGGTGTCTTGGGGTTTAGGGGGTGTCCAAGGGGTGTGTGCAGGTGGGGGGTGTCCCAGGGTTTAGACTAACTTACTTACATATCATTCTTAAATTTTAGTTCTATATCATGTAGTATAATTATGAGTTCATATTTCCTCATGAACTGAATATTTAGAAGTTAAAAACAATCTATATATTTTAGTTGGATTACTATAAAAATAAAGATTTATTTTAATCATGAATTGAGCATAAGAAAAATTTATGAATTAAACTACTTTTACAGTTAATTTAATAGGTTTCATTTGTATTGCAAGCATGCTAACTGAATTAAATTTTGTGGGGGGCAGGGAGGGGGTGTGCAGGTGGGGGGGGGGGGGGGGGTAGGGGTGTTCTGGGGCAGGGGGGGCTGCTGCAGGGGGGGGGGGGTCTGCAAGGCAGTTGGGAGGAGGGCAGGGGTGGTCTGCAGGAGGTGTCTAGGGGGTGTTTGGGGGGTGTCCAGGGTGTATCTAGGAGGTGTCCAGGGGGTGTCCAGGGTCTGTCCAGGGTGTGTCCAGGGGGTGTCCTGGGTGTGTCCAGGGGGTGTCTAGGGGGTGTCTAGGGGGTGTCCAGGGGGGTGTCCAGGGGGTGTATAGGGGGTGTCCAGGGGGGTGTCCCGGGGGTATTTGTTTTATGGATTTGGACACCCTATAGCCACGGTTCTAAACCGTGGCTATTGGTTTATTGCCACGGTTTTTAACCATGGCTATAGACATAATGCCACGGTTTTAAACAGTGGAAATATATTCTGTCCGGCCTTTAGTATAGCCACGGTTTGAACTGTGGCTATAGATTTAAAGCCACGCCAAACTTAGCCACGGTTCGAGGAACCATGGCTATTACCTATAGCCACGGTTTGAGGGCCTATAGCCACGGTTCTAAACTGTGGCTATAGCCCGAATTTCCAGTAGTGTTTATATTAAATAATCTAAATTAAAGACTAAAACAACAAAAGAAAATATCTTTTAGTAAAACAATTTTTATATGAGGTTATATAATTGATCAATTTGACTATAAATATTCACTAGAAATATAAAAATATTTCATAAATCATGATATTTTATTTATAATTTTTAGACATAAAATAAATATATTTATATATGACACAATAATGATGTAGTATTTTCCTTATTAATTAAACAATCAAATAAATGATATTATAAATATTAAAATAAATATAATTTGAATGTTTTGATGCCATAATGGAATTTTATAGGTTAATATGATATGTTAGGGTTGATTAAATTAATTTTTTTTGAAGTAATCATGCTGTTACGACTTAAAAAAAACAAAATACCAAAAAGTGTCAAAATTGACATAAAAGAGTTTTAAAAACAAATATTATATTATTAATTGATATAATATTTCTAAAAATATAATGATAGGAAAAAAGACTTATATAATGATATTTTTATCATTAATTAACCACTTGGGGTTCTCTTGGACTTTTATAGTAAATTTATTAACCATATAATATAAAAATACAAAGAGACATGGTAAATGTCAAACTATTTAACTAAGAGTTAAATCTAAATGATAAGGTTAATATGGTTACCTAAACCTGTCTAAAACATATTTGTTGAGAGGTTTTAGACTCATCCCAACCTTATCCTCTAAATAAATCATTTTGGAGCCATCAGAAACTGAGAATTATTTTTTTATAAAATAATATTTCAAGCTTTTCCTAATTGACCCTCACCTCTCTTATAAAAGATAACTTCCCCTTCTCTAAATTTCACACCTCCAAATCCATTTGGCTCGACCAAACCCTACCTAAATATCTTCCAAAATTATCTCCCTTAATCCTAGAGGCCTTACTTTGGTCAGAAATCCAACCTAAGGATCCCTTTTGATCAAATCCAAAGGAAGAACCCGAAGAAGAGGTAAATATTTTGTCACCTCTTTCAAGTTATTTTCTTTTTCCACTTCCTATTTCTTTGTTGTTTTCATTCTAAAATAATAGATCCATTATCTTCTATATACTTACTTTTTATTATAAAAATGTTACAACAATATTCATTATTCTATCCATTATATGAATGACAAATTCACTATATGTGCGTACGTACGGCTTACCATCTCCACGTCGTGGTGTAGTTTGTTATTCAAACACTTCATTATTTGGATGGGTATACTAATGAGTATAACTGATTTAAATAACAATTATAACATATTAATTATTCTGTATATATTATATAACATCCAATTACATACTATTTCTCCATTAATATAATTATATTGTCGCTCGTGCGTATGTAGGGATTACTGTCTCCACGAACGTGATGAGATTCATTCCCCGTTGTAATCATTCAAGAATAGTTTTCATTTTATGATTATAAATAATTATTATGAACATAATATAATATTTTATATGAATCAAATACATAATATCCATATCAAACATGACTTACATAACCAAGAAAATAAATGAAAACAAATCAGTTAACGCCCGAAATGATGATACTACTGAATTATTATTAACAAAGAAATATTAGAGGATCATATATGATATAATATTTATGTATATAGTCATTTTATAATTTAATAACAATGTTTTAACTATTATATAATTGTTTAATATACCATCTACTAAGGAAAATTACAAGTTAAGGGTTAATTTCATAATCTCATTATTATCTGAGGTTGTTTTTACGTAAGTATCTACTGGGACCTATTTATCATCAACATCCATGTTTTCTTAAAAATGTTTTTAAAAACATTTTTACTATTTACTAGACTATGGTTTAAATTCATTTATACCCTTATTTGACCTTATATGTTTTTAAAGGAATCTTTCCGTCATTTTCTAAACAAGGTACTTTATGACCTTTTTGACAAAATTAAGGTAAGAATGTTTTTTTAACTTATACGGTGGGTACAGCTATTTTCTGCCATTACAACATCATCAAAGCTTCCCTTATAATATTATAAGAATATTTTCAAAATAAATGTTTTCTTTTATAATTATATGACTCTTAAATGGTTTCAAAATAGAAAGTTTTATTTCTTTCAAATTGTTTTCATTTCATCTATGTCAACATACTTTGAATGATTTTAAAATTGTTTGAATTTGATTTATTATGATACAAATCTTCCATATTGTATTGAAGGTTTTGTGATATGTTTAACTGTGGATGTTTTATTTTTATACCATTCATGGTTTATAGATAAAGTATTGACATTTCGTATTCTAGTTTCAATGCGAATGTTTTTGTTATATTTCAACCTTTTCATATGAGGAATGTATTGGACTTACTATGAAACAAGTGGAGCCCGCTATAGCTCCTTGGTGCATCGGTGGGTCTCATAAGATAATTAGACGTGGAATTGGCCGAGGCCTTTCCCAATTTGATATATGGATTTGGCCGAGGCCTAAATCATTTTTGGACGTCTTGGCCGAGGCCTTGAAAAGATGTTTCAGAATGTCTGACATTATACATTCCCTCATTATGAAAATAATAATGGTGTTTCATGTGGTTATTCAACTAGTAGAATACCCGTGAATATGTTTTATTATGGAATTATTTACTCAGCTCATATTCCTGCCATAATGTGTTCATGTTTATTATTTGAAAGGTCATGAGTTTTGAATTATTCGCCATGCCTAATGTTTATGTTATCTTCTGTTGTATTACTTACCCTTACTAAGCATTTGATCTCACCTCTTTCTTATGTTTCATTTTACTAGGATATGAAGAAGTTAGTTATGAGTGACTTACAGGCATAATCTAGGAGGCTTGGATGTTTATATAATGGAATAAATTAGTGTTTTATTTCTTTTCAAGTTGTAATTTTGAACTTATGTATGTATCTTGTTTCCAATAATACTAAACTGGCCGGTCTTTTGGGACATGATTCCTTGTATGATGCGAATGTTATTTAATAAAGCAATGACTCTGGGTAATTGGGGTCGGGGTGTTACAAGGTAGATCCTAGGGTAGAAGTAACTGAAATCATGCCTTGAATGGTAGATAGTCTAATATCTAGATCATTAATAAGAGGCTTAATATCATGTAATTATACCAAACCACATCAATGTGCTCCAACATAACACCCATAGTCTACACTCCCCTACTTCCTCAGCTGGACCGGTCCCTAGGCACCACATATTCCACAATGACCAAAATATATAGTGAAACTACAACCACATACCTATTTTTGTATATATGTTATAGGCCCTAAACCTTGTACCTGAATAGATCCCCTAATACTCCGTTCATGTTGATCTCTCCATCAAAATCATTGTGGATTATCTATATTTCCATAAAAATGTGCCTCCACTAGAGTTTGGGTATATTGGGGATGAATATTTCTTTATTTAGAAAACAATTATTATTCCATAGAACATTAACCCCTATAGTAAGAGACATCCCATTATCCTAGATACTCTTCCTTCCATTCCCCTAGAATAACTCATAAAAATGGTTATCCATGCTACCTAAAGACCATCTAATAGTACCACTATATAATCCATCATTCCAATGCCCCAACCCTCACTTAGTTTCCTATATTTAATAAGGATCTTATTCAAAATCTATGAAATAGATAGAATGAAAAAAACATTCATTTAAACTCAAAACTTATATTGTAGACCATCCTCAAAATTCCTACACTTATCTAATTCATCCTTATACATATTTAGGGAAAATCAATATAACTATATAAATAGTGTTTTATAATCTATGATTAATGTTCCTCATTGTGTAATATATTTGAATCCTCAAGACCTATCTAGCCTAAATGTATCAGAAAATAATTGATAAAAAACATATCTTAAAATTTCATCCAAGAAAACACCATTTGTTGGTCTACCTAGACTAAAACATCCCTATTAATATCATATATATTAGGCAAGACATGTAGCATGTCTCTATCGATGGAATGAATCACTCAAATTAATCTAACACATATTTGGTCATCTATGGTTAGTCTTAATGTCATTAGAGGCCCCATGTAACATCATTTAGATCATTCTAACCTTTCCCTCCTAGAGTTCTATTTGTGGTCATTGTGGATTCAGGACTGTATAATTATAAATACACATCTCAAAATATTTCTTGATGGTTCTTAAAATCATAGTTTAGGGAATGTAATAATAGGGATAAAATACCACAATTCTACATGTACCAAATCATAAAATTATTAAAAATCAATATTTCTACTAGTCCCCATCGACTCCATGGTCATTATCATATGCACATATAATATATATTTCATATATTTCCATTTATTCTTTACATATTGCCTTTTACAAGGAGACCAAATTCAGTTAGTCAAATAAAGTACAATTCATATGTTATAGAGGGGAATAATTTGTATGTATAATTATAATTTTAATTAATGGATATTACCAATAAATAAGATACTTACTCATCAATAATAAAAATAAAACCATTATATTATTTTCTAGAAAGGTTTTTGTCATCAATTCAAATGGTAGAAAACCATATAAGTTACAAATAAAAATTTAAATTGTTGACACTGATATCATAACCTAGGTAGCCACACAACTTAAAAAACATGAATGGGATATGATTACTTTGTGCCTGATATGATTCATTAACATGCACCCACTTGACCTTCCAAGAAAATTATAAAAAACTCATAAATTATATATCTAAACTCAATTACATAGCACTAGGTGAATTAACAAAAAATTAAAAGTAAAAACCAAAAATAAAAATATCATCCCTAGTAAATTAAACATCCATTATACATGTGTTAGCTAATCCTAAGAATAATACCCAACCATGTTATAAAAATATTATATCTCCTATCTCCTTTTCTCAATTAGTAAGATAAAAATGGATGCATCAATGCCATTTTATAATGTCACCAACCCAGATCCACTATAGTAACTTGACTGGGTGGGTTATGTAACCTTTGGTGTGCCTCATAATACAATATATTCTACTACATATCAAGTAGGGTTTATGGAAAAACCACAGAGAGACTACACCATCATATCAGATTAATCAATATTATAGAAAGTAATGAAAATCACATAAATAAAAATAAATATGAGTTAACAGAAATCAAAATAATTAATAAACATCATATACAACCCTGATTATACAAAAAATAAGTTTCATACATTCCACATAATTTAGATCCATGTGTTGGATCATATATATTAAAATCATCAAAGGAACAAAAAACATATCATGAGAATTACCCAAAAAATTTATCAAATCCTAGCCTAGTTTCATCCCCAATCTCCATACAATCCATGATATATCAACAATCGATCAAAGTAACTTTTACAACATCATTTCCTGTAACCATGAACTCTTCTTGGGTACAAATTACAGCCCCAGCGGTGTGTGAGTACAACATAGTAGGCCACCAAAAATTAAATCCCAACATATAAACAATCTAAAATAATATTCTTATTTATTTATTTTAATAAATATATTTAAAATAAAAATAAATAGATCATCATTGATTATTGGGTTCTAAGGTGAGAGCTAGGATGGAACATTCCTACATTTTCTAGTGATGTATGTCTCCGAACCATATACATAACTTTATATCCCCATGTATTTTAACATCTCAATTACATGAATTAAAGAACAAAACTATTTATAATAATTCTTTAAAACCTTTTTGTTTTAGATATTTTGGGAACTTATAAAAAAAATTAACTAACAAAACTCTTGTAATTTTCAACCAATGTACATTTTTTTACCAAATATATAATTATGTTTAGTATATAAAAAATCGCTAAAATATCCCAAAAGTTCTCCATGTTGGTCGGAGTATGACACTTCAGAGGGTAGTGAATTGAGTTCCTATAAAAAATTCTATTAAAAACATTATTTGAATATCCCCCGATTTAAAAACAAAATTAGCCAGTTAACCAATTTAGAAAATTTATAATAGTCTTACTATTCAAATAGTTTCTTAGAGGATTGATTATTTCTCAATTATAACAATATTAAATATTTATATAATTTTTGAAACTTATCTAATAAATTAAAGTTATTATAAATACTATACAAGACTTACTATCAAAGTGAAACCTACTTTTTTATATATAAGTTAAATATAGTACAACTAAATTGAAAACTCATCAGATAAAAACTAGTGGTTATGTCTCAAGATAAGACCTAATCCACTCCTCTTGGTGATCACCTACCACTAAGAAAAATATATATAAATCTTTGATCCACACCATGGGTCGATTTTTACACAATAGTACACAGTACTATCCTTGTCACTTGACCTCTACCATAGTTCTATTTTGGAAATATAACAGCCATGTCACATAGGACCTCTCCCATACTTATATGTAGGTGATATAAGGTGTACAAGATATCTGTGAGAGGATATCGTGTATCCTTCGATTTAGTGCAATAGAAAGTGTCTATTTTTAGTAAAGACACACACACTACTAAAATGATTAATTAAACAGTTCAAAATAGAGAAAAATATAATAATAAGGGATTAGAAATTCTTTTAGTTTTGTTCTATGAAACTATGGACTTCTAGGATGTAGCATATTGGATGTTCGGGACCTCATCTGAAAGCATAATCAGAAATAGAGTGTCGTGAGTTATGTGTTCTGATTTCCAGTTCAGTGAGTAAATATTCTTCCCTTATTTTGTGTTTTTTCTTCAAGGATGTCCAATGTTTTTATCCACATCAATACAGCTGGAATAAAAAGGATTTCCTTCTGTGTTCTTCTGTGTGTTCTTGCATGAAGGTATGTTCACTCTATCTTTATGTCATCTCATCACTTGTTCCAACTCATGTGCCAACTTGTATTTTATCTTGGGTGATTTCTTGTTATGTAAGACATGGATCATGATATCTACACCTAGTATCTATTAATATCATGAGTCATGTCTACAAAATATCATTAATTATATCAGTGTCATTAAATGTCTCAAATATGACTATCATAATTAACTTTTAAATGCAATTGAAAGTGAATGAAAAATTCTTAAGGAATGGTGTCATAGTTGATGGTGAGATAGAAGGAGTTACATAGTCATGGAGAGCCAGAAGTGGTGACTAGGGACTATGTATTTTTATGGTTTCACAAAACCGGTGTTACAAAAATGGTGTCTAGTCCTTTGTGGATTCCTGATCTGGTACCACAGTAATAGTGTCCAGTCCTTTGAAAAATATAGATCTGGTTGTATGATTATGGTGTTCGGTCCTTTCTAAAATATATAATTGGTACAACGGTTACAGTGTCATGTACTTTTACAATTTCTAGACTAAATGGTGAGGCATTTTGATAACAGAAATAGTGTCTCATACTTAGTCAAATATCCACCATCAATATTAAGAAGTAATACTCCCAGAATGGATTAATGTTAATCATAATCATAATAAAACATAGTAGAACATGGTTAAACATGATTTATAATATTTAAACATGATTTACATGATTTTAATTGTTTGCATGATTTGCATTATTTTCATGGTTTTCATCATTTTCATTATTTTCATGGTTTGCGTGATTTTCATGGTTTGCGTGATTTTCCTAATTTTCGTGGTTTTCATGATTTGAATGATTTGTGAGCATAAAAATAATTGGAGTCCAACAATCTCCCCCTTTTTAATGATAAAAATCCGATAATTTATAATCCATATATTTTTTAAAGGAATAAATAGTTTACTTGTCATATCCAGGTATTAGATCATATATGTAACAAATAACATAAATGTAGTTTTTCTCTCATAAACGTTCATTTCCTGTAAATGACTAAAATCCAGTTATTATGTATCCCCTTTTTGGGATTATTATAAAGAGAATAATAAAACAAACATTAAATTTAAATAAAAAGTGAATAAAATTAAGATTACACTTTTCATTTAATAAACAGTGTTTAGGTATAATCACAAAAAGGAATTACATCACAGCCCTATCAAAACTTTTCCTTCACTTCGCTTTAGATTATATAAACATCTTGTTATCCTTGTCAGAGACAATAAGAGTAGAATCAAGAGATGCAGAAGAGGAGGTTGTAGAAGTGGTAGTAAGGGAAGATAGTGGCACTCCTTCAATTATAGAAGGGGAAAGGTTTGGTCTGGTAGAAGGCCGAGGAAGAGGATGTTCAATAATAACAGGTCTATTCTAGCTCGAAGCCTAAGATACAGACATGATTATAGGCAAAAAATAAGTGGAAGAAGAAGGATTGGTAGAATTAATCAATCCAGGTCTCAAAGAAGATGCAGTAGGAGAAACTATGGTTGTGCTCTGAACATGTAGATAAGGCTTCAATATCTTGATAAAATCTATGAGGATTTCACCACCATATTCATGGCCTTATCAAAGAAATCCTTACTTTCCATGAATTTTTCTAGAGTAGGTGGGAATTTCTTTATCTTCAAAACATGATATTTTAATGTTTGAGTTACAGGGGGTATCTTTAAATTAACCAAAGATTCTTTAAATGTTTGTTCAACTCATTCTGGGAATATATTCTCTTAAAGTAGTAATCCATTTTATTTGATATTTCTTTATGAGCATCAGGGGAAATTATTGAATGAACTCTTACCAAGTCAAGCACATGGTCACTATTCTTAATAATTGTAGAGAGACTCTCCTAATCAGTACCACTCTACACAGATTGAAGTAATTCTTTATAAATTTATCTGATCATTACACTATCCAAAGGATAAGATGAATGAGAAGAAGTAGACTGAGCATAAACAGGTGGTGTGATATTTTTAATCTGATTCAAAACATTCTGTAAACATTCTTTAAATTCATTGTTCAGAGTATTGATTACAGAGAAAAGACGACACATCTCATTTTATGTTTTGGTGTTTTACTCAAACACCTTTTCATAAATATAAATCAATTTGGTTTGAATCAAAGATATAACCTTCTGTGGGATCTTATCAGAATCATCTTCACTAAGATGACCAATAGGGGCTGGATCAACTTTCACGCCACTCATCAATTCATCAACCATAGACTTTAAATATTTCACCCTATCACTCAACTTATTTTTATCAATCTAGACACCATTATTTTGAGGAATATTCTTGGGTTGGATCTTCTATATGATTTTCTCCTAAATCAAAGCAGCATCTCTTTCACTGTGACTCGTCACAGGGGCAGGTTGTGACTTCATGATGTTCTCAAAACCAAAAAAAAAGTGTCTCTAACCTCTTTCAAATAATCACGACTTACAAAACTAGGTGTTTCTTGAGTAGGTTCCAGAGTAGGAACTAAAACAGGTTCTGGATCCTTAGCATACATAACTTCATAGATTTGTTTCATCTGAAACATAGTTGAATGATCTAATCCCTGAACTGAGATTCCTTGAGACTCATCAACATCAAAAAACCTTGGAAACCTATACGAGATATCAACAGAACATGATTTAATTGGATTTTTCACTTCAATCCTTTTCAAGATGATGTTTTTCTCCCCCTCAATAGATTTATCTCTTGTAAGACTAAGAGATTCAATCTTAGGACCAGTTTCCCCACCCTCTTATCTAACATATTTAGCTATACCTTTTTCTAATTAAAATTCTTGATCAATTCATTCTTCAGTAAATAAAATCACTTCTATTTCTACATGATTTTCCACTATATTTTCCTCAATAACATCAATCTATTCTAGAGGAACATTTTCTTCATCTACATCTTTATTCTTAACAATATCTTCACTTTCAATTCTAGTAACTTCATATCCTTTATAGAGTGGGGATTCTCTAGAGGGAACATCCTGAGGTTGTCTAAGAGATTCTTCCATAATTTCTTCACCTTCCTTAGAATATTTTTACCATTCAGTTATATCAATGTCTATTTCTTCATCTAATTATTCTATAAGCTCATATGATTCTAAACTAGGGTCATTGACATTATTAGGTCTAAAAGGGTTCTCAACAGGATTAAATTTCTCATACATTCTATCATTATCTTCATCCCATGATCTTTTCCATAGATTCCAACTTGTCTTCATTCGTCTGCATGTATCCTTAGATATAGAAATAATCATCATCATCAACAACTTATTCATTATTAAAAACCACACCAATGGAGAATAGCATTGTAGAGATAAACCTTAAATAGAAAATAGAAGTTGACTTTGATTTTGTCTTGATCATGTCACATATGTGAAGGATAATATACTTGCACAGATTAATCATGTGATCATTCTTCAGAAGATATAACAAAAACACATCTTGATACTTATGATTATAAAATTCCCCTTTCCTTGGATATATTAGATATTGAATAAACTTAAAAAAAACTATCCTCTCTATCCAGTTCAATATAAATAGGCCTTTTTTCATTTTGTTTCCACTCAACTCACATGTGGCCTCTTCTAAACTAAATATTTCCCTTGTATGAGAAGGAACTCTTAGATATTCCTAAAAAATTCCTTCATGTGGTATTCTTAAGAAGGAACCCCACAACCTAGAATAAATTTTGAATCTATTTCCATTCACCCAACTTATGACCACAAAATAATCATCATAATTGAAAGATAATGGAACATATTGATAAAATTCAAAAACTAGCCGCTGATAAATAGGTCTTTTATTTTTTGTAAACCACTATAACCATCCATATTATTCAAATACTATCAAAATAAGTGACATAATTGATAGGATCCACTTCACACAAATTTCTTTCTCTCACGCAAAATTGTGATCCTGAAGACCTAGTCTTAGTGGTTTCTCAGGAATGGTAATTATAGCATTTTTCTATTTCTTTAAAGACCAGTGATTTCTAGGAGATGATGAATATTGATGCTTCATCCTAGGAATTCAAAACTGGCATAATAATGAAGAGGAGCTCAAGAGAAAAGATATTGGATTCTAGAGTAGCGAGTATGAATGAAGAGAGAAGTGAAAAGATTGTTTTTTTATCATTTAGGGAGTTCAAACATCATAAAACACAAAAACTGATTATAAAAGAAATAAAATATTCAATAAAATTATACTAGAAAAATATTATTTAAAAAGGATTCATAACGGTGAGGCTAGAATAAGTAGTCACGATGTCAACATTGTGGTGTGAATCTAAACTGTGTGACCATAACTAGTTAGATCGCAAACATGAGACAACAAACATGAGATAGAAAACATGAGAGACAATAACTGAGAGATAGTAAACTAGTCACTCAAGGATGATCATTCCTAATCCATATATGATGTAAATCATCCTTTCAGAATTTAATGGCTTTGTAAAAATTTCAAAAATGTGTTGTTCAGTTCCAATGAATTATAATGTAATATCACCTTTCTTATAATGGTCACTCAAAAAGTGATGTCTTGCATCAATATGTTTTGTTCTTGAATGAGAAACAGTATTGTTAAATATGTTGATAGCACTTGGGTTATAACAATTTATGGGTACATGTCTAAATTGATATCCATAATCTAGAAAAGTGTGTTTTATCCCCAAAATATGAGCCCAACAACTACAAAAACCTATGTATTTAGCTTCGGTAGTAGATAATGCAATAGAATTTTTCTTTTTATTACACCATTATATTAGTGACTTTTCCAAAAAGTGACATGTTCCAGTGGTTCTTTTTTATCTAACTTAAAACCTTCAAAATCAGCATCTGAATAGCTAACTATTTCAAATGATTTTCTTCTAGGATGGAATAGTCCTTAGTTAATAGTATATTTGAGGTATTTGAAAATTATTTTAACAACAAGAAGATGTGACTCTTTAGGAATTTTTTTTTGAAAATGAGCACACATACACACACTAAACATAATATCATACCTACTTATAGTTAATTTGAGTAAACTGTCAACCATTCCTATATAAGTTGTTTGATCAACAGATTTACCATTTTCATCATGATGCAACATACATTTTCTAATCATTGGAGTATCACTACTTTGAGTATTATCCATTCCTAAATACTTTAGAGGATATTTAGTTTACATAATTTGATTCAAAATAATACCTTCCTTATTTTGAAATATTTGAAATCCAAGAAATAATTTTCTTTTTCCAATCAAACTCATTTAAAATTCATTTTTTATAATCTTTAAAAAATCAAGACATAAGGAATTTTTAGGTGATCCGAAAATAATAACATCAATATAGATTTGAAAAACGAAAACATATTTATAAATTGATTTGATAAAGATTGTAGGATCAACTATACCTTTTTTTAAACCATTAGAAATAAGAAAACTACTTAATCTATCATACAAAGATCTTGGAGCATGTTTTAATCCATATAAATATTTTGTTAATTTAAAAACATAATTTGGAAAATTAGGGTTTGAAAAAATAGAGGTTTTTTAACAAAAAAATCCTCAAATATATACCCATTTAGTAATGCACTCTTAACATCCATTTGATAAAGTTTTAAATTTATATGTTCTTCATATGAATGCAATATTCTAAGGGCTTCAAGTCTAGCAACTAGTGAAAAAGTTTCCTTATAGTCAATCCCTTCATCTTGACTATAACCTTCAGTAACCAATCTAGCTTTGTTTATTAAAATATTACTAGATTTATCTACATTTTTTCTAAACACCTATTTAGTGCCTATGGTCAATATTTCTTTAGGTCTATCCACTAGTTTCTAGAATTTTTTTCACTCCAAATTATTTAAATCTTCATGCATATCCATCCCCCAAGACTCATCATTTATTGCATCATTATTGTTCTTAGGCTCAATCTTTACAAGAAATATTGATGTTCAAAATTATTTCATAGAAAGTTTATATTATAAGTTCTATTATCTAAATCGCTAATTATATCATCCAAAGGATGTTGCTTAAGGGTTATAACAGATCAAGAAAATTAAGGTCTAGAGATTTCAGGCAGGTTCTTCAACAGGTTTGGGTTCATCATGAATTGAATATGGATAATTTCTATAAATTGAAGATTTTTCGGATTTCATGATAGTAGGGTCAATAGATTTTTCATTTATGTCCACTTATGACACATCATCCTCAAAATTTTCTAGTGAGGTATTAGGTTCAAGTGGATTTCTTTCACCAAATTTTACACGTACATATTCTTCCACACATTTAGTTATTTTATTAAAACCTCTATAGGATTTACTAGAGATTGAATAACCTAGGAAAATTCCTTCATCTCTTTTGGATGAAATTTTTGCAAGATTTTCCTTAATATTGAGAATATAAACTCTGCAACCAAAAACATTGAAGTATCTGACATTGGGTTTCCTATTATTCCACAACTCCTATAGATTTTTCATAAGAATTGGTTTGACTAAGACTCTTTTAATAATATAGCAAGTAGTATTCACAGCTTCATCCCAAAAGTATATAGGTATATCATATTCATTGAGGATGGTTCTTGGTATTTCTTATAATGTTTTAATTCTTCTTTCTACAACACCATTTTTGGATGTGTCCTAGGGGTAGAGAAGTTATTAATGTAGCCATTTTTTAAGAAAAAGGATTAAAACTCTTTATTTTCAAACTCATGGACATGGTCAATTCTTAAGTATTTAATTTTAAGACCACTTAGGTTGTCTATATTTCTAGAATACATGGTGAATTGAGAACAAGATTCTATTTTTTGAGCTAATAAGAAGTTCCAATTATATCTTGAATATTCATCTACAAAAACATAGACATAGTGTGTTCCATTAAGACTTGAAACTCTAGATGGTCAAAAAAAGTCCAGGTGAACCAACCCAAAAGGATGAGAAGCTGAAACTTCTTTCTTTGGTTTGAAAGATATTCTGTGTTTTTTACCCTTTTGACATGGATTACAGACTTTGTTATTTGGAAACTCATGTTTGGGAAGATCCTTGACTACGATTTTTCTAGTAAACTTTTTAAGAGAGTATATGTTACAATTTCTAAGACTTATATTCCAAATCCAAGACTCATTGTGAAATACAATCAAGAAAGAAACATTCTTAGAAACTAAATTATCTATATTAACGACATAAATAATTTCATTTATAAAAGAAAAAAAATACTAATTCATTTTTAGAATTAAAAACATTATAAGCATAATTTTAAAATTTAACATGGAAACCATCATCACACAACTAATAGATACTAATTAGATTGTATTTTAATACATCAAAAAAGTAATTTAGAAATTAAAATAGATTTAGTGTTACCAATCTGGCCATGACCAATTATATTTCCTTTTACATTGTAACCAAAAGTTACATGTCCAACATCAATTTTTATCAGATTCTTGAATCATGATTAATCTCCTATAATGTGTCATCAATATCCACTATCCAAGTACCATAGACTTATATAGGATCTCTTTAAATATCATTACAAAAAAATAATTAAGCAAGAGATGATTTTTTTACCTAGATTTGTTTGGGTCCAGTAAAATTAATAATAAGAGATTTGGGAACCAATACATGCTTCAGGTGATTCTAATACACAGTTTGGAACACATTGTAAATGTATAATATATTTTTTTCCTGAAGAACTAGAAGGAGTGAATGAATTCCCATATCTAGAACTAGCATATTTTTTAGTTCTGTATATAAAAACAGATTTTCTAGATTTTTTTGTAAACTGAGTTTTAGCTATGCTCATCTGTCTAGGTTGGTATCCTATACTAGTAGTATACTTAGTATTTACTTCATTTCAAATAATTTGTGTTAGAGTATTCTTTCCACTGCTAAATTTTTCTATTTCCTTTTTCAATTTCGCATTAGATAATTTAATCCCATTGTTTACTTTATGTAATTGAGCATTCTTTTCATTTTCTATAGTAAGATCAGAATTAATAGTAGAAGTGAGAGGATGTTATTTCTTTAGGGATTTATATTTATCTTTTAATTCATTGCATTTATATTCAAGCATTTTGAAGTATTCAAACATTTCTCCACTAGTAATATTTTTTATAATCACTTTCACCTCTAGAATAATAGTAATTTTTACAGGAGACTCAATGGTTACCTCAAATGTGTTTGTCATGAAACACAAATTGTCTTGGTCAGCCTTTTCATCATGTGAAGATTCTATGTTACTTTATTTTTCCTCAAAAGCACTCTATGTTGCTTTAATTACCTCTTTGTACTTTCTATATTTGTTCTAATACTTATTTTTATAATTTTTCTTGGGATAGTCAGCCTTTACATGTCCCTTTCTCTTACATTCGTAATAGATTATTTCATTCTAGTTCTCATTCATTTTCCAGTCCTTCTTCCAGTTTCCCTTTTGTTCATACATTCCTTTATATCTAGGCTTCTTGAATAATTTATTCCTCTTATAAAACTTCTTAAACATTCTTTCTAATTGATCCATTTCCTTATCATAGTCATATGGTGAATATTTATTACTTGTACTATTATAATGAGTTTGTATCCTTTCTTTTTCTTTATTTTTGGATGTTGTGATTTTGAAATCCACTAACTTTCTCCTTGGTTCAACCTCTTCCACTTTGTTTACCTTTAACTCTTCCCCATATATCATCAATTTACCTATAATATCCTTCAATGGAAACTTATTGATGTCATAAAATTCTCTAATTGATATTGATGTTCATGTCCATCTTTTAGGTAGACATATGAGCAGTTGTATGATTTGTTCTTTGGCATCCAATGGCTTCCCATTAGAGATCATTTTATTGACTATTTCATTAAACCTGAGATATATATCAGAAATGGGTTCATCATGATTCATCTTAATGTTATTATACTTAATATTATAGGTATTAAGTTTCATTTATTTAACATTAGTTATTTCTTCATGTGAGACAGATAAAGAGTCCCAACTTTTATAAGAAGATTTAAAAGCATAAATTCTATAAAATTCTTCATCCTATAAAGCACAAAAGAAGGAATTCATAGCTTTACAATTATTATTGTAAGAATGTTTTTTAGCATCAATCCATGTAGTTCTTAGAGTTTCTGGTATTTAATAATTATTTTTTATTATTGTCCAAATATCAAATCCCATACTTTCTAAGTGAATATTTTTGTTTTCCATTGACCATAATTTGTCCCCCAAAGTTGGGTGGCCTATTGGTAGCATCACATTCCTATCTATTATCCATAACAATGAATAATGGCTAGATTTTAAAGAGCTAAGAATTTAGAACTAACAGAAATTTAGAGATCATTAGAACACAACTAAATCACAGTTTAAAATAATTAAAAATTCTTTGAAACCTTTGAAAGTATAATATTAAAACAACCACTGATACCAAATTTTGGTTGGAGTATGACACTCAAGTGGGGGGATAATTTCATTCCTATAAAAAGTTCTGTTAAAAAAACTCTATTTGATGATCCCCAAATTAAAAAACAAAATAGGCTAATAACCAAAGTTGTAAATTTATAATAGTACGACTCTTCAAATAGTTTCTTAGAATATTGATTATTTTCAATTATAACAATATGAAATATTGATATAATTTTTGATACTAATATGCTAAAGCAAAGAATTTATAAATACTATCCTAGACTATCTACCAATTTGAAACATTTTTCTTTGAAATATGAGTTAAAAAAAGTGAAACTAAATTGAAAATACAACAGATTAAAATAATTGATTTAGTCTCAAGTTTATACCTAATCCACTCCACATGGTGATCACATAACACCAAGGAAAATATATATAATGCTTTGATCCACTCCCTGGATCGGGGTTTACACAATAGTACACAAGAATTTCCAGGCCACTGGACCTCTACCACAGTTATACAAGGGAAATATAATAGCCAGTTCACAGAGGACCTCTTCCACAGTTATATGTGGTTGAAACAAGGTGTAAAAGATATTTGTGTGAGAATATCTTGTATCCACCAATTCAGTGTAGGAGACAGTGTATATTTTTAGTACATAAAAGCACACTTATCAAAAGATTTATGAAAAAATACAAAATAGAGAAGAATATAATAATAAGGGATTAGAAATGATTTTAGGGTTGTTAAATGTAGCTCTGGACTTCTAGGATGCATCAGATTTGATGTTTGGTTCCTATTCTGAAAGCAGACCTTGAAATAGAGTGTCATGTCTTCTATATTCTAGTTTCTAGTTCAGCGAGTTTCTCTTATTCTTTTCTTTTAGGTTGCTTCTACAATGATGTTTGAAGTTCTATTCCACAGTAAAATAGTTGGAAGAAAAAGGTATTTCTTTATGTGTTCATCTATGTGTTCTTGCATGCATGTATGTTCACTCTAAAGTATCTTTAAGTCATATCTTCACTTGTTTCATCTCGTGTGCCGCCTTTTATATTATCTTCTATGTTTTGGGGTTATGGACGACAAGGAGAAAAATATCTACACCTTTTACCTCATTCTTTTAAGTTTCATTTCTAAAAAATATCATTAATTAGGTCAGTGTCATTAAATGTGTCAAATATGACCGTTGTAATCAACTTTTAATGTAATTGAATAGGAAAAAAATTATTGAATGGTGTAACACTCAAGACTTTAATGAGAAATATTTTGTTTTTATGTTATATAAATCATCAAAGGAATATTTCATTACACACAACACTATCTTGGCTGGCTTTATACGCAACCGCGTCCTTCCTCGATAGCTTGCGTCGTACGAAATACCGAGTTTCACTAAACAACGATATGCTATTAAAATATTATTAAAAATAGCTATTATGAATAGTAATAACCACTTTTTGAAATTTTTTAAATTTTATTTTTCCAAAATGGACTTCATTTTTGGATTCATAATATCGAAATTAGCTTAGGGTGAAATTTTGGTACTTTTCGGATAACTTTCATATTCTGATGAATAGTGAAAATTACTAAATTTTAATTAAAAACAACTTTTTTAGTCGAAATAATTAATAGTGATAAATTATTAATTTGAGTGGTTTTAAAGTATATTTATAATATATTTTTACAATTTAATACAATGTTGGTCATTGGATGTAATTTCACATTTAAACCAGACATAAACAAGTGTCAATCTTTTGATAGTTATTATCTCTTAAAAACACGCTATTTGTTTTGACGATGGGAATTAATTTTTAAATTAGTTAATGTAACTGATATGTTTTGAATTTGGTAAAATAAACATCATTTTTTAATTCATAATATCAAATATATCTTAGGCCTAATTTTTGGTATTTTTCTGGAAACTTTCATTTTTTGATGAATAGTGAAACCACTAAGTGGTAGTTAAAAAACTAAATTTTTCATAAAACTTAATTTTACCGCTTCTGTGAGTGTAATTTTGAAAATCCGAGAGACCTAGTTAATATCAAGGACTAAAATGTTGTTCAATGAGATGAAAATAATTTTTGGTGAATAGTAACTTTTTACTTTTTTTACCACGGTTAAAAGTAAATACGGTAATTAAGGGTAAAAATGATATTATTATTACCCTAAAACATGTCCTAATTATATTGGATAAGTGTAATTCGACAAAAAACAACCTTAGGAATAAAATATGACCATTTAGGCCCACTTGGATTAGATTAGGACATTTATTATCAATTTATTTAAAGAAGGGTTAAAATAGTTAAAATCAATGTTTAATAACTAAAGAATTATTAATATAGGGTTATACATAAGATAAATTCGACTATAAATATTAATTAGAAAGATAAAAATATTTCCTAAATAATGGTATTTTATTTTTAATTTTTAGACTTAAAATAATTAAATTTATATATGACACAATGATGATGCAGTAATTATCTTATTAATGAAATATTGACATAATTGATGTTATAAATACCCAAATAAATGTAATTTGAGACTTTTTAGGAATTACAATAATTTTCTATGTTAATATGACATGTTATTATTTATTTAATTAGTTTTTTTCGAACTAATCATTCATTTATGAGTTTCACAAAAATCAATTACCAAATAGTGTCAAAATTGACATAAAATAGTTTTTAAAACAAATATTATATTATTATTTGTTATTATATTCCTAAAAATCTAAGGTTCAGCCAAGATACTTATATCATGATAGGTGTATCATTAATGGACCACTTGGGGGTCTCTTGGATATATATGGTAAGTTTATTAATGATATAATATAAAAATACAAAGTGACATGGTAAATGTCAATCTAATTAACTAAGAGTTAAAACTAAAATATAAGGTTAATATAACGACCTAAACTTGTATAAATTCTATTTTATGAGATTATTTCGACCCATCCCCACCTTAGCTTCGAAATATATCAATTTGGATCTATTAAAAACCGAATTTGACTTTATAATAAAATAATATTTTTAGTTATTCCAAAGGTGCCCCTCTCCTCCCTTATAAAAGGGCACCTCCTCCCTCTCTTCCTCACACCACTTTGAGCCTTTAATCTCGGACAAACCTTGCCAAATTCTCTTCTCCACTTCCATAGAAACATCCTAGAGGTACTGGTCTTCTTAAAAGACCAATTTTAGTGCCCTAAGAGGAGGTCTCAAAGAGGCGCTTCAAAGAAGAGGTAATGTCCGTTACCGATTCTTTAAACTTTATTTCTTCTTCCACTTCTTCTTATTTAGTTGTTTCATTATGAAGTAATAACATCAGTATCACTCATATACTGATATGTTATTATAATTATGAAACAACCCTATTTCACCATCTATCCATCCTACGGAAAATGAAATCACCGCGCGTGCGTACGTACGGAATACTGTCTCCACACCGTGGTGTAATCTATTTTACACCGCCACCTTACTTGGATGGGTATAATGGTGAAAATAAATAACTATATTTGATTATTGTAAAGTGGTATTGATTCTGAAATAGTATACATACACTCCAATACAATTCCACGATCATGGGAACGATATCATCGCTCGTGCGTACGTACGGAATACCGTCTCCACGATGTGATAAGACTCGTTCTACATAATATTCATTGCATAATGATTATATAAATGAATTGAATGAATAAATATGATATATAGTACACTTATACCATTCTGTAAATGAGGTATCTATAACCTAAATATAATAATATGAATTTATTCGACAAAACACGCATAAGAACAAAAAGTAATAAACACCCGAATAACAAGTGGCAATGAAATATTACTAATAAGAAGATAAGAATATGACCATATATGATATCATAACAATTAGTATGATTCTAGAATAAGTCAATGGCATTATTTAAATCATTATACAGGAGGTTCGGACACTTACGAAGCAAATCGGACCTAAGGTAAGGGAAAATATCACAATTTCATTTTATCCGAGATTGTTTATACTTTGGTATTTACTGGGGTGTATTTTATCATCCACATCCATGTTTCCTCAATATGTAATATTTTTTCCATCCAGCTAAAATTTTTTAAATCCAATTTTACCCTTCGGTGAGTTTTTAGTAAATGATATGAAAGGAATCTTTTGTCGTTTTTCATATGAGGTACTTTTTGACTTTTCTGAAAAAAGTACGAGAAGAATGTTGTTTTTAACTTATACGACATGAATGGATTTTTAAAACATTATTTCCAAGAATCTTCCATTACAAGTTTTCATGTTTATTTTTAATCAACTTCTTTTAGTTTAGAATTGTATGACATGTTAAGAAAGGAAAAGTGTTTTTGAATTAGAAAGGATATTTTCCTCAAGAATGGAGTTCAAGTGTTTTATCAAAATTATTTTCCATCTATGATAATAAAGGGTTCTGTTTCTATCCCTATTATTACATTGATTTGATTATGTTGTTATGGAATTATTTTTATGAATTCCTTTATCTTATATGAATTGTTTTATGATGTCATGATGTTTAAGAATCCCATTTTTTATTACATGGGTTATGCAATGATGTATGATTTATGATTTTGTGGCACACATAATAATGGTATCATTATGAGATGGGTGGGACCTATATATCCCTCCAATGCATTGGGTAAAGATATTATATCTCATTAGATAGACATGGCTGGAACGGTAGGTTAAACCGGTTCAGTGAAACAGGACTGAAATGAGGAGTGAGCTCGGTTCAGAAATGGACTTTGTCCACTAATATAGTCTTGGAAATGAGTCTTGACTAATAAGAAATGATTCTCTATGATTATGTGTGAATGCCACAAAGTTTCATATTTTAAGTTATGATTATTGGGATTACATTTCACTACTATTATTTATCCCATGTTATGAAATTATGATCTCTTTTACAGGTTAAGATTTCCAAAAGTTATGTTCTTATGTATATGATGTGATTGATATTTCTTTTGTTTACCCTTAATGAGTATTTGAGCTCACCCTTTTGTATGTTTTATTTCCCTAGGACAGGAAGAAGGTTATTAAGTAGGATATTCAAAAAGGGACTCTAGATATGATGAAATAAATGGGAGGCAATATAGATGCTTTATGAACCAGTTGTTTATGTTTCCCAATTTCTAAAGACTCTATACCTATACGGTCCTTTCCTGGTTTTGTTATATGTTGTAATAAGTGTTCTTAAATTTTGAAGTAATAACAATGTATGTAAAGTATGGGTCGTTATAAATTGTGTCACATATTATGATGAGACTAAAGAAGTTATATAGTCATGGTGAGTCAGAAGCGGTGACTTTGGACTGTATCTTGTTATGGTTTCACAAAACCGATGTTACGGAAATAGTTTCTAGTCCTTTGAGAATTATAGAACTGATAGAATGGTGTCTGGTACTTTGAGAAATCTAGACATTTTAGCATGGTTACCATGTATCGTCCTTTCCAAAATATGGAAATGGTAGCATAGTTAGGGTGTTATTGAATTTGCCGATTTCCAGAATAAATGGTGAGACAGTTTGATCATAGAAACGGTGTCTCATACTTAGTCAAATATCTTCCATCTATCCTAAGAAGTAATACTCACAAAATTAATTAAGGTTAATCATAATCATAATAAAACATAATAGAACATGAGTAAAAATGATTTATAATATTTAAACATGATTTACATTATTAGCTTGATTTTCATGATTGGCATGATTTTCATGGTTTGCATGGTTCGCATTATTTTCATGATTTTCATGATTTTCATGTTTTTCAGGATTTTCATGGTTTTTATGATTTCCATGATTTTCATGGTTTGCATGGTTTTCATGACTTTCATGATTTGAGGTATTTAAAATAATAGGTGTCAAAAACTTCACACATGATATTCTTCTAGAGACATCATATATAATGGACAAGCCTATAATACCACAATCTAATACCTGGTTCATTATGTGTTAAGGCTCAAATGGTATTCCTGATCCCTAATTGTTGGCCAAAAGTTCCTGGGTAATAAAAGGAAACCTTTGGGAATTATTTCAATCAAATAAGATATGAAATCAATCAAAGTTCATAATATAAATATCATTTAATTTATAAAAATATGACAAGAATAGTTTGGAATCAAAATAAATTAATCACATTGTCGAATACCATGACATCCAAATTCAAGGTAATGCTAATCCATGGGAGAAAATATATTCCAACCTAGTAAAATTAAAAAGAAAAACTTCTAAAATCTATATCCTATTCCAACAAGACCACCAACCACATCCCATTTCACCTACCCTTTCCGAAAAATTCCTAAACCCACAAAGGAGAGATAAGTAAAACTTAAGCACATTCTAAAGAATTATGAAGACTATATACCCCAAGTGGTGTATGAAGAGTGTGATAAAAATAGTTCATGTTTGGATCTCACTAAGGATCCTATGACATTACTTCTATATGTAATTTATATTTTCTAGTTCTACATTCAAAAATTATCAAATAAGGTTTTTAATTACATTGGATACATATTATTCATGAAACATTTTTAAAAGAGTTAAAAAGTAATAAATTTAGGTTATGTACAATATAGAGTCTAAAAATATTACTTTTCATTTTTTTCAAATGTATTTTAAAATCCTAAGAGAAAACATGCCAAATCATTTCAAAAAATATATCCATTTTAGAAAATAATTAAATGTCATTTCATGCGCTAATTTCAACTGAATGTAATGAAACTATTAGTTTGAAGAATATTTTTACATAAATAAAAAATATATAAGAGAAATAAAAGAGTATTGATGGTTCCTTGTATTAAAAATCATATATAATAATAAAGGAATCCATATGTCACCAATCTAGTACCAAGAGATAATCAAGTGGCCAAATTCATATTATAAGTATCAAGATTCATGGTTCAAGTGTAATATGTCATGGGTAAATCCTATATGTAATAATGATTCCACTCAATAAAATCCAAAAAATGTCATGGTTTACTTTAGGAAAATGTCATTTCTACTAAGAATAGAATAAAACTAATTCCTTGAACACCTAGATCCTCATAACACATCCCTAGCCTGAATCCATGATCTCTAGGGAGACACAAGATGTGGTGTGAGTCTAAACATTCATATCAAGAATCAAGGTCTCTGATCTGTCTACCTAGGTTCCCATTATCAATCAAATGATTTTAGTGGGTTATAAGAATCAAGGATCACATTGAGGATCCATAGTAGAATTAACATACATAATCAACATTTCATAGCATACAGAGTTTACATATCACCCTTACCACCAACCCACTCATTATAAAAAATTCATTCCTTAAACACCTAACATCATATTCACCAAGAACCATTATTCAAGGGAAAATATATATAAGTGTTTTGGTAATGAATTTTAAAACAAGGGAATTTAATTGATAAAGTTCAAAAATGGCCCTTAAGAGAAACAAAAAATTCAAAAACTGAGCCTTCATCAACTACACAAAACATAACTTTGAGAAATCCATTAAAAAAGGGCCATACATACCCACCTACTTTAAAAAAAATTAAATAACAAAAATTACTTAAATTAAATAAAATGAAATTCCAACCATCCCCTCTAAATTGTTAAAAATATAATTTCAAAAAATCATTCCAAAATAAACCATTAAAAATTATTCTCTAATTCATTCCAAAACATATTCCAATGAAACACACATTTAACAATTTGGAATTAATTTTAAATAATCAATCAATTTTCATTAGAATAATACTTTACATTTAAAAAACCCAAAACTAATACATAACACCTTTATATCCATTAAAAGCATTCATTGAGACTCTTAAAGTCATTTCTATCAAATCTTTGAAAATAAATCAATTTCCTCTCAATGAAAATGATGTAATCCTTGAAAATGCATATCAGACCAAGTAAAATTTTCATGGAAAATGGTATGTCGGTGCTCTAAAATTATAAATCCATAATTTACCATTTATAAATTAATTAAAAAAATAACTCAAGAATAACATGAATCACAAGAAGATGAAAATATATATAAACCCCTACATTAGAATATTCTGAATCAAATCACAATGAATCCATAACATGTATCCATTAAGGGAAAACACAAAATTAATAGAGATGAGATCCAAACACATGCTAGAAACCATGATTCAAAATTATATCATGATAAAACCCATAGATATATTCATTGAAAATATGAAATGTGGTTCTTCCCATGAAAAGAGGAATGATCAAGAGGGAAGATAAATAACAACAAAGAAAGAGATCATACCTTGAATCTCTAGATATGACACCTTGAGATCCATCAAAATAAATTTTTGGAAGGAATAAAGTTATAAAAAATTATCATTTATAGGTTATAGTTTGATAGTATTTGATGTCTGATGGATTATGGGACCAATAATAGGTTATTCAAGTTTTAAAATCAATTTTCGGAATAAAAATATGTTTCCATATAGTTTGTCTACATGGTTTCATAAATCATACACCAACCATACACTTGATTTAACAAAGTGGTGAAGATACATGCTTTGAAAGCATAGTTTGGTTGGTGGGTTTGATTAACCATTTAGAAACCACTCAAAATTCTACAATCCTAACCACCATAAGTCACATGGTTTCTTAAGAATGCCATGTGTTTTTTATTTATAGTGCCCTAAACTTTCCCCATTCCAGAAAAACCCAATATTATAAAAGTCTCCTTCAAAAACCTAATAAAGACTTATATAAATATATTATAAAAATAAATAAATGTATGAATACGAATGTTGTATTATTATGTGATTATTATCTCCACCACATTAATTTTTATCACTATAAATTCTCCAATCCAAAGATAGTAAAAAAATAAAAAATAATTTATACACGCAACTCGTGATGTGTATGGTTCAATAAATATAGATATAATATCCCAAGAAAAATCCTTATAGAATGAAGTAAAAAAGGAGATTTGATCAACATAACCTAAAATCCTTAAACAAGATACCTAAACACCATTACACATATCTAAAAAACACTCACATAGTTGAGAAGAATAATTCCAAAGAATAACCAGATACCTAGAATAGGTCTCCGTACAATTTTAAAAGAAAATATCTAGAATAAATGAATAAATATAAAGAGTATCCTAAGATAAACATCTCTAAAATACCATGGGACAACATTAATCGAGCAAACATAGAGTACTAAAAGTAAATTTATCCTCAACCTGAAGAAAAATACATTGAAAACATAAAAATGATTCCAAAAGAGACAACACCCTCAAAAATAAAAAATGATATATCCATCCAAATGAAATCCAAAAAACTGAAAATTTTTACTTAATTAAAATACTATATGGTGACCTTGTACTTCCAAACATAGATCAACACTCCTTTGTGAGATCAATAAATCAAACACCAACAATTATGAGTTTCTGGTCCGTCAACAATCCACTGGGTCCTAGATTACTAAATATATACTGAAGGATTATCCAATTACAGATCAAAATAAAAATTCTAATTCAAAAACAAAGAAAAAGAAACATTAAAAATAGATACCATAAAAAACAAAGAGATATTTCAACCATCCAGATAGATATCTAACCAAAAATGCGCAAAAAAGTGGACTACAAAGGGAAAAAACCAACCAAAACACTATCTAACGCCATTCATAAGTTGATACCCAAAACCACCATAAATTAAAATCACAAAACAATAAACCTAAAAATTCATAGGGAAACACATAAATCAATTATATTGCATTCTACTAATGATATCAACAACCTATAATAAAATAGAGGATTCAAAAGTATTATTAATTATATCCTACAAAATATGACCAAAAATGTCTACAGTGAAAAAATTACAATCAATAGTTCACATAACGATATCAAAAATTAAAAAAATTATGAACGAAACCTAATAAGCCACATTGATGAAAAATTCACATAGATTTCAGACAATATAAATTATAATAACTAGGTTCCCCTCACTAGAACCACACATGATGTCTCTTCTTCCTCTTAGAAGATTTTCCCCACTCAACTAACTTATTAATGTCAGATGATAGGAAATATTTACCAAATATAACCACAAATGTTTCATTATCCATTTTATTCCATTTCATTAAATCTACTTCAATAGAAATTTTCATTTCAATGACCTCCTAATATGAATCCAGAATAGACTCAACAACTAGAGCTCATAAGTATGGTAAAATACCTCCTTTAAAATAAATATCTTTTAATGAGTCTTCATTATAATTATTAGGTAATAAATATACCATACACAGAAAAAAGATTGGTGTATTCCTGAGTTGGAAAATCATCTTTTTGAAGACCCCTAATCTCAAAAAACTTATCCATATTAAAATTCTTAATTTTTATACATTTAATAAAAACTATATTAAATAATTCGCAGGACATGATTTTAGACTATTGGGGTGGAATAAAGATCTCCCAACACACGCATGTGGTCCATTAGAATAAACATACAAAAAAATTAACCCTATTATCCTTAGGTTACATTAGATAATGATATATTGATTAGATTATATCAAGACACTTAATCACCTTAGAATAACCTAGATCACCGTAGAAAAAATGCATATTATGTTTCAAAAAATCTTTGATGGGGTCTAAAGATAAAGAATATTCAATATCTACCACACGGTCCTAATTGTAAGTAGATTCACCAACTTCAAACAAAAATTCTAGAATATTTGATGGGATAATTTTCATATTGGCCCAATGAGTGAACTTCCTACCTTTCTTTGAAAACACTCTTGGAGAAAAATATAAACATCATTAAACATATATTCATCAACTCAAACAATGTATATTAATTCAAACATTTTATCATGAAATGATAAACAAAATAGAACACACAAAAACCATAATCTATTTAAAAAAACCTAAAATCACATTCATTAAAGCATCACAATGGGAAAAAATAACATTTCCCCCCATTTTAAAACAATTACCCTATATTTCAAAACACAATTTATTTATAAAAATCCATCAAAATTTAAAATATTTTCCATCACATAGAACTCCTCCCATGGTGTCAAAAAATTATTACCAAATTCACATTTTAAAACCATTAAAATTTTAAATTCACTATCAAACGAGTGTTAAAACATTATTTAATAAAAATGACATAAAATATTTGAATAACTAGTCTTGAAAACCAAGATTATCATAAAATATATATTTCTGGTACTCGAAAGGCTTAATCAAATAAT
Source organism: Viscum album (assembly GCA_963277665.1). Lineage (NCBI taxonomy): Eukaryota > Viridiplantae > Streptophyta > Magnoliopsida > Santalales > Viscaceae > Viscum > Viscum album. The sequence continues at coordinate 1,584,883,951 of OY728121.1, read as the reverse complement.
TCAAATGAAACTCATTTTAAATCCAAAAACTAGTTTTTAAAGGACCTAAAATACTATTAATAAAATTAATAAAAAAACAACTGATATGATCATGAAAAAAAACTACATCCTTTATCATCTAATTAAAATCAAGAACACCTCTGAACTAAACTCATAAAAATGAAGTTATTTTATAAGAAAATGAAAAATATTTCATCTTTTGGGTTAAATTATAAGCATGCATGAATTTATTTCATGTGCTAGTAAACAAAAAACCATTTATATGAAGATAACTATATTAGTTTCCAGATCCACCACATAGGCTCCTTATGGTTTACCCGACTATAATAGTTACCCGTGTAGCCCTGGTCACCTATATTATCCACCCCAAATCTCATAAGATATTATGGAAATCATTTTTAGTATCATAAATATTCTAAATATCATCAAAAATAAGAAAATTATAACTCCAGAGAAAGACTCAAGTCCCCACTTTCCCTGGTAACTCAGGTTTCATCACAACGGGTGGTGGTCTCTAGCCCATTCATAAACAATATCTTGAGTCCTGAAACATTACTAATATACATTTTATCATGAACCACACTAAATAAATTAATTAATTTCAATGAAAGACTCAAAACATAGTTATTTTTTTCGAAGAAACTCCTTTCATACCAATTTTTCATGAACCAACCCAAAATACCATAATAAGATATCTGAGATTGCTCATGGAAAGGACCAAAGTGTGTTCAAGATACCCCAAATATGGAGATAATTATATGGTAATAAAAAAACCTTTGGGAATTATTTAAATCAAATATTATATGACATCAATCAATAAATAGTATGGAAATATTAAACAATTCATAAAAAATATAGGCACAATTGGATGTCTAAATAAATAAATTACATCATATAAGACCCTGAAATATAGATACAAGGTAAAGCTAAACCAAGATAAAATATAAATACCATCCCATAGATAGAAAATAAAAATAAAACTACAACAATCCATCTCATGTGGGTCCAATACCACCAACCCATCCTAGATCACCTTCCCTTTGCCAACCAATCCTGAAACCTAAAAGGAGAGATGATGTAAACTAATGTACCTAATAAATAGTTTTGAAGCATAAATAAACCATGTATTTTATGTAGGGTGTGAGTAAAAAAACTCCTAGAAGGATCCCACAGAATATTCTATAAAATTTCATCCACATGAAATTAGGATATTCTAGTTTAAAAAACAATAATTTGAAAATTAGGACATTTATTGCATCAAAAGAAGATTAATAATGCTACACTTTTTATAGAGATAAAAAGATAAAAAATAAAGATATGATTAATAGAAAGTTTTAAATAATTCTTTTTAACTTTTTAAAATCCAAGTTGAAATATCAAGAGAAAACATGGAAAATCCATTCAAATAAAATACCGTTTTGAAAAAATCATTCAACGCCATTTCACAAGATAATGTCAACTGAGCATAATGAAACTCTGAGTTTGAACCATATGTTAATGGGCATGAAACATATCAAATATAAAGATGGGAGTAATGAAGGTTAATCATATTAAAAAGATGATTTAATAATTAAGATATTCAAACATGGAAACTCTAGTGTTGAGTAACTATCAAGTGAAAAAATTCATATATCGAGTATCTACACACATGTGTCAATGGTTATATGTCACTGGTAAATACAAAATATAGTAACTATTCCACCAAATATAGGACAATAAATATCATGGTTAACTATATGAAAATTTCATATCTACCATGTAAAAATTTTTCCTAATTCTATGAACACTCAATTCCTTGGAGTACATCCCTAGCATGAAGTCATGTTCTCTAGGGTGATACTAGACAGGGTGTGAGTCTGAACTAATGTATAATATATCTTTCTCTATTATTTTTTATTCCAGTTTCTCATGACCAATAAAAGTAGTAAAGTTATATTACAATCATTATGTAAACATCGGTGATCTAAATCAACATCAATATGCACAATTTACATTTCATGGCATACATAGTTCACATCTTACACTCACCTCCAAGATCCCTCATTGAGATAACTCCATTATTTCCAAATCCATTATCATTTGCACTAAAATCCATTCGTTATGGGAAAATAAATAAAAGGCATTTATCAGTGAATTTAAAAATGAGATAGTTTACTTCATAACTTCAAAAACATGCCTTTATGAGAAGATATATTGGGAAACTGGGCATTTATCAACTAAAAAAACATCACATTGAACCATCCATTAAAAAAGGGATGTGCATACCCACTTCATTGAAATCATTTTTAAATAACAAATGATTATTTATATAAAGAACATAAAATCCCAATCAATCTATTTAAATAGATTTAAATATCATTTCAACTAATATTACAAATACAAACAATTATAAGTTATTATTTAAATCATTACAAAAAAATTTAAAACACATTTAATAATGTGGAATTAACATCAAAGAATAAACCCGTTTTAATTAAAGAATGAAATTATATTACCCAAACCAAAACCCATCCATAGAAAATTGATAACCATAAAAATAATTATTTAAAACTCTTTATAATATTTCCATATAAAATTGGAAAAAATGAATTTCCATTAATTGAAAAGTATCAAATACTATATTAAATAAAATATTTCCAAGTACAATTTCCAAAGAAAAAGGGATATTGATTCTTTAAAATGATAAAACAATTATTAAAAATTTATAAAAAATTACATAATGAAAAAAAGAATCACATATATCCTAAGAATAATAAAATACATAGAAACAACTTCCTTATAATATTTGTGATCTAATTGAAAGAAATATGAGACATGTTTACTTCGATGGAAAACACCAAATAAGGGAAATGAGATCTAAAAGAACACTAGAAATCACGAATCTCGATTATATCATGATAAAACGCACATATATATTCATAGAAATTATGATATATGGTTATTCCAAATAAAATAGGGAATATCAAGTAGAAGATGAAGAATAATGAATAATGTGATCATACCTGAAATTGCATAGATATGTTGCCTCAAGATCCATCAAAATCACTCTATGAATAGAATAATGTCATCAAAATACACCAAGGATAGGGTATGATTTAGGATTATAATACATAAGAGGATGAATGTTCCAAATGAGAGGCATTTGGGGTTTTAAAATGAATTCACAAAATAATGATTTTCCATCGCATAGTTTGACCACACCGTTTGGTAAATTTGGCACTAACCAAGGGCATGTTACTATTCACAACTAAAGAATCATGGTTTGACTAACTATGTTCTGACAATGAAAAATTCCACTATCCCAACCACCATAAATATCATGGTTTCCTGTGAGTGACACATGGTTTGGCTTAAATATATGAAAATCATGAACCATCCCATAAAACCACAAAATTGGAAAAACTCAAACAAAAAAACCTGATAAAATATCAAAATAAAATATTGTCCAAACAATAAATGTTTGAACCAGAAATTGACATTAGTATATTACATAATACTTATTACATTTATTTATATCCATATTAAATGGAAACATATGAAATAGGTGAGATCAAATGATCAGTAAGGGTAAAAGAAACTATAACAATCAAATATCTTGAGAGATTATAAGATGATAATATTGGTATAATCAAGATACATAAGAAAATCATAGATAATAAAGATTAGATCGTAAAACATGAGTTATGTCTTAAAAAATTGGATAATATTGGAAAGGAATCAAGTGAGTGTGGAATAATGAGTCATTAAACATGATCCATGAGATCATACCATATCCATATGTATAAGAATAAAAATTTGGAACAAACATAATTATAGGAACACTTTATTTATAAAGCCATGTTTTTTCACCCTTTATGTTGTGACAAAATAGATTTTTTTTCCTCACATAATTGTCTCATGGGAAATAAATCCTTAACCAATACATCACATGGGTATATATGACCCCATCCATCATTATCCATACATATTATTTCCCCTTGAAATCAATCATTCTTTATATCATAAAGAACTAATGGGAATAAAATGGATTTCATTAATCACATCATAGAAACCACATAAAAGGAAAATAGGTTTCATATTATTTTCAAAAAGGATTTACATAAGGTAATCATTTATAATTCCATCAGTAATAACCATGTGATAATTCCATGGAAAATAAATGGGTATCCTAATATATTCAGTAACATTAAAGGAAAATATGCTTCCATCAAGATAATAATTATTATGGTATTTACACCATGTAGATAAATTATATATTGTTTTGTCGATAATTTCCCAAATCAATAAATGTATGGTATCTAGTATGAAACCATTTAATAAAATGGATAAAAAATAGGGTATTCAGAGAGGAAACACATTGAAATAAATACTATAGCTATACACCAAATATGATTAGTTAAGATAAAGGTAGTGATGTATAATTTCTTGTATAGAGATTTAATGTTTCTCATTTGTGAAAAAATAGGTAAGTATCAAATAGAAAATGACTAATTATATTTAGAATAATAGTACTGTTTTTCTATGAAAATAATGTTTAAATAGACCAGTTTCCATGAAAAATGCAACACCTTATGATTTTATGATAATTTATTTTTAAATAAATTAAATTTATTCTATACATTGTGATACATGAAAACCCATGTCTAAAGGAAATATATATAGTATACCATTATAACTTAGAAATTAAATTAGTAGAGTAAATAGAAATAACTAAATTTTAAAAATTATATAAAAAATAAAATAAATAAAATATATTGATAAAATAATATTAATTTTTTAGTAATGCCTTTATATTCTTCAAAAATATAATTTTTTTCTAAAAAATTATTTTACTATTATTTTGTGAGAAAATTATATAAATAAAATTTTCTAATTTTAAAAAAATTATTTGAAAAAATTAATTTTGTTTTATGAAATTATACTATAAAAAATATCTTCAAATGAAATTATTATAATTAACTGATAATAATGATTTTTGGATTAATATTGAAAAAAACTATTCTTTTTAAACAATCATTACGTTTAAAGAATTTACAAACAACCATAACTTTTTGAAATGGATTTTAAATTAAATTTATTTCATTATTATTATTAATCAAGTTATTCTCATTTGAATTAATTTTATATTGTATTTTTTATAATTTTTTTTGTACTTCAGTAAAACAAATTTAGAATAATACTTTTCTTTTCATTTTGATTGTTAATTATAAAATTAATTTCTTCGACTTATTGAAATTTAATCATGAAAAAAGGATTCCATATTTCTAATAATGAGGTCTGAATTTGGTAAATAGGACCCTTTTGTTTTTATTATTATGAAAATTAACCATAGTTAATTATATTTTAACACAGTAAATGTAAAAATGGTTAATTAGGGTCAAAACTATTGTGATAAGTCTTACAATTAACTCAATAATATTAATTTATTTCATTTCATGACTATAAATCATATATAATCATCTAAATATAGAAAATATGTCCTTTTTCATTTAAATTTTATTTTGACTGACATAATCTTTAGGTAAAAGATAATGTTAAAAATGTCACTTTCTTACTTTTAATATCTATAATATTTATTGTTAGGGATAAAAACAACACAATATTATTAATAAATGGTCTTTTTAAATATGAATAATATTTTTTATCATGATAATGTAATATTAATTTTTATTAATGGAATAATTACACTAAATGTCTATACAACATCGACATAGTTCTTGTGTTTTTTTTAAAGTTGGGGCCGAAACCTCAATTTATTATTTAAAGCAAAGACCTCTTTAGACTGGGTAGAGGGAGACACATTACATATCTTGAAGGCCCAAGGCCAAGTGGCATGAATACAAGGCTTTAAAACCCATGTTTTGGCCCAAAGGACCCCTCGGTGAACAGTACTGCTACAGTACCCGTGCTGCTACAGTACCGGCTACATTACAGCCACCGCTGCTACAATACTACTACAGTACATGTAAATTTTCCCCTGCCCGGATTTGATCCTGGGTCTTTCGGATGCCAAGCAGGAGCCCGTACCACTAGGGTACATGCATATTGGCAAAATACAAAAAAGATCCTACCGGCACAGTTCTTATGTATCATTAGAAAAATTACGTAAATTATTCTAAAAACTATGAGGGTATTAATTCTTGGGTGAGTTATATTGTTACAAAAATTTAATATATAAATTTAATACACTGTTAATTTTTTAAAGGTTAATATTATAATTTATTTTTTTTTCTATACAAATTCAAATTAAATGAATAGATTTATAATTGAAATTAATGTTAATTTATAATAAATAATATTTTATTATATGATTTAAAATTAATAGAAATAATTTAATAGACCATGTGAATGGTATGTAGTTTAAAATATCAACCATGGTCCATTTATGTGTCAATTTTCCTATTATAGTATCATTTTGATCCCTAAATAGTAAAAAACGTAGTTATCATGTAAATTTTCTGAAAGGGTTAACAAGAGTTAACTATGGGATAAGGGTTAAAACATAAAAAAACCATATTGAAATTTTATTTTATCTGATTATTCCAAATCATACTCATATTAACTTTGAGATATAAAATTTCGATTCATTTTAAAATATAAATTTATTTATATTACTTTAATTCTTTATGTGATTCTTAGGGTGCTTGTCCTCTCACATATAAAATGGAATATTGCCTCCTTCATTATTTGAAATGTTTTAGAATTATAACTCATAATATCACTACCATGATATAAAAATATCTTATTAACCACATCCTAGATATTATGGTATTTCCAGAAGACCATTTTTTAAAGGATTAATCTGTAATCCAAAAGTGGTTTCCCATAGAATATGTATAACTTTTACCAAGGGTTTTCAATTTTATTTCTTCTTATACCTCCTATAAATATATTTTATTAATTATAATATAATTATTTATTTATATTTGATATATTTAATTTTAATTTTGATAATTGAACAAAAATTATCAACCATCTTCCAAACTGTTGGAATACAATAACATCACTCGTGCGTACGTATGGACTACCACCTACATGAAGAAATGTGATTCATTTTTCTCTTCCATTTTACATGGATGATAATAGGGATTAATTTAATGATTATATATGAAATATATGATAACTAATTATTTTATAATAACTAATTTCTACCTAAATTTTTTTTTCTCCATCCTTCAAAAAATGGAAATAGTGTTCCTACGTATGTGTGGTCTACCATTTCCATGAATGATATAATTAAATTTTCCATATCTACCTTTTATGGATACACATTAATATATATTACATTTATATGATTATTAATATTTTATATATTGTGGAATCATGATCAATATTCATGTACCGGGATTTCTGAACAAAAAATTACATGAAAAATTAAATAGTTAACACCCCAAAACAACAATTTTAATAAAGAAATTTTTATAAATATGTGTTGAAATGTTATTAAATAATCATTTATGATATTATAATTATTTTCATTATTATTTTATATAATTATAACATATCTAAATTTATTATTTAGGATAATATAGAACTTTTAGATCAAGTCTTCCCTGAGTTAAGGGTTTTACATTATAATTTATTTGTTTACCCTAATTGATTATGATTAAGTTTACAAAGATGAAATTCCTTGATATACCTCCCAATAATCTGGTTATTTTTATTATCCTCTTAATATTTATGGATATTATTTTTTCCATTCTTTTTTCTCTCTTAAATTAATTAAGATTACAAAATAATATTTTTAAGTAAATTTGACTTTATTACCATCTTTGGTAGAAAATCATTTTTACTCCATGACCATGTTTTCCTAAAATGTTTTCAGAAATGTTTATTATATTATCCTATTATTTTTAAATTTTTATTTTACCCATGAATTAACATTTTAAAAAAATCAAATGATTCTTATTGTCGTTTTATGAATGAGATTTATTTGACTTTTTTTTACAGAAAATATAAAAGGAATCTTTGTTTTAATGTACAAATCATGAATATAATTTCCCTTCATACTAACCACTCGATTCATATAATATTACTTTAAAATTATCCAAGGTTATTTTTAAATAAAATATTTTACTTAATATTTGATAAATTCTTAAATTTGAAATAAAAAAATTTCATAGTGAAAAGGTTATATTCTTCAAAAATGGTCCAGAGATCATTTAAATGATGTTTTCAACTATGTTAAAATCATTTAAATTTATTTAGTATTTAATAGTATTATGATCTAATGATACCATTTATTTTTATTATTTTTATTGATTATAATGAGGATTATTTAAATTGAATTCAATTAATCTACTTTAATTCTCACAGTTTTATTATTTTTTCAAGAAACCATCATAAAAGTCATTTATTTTTCACGGTTATGCTATTATGTTATGATAAAAATTTTAAGATACATGTTTCCTTTCCATGATTTATGCTTTAATAATTTTTATTATTATATTGTGGGATATATATATATTTATATATGTTTTTCATTATGTTTTGTGTGGGACCTGAATTATATATTCCTCCAATTGGTTGGTTAAAGATGGATATCGAAGGAGATAATAAGTATTATATTGGGGAGTGAACCCAATTTAGTAATAGACTTTTTCCACTATGATATTCTTGGGAGAGATACTTTACCAATTACATTATGGAATGAGGAGTGAATAAAATCCACTATGATAATCTTTTCAGTTATCCTTGACTATAAAAATTATTTTCTATAATGAATTTAATGATAGAAACTTATATATTATAAAAAATTTATTCTCCCATAGATTATTTTCATTTATTCCTTTTTGACTCATTTTATATTAATAACCATGCTTGTAACACCCTTGGTTTTCGGTATATAACCATCTAATTATTCTTTTTTTGAATATAAAGTATAAGGGTGAATTTTTGAAGAGTTTGGAGAACATTTTGAGTGTTTCTTTGGATTTTTTATAGGTTCACGAGTGGTTCATGGTTTGTGTAAATGGTGAAACAATTATATGAACCCATGAATAGTGAGACAAGGGGAAAAAATAAGGCGCACGGGCTGCGTATAGTTTCCCCAAATCGTGCAGAATCCTAGGAGAAACCGTGCAGTGTGGTTCTTTTGTTGGAAAGTGTGATCTTGCATGGTTTTTGCATAGTTTGGTAACCATGTGATCCAACCATGTGAGGTCCATCCTTAAGGCAGTGGTTATAGCATGGTTAGCGTATGGTTTTCCTAACTATGTGACTAAACCATGCGTGGGTAAAATAAGATCCTTAAATTGTGGATATAACATGTTTTTACCCATAAGTGATGATTTTCCCCCATAATGGCCCTAGATTAGGATTTTGGTCTCTCAAATGTTGGAGAACCTCTCTCCATTAATTCGAAAGTAATTTGCAGTCATCACTTGGTCTGTTGAAGCCTAATTCCTACAGTATGTGGCTGTTCTTGATCGTTCATATTAGTTTTATCAATTCTAGTTCACCCTCTCTCTTGGTTTCTTAGATCTACAGTCTTTGTGGGTAGATATAAGGTTTTGTATTCCAAATATGTTTATATTTGTTCTTGTTCTTGATAGGGGAAGATATCAAAGGTGTGTTCCTGGAGATTCAACCTGGTTTTGTGACGATTTTCATGCTCTTTATTGTTTTCTACAAAACTATCGAGGTAGGTGGCTTGAATCTTGACTATTTTATCATAGAAGTTGAAAGTTCAGTTTCAAATTTATTTCTTTGATTGAAATTAATTGTATACTTTTTTGTGAAATAATTGTTTATACCCTCTTGAGTGACGGTTTGTGGAAATTTAGAAATTGGGGTGTTGTTGGGGAGTGCTTTTTATAACATGATTTCAAAATGATTATTTTAAAATGGTTTTTGGTTTTGCAGAATGGAAAAAGGGTTTTAAATAAAAAGAATAATGTTTTATTGAAATTTTTTGAACACACATAGTTTTTTTCGGAGTTTGGTATGGTTTTATGGTGTCTTTTAATATGAATTGGGATGGATAAATGGGTGAAGTAACTCCTTCAAAAGGATGGGACATATATCTATGTGAAGTAACCCCATCAATGTAGTCGACTACATGACGGCTTAGTGGAAGGATGACTTGACACTCATGATTATAGGGAGTACCATAGATTGCATGCATGGTTTTTTGTATGGTTTTGTGGGAAAGAATGGGTAATTCTAAAATGGAATGTTAAATGATTTAAAGAACTACTTATGTGTATTCCTTGGAAAACTGGTTATTCTGGGTTTTGTTTTTATTTTAATAATAATTGGTTAGAATTTTTTTATATAAATTGTTTAGAAAAATGTTTCTAACATGTTCTATACTAGTGGTGTGAGTAGGGAATTCATTGGGGGGAAAACCAACTGAGTTTTAGTACTCACCCAACTTTGGAACTTGGGTGCTTTTGTATATTTCATCTACCACGACATGGGATGTAAATTATCACATTTCTTTATAACTACCTCGTGATACATGGGCTTTTTGGTGAAGTTGGAACATGGAGCTTGTGGATAATTGAGTCTTGTGGTGGTCCTTGAGTTTTATTATTTTTTCATCCACTGTTTACATTGATATTGAAGTCTTCTACTATGGTACATGATTCTATAATTATTTAAATAAATTAAATGTTAATTTGTCTTTCATTTTTATCATGCATCATATAGTGTTTTTTTTTGTTATGGATTTTTTAGTTAGTGATATTATTCTTAAAGGGTTAATCCCCCCCCACATGTATTTAAACCATTCAGCATTCATTTCCAACATTTGGTGTCTTGGGGATGTTTCTTAATGCCTAGTAATGTCTCACCTCCATCTAAATCCAATGATAAGGTGTGGTACCTTAAAAGTGGTATAATGTTTTTCAATCCAAAATATTTTTTGGACAAGAGGTCATCCGTGATGTTGATGTTGGAGTTGAAATTAATTATAGTTTATTCCTTGAGTCAGGTTGGTAGAGTGGAGTAGGATTGTCAGAACTTGAAATGTAGAGCATAAAATAAATAGAAATCATTTTTATAATGAACTTCATGTTACTATGTAACTAGGTACATATGTGTTTTGGATACACTTATAAAATTTTGAATCTCATTTTATTGGGTTTAGCCAGTGAGATGAGCATTCCATGCATTAGAGGAATGAATTCCCACATGGAGTGCATACATAATTTTGAATAATTATTTCTATTTTTTGTAAAGTGTTTATTTTTAAAAAAAATTATAAAATATGTTTTCAAATAAAATATTTCTAAAAAGAGCATGATGTAGGTATTTTGAAAATGGTTTGATTTTCAAAATGTATGTTAAAGTTTTCAAAAATGGTTTAATGTGGAAAAGGTTAATTTTAGAAAGATATGTTGTGATAGTAAATGTGGTAGAATTTTAAATTGTTAAACCTTCACCTAATAGAGAGTGATACCTACAAAGTTTGTTGTTGTTTATAAAAGGTAACCTATTAGGAATTGTAGAAACCAACATGAAGAAGGTTTGGAGAATATGGATTCACCTTAACCAAAGTAATCCAATATCTAGTTCAAAGTGTCATCTAATCATTTCAAGATGTGCACATAGGGAAATAGAATAATGAGATAAGGAATGTGGATCTTTCCATCAGGTTCTAGAAGCATAATACACCCATATTCTAAGGTGATTCTAGACTAAAAAATGAAAAGGTCTTCCTAAACATGATGAATCTTGTCTTCGATTTCATCAGCACACCAGTGAATCTGAAAGTAAAACTGACGATGTATATACTCAAGGATCTTGCATGCTAGTGATGGGATCTAGTGGTGCAGGCTAATCTGATCAAGGGATTAGTTGGGAGAATTTTGATGAATTTTTCAACTAAAAATTATACCATCATGCGTTCAAGATTCAAAAAACAATGGAATTTTTCTACCTAAAGTAGGAAAATCTCTCTATCACTGAGTATGCATAAAAATTCATGAATTTGAAATGATTTCTATCCAATTTTTTGGTTAGTGCATCCTTGATATAATTCATTTTTGAATCTATTATATGGTAGTGGATTATCTCAAAGATATTTGTTCTCTATATTATGGACTATACAGAGATGGCGAATAATGTGACAGTGGCTGAAAGAGACATCATAGGTTCTAAGGGACGATGAATGTTTCTGATACCCATGGTAAATGGTGAGAACTCTAATTCTGAGAGAAAGAGTAATAGGTACACTTAATTCTAAATTTGGAGTGGAAGAGGTTGAGGGAAGTACTTTTCTACGGTTGTTGATCAGTTCCTGGATGACTTTCATGAAGAATTCTCGGGGTTTTAACCTATGAGAGAAGTGAAGTATATGATTGATATCCATCAGGAGAATAGTACTATCTAACTTTTTTCTTATCAAATGGTACCCAAAAAAATTAAGGGAACTAAAGGTAGAGTTGGAAGAGATTTAAAGAAAGGGTTTTAATCAGCTAATCACATCTCTGTGGGAAGCACCAGTCTTCTTCATAAAGAAAGTAGATATAATTTTATGTATATGTGTGGATTATCATAATCTTAAAAAAGTTACGATAAATAATTTGTAGCCAATTCCATTAATGGATGGTTTTTTCGATTAATTGAGGGGAGCTTAATGGTTCTCCAAGATTGAATTGTGGTCAATATATCACCAATTCCGAGTTTAAAAGGAGGATATTCTGAAGACAAGTTTCAAAAGTAAATATGGACATTAGGAATAAGTGGTCATGCATTTTGGATTTAAATGAACCAGATCACTTTATGGCATTGATGAATCATATATTTCATAAATATCAAGATTCTTTTGAGGTGGTTTTTGTGGATTGCATATTCTTGTATTCAATGATAAGGTCTCAATATGAGAAACATTTGTTGATAATGTTTGAAATATTGAGAAAACATTATTTGTATGAATAATTATCAAATTCTAATTTTTGGATACCAGAATTATGCATTCTTGGAAATGTAATTTCTGAAAAAATGTGTTATAGTGGATCCAAAAAGGATAGAAGCTTCTTTCACTTGGAAACCACCAAAGAACCTCTTTGAGATACAGATTTTTCTTGGACTTGTTGTTTGTTACCATCGGTTTATGTGTGAATTTTCATGACTAGAATCACCAATGAAATATTTGAAAATTAATAATTTTAAATTCCAATGGATTGAGTAATTATATAAATCTTTTTAAGAAAAAAATCTTTTCCTTAAATCTGCATCGATCTTGATTTTTCAAGAATCATGACAAGGGTATATGGTTTATTGTGATGCTTCAGGATCTTGTTTGGGGTGTATCCTCATGAAAGGAGACCATGTTGTTGGTTATGGATAAAAGGCATTATGATTTCATGATAATAACTACCCAACATAAAATTTGGAGTTAGCAATAATCATCAATTCCATAGAAACATGGTGTCATTATATCTTCAGTGAGAAATGTATTATGTTCACAGATCATAAGAGATTGAAACGTATTTTCTCACAAAAGTATTTGAATGTGAGGAAAATAAGATGGATGTAGTACCTCTAAATTTTTAACTTTATAATGATGTATACACTGGGTAAAGGAAATTCGGTGGCCAATGCATTAAGTAGAAAGTCGAATTCTTAGTTGTAAAAATAAGCTTCAAATGAGTGGTAGCAGATATCATTCATTGCCGACATGCATGTGGAATGTGAATACCAAGGTGATGTTGTGGTTTTTTCTAGTTTTGATCTATATTGATTTGAAAACATGTAGTAAATGAGGCACAAACATTCTATAAAGAATGCTTTTATATGAGGTCAAAACTCAATGGTGGGGAGACCATTGAGGGATAGAGGTTGGATGAGAGTACAATTTTGTGGTTTCAATATCTAATGGTTGTACATATGACTTATCAAGAGAAACATCTTCATGATTACCACCATTTGAGATGGGTTGTCCATCCTAGAATTTAGATGATGTATATGGAATTGAAGGAGTATTTTTGGTTAATCATCATGAAAAGGAAGGTGGATGAGTTTGTTTCTTGGTGCTTAAGTTTTTACCATGTTAAGGAAAAACATTAGTGACCAACAGGTATGTTATAGTCTTTACCTATCCCAATGAGAAAATGGGAGAAAATAGCTATTGATTTTGTAACACGTCTCCCAATAATGTATTGGAATTATGAAATCATATGGGTGATAGTGTATTGACTTACCTTGTTGTCCCATTTCATCTCTATTCATGAAACTCATACAGTGGAGGATCTGGCCAAAATTTATATCCGAGAAGTTTTAAAAATAAATGGAATTCTAGTTTTGATTGTATCATAGACAGATCCTAGGTTTACATATCGTTTTTTGACATCCTTATAGAAATCCCTGTGAACTCATCTTACTATGAGTATGGTGTATCATCCTCAAACAGACAGCTAATCTGAATAGATCATACAGACATTGGAAGACATGATATGGGCCTGTGTAATGTATTTTAGTGGATCATGGAAAGATCACATACCCTTAGTTGAGTTCTCATATAACAACAGCAATAAGGACTTAAAACATATGGATCCTTTTGAAGCATTGTGTGGGTTCCCTTATCATTCTCTACATTGTTGAGTAGAAACATGCGAGACTTCACTATTTGGGCTGAGCCCTGTCCATGAAACAATGTAGAAAATATAGTTGATCAGGAAATGGATGGAGATGGATCAGAGACACTAGAAATCATATGTATATCATCAGCGACAACTATTATCATTTTAAGTGAGTGATTATTTTTTATTATATATTTGTACGAGGCATGGACATCAACATTTTTTGAAGCAGGGAAAGTTATCTCCTACATAAATAATCCCTTTTTAGATACTATAATGGGTGGGATAGGTGGCATTTCAGTTGGAATTACCACCAAGGTTCAGTGTTGTACACAATGTGTTCCATGTATCTCAGTTGAAAAAGTATTACCCTAATCCTAACCATGTGATAATATGGGATCACATTAACTTAGAGTTGGATTCATCATTTGTAAATATCTTGGTGTAGATTCTAGATAGGTAATAGAAATCATTACGTGTAAAAAGAATCGATCTAGTGCAGGTTTTGTGGAAACATGGTAAAATTTAGGAAGATACTTGAGAATGCGACAAGGATATGAAAATGAAATGCATAAAACTATTTCAGGACCCTGATGGTTTTCTAATTTCTAGGGATGAAAATACCAAAGGTGTGGAGAATATAGCACCCTCGGTTTCTAGTATGTTACCCTTTAATTATTATTTTTATGAAAATAAAGTATAAGGGAAATGTTTTTGAGTGTTTGGAGAACCTCATGAGAGTTTTCGGGTCTTTCCTACTGGTGAACGGGTGGTGCATGATTTTTGGAAACTGTGAAACTCTTGAGGGAAACCATGTACTGTGAGACAAGGGGAAAAGGTAAGGTGCACAGGCTATGCACAGCTTGTCTAAACCATGCAGAAGCCTCAGAGAAACCATGCAGTGTGGTTCTTTTGTTGGAAAATGAGCTTTGGCATGGTTGGTGTACAGTCTGGTAACTGTGTGTAAACTATTCAAGGTCCATCATTTTGGAAATGGATAGATCATGGTTAGTGAATGGTTTTCTTTATAGAGTGACTAAACCATGCGAGGGTGAATGTTAGATCCTTAAATTTTGGATCTAACTCATTTTTACCATTAAGTGCCTTTTTTTCCCAAAACAGCCCTAACTTGAGTTTTTGGTCTCTCAAAGGTTGGATAACCTCTCCCCATCAATTAAAATGAAATTTTGAGCCATCCCATGTTCTGTTGAATCTCGATTCTCACGGTATGTGATTGTTCTTGATCGTTCATGTTAGTTTTCTTAGATATACATCACCCTCTCGATTTCTTAGATCTATGGACATTGTGGGTAGATTATAGAATTTGGATTCCAAATATGTTTATATTTTATCCTGTTGTTATTAGGGTAATAGATCTAAAGTTGTTTCATGGAGATTCAACCTAGTTTTCTAATGAATTTTTTGTTGTTTGTCATTTTCATCATAACTCTCACGGTAGGTTGCTTCACTCTCGACTCTTTTATCTCAGAACATGAAGGATTAGTTTCAAATTGATTTCATTGATTTAAATTGATTATTTATATGATGTTAAATAATTATTGAAACCCTCTTGAGTGATGGTTTGTGGAAATTTGGAAATTAGTATGTTGTTGGAGAGCGTTTTCGATAAAATTATTTTAAAATAACGAATTTTAAATGGTTGTTGGTTTTTATACATGGAAAAACGGTTTTCAATAAAAAAATGTTTTTTTATTGAAATTTTATGAAGAAAATTGGTTTTGGAATGATTTTTTCACGGTTTTGTGGAGTGTGTTCATCTGTATTGGGATCGATAAGGGCATAAAGTACCCCCATCAAAAGGTTGGGACAGATATGGGTGTGAAGTACCCCCATCAAAGTGGTCCACTTAGTGATGTCTTAGTGGAAGGATTACTCACCAACCTTGAGTATTTGGAGGTACAAAGATTGCATCCATGGTTTTATATATGATTATATTGAATGGAATGAGTTATGACAAAATGGAATTATTAATGATTTAAATAACTCTTTATGATCTTTCCCTAGAAAACTAGTTATTTTGGGTTGTGTTTATATTTTGATATAAATTGTTTTGAAATTGTTTTATATAAATTGTTTATATAAATGTTGAGAACATGTTATATCATTGTGGTGTGAGTAGGGAAGTCATTGGGGAAAACATACTGAATTTTTGTACTCACCCCTACTTTGGCACATTGGTGATTTTATAGATGTCATCTACTAGGACATGGGAAAGGGTAAAGTATCACATTTCTTTATCACTACCTCATGATACATGGGTTGTTTGGTGAAGTTGGAACCTGGAGCTTGTGGAGCATGTGGTCTTGTGGGGGTCTTAGAGTTTTATTAGTTTTTCAATGGTTGTTTCCTTTGATATTGTAGTATTCTAATGTGGTACTTGATTATATAATGATTTTGATAAATGAAATTTTTATTTTCCTTTCATTGTTATCTTGCATCATATAGAGGTTTTTTTCAATGGATTGTTTGGTTTGTGGTTTTATTCATAAATGGTAAATTGTTCCCCCAACTATATTGAAACCCCTCATTATTTATTTTCAGCCTTTCACATCATGGGGATGTCACTTAAGGACTAGTAATGTCTCACCTCGCTATCAATCCAATGATAAGGGGTGGGATGTTATAACGATTTATTCCATTGCTTAATATTTTGATATATGATATATAAGGCATGGTTTTAAAATGTCAATCTCACATATCTATACCATTATGTGTCATTACCCATCCCTCGGGGCCCGTGTCGTGACTACCCCAAGCCCGCCTTCCATAGGCCAGGGGCTGGAAACTGGCACCAGAAAGGCGTATCCTTTAAATGGTAAGGCATTGTAACACCCGAGACTTTTATGTTATATAAATTATCAAAGGAATCTTTTTCTACACAACACTTGCTTGGCTTGCTTTACACGCAATCGCGACCTTCCTCGATAGCTTGCGTCGTACGCAATACCGAGTTTCACTAAACAACAATATGCTATTAAAACTAGCCGTTATGAATAGTAATAACCACTTTTTGAAATTTTATAAATTTTATTTTTCAAAATGGACTTCATTTTTGGACTCAGAATATCGAAATTATCCTAGGGTGAAATTTTGGTATTTTTCTGAAAACTTTCAATTTTTGATGAATAGTGAAACCACTAAGTGGTGGGTTAAAAACTGAATTTTGCATAAAACTTAATTTTACCGCTTCTGTGATTGGAATTTCGAAAATCCGAGAGACACGGTTAATATCAAGGACTAAAATGTGGTTCAATGAGATGAAAATAATTTTTTGGTGAATAGTAACTTTTTACTATTTTTACCGCGGTTAATAGTAAATAGGGTAGCTAAGGGTAAATATGATATTAATATTACCCTAACACATGTCCTAATTCTATTGGACAAGTGTAATTCGACCAAAAACAAACTTAGGAATAAAATATGACCATTTAGGCCCACTTGGAGTAGATTAGGACATTTATTATTAATTTATTTAAAGAAGGGTTAAAATAGTTAAAATCAAAGTTTAATAAGTAAATCATTTTTAATATAAGGTTATACATAAGATAAATTCGATTGTAAATATTCATTAGAAAGCTAAAACGATTTCCTACATGATGGTATTTTATTTGTAATTTTTAGACATCAAATAATTTAATTTATTTATGACACAAAGATGATGCAGTAATTATCTTATTAATGAAATATTGACAACATTGATAATATAAATACCAAAATAAATGTAATTTGAGACTTTTTATGAATTCCACTAATTTTCTAGGTTACTATGATATATTAGTATTGATTTAATCAACTTGGTTCTAACATATAATTATGTTATGACTTTCAAACAAATCATATATCAAATAGTGTCAAAATTGACACAAAATAGTTTTTAAATCAAATATTATATTATTAATTGTTATTTTATTCCTAAAAATCTAAGGTTCGGCCAAATGACTTAGATAAGGATATATATATTAATAATAAACAATTTGGGGTTCGTTTGGCATGTTATAGTAAGTGTATTAACCATATAGTGAAAGAAAACAAAAAGACACGGTAAAAGTTAAAATAATTAACTTAGAGTTAAATCTAATTGATAAGGTTAAAATAATACCCTAAACTTGTCTAAATCCTATTGGTTGATAGGATTTAGACCCTTCCCCACTTTATCTTCGAAATAAGACCCTTTGGAACCATTATAAACCGATTTTGACTTTAATATAAAATAATATTTTGAGATATTCCTAAGGTGCCCCTCTCCTCCCTTATAAAAGGGCACCTCCTCCCCCTCCTCCTCACACCAAATTGAGCACTCAAGCTCGGCCAACCCCTGACATTTTCTCCTCTCCACTTCCCTAGAATAATCCTAGAGGTCCTGGTATTCTCCAAAGACCAATCTTAGTTCCTTAAGTGGAGGATTCAAAGAGGCGTTCCAAAGAAGAGGTAATATCCATTACCGATCTTTTCAATTTCTTTCTTCTTCAACTTCTTCTTCTTTAGTTGTTTCATGATAAAGTAATAACATCAGTATTACTTACATACTGATATGTTATTATAAATATGAAACAACCCTAATTCACCTTCTATCCATCCTACGGAAAAATGAAATCACCACGCGTGCGTACGTACGGAATACCGTCTCCACGCTGTGGTGTAATCTATTTTCCACCATCACCTTACAAGGATGGGTATAATGGTGTAATAAGTAACTATATATGATTATTATTAAGTAATATTGATACTGAAATAATATATATATATACTCCAATACAATTCCACGATCATAGGAACGATATCATCACTCGTGCGTACGTACGGAATACCGTCTCCACGATGTGATGCGACTCGTTCTACATGATCTTCATTTCATAATGATTATATAAATGAATTGAATGAATGAATATGGTATATACTACACTAATACCATTCTGGAAATGAATTATCTATAACCTAAAGATAAGAATAAGAATTTATTCGACAAAACACGCATAAGAACAAAAAGTTATAAAGACCCGAGTAACAAGTAACAATGAAATATTACTAACAAGAAGCTAATAATATGACCATATATGATCTCATATCAATATGTATGATTCTGGAATAAGTCAATAACATTATTTAAACCATTATACAGGAGCTTCGGACACGAACAAAGCAAATCGGACCTAAGGTAAGGGAAATATCACAATCTCATTTTTATCCGAGATTGTTTATTCGTAAGTATTTACTGGGGTGTATTTTATCATCCACATCCATGTTCCCTCAATATGAAATATTGTTTCCATCCACTTTCAATAGTTTAAATCCAATTTTACCCTTAGGTGAGTTTTTAGTAAAGAATATGAAAGGAATCTTTTGTCGTTTTTCCGTACGAGGTACTTTTTGACTTTTCCGACAAAAGTACGAAGAATGTTTTTTTTTAACTTATACGGCATGAATGGATTTTTAAAACATTATTTCCAAGAAGATTCATTTACAAGTTTTCAAGTTTATTTTTAATCAACTTCTTTTATTTTAAAGTTGTATGACATGTTATGAAAGGAAAAATGTTTTTGAAGAAGAAAGGATATTTTCCTCAAGAATGGAGTTCAAGTGATTTTCAAAATTATTTTCCATCTAAGATAATAAAGGGTTCTGTTTTTATCCCTATTATTACATTGGTTTGATTATGTTGTGATGGAAATATTTTTATGAATTCCTTTATCTTATATTAATTGATTTATGATGTCATGATGTTTCAAGAATTTCATTTTGTTACATGTGTTATGCGATGATGTATGATTATGTGGCACACATAAGAAAGGATTCATTATAAGATGGGTGGGACCTATATCTCCCTCCAATGCATTGGGTAAATATTTTATATCTCATGAGATAGACATGGCTGGAACGGAAGGTTATTTCGGTTCAGTGATACAGGACTGAAACGAGGAGTGAACTCGGTTCAGAAAGGGACTTTGTCCACTAAGATAGTCTTGGCAATAAGTCATGACTAACAAGAAATGATTTTCCATGATTATGTGTGCATGCCACAAAGATTCAAGTTTTATGTTATGATTATGGGGATCTCATTTTCACTTCTATGATTTATTCCATGTTAAGATATTATGATCTCTTTTGCAGGTTTTAATTTTCAAAAAGATATGATATGATTTTTATTTCCTTTATTTGCCCTTGCTGAGCATTTGAGCTCACCCTTTTATGTTTTCTTTTCCCCAGGCCAGGAAGATGGATATTAAGTAGAATATGCTAAAAGGTACCCTAGATATGATGAAATAAATGGGAGACACTGTAGAAGATTTATGAACCAGTTGTTTATGTTTCCCAGTTTCTAAAGACACTATACCTATACGGTCCTTTGTGGTTTTGTCATATGTTGTAATAAGTGTGCTTCAATTTTTGAAGTATTAACAATGTATGTAAAGTATGGGTCGTTATAGTTGGTATCAGAGGAAAGGTATAGTCAACCTTTGGAAACTAGGATGTGAAAGCCTTGGTAAGAACCCTAAGGATAAGTCTAAGCATAGAACACAATCTTAGAAATGGCCATGAATAACCTAGGATAAGACCATAAGCATGAAAATTTTATTCTTGAATTATGTGGTTTCCTATTATAATTAGTGTTGCTCACACTATTCTTCTTGGTTTTAGTCAATGGCTGGAACCCGAAGGAACCGTGTTAATGCGGAATGCGATGGGCAATGCAATGATTGTCCCCCTGAGCAACCAAATGATATGGGAGCTGGAATGCAAAATCTTGTAGCCATGCTCACACAACTTTCTCAAGCTATGAATCATGCAGGATTTCCAAACGAACAAAGGAGGGAGCAACATTCTGTTGAATCCTTCATGAGGCAGCGTCCACCTTCTTTCAGTGGTTCTACTGATCCATTAGTTGCTGAACAATGGATTAGTACTACTGAAAAGATATTTTCAGTTCTTCAATGTTCTGAACATGATAAAGTCATCCTAGCAGTGTACCGTTTGGAAGGAGATGCTGATCAATGGTGGAATCTTGTTAAGAATACAAGGCAAAGGGATGAAATTGAGTCTATGGAATGGGACGAGTTCAAGAACTTATTTTTCAATAAGTACTTCCCTCGTATTCTCCGAACAAAGATGGAGAAAGAGTTCCTTGAACTGAAGCAAAGGGATGATGAATCTGTTGGTACCTATGAAGCAAATTTTACCAGACTTGCAAGGTACGCTTCTGGTATTATTATCCAACCTGAGAGTAAGATCGATCGATTCTTTAGTGGCTTAAAACCAAGTCTTCGAAGGGCGTTAGCCATAAGGGACTTCAATAGCTACGAGGAAATCGTTCGATGTGCTCTCAAAGTCGAGATGGAGATTGGAGTAACCCATCAGTCACATGGGTTTGATAAGAAGAGGAAGATGGAATTCAAAGAAAAATCTAAAGAGCACACGGAAAAGAAGATGAACTTTCCCTTATGCTCAAAGTGTGGAAAGAAACATGGAGGGAGTTGTCTTAAAGGGACAAGTAAATGTTTTAAATGTGGAAAGGAAGGTCATCGGGCATTTGAATGCCGTGATAATGGGAAGAAGATGTCTAATGATGCAAACAAAGGAAGGGATACACAGAATGAACCTGCTACACTTCAATGTTTCAAGTGCAAGGAGATGGGGCATTATGCCAATCAATGCCCAAATCCAAGGGTTGATGATGATGGTCGACGTCAACAAACTCTTAAGGCTAAAGAAAAAGGAAAGTCACATGCAATTTCTATCAGCGATGTGGAGTACGATAACGATGTGGTGAAAGGTACACTTACCATCCACTCTAAAGTAGCAAATGTTTTATTTGATTCTGGATCCACCCACTCTTTTATTTCTGAAAAATTTTCTAAGGGTATCACCGTATTACCTCAACAATTAGATGTTGAGTTAGCTGTGACAACACCTAATGGCACATCAATCGCATCAGAAGTTTATAATTCTTCTCCGATCGAAGTTTGTGGGAAAGTGCTTCCTGCAAATCTTGTGATCCTTCCTTTAGTGGAATTTGATGTGATTCTTGGCATGGATTGGCTTTCTCTACATGGAGCTCATATCAATTGCCAAAGAAGGGAAGTCACATTTCATATTCCAGATCAACCTACGATCGTCTATCAATGCAAGGATGAACATAACCTTCCAGTGGAAATTTCTTCCATCTTATGGGTATTGATCCCACTAAATGAAGGTTATTTATCTCAAATGGTTGGTGAGAAACTCACGATTAAGAATATGCCCATTGTACGGGAGTTTGATGATGTCTTTCCGGAGGAATTACCGGGTCTTCCACCAAATCGTGAAGTTGAGTTTTCAATAGAACTCGTACCAGGTGCTTTGCCTATTTCAAAGACACCTTATAGAATGGCCCCAATTGAGTTGCAGGAATTGAAGAAGCAACTCCAAGAGAATCTTGATAAGGGATCAATGAGACTCTGCATTGATTATCGAGAACTTAACAAGATCACTATCAAGAACAAATATCTTCTCCCACGCATTGATGACTTATTTGACCAACTACGCGGAGCTCAATACTTTTCCAAGATTGATCTTCGTTCAGGGTATCATCAATTAAGGGTCAAAAGGGAGGATATACCAAAGACGGCTTTCCGTACAAGGTATGGACACTATGAATTTATAGTGATGCCATTTGGTCTTACTAATGCCCCTGCTATCTTCATGGATCTAATGAATAGAGTCTTTAGAGACTATCTTGATCAATTTGTGGTAGTCTTTATAGACGATATTCTTGTCTATTCAAAGAGTAAGGAAGAGCATGAAGATCACTTGAGAATTATATTGAAGACCCTGAGAAAGGAGAAGCTTTATGCCAAATTTACCAAGTGTGAATTTTGGCTTCAAAAAGTTGCATTTTTGGGTCATATAATCTCAAAAGAGGGGATATCTGTGGATCCAGCAAAAACAGAGGTTATCGAAAGATGGTCAAGACCAACAACAGTAACTGAGATCTGAAGTTTTCTTGGTTTGGCTGGATATTATCGACGTTTTGTAAAAGATTTTTCACGATTATCTAATCCACTCACCAAGTTGACTCGGAAAGGAGTTAAGTTTGTCTGGACAGAGGAATGTGAAGAGAATTTCAAGGAGTTGAAAAGAAGGTTATCCAGTGCACCTGTGCTCACACTGCCTTGTAGTGGAGAAAGGTTTGTGATCTACAGTGATGCATCCAAGAAGGGATTGGGGTGTGTTCTTATGCAAAATGATATGGTGATAGCTTATGCCTCACGACAGTTGAAAATCCATGAGCAAAATTACCCAACACATGATTTGGAGTTGGCTGCGGTAATCTTTGCATTAAAGATTTGGAGGCATTACCTTTATGGTGAAAGGTGTGATATTTATACTGATCATAAAAGTTTAAAGTATATTTTCACACAAAAGGAGCTGAATATGCGCCAAAGAAGATGGTTGGAGCTGATTAAGGATTATGACTGCTCAATCCATTACCACCCTGGGAAAGCAAACAAGGTGGCAGATGCATTAAGTCGACAAGACCATGCTAGTTTATCCATGATGAGGATCACAAAAGATCCAATATTTATGGATTTACAAAGGATGGATCTTGGAATTATAATGGAAGGGGAAAAATCTTATCTTTCTCAAATGAATGTTCAACCATCTATACATGTGAAGATTAAAGAGGCACAGAAAGAAGATGTCGAGTTACAAAAGAAGGTGAGAAATGTTCCTGAATTCAACCTTGATTGTGATGGGATAATAAAGTTCAGGAATCGGGTTTGTGTTCCTCCCATCCCCGAATTAAAGAAAGAGCTGCTGGATGAGGCTCATAGTTCTTCATTCTCTATTCATCCTGGAAGCACGAAGATGTATAGGGACCTGAAAGAGTACTTCTGGTGGGATGTCATGAAAAGAGATGTTGCTGAATATGTCTCTCGATGCTTGGTTTGTCAACAAGTTAAAGCTGAGAGACAGAAGTCTAAGGGGATGTTACAACCATTACCCATACCCGAATGGAAATGGGAAAACATCACTATGGACTTTGTCACAGGACTTCCTAAAACATCCAAAGGCAATAATGCTATCTGGGTCATAGTTGATCGTCTTACAAAGTCTGCACACTTCATTGCTATTAGAGAGGATTTCTCTCTAGATCAGCTTGCCAGGATATATGTAAAGGAAGTGGTAAGATTGCATGGAGTACCACTTTCTATTATATCTGATCGAGATCCGAGATTTACCTCGAAGTTTTGGCGAAGTCTTCAGCATACTCTGGATACAGAGTAGAGTTTCAGCACTGCTTATCATCCCCAGACAGACGGTCAGTCTGAGAGAACAATTCAAACCCTAGAAGATATGTTGAGAGCTTGCTCTATGGATTTCAAAGGAGGTTGGGATCAACACCTACCTTTGGTGGAATTTTCTTATAATAATATCTTTCACTCCAGTATTCAGATGGCTCCTTATGAAGCTCTCTATGGAAAGAAATGCAGGACTCCAACTTGCTGGGATGAAGTTGGGGAAAGAAAGCTATTAGGACCTGATCTCGTTGATGAAATGGCAGAAAAGGTCAGATCTATTCAACAACACATAAGAGCAGCTCAGAGTCGACAGAAAAGTTATGCCGACAACCGAAGAAAAGACCTAGAGTTTGAAGTGGGTGATAAAGTGTTCTTACGAATATCTCCCTGGAAGAGGGTTATGAGATTTGGAAAGAAGGGGAAGTTGAGCCCTAGATATATCGGTCCTTTTGAAATACTGGATCGTGTTGGGAAGGTAGCTTACCGATTGGCGCTTCCACCGAATCTCTCTCAAGTTCACGATGTGTTCCATGTATCTCTCCTGAGAAAGTACATACCAGATCCTTCACATGTACTCAGCTCAGAAGTTGTACCGCTGGAGCAAGATCTTTCTTATGAAGA
Source organism: Viscum album (assembly GCA_963277665.1). Classification (NCBI taxonomy): domain Eukaryota; kingdom Viridiplantae; phylum Streptophyta; class Magnoliopsida; order Santalales; family Viscaceae; genus Viscum; species Viscum album. The sequence continues at coordinate 1,584,858,504 of OY728121.1, read as the reverse complement.
ACAGCCGATAGAGATTCTGGATCGTAGCGAAAAAGTCCTACGAAACAAGACCACTCGCTTGGTGAAAGTTTTATGGAGGAACCACCAACTTGAAGAAGCTACATGGGAGCTTGAGGATATGATGAGGGAGAAGTATCCTCATCTGTTTGTTACAAAGTGACGAATTTCGAGGGTGAAATTCTTTTTAAGGGGGGTAGAATGTAACACCCGAGACTTTTATGTTATATAAATTATCAAAGGAATCTTTTTCTACACAACACTTGCTTGGCTTGCTTTACACGCAATCGCGACCTTCCTCGATAGCTTGCGTCGTACGCAATACCGAGTTTCACTAAACAACAATATGCTATTAAAACTAGCCGTTATGAATAGTAATAACCACTTTTTGAAATTTTATAAATTTTATTTTTCAAAATGGACTTCATTTTTGGACTCAGAATATCGAAATTATCCTAGGGTGAAATTTTGGTATTTTTCTGAAAACTTTCAATTTTTGATGAATAGTGAAACCACTAAGTGGTGGGTTAAAAACTGAATTTTGCATAAAACTTAATTTTACCGCTTCTGTGATTGGAATTTCGAAAATCCGAGAGACACGGTTAATATCAAGGACTAAAATGTGGTTCAATGAGATGAAAATAATTTTTTGGTGAATAGTAACTTTTTACTATTTTTACCGCGGTTAATAGTAAATAGGGTAACTAAGGGTAAATATGATATTAATATTACCCTAACACATGTCCTAATTCTATTGGACAAGTGTAATTCGACCAAAAACAAACTTAGGAATAAAATATGACCATTTAGGCCCACTTGGATTAGATTAGGACATTTATTATTAATTTATTTAAAGAAGGGTTAAAATAGTTAAAATCAAAGTTTAATAAGTAAATCATTTTTAATATAAGGTTATACATAAGATAAATTCGATTGTAAATATTCATTAGAAAGCTAAAACGATTTCCTACATGATGGTATTTTATTTGTAATTTTTAGACATCAAATAATTTAATTTATTTATGACACAAAGATGATGCAGTAATTATCTTATTAATGAAATATTGACAACATTGATAATATAAATACCAAAATAAATGTAATTTGAGACTTTTTATGAATTCCACTAATTTTCTAGGTTACTATGATATATTAGTATTGATTTAATCAACTTGGTTCGAACATATAATTCTGTTATGACTTTAAAACAAATCATATATCAAATAGTGTCAAAATTGACACAAAATAGTTTTTAAATCAAATATTATATTATTAATTGTTATTTTATTCCTAAAAATCTAAGGTTCGGCCAAATGACTTAGATAAGGATATATATATTAATAATAAACAATTTGGGGTTCGTTTGGCATGTTATAGTAAGTGTATTAACCATATAGTGAAAGAAAACAAAAAGACACGGTAAAAGTTAAAATAATTAACTTAGAGTTAAATCTAATTGATAAGGTTAAAATAATACCCTAAACTTGTCTAAATCCTATTGGTTGATAGGATTTCGACCCTTCCCCACTTTATCTTCGAAATAAGACCCTTTGGAACCATTATAAACCGATTTTGACTTTAATATAAAATAATATTTTGAGATATTCCTAAGGTGCCCCTCTCCTCCCTTATAAAAGGGCACCTCCTCCCCCTCCTCCTCACACCAAATTGAGCACTCAAGCTCGGCCAACCCCTGCCATTTTCTCCTCTCCACTTCCCTAGAATAATCCTAGAGGTCCTGGTCTTCTCCAAAGACCAATCTTAGTTCCTTAAGTGGAGGATTCAAAGAGGCGTTCCAAAGAAGAGGTAATATCCATTACCGATCTTTTCAATTTCTTTCTTCTTCAACTTCTTCTTCTTTAGTTGTTTCATGATAAAGTAATAACATCAGTATTACTTACATACTGATATGTTATTATAAATATGAAACAACCCTAATTCACCTTCTATCCATCCTACGGAAAAATGAAATCACCACGCGTGCGTACGTACGGAATACCGTCTCCACGCTGTGGTGTAATCTATTTTCCACCATCACCTTACAAGGATGGGTATAATGGTGTAATAAGTAACTATATATGATTATTATTAAGTAATATTGATACTGAAATAATATATATATATACTCCAATACAATTCCACGATCATAGGAACGATATCATCACTCGTGCGTACGTACGGAATACCGTCTCCACGATGTGATGCGACTCGTTCTACATGATCTTCATTTCATAATGATTATATAAATGAATTGAATGAATGAATATGGTATATACTACACTAATACCATTCTGGAAATGAATTATCTATAACCTAAAGATAAGAATAAGAATTTATTCGACAAAACACGCATAAGAACAAAAAGTTATAAAGACCCGAGTAACAAGTAACAATGAAATATTACTAACAAGAAGCTAATAATATGACCATATATGATCTCATATCAATATGTATGATTCTGGAATAAGTCAATAACATTATTTAAACCATTATACAGGAGCTTCGGACACGAACAAAGCAAATCGGACCTAAGGTAAGGGAAATATCACAATCTCATTTTTATCCGAGATTGTTTATTCGTAAGTATTTACTGGGGTGTATTTTATCATCCACATCCATGTTCCCTCAATATGAAATATTGTTTCCATCCACTTTCAATAGTTTAAATCCAATTTTACCCTTAGGTGAGTTTTTAGTAAAGAATATGAAAGGAATCTTTTGTCGTTTTTCCGTACGAGGTACTTTTTGACTTTTCCGACAAAAGTACGAAGAATGTTTTTTTTTAACTTATACGGCATGAATGGATTTTTAAAACATTATTTCCAAGAAGATTCCTTTACAAGTTTTCAAGTTTATTTTTAATCAACTTCTTTTATTTTAAAGTTGTATGACATGTTATGAAAGGAAAAATGTTTTTGAAGAAGAAAGGATATTTTCCTCAAGAATGGAGTTCAAGTGATTTTCAAAATTATTTTCCATCTAAGATAATAAAGGGTTCTGTTTTTATCCCTATTATTACATTGGTTTGATTATGTTGTGATGGAAATATTTTTATGAATTCCTTTATCTTATATTAATTGATTTATGATGTCATGATGTTTCAAGAATTTCATTTTGTTACATGTGTTATGCGATGATGTATGATTATGTGGCACACATAAGAAAGGATTCATTATAAGATGGGTGGGACCTATATCTCCCTCCAATGCATTGGGTAAATATTTTATATCTCATGAGATAGACATGGCTGGAACGGAAGGTTATTTCGGTTCAGTGATACAGGACTGAAACGAGGAGTGAACTCGGTTCAGAAAGGGACTTTGTCCACTAAGATAGTCTTGGCAATAAGTCATGACTAACAAGAAATGATTTTCCATGATTATGTGTGCATGCCACAAAGATTCAAGTTTTATGTTATGATTATGGGGATCTCATTTTCACTTCTATGATTTATTCCATGTTAAGATATTATGATCTCTTTTGCAGGTTTTAATTTTCAAAAAGATATGATATGATTTTTATTTCCTTTATTTGCCCTTGCTGAGCATTTGAGCTCACCCTTTTATGTTTTCTTTTCCCCAGGCCAGGAAGATGGATATTAAGTAGAATATGCTAAAAGGTACCCTAGATATGATGAAATAAATGGGAGACACTGTAGAAGATTTATGAACCAGTTGTTTATGTTTCCCAGTTTCTAAAGACACTATACCTATACGGTCCTTTGTGGTTTTGTCATATGTTGTAATAAGTGTGCTTCAATTTTTGAAGTATTAACAATGTATGTAAAGTATGGGTCGTTATAGTTGGTATCAGAGGAAAGGTATAGTCAACCTTTGGAAACTAGGATGTGAAAGCCTTGGTAAGAACCCTAAGGATAAGTCTAAGCATAGAACACAATCTTAGAAATGGCCATGAATAACCTAGGATAAGACCATAAGCATGAAAATTTTATTCTTGAATTATGTGGTTTCCTATTATAATTAGTGTTGCTCACACTATTCTTCTTGGTTTTAGTCAATGGCTGGAACCCGAAGGAACCGTGTTAATGCGGAATGCGATGGGCAATGCAATGATTGTCCCCCTGAGCAACCAAATGATATGGGAGCTGGAATGCAAAATCTTGTAGCCATGCTCACACAACTTTCTCAAGCTATGAATCATGCAGGATTTCCAAACGAACAAAGGAGGGAGCAACATTCTGTTGAATCCTTCATGAGGCAGCGTCCACCTTCTTTCAGTGGTTCTACTGATCCATTAGTTGCTGAACAATGGATTAGTACTACTGAAAAGATATTTTCAGTTCTTCAATGTTCTGAACATGATAAAGTCATCCTAGCAGTGTACCGTTTGGAAGGAGATGCTGATCAATGGTGGAATCTTGTTAAGAATACAAGGCAAAGGGATGAAATTGAGTCTATGGAATGGGACGAGTTCAAGAACTTATTTTTCAATAAGTACTTCCCTCGTATTCTCCGAACAAAGATGGAGAAAGAGTTCCTTGAACTGAAGCAAAGGGATGATGAATCTGTTGGTACCTATGAAGCAAATTTTACCAGACTTGCAAGGTACGCTTCTGGTATTATTATCCAACCTGAGAGTAAGATCGATCGATTCTTTAGTGGCTTAAAACCAAGTCTTCGAAGGGCGTTAGCCATAAGGGACTTCAATAGCTACGAGGAAATCGTTCGATGTGCTCTCAAAGTCGAGATGGAGATTGGAGTAACCCATCAGTCACATGGGTTTGATAAGAAGAGGAAGATGGAATTCAAAGAAAAATCTAAAGAGCACACGGAAAAGAAGATGAACTTTCCCTTATGCTCAAAGTGTGGAAAGAAACATGGAGGGAGTTGTCTTAAAGGGACAAGTAAATGTTTTAAATGTGGAAAGGAAGGTCATCGGGCATTTGAATGCCGTGATAATGGGAAGAAGATGTCTAATGATGCAAACAAAGGAAGGGATACACAGAATGAACCTGCTACACTTCAATGTTTCAAGTGCAAGGAGATGGGGCATTATGCCAATCAATGCCCAAATCCAAGGGTTGATGATGATGGTCGACGTCAACAAACTCTTAAGGCTAAAGAAAAAGGAAAGTCACATGCAATTTCTATCAGCGATGTGGAGTACGATAACGATGTGGTGAAAGGTACACTTACCATCCACTCTAAAGTAGCAAATGTTTTATTTGATTCTGGATCCACCCAATCTTTTATTTCTGAAAAATTTTCTAAGGGTATCACCGTATTACCTCAACAATTAGATGTTGAGTTAGCTGTGACAACACCTAATGGCACATCAATCGCATCAGAAGTTTATAATTCTTCTCCGATCGAAGTTTGTGGGAAAGTGCTTCCTGCAAATCTTGTGATCCTTCCTTTAGTGGAATTTGATGTGATTCTTGGCATGGATTGGCTTTCTCTACATGGAGCTCATATCAATTGCCAAAGAAGGGAAGTCACATTTCATATTCCAGATCAACCTACGATCGTCTATCAATGCAAGGATGAACATAACCTTCCAGTGGAAATTTCTTCCATCTTATGGGTATTGATCCCACTAAATGAAGGTTATTTATCTCAAATGGTTGGTGAGAAACTCACGATTAAGAATATGCCCATTGTACGGGAGTTTGATGATGTCTTTCCGGAGGAATTACCGGGTCTTCCACCAAATCGTGAAGTTGAGTTTTCAATAGAACTCGTACCAGGTGCTTTGCCTATTTCAAAGACACCTTATAGAATGGCCCCAATTGAGTTGCAGGAATTGAAGAAGCAACTCCAAGAGAATCTTGATAAGGGATTCATACGCCCTAGTGCGTCACCTTGGGGAGCACCTGTTCTATTTGTTAAGAAGAAAGATGGATCAATGAGACTCTGCATTGATTATCGAGAACTTAACAAGATCACTATCAAGAACAAATATCCTCTCCCACGCATTGATGACTTATTTGACCAACTACGCGGAGCTCAATACTTTTCCAAGATTGATCTTCGTTCAGGGTATCATCAATTAAGGGTCAAAAGGGAGGATATACCAAAGACGGATTTCCGTACAAGGTATGGACACTATGAATTTATAGTGATGCCATTTGGTCTTACTAATGCCCCTGCTATCTTCATGGATCTAATGAATAGAGTCTTTAGAGACTATCTTGATCAATTTGTGGTAGTCTTTATAGACGATATTCTTGTCTATTCAAAGAGTAAGGAAGAGCATGAAGATCACTTGAGAATTATATTGAAGACCCTGAGAAAGGAGAAGCTTTATGCCAAATTTACCAAGTGTGAATTTTGGCTTCAAAAAGTTGCATTTTTGGGTCATATAATCTCAAAAGAGGGGATATCTGTGGATCCAGCAAAAACAGAGGTTATCGAAAGATGGTCAAGACCAACAACAGTAACTGAGATCCGAAGTTTTCTTGGTTTGGCTGGATATTATCGACGTTTTGTAAAAGATTTTTCACGATTATCTAATCCACTCACCAAGTTGACTCGGAAAGGAGTTAAGTTTGTCTGGACAGAGGAATGTGAAGAGAATTTCAAGGAGTTGAAAAGAAGGTTATCCAGTGCACCTGTGCTCACACTGCCTTGTAGTGGAGAAAGGTTTGTGATCTACAGTGATGCATCCAAGAAGGGATTGGGGTGTGTTCTTATGCAAAATGATATGGTGATAGCTTATGCCTCACGACAGTTGAAAATCCATGAGCAAAATTACCCAACACATGATTTGGAGTTGGCTGCGGTAATCTTTGCATTAAAGATTTGGAGGCATTACCTTTATGGTGAAAGGTGTGATATTTATACTGATCATAAAAGTTTAAAGTATATTTTCACACAAAAGGAGCTGAATATGCGCCAAAGAAGATGGTTGGAGCTGATTAAGGATTATGACTGCTCAATCCATTACCACCCTGGGAAAGAAAACAAGGTGGAAGATGCATTAAGTCGACAAGACCATGCTAGTTTATCCATGATGAGGATCACAAAAGATCCAATATTTATGGATTTACAAAGGATGGATCTTGGAATTATAATGGAAGGGGAAAAATCTTATCTTTCTCAAATGAATGTTCAACCATCTATACATGTGAAGATTAAAGAGGCACAGAAAGAAGATGTCGAGTTACAAAAGAAGGTGAGAAATGTTCCTGAATTCAACCTTGATTGTGATGGGATAATAAAGTTCAGGAATCGGGTTTGTGTTCCTCCCATCCCCGAATTAAAGAAAGAGCTGCTGGATGAGGCTCATAGTTCTTCATTCTCTATTCATCCTGGAAGCACGAAGATGTATAGGGACCTGAAAGAGTACTTCTGGTGGGATGTCATGAAAAGAGATGTTGTTGAATATGTCTCTCGATGCTTGGTTTGTCAACAAGTTAAATCTGAGAGACAGAAGTCTAAGGGGATGTTACAACCATTACCCATACCCGAATGGAAATGGGAAAACATCACTATGGACTTTGTCACAGGACTTCCTAAAACATCCAAAGGCAATAATGCTATCTGGGTCATAGTTGATCGTCTTACAAAGTCTGCACACTTCATTGCTATTAGAGAGGATTTCTCTCTAGATCAGCTTGCCGGGATATATGTAAAGGAAGTGGTAAGATTGCATGGAGTACCACTTTCTATTATATCTGATCGAGATCCGAGATTTACCTCGAAGTTTTGGCGAAGTCTTCAGCATACTCTGGATACAGAGTTGAGTTTCAGCACTGCTTATCATCCCCAGACAGACGGTCAGTCTGAGAGAACAATTCAAACCCTAGAAGATATGTTGAGAGCTTGCTCTATGGATTTCAAAGGAGGTTGGGATCAACACCTACCTTTGGTGGAATTTTCTTATAATAATAGCTTTCACTCCAGTATTCAGATGGCTCCTTATGAAGCTCTCTATGGAAAGAAATGCAGGACTCCAACTTGCTGGGATGAAGTTGGGGAAAGAAAGCTATTAGGACCTGATCTCGTTGATGAAATGGCAGAAAAGGTCAGATCTATTCAACAACACATAAGAGCAGCTCAGAGTCGACAGAAAAGTTATGCCGACAACCGAAGAAAAGACCTAGAGTTTGAAGTGGGTGATAAAGTGTTCTTACGAATATCTCCCTGGAAGAGGGTTATGAGATTTGGAAAGAAGGGGAAGTTGAGCCCTAGATATATCGGTCCTTTTGAAATACTGGATCGTGTTGGGAAGGTAGCTTACCGATTGGCGCTTCCACCGAATCTCTCTCAAGTTCACGATGTGTTCCATGTATCTCTCCTGAGAAAGTACATACCAGATCCTTCACATGTACTCAGCTCAGAAGTTGTACCGCTGGAGCAAGATCTTTCTTATGAAGAACAGCCGATAGAGATTCTGGATCGTAGCGAAAAAGTCCTACGAAACAAGACCACTCGCTTGGTGAAAGTTTTATGGAGGAACCACCAACTTGAAGAAGCTACATGGGAGCTTGAGGATATGATGAGGGAGAAGTATCCTCATCTGTTTGTTACAAAGTGACGAATTTCGAGGGCGAAATTCTTTTTAAGGGGGGTAGAATGTAACACCCGAGACTTTTATGTTATATAAATTATCAAAGGAATCTTTTTCTACACAACACTTGCTTGGCTTGCTTTACACGCAATCGCGACCTTCCTCGATAGCTTGCGTCGTACGCAATACCGAGTTTCACTAAACAACAATATGCTATTAAAACTAGCCGTTATGAATAGTAATAACCACTTTTTGAAATTTTATAAATTTTATTTTTCAAAATGGACTTCATTTTTGGACTCAGAATATCGAAATTATCCTAGGGTGAAATTTTGGTATTTTTCTGAAAACTTTCAATTTTTGATGAATAGTGAAACCACTAAGTGGTGGGTTAAAAACTGAATTTTGCATAAAACTTAATTTTACCGCTTCTGTGATTGGAATTTCGAAAATCCGAGAGACACGGTTAATATCAAGGACTAAAATGTGGTTCAATGAGATGAAAATAATTTTTTGGTGAATAGTAACTTTTTACTATTTTTACCGCGGTTAATAGTAAATAGGGTAACTAAGGGTAAATATGATATTAATATTACCCTAACACATGTCCTAATTCTATTGGACAAGTGTAATTCGACCAAAAACAAACTTAGGAATAAAATATGACCATTTAGGCCCACTTGGATTAGATTAGGACATTTATTATTAATTTATTTAAAGAAGGGTTAAAATAGTTAAAATCAAAGTTTAATAAGTAAATCATTTTTAATATAAGGTTATACATAAGATAAATTCGATTGTAAATATTCATTAGAAAGCTAAAACGATTTCCTACATGATGGTATTTTATTTGTAATTTTTAGACATCAAATAATTTAATTTATTTATGACACAAAGATGATGCAGTAATTATCTTATTAATGAAATATTGACAACATTGATAATATAAATACCAAAATAAATGTAATTTGAGACTTTTTATGAATTCCACTAATTTTCTAGGTTACTATGATATATTAGTATTGATTTAATCAACTTGGTTCGAACATATAATTCTGTTATGACTTTCAAACAAATCATATATCAAATAGTGTCAAAATTGACACAAAATAGTTTTTAAATCAAATATTATATTATTAATTGTTATTTTATTCCTAAAAATCTAAGGTTCGGCCAAATGACTTAGATAAGGATATATATATTAATAATAAACAATTTGGGGTTCGTTTGGCATGTTATAGTAAGTGTATTAACCATATAGTGAAAGAAAACAAAAAGACACGGTAAAAGTTAAAATAATTAACTTAGAGTTAAATCTAATTGATAAGGTTAAAATAATACCCTAAACTTGTCTAAATCCTATTGGTTGATAGGATTTCGACCCTTCCCCACTTTATCTTCGAAATAAGACCCTTTGGAACCATTATAAACCGATTTTGACTTTAATATAAAATAATATTTTGAGATATTCCTAAGGTGCCCCTCTCCTCCCTTATAAAAGGGCACCTCCTCCCCCTCCTCCTCACACCAAATTGAGCACTCAAGCTCGGCCAACCCCTGCCATTTTCTCCTCTCCACTTCCCTAGAATAATCCTAGAGGTCCTGGTCTTCTCCAAAGACCAATCTTAGTTCCTTAAGTGGAGGATTCAAAGAGGCGTTCCAAAGAAGAGGTAATATCCATTACCGATCTTTTCAATTTCTTTCTTCTTCAACTTCTTCTTCTTTAGTTGTTTCATGATAAAGTAATAACATCAGTATTACTTACATACTGATATGTTATTATAAATATGAAACAACCCTAATTCACCTTCTATCCATCCTACGGAAAAATGAAATCACCACGCGTGCGTACGTACGGAATATCGTCTCCACGCTGTGGTGTAATCTATTTTCCACCATCACCTTACAAGGATGGGTATAATGGTGTAATAAGTAACTATATATGATTATTATTAAGTAATATTGATACTGAAATAATATATATATATATACTCCAATACAATTCCACGATCATAGGAACGATATCATCACTCGTGCGTACGTACGGAATACCGTCTCCACGATGTGATGCGACTCGTTCTACATGATCTTCATTTCATAATGATTATATAAATGAATTGAATGAATGAATATGGTATATACTACACTAATACCATTCTGGAAATGAATTATCTATAACCTAAAGATAAGAATAAGAATTTATTCGACAAAACACGCATAAGAACAAAAAGTTATAAAGACCCGAGTAACAAGTAACAATGAAATATTACTAACAAGAAGCTAATAATATGACCATATATGATCTCATATCAATATGTATGATTCTGGAATAAGTAAATAACATTATTTAAACCATTATACAGGAGCTTCGGACACGAACAAAGCAAATCGGACCTAAGGTAAGGGAAATATCACAATCTCATTTTTATCCGAGATTGTTTATTCGTAAGTATTTACTGGGGTGTATTTTATCATCCACATCCATGTTCCCTCAATATGAAATATTGTTTCCATCCACTTTCAATAGTTTAAATCCAATTTTACCCTTAGGTGAGTTTTTAGTAAAGAATATGAAAGGAATCTTTTGTCGTTTTTCCGTACGAGGTACTTTTTGACTTTTCCGACAAAAGTACGAAGAATGTTTTTTTTTAACTTATACGGCATGAATGGATTTTTAAAACATTATTTCCAAGAAGATTCCTTTACAAGTTTTCAAGTTTATTTTTAATCAACTTCTTTTATTTTAAAGTTGTATGACATGTTATGAAAGGAAAAATGTTTTTGAAGAAGAAAGGATATTTTCCTCAAGAATGGAGTTCAAGTGATTTTCAAAATTATTTTCCATCTAAGATAATAAAGGGTTCTGTTTTTATCCCTATTATTACATTGGTTTGATTATGTTGTGATGGAAATATTTTTATGAATTCCTTTATCTTATATTAATTGATTTATGATGTCATGATGTTTCAAGAATTTCATTTTGTTACATGTGTTATGCGATGATGTATGATTATGTGGCACACATAAGAAAGGATTCATTATAAGATGGGTGGGACCTATATCTCCCTCCAATTCATTGGGTAAAGATTTTATATCTCATGAGATAGACATGGCTGGAACGGAAGGTTATTTCGGCTCAGTGATACAGGACTGAAACGAGGAGTGAACTCGGTTCAGAAAGGGACTTTGTCCACTAAGATAGTCTTGGCAATAAGTCATGACTAACAAGAAATGATTTTCCATGATTATGTGTGCATGCCACAAAGATTCAAGTTTTATGTTATGATTATGGGGATCTCATTTTCACTTCTATGATTTATTCCATGTTAAGATATTATGATCTCTTTTGCAGGTTTTAATTTTCAAAAAGATATGATATGATTTTTATTTCCTTTATTTGCCCTTGCTGAGCATTTGAGCTCACCCTTTTATGTTTTCTTTTCCCCAGGCCAGGAAGATGGATATTAAGTAGAATATGCTAAAAGGGACCCTAGATATGATGAAATAAATGGGAGACACTGTAGAAGATTTATGAACCAGTTGTTTATGTTTCCCAGTTTCTAAAGACACTATACCTATACGGTCCTTTGTGGTTTTGTCATATGTTGTAATAAGTGTGCTTCAATTTTTGAAGTATTAACAATGTATGTAAAGTATGGGTCGTTATAGGCATTGCCTTTTTAACCTGTATAGACACATAGTCCAAGAACACAACAAGAAGAACCCACACAGACTAGAATGTAATAAGAGGCACCCACAAAGTAAACTACTATAGTAAAATATTGATGAAAGTAAAAAGGGTCCGGAATACTAGCTCAAATGTAAAATTACAAGTATGACTGGAAGTACAATACAACTAAAAGAAAAAGGAAAAAAACTATTGGGTCATCCTTCGATGTTCCTACCTAAAGGGTAGGTACATATTTCCTCCTCAGCACTCCACATTCGTCAGTCTCCTCCGCCACATGTCACACCGAATGGTCCACCTCCGTGCATCATCCAGTCCTAGCTCCCTCAACCTCGATCGATGTTGTACATCCTCTACACCAGACACAGCAAGGTGCAGGTGAAGCTCATGCAGGGGTGAGTATAATAATACTCAGTTGGGACCCCTAGACCCTCGTAGGTCTCCTAGAGTTCCACAAAGGAAAAACCACAAAGCAAGATATCAACTCTACTTAGGTATATTCTCATACATATATATAAGTTATCAAGATATACTCATCTCATACATGAGGGAAGGACACCACATAGGTAGCACCACGAAGGTAGAAGTACCACAAAAGTAACACCATGAAGATATCACCATGAAGGTAACTCCACGAAGGTAGAAGTACCAAAAAGGTAACACCACAAAGATAGAAGTACCACACAGGTAACACCACGAAGACAATACCACAAAGGTAGAATTACCATAGAGGTAACACCATGGATATAGAAGAACCACACAGGTAACACCACGAAGATATAATTACCATATAGGTAACACCATGAAGACGATACCACAAAGGTAGAAGTACCACATAGGTAACACCACGATGCTAGAAGTACCACACAGGTCACACCACAAAGATAGAAGTACCACACGGGTACCATGAAGACGATACCACAAAGGTAGAAGTACCACACAGGTAACACCATGAAGCTAGAAGTATCACACAGGTAACACCATGAAGATAGAAGTACCACACAGGTAACACCACGAAGATATAAGTACCACACATGTAAAACCACAAAGATTGAAGTACCACATAGGTAAAATACTTAGCTCACAATTAGGTATAACTTAAGTACAAAAGTACATATCATTAGTCGTAAACTAGATCATCTTATTCTGTTAAGAAGCACTGCTACTGACCCAAACAGGATCGATAAGTAACTAACCCCCGCTGACCCACACGGGATTCATAGTTAACTAACCCCTGCTGACCCACACAGCATCTGACCCACACAGGATCGGTATGAGCTGACCCACACTGGATCACTGAGCAATGACCCACATAGGATCTGGCCCACATAGGATCGATAGATTCTAGCCCACATAGGATCAATGTTCTTTCTTCACGTTGCAACCTGCCACTAGTTTCCTCACACCTGTTGCGCTTGAGTTCAGTAGAATCTATGCCTCGATATATCGGTCAAACCTCAACCACCACTAAACTCCAAAAAGTAGTAACCAAAAGGACCGCCATGTCATAATGGTTCCAATGCGATAGATGGTGCGTTAATTGGATTCCCGGTCTGTGAGTTATAAACATTTTAGCTCTGAGGGCTTAGTTAGATTCGGGTTCGATTTAACCCGGCCATACTCCAAATTTATCCAAAACTAAAGTGGAGTATACCAAAAGGACCATCTAGATACAAGGATCCCAACACTAAATATGGTTCATCAAATAGACATCTGGTAATCAACATATTCCCATTTAAGTGTTTATGGGTCTGGTTGGGCTCGGGTCTAGTCCGACCCAGTCGGACCGACCCGACCCGACATAGTTTGGGCTGGGCCGGGGTGGACTCAGCCCGTTGGGTCGATGTCTGGTTCGGCCAGCAAGATATTCGTCTTACAAGGGAATCCCCGCCAGAATAGGGGAACCCACAAGGGGGCATCCCATAAGGGCGGCCCGACCAGAATTAGGTGGCCTGCAAGGGGGCGGCCCAACCAGCGTGGGGAGGCGGCCCGCTAGGGTGGCGGCCCACTAGGGCGGTGGCCCGTTACGGGCCGGTGGCCCACTGGGCGTAGCCCACAAGGCCATCAGCTCAGTCCAAGGGTGGTGGCCCGCTCCGAGGGCGGCAGCCCGGTCATAGGGCGGCAGCCCAGTGCGAGTGTGGTGGCCCAGTGCAATGGAGGAGGCCCAGTGTGAGGGAAGTAGCCCGAAGCAAGGGTAAGGGCCTGGCTCGAGGGTGGTGGCCTGCCTCGAGGGTAGAGGCCCACTCCGAGGGTAGCGGCCTGGTTCAGTCCAACGTGGGGGGGTGTGACTTTCTGGTCACCCGAATTCCCGAACAGCCGGGAGGTCGTTCGGTTGGTGAGGCAGTGGCGCCGCGTGGGCACTACTCGGCTTCCATGGAACCCTCCAGAGGTGGTTTCGGCCTCTGTTATGGCTTCGGCCATTGCTTCAATTCATCGGCGATGTGGAGGTCACGCCACCTTCCTTCCCGCAGCCAGTCGGACGCCTCCTCCGTTGGTCGTGGCTGACGAGCCATGACCCTCCTCTTACGGCATGTGTCGACGTGCTCGTAGTATTCGGAGGTGGCGCAAGGAAAGCAAGATAGTGGGGGGTTAGGACTGGGTTTTTTAGGCCCGCACCCTCCGCATTAGCTCATAATATGGAGGATATTAATGGAGTTCAATAAATAGTTGTATTGAACATAATATTAACCCCACAAGATTCCCTGCAATAACCTCCTGCAAAGACAAATGAATCACAGGTCAACCCATTAGTCGGTTGACCCGTGTTCATTGTTTAATTTCAAGAAAAGGGAAGAGGGAATAAAAAATGCTCAAACAAAATAACACCTACCTCGAAACGTTGGAGAAAAATCTGTGCTTGATGGTGGATCGTGTTCTTCATTCCGCGATCGGCTCCCAAATACGCAACTCGCACATCGACCCTTTGGTTCGGTGTCATTCTTCACCTCCCACTGGGTCAGCTTCATTTTCCAAGGGTCCGGTATCATAGTGTTTCTTCAGCACTTCGCTGCTTGGTGAAGCTCCCTGATACCCCTCCCCTAACTCCATATATATATGAGAGGGGGAGGATAAGTAATAGTGTGGGGAAATAATGGGTCTCCTTAATTAGGAAGCTTTCTAATTTCCCCAATGTTGTCGTTACTTTATGTTGGCAGGTCAAGCCATTTAATGGATTGACACACCACCATCCCCACCCCTTTAATTGGTCCGTTGGTGGTTTTTGAAATAAAATAACAAAAATTATATTATTTCATTCGTTTTAAGAAGTCGCAAAATGTATCTTTTTCTTAGGACCTAATGTGGTCAATGTAAAGCCTCCCTTAAGCGAATCACAACATTGTGGATTCAACTATGCCCTCAGATTTTTAATCTGAACACCAGTTCAAAAGTTTGAAAATGCCACTCGCACGTTTACTTGACATACCTGAAAAAAAAAGTTCAAAAAAATTATTAACAATCACCCACGACCCGTGCCGGTCGAGATTAGGCTATGCCTAAGTGAAACATACCCTAACGAACCCAACGGTACTCTCAGATTTCCAATAAGAGTTACCATTTAAAAGTTATGGATTTTACAATAAAATAATTGTCACTTAATTATTTTATTTACTACAAAAAACTAACTTTCACTGGTGGCTTGCGCCGGCCAATGTTAGTATCTGTCTAAAGAAATCATACCCTCACGATTTTAGCGGTGGCCTTGGATTTTTAATCTGAGTTACCATTTGTGTGTTATAAGCATTTGAAAAATAAAATAGATTTATTTAATTATTTTATTTACAGTTATGCCATTTTTGGGTTTTCTCACAGGAGGCCCGCGCCGACTAAACTTCAGTCACGCCTAGGGTAAACCCGCCATCCTGGGCGCAAGATTGCCCTTGGATTTATGATCTGAGTAACCGTTTAAGAGTTATTCCACATTTTCTGGAAAACTACTTACGCATGCTAATTAAAGCTTAAAAAAGTTTGATGGATAATTCTGGGCACTCCGGTCCTTGGAATAGTGTGTCCTCAGATTTCACGATCATGAAATAATTCCATATAATTAAAAAAACTGTACCGAATTTTTAAGACATTACATTCTTCCCACCTTAGGGCTTTACGTCTCCAAAATCCACAACATATAATAAGGAAATAAATGAGGGTATCGAGCATGTATTTGAGCCTCCTGCTCCCATGTGCTCTCCAAGAAGTTCTTGTGATACCAAAGAATGCGCACCAGAGGTATCGACCGCCCCCGAAGGACTTTATCCTATTGATCCTCAATCTCTATTGGAGCCTCCATAAACGTCGCCCCCTCATCTAAGTCCAGCTCACCATGGTCAATGAATTGAGAAGGGTCATGCACATATCTCATCATCTGGGATATGTGGAAGACATCGTGCACCCACTACAACTGTGGTGGTAGTGCCAAGCAGTATGCCACCTCGCAAATCCTTCGAAGTATCATAAATTTTCCAATAAACCTCAGTGATAACTTGCTGCATCGGCCAAATATTTGTAGTCTCCATCGAGGGGAGACTCGCAAGAAAACATGGTCCCCCCTCATGGAACTCCAAAGTTCCCCATCTCTTGTTAGCGTAGGACTTCTTCCAGCTCTGTGTAGTCTTCACTTACTAACAAGTGAGACATCGCGATACAAACTCTACCACTACTTTCTTCATCCATGGCCACCAGTGCTTACGTTGAAGGTCCTGGTACATCTTCTCTACTCCTGGATGTACCTATAGATGGGATGTATGGAACTCCATCAAAACTTCCTATCATAGAGCCACTGGTACCATAGTACGTCCTCTGAAGAGGATGATGTACTCCCCACCTTCAAAAAATCCATCAGCTGCTTGTCATGTGGATATCGGAGCATGTTGAGCCTCGCAGTCAGTGTCCACAAGTTGCGTCTCCCTGACTCACTAAAGGAGTGGGTTGGGATTGTCATATATTGGAGGTATGCTGCTCCATCTCTATCCATGAAGGATATCTACAATGTGGCTTACTGCTCTATCGCCTCACTCAGCAACTACTGACCAGACCTCCTACTAAGTGAATTTGCTACCATGTTCCCCTTCCTGAAAGTATAGAATATCTCAAATTCTTAGTCATAGAGGAACTATATCCATAATTTTTGTCTCAGGTTTAGGTCCTTCTGAGAGAAGATATACCTGAGACTCTTGTGATCAGAGTAGACTGTAAAACGTTCACCCATAAAGTAGTGTCACCACATCTTTAGTGGAAAGATCGCTGATGATAACACCAGGTCATGGGTAGAATAGTTCTTCTCATAATTCTATGTCTTAACTCTTGAAATCACTATTGAAGCTTCTCTGTCTATAGGAAAGGATCCCCCTTTTCATCAAAACTGACATGGGTGCCACTGCCCTGGAGAAGTCTGGTCCAAAACTCTCGTAGTACCCAGCCAAAGAAGAAGTCCCTCCCCCATAATGGAGTAAACCTAGAAACATCTTTTCAAAGGATGTCCCTCACACTTTTCCACTTCTGTTGGGAACTGAAAACTCAAAAACCCCACTGCCACGCGGGTTGGGATGGCCGACTCAAGCGTGATCGGTTGCACCCTCCTTTGCATGAGTTTGTCTTGTGCTGCCTGGGATTCCTTGTTCACTGACCAAGGAAAATCCCATTCCAACATTGTAAGTAAACCACAACCTTTTTGTCTAATACAATCAATCTGATTATAAACTATGGATATCTAGTTCATACCCAAACTAACGTCGTAAGGCCTCGACGCTGCCACCAAGAGGTTCCAACTGAAACTCTTGCCTCAAGGGTCAGATCACACCATCGGCATAAGTGTGATTATTGAGTATCAACCCAAAGGTATCTCTAGACATGAGGGTCAAGTCAATGGATTAACTGGAAACTCTAGGTATTAGACAGGATTCATGGAAGGAATGAAAGATTGGTACCTATGTCTATTAATACGGCAGCTAGTAGTAGACACAGACCATTCATCAAATCATTCCTAAAGCCCTTGGGTCTCACTCCTTGACCATATGCAGCTAATCCCTTCCCCTATCCTCTAGCTCCCTAAGACTGGTGGGGACCGCAAAGGTGTGTGGTTGTAACATGTCAAAATGTACACCACCGCATACTGCTCTCCTAGATCTGCTTCCACATCTACAACCCTATAGATTCATTTGTCCCTAACACTTCTTCTTCCCAAAACATTTTTACACACCCAAGTCTCTGAGACTAGTGCCAGTTTTCTGCTTTCCCACTACTAACATACACTGGCTATATCCGCTCAGCCAAAGAACATTCAACCACAAACGTTCTCTCTAGCACCCTAACATAGGTTGGAATTCATAGAAGAATAGTTCTTGCTTGGACGTCCTTAAACACATCGTTCTCAGAAGTATGATCCCCATAGCACTGATCGTATCATATTCATCGATTACCAGGAATGATTGATATTCCTCGATGAATACTCATCTACCAACATGTCATCCTGTCGAAGTTGTAGAAGATCTAGAGAACTCTCAACCACCTCCTCAAGCTAGTCCTCAGCCGCCTGTGAGTCGGGCTCACCTCAAAACCATAGGGGTATCTGATACTAAAACTCGTTTAAGTCATAAAGCCTAAATTTGTCCACTAAGAGTACCGTTGGTTGTAACTACTACCCAACGGGTAGTGATATAGCTAACACACTACCCGAATATACTATGTTGGGAAATGTTCCACATACTGAAGCATCATCACTATGCGGACCATTCTTATGGTCACTCACTCAAAAAAAATAGAAGCTAAGATAATCATATGCTCTACCGGTGTCTCAACTAGGCGGAAACTCTAGCCACAGCCTCTAGCCAGTCCTTAGTTTCTTGGGAATCTATCTCGCCTCGAAACCTCGGAGGCCTCTTCTACTCCAACTCGTGCAACACGCTCAGTTGGTGTGCATCCTGTACTGGTGGTGCTGGTGGTAATAGCTGCCTAATGGGTAGTGGTGCTGCTGGTATACCACCTGAAGGTTCTAATGCCGTAAGAGGGCCCTACACTGAGGCCTCATTGCTCATTGGTCTACCATTGTGTACTCTCTCAGAAAACCTAGGTGGATATCTAAATGGCGGCATCCTGATAAGGAAAAGGTGCGCCATAGTCTTTAAGTTATACATTGTGAGATGAATCCAAATAATTCAAAATAAAATCTTTTGAAAAACTCACGCAATCAGTATTTTCATGCGCCGAGTCAGAAATCAGAATTCATAGTTCTGGTGTATGGATACATCAGCAGATGAAATAACACTGGATTCCCCAAACTGAAAATCACACTCATAACACTTAACACTATTGACACATAGAAAAGATTAGACTCATAGTTATTCAGTAGAACTGAACTCCTCTGATGCCACTTTGTCATGACCCGTCACTCGGGGCCCGTAGCGTGGCTACCCCAAGCCCACCTTCCATAGGTCAGGGAATAAAGACTTGCACCAGAAAGGCATATCCCTTAAATGGGAAGGATTTTCCTTTTTAACCTATACAGACACACAGTCTAAGAACACACCAAGAAGGAACCACACATACTAGAACGTAATAAGATGCAATCACAAAGTAAAATGTTGTAGTAAAAGGGTTTTGAAAGTAAAAAGGGGCCGAAATACAAGCCCAACTGTAAAGGTACAAGTATGACTGGAAGTACAATACAAGTGAAAGAAAAAGAAAAATATCTACTAGGTCATCCTCCGAGGTTCCTACCTGAAGGGTAGGTAAAGATCACCTCCATAGCACTCCATGTCCGTCAGCCTCCTCCATGTCACGTAATGCTGAATGGTCCACCTCCATGCACTGTCTAGTCCTAGCTCCCTCAGCCTCGATCAATGTAGTACGTCATTTGCACCAGACACAACAAGGTGTGGATGAAGCCCCTACAGGGGTGAGTATAACAATACTCAGTAGGGACCCCAAGACCCCCATAGGTCTCCTAGAGTTCCATAAAGGAAAACCCATAAAGCAAGACATCAACTATACTTAGGCATATGTCGATACATATACCTAAGTTATCAAGATATACTCATCTCATACATGAGGGAAGGACACCACATAGGTAACACCACAAAGTTAGAAGTACCACACTGGTAACACGATGAATATAACACCACAAAGGTAACTTCACAAAGGTAGAAATACCACATAGGTAACACCACAAAGATAGAAGTACCACACAGGTAACACCATGAAGACAATACCACAAAGGCCGAAGTACCACACAGGTAACACCATAGAGATATAAGTACCACACATGTAACACCATGAAGATAGAAGTACCACACAGGTAACACCATGAAGACGATACCACAAAGGTAGAAAACCACACAGGTAACACCATGGAGCTTGAAGTACCACACAGGTAACACTACGGAGCTAGAAGTACCACATAGGTAATACCACAAAGAGGATACCACAAAGTTAAAATTACCACACAGGTAACACCACGTAGCTAGAAGTAGCAGATAGGTAACACCACGAAGATAGAAGTACCACACATGTAACACCGTGAAGATAGAAGTACCACACAGGTAACACCACAAAGATTGAAGTACCACACAGGTAAAAGACTCATCTCACAATCAGGTATAACTTAAGTACAGAAGTACATATGACTAGTTGTAAACTAGATAATCTTATTCTGTTAAGAATCACTGCTGCTGACCCACACAGGATCGATAGGTAACTAACCACTGCAGACCCACATAGAATCGATAGGTAACTAACCCCTACTGACCCACACAGGATCGATAGATAACTAACCCCTGCAGACCCACACAAGATCAATATGTAACTAACCCCTACTGAACCACACAAGATATGACCGACATAGGATTGATATGCACTGACCTACATAGGATCGCTGAGCATTGACCCGAATAGGATCAATAAATGTTGACCCACATAGGATCAATTTTTTTCTTCACGTTGTAAAATGCCACAGGTTTCCTCGCACTCGGTGCACTCGAGTTCTATAGAATCTTCCCCATGAGATATAGTTTGTACCTCAACTACCACTAAGATCCACAAAAAAGTAACCCAAAGTACTGCCAAGTCATAAGGGTTCCAAAGTGACAGATGGCGCGTCAATCGGACACCCGGTCTGTGAGTTATAAGTTTTTTAGCTTTGAGGGCCCGGTTAGATTCGGGTTCGATCCAACCCAACCATACTCCAACTTTCTCTAAAACACAAGTGGAGTATACCAAAAGGACCGTCTCGATTCAAGGATCACAACGCTTCGGATGGTTCGTTAAACAGACATCATGTTCTCTAGATAGGCCCTTTTAATTGTTTCTGGGTCTGGTGGGGCCCGGGATCGGTCCGACCCGGTCGGACCGACCCGGCCCGACTCTATTTGAGCTGGGCCTGGGTGGACTCGGCTCTTTGGGTTGATGTATGGTCCGGCCCGCAAGGGCGGCCCAGCCCTCTAGGGCGGCAACCCGGTCTAGGGCAGCGGCCCGCAAGGGCTACGGCCCGGTTCGAGAACGGCGGCCCGCTCTGAGGGTAGTGGCACACTCTAAGTGCAGCGGCCTAATACGAGGGTGGTGGCCCAATGCGAGGGCAGTGGCCCGGTCCGAGGCCGGCCTCTCAGTACGAGGGCGGCGTCGCTGTCCGAGGGCGGCGGCCCGGTGCGAGGACGAGGGCACGGTGCGAGGGCGGCGGCCCGGCATGAGGGCAGCGGCCCACTTCAAGGGTGGCTGGCCGGTTCGGTCCAATGTGGGATATGTAACCCCCTGGTCACCCGGATTCCTGAACGGCCCATAGGTCATTCGGTTGGCGAGGCGGTAGTTCCGTGTGGGCACCTCTCGGTCAATGCGGCACCCGCCAGAGGAGGGTTCAGCCTCTGTCGTGGCTTTGGACATGGATTCCATTCATCAGCGGTGTGGTGGTCATGCTGCCTTCCTTCCCATAGCCAGTCGTCGTGTCGACCACCTCCTCCATTCGCCACGGCTGACACGCAGCCCTCCTCTTTTGGCGTGCATCGACGAGCTCGCAATCTTCTAAGGTGGTGCAAGGAAATCAAGATAACAGAGGGTTTGGGATGGGTTTGTTAGGCCCGCACCCTCTGCGTTAGCTCGTAATATGGATGATATTAAGAGAGTTTGATAAATTGTTGTATTGAACACAATATTAACCCCACAGGATTCCCTGCAATAACCTCCTGCAAAGGAGAATGAATCGTGGGTCAACCCGTTTGTCGGTTGACCTGTTTTCTTTGTGTAATTTCAAGAACGGGGAGAGGGAATAAAAAATGCTCATATGAAATAACCCCTTCCTCAAAACATCAGAGAAATGTCCACACTTTATGGTGGATTGTGTTCTTCATTCCTGCAACCGGCTCCCAAAGATGCCACTCGCACGTCACCCCATTGGTTCGGTGTCATCTGTCACCTCCTGCTGGGTTGGCTTCGTTTTCCAAGTGTTCGGCGTTGCGGTGTTCCTTCAGCACTTCGCTTCTTGATGAAGCTCCCCAATACCCCTCCCCTAGCTCCATATATATAGGAGAGGGGGAGGATAAGTAACAGCGTGGTGAAATAATGGGGCTCCTTAATTAGGAAGCTTCCTAATTTCCCCAATTTTATCATTACTTTAGGTTGGAAGGTCAGGCCATTTAATGGCTTGACACACCACTATCCCAACCCCTTTAATTAGTATGTTGGTGGTTTATGAAATAAAATAAAAAATATTATTTTATTTAATTTCTTTTAAGAAGTTGGAAAATTTAACTTTTTCTTCGAACCTACTGCGGTCAAAGTAAATCCTCCCTTAAGCGAATCCCTGCACTTCAGATTCAACGGTGCCCTCAAATTTTTAATCCGATCACCAGTTAAAAAGTTAGAAAATTCCGCTTGAACTTTTACTAAATGTACCCAAAAAAAAGTTCAAAAAAATTATTAACATACACCCTCGACCCGTGCCAGTCGAGGTTAGGCTCTGCCTAAGTGAAACACACACTAATGAACCCAACAGTACTCTCATATTTTCAATCCGAGTTACCATTTAAAAGTTATGTATTTTACAATAAAATAATTGCCATTTAATTATTTTATTTACGGCCAAATACTAACTTTCACTGGTGGATTGTGGCATCCAATGTTAGTATCAGCATAAATAAAGCATACCCTCATGAGTTTAGTGGTGATCTCATATTTTAAATCTAAGTTACCATTTGTGAGTTATAAGCATTTGAAAAATAAAATAACTTTATTTAATTATTTTATTTACGATTATTCCATTTTTGGGTTTTCTCATAGGAGGCTTGTGCCGGCTAAAATTAAGTCGTGCCTAGAGTAAACCTGTCATTCTGAGCGCAACAATTTATTCAACTTTTTTAGTAAAACTGCTTATGCATGTTAATTAAATCTTAACAAAACATCGACGGATCATTCTGGGCACTCCGGGCCTCGGAATCGCGCGCTGTTAGATTTTGAGGTCTCGAAATAATTCCATATAATTAAAAAAAATTATACAAAATTTCTGGAACATTACATTATGATCATGATTTTCTTAGGTGATCATTTATATCTCCATTATTTAATAGTACTTAGAATTTGAACTCACATTTTTATATATTTACCATTCCCCTAGTTATGAATAAATGATTCATGTATGATATTTCTATGAAGGGTGTTACTTATGAATATATTAGTGGGATATGATGTAGATCTCTTATGAATATGTTTTTTTATGAATCCAAGATTGCAAAGACACTAAACCTTTATGGTTCTTGCAGGGATCATAATATTATATAATGAATTTTCATATGTTAACATATAATATCTATGTATAAAATTTATGGATCACTATAAAAACCCTTTTAAATAAAAATCATAGAATAATGGTAAAATAATTTTATTTTTAAACCATGAACCATTTGAAATAATATTCATAAAGATGGGAAATATATTTATATGAAATCATTCTAAAAAGGATATTCATTTCTTATTTTTAAAATGGAAATATAATAAGTAAAGTAACAAGTTTATTTTAAAAATTCATTTTCAAAAAGGTTGGAATTAAATTTTTTGACATATATTACAATATTACTTTTTAATAAGTATACTATAATAGAGTCCTGAAAAATATATAATGTTTTATAAAGATTATGTGGAGTGGAAGATAAGAAATATATCCATGATATCTAAATCCTTTTAATATTTTGAAACACTATTATTAAAAACCCACATTGTAAATAAGGTAAAAAAATTTATTTGAAAATTGGTGATGGGAAGTAATTAGATTGCATGAACCAATGCATATTTTAGTTCCCCAAAAAATAGATGAAAGCATTATCAAGAAGGAAAATACAGATTTGGAAGAAAAGAATCATTGGTAAGAATAAGAGTCATTCTTACAAACATTATAGTTTTACTTTGAAAAACAATTATTAAATAAGTCATTACTGTTGATGAGAAGTAATTTCAGTAAATAAAAAGATGAAAAACAAAAAAAATAACATAATGGTAGGATAAAAGAAATATTGAAAATTATAATCAATTAAGAAAGTCTGTGACCCAATTTATTTTAAATAGAGTCAATACACCCCAAACAAAATTAGAAATTTTCAAATGAAAACCCCTTAAAGGATATGATTTCAAATGAAATATTAAATAATTTGAATAATGAGAGGGTAATTAGAAAAATATAATTATTATAACAACCTATTTAAGAACCTTATTTTTATCTATAAACTTTCATAAAATTCTTTTTAAATTATTCTATAAATTTATATTAGTTAGTCATTACATATTTTGAGAATTAGGTGTGAGTTATATTGATCTTTTTGAACTAGTTTTGTAATAGTGAATATTTTATTTATAATTACACCAAATTTCATAATTAAATAATAATTTAATTTAATTTGATAGAAAAATTAAATTTATTTATAAATCTATTATCTCATTTCATTAGTTCTTTTTTATGTAGCGTGAAAATTTAATCGGTGTCGTCTTATTTCGGTAATTTTTGAAATTAAAGAAGATATTTTAATAATAAGTTAAATTATAAATATAACAATTACATAAGGTTAATAAAATCATTATATTATTATTTACTTATAATAATATTATGATTTAATTTCTGTTTTCTCTCCATGATTGATTTTTCTAACAATTTTCAAGTAGGTGGTTAGAATGACCCAATTACGTACATACCATAATTTGATGGCTGATTATGGACAAGAAATTATTTATATTCATATAATATCATTATAATAGAATTATAATGATACTATTTATATTTTTTATGTTTTTATATCCTATTTTATGTTCTTTGAATAAATATTTTAAATAAGTAATACAATTAGAAAACGTAACTTCATGGAGGAGGTAGCCCTCACATTGTAAGATTAATGTTTTTGTTACTTGTTAAATGATAGGAAATAAAGATATATTATAATTTTTATATTTAAATTCATAATTATATTATATATTTAAATTTTACTATGAAATTACATCGATATAGCTTTAGAAGAGAGGGGTGGTGAAAAGGGAAGATGTCACTTCGTGGAGGATGTAGTCCGCACAACTCATGATCGAAATTATTTTCTATTCTAAGTGAAAGAGAAGGAATAACAAAGGGTTTCTACATTAATATAATAAAACTTAAATATAATAATTATATTGATGTAATTTTATTACTATGTTTAGGATAGTTTTGTAATAGAAATATTACGAATAAAAAGATAAGGATTATGTAATACTCACTTTTGGTCCCTGATCTTTCTCTTGAATGTCTTCTTAGAAATGAATAGATTAGGCTAACCTATGTTGAAATAGGGAATTAGTATGTGAAATGGACTTATATTAGAATAATTTTTTGTTTATTTTAGAAGATATTTAAAATTTAATGTGTATCGTTGAGAGGGTGGAAGTGATCTCCTTTTATAAGAGAAGAAAAATTAACTTTTGTAAATACTCTTTACTTTTCAATGAAATCATTACATTATTCACGGTTCAATGACTCTAAAAGTTAAAAAAATAGATTTTTTAGATATATTGGGTTCTTAAAGACTCAAAAAATTATTTCCATACATGTTTTAAACATTTTTTAATGTCATTATCTCTTATATTTTTACTTTTATCTTTTTTCTTGTTTTTATCAGTGTAACTAGTTTTTTACCGAGTGACATATCCTTTAGTAAATATATAAAATAACCCATTTCAAAAAATTTGGGTATTATAAAACTAAATATAAAATCTATTTAATATAATTTAATGTATATATTATAGAAAATTAACTTTTATATTGTTACATTTTATATATAGAAAAATTGTTTTGTTGGAAGAATATTTTTTTTACCATTACTTTTTCTTAATTTTATTTAATATTGATTACTAATTGAATGAGTGATAAAATATTAAAATATTTTAAAATATATATATATATTGAAGTAATTTTTTCATAATATATTTATTTATTTCATTAGAAAAAAATTTAAAAATAATAACAAAACAATCACTCAAAATGACAATTTTACTATTGTCATGGTAATTAATTTTAATCTTAGTAATCACACTTTTATGCTCAAAAATTAAATTAAAATTATTAAAAAATATAATCATGTGGATATAAAATTTGAAAAATTATTTTTTTATATAATTTCTATATGTGATGAAAACTAATTTTTAATATTATAAAGTAATCAATTTTTTTAGTATAATATTTATTATTTTTCTAAAATGATAAACATGGGTTTATAAGTAATAAATAGTAATTTTAAATTATTTATTTTACTTATAAATATATATATTTATATTATAAATTTTTTTAAAAAAATATTTAGTTTATTCTTGTATTAAGATAATTTCATAAAATTGATAGTTTTAGCAAAACCATTATTTTTCACTATTCACTTATAACCCAATTTTTTCAAAAAAGTCTCAAAAATAAATAAAATCATAATTTTTAAATTTTAAATCCAAAAATAAATATTTTTATATAATTAAGATTATAATAATTATAAATATAATTTTTAAATATGTTGTATAATGAAAAAATATTTTTATAGGAAAATTATCTTTTTTTAAACATCAAAATGAAAAATGTGTAAAATAAATGTGATAAATAACTTATTATATTAGTAAATAGCTGATTTTATCATCATAATCTATAGTTACATATCCAATTTAGACCAATGCATAATATCTAAGTATAAAGTATGATATGGGGGGATTTCATTGCGGTGATTTCCTTATTATAGATCTTGTTTCAATTTCCATGAGGATTGATATCTCTCACATATGATTTTACAAATACCATTCATGTTTAGATTGGGATATGTATAGAGAAAACCCTATAGAATTTACTTCCTTCACAAGGTTGGATAAATGATCATTATAAGTGATACTTCTACAATTTGATCCCATTTCTTTCCTTTTTGTTCCTAGATTCCATAATTTCGTTACATCCTTTTATACCCACTAATTTAACATCAATATTATAATAGTAAAATTTTATTTTAAAATTTTATGTTTATTTTTTAGTTCATTATTGAATGTATAATATGATATTAAGATGATATTTATGTAAGGAAAATACAATTTGATGGTTTATGCCATTATATTATCCTACATTAAATAAATTTTTTCCTCATTATTTAAATTATTTATAACTAAAGAAATAGTTATGAGTGTCCATAAGATGGAAATTTCTCATGATGTAATTTATAATGAGGTTTTATCTTCACTGTGTTTTTTATGACTAGCGAACTCATCTTTTCCATCATAATAGGGATACTATAGAAATTTAATCTCTAAAAATTTATGTTAAATTCCCCAATATAATGGGAGTATTTTTTTCATATGGAGTATATAGTCAGCCTGGAATTAATGAGTGATCAGGGGTTAATTTTTTGATGAGGTCTTCATATCATGCAAATTTTAAATCACTCTATGTCAAGAGTTACAGTACATGTCTAATATCACATCAAATTTTAATAAATTAAGGATAATATCCTTTCATAGGAATCATATTCCTATAAAAATATATTATAGAGGATTCATATAATTTGGGTATAATAATCACAGAACAAATTTTTTTTATTAATAATTCAACATCTAGTCATTACGGTGGAAATTTTAAGTTCATATAAAACATACTATCTATAGAGGAGTAAGTTTATTATGATATAAATAAAATAAACATAGTTATTGAGTGGGTTATTAGTGTTCCTCAATCAATATTATCTTTATAACTCACATATATAGTTTTAGTTTCATGAGAATTCCCTTATCTTGGATATTGTTGGTTCTCATTATCCTACTTAACCCTTGGATCAAGGCATTGACATTGATAATTCTTATGTTCTCTACATTTAGACATTAAACTATTATTGATACCTCAAGATGAATTGCATTTTATTTTCCCATGGAAATTAAGCTCTGCACTTTTCCATAGTAATTTGTTTCTTTATTCCCTCATTTTCATGCTTAAAACATCTTCTAGTTCATTTAAGACATTTCCCTCAGTGATTTTTCCCACATTTTTTACACGAAAGAAATTGAATGTTCATACCTTTATAAAATTAATCAAATAAAATTTCATGAGATGTCATCTTTCTCTTATTTTGTGTGTTATAAAACTAAAATATGTTTATTTTGTTAATCATAATTCCTGATATCAGGTTTGAAATAATAACATGATTTCTAACTCCATATCTTATACCATATGGTTTCTTGTTGGGGAAATATTCACATTTTTTAGAAAATAAATTTTTAGCTTGGTTCCTTCAGTATTTATCCATTACTAGAATGAAAATGAGTTAATCATGAGTTATAAATAATTAAAACCATAAAATAATTACAATTTTGTAATTACTCGAAAATTTCAACATTTAAATACCTTTCTTTTTATAATTATAAAATTAGGTTTTAGTTCAACGAAAATCACTCTTAGATTAGTACAGTTTTCTTTGGGTTGGGTTTTCTAAACCTTATTCTAAAACCCCATGATTTTATGATGTATTTCCCTTCAAATATATTTAATTTATTTTAAAACATTCTTTATATGAAACACTGAGTTTAGACTAATGATAATATACAATTAAAATATTATTATGAGTCAGTTATCACCAAGATATTGGATTGGAATGTATGAATATGATTTTGCAAATTATGAAAAATATGTATAAACCTTTAATTTAATGATATTTTTTTGATTAATTCTAAGGAAATAAACTCTCAATATTGAGTAAAGTTATTTTATGCCTCAAAAATATGTTTCCTTCAAAAATGGTTTTTATATTATTTTATCCATGGATATAATAATTATTTTTTTACACGTATGAAATTTATTTTTATAAAAATGTTATAAAATATTAAATCACTATATTAAAATTATCTTTTGGTGAGTTTTTGGGATTTTTCTAAAATGATTGATTTTTCAGTGAATTGTGAAAAAACATTACTTTTTGAAATAGCTATGATTTTTATTCATTTAAAATTCTAATAATTTTTTTATTATTTTTTAATAAAGATAAAATATTGCTCATTTAATTATATATAATCTAATTAATTACAAAGTAATCTTAATAATAATTTATGTAGGTATAAGTACATTTTTTTGACTAAAAACACATTTTTCTAAAAACTGTTTTTCATCATGTTTTATGGATTTATTTTAAAATTGATTTATAAAAATTATTCAAATTTAATCTTGAAAAATGGATTCCATATTCTCAATTATTAATATCAAATTTTTTAAATAGATCTCATATATTTTTTTTCATTGTGAATATTAATCGTAGTAAATATTTCCTACCTAGGTAATGGTAAATTAGGTAATTAAATATAAAACTAATATCTTAAAGACTAAAATTCACAATAAATAATAAATTCAATAATTTTTTGAGTGGTTATAGATAATAATTGTAACATTCACCAATTCAGAACTCACTCGTGTGGCTATAAATGGTTGGTTACGAGACCTCAAGAATGCCTCCCCATACACCAGAGGTTTCCAACTAGCTATGAGGTGTGATCAGAATAGTGGGGAGATTATACCCTCGGGTATGGAGTTACATAGAACTGAAAATAGAAAATATAAATTGACTAATCAGAGTAATATAAGAGAAGAAAAAATATCTTATACCACTAGGATATAAAATGAGGAATAAACAAAATAATAGTAACAATTCATGTGAGGACAAGCTTGGATGTTACTAAATGTCATGACGGAAGTAATAAAGAATAAAAGACTAGTAGACACAAATAAAGACTCAAACTTACCTAGTCCTGAGCCCTATTTCGGTCTCATCTCTACTCTCCAACTCATCTAGAAAGAAAATAATTAACATTAAGGTTCATTTCCCTTCCCGAAAACTATATCCATGAAATATGCTAAGGTACTAACCAACGGCCCCAATAAGTTGTGAGTAAAAATCAGTTGGTCAAAACCACCATGTATGAACATAACCAACCGGATAATAAGTTTCTATACTAAATGTTGAATATTTTTATTAATTAACTAATTAAAATAATATGACAATCAACTTGCTTTTCCACTATATTGGTATGTATCAGAGCATGTATCACAACCATGGTAACCATAACCATACATTTGTGGAAAATATCAAAAAAAAGTCGTGTCCAAGACTTTTATATAATAATTTCAGTATGGGTCATTAGGAATAACCAACTGTATAAAATTTTCAGCATATGTCAGGGAATATCATGATATATATATATACATTTCAGCATGTGTTTGGGAATTTCCCAAAATATAAGCATTTTAGGATGTCTCGGGTCATAGCATGATATATAATCATTTCAGCATGTATCGGGGAATATCCCAGTATATTATAATTTTAGAATGATGACACAACAGGTCATAACAGCAAGAATATCACAATATAAAATCACAAAACACAATGGTTAATTATTTAAATTGTCATTTATCCTTCAAATACACTTCCATTTATATCTCAATTTATCTACATCCATCTGAACAAACATGTCATGCCCAGAGATAATCTATCATGAAATCGTCAAATATCTCATGTCATTATAAACAAACTTTAATATAATATCCAATTAAATTTTAATTAAGGGATTTCTCACCCAATAGGTACCCTAAAACCTTGGTCACATCACCAATTAAATCCAAAGGGATCCAATAAATTTTCAATTCCATGGATCACCAATTATTAATGGAGATATTAATTATATTTTACAATATTTTGGCACAATAAGGATATTACATGTACTTTCAATTAAACAGACCAAACATTTATGTTTACACTCCCTAACTTTAATCAAAGATTAAAATGATCCTTCAAAAGGGTAACACCTATGAGGAATAATGTGTAAAAGATCACAAGAAATACCTAAAACAACCAAGGTCAATATCACAATCAAAAGAGGTCCATAAATTCAATGTCCTCAATGGAGAATGATAGAAGAGGAGGGGAAAACCAAGTCTACTGACTTACTGAGGATCTATTTCACAAATGTGACTTACAAAATGAAGTAAAGGCTTCCAAAATCACATGGAATTCATCCAAGGATGTGAGCAGGAAACCACACCAAAGGAATAAAAGAAAATTCACTTACATGATGATATTTAAAATAGATAATCATGACATTACATGGAATGTATCCCTGTTAAATGTCATGTATTAATTTTTATAGGGAGACTCCAAAAAAACCCCATCACCTTGGTTTAATATTTCTCCCAATCATAATTTACACAACATTAATTGTTTAACTGATGTGTAACTATTTCATGTCTTTTATTTATTCACAACATGTGTTTGAAGGTAGTTACACATCATTTAATACCTTTAATTGATGTTTAATTCACTTGTAGATATCTTTTAGTCGATTTTATAGAAAATGACCCGAACAACCTCCATAGCCTTACAAATCTTTGAAAACCCTCATACATTTTACACATTTTTATATATACATCATTAATTCAAAAATATATATATATCCTTAAACATTATATCATTTTACCCAAAATATGCTCTTTATCTCCAAACAAGACTCAGTCTTCATGACTGAAATGAAAAGATTAAAGAGGGTCATACATAAAAAAGACAAAATCATACAACCTCCCCACCATATAATCGCTTATCCCTGAGATGCTCCAAGCATCATTGTGGGGTATCAGAAAACAAGTCTGTCCATTGTGCTTACATATCAGACTCTCTCTCCCAAGTCTCCTCCTGAACATGCTCATACTGAAACTGCAGTCAAACTAGAGGTATAGTACAGCCCTGACGATACTTCTCACTACTATCCATAGTCCATATCTTATGCTCCTCAAAGGACGCATCATCACAAATCATTACTTCCTCGACATCCACGACATGATGTGGCTAAGGATAATATTTCTGAAACTTGGATACATGAAATATGTCATTCATGGAAATTTATCACATTGCAAGAGATAATTAGAATGCTACTGGACTGACCCTATCCACTATCTCAAATGGTCCAAAAAACCTAGGTGATTTCTTTACATATTTCTAATGTTATCATTTCCCCAACCTAGTAAACACCTAAAGGAAAAGATGATGACTAACCTCAAACTCTAGAGGTCTTATCCAATGTTTATAATATGATTTTTCCACTCTATACGGTTACTAAACACCTCCTAATCAACTTAACCTGTTCAAACATAACATGTAGGAGACTAGGACTATCGTGAACTGACTCTCTTTCCTCCAACCGATAAAGAGGAAAATAGCAGTAGCTATCATACAATACCACAAATGTTTCCATTTTGATTGATTCATGTAAGATGTTATTGTATGAAAAAAAATCATGAGTGACAAAGGCTTCTCCCATGAAGCACCATAATCCAAGACATATTCTTATAACATATCCTCCATAACCTGATTAATCCTCTCAAAATTTACTATCAGATTGAGGATGATTATGGTGCTCAAAATAACCTATGATCCAAGAGCCTTTTGAAGGACCTAACAGAACTACGATATAAAATGAGGATATCTATCATAAATTATATTCCACAAAACATTTTATAGCCAAACTATCTTGATCATGTAAATAATTTCTAGTTCATTTATTTTTAAGGTCTCTTTGATAGGTAAGAAGTGGTCTACCATTGTCATTTGATCCAATATATCCCATATTACATTAATCTTATGGGTTTTCCAAGTTAATCTTATCAAAGAATTTATAGTGATATCATCCCATTTACACTTAGGATTTGGAAAAGTTTGAAAAATCATAATAATCCTTTGTTGATTGACTTTTTTATGATGACAAGTGAAATATATTTCCACAATGAATTCCAATTATTTTGTCATTCTGAAACACCAATATTATCTATAGAGACCACGATACATCCTTGTCAAACCAGGATGTACCAACAATCTAGAAGCATGGAATTCTCTCATTAGCTCCACATGCAAGACTGTATGGATCCATACTCATCCATAGAAAATAAGATATTTCATACTTCAAGAGACCATACCAATGATGTATCACCACCATTAAATATTTCTCGTAGATCTAAGTGCTCCAGATTAGATAACTACATCATCTTGATATGGTCCAAAAGAATGGGTCTAAAAAATGTTGATGTTAGAGTTTCTCATCCACAAGACTCCTGAACATCTAGATACATGTCTACAAAGAGTGAAATCTTCCACCCCTCATTGTAAGACTCTCGCACATCCTCTATTTTTGGCACCCATCTCAAATCAATAGAAACAACATTCCCCTTTATTATTGTCTAATCCAAATAAAAATCAAAATATTGCAGATACATGACCCACCTCCTCTACTGAAGGTTCATGTCCCAATATGAAAATAGGTACCTAAGGTTCTTGTGGTTTAGGTATACCAAAAACCTCTCATCTATGAGATAATTCCTCCTTCATATCTAGGAATGTATAACAATTGCTAAATCTAGATCATGATTATGGAAATTCCTCTCATTCATTGTCCAATGTATGGAGTCATAAGTAACCACTCAATTATACAGCATCAGGGTTTCTCTAAGTCCCAATCCAGATGTGTTACAGTACATAGTATATTCTATAACCAAAAAATGTAAAGTGAGCATAGGTGCTGAGGTCAGAAAAAATTTTAGCTCCTGTATTGATTTATGTCAATCTTCTAACCAAAAATAAATAACCCATTTCCTGGTCAGCCCTAACTTTATTACTTCAAGATGGGAAAACACAATGATAAAGAATAGATAATAAACTTTTAAACCCATAAATATGAATATTTTGAAGGTATTGCTGGGATTATCTCAATATAACACTATTTTAACCTTCACTAGGTCCACTGACATTCTAGCCTCTAATATGGAATGAACCAAGAAGGTCACTTTATCAATCAAGAAACAACATGTAGTTATCTTGGAATAAATTTGATGTTCTCTCAATATACCTAGGATGATGTCATGATGTTTGGAATGATTGTTTGTTGACTGGGAGTACACTAAGATATCATCGAAAAAAACCATAAATCGATCTAGAAAATGATGAATGGTTTTTTTCATTATGTCCAGGAATACCTCCAGTTTATTTCTTAAACCAAAAGGAATCACTGTGAACTCATACAATCTATAAAAGACCCTAAAAAATTTCTGAGGTATGTATGGTTGTATCACCCAAATATAATGGTATCCTAATCAAAAATAGATCATATTAAAGATATTATCACCTTTAAGATGATCTAAGAGATCTCCATTAGGGGGAAGGGGGTATTGGTCCTTAACTTTCATCTAGATCAATCTCAAATAATCCACACATAAGTGAAAAGGCCAATCATCCTAAATAAAAAATAACTAGAGAACCCCATGGAAACATACATGGTTGTATGAAATCCATTGTTTCTAGATCCTACAAATGAACATTCAACACCCAGAGCTCTGTTGGTGCCATTCTATAAAGCATGATAGAAACTGGATTGTATCCTAACACCAACTTGATCATTACATGATCTCTCATTCAGGAAATAAGTCATATAATTCATCCATAAATACATCTATAAATTGATCAAACACTAGAGGAAAATAATCTGGATACATTCCATCCTCATCTAGAGGTATCCAGTTATCTAAGTCATGGGAAAATCCAATATGCATTGAATTTTTTCTATATAACAAGCATGAAGATCCCACTAACCCCTGTGAGAAAAGATGCCTACTTCTAGATATAGAAATGTAACACTCCTCCTGTAATATTTGATATGATCATAGTATAGAACTATCCAATCCATACTATGAATCAAGTCGAATCCCTTCATTTCTAGCGCAACAGTTCCCAAAAAATTGTAACCACAAATATTTAGAGAACACACCTTGAATCATTTGATATTCTCTTTCCACACTCCCAATTCTTTGTCAATAGTTAAAAAATAATCCAATCTCTCCACCACCAATAGTAAAATATTTTCAAAAAGGGTATATAAAAGGAATGTGATTCTCTTGTATCAAACAAAATTCATTTGAGGGTTGATGATACAAGAAACATACCTATGAAAGTATATGTTCTTGAATCCACACTATCTGAAGTAGTCTACATAACATGAATATAACTATCCCATCTTCCTTGGGATCTATTATGACTCCCTTATTTTGTTCCCTCTACCTGGTAATTTCATTTCTATGCTAGGGTACCATGCCCCCTGCCACGACTGGAATGTCATGTGGAACTCCATCTACCTATCTATTGAGGAGTAGATGAGTCCTTCACAGACTTTGGTACCTATCCTGATCTTCTAAACTTATCTTCTATTTTATTCCCCAAAAAAATATTTTGTTAGTGGAAAATATTACTGAAGGCATGATACTCTAATGTGGGGTATAGAAATAGAGGCCGCTTGTGGACCAACTATCTGCACTAATAGAACTACATCAGAACATGATCCTGAGATGGGTACCCTCTAACTTGACATATATATCCACTCTTTCCTTAGAAGAAACATTCATAGTGGATCATATTTCCATCAGAAGAAGAGATCCCAATTCACCCTGCTAAAATAGAATGTTTGTTATAGGGGTCCTCTCTCGATTTCCCTTTTGTGACGAGTGCTTTATTCATTAAATCCCCATAACTAATCATTTGGAACACATTAACCTATAACCTAATATCATAATAAATTCCATCCTAAAACAATTTATCTATAAATATTTCATCAACCTCTAAATATGGGGAAATTCTCTACACATCGGTGAAGTGTCAAACATAGTCCAACACTGACATACCCTCCTATGTTAGGTGCACGAACAGACAAGATTTATCATCCTTCAATGTCTCGGGGTATAAATGGATCTAGAACCTTATTTCGAAGACCTTATAAGAGAACTCCCCATGTTTCCCATCCAAATATAGAATTTACCTCCAACTCTTGGTTGTTCTATGAAGCATATATATAGTGATATTTACCTCCCTATCTATAGATGTCTCAATATTATTAAAGACCAAATGGACTGAATCAGTCTAGAAATTGCCTTCCCGAGGGCCTCCCTCCCTAGTGAATATAGGTGGATTATGTAGCTAGAACTCTCTCTTCATCTCATAAATCAAAATCATAGTGTGAATAGTCTCCCCTTCCAAGGATTACTTGATACTCGGGATGATTTCATGAAGCTAAACATCCATATGATCCATAGGATCTATAGGAATAATTGGTTTAGTTATGTTTAGAGGGCTCTGATAGCCTCTCTCTTGATTATCAAGTCAAATATGATGAGGATTCATTTTCTATAGAAGAAAAATCCACTCATTAGAACAATGACTATTAAAAAAAAGGTCAACTTCAATAAGTGATGACAACAGAGAACCACTTACTCATGGTCTATCTAAACTTGGGATACAAGTGTTTTATAATGAAATATAAGTTAATTTGTTTCATGTATTATATATAAAATTTTTCTCATATCACAGTTCATACAGTAAAGTATATATCAAATGCAATAAATATGTTCCTACCATGAACAATGAATGTAAATATATATCCCTATATGCCTATCACGATACATGAATACTAATATCGTGTTGTACTAGGACACAAGTATAAGTCTCAAGAACAAATAACATCATGAAATAACATCCTCAGACAACATGTGAATCACCAATGTGGAAATAAAAACAATTGTAACTAGTGAACATTATAAACAACAATCATATCCCAGGGAACATGAATTTCCCTTACATGGGTTAGCTAATCTCATGCAAATGATCATTACCATGTCCCGACACATCTTAATCCCAACAGTTCTAAATAGTAAAGTAAATGAAAAGAAAAACCATCTCCTTTGATACCACTTTGTAATATTGCCCATTGTATGCCTCTGGGGAGGGGCAGTTCAAGTGGGTTGGGCCTAGGGGTCATGTATTGGGCATGGTATTCCTCTGGGCCTTCGGGTCATGTATTTTGGGTTTGTCAGGCCTTGTGCCTTGTGCTTACAGGTCATGTATGGGTTCCCCTTAAAACCTTAAAAGGGGGATTATCCTTAATAAAAATAAAAAAAAGAAGGCCTTCAGGCCATTCGGGCCCCATTCCATAACTCTCTCACGTGGAAATAAAGGGTTAGATACACGGCCTTAAGCATGCCTCCCCGTATGCCAGATGCAGCCGACTAGTAGCGAGGGTGTGATCAATATTGTTGGATGACTATACTCCCTATTATGGAGTTTCATAATAGGTAAATAGACAATATAAATAGAATAATCATAGTAACAAAAAATAAGAATCAATAGCTCATACCACATAGAAAAAAAATGTTGAACAAATAAACCTATAGTAATGAAGTATGTAATGAAAATATGGTATGTAACTAAATTTCATGATGGAAGTAGTACAAAATAAAATAATACCATACTCAAATAAAGACTCAAATTCCATGGTACCAAACCCCATGGCGGCCTCGCCTCCAAACTCCAACCTATCCATCAATAAAATAATCAACAGTAATATACCTTTCCCTTATCAAAGCCTTCATCCATTAAATCTTGTTGGATACTAATTGGTGGACTGAATAGGTTATGAGTAAAGCTCTATAAGTAGACACCATTATGTCTAAACATAAATAGCCTAATAATAAGACTATATAATAAGTAATAAATAGGTGTATTAATTTATCAATTAATAAAATATAGCAATTGGCATGGTTTATCACCATACCAAAATGTCTCTGAGCATGTATCACAACCATGTTAACCATAACAATATATCCATGGAAAAAATAAAAAATGTCTGGGGAAATCCCTCAATATAATAATTTTAGCAAGGGTCACTGGGAATATCCAACTATATAAACATTTTAGCATGTGTTAGTTCATATCCCGGTATATAATAATTTCATCATGTGTCAGGGAATAAACCAGTATAAAATCATTTCAGAATGTCTCTAGCCATAGCCTAGTATATAAAAATTTCAACAATTATTAGGGAATATCACGGTATATAATAATTTAAGAATAATGACACAGCATTTCATCATAACAAGGATATCACATCATCACATCATAAGAAACAATTACTAATTAATAAAATTATCTTTTATCCATCAATTATACTTTCATTTATATATAAATTTGTATATGGATGTCTTGATAAACAATCCATTACCATGTATTCCCTATCAAGAAATCCCCTAAGGTCTCATGTCATGCAAAAAAATCTTTAATCCATCATCAAATTATATTTTAATCAAGTTTTCACTCACCTAATGGGTAGAAAAAAGGTCAGGGCACATTAATAATTGAATAAAATGGGCTACAAAAAAAATTCAAATCCATGGTTCACCAATTATCAATTAATATATTAATAAGAGCATAAAATAGTTCAAAACAATGACAATATCGCATATACGTGTAATTAAATAGGACATAGGGTTAGATATAGACTATATACCTTTATTTTCCGATTAACATAATGTATCCAAAGGGTAAATCTGACAAGGAAGAAAGTGTTGAAGGTCAAAATAATGAACTAAAACAACCCAGGTCAAGATCACCGCTAAAATTAGTCCAAAGATTCCCCCACAATAAGGGAGAGCAATAAAATATGATGGGAAAACCAAATCCAAATACTTACCAGGGGTTGATCATAGGAAAAATATGTCTAGGATGATGGAAAATCTTCCAAAATATCCAAGAATTCATCCAAGGTAATTTGGTGGGAAGTTAATCAATGGAATGAGATAAAAATCACCCACATGGTTCTATTTAAAACTATTGGGAGTGATGTTACATGTCGTGTAACACTTTTACACATCGTGTTTTTATTTTTTGAGGGATATGCTGAAAAATCCATCACCTCTATTTAATATTTATCCCAATAAAAATTTACACTATGTTAGTGGTTTACGTGATGTTTAACCATTTCATACCCTGTACTAGTCCAAGACATGTGTCTAGTAGTAGTTACATGTCATGTAGTACCTTTAAACGGTGTGTAATTCCCCTAAAAACAGTTTTTAGTCCATTTTTTGGAAAAGGACCTAAAACACATCCGTGACCTTCATAATCATAGAAAATTTCTTGAAATACATTTAAAAGAATTATATATGGACTCCATTAATTGAAAAAATATATCCCTAAACAATAGATCATTTTCCCCAATAATGGATCTCTCTCTACGAACAAGACTCAACCACCAATGATCAAATGAAACACACAAATAGGGACATACCTAGAAAAATATTGGTTCCTGAAATAATCATACAATATTAAAATTTATTGAAATTTTGATCCTTTTATCTTTGAAAATTACTTATATAATATTATAAATAATGAAAAATAAAAATTTTAACACTCTTGGTTCTAAAATTCTCTTATATGATCACATATATAAGATAAACTTAATACTCTTGGTTTTAACACTTATAAGATTTTATTATAATGGATTCATTTATATTCTTACCCTTATATCCATTAAAATAATAATGTTTCTCCTGCATATGTGTGGACTAACACCTCTACGAAGTGATGCGATTCATTTTTCCTATTCTCCATACAAGGATGATTATATGTATGTATATAATGAATATATTTTAAATTAATATCATCTATAAATTTTTATAAATTACGGAACGATCAATATTTATGGACCCAAACTACCAAACCAAAACATGCATGAAAAATGAAATAGTTAACACTTAGAAAAAGTGATTTTAATAATGAAGTATTGATAAATGGTTTTTGAAATGTTATAAGTGGAACATATATGATATTATAAGTCCGTATATGGTTTTTTAAAGAATTATAATAAATCTATATTTATTATATAGGATTTAAATATCATTTTCAATGAAATTTAGACTTTAGGTAAGGATTTCTCATCTCACATTTGTTTCTATGATACATATAACATATTCCCTACTTGTTTCATTTAATAGGTGTATATACATCCCCTTTGATATGTTATATCATTAATAAATTTATATTAATGATACATAAATTATTGTTTGAATTTATTTCATTCATTAAGGTTATTATTCAAAAGGTATAAAACTAGTTAGGAATTTATATTTCAAATACCATTTTAATTATGATTAATTGTACTGAATTTACACTGGAGAAATTATATGATACTTATCTAACAAAACCCATTAATTGTATTATCCTTTATTTATTCATTACATTTTTATGTAATAGTACAGTTTACCTCTCTTTGGCACTTAAAATGAACATGAATTTTTTTTCTGAATAACAAACTTTATTTCCTATTTGGTCAGGAAATTTTTTTCTTAAATATCCATGTTTTCTTTAAAATGTTTTCAAGAATGTTTTTTACCATTCTAATATTTTCATTAATACATCCCCCAAATTTACCCATCTCAAGATCAAAATGATATTAGGGGGACAATGATGCTCAAATAACACTTCCAATATGCCATGGGTTTAGGATAATCATCAATGGTATTTCATACACATATATAGGAGACATTACCATATATGATATGTAAAATGATATATAAGATAGAAAAAAATAACTACTATTCAAGATAAAAGTAAAAGATATTAAATACATTAATGTATTTTCATACAACTGATAAACTACCAAGAGATCAATATGTACCAAAATATAAACTTAGAAGTGGATGCGATGCACAAATAGCTCTAGAAAAACCACGAGATAGTGATTTTCATACCAATCAACAACCTAATGTTGTTGACCTAAAAAAATTATATAAATATAGGGTGATCAAAACATATATATTTAGTAGGATCCTCTATTGAAAAGCAGAAAGAAATCATGACAAAGCTCAGTGAACAATATGTAAAACTATCCCATAACCTAAATATATACACTATACTCCCAACCTCACCATGGATATCTCTCAATAGGTATCATATAAAAGTGATTATATAATATAATTTCAATTGAAGGAACCCCACTCTCAGTTCCCCTATAGTTTTCACTCTACCCCAATGTTGCATGTATTGTGCTATACCTCTCCAAAAGTAAGAAATCCTGAACACACAAAGGATATTGTATCATGTCATGCATCTCATATATCACACAATTTTTTCAAACACCTTGAACCCTATGAATAAAATAATCACATAATCCCATGAAACATATCCAGATAGAAACCAAGTAGTTCCTGAGATCCACCATGAGCTGTATGTCATGTGTTATGCCCCCAGCCATCACAACCCATACGTGTCATAACTATACTAATCTGTAGGACACTATATCCATATATGCATGTGTATGAAATAAATATAATACATTACATCCCATTATACACATATATGGGAAAGATAACCACCATTTGTTCCAGAATATAAAACTTCCAGGAGAAGAGTGTGGGGTTATAGGTGGAAATCAATCATATGTTTCTTTCTAACCTAGATGTTGGGTAAATCACCCTCCCAGAGTCCACTAAGTGTCATTAAACCTACAAATATGGGTGTTGTATTATATGAAATCCCAAAAAATATATGATATAAAACAACTCATAAGAACACTATGAGTCACGAACCAGCCCGAGTTGACCCTGAACTGGTCACCTAGGCTAGCCCGCGACAAGTCCTGAGAGGCGTTCCCGATCCTCCAGGGATGGAGAAAAGAACCGAGGGAATAAATAGAGTACACAAGGGAATTATTTCTCCCAAATATAAACAATCAAACAAACAGTGGAAATAAATGCACATCCGAAAATACATTTACATAAAAATTAAACTGAACATTATTCATACAAGAAACTGGAGGTATAACTAAACCAACAACTCAAATGACCAAACCTAATAACCAAATAACTTCATGTGACTCATAAGGTCACTCTCCAAGAAAATGTCACATGTCTCCCAAGGCGATCGAACTCAAATTGAAACCTGCACCAGGGTGAAAAACAGAAGAAGACTATAGGCGTGAGTATTAAAACTCAGTAGGTTAGATTTATATTCTATTCCCAATGCGCATCCTTTAAAATAAAAGAAACATAAATTTAATGTCTTAAATACAAGATATAAAGGTATGTTTCCCAAATGAGGTACCATGCTATATAAAAAAAATCCAGACAAAAACTTGCATGATTTATAAATAAGAATGCTAGTAACAATTTTCAAAGAGGTGCAACTTCAAAATGAAAATAGTTTTCAAGAGGGATGATTTAATGAATTTAAACATTTAAATAAATCACACACACTACTTAATTTACCAACCAAACATGATGTATGCTGAAATTGAGTAAAAAATAGCCAATGAGCACAAGTCACGCGAACACCCCAAGGCACTGGTTAGTTATGAGCCCCAGGTACCTCGTATCTCGATGAAAGTAACCATAATAAATATCCGTTCTCGTTCACACGATCCACTAGTAAGGAAAACAACCATAACCTAGTGGTCCCCTAAAAACATCATAATAATATTTTAGTTAGTGTTGTTATCTTCAAACTTTCTACATGAAAGAGGGTCCAAACCTCATGGAATCAATAGCATACTAGTACACATCCTCCCACATAAATACCTGGGATTTCCTTTAGTACTCAATCAAGTTACACATATTATCAAATACAAATTACACATAAAAATTCCATTAAAAAACCATAAACACACAAATAGCCTGAAAACATGCTTCAAATTTCGTTCATGAATCAATAAACCACTAACAATATTTGTAAAACAATTTCAAGGAGTATAACGAGGCCTTGCATATAAAATCCATTCAAAAATGCTCTTTTAAGGCCACAAACCCATCAATAACATAACAACCCAGATTTTGAATCCCCAAAACCAATTAATAAACTGTTTTTAGTGGCCATAAAATTTACCCAAAATATAGAACATGAAATAAACATGGAAACCATTTTTACAATAACAAAACAAATGCCAAACGGACCTTTAAGCCTTTCTCAAAACTATCTTTTGACCAAGGTATGCATTTCACTTTTATTAAGGAGGTGTATACATACCATTTATAGAATCAAAACACATTCATAAATCCCATCAAACATTCATGTTACATATTGAAAACACAACCATTTTCATAAGGATGTGAAATGGGTAATTTTACGACAACTCGGGCCAAAACATCTTGTAAACCAAAACTAATTTGTTTGTAAAACCAAATCCAAATTGGAAATCAATATGAGGACCCAAAATACCATTTATCATTCTTCTTATTCATTTATAAATCCAAAAAAGTAATTTTTAAATCAAACATAACACATAAAAGCCAACTGGGCAATTTACCGAACACATGACATGCCCTTTTAAACAAAACAATTTATTTTAAGCACTTGACAAAGAATAAA
This sequence comes from Viscum album, assembly GCA_963277665.1. Taxonomy (NCBI): domain Eukaryota; kingdom Viridiplantae; phylum Streptophyta; class Magnoliopsida; order Santalales; family Viscaceae; genus Viscum; species Viscum album. Next base: position 1,584,814,647 of record OY728121.1, on the reverse strand, counting down.
ACACCAATTGCATACCATATTTTATACAAGCTACTATAACATATTATAAATACCAAAAACCATGTTCTAAACCTCACAAAATAGTTTTGAAAGATATTCTAACATTTAAACAAACACTTGGTGTGCACTTTTATGACAAAACAACACTACCTTTCCCAAAACAAGGATTAAACAACCATTTTCAACACCAAGAAAATTATCCAAATGATGAAAAATAATAATAAACATATATATCAGATGAAAAAAATAAGAAAATTATTAATCTTAAATGATAAAGGCATGTTAAAATAATATCCTTCCTCAAATCCTTGGCATAATGGAAACGCACACCCAATATCACCATCTGAGGGTTTAAAAACCCTAAACCTATGACGACCAGGCCCAAATAAACAAAAAAATCATCAAAAATCCTAGGATAATAGAATAATTGGTGTAATTTATAACAATTTCTTACTCCAAATCATGATTATGGAAATTCCCCTCATTCAATTTCAACTATATAGAGTCATAAGTAACCACTCAATTATACAGCATCAGGGCTTCTCTAAGTCCAGCTCTAGATGTGTTGTAGTACATAGTATATTCTTTAACCAAAAAAATGTATAGTGAGCATAGGTGCTAAAGTCAGCCTAACATTTAGCTCCTTTGATGATTTCTATTAGTCTTCTAACCAAAAATAAATAACCCATTTCATGGTCAGCCCAAAATTTATTACTTCAAGATGGAAAAAGTCAATGATAAAGCATCGATAATGAACCTTTAAACCCATAAATATGAAAATTTTGAAGGAATTCCTAGGATTATCCCAGTATACCACTATTTTAACCTTCACTAGGTCCACTGACATTCTATCCTCTAATATGTAATGACCCAATAAGGTTACATATCAATCAAGAAACTACATGTAGTTATCTTGGAATAAATTTGATGTTCTCTCAATGTACCCAGGATGATGTCATGATGTTTGGAATGATTGTCTATTGATGCGGAGTACACTAATATATCATCAAAAAAGAACCAAAAATCGATATAGAAAATGATGAATGATTTTTTTCACTAAGTCCATGAATACCTCCAGTTTATTTCTTAGACCAAAAGGAATCACTGTGAACTCATACTATCTATACAAGACCCAAAAAGAGTTCAGAAGTATGTATGATTGTATCACCCTAATATATTGGTATCCTAATCTAAAATAGATCATATTGAAGATATTATCACCTCTAAGATTATATAAGAGATCTCCATTATGGGGAAGGGGGTATTGGTCCTTAACTTTCATCTAGATCAATCTCAAATAATCTAGAAATAAGTGAAAAGGCCCATAATCTTTAATAAAAAATAACTAGAGAACCCCATGGAAACATACAAGGTTGTATGAAATCCATTTTTTCTAGATCTTACAACTAAACATTCAACTCCCAGAGCAATGCTGGTGACATTCAAAAAATCATGATAGAAACTGGATTTTATCCTAGCACAAACTCGGTCATTACATGATCTATCATCCAAGAAGTAAGTCATATAATTCATCTGCAAATACATCTATAAATTAATCTAACACTAGAGGAAAAAAATCTGGATACATTCCATCCTCATCTAGGGGTAGCCAGTTATTTAAGTTGTGAGAAAATCTAATATGCATTGAATTTTTTCTACATAACAAGCATGGAGATCCCACTAACCCTTGTGAGAAAAGTTTCCTCCTTATAGTTATAGAAATGTAACTATACTCTTGTTATAGTTGATATGATCATAGTATTGAAATATCTAATCTATACCATGAATCAAATCAAATCCTTTAATTTATAGGGCAACATTTCCCAAAAAATTGTAACCACAAATATCTAGAGAACACACCTTGAATCATTTGATATTATCTATCCACACTCCCAATTCTTTGTCAATGGTTAAACAACCATCCAATCTCTCCACCACCAATAGTAAAATATTTTCAAAAAGGGTATATAAAAAGGAATGTGATGCTCTTGTATCAAACAAAATTCATTTGAGCATAGATGATACAAAAATCATACCTCTGAAAGTATATGTTCTCGAATCCACACTATCTAGAGTAGTCTACATAACATGCATATAACTATCCCATATTCTTTGGGATCTAGTATGAATCCCTTATTTTGTTCCCTCTACCTGGTACTTTCATTTCTGCACTAGGGTACCATGCCCCCTACCACGACCAGAATGTCCTGTGGAACTCCAGCTACCTGTCTATTGAGGAGTAGATGAGTCCTTCATAGGCTCTGGTACCTATCTCGATCCACTTCAACTTATATTCTATTTTATTCCCCAAAAAAATATTCTATTGGTGGAAAATATTACCAAAGACATTACACTCCAATGTGGGGTATAGAAACGGAGGCCGCTTGTGGAACAATTATCCACACTAATAGAACTACATCAGAACATGATCCTAAGATGGGTACCCACTACCTTGACTGCTCTATCCACTATTTCTTTAGAAGAAACATTCATAGTGGTTCCTCTTTACACCAGAAGAAGAGATCCCAATTCCCCTGCTAAAATAGAATGTCTGTTATAGGGGTCCTCTCCCAAATTCCCTTCTGTGATGAGTGCTTAATTCATTAAATCACCATAACTGATCAGTTGGAACACATTCACCTATAACCTAATATCATACTGAATACCATCCTAAAACCATCTATCTATAAATATTTCATCAATAGCTAAATATGGTGCAATTCTCTACACATCGGTGAAGCATCTAACATAGTCCAACACTGACATACCCTCATATTTTAGGTGCATGAACAGACAATATTTATCATCCTTCAATGTCTCGGGGTAGAAATGGATCTATAACCTTATCTCGATGACCTTATAAGAGAACTCCTTATGTTTCCCATCCAAATATAGAATTTCCCTTCAACACTTGGTTGTTCTATGAATCATATATATAGTTATATTTACCTCCCTATCTAAAGATGTCTCAACATTATTAAAGACCAGATGGACTGACTCAGTCTGGAAATTGGCTTCCTTGGGCCCCCCCCCCTTGTGAATATAAGTGGATGATGCATCTGGAACTCTCTCTTCATCTCATATATCAATATAACTGTGTGAATAGTCTCCCCTTCTAAGAATTACATGATAATCAGGAAGTTTCATGAAGCTGAACATCCATATGATCCATAGGATCTATAGGAATAATTGGTTTTGCTATGTTTAGAGGGCTCTAATAGACTCTCTCTTGATTATCAAGTCAAATATGATGTGGATTCATTTTCTCTAGAAGAAAAATACACTCATTAGAACACTGGATATTAAAAAAAGGTTAATTTTAATAAGTGATGACAACAGAGAACCACGTACTCATGGTCTATCTAAACTTGGGATACATGTGTTTTATCATGAAATATAAGTTAATTTGTTTCATGTATCATATATAAAAAATTTCTCATATCACAGTTCATACAGTAAAGTATATATCACATGCAACAAATATGTTCCTACCATGAACAATGAATTTAAATATATATCCCTATGTGCCTATCAGGATACATGAATACAAATATCGTGTCGTACTAGGACATGAGTAAAAATCTCAAGAACAAATAACATCATGAAATAACATCCTCACACAGCATGTGAATCACCAATGTTGAAATAAAAACAATTATAACAAGTGAACGTTATAAACAACAATCCTATCCCAGGGAACATGGATTCCCCCTTACATGGGTTAGCTACTCTCGTGCAAAAGATTATTACCATGTCCTGACACATCTTAATCCCAACAATCATAAATAGTAAAGTAATAGAAACTAAAAACCATCACCTTTGATACCACTTTGCAATATCCCCCTTTCTGTAACTCTCTCACGTGGAAAGAAATGGTTAGATACACGGCCTTAATCATGCCTCCTCGTATGCCAGATACAGCCGACTAGTAGAGAGGGTGTGATCAATATTTTCATATGACTATACTCCCTATTTTGGAGTTTCATAATAGGTAAATAGAAAATATGAATAGAATAATCATAGTAAAAAAATAAGAAACAATATCTCATACCATATGGAAAAAAAATGTGGAACAAATAAACCAATAGTAATAAAGCATGTATTGAAAATATGGTATGTGACTAAATGTAATGATGGAAGCAGTACAAAATAAAATAATATCATACTCAAATAAGGACTCAAATTATGTGGTACCAAACCCCATGGTGGAATCTCCTCCAAACTCTAACCTATCCATCAATAAAATAATCAACAGTAATTTCCCTTTCCCTTGTCCAAGCCTCGATCTATGAGATCTTGTCGGATACTAATCGGTGGCCTGAATAGGGTATGAGTAAATCTCCTTAAGTAGACACCATCATGTCTGAACAAAACTAGCCTAATAATAAGACTATATAATAAGTAATAAATAGGTGTATTAATTTATCAATTAATAAAATATAGAAATTGGCATGGTTTAGCACCATACTGAAATGTCTCTGAGCATGTATCACAACCATGTTATGCATGACCATATATCCATGGAAAAAATAAAAAATGTCTGGGGAAAGCCCACAATATAAGAATTTTAGAAAGGGTCACTGGGAATAGCCTAATATATAAACATTTTAGCATATGTTAGGTCATATCCCGGTATATAATAATTTCATCATGTTTCAGGAAATAAACCAGTATAAAATCATTTCAAAATGTCTCTAGGCATAGCCCAATATATAAAAATTTCAACAATTATTAGAGAATATCATGTTATATAATAATTTAAGCATAATGACCCAACATGTCATCATAACAAGGATATCACATAATCACATCATAAGAAACAATTACTAATTAATAAAATTATCATTTATCCATCAATTACACTTTCATTTATATATAAATTTGTCTATGGTTGTCTTAATAAAAAATCCATTACCATGTATTCTCTATCAAGAAATCCCCTAAGGTATCATGTCATGAAAAAAAATCTTTAATCTATCATCCAATTATATTTTAATCAAATTTTAACTCACCCAATTGGTAGAAAAAAGGCTAGGGTGCATTAATAATTTAATAAAATGAGATCTAAAAAAATTTCAAATCCATGGTTCACCAATTGTCACTGAATATATTAATAAGAGGATACAATAGTTCAACACAATCACAATATTGCATATATGTGTAATTAAATATGAAATAGGGATAGATACATACTCCATAGCTTTATTTTCCAATTAAAATAACACATCCAAATAGTAAATCTAACAAGGAAGAAAGTTTTGAAGGTCAAAATAATGAACTAAAACAACCCAGGTCAATATCACCACTAACATTAGTCCAAATATTCCACAATAGTAAGGTAGAACAACAGAAGATGAGGGGAAAACCAAATCCAAATACTTACCAGGGGTCAATCATAGGAAACATATGTCTAGGATGGTGGAAAATCTTCCAAAATATCCAAGAATTCATCAAAGGTAATGTGGAGGGAAGTTCATCAATAGAATGAAAGAAAAATCACCTACATGGTGCTATTTAAAACTATTGGGCGTGATGTTACATGTCATGTAACCCTTTTACACATTGTGTATTTATTTTTTGAGGGATATGCTGAAAACCCAATCACCTCTATTTAATATTTATCCCAATAAAAATGTACACTATGTTTGTGGTTTACATGATTTTTAACCATTTGAAACCCTGTACTAGTCCAAGAAATGTGTCTAGCGGTAGTTACATGTCGTGTAGTTCCTTTACACGGTATATAATTCCGCTACAGACAGATTTTAGTCCTTTTTTTGGAAAAGGACTGAAACAACATCCATGGACTTCCAAATCATAGAAAAACCCTTAAAATCTATTTAAAAGGATTTTATATGGACTCCATTAATTGAAAAAATATATCCCTAAACAATAGATCATTTTCCTCAACAATGGATCTCTATATATGAACAAGACTCAACCACCAATGATCAAATGAAACACAAAAATAGGGACATACCTAGAAAAATATTGTTTCTAGAAAAAATCATACAATATTAAAATTTATTGAAATTTTTCCCCATTTATCTTTGAAAATTACATATATAATATTATATATAATGAAAAATAATAAATTTAACACACTTGGTTTTAAATTTCTCTTATATATTCACAAATATAAAATGATAGATAATATAGAAAAAAATAACTACTACTCAAGATAAAAGTAAAAGATATTAAATACATAAATGTACTTTCATACAAATGATAAACTACAAAGAGATCAATAAGCACCAAAATATAAAGTTAGAAGTGACTATAATACACAAACAGCTCTAGAAAAACAACGAGATAGTGATGTTCATCCCAATCTCCAACCTAATATTGTTGACCTAAAAAAATTTATATAAATATAGGGTGATAAAAACATATATATTTAGTAGGATCCTCTATTGAAAAAGCAGAAAGAAATCATGAAAAAGATCGGTGAATAATATGTAAAACTATCCCATCACCTAAATATATACACAATACTCCCAACCTCACCATTGATATATCTCAATAGGTATCACATAAAAGTGATTATATAATATAATTTCAAATGAAGGAACCCTACTCTCAGTTCCCCTATAGTTTTTCACTATACACCAATGTTGCATGTCTTGAGATATATCTCTCCAAAAGTAAGCTAGGCTGAACACCCAATGGATAATGTATTATGTCACGCATCTCATACATCACAAAAAAAATTCAAATAACTTGAACCAAATGAATAAAATAATCACATAATCCCATGAAACATATCCAGATATAAACCAATTAGTTCTTGTTATCCACCACAAGCCTTATGTCATGTGTCATGCCCCCATCCATCACAACCCATACATGTCATAACTATTCTTATCCGTAGGACACTATATCCAGATATACATGTATATTAAATAAGTATAATACATTACATCCCTATATATACATATATGGGAAAGATAACCACCATGTTTGCCAGAATATAAAACTTCCTGGAGATGAGTGTGGGGTCATAGGTGGAAGTCAATCATATGTTTCTTTCAAACCTATATGTTGGGTAAATCACCCTCCCAGAGTCCACTATGTGTCAATTAAACTACCAATGTGGGTGTTGTATCATATGAAATCCCAAAACATATAGGATATAATACAACTCATAAGAACACTATGTGTCACGAACCTGCCTGAGTCGACCCTGAACCGGTCACCTAGACTAGCCCGAGACAAGTCCTGAGAGGTGTTCCCGATCCTCCCGGGATGGAGACAAGAACCTAGGGCATCAATAGAGTACAAAAGGTAACTATTTCTCCAAAATATAAACAACTAAAAAACAGCGGAAAGAAATGGACATCCCAAAATACATTTACATAAAAATTGAACTGAACATTATTCGTACAAGAAACTGAAAGTATAACTAAACCAACAACTCAACTAACCAAACCTAATAACAAAATAACTCCATGTGACTCATATGGTCACTCTCTGACGCAATGTCACACATCTCCCAAGGAGATTGAACTCAAGCTAAAACTTGCATAAGGGATAAAAATAGAAGAATACTATAGGTGTGAGTATTAAAACTCAGAAGGTTGGCCCGATATTCTATTCACAATGCACATACTTTAAAATAAAAGAAACATCAATTTCAAGTTTTAAATACAAGATATAAAGGTATTTTTTCCAAATGAGGTCCCATGATATATAAAAAAATTACCAGACAAAAACATTCATGATTTATAAACAAGAATGCTAGTAACAATTTTCAAAGAGGTGCAACATCAAAATGAAAATAGTTTTTGAAAAGGGATACTTTAAAGAATTTACACTTTTAAATAAATCACACAAACTACTTAATTTACCAACCAAACACACTATATGCTGACAGTGAGTAAAAAATATCCAATGAGCACAAGTCATGGGAACACCCCTAGGAACTAGTTAATTGTGAGCCCTCGGTACCTCTTATCTCGGTGAAATTAAACATAATAAATATCTATTCTCATGCACATGAGCCACTAGTAGGGAGAATACCCATAACCTAGTGGTCCACCAACAACATGATCATCATAGTTTAGTTTCTGTTCTTATCTTCAAACTTGCTACGGGAAAGAGGGGCCAAACCTCATAGAATCACTAGCATACTAGTACACATCTGCCCACCTAGATACTTGGGATTCCCTTTAGTGCTCAATAAAGTTACACATATTATCAAATACACATTCCACAACAAAATTCCATTACCAAACCATAAACACACAAAGATCCGAAAAACATGCTTCAAATTTCTTTCACGAATCAATAAACCACTAAAGAGATTCTTAAAACCATTTCAAGGAGTATAACGAGGCCTTGCACATAAAATCCATTAAAATTATATTTTAAGGACACAAACCCATAAATAACATAAAAATACAGATTTTGAATCCCAAAAATCAATTAATAAATCCTTTTCATGGACCATAAAATTTCCCAAAAATATAGAACATGAAATACACATGGAAACCATTTTTACAAAAACATAACAAATGCCAAATAGGCATTTAAGCCTTTATCAAAACTATGATTTGACCAAGGAATGCATTTCAATTTTATTAAGGAGGTTTATACAAACCATTTAAAGCATAAAAACAAATTCATAAATCCATTGAAACATTCAGGTTACATATTGAAAACACAACCATTTTCATAAGGATCTAAAACAATCCATTTTCTGACAACTCGGGCCAAAACATGTTGTAAACCAAAACCCATTTGTTTGTAAAATCAAATAAAAATTTTAAATACATATGATGAACCAAAATACCATTTATCATTATTCCAATTCATTTATAAATCCAAAAAAATAATTTTTAAATCAAACATAACACACAAAATCCAACCGAGCAATTTACCGAACACATGACATGCCCTTTTAAACAAAATAATTTATTTTAAGCACTTGAAAAAGAATAAAACACCAATTTCATACCATATTTTATACAATATACTATAAAATATTATTAAATCCAAAAACCAGGTTCTAAACCTCACAATATAGTTTTTAAAGATAGTTGAACATTTAAACAAACACTTGGTGTGCACTTTTATGACAAAACAACACTACCTTTCTCAAAACAAGGATTAAACAACCATTTTTCACACCAAGAAAATTATCCAAATGATGAAAAATAATAATAAACAAATATATCATATGAAAACAATAATAAAATTATTAATATTAAAAGATAAGGGCATGTGCAATGGATATCCTACCTCAAATCCTTGGCGTAATGGAAACGCACACCCAATATCACCATCTGAGGGTTTACAAACACTAATCCTATGAAGACCAGACTCAAATGAAAAAAAACCCCCATAAAAACATAGGATATTAGAACCCTTAGTCAATAATGACTATTGGAGATTATAAAACCAAGAAATAAAGAAAGGAGGAAGAAGAGGGAGTAGAAAGGAGAAGGAATGTCACCTTTTCAACTAGAAAACTCTTCGTCTTCCATTAGATCTGCACCCTTAGAGAAAAGGGAATGGTTTGAAACTTCTTGTATAGTCTCATATGGTATGGAAGAACTATGGAGAGATTATTTTTGGGAAATATAGTACTAATGGAATGATTTATGGATGAAATGATTTACCTTAGCGATTCTGGACAATTTGAGATACATTGAAAAGTTTTCCATAATCTATAACTCATATGATATCCAAAGAAGAAAAATAGATAATGGGGGTGAGGATGGGGTATTTTCTTCGATTGGGAGGTTTAATAACATAAAAATACAAAAAATTTAATTAGATATAAAAGAAACAAATTATTTTTTTGAAACTGGAAATGGGCCCACGGGCTGGCCCAATACCTAAATAAGTAACCCCAATTCACCAGGATTATGAATTTATAAGGGGTAAAAAAGAATATGTTAGCTATAATATGTAAATTTAGGACAATTATTAAGTTGAATAAGTCAAAAATGATAAAAAAATAATGAGTTATAAAATAAACAAAATATGTTTTTAAATTTTGAAATGGGCTCACGGTTGGCCCAAATCATGATGTAACTGCCCTTTCTCCAAAAACCCCTAAACAAGAAATGGAGAACCTAAATTATGGTGATTAGACATATATAGTAGTACAAAACTCAAAATTAATCTCACCCAATACCCAATAAAAGGATTGTGATTTTCAATGAACCGAATCAAAACCATGACATGAAAAGAAAAAAACCGGGTGTGACAATTCTCCCCACCATTAAAGCTTTCCGCCCCTGGAAAGACATAGCACATTCTAGTTGATTGATCAAAACCTAAGGATTATTTATCAATATAATCCAGAGTCTAAATATAAGGAAATATCATTCACCAACAATGTAACTTAATACTCTTTCCAAAACAAAACACCAACTAACAACCACTTTCAGAGAATCAACCGAAAGATCGAGTCACGACCTCCACAACCAAACCAAGAACCTGATTATTGGGCCTTCTACCAATGAACCCAACAATCACTAAAACCAAATAGAACTAAAGAAAACCAATGATTCCATTTTATTATGGGATGTACTCCCCACCATTAAGAAACAACTAGCACTAGATAATTTCATAGGAGGAAAAATCAATGAGACTCGTGGTAGGTCTCCCCACTATTAGAACCCAACTTGCAATGAACAAACAAGAATTCAATATTAACTAGAATTGGGAATCACTTATACAGTACCACCAAAACTCTCCCACAACATCTTATAAACCCAAGTTAATAGGGTTACAACATGAACATCTAAACCACACACTTCCGAATGGAGGGGAAAAGAACTTGGCCAAAACTTTCGGCACTGATCCAGACCCCCACCACTTGGGGAGGGGAGGGAAGGGGACCCAATAATTAGTCCATTGAAAACAAAAAAGGAAAAAAATGAACTACCCAACACTCTCCACTTACGAATAGGTAATACCAAGACCGCACCTGATTTACACAGGTGGTCCACACAGGGACATTGATCAGAATCCCACATCCATAAAGGCATAACCATTGACACTGTGTGAGGTGTAAGTCCACCACGCTCACTGTGAAAAGAGGAAATCCACAGTGATGAGGAACCAAAATATATTAGAAACTAACATACCAAAATGGTGGAGACAGGATCCTAGTCGAGCACTCCACACATCTGGTGATTTCTTGACTGCGTGGAAAGCTTCACTCTAAGGCCTGTGGTTAGAGCCCTGATTCTTGAAGCATCTGTTGCACCATAGTCAGGGTGCTAAGGATCACACCACTTAAAAAACATACATGCTCAACAAAAAACCATCATATAAATTGGAACTCATAGATACATATAAAAATTATTTCTCACTCCGAACGAGGGGCAGAATGGACAAGGAATACAGCGAAACACATCAACATCACTTAACACAACTGCTATGTCCAAAAGAATTATCATGACCCGGAAGCACTTTAAATCGATCCCAAATAGCTCTCTATTCCAAAAATCAGGCTGAGGCATCATCCAAAGAGGTGGATTTAATATTTTAAATGAATCATTAGGTTGATCAACAGGAAATATTTCCAATGGGGAACTATCCATGGTCACATCACAACATCAACACATCATTAGAAACCCAATGAACATTACTCCAAAACTGAGCCACCAACAAGATCTCATGTCAAGATACAACAAGATTATGACTTCTAGATCACAAGTAATCTTACTGAATAAACAACTTTTCGAATACAAATAAAAAAACCAGCCACATAACCATTAGATTATAAACAAAGGCCACAATTTTTCAGCTCAAAACACTTTTGAAAAACAAATTAACTTAGTGGGTTTCCACATTCACCAATGGTGTTTCATCAAGTCTCACCCACATGAACATTTACATGCCACCCTAGGCACCCAAACACCATTCCATATATTCCATCCTTCCAGATAAAAATATAACCATGATTGTGAGCACCCATGAAAACACCAAAGGCTAAAAAAACAACATCATTCAAAAGTCATGTACCTTCAAAACGAACACCAACCACCGTGTCAAAAACCCATTTCATATTTTACAAAACAAACCAAACTTAATTAAGAAACATTTTCTTAAAAACCTACCCCTTTTCATTTTTAACAACTTTTAAAACAACCAAGCTACCCCAAACAACCCCTTCAAATTTTCTAAAATTTAGTAAGGTGTATTTTCATAATCTGATGGTCATTGAGACCAATACCCTTTCTTGGAAAACACCAACCACTCAAAACCAATTTCCAGAACCAATTCATTATATTCCAACACTTTTCAACATCCCAAAACACTCCATTTAAAACAGAGATTCAGAATTACCTTAAAATGATTCACACTTTCAAAATATTTTATTTCAACAAATCACAAGGTTAGATTATGGATAATATAATCTCGTTAAACCATTTCCACTTCCACTTTTTTTCAAAAAAAAACACAACCTCACAAAACTATTATTATATTTAATCTTTGAAGACCCATTTTTTCCACTTTTAAAAATCCAATCCTTCATTTAAAATCCATTTTTACAATTCTCATACAAGTATTTTAAAAAAAATTCAGAATTCAAGAAAGGTCCATGAAACCCACAAAAGGGAACTAGTGATGGTGGGTGAATTGACCATATGGTTGGAAGCCATATGTCAAAAACAACTCCAACACATAGAGACTTATTAGGACCATGCCCTAGATCCACATGGCTTTCCAGGCCCAGTGAGCTCACATGGTCCATTATTCAGACTCCCCTTATCATATCCCAACTCCAAACAATCAACAAGAACAAAAGACACTAATAAAACCAGACTTCCCATGGAAACCCAAGGATCTGAATGAGAAATATTTCTCAATGTTCTTCCTCCACTTACCCCTTAAGTCCCAACAATCCTACTCCATCTACCTTGACATCCCCCAAATAATAAGGGTTTTTAAAAAAAAAAGGTCTGCTAAGACCTGACCTCCTTTGATACCATTTTGTCACGAACCAGCCTAAGTCAGCCCTTAACCGGTCACCTAGACCAGCCCGCGACAAGTCCCAAGAGGTGTTCCCGATCTTCCAGGGATGGAGACAAGCACCGATGGAATCAATAGAGTAAACAAAAGAATGATTTTTTCACAAATATAAACAATCAAACAAATAGTGAAAATAAATGGACAGACCAAAATACATTTACATAAAAATTGAACTGAACATTATTCGTACAATAAATTGAAAGTATAACTAAATAAAAAACTCAAATGACCAAACCTAATGACCAAATAACTCCATGTGACTCGTATGGTCACTCTCCAACATAATGATCACGCGTCTCCCAAGGCAATCAAACTCAAGCTGAAACCTGCACAATGGATAAAAATAGAAGAAGACTATAGGCGTGAGTATTAAAACTCAGTAGGTTAGCCCGATATTCTATTCCCTATGCACATCCTTTAAAATAAAGGAATCATCAATTTCATGTTTCAAATACAATATATAAAGATATGTTTTCCAAATGAGGTCCCATGCTATATAAAAAATTTACCAGACAAAAACTTGCATGTTTTATAAACTAGAATTATAGAAACAATTGTCAAAGAGGTGCAACTTCAAAATGAACATAGTATTAAAGATGGATGATTTAAAGAATTTAAACTTTTAAATAAATCACAAACACTACTTAATTTACCAACCAAACACACCGTAGGCCAATAGTGAGTAAAAAATATCCAATGAGCACAATTCACAGGAACACCCCTAGGCACTAGTTAGTTGTGAGCCTGAGGTACCTCTTATCTCATTGAACGTAACCATAATAAATATATGTTCTTGTGCACACGAGACAATAGTATGGAGAATACCTATAACCTAGTGGTCCCACAACAACATCATCATCATATTTTATTTAGTGTTGTCATTGTTAAACTTGCTACGTGAAAGAGGGGCCAAACCCCACGGAATCACTAGCATACTAGTACACGTCTGTCCACCTAGATACCCGAGATTCCCTTTAGTGATCAATCAAGTTACACATATTATCAAATACACATTCCATATAAAAATTACATTACCAAACCATTGACACATAAACATCCTTTAAACATGATTCACATTTAATTCACGAATCAATAATCCACTAAAAAGATTCGTAAAAAAATTTCAAGGAGTATAACGAGGTCTTGCACATAAAATCCATTCAAAAATGATATTTTAAGGCCAAAAACCCATCAATACCATAAAAACCAGATTTGGAATCCCCAAAACCAATTAATAAATCATTATCATGGACTATAAAATTGAACCAAAAGATAGAACATGAAATACGCATTGAAGCCATTTTTACAAAAAAAAACAATTGCCAAACGGGCCTTTAACCTTTTATCAAAACTATCCTTTGACCAAGGAATACATTTCACTTTTATTAAGAAGGTGTATATAAAAAATTTACAGAATCAATACAATTTCATAAATCCCTTAGAAAATTCGAGATACATATTCAAAACACAACCATTTTAATAAGGATGTGAAACGGTCCATTTTCCACAAATGGGGCCAAAGCATGTTGTAAAACAAAACCCATTTGTTTGTAAAACCAAATAAAAATTGGAAAGACATATGAGGACCCAAAATACCATTTATCATTCTTCCAATTCATTTATAAATCCAAACAATTAATTTTTAAATCAAACATAACACATAAAGTCCAACTGGACAATTTAACGAACACATGACATGCCCTTTTAAACAAAATAATTTATTTTAAACACTTGAAAAAGAATAAAACAACAATTGCATTCCATATTTTATAAAAGATACTATAAAATATTATAAATACCACAAAACAGGTTCTAAACCCCACAAAATATTTTTGAATGATATTTGAACATTTAAACAAACACTTGGTGTGCACTTTTATGACAAAACAACACTACCTTTCTCAAAACAAGGATTAAAAAACCATTGTTTCACACTAAGAAAATTATCCAAATGTTGAAAAATAATAATAAACATATATATCAGATTAAAAAACAATAAAATGATTAATCTTAAAAGATAAAGGCATGTTCAAGGGATATCCTACCTCAAATCCTTGGCTTAATGGAAACGCATGCCCAATATCACCATCTGTGGGTTTACACACCCTAAACCTATGCTGACCTAACCCAAATGAACAAATAACTCATAAAAAATAATAGTATAGCAAAACTTTAGGTATATCATGACTAGTTTAGATTATAAAACCAAGAAATAATTAAAGTAGGAAGAAGAGGGAGGAGAAAGGAGAAGGAATCTCACCTTTTGAACTAGAATAGTCTTCTTCTTCCATGAGATCTGCACCCTTAGAGAAAAGGGAATGGTTTAAAACTCCTTGGGGAGTCTCCTAAGGTCTGTAAAAATAAGGGAAAGAGTATTTGTGCTAAAAGAGTACTAATGGAATGATTTATGGATAAAATAATTTACCTTCACGGTTCTGGACAATTTGAGAGACATTGAAAATGTTTCCCTATTCTGCGACTCATATGAGCTCCAAAGAGCACAAATCGATAATGGGGATGAGGATAGGGGTATTTTATTTTAGAGGGAGGTGAAATCACCAAAAAATAATAAATATTGAATTATATATAAAAGAAAAAAAATTATGTTTTTAAAACTGGAAATGGGCCCATGGGCTGGCCCGATACCTAAATAAGTAACCCCGATTCACCATGCTTATGAATTTATAAGGGGCCAAAAAGGATATGGTAGTTTTAATATGTCAGTGTAGGACAAGTGTAAAGTTGAATTAGTCAAAAATGATAAAAAAAATTAATGAGTTATAAAAGAAATAAAATATGTTTTTAAATCTGGAAATGGGATCTTAGTTGGCCCAAATCATGATGTAACCACCATTTCTCCAAAAACTCCTAAACAATCAATGAAGAACCCAAATTAGGGTGATTAGAAATATATGGTAGTTCAAAACTCAAAATTAATCTCACCCAATACCCAATAAAAGGATCAGGATTTTCAATGAACAGGATCAAAACCATGAAATGAAAAGAAAAAAAACTGGGTGTGACACTATGGGAATCGACTAAGTCTTAGGATCAACTATAGCTATCATCTCATAGAAATACAGCTGCCACCAGTAAGAACTATATATCCAATAAGCACTCAATAATTCATATAGATTCATTTAATTTTATTATTTCACTTTACCATTTCACTTTATTTTAATTAATTCATTATCCATTAATTAACATCATTTTATTTCACATTTCAATAGCCACCAAGTGAAGTCTAAGCCCTATTGGCATAATCCAACCAATTCCATGGTTCTTCAAGATTATCAACTTTTCCATTCCATATAAGAACCAATCACATGGTTTAAAAATTTTATTAAAAAAATATTATTCCATAAATCTGGGTACACTATGAAACATCCTAAGATACCATAAAATAGATACATAACAAAGCACAACTAACTTCCCTAAATAGTGGGGAAAGGAATGAAAAAAAACAAGAAAAATGACCAACCAACCCTTTAAGAAGAACATTAATAAGAAGGAATCCAATATTTTATCATGACAATAGGAAATCCTAGCTTGAACATGGTCTATAAATCTTTGTTCCATTCCTGAAACCACTATTTATATCCCTATGCATAGCACCATGCATCCCACCGTCAAAGGTGTCAACTAATTACACAAACCTAGGACTCCCTACACATTTCTCACCAAACCATTATTCATAGTCTCACATCACATATCATAGAATGTCTCACATCCAGATCACAACATAGAAAGAAGAAAACAACAGACAATGTAAAAATGACATCTGGGCCCTAAAAATAGGGCATCTAGATTTCACATGAAAATGGGCTCACTCAGTCCAAAAATTTATCTTTATTAAACAACTCATTTTATTACCATCAAAGATTAACTATTTTATTTATCAGAAGCATAAACTATGGGTAATTTAAGGCATCATTAAATAAAATTTATAAAAAATTCAAACATGTGTTCAAGCATAACTTCCAGTTTCAACAATTATAATGAAGAAAAATTCTATTAATATACCCCTTGATTTTTTTCAATAATAATAATTTCCATATTAATGTTCCTTTTACAATTTCCTTAACATATTGAAGAATAAATCAATTAAATATGTATCAATAATCCTTTTATTTCCATCAAATTATAAGAATGATTTTTTAAATAACGCGAATCTTTAAATCATTAGCTAACCAACAATACTGGATTTACGTTCTTTATCCATTTTCATCTAATTTAACATTGTAAATATAATAATAATAAATATTATAACAAAGAATAAATATATATAACTCACTATCTATTAAATCTATAGGAATACCATTCTCATGGTCGAATAAAATCGGATCTCTACTATCGTTATCCATTTATTTTTATTAATCTTCATTTATACTTATTATGTTTAATTCTTCTATCACCCATAGATCTAAGGAGTGATTAATCTATGATTTTTCATAAATAAATAGTATAATAAAATAATGGACAACCATAAGGATTTAAACATTCATGAATGAGAATAGAATAATAAAACAAATTTCTGATCACCTCTCCTATAAGGAAACTATACACCTTCAAGAACACTGCACCATAACCGCACAAACAAATATCAAATAAACTCTATATGAAAAAAATTGAAAAAGAATGCAATTAAATAATAGTTGTAAATAAGAATAATTGAAGAAGAATCCACATGATAAAGAGAAGAAACCTCATATCACCAAATATTGAATATGGGAAGTCGAGGATCAATCCTTATCAAAAGGGAATCCAAATTCCTTTAGATTCCTCCAATGGACACCTTGAGTTGGGAGAAACATCGGGCATTTTTTTAATGATCCAATGGCATGGAAGGTTTTATAGGCACACTTTTAGATGTAATTTCATGATTTTAATGGTTAATTCATGTGTTAAAGGTTCATGTTTTATGAATCAGTAAAAACAAATTTCATCATTCTAATCAAGCTTGATTGATTCACTTCATAAAATTTATGTTCACATCAAGAGTTTTTTAGAACTAATTTATCTGGTCTAAACCCAAATTTATTCAAATCATGAACTAATGGTTGATTTCATGACTCTCGCCATGAGAACCACCCTCCACTACTAGAAAAGGGGGCATTGAAGCCCCCCAGACTCGGGCGACCGCCATTGGCGGTCGCTATAGCTAACCAATAGCGACCGCCAATGGCGGTCGCTAACCTACATAAAAAAAACGGGGGGCTTCTGCGCCCCCCCCCCCCCCCCCCCCGCGCCCCCTCGACCCCCGATCCCCCGATCGCCACCCTAACCCCCTCCCTCCCTCGCCGCCCTCCCTCGCCGCCCTCCCCTCCCCCGCCGCCCGGCCTCCCCCGCCGCCCGCCCTCCCCCGCCGCCCGCCCTCCCCCCGCCGCCCGCCCTCCCCCGCCGCCCGCCCTCCCCCGCCGCCCGCCCTCCCCCGCCGCCCGCCCTCCCTCGCCGCCTGCCCTCCGGCCGCCGCCCTCCGCCCTCGGGCCTCCGGCCGCCGCCTCTCCGGCCTCTCGGCCCTCCCCCCCCCCCCACCCCGGACGGCACCCGCACCCCGGACAGCCCCCGCCGTGCACTCCGGACTGCCCCCCGCACCCCGGACGCCTCCCCGCACCCCGGACAGCCCCCCCCCCCCCCCCCCCGCGCACTCCAGACCGCCCCCCGCACCCCGAACGCCTCCCCGCACCCCGGACACCCCCCCCCCCCCGTGCACTCCGGACCGCCCCCCGCACCCCGGACGCCTCCCCGCACCCCGGACAGCCCCCCCTGCACTCGGACACCCCCCTCCGAACCCGGACAGCCCCCCCCCCCCCCCCCCGCACTCGGACACCCCCCTCCGAACCCAGACAGCCCCCCCGCACCCCGGACAGGCCCCCCGCACCCCGGACACCCCCACCCCGCACCCCCGATAGCCCCCCTGCACCCCAGACAGCCCCCCCCCCCCTTACCCCGGACACCCCCGCACACCCGAACACCCCTGCCCAGCACCCTGACAGGCCCCCGACACCCCGGACACCCCTCCCCGCACCTCGGACAGCCCCCCCCCCCCGACCCCGGACACCCCCCCCCCCTTGCTGCCCGTCCCCCCGTCCCCTCACCGCCTCCTCTCCTCCAGCTCCCCTCCGCCGCCGCCGCCCGTCCCCTCCCTTGCCGCACCGCCTTTGGCTCCGGCTCCCCTTCGCTGCCTCCTCTCCCTCGCAGCACCGCCTTCGGCTCCCCTCCCTTTCAGGTTTGTAGCTCAATCAGGTAACATGAGCTTTCAGTTACATTATTATTTTATCAATGGCTCATAAACAAATGGTTAATATTTATTTTGAATATAGTTGATTTGAAAACATGTCAAATGTAATAAGTATTGTGTAAATGTTTGTTATACAGATATTATTATGGATAAGAGTTGGATTGATCTTCCAAATCGAACGTCTAGAGAATATTTCAATGGCATTATGCAGTTTATTGACTTCACGAGAGGATTTGAAAGTGACTATATTAGTTGTCCATGTAGAAAATGTGCTAACAGATATCAATTCACACGAGATACTATGAGGGAGCACCTTTTCTTTAATGGATTTCTGAAAAATTATAAGAGTTGGACTCATCATGGAGAAGAATATGTTCGTTGTCAAAATACATATGCAGCTCAGATGGATGTTGATGCAAGGATGACTGATCCAATGCATGAAATGCTTACTGAAATGGTATGTGGGTTTGATCCTGAAGGCATTGACATCCAGAATCTTGAGACCGGTGAGATAAATCTTCGCTCTGGTGCAGATCGTGATTCGAGGAGGTTTTATGAAGTACTTGATTATGCGAAAACAGAATTATATCCTGGATGTACTTCTTACAATAAACTATCGTTTATCATGGAGTTATTGCATTTGAAGACTTTGAATAATTGGTCAGACACATCATTCGACATGCTTTTGGTTTTATTGAAAAAAGTTCTTCCTGTCGACGCTAAGATTCCTGAGTCGTATTACTATGCTCGTAAGTTGACAGAGAACTTAGGTTTTACATATGAGACTATAGATGCATGTGCAAACAACTGTATGTTGTTTAGAAATGAAACTGCTCATTTGGATATTTGTACGGTATGTGGCGCTTCCAGGTGGAAAGAGAACAGGGGAAATAAGACTCATCAAAGTCAGATTGCGATACAGGGGAAACCGATTGCCGTAAAGAAAATGCGTTACTTTCCCCTTAAACCGAGGTTGAAAATATTTTTTATGTCATCTAAAGTTTCTAATTTAATGAGATGGCATGCAGAAAGAGTTCATGAAAGTGACATGTTAACCCACCCGACAGACTCTCATGCATGGAAGGATTTTGATAAGAGACATCCCGACTTTGCTAAAGATGTTCGTAATGTCCGATTGGGATTGGCAGCAGATGGTTTCAATCCATTCAAGTCTATGGTTGGTGCAACTCATAGCACATGGCCCGTGGTGTTGGTTCCATATAATCTTCCTCCGTGGCTTTGTATGAAGCAACAATTTATATTAATTTCCACTCTTATTGATGGACCTAAAAGTCCGGGGGATAAGATTGATGTTTACCTTCAGCCATTGATTGATGAGTTGAATGAATTTTGGGGCGATGGTGTGATGACTTATGACTGCGAAACGAATGAAATGTTCAAACTGCATGCTGCTTTATTGTGGACAATCAATGACTTCCCAGCTTATGCAAATTTATCAGGCTGGAGTATGAAAGGGGAATTTGCTTGCCCTTGTTGCAATAAAAGTAAAAAATCTGTATGGCTTAAACATTCCAAAAAATGGGCATACATGGGTCACAGGCGTTTTCTCCCTCCCCAGCACAGGTTCAGAAAGGACAGAGTGGCATTTGATGGTTCTAGAGAGTTCAGCACAACACCAAAGATCATGACAGGAGTCGAAATGTTATCGCAGATTGAGGAAGAAAACATCCGCACGGTATATGAAATTCAGGATTTGGTGGCTCCTCCAGTACATAATATTCGTGCTGCGGGTAGGCAGCGCAGTCACAATTGGAAAAAGAAAAGTATTTTTTATAGTCTTCCGTATTGGAAAACTAACATGTTGAGGCATAATTTGGATGTCATGCACATTGAAAAAAATGTTTGTGATAACATATTGTGGACCATTTTAGGTGTCAGTGGAAAGTCAAAGGACCATGTTAATGCACGTCGTGATTTGGAAGAAATGGGTTTAAGGAAACAGTTGCATTTACAGTTAGCTGAGGGAAACAAGGCATATATGCCTGCTGCACAGTATTCGATGACTACAGAGGAGAAAGAGACATTTCTTTCCATTTTGAAGATGGTCAAGGTGCCTGATGGTTACTCTTCTAATATTTCAAAGTGTGTGAATCTGACGAGCAAGACATTGCAAGGGTTGAAAAGTCATGACAATCACATATTACTTCAGCAGTTGATTCCAATCGCAATTTGTGATTGTTTATCCCCCAATGTTGTTCATCCCTTGATTGAGATGAGTAATTTTTTTAGACAGCTTTGTTTAAGAAATCAACGAATGAGTGATTTAAAAAGTTTGCAGGACCAAATTGTACTTACGCTTTGTCACTTTGAGAAACTACCCCCCCCCCCTCATTTTTCGATGTTATGGTCCACTTGACAGTGCACCTAACTGATGAAGTAATGGCTGTTGGTCCAGTGCAATTCAGGTGGATGTATCCTATTGAACGGTATTTGGGTACATTGAAAAGATTTGTACGCAACAGAGCTCGTCCAGAGGCATCAATAGCCAATGGTTATTTGATGGATGAGTGTACTACCTTTTGTGCAGAATATCTTACGGATGTTGAAAAAAAATTAGATAAGCCCTCTCGGATTCATGATGGTCCAGTTGGAGAAGGAACCACATTTGATATGGACAACATCGAGTGGATACAAGCACATCGATATATCTTGTTCAATACTCCATCAGTTGCACCATTAATGCAGTAAGTATCTTATCAATGTGCTTGTATAACTTTTACATGTTTTGTTTGCATAAGTTGATCTTTTAAACATCGTGTAATCATTTGCAGGAAACACATTAATGAGATAAAAGAAGAGATGCATCGTGCGACTGAGTTGCAAATTCAACAATCTCATTATGCGGCATTTCATGATTGGTTCAAGGATTATGTATGTATAAATTGATTTTCATTATGAGTGAAGTATTAAACTAATTATTTCTACATATATCAGTATTGATTTTTATAAATTATGTAGGTTCGTAAGCTGAGGGAGTTAGGGGACCCCACGCTACCTGAAGTATTTATCCAACTGGCTGAGGGTCCATTTATAACGGCTCGTCGTTATAAAGCTATTGATGCTAATGGTTTTCGATTTCACATTAAAGATGTTGACGACAAACGAGCAACACAAAACAGTGGCATCGGTTGTCCCTTTGTCGATTCTGGTTATTACTATGGTCAATTGATAGACATCATTGAAGTTGTGTACACACATGGTTTGAAGTACATATTGTTAAAGTGTAATTGGGTTGATCCAGTGCGTGGATGTAAAGTCGATCAATATCAGTTTTCATTGGTTAATTTTAACTATATGTTATACAGAAATAATGAACGAGTTGAGAATGAACCTTTCATTTTGACATCACAAGCGGAACAAGTATTCTTCGTTACTTTGCCTTCGGATCCAAGTTGGCAAGTTGTTGTCAAAATGTCTCGGCGAGGAGTGTTTTTATTTGAAGAAGATGAACCCGAGACGGTTCCGTTTGTTTACCAACAACTTGATCAACATACCGTAGTTCAACATGAAGAAGATATTTATTGGGTCAGAGCAGCTGTTGAAGGAGAAACGGTCGATTTGCATGCTTAATGAAAGGTATAATTGTTTTCCCCGCTATTCAGTAGAATGTCCTAGGATATCATAAATTATCTAATCATTTTATAAATCCTTATAAGTTTTAATCCTCACTTTTGTAAGTTAATTCAGTCATAAATATTTAGGTTGATTAACTTTCTGATTTTTTAAAATTCATTCACAACTAATTATTCAATCCATTTTTTGTTTGATTAACAGTTGTACAAGTTTGATTTATTAAGAACAATCCAATTTATCTTTTAAACACTTTGGACTCATTACTGATATTTTCTATGACGGCAGACATGTCAGGGGAAGAGGCATAAGATCCACATCATCCATCTGAGGCATCTACGTCTCAGGGTCGAGGTATGTTTGAATTTCATTGTCTATATTTTTTATATAATTGAAATATATATATATATATATATATATATAACATTTGTCAATTTATATATAAAATTGTTTTCAACAGGATCAGACTCGGCTGCTTCTTCCTCTCGCAGGAGAGGCCCTGGTCTTGGCATATTATCATGGAATTCTGACACGACGATAGATGTTTCATTTGATGAGGTATTTCATCTCGTGGGACCGAATGCCCCGACATTTATTCGTCAGTTGGGTCATATCATACGTGACCCACATCGATTTCCATTGACCACGCGTGATTGGGCTTCTATCCCTCAGGACACATTAGATCGTCTATGGAGGGAGGTTCAGGTAAGAAAATAATTTTACTTTATTTTCTATTTATAAAGAATACTAATATGTTTGATTATTTTCTTTATAGCAAAATTTGAAAGTATGCCCTGAAGAGTTTTGGCCCGTGTGTATGAGCAAATGTCGTAAGATGTGGAAAGATTATAAAGGCAAAGTGAAGAGGGACCACTGGGTACCAAATGTGGGTGCCCTTGACATTTTGGAAAAAGTCCCGAGAGGTGTCCTCCCAGCTCAGTGGCGTGACTTGGTTGCATATTGGTCTACTGAGGGTGTTGCGGTTTGTATATTAATTATTTTTTTGTATATATATTTTCAAGAATATGTGATTTGTTTGAAATTTGAATGAATTGAATGTAGGAGGTGTCAACACGCCATTCGGAGAATCGAGCGTTGCAGGGACCAGCTCACAGGCTAGGGACTCGTCACGTGTCTCAGATCCGACATGAGGTATATATTATTCATTTTTTAATTTATTAATTAATATGGTTTTGTGTTTATATTCTTTTAATATACAGTTGTGAGGGCAAGGTGCGGCAACTGATAAAATGTCGGTGTGGATAAGGACTCGTGATCGCAATGATCCAGAGGTTGCAGCATTGATAGTAAGTGTCTGTACTTACCAATAATTACATAAATCTATATATTAACATATATATATTTATATATATTTAAATATTTCACAGGCTCAATTTGAAGCTGAGTTAGAACATCTGCCAGAGGACCAGCGACAGCTTCCCATGCGACGGGATGAGATCTTTCATCGCATTATTGGTCGGGACGGGCATGGCTATAGTTTGACCTATGGAGCAGGGATTCCTCGTTCTGTAGTGTCACGCGCTGCGGTTGTCGGTCCTGCTGTTGCTCATATGACACAGCAGATGTCAGATTTTGAGGCACGGCTGCGCGCTTCCGAGGAGACAAATGCGCAATTGACAGCTGAGGTTAGAGCACTGCGGGAATATGTGCGTCGAGCTGATGGTACAGGGGATCATACGACGCAGGTATATACTGTATTTATTTATTTAATTTAAATTATTTTTGTTATTAAAATATTTATAATGTTTATTTGTTGTAGGCACCTGGCCCACCAGAAAGAGGTAGCAGTGATGACAACGCGTGACGCACCATATATTCACGAGATATGTTTTTTGTTTTTACTGGTAGGGTTGACATTGATGTACTGTATTTATTCATTTAAGTAATGCATTATTACCATCTATGGTGGTCTTTTAAATATTTTATACACATATTGAGTTTTTGATCAGATAATCTTGAATGATTCTACATTTGAAAAAGTCGAACTAATTCCAACAGCCCCCCCCCCCCCCCCCCGCACCCCCGTACAGCCCCCCGCACCCCCGTACAGCCCCCCGCACCCCCGTACAGCCCCCCCGCACCCCCGTACAGCCCCCCCGCACCCCCGTACAGCCCCCCCGCACCCCCGCACCCCCGTACAGCCCCCCCGCACCCCCGTACAGCCCCCCCGCACCCCCGTACAGCCCCCCCGCACCCCTGTACAGCCCCCCCGCACCCCCGTACACCCCCCGCACCCCCGTACAGCCCCCCGCACCCCCGTACAGCCCCCCGCGCCCGAACAGCCCCCCCCCCCCCCCCCCCCGCACCCCCGTACTGCCCCCCGCCACCCCCGTACAGCCCCCCGCACCCCCGTACAGCCCCCCCGCACCCCCCGTACAGCCCCCCCGCACCCCCGTACAGCCCCCCCGCACCCCCGTACAGCCCCCCGCACCCCCGTACAGCCCCCTGCGCCCGTACCCCCCCCCCCCCCCCCCGCACCCCCGTACAGCCCCCCGCACCCCCGTACAGCCCCCCCGCACCCCCGTACAGCCCCCCCGCACCCCCGTACAGCCCCCCCGCACCCCCGTACAGCCCCTCGCACCCCCGTACAGCCCCCCCCCCCCCCCCCCCCCCCGCACCCCCGTACAACCCCCCCGCCCCCCCCGTACAGCCCCCCCGCACCCCCGTACAGCCCCCCCGCACCCCCGTACAGCCCCCCCGCACCCCCGTACAGCCCCTCGCACCCCCGTACAGCCCCCCCGCACCCCCGTACAACCCCCCCGCACCCCCGTACAACCCCCCGCACCCCCGTACAGCCCCCCCGCACCCCCATACACCCCCCGCACCCCCGTACAGCCCCCCCCCCCCCCCCCCGCACCCCCGTACAACCCCCCGCACCCCCGTACAGCCCCCCCACACCCCCGTACAGCCCCCCCCGCACTCCCGTACAACCCCCCGCACCCCGTACTTCCCACCGCACCCCCGTACAGCCCCCCACCCCCCCCCCCCCCCCCGCACCACCCGAACGACCTTCGAATGCCACGAAACCGTACGAAAACATCCAGGGCGTGAATTGTGAAATGGTCGGCCAGACTGCACCTCATTCGGAGAAGTCGTGTGACCGCGGCGGTCGTAAACGCGTTTCCGAAGCCATTAAAAACCAAAACGGCGTGCGGCGGTCCCATTCGGAGCAAACGTGCTCCGAAAGACCTGAAACCGGACGGGAACGATAGAAATATTATTCCTGAGATGCAGGAGGAGGCAGCACGTCCATCGGACGTGCGGTGCGTATGGCACGTCCGATTGTGTCCTTTTCAGCAGCGCGGCGCGCGCTGAAATGGCGCGTTGGGGGGTCAAAACAACCCGAACGACCTACGAATGCCACGAAACCATACGAAAACATCTGGGGCGTGAATTGCAAAATGGTCGGCCTGACGGCACCTCATTCGGAGGTGTCGTGTGACCGCGGCGGCCGAAAACGCGTTTCGGGCGCCATTAAACACCAAAACGGCGTGCGGCGGTCCCATTCGGAGAAAACGTGCTCCGAAAGACCTGAAAACCGTACGGGAACGATAGAAATATTATTCCTGAGATGCAGGAGGAGGCAGCACGTCCATCGGACGTGCGGTTGCGCGCGGCACGTCCGATTGTGTCCTTTTCAGCAGCGCGTCGCGCGCTGAAATGGCGCGTTGGGGGGTCAAAACCACCCGAACGACCTCCGAATGCCACGAAACCGTACGACAACATCCGGGGAGTGAATTTTGAAATGGTCGGCCAGACGTCACCTCATTCGGACGTGCCATTTGACCGCGGCGGCCGTAAACGCGTTTCCGGCGCCATAAAACACCAAAACGTCGTGCGGCGGTCCAATTCGGAGCAAACGTGCTCCGAACGACCTGAAACCGCACAGGAACGATAGAAATATTATTCCTGAGATGCAGGAGGAGGCTGCACGTCCATCGAACTTGCGGTGCGCGCGGCACGTCTGATTGTGTCCTTTTCAGCAGCGCGGCGCGCGCTGAAATGGAGCGTTGGGGGTCAAAACCACCCGAACGACCTCCGAATGCCACGAAACCGTACGACAACATATGGGGCGTGAATTGTGAAATGTTCGGCCAGACGGAACCTCATTCGGAGGTGTCGTTTGACCGC
Source organism: Viscum album (assembly GCA_963277665.1). Lineage (NCBI taxonomy): Eukaryota > Viridiplantae > Streptophyta > Magnoliopsida > Santalales > Viscaceae > Viscum > Viscum album. The sequence continues at coordinate 1,584,787,670 of OY728121.1, read as the reverse complement.
GGAGACCGTAAACGCGTTTCCGGCGCCATAAAACACCAAAACGTCGTGCGGCGGTCCAATTCGGAGCAAACGTGCTCCGAACGACCTGAAACCGCACGGGAACGATAGAAATATTATTCCTGAGATGCAGGAGGAGGCCGCACGTCCATCGGACGTGCGGTGCGCGCGGCACGTCCGATTGTGTCCTTTTCAGCAGCGCGGCGCGCGCTGAAATAGCGCGTTGGGGGGGTCAAAACGACCCGAACGACCTCCGAATGCCACGAAACCGTACGACAACATCTGGGGAGTGAATTGTGAAATGGTCGGCCAGACGGCACCTCATTCGGAGGTGCCATGTGACCGCGGCGTCCGTAAACGTGTTTCCGGCGCCATTAAACACCAAAACGGCGTGAGGCGGTCCCATTCGGAGCAAACGTGCTCCGAAAAACCTGAAACCACACGGAAACGATAGAAATATTATTCCTGAGATGCAGGAGGAGGCAGCACGTCCATCGGACGTGCGGTGCGCGCGGCACGTCCGACTGTGTCCTTTTCAGCAGCGCGGCGCGCGCTGAAATGGCGCGTTGGGGGGTCAAAACCACCTGAACGACCTCCTAATGCCACGAAACTGTACGACAACATCCGGGGCGTGAATTGTGAAATGGTCGGCCAGACGGCACCTCATTAGCAGGTGTCGTTTGACCGCGGCGGCCATAAACGCGTTTCCGGCGCCATAAAACACCAAAACGTCGTGCGGCCGTCCAATTCGGAGCAAACGTGCTCCGAAAGACCTGAAACCGCACGGGAACGATAGAAATATTATTCCTGAGATGCAGGAGGGGGCCGCACGTCCATCGGACGTGCGGTGCGCGCGGCACGTCCGATTGTGTCCTTTTCAGCAGCGCGGCGCGTGCTGAAATGGCGCGTTGGTGGGTCAAAACCACCCGAACGACCTCCGAATGCCACGAAACCGTACGAAAACATCCGGGGCGTGAATTTTGAAATGGTCGGCTAGACGAAACCTCATTCGGAGGTGCTGTTTGACCGCGGCGGCCGTAAACGCGTTTCCGGCGCCATAAAACACCAAAACGTCGTCCGGCGGTCCAATTCAGAGCAAACGTGCTCCCAACGACCTGAAACCACACGGGAAAGATAGAAATATTATTCCTGAGATGCAGGAGGAGGCCGCACGTCCATCGGACGTGCGGTGCGCGCGGCACATCCGATTGTGTCCTTTTCAGCAGCGCGGCGCGCGCTGAAATGGCGCGTTGGGGGGTCAAAACCACCCAAACGACCTCCGAATGCCACGAAACCGTACGACAACATCTGGGGCGTGAATTGTGAAATGGTCGGCCAGACGGCACCTCATTCGGAGGTGCCGTGTGACCGCTGCGGCCGTAAACGCGTTTCCGGCGCCATTAAACACCAAAACGGCGTGCGGCGGTCCCATTCGGAGCAAACGTGCTCCGAAAGACCTGAAACCGCACGGGAACGATAGAAATATTATTCCTGAGATGCAGGAGGAGGTAGCACGTCCATCGGATGTGCGGTGCGCGCCGAACGTCTGATTGTGTCTTTTTCAGCAGCGCGGCGCGCGCTGAAATGACGCGTTGGGGGGTCAAAACCACCCGAACGACCTCCGAATGCCACGAAAACCGTACGACAACATCTGGGACGTGAATTGCGTAATGGTCGGCAAGACGGCACCTCATTCGGAGGTGCCGTGTGACCGCGGCGGCCGGAAACGCGTTTCGGGCGCCATTAAACACCAAAACGGCGTGCGGCGGTCCCATTCGGAGCAAACGTGCTCCTAAAGACCTGAAACCGCACGGGAACGATAGAAATATTATTCCTGAGATGCAGGAGGAGGCAGCACGTCCATCGGACGTGCGGTGCGCGCGGCACGTTCGATTGTGTCCTTTTCAGCAGCGCGGCGCGTGCTGAAATGGCGAGTTGGGGGGTCAACACCACCCGAACGACCTCTGAATGACACAAAACCCTACGACAACATCCGGGGCGTGAATTGTAAAATGGTCGGCCAGACAGCACCTCATTGGGACGTGCCGTTTGACCGCGGCGGCCGTAAACGCGTTTCCGGCGCCAAAAAACACCAAAACGTCGTGCGGTGGTCCAATTCGGAGCAAACGTGCTCCGAACGACCTGAAACCGCATGGGAACGATAGAAATATTATTCCTGAGATGAAGGAGGAGGCCAAACCTCCATCGGACGTGCGGTGCGCGCGGCACGTCCGATTGTGTCCTTTTCAGCAGCGCGGCGCGCGCTGAAATGGTGCGTTGGGGGGTCAAAACCACCCGAACGACCTCATAATGCCACGAAACCGTACGACAACATCCGGGGAGTGAATTGTGAAATGGTCGTCCAGACGGAACCTCATTCGGAGGTGCCGTTTGACCGCGGCGGCCGTAAACGCGTTTCCGGCGCCATAAAACACCAAAACGTCGTGCGGCGGTCCAATTCGGAGCAAACGTGCTCCGAACGACCTGAAACCGCACGGGAACGATAGAAATATTATTCCTGAGATGCAGGAGGAGGCCGCACGTCCATCGGACGTGCGGTGCGCGTGGCACGTCCGATTGTGTCCTTTTCAGCAGCGCGGCGCGCGCTGAAATGCCGCGTTGGGGGGTCAAAACCGCCCGAACGACCTCCGAATTCCACGAAACCGTACGACAACATCCGGGGCGTGAATTTTGAAATGGTCGGCCAGACGGAACCTCATTCGGAGGTGCCGTGTGACCGCGGCGGCCGTAAACGCGTTTCCGGCGCCATTAAACACCAAAACGGCGTGAGGCGGTCCCATTCGAAGCAAACATACTCCGAAAGACCTGAAACCGCACGGGAATGATAGAAATATTATTCTTGAGATGAAGGAGGAGGCAGCACATCCATCGGACATGCGGTGCGCGCGGCACGTCCGATTGTGTCCTTTTCAGCAGCGCGGCGCGCGCTGAAATGGCGTTTTGGGGGGTCAAAACCACCCGAACGACCTCCGAATGCCCCGAAACCGTATGACAACATCCGGGGCGTGAATTGTGAAATGGTCGGCTAGACGACACCTCATTCGGAGGTGCCGTTTGACCGCGGCGGCCGTAAACGCGTTTCCGGCGCCATAAAACACCAAAACGTCGTGCGGCGATCCAATTCGGAGCAAACGTGCTCCGAACGACCTGAAACCGCACGGGAACGATAGAAATATTATTCCTGAGATGCAGGAGGAGACCGCACGTCCATCGGACGTGCGGTGCGCGCGGCACGTCCGATTGTGTCCTTTTCAGCAGCGCGACGCGCACTGAAATGGCGCGTTGGGGGGTCAAAACCACCCGAACAACCTCCAAATGCCACGAAACCGTACGGCATCATCCGGGGCGTGAATTGTGAAATGGTCGGCTAGACGGCACCTCATTCGGATGTGCCGTGTGACCGCGGCGGCCGTAAACGCGTTTCTGGCGCCATTAAACACCAAAACGGCGTGAGGCGGTCCCATTCGGAGCAAACGTGCTCCGAAAGACCTGAAACCGCACGGGAATGATAGAAATATTATTCATGAGATGCAGGAGGAGGCAGCACGTCTATCGGACATGCGGTGCGCGCGGCACGTCCGATTGTGTCCTTTTCAGCAGCGCGGCGCGCGCTGAAATGGCGCGTTGGGGGGTCAAAACCACCCGAACGACCTCCGAATGCCACGAAACCGTACGACAACATCCGGGGCGTGAATTGTGAAATGGTCGGCTAGACGGAACCTCATTTGGAGGTGCCATTTGACCGCGGCGGCCGTAAACGCGTTTCCGGCGCCACAAAACACCAAAACGTCGTGCGGCGGTCCAATTCGGATCAAACGTGCTCCGAACGACATGAAACCGCATGGGAACGATAGAAATATTATTCCTGAGATGCAGGATGAGGCCGCACATCCATCGGACGTGCGGTGCGCGCGGCACGTCCGATTGTGTCCTTTTTAGCAGCGCGGCGCGCGCTGAAATGGCGCGTTGGGGGGTCAAAACCACCCGAACGACCTCCGAATGCCACGAAACCGTACGAAAACATCCGGGGCGTGAATTGTGAAATGGTCGGCTAGACGGCACCTCATTCGGAGGTTCCGTGTGACCACGGCGGCCGTAAACGCGTTTCCGGCCCCATTAAACACCAAAACGGCGTGAGGCGGTCCCATTCGGAGAAAACTTGCTCCGAAAGACCTGAAACCGCATGAGAACGATAGAAATATTATTCCTGAGATGCAGGAGGAGGCAGCACGTCCATCGGACGTGTGGTGCGCGCGACACGTCCGATTGTGTCCTTTTCAGCAGCGCGGCGCGCGCTGAAATGGCGTGTTGGGGGGTCAAAACCACCCGAACGACCTCCTAATGCCACGACCGTACGACAACATCCGGGGCGTGAATTGTGAAATGGTCGGCCAGACGGCACCTCATTCGGAGGTGTCGTTTGACCGTGGCGGCCGTAAACGCGTTTCTGGCGCCATAAAACACCAAAACGTCGTGCGGCGGTCCAATTCGGTGCAAACGTGCTCCGAAAGACCTGAAACCGCACGAGAACGATAGAAATATTATTCCTGAGATGCAGGAGGAGGCCGCACGTCCATCGGACATGCGCTGCGTACGGCACGTCCGATTGTGTCCTTTTTAGAAGCGCGGCGCGCGCTGAAATGGCGCGTTGGGGGGTCAAAACATCCCGAAAGACCTCTGAATGCCACGAAACCGTACGAAAACATCCGGGACGTGAATTGTGAAACGGTCGGCCAGACGGAACCTCATTCGGAGGTGCCGTTTGACCGCGGCGGCCGTAAACGCGTTTCTGACGCCATAAAACACCAAAACGTCGTGCGGCGGTCCAATTCAGAGCAAACGTGCTCCGAACGACCTGAAACCGCACGGGAACGGTAGAAATATTATTTCTGAGATGCAGGAGGAGGCCGCACGTCCATCGGACGTGCGGTGCACGCGGCACATCCGATTGTGTCCTTTTCAGCAGCGCGGCGCGCGCTGAAATGGCGCGTTGGGGGGTCAAAACCACCCGAACGACCTCCGAATGCCACGAAACCGTACGACAACATCTGGGGCGTGAATTTTGAAATGGTCGGCCAGACGGCACCTCATTCGGAGGTGCCGTGTGACCGCGGCGGCCGTAAACGCGTTTCCGGCGCCATTAAACACCAAAACGGCGTGCGGCGGTCCCATTCAGAGCAAACGTGCTCCGAATGACCTGAAACCGCACGGGAACGATAAAATATTATTCCTGAGATGCAGGAGGAGGCAGCACGTCCATCGGACGTGCGGTGCGCGCGGCACGTCCGATTGTGTCCTTTTCAGCACTGCGGCGCGCACTGAAATGGCGCGTTGGGGGGTCAAAACCACCCGAACGACCTCCGAATGCCACGAAACCGTACGACAACATCTGGGGCATGAATTGCGAAATGGTCGGCCAGACGGCACCTCATTCGGAGGTGCCGTGTGACCGCGGTGGCCGGAAACGCGTTTCGGGCGCCATTAAACACCAAAACGGCGTGCGGCGGTCCCATTCGGAGCAAACGTGCTCCGAAAGACCTGAAACCGCACGGGAACGATAGAAATATTATTCCTGAGATGCAGGAGGAGGCAGCACGTCCATCGGACGTGCGGTGCGCGCGGCACGTACGATTGTGTCCTTTTCAGCAGCGCGGTGCGCGCTGAAATGGCGCGTTGGGGGGTCAAAACCACCCGAACGACCTCCGAATGCCACAAAACCCTACGACAACATCCGGGGCGTGAATTTTGAAATGGTCGGCCAGACGGCACCTCATTCGGATGTGCCGTTTGACCGGGGCGGCCGTAAACGCGTTTCTGGCGCCAAAAAACACCAAAACGTCGTGCGGCGGTCCAATTCGGAGCAAACGTGCTCCGAACGACCTGAAACTGCACGGGAACGATAGAAATATTATTCCTGAGATGAAAGAGGAGGCCGAACGTCTATCAGACGTGCGGTGCGCGCGGCACGTCCGATTGTGTCCTTTTCAGCAGCGCGGCGCGCGCTGAAATGGTGCGTTGGGGGGTCAAAACCACCCGAACGACCTCAGAATGCCACAAAACCGTACGACAACATCTGGGGCGTGAATTGTGAAATGTTCGGCCAGACGGAACCTCATTCGGAGGTTCCTTTTGACCGCGGCGGCCGTAAACGCGTTTCTGGCGCCACAAAACACCAAAACGTCGTGCGGCGGTCCAATTCGGAGCAAACGTGCTCCGAACGACCTGAAACCGCACGGGAACGATAGAAATATTATTCCTGAGATGCAGGAGGAGGCCTCACGTCCATCGGACGTACGGTGCGCGCGGCACGTCCGATTGTGTCCTTTTCAGCAGCTTGGCGCGCGCTGAAATGCCGCGTTGGGGGGTCAAAACCACCCGAACGACCTTTTAATGCCACGAAACTGTACGACAACATCCGGGGCGTGAATTGTGAAATGGTCGGCCAGACGGCACCTCATTAGGAGGTGCCGTTTGACCGCAGCGGCCGTAAACGCGTTTCTGGCGCCATAAAACACCAAAACGTCGTGCGGCGGTCCAATTCGGAGCAAACGTGCTCCGAAAGACCTGAAACCGCACGGGAACGATAGAAATATTATTCCTGAGATGTAGGAGGGGGTCGCACGTCCATCAGACGTGCGGTGCGCGCGGCACATCCGTTTGTGTCCTTTTCAGCAGCGCGGCGCGCGCTGAAATGGCGCGTTGGGGGGTCAAAACCACCCGAACGACCTCCGAATGCCACGAAACCGTACGAAAACATCCAGGGCGTGAATTTTAAAATGGTAGGCTAGACGAAACCTCATTCGGAGGTGCCGTTTGACCGCGGCGGCCGTAAACACGTTTCCGGCGCCATAAAACACCAAAACGTCGTGCGGCGGTCCAATTCAGAGCAAACGTGCTCCGAACGACCTGAAACCGCATGGGAACGATAGAAATATTATTCCTGAGATGCAGGAGGAGGCCGCACGTCCATCGGACGTGCGGTGCGTGCGGCACATCCGATTGTGTCCTTTTCAGCAGCGCGGCGCGCGCTGAAATGGCGCGTTGGGGGGTCAAAACCACCCGAACGACCTCCGAATGCCACGAAACCGTACGACAACATCTGGGGCGTGAATTGTGAAATGGTCGGCCAGACGGAACCTCATTCGGAGGTGCTGTGTGACCGCGGCGGCCGTAAACGCGTTTCCGGCGCCATTAAACACCAAAACGGCGTGCGGCGGTCCCATTCGGAGCAAAACATGCTCCGAATGACCTGAAACCGCACGGGAATGATAGAAATATTATTCCTGAGATTCAGGAGGAGGTAGCATGTCCATCGGACGTGCGGTGCGCGCGGAACGTCTGATTGTGTCCTTTTCAGCAGCGCGGCGCGCGCTGAAATGACACGTTGGGGGGTCAAAACCACCCGAACGACCTCCGAATGTCACGAAACCGTACGACAACATCTGGGATGTGAATTGCAAAATGGTCGGCCAGACGGCACCTCATTCGGAGGTGCCGTGTGACCGCGGCGGCCGGAAACGCGTTTCGGGCGCCATTAAACACCAAAACGGCGTGCGGCGGTCCCATTCGGAGCAAACGTGCTCCTAAAGACCTGAAACCGCACGGGAACGATAGAAATATTATTCCGGAGATGCAGGAGGAGGCAGCACGTCCATCGGACGAGCGGTGCGCGCGGCACGTTCGATTGTGTCCTTTTCAGCAGCGCGGCGCGCGCTGAAATGTCGCGTTGGGGGGTCAAAACCACCCGAACGACCTCTGAATGCCACAAAACCCTACGACAACATCCGGGGCGTGAATTTTGAAATGTTCGGCCAGACGGCACCTCATTCGGACGTGTCGTTTGACCGTGGCGGCTGTAAACGCATTTCCGGCGCCAAAAAACACCAAAACGTCGTGCGGCGGTCCAATTCGGAGCAAACGTGCTCCGAACGACCTGAAACCGCACGAGAACGATAGAAATATTATTCCTGAGATGAAGGATTAGGCCGAACGTCCATCGGACGTGCGGTGCGCGCGGCACGTCCGATTGTGTCATTTTCAGCAGCGCGGCTCGCGCTGAAATGGTGCGTTGGGGGGTCAAAACCACCCGAACGACCTCATAATGCCACGAAACCGTACGACAACATCCGGGGTGTGAATTGTGAAATGGTCGGCCAGACGGCACCTCATTCGGAGGTTCCGTTTGACCGCGGCGGCCGTAAACGCGTTTCCGGCGCCATAAAACACCAAAACGTCGTGCGGCGGTCCAATTCGGAGCAAACGTGCTCCGAACGACCTGAAACCGCACGGGAACGATAGAAATATTATTCCTGAGATGCAGGAGGAGGCCGCACGTCCATCGGACATGCGGTACGCGCGGCACGTCCGATTGTGTCCTTTTCAGCAGCGCGGCGCGCGCTGAAATGCCGCGTTGGGGGGTCAAAACCACCCGAACGACCTCCGAATTCCACGAAACCGTACGACAACATCCGGGGCGTGAATTTTGAAATGGTCGGGCAGACGGCACCTCATTCGAAGGTGCCGTGTGACCGCGGCGGCCGTAAACGCGTTTCCGGCGCCATTAAACACCAAAACGGCGTGAGGCGGTCCTATTCGGAGCAAACATACTCCGAAAGACCTGAAACCGCACGGGAATGATAGAAATATTATTCCTGAGATTCAGGAGGAGGCAGCACGTCCATCGGACGTGCGGTGCGCACGGCACGTCCGATTGTGTCCTTTTCAGCAGCGCGGCGCGCGCTGAAATGGCGCGTTGGGGGGTCAAAACCACCCGAACGACCTCCGAACGCCCCGAAACCGTACGAAAACATCCGGGGCATGAGTTGTGAAATGGTCGGCGAGACGGCACCTCATTCGGAGGTGCCGTTTGACCGCGGCGGCCGTAAACGCGTTTCCGGCGCCACAAAACACCAAAACGTCGTGCGGCGGTCCAATTTGGAGCAAACGTGATCCGAACGACCTGAAACCGCACGGGAACGATAGAAATATTACTCCTGAGATGCAAGAGGAGACCGCACGTCCATCGGACGTGCGGTGCGCGCGGCACGTCCGATTGTGTCCTTTTCAGCAGCGCGGCGCGCGCTGAAATGGCGCGTTGGGGGGTCAAAACCACCCGAACAACCTCCGAATGCCACGAAACCGTACGGAAACATCCGGGGCGTGAATTGTGAAATGATCGGCCAGACGGAACCTCATTCGGAGGTGCCGTGTGACCGCGGCGGCCGTAAACGCGTTTCCGGCGCCATTAAACACCAAAACGGCGTGAGGCGGTCCCATTCGGAGCAAACGTGCTCCGAAAGACCTAAAACCGCACGGGAATGATAGAAATATTATTCCTGAGATGCAGGAGGAGGCAACACGTCTATCAGACATGCGGTGCGCGCGGCACGTCCGATTGTGTCCTTTTTAGCAGCGCGGCGCGCGCTGAAATAGCGCGTTGGGGGGTCAAAACCACCCGAACGACCTCCGAATTCCACGAAACCGTACGACAACATCCGGGGCGTGAATTGTGAAATTTTCGGCTAGACGGAACCTCATTTGGAGGTGCCGTTTGACCGCGGCGGCCGTAAACGCGTTTCGGGCGCCATAAAACACCAAAACGTCGTGCGGCGGTCCAATTCGGATCAAACGTGCTCCGAACGACATGAAACCGCACGGGAACGATAGAAATATTATTCCTGAGATGTAGGAGGAGGCCGCATGTCCATCAGACGTGCGGTGCGCGTGGCACGTCCGATTGTGTCCTTTTCAGCAGCGCGGCGCGCGCTGAAATGGCGCGTTGGGGGGTCAAAACCACCCGAACGACCTCCGAATGCCACGAAACCGTACGACAACATCCGGGGCGTGAATTTTGAAATGGTCGGCCAGACGGCACCTCATTCGGAGGTTCCGTGTGACCGCGGCGGCCGTAAACGCGTTTCCGGCGCCATTAAACACCAAAACGGCGTGAGGCGGTCCCATTCGGAGAAAACTTGCTCCGAAAGACCTGAAACCGCACGGGAACGATAGAAATATTATTCCTGAGATGCAGGAGGAGGCAGCACGTCCATCGGACATGCGGTGCGCGCGGCACGTCCGATTGTGTCCTTTTCAGCAGCGCGGCGCGCACTGAAATGGCGCGTTGGGGGGTCAAAACCACCCGAACGACCTCCTAATGCCACGACCGTACGACAACATCCGGGGCGTGAATAGTGAAATGGTCGGCCAGACGGCACCTCATTCGGATGTGCCGTTTGACCGCGGCGGCCGTAAACGCGTTTCCGGCGCCATAAAACACCAAAACGGCGTGCGGCGGTCCCATTCGGAGCAAACGTGCTCCGAAAGACCTGAAACCGCACGGGAACTATAGAAATATTATTCCTGAGATGCAGGAGGAGGCAGCACGTCCATCGGACGTGCGGTGCGCGCGGCACGTACGATTGTGTCCTTTTCAGCAGCGCGGTGCGCGCTGAAATGGCGCGTTGGGGGGTCAAAACCACCCGAACGACCTCCGAATGCCACAAAACCCTACGACAACATCCGGGGCGTGAATTTTGAAATGGTCGGCCAGACGGCACCTCATTCGGACGTGCCGTTTGACCGGGGCGGCCGTAAACGCGTTTCTTGCGCCAAAAAACACCAAAACGTCGTGCGGCGGTCCAATTCAGAGCAAACGTGCTCCGAACGACCTGAAACTGCACGGGAACGATAGAAATATTATTCCTGAGATGAAGGAGGAGGCCGAACGTCTATCAGACGTGCGGTGCGCGCGGCACGTCCGATTGTGTCCTTTTCAGCAGCGCGGCGCGCGCTGAAATGGTGCGTTGGGGGGTCAAAACCACCCGAACGACCTCAGAATGCCACCAAACCGTACGACAACATCTGGGGCGTGAATTGTGAAATGTTCGGCCAGACGGAACCTCATTCGGAGGTTCCTTTTGACCGCGGCGGCCGTAAACGCGTTTCTGGCGCCACAAAACACCAAAACGTCGTGCGGCGGTCCAATTCGGAGCAAACGTGCTCCGAACGACCTGAAACCGTACGGGAACGATAGAAATATTATTCCTGAGATGCAGGAGGAGGCCGCACGTCCATCGGACGTGCGGTGCGCGCGGCACGTCCGATTGTGTCCTTTTCAGCAGCTTGGCGCGCGCTGAAATGCCGCGTTGGGGGGTCAAAACCACCCGAACGACCTTTTAATGCCACGAAACTGTACGACAACATCCGGGGAGTGAATTGTGAAATGGTCGGCCAGACGGCACCTCATTAAGAGGTGCCGTTTGACCGCAGCGGCCGTAAACGCGTTTCTGGCGCCATAAAACACCAAAACGTCGTGCGGCGGTCCAATTCGGAGCAAACGTGCTCCGAAAGACCTGAAACCGCACGGGAACGATAGAAATATTATTCCTGAGATGTAGGAGGGGGTCGCACGTCCATCAGACGTGCGGTGCGCGCGGCACATCCGTTTGTGTCCTTTTCAGCAGCGCGGCGCGCGCTGAAATGGCGCGTTGGGGGGTCAAAACCACCCGAACGACCTCCGAATGCCACGAAACCGTACGAAAACATCCAGGGCGTGAATTTTAAAATGGTAGGCTAGATGAAACCTCATTCGGAGGTGCCGTTTGACCGCGGCGGCCGTAAACACGTTTCCGGCGCCATAAAACACCAAAACGTCGTGCGGCGGTCCAATTCAGAGCAAACGTGCTCCGAACGACCTGAAACCGCATGGGAACGATAGAAATATTATTCCTGAGATGCAGGAGGAGGCCGCACGTCCATCGGACGTGCGGTGCGCGCGGCACATCCGATTGTGTCCTTTTCAGCAGCGCGGCGCGCGCTGAAATGGCGCGTTGGGGGGTCAAAACCACCCGAACGACCTCCGAATGCCACGAAACCGTACAAAAACATCTGGGGCGTGAATTGTGAAATGGTCGGCCAGACGGAACCTCATTCGGAGGTGTTGTGTGACCGCGGCGGCCGTAAACGCGTTTCCGGTGCCATTAAACACCAAAACGGCGTGCGGCGGTCCCATTCGGAGCAAAACATGCTCCGAATGACCTGAAACCGCACGGGAATGATAGAAATATTATTCCTGAGATGCAGGAGGAGGTAGCATGTCCATCGGACGTGCGGTGCGCGCGGAACGTCTGATTGTGTCCTTTTCAGCAGCGCGGCGCGCGCTGAAATGACACGTTGGGGGGTCAAAACCACCCGAACGACCTCCGAATGCCACGAAACCGTACGACAACATCTGGGACGTGAATTGCAAAATGGTCGGCCAGACGGCACCTCATTCGGAGGTTCCGTGTGACCGCGGCGGCCGGAAACGCGTTTCGGGCGCCATTAAACACCAAAACGGCGTGCGGCGGTCCCATTCGGAGCAAACGTGCTCCTAAAGACCTGAAACCGCACGGGAACGATAGAAATATTATTCCGGAGATGCAGGAGGAGGCAGCACGTCCATCGGACGAGCGGTGCGCGCGGCACGTTCGATTGTGTCCTTTTCAGCAGCGCGGCGCGCGCTGAAATGTCGCGTTGGGGGGTCAAAACCACCCGAACGACCTCTGAATGCCACAAAACCCTACGACAACATCCGGGGCGTGAATTTTGAAATGGTCGGCCAGACGGCACCTCATTCGGACGTGTCGTTTGACCGTGGCGGCTGTAAACGCATTTCCGGCGCCAAAAAACACCAAAACGTCGTGCGGCGGTCCAATTCGGAGCAAACGTGCTCCGAACGACCTGAAACCGCACGAGAACGATAGAAATATTATTCCTGAGATGAAGGATTAGGCCGAACGTCCATCGGACGTGCGGTGCGCGCGGCACGTCCGATTGTGTCATTTTCAGCAGCGCGGCTCGCGCTGAAATGGTGCGTTGGGGGGTCAAAACCACCCGAACGACCTCATAATGCCACGAAACCGTACGACAACATCCGGGGTGTGAATTGTGAAATGGTCGGCCAGACGGCACCTCATTCGGAGGTGCCGTTTGACCGCGGCGGCCGTAAACGCGTTTCCGGCGCCATAAAACACCAAAACGTCGTGCGGCGGTCCAATTCGGAGCAAACGTGCTCCGAACGACCTGAAACCGCACGGGAACGATAGAAATATTATTCCTGAGATGCAGGAGGAGGCCGCACGTCCATCGGACGTGCGGTGCGCGCGGCACGTCCGATTGTGTCCTTTTCAGCAGCGCGGCGCGCGCTGAAATGCCGCGTTGGGGGGTCAAAACCACCCGAACGACCTCCGAATTCCACGAAACCGTACGACAACATCCGGGGCGTGAATTTTGAAATGGTCGGGCAGACGGCACCTCATTCGAAGGTGCCGTGTGACCGCGGCGGCCATAAACGCGTTTCCGGCGCCATTAAACACCAAAACGGCGTGAGGCGGTCCTATTCGGAGCAAACATACTCCGAAAGACCTGAAACCGCACGGGAATGATAGAAATATTATTCCTGAGATTCAGGAGGAGGCAGCACGTCCATCGGACGTGCGGTGCGCACGACACGTCCGATTGTGTCCTTTTCAGCAGCGCGGCGCGCGCTGAAATGGCGCGTTGGGGGGTCAAAACCACCCGAACGACCTCCGAATGCCCCGAAACCGTACGAAAACATCCGGGGCATGAGTTGTGAAATGGTCGGCGAGACGGAACCTCATTCGGAGGTGCCGTTTGACCGCGGCGGCCGTAAACGCGTTTCCGGCGCCACAAAACACCAAAACGTCGTGCGGCGGTCCAATTTGGAGCAAACGTGATCCGAACGACCTGAAACCGCACGGGAACGATAGAAATATTACTCCTGAGATGCAAGAGGAGACCGCACGTCCATCGGACGTGCGATGCGCGCGGCACGTCCGATTGTGTCCTTTTCAGCAGCGCGGCGCGCGCTGAAATGGCGCGTTGGGGGTCAAAACCACCCGAACAACCTCCGAATGCCACGAAACCGTACGGAAACATCCGGGGCGTGAATTGTAAAATGATCGGCCAGACGGAACCTCATTCGGAGGTGCCGTGTGACCGCGGCGGCCGTAAACGCGTTTCCGGCGCCATTAAACACCAAAACGGCGTGAGGCGGTCCCATTCGGAGCAAACGTGCTCCGAAAGACCTAAAACCGCACGGGAATGATAGAAATATTATTCCTGAGATGCGTGAGGAGCCAGCACGTCTATCGGACATGCGGTGCGCGCGGCACGTCCGATTGTGTCCTTTTGAGCAGCGCGGCGCGCGCTGAAATAGCGCGTTGGGGGGTCAAAACCACCCGAACGACCTCCGAATTCCACGAAACCGTACGACAACATCCGGGGCGTGAATTGTGAAATGTTCGGCTAGACGGAACCTCATTTGGAGGTGCCGTTTGACCGCGGCGGCCGTAAACGCGTTTCGGGCGCCATAAAACACCAAAACGTCGTGCGGCGGTCCAATTCGGATCAAACGTGCTCCGAACGACATGAAATCGCACGGGAACGATAGAAATATTATTCCTGAGATGTAGGAGGAGGCCGCATGTCCATCAGACGTGCGGTGCGCGCGGCACGTCCGATTGTGTCCTTTTCAGCAGCGCGGCGCGCGCTGAAATGGCGCGTTGGGGGGTCAAAACCACCCGAACGACCTCCGAATGCCACGAAACCGTACGACAACATCCGGGGCGTGAATTTTGAAATGGTCGGCCAGACGGCACCTCATTCGGAGGTTCCGTGTGACCGCGGCGGCCGTAAACGCGTTTCCGGCGCCATTAAACACCAAAACGGCGTGAGGCGGTCCCATTCGGAGAAAACTTGCTCCGAAAGACCTGAAACCGCACGGGAACGATAGAAATATTATTCCTGAGATGCAGGAGGAGGCAGCACGTCCATCGGACATGCGGTGCGCGCGGCACGTCCGATTGTGTCCTTTTCAGCAGCGCGGCGCGCACTGAAATGGCGCGTTGGGGGGTCAAAACCACCCGAACGACCTCCTAATGCCACGACCGTACGACAACATCCGGGGCGTGAATTGTGAAATGGTCGGCCAGACGGCACCTCATTCGGATGTGCCGTTTGACCGCGGCGGCCGTAAACGCGTTTCCGGCGCCATAAAACACCAAAACGTCGTGCGGCGGTCCAATTCGGAGCAAACGTGCTCCGAAAGACCTGAAACCGCACGAGAACGATTGAAATATTATTCCTGAGATGCAGGAGGAGGCCACACGTCCATCGGACGTGCGGTGCGCACGGCACGTCCGATTGTGTCCTTTTTAGCAGCGCGGCGCGCGCTGAAATGGCGCGTTGGGGGGTCAAAACCACCCGAACGACCTCCGAATGCCACGAAACCGTACGAAAACATCCGGGGCGTGAATTGTGAAATGGTCGGCCAGACGGAACCTCATTCGGAGGTTCCGTTTGACCGCGGCGGCCGTAAACGCGTTTCCGACGCCATAAAACACCAAAACGTCGTGCGGCGGTCCAATTCAGAGCAAACGTGCTCCGAACGACCTGAAACCGCACGGGAACGATAGAAATATTATTCCTGAGATGCAGGAGAAGGCGGCACGTCCATCGGACGTGCGGTGCGCGCGGCACATCCGATTGTGTCCTTTTCAGCAGCGCGGCGCGCGCTGAAATGGCTCGTTGGGGGGTCAAAACCACCCGAACGACCTCCGAATACCACGAAACCGTACGACAACATCTGGGGCGTGAATTGTGAAATGGTCGGCCAGACGGCACCTCATTCGGAGGTGCCGTGTGACCGCGGCGGCTGTAAACGCGTTTCCGACGCCATTAAACACCAAAACGGCGTGCGGCGGTCCCATTCGGAGCAAACGTGCTCCGAATGACCTGAAACTGCACGGTAATAATAGAAATATTATTCCTGAGATGCAGGAGGAGGCATCACGTCCATCGGACGTGCGGTGCGCGCGGCACGTCCGATTCTGTCCTTTTCAGCAGCGCGGCGCGCACTGAAATGGCGCGTTGGGGGGTCAAAACCACCCGAACGACCTCCGAATGCCATGAAACCGTACGACAACATCTGGGACGTGAATTGAAAAATGGTCGGCCAGACGGCACCTCATTCGGAGGTGCCGTGTGACCGCGGCGGCCGGAAACGCGTTTCGGGCGCCATTAAACACCAAAACGGCGTGCGGCGGTCCCATTCAGAGCAAACGTGCTCCGAAAGACCTGAAACCGCACGGGAACGATAGAAATATTATTCCTGAGATGCAGGAGGAGGCATCACGTCCATCAGACGTGCGGTGCGCGCGGCACCTCCGATTGTGTCCTTTTCAGCAGCGCGGCGCGCGCTGAAATTGCGCGTTGGGGGGTCAAAACCACCCGAACGACCTCCGAATGCCACAAAACCCTACGACAACATCCGGGGTGTGAATTTTGAAATGGTCGGCCAGACGGAACCTCATTCGGACGTGCCGTTTGACCGGGGCGGCCGTAAACGCGTTTCTGGCGCCAAAAAACACCAAAACGTCGTGCGGCGGTCCAATTCGGAGAAAACGTGCTCCGAACGACCTGAAACCGCACGGGAACGATAAAAATATTATTCCTGAGATGAAGGAGGAGGCCGAACGTCCATCGGACGTGTGGTGCGCGCGGCACGTCCGATTGTTTCCTTTTTAGCAGCGCGGCGCGCGCTTAAATGGTGCGTTGGGGGGTCAAAACCAACCGAACGACCTCAGAATTCGACGAAACCGTACGACAACATCCGGGGTGTGAATTGTGAAATGTTCGGCCAGACGGCACCTCATTCGGAGGTTGTTTTTGACTGCGGCGGCCGTAAACGCGTTTCCGGCGCCATAAAACACCAAAACGTCGTGCGGCGGTCCAATTCGGAGCAAACGTGCTCCGAACGACCTGAAACCGCACGGGAACGATAGAAATATTATTCTTGAGATGCAGGAGGAGGCCGCACGTCCATCGGACGTGCGGTGCGCGCGGCACGTCCGATTGTGTCCTTTTCAGCAGCGCGGCGCGCGCTGAAATGCCGCGTTGGGGGGTCAAAACCACCCGAACAACCTCCGAATGCCACGAAACCCTACGGAAACATCCGGGGCGTGAATTCTGAAATGGTCGGCCAGACGGCACCTCATTCGGAGGTGCCGTGTGACCGCGGCGGCCGTAAACGCGTTTCCGGCGCCATTAAACACCAAAACGGCGTGAGGTGGTCCCATTCGGAGCAAACGTGCTCCGAAAGACCTGAAACCGCACGGGAATGATAGAAATATTATTCCTGAGATGCAGGAGGAGGCAGCACGTCCATCGGACGTGCGGTGCGCGCGACACGTCCGATTGTGTCCTTTTCAGCAGCGCGGCGCGCGCTGAAATGACGCGTTGGGGGGTCAAAACCACCTGAACGACCTCCGAATGCCATAAAACCGTACGACAGCATCCGGGGCGTGAATTGTGAAATGGTCGGCCAGACGGCACCTCATTCGGAGGTTCCGTTTGACCGCGGCGTCCGTAAACGCGTTTCCGGCGCCATAAAACACCAAAACGTCGTGCGGCGGTCCAATTCGGATCAAACGTGCTCTGAACGACCTGAAACCGCACGGCAACGATAGAAATATTATTCCTGAGATGCAGGAGGAGACCGCACGTCCATCGGACGTGCGGTGCGCGCGGCACGTCCGATTGTGTCCTTTTCAGCAGCGCGGCGTGCGCTGAAATGGCGCGTTGGGGGGTCAAAACCACCCGAACAACCTCCGAATGCCACGAAACCCTACGGAAACATCCGGGGCGTGAATTCTGAAATGGTCGGCCAGACGGCACCTCATTCGGAGGTGCCGTGTGACCGCGGCGGCCGTAAACGCGTTTCCGGCACCATTAAACACCAAAACGGCGTGAGGCGGTCCCATTCGGAGCAAACGTACTCCGAAAGACCTGAAACCGCACGGGAACGATAGAAATATTATTCCTGAGATGCAAGAGGAGGCAGCACGTCCATCGGACATGCGGTGCGCGCGACACGTCCGATTGTGTCCTTTTCAGCAGCGCGGCGCGCGCTGAAATGGCGCGTTGGGGGGTCAAAACCACCCGAACGACCTCCGAATGCCACGAAACCGTACGACAACATCCGGGCATGAATTGTGAAATGGTCGGCTAGAAGGAACCTCATTCGGAGGTGCCATTTGACCGCGGCGGCCGTAAACGCGTTTCCGGCGCCATAAAACACCAAAACGTCGTGCGACGGTCCAATTCGGATCAAACGTGCTCCGAACGACCTGAAACCGCACGGGAACGATAGAAATATTATTCCTGAGATGCAGGAGGAGGCCGCACGTCCATCGGACGTGCGGTGCGCGCGGCACGTCCGATTGTGTCCTTTTCAGCAGCGCGGCGCGCGCTGAAATGGCGCGTTGGGGGGTCAAAACCACCCGAACGACCTCCGAATGCCACGAAACCATACGACAACATCCGGGGCATGAATTTTGAAATGGTCGGCCAGATGGCACCTCATTTGGAGGTGCCGTGTGACCGCGGCGGCCGTAAACGCGTTTCCGGCGCCATTAAACACCAAAACGGCGTGAGGCGGTCCCATTCAGAGCAAACGTGCTCCGAAAGGCCTGAAACCTCACGGAAACGATAGAAATATTATTCCTGAAATGCAGGAGGAGGCAGCACGTCCATCGGACGTGCGGTGCGCGCGACACGTCCGATTGTATCCTTTTCAACAGCGCGGCGCGCGCTGAAATGGCGCGTTGGGGGGTCGAAACCACCCGAACGACCTCCCAATGCCACGAAACCGTACGACAACATCCGGGGCGTGAATTTTGAAATGGTCGGCTAGACGGAACCTCATTTGGAGGTGCCGTTTGACCGCGGTGTCCGTAAACGCGTTTTCAGCGCCATAAAACACCAAAACGTCGTGTGGCGGTCCAATTCGGAGCAAACGTGCTCCGAACGACCTGAAACCGCACGGGAATGATAGAAATATTATTCCTGAGATGTAGGAGGAGGCCGCACGTCCATCGGACGTGCGGTGCCCGCGGCACGTCCGATTGTGTCCTTTTCAGCAGCGCGGCGCGCGCTGAAATGGCGCGTTGGGGGGTCAAAACCACCCGAACGACCTCCGAATGCCACGAAACCGTACGACAACATCCGGGGCGTGAATTGTGAAATGGTCGGCCAGACGGCACCTCATTCAGAGGTGCCGTTTGACCGCGGCGGCCGGAAACGCGTTTCCGGCGACATAAAACACCAAAACGGCGTGCGGTGGTCCCATTCGGAGCAAACGTGCTCCGAAAGACCTGAAATGAGATTATTTCTTAAATCGAAGTTTTTAAATTATTATAGAACAATGATTTGATATTATATATATATTATATATATATTAAAACATTTAAAATATTATATATATATATATATTTAAAATATTGTATTTAATAGTATATATATGAATATTTATATATATATATATATATATATATATTTATATATTCAATTCAATAAAAAAAAATTTAAATTTTTTTTTTTTTAGACTAGCGACCGCCATAGGCGGTCGCTATAGGGTGCCCGGCAGAGGGCCTTCAGCGACCGCCATTGGCGGTCGCTGAAAGCCTCTAGCGACGAGGCAACAGCGACCGCTAAAGGCCGGATTTTTAGTACTGCTCACACAAGCCACAAGATTCTATTCAGGCTGTGAATTGATGCCTCACATAGTGAATACAGTTCACATCATAAACTTCTCTAGTTTCTATATCATATCTTCCAAACTCAACAGATCCTACTCTAAGAATCCTCTAATCCCAAAGGACCTCTAAAAACATGTAAAGATATGGAATAGAAGGACTTGGGCCCTTACATAAGATACCACTCAAAAACATATTATTATTGATATTATGAAAACAAAACCAAGAGAGAAGGAAAATAAAAGGGTTCATCTCAACATCCACCTCCTCAAATGCATCTCATGAATCTCACCATCATTGGAGCTCGACAACCTCACTCAAAGGAATAATGCACAAAACTATGAACCACCATCAACAAGATCCTACACTCTCTCATATGTTTGGTACCCTTCAAACAAGTGAAAGGACACAAAATGAATCAAAGAATAGAATACCATCTCATAAACCAAATAAATTCCAACAACCACAAAAATGAGAATTTCTACCAAAGAAGTCTTAAACCAGAAAAAACTCAAGAAACTATGTGTATTTATTGGGATCACATTCCTAGGTAATCACCTCCATTACATAGTATTTCAAGAGTATACTAACCCTATGAATAACACATATAAACAACACCTTCTACCGGTGGTCCTAGATCACCAAAATCAACTCCTTGAAGGACACATCCCCATCAATTTTAATCTCACCCCAATCGATGACATCAAAGCCTTCATGAAGATGAAAGTGAAGCTGTGAAATAAGAAATAAATCATGTATCCATATCATTTGTGTTGGAAGTACTATCAGATACCCAATGGTTATATCATGATCCAATACTCTGAAAGGCCCAAAAAACCAGGGACAATTGTTGTTCCCACTTATAAATATTCATTCCCCATGATGATGATTCATTTTTAGGAACACATGATCCCTAAAATAAAACTCTAGAGGTCTCCTATTATGATTATAATAAGAATAATGATGATCCTCAGGTACTTTAATACTCTTAAAAATCACCCAAACAAACACTATCCTTCTCTACACTAGTTTTGGTCTATGAATTTTTGACTCTCTAATCCTAATCAATCAAAAATGGAGAATGGTATGGTCATCTATACATATCTTCAAACAATTCCATTCCATCAGTGGAGTGAAAAATATTTCTGTATATAATGTTGTCCTAAGGATGGTTATTTATCCATGAATCACTAAAAACCATGCCAAAAGCATTAAATATTTCCCTAAGACTATGAATAGTCTGCTTTTATGACCATCCGTATGTAGATGAAAAGTTGTGTTAAGGAATTTCTGAGAGGCAAAAGTATACTAGAGACCACTCAACACCATAGAGTTAAAATGAGGATCATGATGAGTGATTATCATCCTCAGGACTCCATGTATTCTCACAACTTCTTACATACACATACTCAAAAACCCTCCTTTAACATTGACTCCCTGATCACTATAAATTGGGATGATCTTAACAAATAGTCAAATATAACCCATATATATTCAAAGCCTACAAGAGATCATGGTAAACTTGTGATGAAGTTCATCAATATTTCCTCTCACATCCACTAATGAACATCAAACTACTATAGGAAACCACTAGTAATAAGATGATTCATCTTCTCTTTATGGAAACCAAACATAAGATAAGAATTATAAAATTGAATCCTTCAACCCAGGGCACCAAAACTGATTTCTCAGAGCCTAGTATATCTTTTTCATTCTAGGATTCATTTCCAAGGGATAGCTATGGAACTCCAGAAGAACCAGATAATGAATATCAAAAGGGATGAAAATCCTCCCCTAGAATAATACCAAATGGTATTCATCATCGAAGTAATCATCATGTGAATCACTATAGATAACTTGTTCTATCAAGACCTCCACCTTAGAATCCCCCCACTGGGACTCCTCCACATGCATCACCAAAGAAAACCGCACTGTCTTTTGAAAATGGGAACCTCTTCTAGTAAAAACACCTATATCAAGATAAATCACTGAGAGATATTTCATTACTCAATAGAAATATCTAGGTTCACACATGACATCACTGTATGAATTCCTTCTCAGTGAATCATCTATATTTTTACACATTCCTAGTGTATATAAAATATCAAAGTTGTATTTAGGTAAGAGTTACATCCTATATCACTACACCAATTTTAGGTCATGATGTGGGAAGACATACCTTTGGATCTTGTGATCTATAAAAACCACACAAAAAAATTATGGGGTTATTTCCCCCCAAAATTCTATGAAAATACAACTGCTACAAACTTAAGATCATTGGTGGAATAGTTACTCTCATGGGGATGCAATTTTTGAGAACCGAAAAAAACAACTAAAATATACAACATCATAACCTATCCCAATATAAGATGTATATAATCACAGAGTACCAAGAACAGAACTTCCTCTTGTAGAAAATGAAGAACGAGAGCATTGGACAACTTCCCATTTAGGTACTTGAAACCTTCCGGAGACTAATCAATCTACAAGAACTCCTGATCCATTCTATTCAAGGTTGATGTATGAGTTTCAACCAAAGATAAAATATATATTAACCTCCCATAATATAATGAAATATCAAGGAAATTTCACACCTCAAAAACTATATTGGGGGGTTTCCAAATAAAATGTTTCCTCAATTGTTGATGGATACATAGCTACACTACATTGGGACTTTAAATTCTATAATAAATAAACTTCAGAATCCAAAAAATTCACACATTTAATGATTCTTGAATGGTTACTGATGATGATGAACTCTCAAAAATGGCATGAATATACTATGTATACTCCTTATATATAGATTATATAAGTATTTAATTGATACAAACCACCATGAATCTATCCAAGAAATCTCTGAACACTTTTTTCATAAAACCCATGAACGTGTTTGGATTATTCTTCACACTGAAAAACATCACAAAGAACATTGAATGCCCATAATGACATTATAATGTGGTATTTAGTATATATTTATCTTTTGACTAAATTTGATAATATCATAACCATATATCGATCTTAAATAACTAACTAAATCTTTTAAGATAATCGAATAAATCATCAATCATTGTAAGATGATTGAGGTTCTTTATTTTAACTTGATCATGTGAAAATAATTGATACAGGGATTTAGATTTCCATCAACCTTCTCCACAAGAAGAACTAGATCACCCCAATGTGAAAAACTCATCTAAAAAACATCATGATAAGAATCCAAAATTTTTTAAGTATATCTCTCGCAACATAGAATGTTCCATCCTATATGGATACATCGAGATAGAATAAGGATCTAGTTGGATCATTATCCAAAACATGACCTCCCATCGAGGGGGTAACACCAAAACCTCCTTAGGGAATACATTAGGGTATTATTCTATAAACCTGGGTAACACCACCTAAGAAGCCTTTAAAGATCTCAGAATCATCTTTCCTATCATGGAAGACGAGGAAGAAACATTCCTCTATCATATCTAAGGGACTCGTTGTCCAATAAACATAATAGAATCTCTATATGGATCCTAGAACACAATCTTCCACCTATTGAAATATAAAATATCCTACAACAAATAAAGCATGTATATTCTCAGGATTATGTCATATGGCTATATCCATAAACATATTAATTATTCCCAATATAGGTGTTTTCCTATAATGAACTCACAATCACTGTAAACTTCATACAGATAAGATCATCCCCCAAATGACATGTCTAATTTCAAGTTCACTAGAATCCTATATACTAAAATTTTAAATGAATATATTAGGGATGGTTGTATAATGGAGTGAATATATCTTGAATAAATTAAGCATGAACCCAAGTAGAAAACATGGAAAGGGTTCCTCAAGTGTTATTTAAATCTCTTAGTACTAAAAAATCCAATGCAAGAAGCTAAGGTCGACCTTCTCCATGACATCTATGACCCTGAAGAATACCACCACCATGGAAATACTCAAATCAAGGATGAGGAGTATCTCATGTCTATACTATTAATACCCAATCTTCTATCTACTATTCAAAATACGGAGCACCCTACTATTACTACCATGGATGAAGCTACCTCAACAGAGGAACCTAAAGTGGAGAAAATATTGCACGCTGGCTAATAAGAATGGTAAGTTTCTATCAACACTAATGACTGATAACTCAATATGAAAAACATGTGTCTGGTCCCTTGGTAGGGGATTGAGATCCACCACACCTAAGAAATGAGATGATGATGGTTTTGACCAACCCATGACAATCAAAAATATCTTATGTGTAGGAAATTGGGGACCCTAGAACATAGATCTAAAAAATAATGAATCATGAAAACTCCCCTTTAATGATGTTATGATCATTGATAGTATAATTTCAATGACCTCTACTCTTTAAAACACCTTGAGATATATAGAAATAATAAAAGGGGTGACCTTGAATTAGATCTATGGATGAAGATAATCCTTAAAATTCGTCACCTTGGTTTCCTCATATGGAAAATTTTCTAAAGAATAATAGAGAAAGGTACTAAGATATATCATGAACCCCAGTACACTAAAACTCCCCAATTAAAGGGTAAGAAGCTCCAATAAAATGACCTAATTTGTGGTAAAAATAAGAAATGGGCTCAAAAAAGTCTCATTTCTTATCCCATGACACATTCAACTCCTAAAGATCCTCTTGGAATAAGAACCACCACTTCCCCACTACTCAGTGTAGAATTTTTAAAACCAATGAAAGAAAGTGATCTTATCAGAACGATCAAATACAAGGATATCTCCACCTCCTCTAACATGTCCTATATCACTGAGTCTAAAACTAATCCCTCATACTTCTGTAGACTCTAGAACTGAAACTCTAAGATTATTATCTTTAATGTTTCAGCATCATCATCCTTTACTCTATGGTGATCTATGGAACATCCTACTAAACAACTTCTACATGAACCAGAAAAGGACATCAACCTAGAGCCTCACCTATAAAATAAAACTGTATTATGGAATCTTAAACCTGGAATTTGGATTATTTACAACTTATTTTTTATCTATTTTCAAATTTTCAACCTAATACCAAGGTCTACCAACTTCAAAAATAGGTGAAAAGAAGAGTGATATATGTTCCTTTCATAGGCCTCTACCATACAACCAATATCACATCTCTTAGAAAGATCAATAATGTAAAAGTTAAATTCATAAAATTATAGGGGGCTAAATAACTATGTCTTAGCTAGTATCCCTTATTTACCTTTCTTACTAAAATTAGAATACACTATTTCCCTACCAACCCATGCAATCCTCAGAAATGACTACCTCTAAACTCCATCATATCCCTCAAGAAAAACCTTTAATACCAATCTCTCATGAATCCCTCATAGGTTTACAATGATGGAATAAATATAATGATTATCTAAGCCTCCCTCTAATAGGCCATGAGTTGTTGATAAGCACTGAGGGTATATCATACACACAGATGGGAGGCATTTCCCGCTAAGATAAGAGAAGTTAGAGATAAAATAGAAACACACAGTAATTCATCCTCAATAAAAAATTAAAATATCCCAAATACATGCATGTAATTTCCTACAATAGAAAAAATACAAAAGGATTTATAAGTACCAAAAGGTAAACTTGGTAGTGAACATAAAGGCCAAATATCTCCCAAGAAACCATCAGCTAGTAAAGTCTAGTATGATCACCAACCTACTCCTACTAACCTAAAAATAGTATATATCTCTGTATGGTGATCATAACATGTCTACTTAGTAGGATCCTCTCAGGAGCCTCTCATAAAAAAGATAAAGAAATTATACTAATGATTAGTGAGAAACACACGATCCCACCTCATCATCTCAACATCTATACTAATTTTCCAACCCCATTGTGTCTACCTCTCACCAAGTACCTCATAAAAGTTAACATATAATATAACATCAGATTAAGGTACCCTAATACCACTTCCCCGGTAGTATTTTAATCTTCCCCAGTATCACACATCCTAAGTCATCTATCTCTATAAGTAAACCACCCTAATGACACCTGGGAAAAAATATTAAAATATGTATTCCATGCATCACATACCGTACACCTCATGTATTGCATCATTACATCAACCCATGTAAAATATCAATGTAGTAACCGAGCAGTTTCATAGAGAAACCATATCATGTATTTTTTTCAATATAACTCAAAACACAATAGACCATACATGTCATACCTATAATAATCAATAGAATATTGTTTCTGTATATACAAGTTTATAATAACCAAAATCCATTACAACCCTTTACACACATAAATGGGAATGATAACCACTATGTGTACCAACACATAACACTACCAAGAGAAGAGAGTGAGGTCAGATGGGTTATTCAGTCATCTAATCTATTCTAACCCGGATGTTGGAGAAAACACCCTCCTATAGTCCATTTGGTGTAAGTATCCATACTAACATGGGTAGGGTAGCATATGAAATTACTAAACATATAGGAAATAATATAGCTCACAATGTAACAGCCCCAAGTATAGTAACCCAGCCCTAATGTATAATTTATTAAATTGGAATAAAAGACAAGGGATCTCATCCCAAAGGCAAAATTATTTTATTATTCTTGATGATGTAGATACAAAAATGATTCCCATATTACATTGAAAATAAAATATTCAATATAGTGAAGTTAAATATTATGCATCATTGAACTCATTCAAATATTTATTCCTCATATCATGGGGAAAGGAAACAAAATAAAGGTGTGATAAAATGATCAATAAAGGTTATGTACACTGTAATATATCATGAATAATTATTTAAAAACCAATATCCCATAGTAAATAACAAAAAACCCATCCCGTTTAATAAATAACTCGAGCATGAAAAGTATCCAAGGATAATATCGAATAAATAATCTCATGGATAATAATAATTTTAATCTCAAGGAAGAAAATACATAATGATGGACATAATGATCTCAGAAATCCTTATATCAATACTATTATGTCCTTTCACTAAGACAATTTAAAATATTGGTTGGCATATACAAGAAACCTATTTAATAGGTCTATGTAATTAGTTTGTCTCATGAGACTCATTGAATCATCAAGGGTTATGTAATTCTAAGTGCCAACCATCATTGCATGTCCAATGCATTCCACATATATTGAATGATAAGTTTAATTTATAAATAATATTTCTTATCAATAAATGTCCCTAATGTGTAAATAATATACGATATCAATATTTCACTAGTCAATCAAAGAACTTTCATAGTAAACACCATATGTAGAAATTATATATGATTTAAGAAATAAGTATACCAATAATATAAAGAATATAAATATTGTTGATGAAAAATGATCACAAGAAATAAATGGTTTAAGAGATAGTTAATGACCACAAAATTAATCATGGGATGAGTGATAACAATTAATTCATTAAAATTTTATTTTGTAGTAAAATAATTTATTTTGGAGGATATAATAAAATGAAATAGAAATATTTAAAATAAATTTTTATTAAATAAGTTTCTTTATAAAACAATTAAAAAATTATATAAGAATATAAATATAATTAAATGGTTATAGAGGTATTAATTTCAGTTAAAATTATATATGTTAAAAATAAATATTCCTTTTGAAATTTTATTAATAAATTCAAAAATAAAAAATTTGGAAAACATTATATGATACCTTAAAAAACTTAGAAGTAAATAATAATATAAAATTTCATTAATAAATCATTATAGTAAATAAAAAGGAATTTCTTAAAACAATTTTGAAAAATATAAAAAGGGAATAAATATATATATGATCAAAAAGAGAAATATGATTGGATTTTCTTTTAAATAGTACTTTTCATGATTAAAGTGAAAAAATATTGGAAAATTTGAAATAATAAATTAAAATTCCATAAATAAATAATGGAAAAGAAAATATATTGATATGGTGAAGGATATATTATAATATTCCTTCAATGAAAAATATAAGCAATAATAGAAAAATGAGATTGTAAAATAAATTATTAGACCTTTGGTATCTTTTATATTGTAACCCCTTTAAAGAGTAACTTGAATTGAAAAATTAATAGTCATGAATAAATATATATTCATATTAAATAAATATTACAGGGAATATATACACCTCATAAAATTAAATAGTTTTATAATACCAAATATGTCTCAATGGAGTGGAAATTGAGGTGAAATCTCCTACCTCATGCTTCCCCTTAGTTGAAGGGGCCTTAACCTCCTGTATAATGAGTTTAAAAATGTTATTAATTTATACCAAAACTATTTATAAATTTATAATATCATATATTATCCTCTTGTAACATCTTATCACCCATTCATTAATAATATTTTATTATTGTTGTTGTTTTGGGTATTAACTAGTTAATTTTGTCTTAAACGTATTGTCGCAGAACTTACATTTATTTTAAATGAAATATATTTTAATCATATAAAAAATTATATTAATTTTATATATATAATATTTATTCATTATATGAATTTTTATAATCATTTTTGAAAGGTGGACATGGAAAATGAATTGCATTGCTTTGTGGAGATGGTAAGATGTATGTACGCATGAGCGATGTTATCATTTTTTATTAAGTGAAAGGGTAAGAAATTTTATAATATATTAAAGTTTAAAAATGAATATTATTTCATAATTATACTACATATTAATTAGATCTATGAATATTACTATCCAAGTGAGGCGGTGATGGAAAAAAATTACATTGTCTTGCAAGGTGGTAGACCTCCATACATAGGAGCAATGGTTTGGTTTCCCATTGGAAGGAGAAAGAGATGGATAACTACAATTCCATAAGAATAATAATATCTTATCAAATTTGATATAATGGTTTCAATATATTGTAATTTATAATACATAATTTATTGTGGGGAAAGAAAAATTAAAAGAAAGAAAGTGTTTGGTTTTGACAATTAACTTCTCTTAGAGAATCATGCTTTGGATATCTTCTTAAGAACCCTAAGGTCGGTATTTTTTAGGACCATAAACTCTATAACATTTGGAGGTATGTTTTTTTATTGATTTAGGAAGGGTGTTCTTGAGATAAAATGCTAAATAGATGTCAAAAAATAGATGTGAGGAGGTTCCCCATTATAATAGAGGTGAGTGGTACACTACTAATTTCTCAATATTTTAAAATATTTTCAATTAAATTTATTGAAAAAAAGGATCCAAAATGAATCATATTAAAATATTATAAGAATAATATAAAAATCTAACCAACAAATTATGTTAATAATATTTTTATGTACTTTATACTCTTGTTTTTTAACCTCTTCGTTAACCATTTTTAACTGTAAGTGCAGTAACAACTTCTTAAAACATAAACAATTATAATTTTACATATAAGGTAATAATTCACTCATAAATGGACATGAAATGAAATTTGAATCTATTTATAATATTCCTTATCCTCTTGAAATATATATTTTTTATTTTAAAATAATTTAATGAAATATTTTTTTTCATGTAATTTCCTTAAATTCATTTTTGAAACAACTCATTTAATTTAATTTTAAATAAATAAATTTAAAATATTAATTATAATATAAAATATTTAAAAATAAACTATACATTATTAGTACCCATAATATTCTTATGACACCAAAAATCATTCAAAAAATATTACTTTTCATGCTATTATAATTATTTACTTTAATTTTTCTACTGTGTGCACAAGCACTGTGTCAACATAGTATAAGAGTATATGGTAATTGTATAATATCTAAAAATTATAAACAAATTAACATCGTCAAAATAATTTTATTATTATAAAAACAACCTTTAATATTAATTCAAAACTTATTTTTATCCTTGTGTGGACATATAATAGATATTCAAAATCAAGAGAGTGATGTTTTTTATTTTTATTTACTTAAAATTTTATATGTCATAATAAATTATAAATGGAAAAAAGGTCACATTTTATAATATTGGATGATTAAGGATGAAATATACCGATATAATGAAATTTAGGTTTGTTTTGGGTTGATTTTGTGTAATGTGTTGACCTGGATATCACTAAAGAAGTGTCGGAGCCGGTTTGACACAAGGCCTCAAGCCCACCTCCTCTTATGTGAGAGGCTACTGACTAGCAGTGGGGGCCTAAGGCGTGTCTTTGGGAAGACTATTCCCTCATATCAAAGTAATAAAAAATTGTATATAACTAAACATTAACCATAGTATTAGTTAATATATTACGGAAGCATTAATTATAAACAAGGCTGAAATAATAAAATGAAAAGAAGTAAAGGCCTGAACGACCATATCATACATGTAAAAATGATGGCCCACTAGGATGATCCAATATACATGAATATAAGAAACTAAAATAAAATTATATTTATCTATTGTAAATTCCAGGCTGAACCACATACATGGTCTCTATGACACTTTCTATCCACTTCTTCCCTTCCATAAGAACCCATAGGAGCAACTCTACTCCATCATGAAATCCTTGGCCTCACACCTATTCATCACATATCTATGATATACCTAAAAGAAGCCATAAGGTATTCTCATAAACTTATGTTGACATATATAAGCTGATATAAAAAATCCCAGTAGGCCACCCCTAATGTAGAACATGTAATTTGATTCCCAAAGTGCATTCTCAGGAAACATGCTCAGTCTTGCTAAGACATTACTAGAATAACAAATAAGACAACAAATAACATAAATCCATAGTTTATCCTTGAATTTTCCATCCTCATTGTTGTTATATCCTATGAATAGGGTACTTCTATTGATGTAATTCCACTTAAACTGTGTAATAAACAAGTTAATCTGCAATCTTGATAAACATATATGTTTCATCAAGAGTTAGAATGTCTTTGAGAAAGTTATGTCACCAAAGTATGATACATGTCCTAGTCCTAGGTTCACCAGTACTCACCTTCAATAATTGTAAATTTCGACTCTAGGTAGTATCTTGTAATCATTTAAATAAACCTGATATGGTTGTTATACCACTCAATCCATGTAAATCATGTTCTATGTCTGACTCCTAGGTCTTGGCCTATATGTAAATCACAACATTTCACCTTTTATGATCCCTATGGGGTCGACCCTTAGGGGATATCTAATTAATTAAATCCGAATCCAAGTAAATTATTGACATCCATTCAATAAAAAACTCAAAATCCCACTCCTAAACAAGTATAATGAGTATAGTTATGGTGTATCCTCCCGATCATAGGTAGAATCCTAAACATCAATCAAAGAGAGAATAATAATCCTTGAGTATATCTCATGAGTGTTGTAGAATGTCATTTCTAGCCATTCCCAATGAATGATGAGTATAACCATTTCCAAAATACTATCTGGTATGGATCAAAATATGGATCCCAGGAAGTACCTCTAGGTATCTCTATCTTATAATCAATCATTTAGGCTCAAAATCAGGATCTGAGAAATTACATCTAGGAATCCCAATATATTAGAAGGTTCAATAACCAAATATTAGGAAATATGTATGAGAATAATATTAATATAAAAATCAATAAAAAGGATCATAACTCAGATCATTGGAAGTACCTATGGGAATCCCCATAATATATCACATTCCATCTGGATCATTAGCCAAATACCAGGAAGCACATCTGGAAATCATACCTACGTTAAGAGTAACCAAGTCAATCAATAAATAAAAGATCAAGGGTGGATAAATGCCTAAACACACCACTATTTTCATAGCCTCTTAAGATTAATTGTTCATTTCGGGTTCTAATGTGACACGTGATACTATCTCTAACCAAAACCCAAACACTCTAGCTCAGGGTAAATAAAATTTCAGGGCACCCAGATGGTCAATTATGTCAAAAAATAAGAGAGAAAACCTAATCGAGATCCTCAGAATTGATGAGTAAGAGGAGGCATCCTATTCGGTATCCTTATAAGAATTATGAAATATAGGCATCTACATGGTATCCTATAAATGAGTTAGAGAAGTCCTCCTATTGGGGATCCTCATAAGAATAAGCTAATGAAGGAATCCTATATGATATCCTCATTCATAGATTAAGTTTCACGAGGAAAAAATCCCAAAACCCCATATCTAATATCTCATGCCCACATAGGGTAGATGGGAACAAAAATAAAGGGAAATTTAGTCAAGGAAAATATACTCATGAATCATTTAATGGAGATGACTCATTTTCCGTATCTGGCCATGGTTTTCCTCTAGGATGGTCTAAACACCCAACCAAATTCACCACCTCAAGTTGTGTCACAATCCCAATAACTAAAGAATTTTTCAATGAAGGGTAGAATAAGGAAATTGTAACTCTAATGAAATGTCTAAAAATCATTTCCAAAACCCTCTACTAGGTCTCCTTCCATGAATCACTTATAGGAGAATGATGTATTAAACACTAGAGGGAAACCTCTCTAGTAACTCTATTACACCAAAACACCTCATACAAGGCCTCAAAACACGACAAGGGTTAAAATATTACTATCTATATGAAAAAATGATCAAAAGTACAAATCATTGGTTAAATTTATATTATGATACATCAAAACAATAAAACCCCTAAAAGGGGTAATAAGGAAGTTATATGGAATATGTATACCCTAATACATGGGGTGTACCCTCACATCTTCACCTCGTCATGTACTTCAGCTAAAAATTTCTTGTGAAACCCTTGTACACAGTTTGTATATCATGTAAAAGGAATGTAACATACACGGGGTACCTTCCCATGTTCCTCACATATCCTGGTAATGTTTTTTAGCCTGTTCATGTACTTATACATGGTGTGTATACCACATGGGTTCTGATAGTGTACCATACACAGCCAAGTACACCTACACAGATTTTTTTTATAGCTACTCATCTTCATCGCCATGAACTAATATAAGTATTTCACTCCCAGTACATAGAATGTAATTCTAAAATCTTATCTTCTTTTAATAGGAATAACACATGGTGTGTGTTTCATAACTACATGCCATATGATCAGGATTAATGAATAGTAAACCCTTATAAATGGTTTGAAATCCTATTTTTCTTCAAAAAAGATGTATACTAACCCTAAAGGGGTCATAAAAAGTCAAAATATGGACTAAAAATTATAAATTTGTAAATATAAGGAGATTTACCACATAAACATAAAAAAAATCTAACATTAGAAAGAATCTAATGAAGATTTTCTCATATCCAGGCTCTGTGGCTGCTGCACGATGATCCAGATCCTCCTGAGCTCCATGAAGACACCTCTCTTACTCTCACCCCCATTCTATATATATCTCTCCCTATCCAATCTCAGTAATAGTGAAGAAATCCCATATGGGGTGTTTGTGAGAATCCAGGGGATAATAGTGAAAAAATGGAAAGAAAATGAAAAAATTAAAAGAAAAAGAAAAAGGGGCATGGACTCGACACCATTTCCCAATATGAGTTTATGCCTCACAAAAGAAAAAACCCCCATTATAGATGCAATATAAGAGAAAAAATATCTACCTAAAACTAAATTCAAAATCTATATCAAAATGGATGTATGTGAATAAATTATTATGTAACTAATTATATATTAAGTATTAATTACTCTACAATATTTTAAATGGCTCATATTTCCACCAAACTCATATCTTAGGGAAAAATCCTACTTTGGGACCAATGAAGTGGCCAAAAAAATTATCTATGATAATATACTATGGTAAAAGGCCATTTTAACCTTTATAAGCATTCGAAGTAAAAAATCAAATTTTTTCAGAATTTCACAGTCTTGAAAAACATAGGTTTGTAACAACCTCCCCACCATAAACATTCTCATCACCAATAATTATTTGTGGTTAAACATAACCATGATATCATCCCAATAATATTCTCAACCATGTTATGTGGACTATCCCATGAACTATCTTACAACATCTATAAATGCCTCCCATCATGCTATGTATTTAACAGTGATTGATCAAATAATCCCCACCAAAGGAGTACCCTTATTGCCAACTCACAATTGAGCTCACAGCTCAAAGGCCCACAATTCAACCATCACTAAACATAATGACTGGAGTGGCCAAACTTGATAATCCTGATCATCATCCAACAACATCAATGCATCTCCAGTTATCCCTTCCCGAGAATGGATTCCGATTAAAATGAAAAAAATCAACTCATAATCGGGGCACCACCCTAAAATATTCAATGGTTGAATATCAACCAATGGATAACTTATACCATTCCTTAAGTAAACCCTTAATAGGTTTCTCTAACAAATCTGAAATGATATTTAAAAAAATATGGTGTATAGTTGATGTTGTTTCAACATACTCAGGACAATGTAAAGATAATGTGAGTTACCATCTCTGAAATAGACGTACACAAAGAGTTTATTGATGGGAGAGTATCACTCTCCCATGACACACATTAATCAAAATAGCCTATACTTTCCTCTAACCAAATACTAACACCATGAAACCTAGTAATGTTTGTATAGGTCTAACCATAAGTCGACCAACTCACGATACCTAAATTTTTTTTCCAATGTCACCTATACAACAAAGGTACATTCCACATTTATCACAATTTTTGGGCTATCATGTTCACAATAATTACTCTAAAACAAATGGTAATAATATCATACAAAACCACTTTATGTTTGATATTAGAAATAGTAACATGTTTAACCAATGCATACCATTACTATCTCTCCCTTCATAATGGGTGTACAGTCCCATACCACCCTATTCAAGATCCGAATGACACTTCCCTGATTCATTCATCAAAAGGCCATGATGATCATGCTACATGACATGTCAATCTCATTAATTCAAGAAGAAACCTTATAAATCTTATTCAAAATAAATTACCTCACCTTTTATATGATTTATTCCATAATCACCCATCACATGCTATCATTTCAATCCTTAACATCTTCCAATGCTCGGACCACTTTCTAACAGTGTAAATAATGGTCTCCCAAGATAGTCACCCAAACAATCATACTCGTTAGAGCTAGTATTGATTCCAAAAAACCCTTGGTCCTTCTTTAAGAACCAATGGAATCATTTTGAATACACAAAAACCCCTATGTACCTCCTATTCATCAGTCTCAACATGATCATATAACTATGTTCACTGCCTCATAAGGCATCCATAAAACCAAGTCAAACCCTCTTTTAGGCTACCCTTGATCAACCATAATTTTTACCTATAATGGTATAATTCTTAAACAAGGCCCTCTAGGTCTTCCTCCTATCTATACCAATCAAGTCTCATAAAATGGGAACAATTTCCTACAACCTATCTCATAAGTTAAACCTCTCACCAAGGTCACATCTCACAAGGATTCATCCACACACCCATCCCAAAAAAATTCATCTAGCACATCTATATACCCTACCTAAGAGATGTAAATAAAACATCAACCTATGAGGGTAATAACCAGTCAATGCGGGTTCAATAATACATTTCTTCAATTGAATGTTATAGAGGAAAAGCCCCTTCAATCTATAGTTGTAAACTCATTCAATTGAAAACCAGTTGTAACAAGTATCTTTATAGAGAACTCTAACGACATCACCTACAACGAATTAACCTCTAAGGGACTTAATCATCACTAGAAATAATCATAAGGGTATGTCCCCTAGTGTATAATATTATGAACGTAGGAAAGATAACAAATTGATAGTCATCAGTCATCATCATATGGTAATAACCCCTTTAGATCCTGTTCACTATAAGTATTTAGGTACCAATAGACATTTCACTAGAAGATATAACTAGATAAACATAAATTATGATTGGTTAAATAAAATATCATATCAATCTTGAAGGGAAAACACCATGTAAGATTTTACAAATTTTAGTTAACCGCTCCTAAAAATAAACACCCATAAGGGTTCTACCGAAAATTCATCACATGCCAATGCTAACCTACTAGAGTCTCTTCCCCTCCTATTCATGAAGAATTATCCATCATCCTCAATGTTGAATGTCTCACCAAAGATACACATATCCTACTATTGGAAGGAAATATATATACATTTTTCTCTAACTAAGTAGAATACCACAAAGATCCTATATGGGAAAACACCCATTATGTTGTTGTTGAAACATTAAATAATTATCCTATATCATCAGTAGAATTACACAATATAAATCCTATAACATGTTAAACTTATGTTCCAAATATGATTCTTGAGACGACTCATCCCTATACATTCCAAGAGTCAAAATCAATCACTACCCCCTTCAGGACTATCTAATAGCTATAAATCCATAATAAATAATAACAATAAATTAAATGTGTATCATTCAATGTGTATTTCATACACAATTAAAACATAAAATATCATGAACAAAAATCCCTTTTCCATGTAAACTATGAATTCTTATTGGAACAGGTGTTCTTGAAGCACCGGTTTGATATCCATCACATCTTCCAACACATTCCTAATACTCATATCTACCCTATCCCAAATAGAAATTAGGAAAAGGAATAACTCTAATACAACATTGTAATGTACCAACCTATATACCACTAAACCAATGCTCCATACTGGTTTCCCATAAGGCCTCATGAAAAATACCTTATAAACTAGAGGATAAAGACTAGTAGTGACATTCTATGGTGTGTCTATGGGAAGACTATAGCCTCATATTCGAGTAAAAACTAGTGGAAATAACAAAAAATCATCTATAAAATTAATAAACATAGTTTGGAAGAAGGAAATATAAATAAGACTATAATATTTAATTGAAATAAAGTAATGGTGAAAACATTAATGTCATACATATAACACTAATCACCCACTAGGTTGATCTAATAAATATATATAAAAGAAACAAAAGTAAAATTACATGGCACTACTACAAAATCTAAGACAAGCCACAAAACTAGTCTCCATGAAACTATCAAGCTTCTTCAGCCTGATCATAAAAATCCAAATGAGTGTCTCTACTTTCTCTTGCAATCCTATGACCCAATCGTATCCATAAAATATTTGTTCTCAAATTGAAAGTATAAATATGGTTTTCAGGAACACTGAGGTTCACGTATAAGGAGTGAGAAACAAATCTTAGTAGGTCCCCCCCCCAATGGGGAACCTATAATATTATACCATAATTTCATGATCATGTTATATTCTTATCCTTGCCAAGACACAACTAGAATAATAAATAAGACAACCAAAAACATTAATCTATAATTGATCATTTGGTCTTTGTTCCCGATTGGTTGGACATCCTATGAATAGGTTATTGGGTTGGATGTCATAACACTCATTCTATGTAATAATCGAGTTGTTCCTTGGTTCCATAATCCCAATAAACAATAAAAACTTCTTCCAGTGCCATATAATATTTAAGAAATCTACATCACCATAGGGGGATACATCTCCTAGCCCTGGTTTCACCTGTAATCACCCCCAATCACTATAATGATGGATTCCATGTAGAATCCTGACATCATGTAAATAAATCTGAGATAGATTCCATACCACTAAATCATTTTAAATCCAGTCTGATGTTTGACTCCATGGTCCCATCCCATAGATAAATAATGACATTACAACTTAGATGATCTCTTACGGGGTGAACCATGTGTGGAATATAAAGAATGCTCTCAAAATCCAAGTACATTCTTGGAATCCATTCGATAAAAATATCAGCATCCCAATCCCAATAAAATTCTAATGAGTGTAGTAAATTTTTATCCACCTGGCCCTAGGGAGAACCCTATATGTAACATGAAGAGAGCATAATCAGCCTTCAGTATATCTCAATAGAGGAATAGAGTGTGATTTCTATCTGTCCACAATAAATGATGAAGAGCTCCATGTTTAAAATTAAATCATGTAAGGATGAAAATAAAGATATTAATAATTACTTTTGGGCATCCTTGTCATATAATAAATCATGTAGGCTAAAGATCTAGATCTTCCAAAATTAAATCTAGGCATTCTAAGAAATGGGTAGGCTCAATATTCAGATTGTATAAAGTACATATAAGAGTCCCAGTAATATAAAAATAAATAAAATTGTTTATAGTATGGATCCATGTATGTACAACTAGGAATCCCCCTAATATATTACATGGAATTTGTTTTATCAACCAAATACTAGGAAGCAACTCTGGAAATCATAGCCACATCCAGAGTGACCAAATTAATGCATAAATAAAAGAGTTTGGGTGGCAAAATATTTAAACCCACCACTAATTCCAAAACCTCTTGGGAGTAAATTTTTTTATGATTTCAAAGGTGAAACCCATTAGATTTTATCCTGAAATCCCTAATGTGATAGCTCTGGAAGGTCAAACATTGGGAAACCCACTAGGTCCCTCAGGTCAAAACACAAGAGAGGTATCCCACATGAGATCCTCATAATCGACGAGCAAGAAGAGGTATCCTGCATGGGGTCCTCATTAGGAGTAATAAATAGAGGAATCCTAAATGGGATCTCATAAAGGAGTTATTAATGGAATCCTACATGGGATTTAAAAAATAATTAGTAAATAGAGGCATCCTAAATTGGATCCCAAGTCATGGATTAAGTTTCACAAGGTAAACACATCCCACAATCCCATATCTAGAATCCCATGACCATATAGGACAGAAGGTAACACCTCTCAAGGGATATTTCTATAAGGAAAATCTACTTAGGCATCAGTCAAAGGAGATGGCTCAAAGCCCATATCACACAATGGTTTTACTCTAGGTTGGTCCAAATACCCAATAAAATACACTACCTTGAGATGTGTAACTCTCCCACTAACCAAGGACTCTCCCAAGAAGGGTATAATGAGGAAATTGAAGCTATCAACCCATGTTTACCAATCATTTCCATGACCATAAAATGTGTCTCTTTCTATGTTTCACTTATAGGAGACATATGTATTCATCATAGGAGGAAGAACCAATTTTTATGTCTATTTCCTTAAAACCCTCTTAGAAAACCTTGAAAACCCCCAAGGGTATAACCATCAGGATCTAGGTGGGAAAAGATCAAAAATTACAAAAAATGTGTCTAATTCTGACTTCAGGGTGTCAAAACATGAAAAACCATAAATGGGTTGAATGGAAGGAGTACACCACATGTATACACTAATACATGGTGTGTTCCCTCTCATCTCCAGCTAGACATGTACTTCAACTAAGCATGTGATGTAAATCCCATGTACACAACGTGTACCCTATATGGGGTATCTTCCTGTGTAACTCTCCTAGCTTGTCCATGTGTTTTATCATTCCAGTGTACTCATTCACAGCATGTGTACAACCTGAGGTATGTCTATATACACTACATGGACAAGTTCCCCTGTACAGGATGCCTATCTTGGTGCTTGGGTACAAGTCCATCCACTAGTACTTGGTCTGTACTCCCAGTACATGGTGAGTATATCTGAAAAGTCATCTCCTCTTAATAGAAAGAATAAATGATGTGTGTTCCTGGACTGAATTCCATGTGATCTAGATTTCTAAATGGGAAACCCTTGTGAGCACCCTGAAACACCATTTTTATCCAAAAAGAAATAGATTGACTCTAAAGGGATTATAAATAGTAATAATAGGTCATTAAAAAATAATGTGGTAAATATATAAGGATTTATTGAATATATATATAAACATAGCATTCCTTTGAGTAGAATATCGCAAAGATTCACTCTTATCTAGGAATTGCGACTACCGTACAATGATCTGGCTCCTCTTGATCTTTATAGTGGCACAAATCTTACTCTCACCATATTTCACTCTCTCCCATTCCTTTCCTTTATAAATCAAGGTAAATTAAACCCATAAGGGTCATGCATAAGAATCCATGGGAGAAAATAGAAATGAAAATAATTAAAATTTATTAAAAAGAAAAGGGGGTTCAAGCTCTGCCTCAGCACCCGACATAAGTTTAATTCTCACCTAAGAAAAAACCCTAATCTAGACTCAACATCAGAGTTAGAATATCTATCTAAATGTCCATTTAAATTATATAGATAAATTAATATATGGAAATAAATTAATATTTAAATTATTAAATATTAAATATTAATTGTTCAATGAAAATTCAAATAGAGCATATTTCCACCAAACTCCTTTATTTGGGTAAACACCATATTTTGAGAAGAATATAGTGGTGAGAAATATCATCTGATATCATTTGTTAGGGGGGAAATACTATATTTCCACTCACAAGCATCTGAAGAAAAAATTAAAATTTCTTTTAAATTTAAAATTCTGGGAAATCATGGTTCATTACATTTTGGGAACATATCTTGTAATTTTAACATTGTTTTAACCATTTTACATTTACAAGAGGTGAATTTCATCACCACTATTACTTTTTATAATGACAAAAAAAAGCGACCTATTTATCAGATTTGAATCTCATGATACCAAAAACAGTATCCCTTTTTAAAGATCCAATCTATTGAAGTAGTATAAATCAATTTTAATATAAATTTGTGAAATGCAATTGGAAACATTTTAAAAAAAATGTGTTTTAGGTATAAAAATTAACTTATATAGAAAACATGAACATTTTGATTTAAACCGAATTAATTAGACTATTCTAAATTTAATGTATTATATGTTATATTTAGACAAAATATATAATGCGATAAGGATTTTAAATTACTTAATATAATGAAATGAAATGTGAGTATTTGAACATGGGTATTTTCCCTATTCAATAAAAAATCAATCATTTCTAAAAAATCCAAAATTTTCACCCTAATTTAATTTTTATATACTAATTCAAAAAATTAAATTTATTTTATGAAATATAATTTCTAAAATTATTATAAATTAATTATAATTTCCATAGACAATGTGAAAAAAAATCATTTTTGAAGAAAAAGAGTTCCTAAAAGCATAAAGTTATGTTATTAGAAAATTGAGTGTTTATTTTCTAATAATTCATCAATAAATTTGTATAGAGTAGGACTATTATACATATATTTTTTAATATGGTAACCCATATTCATACTATCCAATTAAATTAGTTGGTTATAACTATTAAATTTAAATAATAATATTTTTATAATATATCTCAATTCACTTAATTATTGATGTTTCAGGCTAAGAAAGCTATAAGTATTATTATTATTTTAAACTAAATTTTCAGGGTGTTACATTATCCCCCCATAAATAAATTATTCACTAAAAAATTTTATCTCAGTTATCAAAGGTTTAATATTTTAAAATAACTTTATTAGAAACCTACATAATAAAAAGGTATAATAAAACTTATTTTAAAAAGTGGAAGTGGTAAGGATCAATGTTACCTGGAATAACACACAATTAGGTTTCAAGATAAGGAGAAAATTGGTGGAAAGTAAAAATATTGACATGGTGGAGAAAACTACCATTCAACAATTAATATATAGTTATAGAGAACATGTTCATGATAAATTTAATGACAACAAAATAATAAATTAGTTAGGGGTGAAGAAAAAATCGATTCATCCGCAATGAAGGTAAAAAATATATCATTTTTATTTCATGATCATTTTCCTAAAGTTGAGTGATTCTTTTATTATCAATTTGGAAAACATGATAAAATAAAATTTATTGATTTACTTCCATTTCATAATCATAATTTAATCCTTTGGTTGTTCTTTGATGAATTTTCAATTAAACTCTTATTCTAAGAAATAATTATTCCAAATTAATTTCTCTTGACTAGAGCACTAAAATTAAATTTAAATGAATCATAATATCTATAAAATAATTACAATTCATTCCTTATTTATATAAATATATAGAAAAACCAATTTTTTTATAGAAATTTATCTAATATAAATAAATATTAATCATTGATCTCTAAAACCTCAATAATAACCCCTAAAGTTCATCTCAATACCTTCCATAAATATTTAACCATATGAATCCTCCAAAATAAGTCTAAAAAAATTAAA
The DNA here is from genome assembly GCA_963277665.1 of Viscum album. Taxonomy (NCBI): domain Eukaryota; kingdom Viridiplantae; phylum Streptophyta; class Magnoliopsida; order Santalales; family Viscaceae; genus Viscum; species Viscum album. The sequence continues at coordinate 1,584,746,194 of OY728121.1, read as the reverse complement.
AGCACAAAAACACAAAATATTTGATCAACCATTTATGCCTATACAACATACTGTAGCTTTTAAAGTCACATACCAAACTTATGAATACCTTGAATATATATTCTCCTAAAACATACTAATACCCTGAATCACCATAAAACCTCAATGAAAATATATGTGTTTCAAAAATTAAAACAATAATTATTCCTCAAATAAAATCACTATAGAATATATTCCATAAATCATAAAATTCAATAATCTTCATCAAATATGGACTAAATCAATTCATCATTAAATCACTAAATAATTTCAAGGTTACCAATATTATCCCATTTACTTCCTCATTTCCAATCACTATTAATCCTAGATAAACATTATAAAATATATATCAAGAACATAATAAGAGTTATATTTCTCTTAATCATGTTTTCTATAAAAATATCACCTTACAACCTAATCACTTTCCTTGTTTATTATTTCATTTAAAAAAATGTTTTATGTCCTCAAATAAAAACTAATGTGGAACAATCCTTATATGTTTTTTGATTGTTACAAATACAATATATGCAGTGACCTGACCTAAGATAGCCTGGTGCTAGTGTCTGCTACTAATTAAATTGGCATGATTATAAGGAATAAATCCCTAATGGAATGATTAGTTTAGTAGTCTTGGTAAAAAAGATATATACATGAGAAAAAAACAATAATTACAATATAATTTTTTTCCTTCTCTCTAAATAAATAACTTCAAGGATAAATCTAATTCATCTAGTAAATTCTAGCATATATTTCATTGTATGCTTCTTGGATTCCTAGGTAATGAAAAATAATAAGGGTGACCTAAAATGCTCAGTAAGGAAAAAATATACAGGAAGAAATAATAAATAAATTATAATAGTCAATATGCGAAAGGAAATGACTGAACACACATTCCATGTAATAAATAAGCTGAATGGAAGTGAATAAACTATATAGAAAGGTAATAACTAGAAACACATTCCATTAAAATAATTAGATAAGAAAAAATAAATATGGTAGGGTAAGAAACTGAAACACATTCCATCTAAATAACTAAAAATGAAATGTATCCATGGATATGTCGACACAAAATCTCAAGGATGAATAATAATTGTAACAAATATGAGTGAAATAGTTTCTTAATGGACATCATTTCTCAAGCACATGAAAACCTATACTATCAAGATCCATCTTATGAATAGTTTAAAAATGTGGATAGAAACCCATTTAATTTTTGAAACTTATTTTTCTCATGAGAAATGGTTGATAAATCGAGGAGATATATAAATTATGGGCTCCAACCTTCATTTCATGTTCAAAACACTCTTCATACTGAGTAATCAATTTAATTAATAAACAATATTCTTTATCCAATATCTGTATTAAATAAAAGATATATATTTATAAAAAAATTCTCAGTTTATCAAATAACTATCAACGTAGGAACTATATATAAAATGGTATATGGTTTATAAAATAGTAATATCCATGATAAATTATGTTTATAATTTAGGTACATTTAATCTTCAATGATCATAAGATATCGAATATTTCACGAGTACTAAAAAATAAATCATAGAAGTGAATGTGAATACTATCCTTGTATATATCAATCATAAACCATCCATTGGAATAGTAACAATGTTATTAATACAAAATATCCCTAGTTGAGAGAAATAAAGGGTTGTTTTTGTTGGTGAATTGAAATATTATAAAAATATAATAAAAACATTCTTGAAGAAAATATCATTTTGTTCTGAAAAACATTTTGAAAAAAAGTTTCTTTGAAGATAACTTTTGAAAAAAAATTCTTTAAAATTTGACCTTTTATACATGCAATGTAATATTTAAATAAGATATGGTGATTAAATCCATACTTGTTATACAAGCTGAAAGAACATTCCTTTTTCATGGTAAAAAGGCTTGAAAAAATTCCTTACCGGGAAAGAGATAAGAATATTTCTTTGAAAATATTAGTAAAAGGAATAAAGGGTAAACAAGTATTTATCGTATAATTTTAAAATATTTTATTAAGTTTTTTGATTAAATAAGGTTTTTAGAAGAAAATAGGTTCTTTGACTAAAGGGGAAAATAAGTCGGGTTTTCTTAAAAACATTTGTAAAACACTTTGTGTACCGAAGAGTGGAAAATGGTACTAATAATTGAAAAATGACATGAAATAATAGAGGAGGGGAAATTTTAATATTTTATTGAACAATGGTATTATAATTTCCTCAAATAGAAAAATCATTGAAATATTATCAAGGTTATTATGTAGGAAAATAATCTTTAAAAACTCTAAAGTGTCACATACCACTTTGAAACTTTTTAAATAAAAAACCTCATGAAGGAATAATATTAAATTAAATCCTTAAATTCCATAAATATAATGGAATTAAACATATAATATGTAAAAATTTGTATTATAGACACCACACAAAAAATTTAAGTGGTGAACATGATATCTATCTCATAGATGTAAAAAGTTAGATGAGAATCCCTTACCTTGAGTTTCCTTTTGGGTGAATGTCCTTTAACTTCCTACATGATAAACATATATTCATGATCTACTTTCTTGAGAAAAAATCTCATGTTTATCATTAATTTTATATTTCTTATTTATAAGTTCCATACAACTACTTAAAAAATCATGTACATGTTAGGTGTTTTGAAAAAATTCGGTTTAGGTTTCAAAAATAAATTTGGTAGGTCAACTATAGTCAAAGGGGTCATTATATAACATCTATAGAATAATAACCATGAAATAATTATCATATTTATAAATTAATAATTCTTTTAAAATTAATCATTTAGTATGATTTTGAAAATTGAATCAATGTTATGATCATGGTGACAATAGGTTATAGGTATGCATGAGTAATGTTCTTATTTTTCAATGATCATTACAGAAAGAAGGTAAGTAGCACCATATCTTTAAATAATGATAATTATATCATAAATACCATAATATTTTTTCATATATACTGGTATATATAATTATTTTCATGAATATGAATCACATCATGTCAAAGAGGAAGTAGTTCACACGTCCACGAATGACATTAAAACTTTTTAAGTGTGTGAAAGGGTAATAAAGAAAATGATATATATATATATATATATTATTTATAGAAAGATAATTATGTAATTAATATCGTATATATGTTTTTTATGTCACATATTTTTAATTAAAACCATCATTTATAGGTTCTATGTTTAGTGTGAACGAATCACAACACTTCGAGGGGACGATAGTTCACATTTCCTCAAATTATGTTATCGTATTAATGTAAAATGGAATGTATTAAAGGCATGTGTAATAAAAGGATTATAAAAGTATAAATACATAATAAATATCACATATATCATATATAAATATTTTTTCTATCATAATGGCCACCATTAGTGGTTGTAATTGAAAAATGAACTGTTATCATTTTGTGGGGCAGTAGTTCGCCATACACAGAAACAATATGTTCGTTATCTATTAGATGGAGGTGTGTATATGTTTATGTAGAAAGAATTACATAAAAAATACTATTATATTTAGGATTATTTTTTGTTCCATAATAATTTAATAAATATATTTAAGGGGTAAGATAATGGAAATAAAATTAAAAAACATGTGAAAATATGTTACCTGTTAATCTGGTAAATACTTTTGGTTTGTTACAAAAGGTTTCCTAAGAAGGCTTTCTTCACAAATGAAGGATTCAAGGTATAGGTGAGGTATTTTATAAAGCTATATGGGAATATATTGTCCCAACCAATGTGGTTTGAGTGGTGTGAGGAACGGGGATAGGTGATAGAATTTTATCAGAAAGGAAAAGGACTCACCTGAAATTTTTGGAAACAAGTTATGTGTACAAATGTTTTAACTAAAAAAATCATAACAAAAAACGTAATAATGGAAATTTAATGGAATAATTAAGGACATACGATTGGTTTTGGATAAATTTATAGGTCATTTGGACCCCTTAGTTAAAGGTATAGTCCTTTATTAAGCATAATTCTGACTTAATAACTTTAATTAATCTAAATTAAATTCCTTAATATTTTTGGTCAAAAAATGGAATTATTAGAAATTATAAATTTTTATGATTCAAAATATGGAATTCATTTTTCGAATTTCAAATCACATAATGGGTAGTAATTAATTTTAAATTCATTCCACAGGCGGGATGATAATATCTAGTTTTTATAGTAAAAACGTCTAAAATATTTGTATGTTTTTATAATAAATTTCAAAGTGAAATTAACTCAAATGACATACATTTAATTAATTGATAAAAATATCATAAAATTAAAATTTAAACACAATTAAAACTATAATTTATCCTTATAAAAATATTTTATGAAAAATGATTCTAAACTAAAACTCGGTATTTTTATGTTCTTATTATGTTTTTCTTTCCAATATGAAGTTTATTTTGACATATTTAATCAAATAAAGTGTCAAATTCAGATTTAAAATGGGTTATCCATTTCAAGGCTATAAAATTTCCTTGATAAAATTTAGGTTTTTATGTGTAAAATAGGGTTTTTTATTATCTTATGCATGTCAAATCCAATGGATGAATATCAAAAATATTTGGTTAAATATATAATATATATTTCATTAATATCACTCACTAATTATAATTAATTTAAACTTTTATCCTAAAAAAACTTCTTGAGCATAAAAATAGTTCTCTATAAAAAATAAATTTATATTAAATTTCTTTTTTTATTCATTTATAATTAATTTCTAACCAACTAACTCATTTTGTCTTTGTATAAACCATAATTTTCATATTTATAAACTCTAACATAATAGCTAGGTTATATTATATTATATTAAAAAATAATATTTTAATAATACATTTTTATTTTGTGAAACTCAATCTTTCATTTAACATAAGCTATCGAGGAAGTTCTCTATTGAGTTTAATGATAGATATCAAGGAAGGACACTCATCTGTGTAATGAAAAGTATCGAAGAAGTTCTATCTTGTGAGTAATGCAAGAAAACTCGATGTTTCGTGCATTAAAATATATAGATTATATTTTAAATAGTAAATATATTATAATGTATCCAAATATTATAATACCTTACACACTAAGTGTCGCGTGTCATACACTCTATCAAATACAAGGATCTTACTTTAGATTTATAGGCTGTCACATTCACCCCAGTTTATTTAAATTACATCATCACAATTTAAAATCGATCATGGTGATTCATTTTTTGATACTTATTAAGTTTGAAATCCCACCTGGTGAGAAGGGTTCATAATTAATCCTCTAAAAGCGAGAGAATTGAAATTACAAAGGTCACATGGACTACCATGTAACTAGGTTTCTAAGTATGAGAACATTAGTTGAAATTAGATATACATACATAGAGGAAAAGAGTAAATATATATAGGGAGTGAAGGAGGTAATCAATCACAAACAAGTGAATGGTCAATGGAATGTTGAGGGCCTCAAATCCATAAAACACTGATTATTTATAAGACCATCGATTCAACAATAATTAATTTATTATTAAAAATTTTAATTTCTAAATAATTTTCTTAATATTGGGTAAATCTTTTACTAACCATGAATATAAGGAAACAATCATACCATATATGTTTCAATTTCATGTGAACAATCCTAACTTTTTGTTTTTCTTCGGTCAAATTATAATTCATTCCAATATTACTATAAATTAATTACCAATGATGATTTTTTTTAATCCCAAATCACTAAAAGAGACTTTTAAAGGATCATAATTCCTATGAAAGAGTCAAAGGTCTAACCATTTATATTTAACTACCATAAAAACCCATATGGTTAATTGATTAATCTCTAATACTAAAAATTGAAACTACTGGTTCATAATTAAAATTTATTCATCAAATTGTTTAACTAAAAAAAATGAGAAATTAAAAGGGACATTTCATAGGTTAGTGGTTGGCGTGAAAACCTTATCATACTTTGGTCGTGGGTTCAAGATCCATGGCCATGCCAGATTTGATTGGTTGTCACCCATCTTATAGGTTATCCTTTTCTAAAACCATATTAATATAATTTCCAAAATAAATATGAGGGAAATTATTGAAATGGGGTTAATCACTAAATATACTTTTAACAAAGTTTTTCAATACAACCACTAAATGTAAATACATTATCCATTTATTTTCCACATATGTTCTTCCTTGGTCTAGGGTTTACCCAGAATATCATTATTTGTATTTCTAAATCAGGACACATTATGTTCAATCTAAAACACCTTAGGTTTAACCTATGTTATTCATTGTCAAAATATTTCATGTTGGTTTGAAAATTAAATGTGGATTATCCTAAGAATTTATTCCATGCGTGTCAAACTAGGTGCGTTGTAGGGATCGTTGTCATGTATAAGGTTACCCTGATTCAGGCTTGGAACACCTTATCATATTTATTACTCCTATGTAATTTTTTTCTAGAACCATGTCCACTTGTAGTATCCAGATAGGGATGTATTTCTTGGAATAGCCACATAATATATACTTTATGAAAATTCTAGTGTGTTCTTCTATAATTATCCTCAAATTCTACCTTAGGTTTATGTTATCTAATCAATGTTTTCAAAATCTAGTTCCCATGTTTTCTACTAAACTTACTCTAATACAAACTATAGAGACCAGACCCCAAATAGCCCAGTACCGGTGTCTGATACTATTTACATTGGAATTATTACATGGAATCAATCTCTGAAGGACTAATAAATTTATTAGTCTTGGTAAACTAGACATATACATGAGAAAATAATACACTAACCACAACATAAAAATTTTCTACTTTCTAAATAAATAACATCAAGGATAACTCTAATCCATCTAGAAAATACCTACATACCTTTCTTTGTACACTTATTAGATTCATGAGAAAATAAACATAATAAGGGTGAGCTCAAATGCTATGTAAGGGAAAAATATAGAGGAATAAATAATTAATAAATGATAATAGTCAATATATAAAGTTAAATAACTAAAAACACATTCCTTGTAATCAAAAAACTGTATTGAAGTTAATAAACAATATGGAAAGGTAATAATTGAAAAAATAGTCTACTCAAATGACCAGATATGGAAAAATAAATATTGAAATGTAAGAAACTGAAACACATTCCATCTAAATAACTAAAAATAAAATTTATCCATAGATATGTCAATGAAAAATATCATGGATGAATAATAACTAAAACTAATATTAAGGAAATTTTTTCTTAATGGATTTCATGTCTCAGGAACATGAAAAACAAAAATTACAAGATCTATCCTCTAGACAGTTTGAAACTACGTATAGAAACATTTTTAATTTACACAAGTTATTTTTCTTAGGAAAACCTGTCAATGCATCGAGGGGATATATAAATTATGGGATCCACCCTTCATTTCATGTCCAAATCATTCTTCATGTCAATTAATTGATTTAATTAATAAATAATATGCCTTATCAAATATCCCTATAGAATAAAAGATACGGTTTTATCAACAATTTCTTAGTTAATAAAATAAATTTCAATATAGGAACCATATGTAAAATGGTATATAGTTTAGACAATATTAATATACATGATAAATTAAATGGATAATTTAGATATATTCAATGTTCAATGATCATTAAATATTGAATATTTCATGGGGAATAATAAATAAATCAAGGAAGTGAATGATAATTATATCCTTTACAAATCTATCATAAACCATTCATAATAATACTAAGTATGGTATCAATAAAAAATATCCCCAGTGGATTAAAGTAAAGGGTTTTCATTGATGGTGAATTGAAATATTATAAAAAGATCATAAAAACATTATTGGGGAAAATAACCTTTTGAATTAATTTTTTTTAAAATCCCATTTTATTGAAAATAACTTTTGAGAAATCATTATTTATAAATTATCCATTTAGACATGAAAATTAATCTTCAAAGAAGTGATGTCGAGTAAATCCATACTTTCCATATGAGGTAAAATAACATTTCTTTTGCAAGGTAAAAAGGTTTGAAAAAATGACTTGTCGGGAAAAACACAAGACTGTTACTTTGAAAACATTGGTAAAAGACAAAAAGGGTAAAAAAATTACCAAATCATTTTAAAATAATTTTTGGAAACATTTTAATAAAACATGTTTTTTAGAAGAAAATAGGTTCTCTGACTAATGAGAGAAATTAAGTCAGGTTTTCTTAAGAACACTTTTAAAACACTTTGAGTACCCAAGAGTGGAAAACTATTACTAATACATAAAAAATGTCATGAATTACTAATGGAGAGGAAATTAGAAGTTTTAATTGAAAAATGGAAATATAATTTCCTCAAGTGTAAATAATATTTAAAGATCAATAAATTTATTTATGGGGAAAATAATCCTTAAATAGTCCAAAGTGTCCCATTCCACATTGAAACATTTTAAATCATAAACCTCCTGAAGGAATAATGTTAAATTAAATCCTTAAATAATATAAATATAAATTAATTAATGATATAGTATATAAAAATTTGAAGTATAGACACCATATAAAATATATAAGTGGTTAACAAGACATTTGTCTCATGAATGTAAAAAGTGAGATGTGAATCCATTATCTTGAGTTTACTTTTAGGTGAATGTCATTTATATTCCTACATGATAAAATTATTTCAATGATACACTTTCTTGAGAATTTTTTTTCATGTTTATAATTAATATTATTTATCTTATTATTAAGTTTTATATAACTAATTATACAATTATGTTTACATCAAGAGTTTTGATAAAATTGGTTTATGTGTCAAAAATAACTTTTGTAGGTCAACTATGGTCAAAGGGGTCATTATTTAACATCATGAGAATAATAAACATGAAATAATTATCATATTTAAATATTAATTGTACTTTAAAAATTATTAATTAAATATGGTTATGAAAAATGAATCAACGTCATGTTGATGGAGACGGTAGGTCGCACGTATGCAACAATAGCATTTTTTTCAATGATCGTTATGGAAAAAAGGTAAGTAACACCATATATTTATAGAATTATCATTATATCATAAATAACAATATTATTTAGTTGTATATAATTATATATATAATTATTATGATTAAGAGTAATCACATCATGTCAAAGAGGTGGTAGTCCACACATCCACGAACAACGATTTCACATTAAAACTGTGTGAAAGGGTAATAAAGGAAATGATATATGTATATATAGAATATTTATAGAAAGGTAATTATGTCCTGAATATCATATATAGTTTTTTTTATTTCACATATTTTTAATTAAAACCATCCTTTATATGATCTATGTTTAATGTGAACGAATCACAACGCTTTGAGGGGGCGGTAGTCCCCACTTCCTCAAATAACGTTATCGTATTAACGTAAAATGGAAATATTTAAGTTATGTGTAATAAAAGGATTAAATAAGTATAAATACATAATAAATATAATACATATCATACATAAACTTATTTACCATAATAATGGCCACCATGATATGTGGTAATGGAAAAATGGACAATCATCGTTTCGTGAGATAGTAGTTCACTATACACAGAAACAGTATGTTCATTACAAATTAGATGGATGTGTTTGTAAGTGTAGGTCAAAACATTTATATAACAACATAATATTATATTTATTATACTTATGTTTTAACATAATAATTTAATAAATAAATTTTAGGGGTTTTATAAAGGAAATAAAATTAAAAAACATTAGAGAAGACGGTACCTCTTAATCAGGTAACTACTTTTGGTTAGTACCAAAAGGCTTCCTCAGAAGGCTTTTAGACCAAATAAATGCTTCTTGGTCAAGGGGGTATATTTTGGTAATCTATATGGGAATATATTTTTTGAACCTAAATTTTTTGAGAGGTGTGAGGAATAGGGAGAGGTGGTGGCCTTTTATAGGATGGGAAAAGGACTCACTCGGAATTTTTGGAAACAAGTTTTGTGTACACAAGTTCTTACCTAAAACAAGTAATAAAAACCCAAAAAAAACATAATAATTTGAGGTTAAGGTAATAATTATGGCCATTAAATTTATTTTGGAAAAGTTTCTAGGTAATTTGGGACCCTAAGTTAAAGTTATAGTCATTTATTAAGCTTAATTTTGACATAATAGTTGTAATTAAATTTAATTAATTTCACTATTATTTTTTGTAAAAAACAATTTTGGTCTTATTATACAACATAAATTAATATAATTTAAAATATGGAAAACATTTTCCAAAATACAATCACAAAAGTTGTAGAAATTAATTTAAAATTTATCCTATATGTGGGACAATAATGCAGGTTTTTTAATGTAAAAATGTCCGAAAGATAGCTATGTTTTTATAATCAATTTCAAATTGAAATTGAATAAAATGAACTAAATTTTATTAATTGATAAAAAAATATTATAATTAAACTTTAAAACCAATTAAAATTATAATTTTTCCATATAAATAATATAAAAAATAAGTTTTGACCTAAAATTCATTATTTTTAACTAATCATTATAAATAAAATGTTTTAGATAAAAAGAATAAAAAATTCATCCTAAAATAATTATTATATTTATAATTAAAATATAAAGTTTATTTTTACATATTAAACCAACTAAGGTCTCCAAAATTAGATTTAAAATGGGTTCTCTGTTAAAAAACAATTAAATTGCCTTTATAAAATATATGTTTTATGTGTAAATAGGGTTTGTTCTTATCTTATGCATATAAAATGCAATGGATGAATATAAAAGATATTTGGTTTAATATATCATAAATATATATATATATATATATATTACATTAATATAACTCAATAATTGTAATTAATTTATTCTATTAGCATGAAACTAATTTTTGAGCATTAAAATAGTTTTATAAAAAGATAATCACTTTATATTCAATTTCTTCTTATATTCATTTCTAATTAATTTGTAACCAATTAATTCATTTTGTCTTTATATAAACCATAATTTTCGTAAGTTATTTAATATTATTCATAACTAGTAATATAAATTCTAGGGTATAACTTATTATATTAAATATTGATATTTTAATAATACATTATGTTTTCGTGAAACACAATCTTGTGTGTAATAAAATCTATTAAGGAAGGTTGATCTTTCACATAGAACATTATATTGAGGAAGTTTGATCTTGAATGTAATTCAAGATATCAATAAATTTCTATCTTATGTGTAATGTAATATAACAAGGTGTTACGTGCATTGAAGTATATAGAATATATTTTAAATAGTTAATATATTATAATGTATAGAGATATTACATTACCTAACATGTTTGGTGTTGTGTTTGATACACTCTATAAAATATAAGGTTCTTACATTATATTTTTGGGGAATCAAAATATCATTTTCATAGCACTTATACATTATATATCTTTAATCCCAATATATAAAAACATGAATCCTTTAACTTCAATTATTGGCATAACATAGGTCCATCATTTCTCTAAGAGTTAACCCTTGAATTAGGGAATTTACTCAGATAATTCCTATATTCCCCACACATAATAAAATTTAACTATAAATGGTACCTTAAGATGAACTTAATATCCCTCTATCAAACTATTCTTTTTACTCTATAATTACATTTTATATTCCTTCCTTTTCCAAACATAAAGCATCTTATCATTCCTCTAAGAAATGTTTCTAAGGACTTCTTCCGACATACTTGACATGATGGAAACAAAACAAATTCTATCCATAGACTTCATGAAACTCTATTTTTCTCTTATTAGGTGTGTTGGAATAATCTTCCAATATGAGATTGTTAACCATATAATGAGATTTATGATTAGGAATAATCAAAAGGTTTTTCCTTCTAGATCTTGTTTCATTTAGTTGTTCATGATGAAAATAATTCCTTTATATGACCCATTCGACATTAACATGATTCCTCCTAGTTCCAGTCATATTAACTGAAACCAAAAAACATAGTGTGAAAAATAATAATCATTTTGTTAAATCATATAATCAAAAAAAAACAATTAATTGTATTTCTAAATCATGTCACCTTCTTTTCAATCTATGACACCTTTAGTTTATCCAAGGTCATCCACGATCATCATTTATTTAAATCCTTCATAATGGTTCATAAATAAAATATCAATTAAACCAATAATATTCCCCAAGAGTGTCAAACAGGGTGTGCGGTAAGGGAGCACTCACCATGCACCAAAATTATGGCCAAAATATACTCGACCAACTCTTTTACGTGTTATTACCACCATATGTATTTTCACTAAAACTGTGTCCACTTATTGTATATAGACAAAAATTTATTGCAAAGAAACCCACATAATATCTACCTTACCAAAGCTTTTTTGATATTTCCATACAATTAGAAATATCCTAAAATTCTTCTTTATGGTTATGTTTACTAATAAATTTTTAAATAATATAGTTCCCAAGGGTTCTACTAAATATCCTCTAATACCAACTATAACAACACAAAGTCTAGTAACCCAAATCCAGTGTTAAATTTATTACATTGGAATAAGATACAAGGTATCTCATCCTAAAGTACTGATCAGTTTAGCAGTCTTGAAGAACCAGATAAAACATCCTTCTCATATTAAAATGTAAAAAAAATATAAAATATAGTCAAATTAAATATTATTAATCCTTGAACTCATTCAAATATTTTCTCTTCAAGTCATGGGGAAATGAAACATAATAAGGGTGATCTAACATGCTCAATATGAATTACATAAAATGAATCTATCATTAATAAAAAATTCATATTAAATATTACAAGGTAAATAATTGAAAATACATTCCATTTATTCAATAACATGATCATGAAAATAATCCATGAATAATATCGATTAAAAAATCTCATTGATAAGGAAAACTAAATTATCGATGAAAGAAATGCATAATTTTAGACTTAGTTATCTCAAACATCATTATATCATTTCATCTATCGAATTTAGACACAATAGTTTAAACTATGGGTAGGTATACACCAAGATATCATTTAATAAGTCCATCCAACTGGTTTTTCTCATGACACAAGTCAATGCGTCGAGGGGCTATGTAATTATTGGACCCACCAATTACTTTATGTCTAATGCATTCATCATATATTTAATGATCAATATTACTCATAAAAAATATTACTTATCAATAAATATCTATATTGAGTAAATAATACATAATATCAATATTTAAATATTCAATCAAATAACATTCATAATAAAAAAACACATATAGAAATGGTAAACATTTTAAGAAATAAGAAAACCCATGTTACAAAGAATATAGATATGTCTGATGAAAAGTAATTAAGTAACATTTAATGTTTAATGATGAAGTTAATGGCCAAAAAATTAATCAAGAGATGAAATATGAAAATTAATTCATGAAAAAATTAAATTTTATAGTAAAATCTATTATTTTAGAGATTGATAGAAAAATAAAATTGAAAATTTTAAAATAAAATTTTCATTAGTGAATTATCATTATAAAATAATTAAAAAAATATTGAATAATATAAAAATAATAAAAAATTTATGGGGGTGGGAAATATTGTTAACTCTACATATGTTAAAAGGAAACATTCCTTTTTAATTTTGTCTAAAAAAGTTGAAAATGAGCCTTTTGAAAAATATTAAAAATATTCCTCTAAAACCTTTTAAAAATTCAACCATAACATAAAATTTATTAATAAACCACTAGAGTAAATAAAATATAATTTTTTAAATGAATTTTAAAAAATACAGGCATGGTATAAAAATATAACCGACCAAAATGTGAAATATGAAAGACATTTTATTAAATTATTTATTCAATTGATTCAATTTAAAAATAGAGGAAAAGTTAGAAGAAACTATGAAAAATCCTTAAATATATATATTATAAGATAATATATGTATTTTATGATGGATAGATTAAAATATTTCTCCAACAAAAAATATGAGTATTCTCATAAAATGAGGTTTTAAAATAAATTATAGCCTCTTTAGTAACTTTTAAATTAAAACCCTTCAAAGGTTAACTTGAATTAAAAATTTTATAATCATAAATAAGGATATATATTCATGATAAATACATCAAATAGGAATTATATACGCCACATAAATGTAAATAGTTTTATAAAACCAAATATGTCTCAATGGAGTGGAAATTGAGATGAAATCCATTATCTCAAACTTCCCCTTAGTTGACCATGATTTAAAATCCTATATAACAGTTTTAAACAAGTCACTAATCTATTCAAAAACTATATTAATATTTATAATTTCCTATATGATACTCTTATAACATCTTATCACCCATTCATTAATTTTCATTCATTATTATCGGTGTCTTAGGTGTTAACTGATTTATTTTCTTGTTCATGTTTTCTCAAGGAAGTTCTAGTTATTGTGAATTGGATATATTTTCATCATCTACATAGTTATAATAATGTTTTAAATATCATATTTATTCATTAGATACATTTTTAGGATCATTTTTTAATGGTGGTTATGAAAAATGTATTTCAACACTTCGTGGAGGTGGTAAGCAGTACGTACACACGAGAGATGTCATCATTTTTAATGGGTAAAAAAGTAAGTAACTATTTAAAATATTAAATTTAATGATTAAATATCATATAATAAATATCATATATATTTATTATTTACATCATTAGGACTTTCTATGAGATGAGGTGATGGAAAAAATTATATCGGTTCACAAGGTAGTAGTCCATCATGCACATGAATGATGGTTTTATTTTTCATTTGATGAAGAAAAATAAGGATAAAAAATACTCCATCAACATAATAACATATAAATATATGTTATATAATTTTTTTATTAAATTTTAATTTTTAGGAAATAATTTATGTTTGTAAAAGAAGATGTGAAAAAGAAATAGCTTGGTTATGACGATTACCTTCTCTTAGGGGAGCTCATTTGGATCTCTTTTTAAGGACCTAGGGGTTGTCTTTTAGTATGAAAAAAACCTATAAAAATGTATAAGGGTAATGGTGAGATATTTTTTTGAGGGTTTTTAAGATAAATGACCCAAGAGGTTTTAATAATTTAGGGGAGGAGGTTCCCTTTTATAATTGATATGAGTGACACACTTTTATTTTTTCAATGTTTTAAAATATATTTAAGTAGAATACTTGGAAAATTGGATCCAAAATTCATATTTTAAGGTGATAAAATTAAGTCCAAAATCAATATAACCAATGTGGTTTAATAATATTTTGAGGTTGTTTTAACCCTTATCTTTTAGTTTAACCCATTTATTATCAATTTTTAACCTTAACTGCAGTGATAAACTTTTTAAACTTAAAGGGTTATAATTTTACATACAAGGTAAAAATTGAATCATAAATTGAAATTTTATTCAATTATAGATAATTTATCCCCCTAATTATCATATTTTTTGTTTCTAATTATTTTTAGATAATTTAATAAAATATTAATTTTCTAAAAATAACATTAAGGTCATTTTAGACTCTATTCATTTAATTTGACATTAAAGAAATCACAATAATCAATGAATTCAAAAAAAAAATATTAAACATAAATTATGCATTACTATTAACCATAAAATTTATTTGAAACCATAAATAATCTAAAAAATATTTTTTTTATTTTTCTTAATCATTTACTTGGATTATTCTACTCTTTACTCAAGCACTATAGATACATTATATTAGAGTTTGAGGTAATTATATAATCACTAGTATTTAGAAATAAATTACCATCCTAGAAATAATTGTATTATTCTCAAGATATCCTTTAATATTAAATTAATTTTTTTTCCACTATGGGAATAAATAAGAGATATTTAAAAGTAATAGAGTTTCATTTTTTATTTTTCTTTACTTAAAAAATTATTTAGTTCATAATAAAATGTAAATGTAAGAAAATGTCATATTTTAAAATTTTGGATAATTATTGACAAAATATACTCATCCAATGGAATATAGGAATGTTTTTTATTTATTTTGAAACCTTATCTCTTAGCATTAACCATGTTTTACTCATTTTACCATTACTATGGTGACAAATTTTAACACTGGTTACTATTCAAAATATAAAAAAATAAAAGGAAAATATTTACCCAATCTAAACCACTGATTCAAAATATGGTATCCATTTTTCAATATTCTATCTCTTAATGTGGTAGAAATAAATTTACCTATAAATGATTAAAATTCAATGAACAAAATTTTTTAGAAACATGGGGTTTTAAAGCATAAAAATTAACTTATATTAAAATTATTATTAGTATTGATTAAAATGAAATAAATTAAATTATTCTAAAGAAAATGGATCATATGTAACATTATGAACAAATCCAAAATTAAATGGGACTTTTAAATTAAATTATTTTATGAAAAGAAATGTGAGTATTATAAAATTTGATGCTTTTCACTATTCACTAACAAATCAGTTATTTCTAAAAAATTAAAAAATCCACCCTCATTTAATTTTGAGGTTATTATTTCAAAAATGATGTTAATTTTATAAAAAAAAGAAATTTTCATAACTTATTTATAATTTTTTTGCACAAAATGTAATAATTTCATTTGTGAATAAAGTGTATTTATGAATCATAAAACACATTACTATAAATTTAGAGCTTATTTCATTAGAATTTTTAAAAAAATTTGTATTTATTAGTCTCATTATACATAAATTTCATAATTTAGTTACTCATATTCATATTCTCCAATTCAACAGCTAGGTAATAACTATCATAATTAAAAATAATAATATTTCTATAATATATCTCAATTCTCTTAAAGATATGTATTATGTGTTAATAAAACTATCAATATTACTATTATCTTAAACTAAATTTGTGAGGTGTTACACAAAACCACTCTTTGGTAATCAACATAGTTCTAGAATCAACTTCATCAATCATCTCTTAGATACCCATCTACCACCACTAAGAATTAGATATCCTATAAGTATGCAAGTATTCAAGGTGGTTCATTTAATTTACTTATTTCCCTTTAACATTTCAATTTATGTTAATTAAATCATTAAACATTAATTAAAACTATTCCATTTCACAATTAATTAACCACTAAGTGAATTCCATTCCCTCCAGGCATAATCCAACTGATTTTATAGTTCCTCAAGATTATCAACATTTTTATTCCATATATAAACCAACCCCATGAGTTAAAAAATTTATTAAAAATTATTATTACATAATTCCATGTAATCTAGTCTAAAACCTAATTTATCATAAAATATAATCACAAAAAAACACAAATATTTTCCTCAAACACTGGTTATGGAATGCAGAAACTAGCAACCCAACCAATCATCACTTTAAAGAAAACATTAATGAGAATGTCTCCTAGCTTTCAGCACAAAAAATTAGAAGCCTAGATTTAACCCATTCCATCAAATATAGTTCTATACCTACCACCACCATGAATATCACTGTGTATATATAATTTCATATCACAATGCATCCCACTATAATAGGATTTAATTCCTCCCACAAACCTGGGCATCCCTGTGTATGTATCGCCGACCCATTTACCATCCTAGGGTCTCGTCAGATCCCATAATAAGGATGACATCCTGAGAATGAAATAGAAGGAAAAAAACAATAAACATAGTCAACATGACATCTATGCACTAAATATCATCTATCCTTTACATGAAAATAGGCTCACTTGGCCTTATTGTTTTTCTTTATCAATCAACTAGATTTAGTAACATTTTGGATTAACTAATTCATTAATTATAGGCTATAACTATCAGTAACCTAAGGAATCGTCTATTTAAAGATATAAACTATTCAAACATTCCTTCAAGCATAAAATATAGTTTCAATAACTTTAATGAATAAAAAATAAATTATCCTTCCTCTTTATTATTATCAATAATAAGCATTTATAGCTTCATGTTATTTACCCAATTCTATTAAAATATGAGGGAATATATTATTTAAACATGCATCATGCATCGTTTTATTTCCATAAAATTATAATAATATTGGTTTACAAAAACATGGATCTTTAATTAATTATCCAACCAAAATTATCAGATTTATGTTATTTTACTATTTGTTTCTGATTTAGTATGTTAAACCCAATAATAACAAATATTGTAACAAAACATAAACATATATATAACATTATGTATAAAATCATTAGGAAGACTATTGACATGATGGAAAAAACATTTTATCGCTATAACCATAAATTATTTTGTTTCAATTTTGATTTAATATTTATAATGGTTAGTTACACCATCACCCAAAGAGAAAATATCATGATTACTTTATGATTTCATAAAAATTATTAGGATCAAAATTAAATCCCCTACCTCTTCTCTTTATCCATTATTGAATATGAACAAAACAATAACATGGAACTTTGATCACATCTTACGCAAGGAACTAACATCACTTCAACAACACCATGCCACAACCATGCCAAAAAATCAAAATAACTCTGTAAAAATAAGGGAGATCAACCTCCATAGAATGGAAAGAAAGAACATGAGGAAATAAGAATGATCAAAGATAAAACCATAATAGAAAGAGGGAAAACTCACATCAGATCACCACATATATTACACAATAAGATGGGGATCAACCCCTATCGAATGTGATTCATGACAGCTTGAGATAGATCATATGATCACTTAGATTTTGAGGAAAAATGGAGTATTTTAGAAATAACTGAGGATGTTGTAGGCTTTATAGGCGCACTTCTATATGGAATTTCATGAAACTAATATTTAATTCACATCATGAAAGTTTTGAGATTTAATACTCACTGAAAAACACATTGCCTCAATCTAAGAAATTTTTATTGATTAATTTCATGGATTTTAAATTCACATTGGGAGTTTTCAAGAATAGATTCATCAGTCACAAACACCAATCTATTCACATCACAAACCAATGGTTCATGTCTATAATTTCACCCAAAAAACCACCCTCACAAAATTCATGAACTTCCATTCAAGTCATAAAGTAATTTATCATATCGTTAATATAGTTAACATTGTGAGCATATTCTTCTTCCAAGTTCAATCACCCAAACTTCACTAATCCTACTCTTGGATTCCTCTAAGCATGAGAGACATTGAAAAACATGAAATGGGATGGGATCAAAGGATTTTAGCCCTTATTCATATGATTTTTTAAATTTATTCTTACCCGAGTATGACTTTACATTAAAAATATCAATGGAATCTTATTATTGTTTTCCAAATGTGTTACCTTGGTGGTTTTACCTAAAATTTAAAAGCAATATTTGTTTTAAAATACTGGGCATGAATTAAATTTCCCACTATCATGCATGTAAAAATATTTGGATCTTCCTTTAAAAACATCCATGGTTACTTTAAAATAAATTTATTATCCTAATATTCTATAAACTTTTAGATTTTTACAGAAGTGATTTTAAAATGAAAATGGTATTTTCTTTTTGAAATGTTCATTTGATTTAAAAATTTATTTTCATCTATGACTACACCCATTTATGTATTCATGGATACGATCAAATGTCACCATCTATATTCTTTATTTATATGGTTTATGATGATGAAATGTTGAGGTTTAATATTATTGATTCAATGTATATAATTATGGAATTATAATTCATTTTGAGAAACAATTATACTAATCATTCAAAATATATGGAATGCATTAGATGTGAGATTGACCAGGGGACTAGTTATTGATATCCCCTTAATACTTTGATAGGTCTCATGAGACCAAATATTTTAGCATGATGTATAGGATTAGGGTATAATATAATTTCATAATAGTTGGATACTTTTTCTATTAAATCCCATACAATGATATTGTTTAGTTGAGTGTCCTTTATAGAATGATAATTCCTTTCTTGAGAGGCCTCGATTATAAGATTCATGATATCTATGTTAGGAGTCCTTAATTTTGAAAGTCTAGAATTATGCATTTCCTTTATTAATAATTTTGTTTTAACTACCCATATATTGCCTATGTTGATATTATCTATATATGTTAATTGAACATAAGTTATTAATTGAGTTAATTTTTTTTTATCCACTCTATAATGATTATTATTCCTTATTTAATCCTAGTAGATTTGGATATATGTTACCCTTACTGAGCTTCCAAGATCACCCATTAATTATTTTCCAATGGATATGAAGAAATATGTTTTGAATTATATCATGGATGAAAGAATTTTTCCTATTCTATGTTATTATATTTCTAATGTAATATATGAATCATGCATGTATCTACTTTTCAAATACTACTAAACTGATTGATCATCATTTTGAGATCCCTTATATCTTGTTCCAATGTAATAAAGTAGAAATTGAATTTGTGTTTTTGGATTCGGGGTCATTATAGATGGTATTAGATAATGTTTAGTAAAAAACAATGGAACAATATTTTAAAGGAACACAGATAATATGAGAATTTTAAAAATCCCTTATAGTATTTTATAAATTTTAATATAGAGTTATTTTTAATTTATTTCTCATTATTTAGGATGATTATGAGTTAACTCTGTGTGTACCAATGATTATTGATGGATCCCAAATGAATAAAGGGAATCAACACTCATAATGAATGTAGGTATTTCCTTATTGAGAAAGCTAATATAAGTAGTGTTGGAAATGAGCATATAATTTCTATATTATGATAATTGAATCTGGTTATGGTTAAAAAAAATTCCATGTGGAAAAATATATTATTCCATTGTGTGATCCACCTATGTTGGATCACTTAATGTGAAATAATACTCCAAATATTAATGGAACTCTTATTCCTTTGGTATTTGGTCAATGTATTAAGTACTTATAAAATATATTCCATTCTTTGGGAAGTAATAAAAGTGAAAAATGTATTATGGAAGTTTATTTTTTGAAAGGATATGTCAATATATAGTGTTCATTTATATATAACACTAATTAGTTTAAGGAAATATTATGCATGGAATGGAGAAATTTTCAAGTGATGTTCTTAAAGAGATACTTTCCCAAAAAAAAAGTGAGCTCAAATGGAGAGGAATTTCCCCAATTTAATGTAGGAGGAAGAGGAATGTTTTTCTATGTGTGAGGAAAATTTTACAGGATTATCAAGGAATGCTATAGACTATGTAAAAAACCATAAATATATTGATGACCATTTATTTGATGGTAATAAACTGATCCATTTTAGGTCACTAGTCTATCAATTTATTCATCATATGATGATATGGTGTCACGTTCCATCATGAAGAAGAAATAATTATCCAAGTCATATATTTTCAAATGAAAATAATAGAAGATGGGGATGACAGGGATCCAATTTAATGACTCTGGTTTTATGGAATTTATCCTTCAAATTATTATTTATGTAAATCTATATTTATTATCCAATTATGTATGTTTTTGGGTGTCTAGGGACCCCAAAAATAATATATTGAAAATATTATTATATTATATTCCCCGTGTTCACATCATTTTAGTTTAAATATTTTTTCCATTGTTTAGGACCTTGGACAAGAAATATGATACAACAGTTCACTTTAGAACATTTTTTACTCTAGGCGTAACCTAAAGTTGATTGACAAGAATCGTTCTGAGGGAGGTGTCTATTGGATGGTGTATTTAATTATAATAAACAATTAATTAATTTAATTTATTTTTAATGACCTATCCTAAAAATCCTCAAAAAATATCCCTTTATTACAAACCTCTAGGGTTAGGAACATAATATTGGAAGGATTTGAGAGGAGGAAAATGAGATTTATTCATTGATAGGTCAGATCAGAGAATGATAAGTGGTTGGATTGAGGTGGATTAAGAGGAAGAGAACTCAGCAGGTATTTTTCATCAATAAAAAATGCATTCTTCCCTAATTATCGATCCTAAATAATGGTAGGAATCTTCATTTGTGGTTTTATCACTTTTATTAAAATAATGAGAATGTATTTAATTATCTTCTTCTCGACCTATGATTTCACACCCTTCTCATGAAACATTTTCGATAATTATAGTTTTTTAAATCAATTTAAATTGTTTCCCTTTCTGACACCAATGTTTTCCCTAATTATTTGATCACTACATAAGAAATCATTCCTAATGATTCTTATAACTTTTTTATGTCTATTTAACCACACCGTTATTCACATTGTTCAATTTTTTACCATGTGGTTGTGGTTTGACATTGTATGGAGTGTTCGATCTGGATTGAACCCTTTTATTCATGGTGTATTAGAAACCAATGATTATGGTGGTGATTTTTGGATTGATCGGAATGATTTTCAAGTGATGATTCATTGATCTAGTATCTAGAGAAAAAATGATGATGGGAGGAACAACAGGATGAATAATGGATCATCATTAAAAGAATTATATCTGATTTCCTACCACCAGAGGTAGTTAATTGATGAACAGAGGGGTTACCCTTTGATATTAGGAAATCAAATAGAAAAATACCTTGTGGAATAGGTTTATTGGGATCCCATATAATGAATTTTATCATTCTATGAAAAACAAAACAACACACCTTAATGTTCCAACGAACACACTATGTTCTTTGGTTCCCATATTATCTAGGTTTTCCAGCTGATTTTACGATCACACACCATGTGGCCAAGACCACATGTAATATGACTCTAATCAGGTCTCTAAGAAGTATGACATCTTTTCACAATGTGGTATCCTAGGTGGTCTTATATTCCATTTTTTCTTAAGGATACATCGTGTGGTTGTATATGTCCAATCGTGATGTATTCCAAGTGTACATGCCCAAGACCCCATGTGAACATACACGTCATCTTCTATATAGGTACATAGTGTGGTATGACATGGAATGAAAATCCATGTCTAAGGAAGAATACATCCTGATAGTGAGTCAAGGTCACACACCATGTGGAACCCATACATGTCTTATATTCCCCAAGAAACTTATTAAGCTCATATATCCTTCTTAGGAACTAAAATTTTGTCCAATGAGTAGCCTAACTTGA
This sequence comes from Viscum album, assembly GCA_963277665.1. Classification (NCBI taxonomy): domain Eukaryota; kingdom Viridiplantae; phylum Streptophyta; class Magnoliopsida; order Santalales; family Viscaceae; genus Viscum; species Viscum album. The sequence goes on along the minus strand of OY728121.1, from coordinate 1,584,723,248 downwards.
GTATTTTATCATATAGAACATAATAGTGGACTTTATTTTGGAATAAAAGGTACAATGAGAGGTGTTCCGATCATGAAACTTCTTTAAGAGATGCTCAATGATTTTAGTTATCATATTAGGGTAATCTAGGAGATATGTTGTTGGAACCCCCTGTTACAGGAGATCTTGGGTCCCCCATATTCCACTATATCTACCAAATATTACCACCCATAATACACTAGGCAGAGGGTCCTCTCTTTACTGAGTGGTACCCCTTGAAGGATTAGTGTGTAAGGCCTCTTCCTACCAAGTGTCACCCCATATCATAATAAGGATTGGGTTCTATGTTCCCTAAGTGGTACCATAAATTGAACCAGGTTGTGGGTCCTTTATCTATCTATCTACTAAGTGATACCCCCTTGAGCTAAGGTGTGGGTCCTAGGTTCACTGAGTAGTACCCCCTATCACCCCCGAGAACTATTCCTCTATCTATTGAGTGGAATCCCCTTATCATACTAAGGTTTTTTTATTATATTTGTGATTATTCCCCCCTCAAGTTGTGGATAAGTAGTGAGGTGAAGATCCTCAATATGGATTTCTTGGATAGTCATGTGATATTATGGGAATAGGTGATGGACCAATGGAGCTATAGTAAGACACATCATCTTAGTCTAGAGAATATATATAGGTTTCTTGGATAGAGATCCCCTTTCTATCTCATCTTGGTTTCTTTTGGAGAATATATATTTAGGTTTTTGTTCTTATTTCTTGGGGTTGAGTTTAACTTTATTATATCTTTTTACTTCTCCCTTTATTATTTTTAGTGCTTCCTATGATGTATGTTTATAATCACGCATGCATGGGATTTTCATTCACATGTCGTTTCTTATGCAGATGATATAAAGTTTGGTAGTGACATTGGTGGAGCAAAGTGATATCTGGGTGCATCAACCATGTATGGTGGATCGACATGGATATCAAGATTATATATCTCTCATTTTTTCCATATTATAGTTGATTTCAGGTTTGGACATCATTTCTAGTTGGTTGATTATTTTTCCCCTTTTCACTTTGGATTACTTTATTCCACTCCAATGTATTATCTAGTGTTTATTTTGTGCATAGTTTTACTCTAGATTTTAAAGTATTTATATTATTACTCTTCACTTATGAATAGAGATTATTAGGTTTGTGCATAAAGTTAAATTAGAAAATCCATCAATTTCATTTATGATATATTAATTCATGTCATGAACCCTGATACTATTGGGGGCTAGCATGGGTTTATGAATGATTTTCTTTCCAGTAGCTAGGTAGACCCTAGTGGGTTGAGTAATTGTAGATTTTTATTAGATAATTTTGTTCTATAGGATGGTGTTTGGAGATATCTTCTTTATAAGGATTAGATGAAAATTAGGGGAACATAATTGGAGTGTCTCAAGTACAAATTTTAGGTTAAGTAACCTAGTGTTAGTGTGTAGGCTAACATATCCATTCACTAAGAATCCCACTACCTACTTGCTGACTTGGCATACTGAGACATTAGTTATATAGAATAGTGTTACATGAAACATATAAGATTATGTATTTTTTATCCATATTGAGTCATATCCCTATATATATATATATTCTCATCTAACTATGGTACATCTTGATAAATTTTAGCATGAATATGAAATTATGTCCATCTTGGATATAAATTCAGGATCATATTGATGATCTGTTCAGTAATTCATCCTTAGTCTTGGGGCTATCTCACAAGGTTTTACATCTAGGAGGGAAAGTAAAAACACCCCCACCACTCAATCATCAGATAGTACCAAAAGTTCTAGATGATGAAGCATGTAGTCCTAGACCACTACATGAGGTCTAGTTCCAGAGACCACTAAGGTTATGTAGAGTGGTAGATCCCCTTGTAGTAAAGGATTTTATTGAGTTGGTGGTTCTAGTATTCAGGATGGTTTGGACACTAATCTATAAGATGGTTTCATGGGAAGCCAATATTTTACATTCATCAATGGGTATTGGTGGATTATGGTGAAACAAACCCATGAAGTGATGAAGCACTTATGGGATATCTTCCAAAAGCTATTTTATGAGGAGTATTAATACTCATTCTTACATGAAATCCAGATACAAGAGATTCTTTAGCTATATAAGGGTAGTGTGATGGTTGTTGATTATGTCATGAGGTTCAGTAACCTTACATGATACTCCCTTTATATGGTGTGGGATGGTTACTTATGAAAATGAAAGTTTGAGTTGGGTCCCCATAGAGACATTCATTCTAGTTTGGTTCCTTTTTTCATTCCCACCTATGTTGGAGTCCTAGAGATATATATTGTGACAAAGAGAATCATATCAGAGGGATGATATGAAGATCGATATGGTAGTGGGAATCATGTGGCTAAGTTTTTTCACCTTCTACCAGGTGACACTCGATAGGGTCTCTGCATAGGATACATTCAAATGGTTAGACTCATTCATGTGGAAATGTAGCACAGGGTTCATGAAAAGGTCTTAGACATTTCAAAAAGGGGAGATGTTATGCTTATTTTGAGAAATGTCACTTGGCTCATGATTCCTCGAACCATAAAGTTGGGGATGGTAGCCATCTAAAATATGGACCACCAAAATAGAGTTAGTTTCTTGATTAGGGATATCAAAGGCATATATAGGGAGGCCCCCAGGGAGGGGATTCTGGTAGAGGAGTAGTTGTATCTCTGGATGGATTAGTTTTTGGTGGTGGATGATTCTACATGCTACCCCCACCATAACCACCAGGTAGCCCATAGTAGGATCAGGGAGCTGGAAGTGAGGGATGCATGTAGTTTATAGCTATGGAGGGATATGACCAGGATGCACACGACATGATCCTAGGTATGATCTAGTTTTATTATACTATTTCTCCAGTATTTAATGACATGGGTGTCAGTCATTCCTTCATATATTCATTTCTGTGGTGAGATATGGAAATTTCAATTGAGTTTTTAGCCCAATATATTTGGATAGAATTTCTTAAAGGTAAATATTCATTAATATCACTTATGTTTTATCATTTTGTGGTAGCACTCTATGGAGATAGTTTCTTATGGGATCTCTTGGTCACTATGATGAATCCTTATGATATCATATTTGGTATGGACTGGGTGTCCACTGTTTTGGACCATATTGATTTTCATTATAATAGAGTTAAATTCTATTAGGTGAATGGGATGAGATTATACTTGGTATGAGAGAGAGATCTCAATGATGAATGGGTCAGTCTTGTGAGAGTCAATTATCAATCCATCACCCATCAGTTATAAATATTATACCTTGGTGCAGGAGGCTCTTCAGGCATATGGATTTCTACAGTGGGGAAGGACTTTATGTAATTCTTCCCTGAGGACGTTCTAGGGAAACCTCCAAGAAAGAATATGGAATAATTTACTGAATTTCTCCATGGGACCAAAAAAACTTTTGAGGCATATCAAATGTCAACTACCGAGCTATGGGAATTGAGGGTGTCATTGCAGGACCTCAAGTAGAAGAGCTTTATCATACCCCATGTTACCCCCAAGGAAGCAACAATTTTTTTGAGAAAAAGGTATATGGGAGATTGGTGATTTTTATTGATTATCTTCTCTAAAAATAAGTAATTGTAAATATCATGTACCACTTTCTAAGGATTTATTTCTTATTATATTAGTTGAGAGGTATGGGCTAGTTCATGATGATCGATCTCAAATTCGGCTTGCAAAAATTGAGGGTTCATAATGTTGATATTCCAAAGAAGATATTTTGATGTCACTATGGACACTATGAGTTCATGGTGATGTTTTTCAGTGTGAAAAATTCCACCACAATGTTTATTTATTTGATTAATCAGATTTTTCATACATACATGGACCAATTTTTGGTTTTCTTAATAGATGACATACTTATTTACTATGCATCAAGGGAGGAGTTTGAAGAGCATGTGAGGATTTTTCTAAAATTAATCCAAATGAACTAGTTTTTGATAAGTTAATTATGTACAATTTTTTCATCATTGTGGTTCATTTTTTGTGTCATTTAATTTATAATAATGACATAAATATGTATGAAAAAAGGATTTATACAGTTCTTTCCTTGGATCCACCAAAGAGAATTACAGAGGTGAGGAGTTTTCTTGAATTGTTTGGGTACTATATGTTGTTTATCAAATATTTTTCCATGATTTCCACCCCATTGACCACCATGAAATGGTAATGTAATTCATTTATCTAGGTTGAGTGGTGTAAGATATTTTATCAGGATCTTAGGCTAAATCTGCCTAGTGCTCTTATATAGTAATAACCAGATGAGGGTGTGGAGTTATTTTTGTTTTTAGATGCCTCTAGATATTTTATCATAAGTGTTATGATGAATAGGTATTCAAGATTGGATATGGGTTGAGGTAGTGGAGACCCCATGAGTAGAACTATGCTACACATGACCTAGAGTTGGTAGTGATGGTATTCTCTCTAATGATGTGGTGGCATAATCTTCTCGGAGAGTGATTTATTATATACTCAGACCATCATATTCTCTAGTATATATTCACACATAGAGATATTAACCTTATACATTGGAATTGAATATATCTTCTCTAGGACTATGATTTTGAGATAGACTATAACCCTAAGAAGGGAAATGTTGTGGTTTATTCCCTTAACATGAAGTCTCATTCTCACTTTATGGAAGAGGCATCTCAGCTATTAGATTCTTGGAAGCTATCGCTAGTGGATTATAGGGGTAATTTTTTCTTTAGTTGATATTGGTGTCTCATATGATCCACTGGTGTGTGATATAAGAGAAGTTTGGCGGAATCATCTAAGAGGTTCTATATGACCAGATATCCTCCAGATATGCACCAGAAGAATTTTCTGATGAAGGGTAGACTAAAATCCAATACCAGGGACAGATATTGGATCCATTCATGTTGTGTAAGTAGGTGATTAGGGTATTTCACGCTTCCCCTTAGTTGTATATCCCAGTGTGTAAAATATGTATAGGGATCTATAATAGAGATTTTGGGGGGATGGCATGAGGCAGAGTGGTGCCCAATTTGTCTCTTAGCGTCTCAAATATTAGAAGGTAAATTCTAATCACCATGTTTCGGTAGGGTCAAAACAACATAATGATATCCTAGAGTGGAAATGGGAATACATATCCATGGAATTCATAACAGGGATTCCATAGATAGTGATCTACTATGATTCCATCTGGGTGACTATTGAATGATTTACCATGTTGGAATACTTACATTCCATTAGTGAGTAGAGTTTTATTGAGATACTAGGGTATTATTATGTGGGGTATATTATATGGATTCATGGGGTACGCTCAACGATTTTCTATAACCATGATGATCAATTCACATCATAGTTTTAGAGAGGCCTGCTGGAGGCATTCATAACAAATTTTAGGGTGAGTACGAAATTTTACTCCCAGATGGATTGGGGGATCGAGGAGGATATCCATGTGTTGGATGATATGTTAAGGTATAGTGTGTTAGACTTTGGATTTATTTAGGAGGATAATTAACTATTTTTATATTTTTCTTATAATAACATCTATCACTTTTCAACAGGAATGGAACCTTTCAAGGCCCTGTATAGGAGACCTATCAGGCCACCCTTATACTGGATGAATATTGGCGAGACATATCTAGTTGGTCCAGAGATGGTTTGGGTGATTAAAAATAATGTCTAGGTGATCAACAAGAAATTGAGGATATCCTAGAGTAGAGAGAAATATTTTGTAGATCGATGTTGGTGGAAACTGGAGTTTGAGTAGGGAGACCATAATTTCCTAAGAGACTATCTATGTTGAGGATTTTAGAGGTTTTTCTGAGGATTCAATCTATCCCCAAGGTTCATTGGGATATTCTATATCCTATGGAGGGTTGGTGAGGTTTCATACCACTTATCCCTACCCCCTTAGTAAGATCAGGTGCATGACGTATTTTATATGTCATAGCTGAGTAGATATATTCATGACCCTATGCATGTTATTGATTGTGGTGAGCTAGAAATCATGGATAGAGCCACCTTCCCAAAATACCAAGTAACTATTGAGGATTGGCAGGAGAGTGTACTATGTGGATAGACCACTCCTTTGGTTTCTGTGATTTTTAATCATGGGTGGATAAAATAGAGCTCCTAGGAGTGTGAGAACCATATACGGGCTCAATACCCCCACCTTTTTGTTTATCTTATGATTTTTGGGGTGAAAATAATTAAAGGAGGTGAGAATGTAACAACTCTATTTTTATTGGATTTTCCATTGAATATTTATTTGTATATCTAAGGATTTATCATTAGAGTCGACACTTTGTTGGGTGTCTAGGGACCCCAAAATTAATATATTATAAATAATAATATATTTTAATAAAAATCATGTGAATCAATTTATTAAATTTATTTTTCTATCATTTATTACCTTAGATGAGAAATATAAGACCATAGATAACATTATAATGTTGGTTTTACCCTAGGAACTACATAAGGTTGGTCAAATTCAGACATTCTGTGGTAGGTGAATGATTATAGGTAAATTTAATTAAAATAAATAATTTATTTATTTAGTTAGTTTAAAATAACCTAACGTAGAAATCATATATAAATATCACATTATAAAAAATCACCAGGTTTATCCACATAACCCTAGGATAATTTGAGAGGATTAAAATAGGAGTTCTTTATTGATGGATCAGATCATAGAATGATGAGTGATTGTATTGATGTAGATTGAGAGAAAGAAGATCTATTAGGTATTCTACATCATTTGGAAATTCTTTCCTCGCCAACAATCAATCCTAAATTGAGGAAAGACTATAAATATGTGGTTTTAACCATTTTTATTAAAATATTAATCATGAATTTATTTATATACTTCTTAATATTTGATTTTATACAATTCTCATGATCCTGTATGGGTAAATAGAGTTTTTAAATTAAATTTATATTATTTTTACCTTTCTAACATTGGTGGTTTCCCGAATTATGTGATAGATGGGGAAAAATTCTTTTCCAATGTTGGTTATTACTTTTTTATGTACATTTATCCACATCATTCTTTGTGTTCTTCATTTTTTTCCCACTGTGTCGCTATTCAACATTTCTGAGAACATTCATATGTGGTAAAACCAATGGATTTGCATTGGATTGGAAAGGATGATTGGAATGGTAATTTAATGATGTATCAAGATGGTTTGTGGGTGATTCTTTTTGGATCTAGCATCCGTAGTGACAACTGTGATGGGAGATACTATAGGACATGCATCAGCTCATCGAAAGATAAAAAAAATTTAATCTTTGACCATATAAGGCTAATAATCAATGTCCAGATGCATTTCCCTTCATTTTGGGTGATCAAATAGTGTATTTCAAGGTAGTGAAGGAATATTGGGAAACCTCATAAAGGATATAAGGATTATATAAAATACACAACTACACATCATGTAGTGGGGAAGAACACATGTTGTGTTCTTTGGTTTCAGTAGTGGATAGGATTTTTATCTAAGTTTGGTGCCATACACCTTGTGATTGGGCCCTCATGTAATGTGAAACAACTCAGTTATCCATGTCATGTGAAATTTGTACAATCCCTGAAACACCGAGTGGTCATACACACCGTGTTTCCATACGTACATGGTGTGTTTTGATACCTGGCCAATTAGGCCATGTGTTAGGCGCACATGCCCATGATCCTGGGAGGGTATACATTTTCTGTACCACATGGACACATAGTGTGGTTTGACATGTCCAGGTAGAGAGGTGATTTCATACAATGTGTTCACCCCCATACACATTGTTTATACCCCGAGAAACTTATTCCTCTCATACCTCCTTAGTCATGACTCAGATTTTGGCCTATGGGTAGTCTATCTTGAGTTTTTTCCTCATATAATGATATCATGGCCTTTATTATGGAATAAGATATGTGATGTCAAATGTTTTTAGCATAATTATTCTTCATACAATGATTTTCGATGGTAGTGATTAGGATAGGATCATTTGAGATGCATCAGGTTTTCAAAACACCTTTCACACTAGGGAAAATGTCCCTTATATTCCTCTCCATTTATTGATTATTACCCCTCAGATACACTTTATAACAACCCTATTCTTTATTACACAATTAAACATGATTTATTAAATAAACTTCACTTGATACAACATAGAATATCTATAGGTCTAGAGTCTTTGGTGCTTAGGACCATTACATAACACCTTAAAACCTTAAATACTACATCTTTATTGAAAACTTCCTTTACATGACCACTATATTCTCTTATACATAGCATTGCATGGGATAACCTGAGGACATGCATAAGAAAAAGGTGAAATACAAATCCTAGTAAGGGAATAAACATGGAATAACATAAGGAATACAATACATGTTAGGAAATAGGAATATCAATATAGCACAAGATAAAAATGAACATAAATTCATGATAAATCATGATAATCATAACATGGAAATGTGGAAACAACACATAACATGGAATTAGCATGAGCTAATGCTCATTGCACATGGAACATGAGTAAACCCTCGTTTCACATGAAGCATTAGTAAACCCTCGTTTCACTTGAATTATCATGAGTAAACACTCATTGCACATGATGTATCATGATAATATACTTTACCCAATTCATTGGAGTGCTATCAGGGCGCACCCTCTTTAAACATTTCATTTTATGCATAAGTGTGCCACATAGATCATAAAAAATGGATTCATTAAAAATAATCATTTATTCCATGATAAAGTAATGTGGAATTAATACATGAAACTCTATAATCAATAAGTAAATGTGCATAAAGTTGAATACCCTTGATAAAGAAATGGGCATGGTATTCACTACACAATGACTTTGGCTTGAAAAATTTCGGTGCAATTTCGGCAGCATAACGGCATGAAATAAGGATTCAAGAAAATGTTTGATGATAGATAAATGGGTTTCTCCCCATATTTACATGAAATTGAAAGTGAGTAGGTCATATATATACATGTCCCAAAAAACCTAATTGAATTTATATGCATAATACAAAAGGATTATTTGGATGTAAAAGAGGAGAGAGAAATCCCTCACGGAATTTCAGCATGGTAACGAGTGTACATGGGATGAATTAATGAGAGAGAAAGGGGTATAACATTATCCAAACATAAATAGGGAAGTATGGGGAAGGTGATAAATCATACCCCAACATTTTTAATTGAAAATAAAAGGGCATAACAATATTAAAAAACTTGGATAAAAAGAGAAAGGTAGGAATCCATTACTTGGAAGTGCGATCCCAAAAGCTTGGGAGAGGCTTGAGAGAGGATTATTGGGAGCTTAGGGAACCATGGGAGGATTATAGAGAGAGGAGGTCTAGGGTTGGTCAAACTCCAAAGGCTTTGACTTAAGAGGAAGTGGTAGCTTGGGTGGGTTTATATAGGAAAGGATGGGGAATTATTTATTATTTGGGTTTGGAACACCTCACATTAAACTAATCAAAACCACAAACCATCCCATGGTTTTTGCCCATGGTTTTTTCCAAAGTGGATTGGAAAATAACATTTTATAATTCCTATGGTAGAACGTCTCAAAATAATAGGGTTACTTATGTGAAGGTGAGGCACACTCTCAAGGAAAACAATTTAAAAGGACAAAATGTTTTATAAGCCTTGAAGGGTCCACTAAAGCTTTTTAAAATAAATAAAACAAACCCAAAATCACATTATTTTAATTATAAAACATATATTGGCCTAAAATAATGTTTTTAGTATTTTATTACATCACTATTTTGTCATTTTAATGTCATAAAACACATTATATATTTAAACGGTATTTAATTTTTACCCAAATATTCGAATGTCTCAGAAAATTATGAAAAATTCACTGTTGGATAATTTTGATGTCCTGATTCCAAAAATAATATTCATTTTATCTAAATAATTTTATTAATATGTGAATTTTTACTTTTAAAATAAAAACTGACATTTATCAAAAATTCCTGGGTTTTGACAGAAACAGCTTTCAAACCTTAATAAAAATTAAAATTTCATTCATAAAATTATACGATCATTCATATTTAATAAAAATTAATTTAATAATAATAATAATAATTTATTAAAATATTACTTAATTCAAATATCCATTGATTCACCAAAATAGATTTCTTGGTTGAATATTAACTAAAAATACTATTTGTTCTTTAAAATCTATTTACAAAGTAACAATAATAAAATGAATGTATATTCATTATTATATAAAAAATAATGAAAATAATCATAGTGCTAAGGTCTTGTTACATAACCCCTTATAACACCTACATAAGACCTTAGGGTAATGTGCGCGATGTTGACAGACTCTTGGGGGTGGCTCGGATAACATTGCTCAAGTGGTAATCTCTATCAGCCTCTACTTCTCTCGTAGGTGGTTCCGCTTGAGCTTAACGTATTCAATATCGACTTGGGATTGGTCAAGAGCGAATCCCAATGATACCACCTCCTTTTCAAGTACCGAAAAATGGGCTTCGTACGGGGAAAGTCTACTAGATGAGTTCATCACTTCCTTTGTCTGAGTAAATTGGATTCGTTAAAGCCCTATATTTATACTAATCATGTGGTCACTGTTTAATGGCTATATTAGCAACGGTCAGAATTCTTAATAGTATTTTAAAATCCAAAACATAAAACCAAATAATTCCATACATTTCACATAACCACAAGAATAAATTTATATAGACCAAGAGAAATTTTCATTAATGAATTTTTGGGTCATTACACACTTGGGTGAGGGTCCTCTATTTACTGAGCGCTAACCCCCTGGATGGACTAGGTGTGGGTAATATACCTACTGATTGGAACCCCTTTCATAAAATGGAACATTTCCTCCATTCCCTTGGTAGCAACCCCCTATTACACTAGAGTATAGGTCATCTATCTATTTATCTATTGAGTGATCCACCCCTATCAAGCTATGTTGTGGGTCATCTATTCACTGAGTGGTACCCCATGTCGCACCAGGGTGTGGGTAGTCTATCAATTTAGTGGAACCCCTTATCAAAATAAAGTGTGGGTCTTGTATTACAGATTGTTCCTCTTAGGCTGTTGAGTAGTGGTGATGTGTGGGTCCTCAATTTTTCTTCGTTGGACAGAAACACAAGATACTAGGCATTGGTGATAGAACTTTGTAGATGTAGGAAGACTAATCATCTTGGTCCATGTTGTGAGATATAGATCCCTATCTCTATCATTTTCTTTTTTTAGCATGTATATAAATAATGGGTTTCATTTCCCTCTTGATTTGGGTTGAGATAACTATTTCTTTATCTTTCAATTGATCCCTGTATGGTTTTCGGGGCATCCTACTAGGTATGTATATACTCAACCCTATATGGTATTTTTCCGCATATGTTGTACATTATGCTAATGATGGATAGTTTTGTGGTGACATTATTGGAGCATAGTAACACATTGGTGAATTGACTGTATATGGTTGTTGGATATAGAGATCAACATTCAATCTCTCATATTTTTCTTTTATTCTAATTGGTGTTAATTTGGGACTTCATTTCTATTTGTGTGTGTGTAGGAACTCGAAACACCCTGAGAGAGGAGGGGTGAATCATAGTATCAACATTTTATTCTAACATAATTAATATTGTTCAAAAAATGGTAGGAACTTGTTAAACATGTCTTATGGAATTGTGCAGTAATCAAACATTCACATACAGAGACAAAAAACATCAATTTTATGGGGTTCTCCCTTAAGGGTTTGTCCAAGGAGCATAAAACGACATTATTCCAGTCATACCTAAATCCACTAATATTAACTATTTTTGGGATAAAGAAGTTTAGACATCATCACTCTATGCCAGGAACACAACCTTTACAATAATTTATGGATAGAACACTGCCTCCCTCAGAATACTTCTATTGACTACCCCTAGTTCACTACTTTGGGATAATTCTATGTATAATAAGTGGAAGGTTTCTTTAGTAGATTGGAATTTAAGTATTTTTCCTTGACTAGTATGAGACTTTTCATTCACTGATTTCCTAAGTAGATGATCTTGAAAACTCATATTACATAATCCATATTCTCAAAACATGTGGTCCACGAAGCTACTTCATGAATCTCGCTTCCTCTAAAAAACAGTCTTCCTTCATAGAACACTAATCATTTTCTTAATAACCAGCCATAAAAAACTCCTTTTTGAAGATACTTAAGCATTGTTCAAGAGTAAGACAGTCTTTTCATGATGCCTAGGCTCATAATTAATATGTGATACATGAATATATGGTACTTGGTTGATTCCATGTGATTTATACTTTTCTCCATTTCTTTTCTTGTGTAATGAAATGGGGGTATCCTAATATTTATAGGATCATCCTTTCGAGATGATCTCATACCTCTAATAGATTTTTTCAGAACCTCTAAATTCATGTTTGTGAATCTTTTTACACTCAAGAATATCTAGTCACAAAAAACCAGTGTGGATTGACAAAAAACACAAACCAGACTATGTTTCCATTAAATAACGCCTTGTTTATAACAATATATCCCTTTGGTTTTGTTGTAAATCTATAAAAAATCAATAAATCACTAGCCACTTATCAAAATGTGATAGGAGGTAAAAAATTCATCCAATACTCTAAGTCTATGTGATCAAATATCGATGTAGAAAACAATAGGTCATGTGTGAATTGGGTTCTCATATTTTGTAATGCTTAAATATGTCTATGCTATGCTCTAATTATATCCTCATAACACATAATTATTATCATGTCACAAAATAATTTCATGGTTCATCAAAAAACTGCAAACAAAAAACCCTACATCCGCAAACCCTAGGTTGAATAAACTCGTTGTTGAATTTAACCACTATCCCCCTTTTGAAATAAACCCAATGAATAGGTATTAGTACTTTTAGGGATAAAAAATAAACTCTCATTGATCCTGTCTCCCTCACAAACCTATATCACTTCCACATAAATATTAAAAATATAACAAAAATGGGGAGAGAGGATTAGCTATAACCTCATCCTCCACAAGGAGGTGGCTGAACACCTAGGTTCAACTGATATTTCTCAAACACATGTGTTGTCAAATAAATTTTAAAAATTTAAACCACTTGTTCATCAGTTCAAACATGATCCTCTTGAATCACACCATGTTCAATATTTTCCTTGATGAAGTAATATCTAATCTCAATATGTTTTATACAACGAATGATGAACCGAATTCTTCATAAGATCAATCATGATCTTATTATCATAGTGAATCAGGATTGATTTTTTCACCTCATCACTAATATCAGTCAGTTTTTTCTTCATCCATAATAGTTGAGTACAAGACTTTGTAGAAGAGATAAAATTTTCTTCAGTCATACTAAGAGAAGTGATTTCCTATTTCTCCCTCAACCATACCACACATTTGTTTCCTATGTGGAAATATCCCCCAGTTATGGAAATTATATCCACCACATCTCTAAACCAGTCAACATCATAAAATGATGATAATTGACTACCTCTACCCATAATAATGTATAATATGAAATTGAGAGAAACTTTAATATATCTCATTATTCTTTTCACTGTTGCAAAATTCCCTTCCTTAAAATTACATTCAAATGGTCCTCTAATAATGTTTCAAAGACTATATTTTACTATATCACATTCAAGTATAATAATCATCCAATGATTCTCCGATATATGGTGGAATCCACATAAGTATCGTCCTCATGGTTTCCTAGTTTTTTCCCAACTACAATTAGATTCGACATTGGTTCAGAGTCATGCATGTTGAATTTATTTAGATGCTCTCTTGAATATTTTTCATAATAGATGAATGTATAATCCTTATTTTAAACCACATATAGTCCCAAAATGTATGTGAGTTCACAAATCATTACATTTATAATTTTGATTTCATGTGATTAGAAAATTATTCCATTGATCCCTTCCCACTTCTTCCAAATATATTATCATCCACATACACAAGAACCATAAATTGATCTTAATATGAATCCTTTACATATATATTATTATCTACACCTCCTATTTTGAATTTAAACTTATTTAGATAAGAATCTAGTCAAGAATACCATTCTCCTGGTGCCTACTTCAGACAATAGAGTTCTTTCTTTAATCTAAAAACATTAATTTCATCATTACCAATATGAAAACCCAATAGTTGTTCAATGTTGAATTCTTCTACAAGGAACCCATTTAAAATTTTCGTTTTTACATTGATATGTTTCACTTCATACCATCTTTGAATTTTGATGGAAAGAAAGAGTCTCATCAACTCCAGTCTAGACACTAGAGAAAATTTTTCTTCAACAACAATACCTTCTATATGTTTATAGAATTTATACCCCAAGTGTGACTTATTAATGATTAAATTACCATGATAATCAAAAAAATTAAAATATCCACTTTCTTCCAATCAAATTGTGGTTTTTAGGTCTCTTAATAAGATCACATGTCTAGTTTTTATCAATCTGATCCAATAATCCATTAATATCCTTAACCTATGATCCATCAATCACTTCTTCTTCAAACGAGGTTAGTTCCACAATATATAGGAACATAGAATGTGTTTCATTACTCATTCTCCTTTTCAGTGTGAGTCTAGTACAATCCATAATGATGTTTTATTGATCAATTTCTACTCTTTTGTTTCCCCTATGAGGTTTTGAAGATGTTTCTTTATCTATGGTTTAATCTTTTTATTCTTCTTCTGAATCATAATTGTTTTATGCACTCTGAATGTTTTTCATGTCTTCCACTATTTCTAAATTTTAATCAATCCCTTGTCCACTTTATTATTAACATTCTATCATGTCATAATATGATCTCCTCGGGGTATTTGTGCCTTTGACATTAATTATATTGACATAACAACTTTTCATAATAATTCATTGAAGATTATTGTATCATTTTAAGGATTTTTTCTTCATTGAATATCCAAGGAATATTCCCTCATCTGTAGTATCACTATATTCCCTTAATTTCATTATTTTTTTGGATGAAAAATTTTCTTATGAAAACATGAAAATACATTAGATGTGGATTCCTTTCGTATCATAACTCATATGGTGTCTTGGTTTCTCCCACAAAAAGACTTGTTTGATTTTGAGTGTAAACTACTGCTTGAACAGCTTATTTCAAATAATTATGAGAGATATGACTCTCAATCAACATAGTTCAAGCCATAATGTTCACCAATTGATTTCTATATTCAACAACTCCATTTTGATGTGGTGTTCTCACTGTATCCACCTCATCATTTATTCCATTTTTTCAGATAATTTTCAAATTAAATGGATGTTTATTCTCCTCCATTTTCAAATTCTAGAACATTGATTGTGTAACCAGTATCATTATCACCTATTCAATGATAACTATTCATGTAATTAAGAACTTTATGTTTCCTATGTATAATAATTAAAAAATCCTTTATAAAATAATCATTAATAAAAATAATGAATCACCTATCTCCATATTTGAAATCAACATTTATTGGACCACATACATATGTGTGGACATGATCAAGAAGATTTGATTCCCTTTTTTTCTTTAGTTGATATAAACTACAGACCAGTATTCCTCACATGCAAGAAACAAATCTATTTTCTAATTAATACTTAAGATTGGAAATATCTATTACTATCTTTAGCTTGGATATATTTTTCATGCATTTTATTTTAATGTGACCCAACCAATGGTTCCACAATTTGTTTTCATATTTAACTGTAAAGTAAAAAAAAATTCTCTTTATTAAAAACCTGGTAAAAATTTCTATCTAATATACATCTATTCATGAAATAATTTCTTATCTTTCCTTTGATAGTGCACCCATTTTGATTAAATGTCACTATTAGTCCTAAGTCACAAATTTTGATTACACTCTAGAGATTGTGACACAAACAGTCTGCATAGAGAACTTTAGTTTTACTAATCTCATCATTTTCTAGTTCTATACATCCACTACATTTGATCATTAAATCATTGTTGTTGTTGAAACATACTATTCCATAAACCCTTTTCTTAACATTATTCAATAAATTTTCATTTCCCATCATATGGGATGAGCATCTACTATCAAGAATCTTGGTATTACTATTCTTTGTAGCATTGAGAGCTATTTCTGCAAGGTTGGATGTCTCGATTTTCTTCTTTTCCTTCCATGAGATATTTGATCAAGTAGTTTCTAAATATATCCTTTAAAATATATTTTCAATGTTCATAGGTTCATCATACACATATTCTTCTTCCATATGAGAATTCCTATTTTTAAAAGTGAATTTTTTTGATTGGCGGATATTTACTTGTCTTTGAGTTCTACAGGTAATGTTCCCACCATTCTTCCGCCTACAATGAATAAATTTATGGACATAGTAAGAATAATTAAAACAATATCCATAGATTCTATTTATTCTATATTATGAAGTATATGGTCTCATTCTTCATTTTTTGAATTTTAAGTGCTTCACTATTTAGATTGATCCTTCCACCTTCATAGTTTGACATGGTTTGGCCTAGATAGACACATAATTAACATTACATAATAGGAAATGAATTTTCTCTTCCATTCCCCCTCATTCACACTTATTTTGAAAAATTAATTGATTGGATATCATCTCTAGATATATAAAGAAAATATTTATATCTCTTTTTTATTTTATTACAATATTTATTTATTAGGACATCAGATGCCTTTGTGGTATGTCCAGCTTTATGATTTCATTAATTTGTCTCATCTTGTTTCCAACCTTTTATGTTTGAAAATTATATCCAATTCCAATTTTTCTAATACATGTGGATATTTGATCATTCAAATCATTTTTACTCCATTAGATCCACGATTACCTCTTTCTAACAGCTCTGCATGTGAGAATATTCCAAACTATAATTTCTCCTTCATTTCCCATGAATTTGATTCACTTTATAGTTTACTATTTAATGTAAAAAATTATTCTTAAAGTCCATCAAAATTCATAGATTTCTCCTATTTTCAATATGTAAGTTCATTTATGACCTTTTCATTCTTTGAGATTTTAAGAGTTATTGAATTTTATTTTGCTCCTCCTTCCAGACAATCAATTTTAGCTTCCAGATGATCAAAATATTATGATGAATCTCCCATAATGGATATAATGTTTTATATTTAACTTTATTTTATTTTCAAGATTATAAAGAGCATCCTCAAGTTCCAACATGAGGTCAATAACTCCAATCAACTAATTATCTTTATCTTTATCTTTTGATATTTATAAATTTTCAATTGTATTCATCATGGACACCAATGCTTTAGATTTAGAATATGGATATCAATAATAAAAAAAGTAATTATCATCTTATTCTTCATTATAGGCCAAAATATTTCCCTATATTTTATTTCCTAATATTATGTCTCCATTTTGAGAAGACCATTTCTGAGGCTCCTTTATGTTTCTAGCTTCAATTTATTTATCACAAAACTTCCTTGATCACAGAGAGGAAATGTTCCAAACTCTACCACATCGAAACCAAGCTAGATGAAGATTTCATTCAAATCCCCATCTTCCTCTACTTACTTAGAAAAAAGATAAATAAGTTAATCTTCCTCATTATATTCAAAAAAACTATCACTATAAATCCAATGTTTTTCAATGGATTTGAATTCTATTTCTTTTCTTACTTCAATTTTGTATCTTCTGGTTTAACTCTCATTTTATATTCCAATAGATTTCTTAGAAAATCATCTAGATAATGTTTATATAGATCCCTTTCCACAAATTATGAACTTGGTAAAAATTTATTACCATGTAGTAAAACAATCACATGTAGAGAGACAACATAATAATTTTACACAATCACATAGATCCCTTTCCACAAATTCTGGTTTAACTCTCATTTTATTACTACAGAATCATGTAGTAATAAAACAATCACATGTAGAGAGACAATATAATAATTTTACATGGTTCACCACTAAAATATAATCTAGGGATATTTTCTCGATAGTGTGTCAGTAATATATAAATTCACTAATATTCAGTAGTTTTGGAATATAGAAGTTCAAACACAGTCACTCGATTCTAGAAACACTTACTTTGCAATATTTTAGGGACAATACACTACCTCCCTTGGAACACATCTGTTGAATCCCCCAACTCACTGCTTTGGGAGATGTCTTACTCAATATAACGACTTGAAGTTCACTTCAGTAAATTGGAATTCATGTCTTTTTCCTTGAATAGAATGAGACTATACATACATAAATTTCATTAGTACATTCTCTTTAAAGAACTGATTACTTAAACCAAATGTTCAAAACCTAATGTTTCTAAAGACCCTTGGTGAAGATACTTTGGGAATATCACTACCTTCGTGAATAAGTCTACCTTCATGGAACACTATGTTATCATGAAATAACCAATCATCACGAAAATCCTTTTTTCAAGATCCCTAATCATTGTGAAAGTCTAAGATAGTATTTTCGTGATGATCAGGCTCATAATGAATGTTTTATTTTCAAATCTCTAAAACCTCTCGAATTAAAATTGATTCATCATTTTCTCTAATTCCTTTAATTTTTTAATGATGTGGGGGTAGCCTCATATTTATAGGCTCATACTTTCATGATTATCCCACACCACTAGTGGATTTTTCATAAAACTCCAAATTCATGTTCATGAATCTCCCTCACTATCAAATCTCTAATGAAATTTAATCCACTTGTGAATCTTATCATAGTCATTGAGATTACTATCAAACATTCATGCATTTGTGATTCTCCATTTCTCATAGTCATAGAGATTATTGTCAAACCATTGTGTTGTTTGTGATGCGTGTTTATGATGATCAACATATTTTTGAATCTCAGCCTTTATGAAATCCAGTCTTACCAAAACCCATGACTTTACCATATTTACAAATACTTAATTCTAGAAAACCACCTTAAATGATTATTTCCTCTTTCACCTAATTTTGAGCCCAAAAATTTGGAAAACACTGGGAAATGACACCACCTTAAACATTCTAGTCAATTTATACTGTAAGAACTCTTTCCTTGTACACTCCCTTATCAACCCAATGTGGAATGAAATCAATAGGAAACCAAAATAAGATTCCATCAAATAACATCCTTGGTTCCAATATTTTTTCCCTTTTCTCTTTAGATTACTTTGTCATGCTCTTATGTAACCCCTAGTGTTCATTTCATGGAATGTTTTACTCTAGATTTTATAGTCTTTATACTATTCCAATACACTTTTTAATGATATGTTTGTATTCATTCATATACTTACATTGGTAAAAAAACCTACCATTTAATTTATTACTTCTTGGTAATTTTCTATATCCTCTAGCCTATTGGAGGTAAGCTTGGGGTTTTCATGGATCTTCTTTCCACCATACAGGAAATACATGGTGTGTTAGGTAATTATAACCATGAAAAAATAAATGATGAAAATTAAAATAAGGGAAGGATGGAACATCCCACATGTGATAATTGTGGAAAGAAACATCTAGGTACTTTCTTAATGGGAAAATGAATTTTTTTGAAAGTGTAAAGAAATGGGAAATAATTATTTTGAATGAAAGTTGAATCAATAAATCACTATTATCTAGTGATTCAACAATAAAAATATGGGGGCATTATCTAAACCAATTTTCTAATTATTAAGGGAACTTACCAAATAATAATCCCAGGGGAAGAATGTGGTTCTTGTGAAATTTCTATAGATAAAGTTAAAATACATTGATTTACTATAATAGGTATCATAAACACTAAATTTATATGATTCTATATCTTCTCACTCTTTTATATTTTTTGGGGATATCTATTCATCCCTTGGTACATTTATGAAATAATTATCAATCAAGACACTTACTAGGTATCTGGTTGTCAAGTGGTTTCTATTAAGATGAATAGTTATTCCATATTTTCACATAAATTTGTTAAACTTTTATGGGGATTGAAAAAATACTAATTTTGGGGTTTATTTATTTTTTAGGATTTATTAATTATTATATTCTTCATAAAATAATATAGTAAACAGATCTCAAAATAAAATTTTTATTCTTTTACCTTCATTTCTAATGAAGTGAAGGTATTTTAACCCCTCACAAATTAATGGTTTTATGGATATAAACTTTCACATAACCATGTTTTCTATCACTAAATATTAGTACTTGGACGTTTTTTTTCTCCACCATGTCTATATTTTTACTTCCCAACAATGTTCTCCTTATCTGGGTATCTGAATATGTAATGTGATTGAAGTATCCTCAGTTGTTTGTATCAGTGTGATGGAATTGAGAGGGAGAAATTATTATAAGGGGGATATAATTTGACACCCCAAAAATTTATAATATATTTTTATTTAAATAAATTTAATTTCTTAGATAAATTTATTTACACACAACACCAAGTCTAAACTAACTGTGATATACAATTAAAAAATTATTATGTAATAATTATACCCTAGTCATTTTATTAAAGGGTATTAATAGGATTAGCTGAACTAAAATATATACATATAAATATTTTAGTTAATATAAATTTATTTATGAATTATAATGACATAAGTAATCAATTTTTAGTCATCAATTTTTTAAAAAAAATCTATTTTCTTCAAAAATGGATATTATTTCATTTTGTGTGCGGATATTATAATTAATTTCTATAACTTATAGAAATTAATATTTTTAAAAAATGATAAATTTTGGGAAATAATCATATTAAAATTATCTTTGGTGTAATTTTTGGGATTTCTCTAATAATATATAATTTTTAGTGAATAATGAAAAAAACTGACTTTCAAAAAAAATTTAATTTTTATTTATTTAAAATTACCATCATGTTGTGAAATTTATCTTAATGTAACATATTTATCATTTAATAATATATAATATAATTAATTTCAAATTAATTATCATTATACTATATTTTTTTATAGGATCATTTTGAGATGTGAATACACATTTTTTTAAAATTATTTTTTCATCATATTTTATGGATTTATATTTAAATTTACTTATGATAATTATAGGATATGAGTCTTTAGAAATGGATTGATTATTTTGAATCAAAAGGATAATTTTTTTCCTTATGAATAGTAACTATTGTAAATATTTTTCTCCTAGGTAAGGGTAAATTGGGTAATTAAGGTTTAAAATAATATGATAAAGACTAAAAATAACAATAAATCCCTCTATCGATATATCTTAAAATTTGGATTCTACCATCCTAATAAAATATTTACATTTATGCAAATTTTTTATCCTTTCCTTTGAAAATTAATTATACATTATTTTAGGTAAAGAAAAATAACAAAACATTCACTATATAGCATTTAAAATTCTCTTATATGTTAACATAGGGGAAAAATAAGTTTAGAATGAATATTAAAATTTATTTTGAGATTAATTAAGTTATTTTTATTGGGGTAATTTAAATTTAATTTTAGTGATGAAATAACAACCTTAAATTCTTACACAGTGATGACATAGTGTTTGTGAATGCAGTAGAAGAATCAAGTAAATTATTTTAACAAATCTAAATTAATTTTTTTGGGTGATATATTGTGTCCCAAAAATATTATGTATATATATATTATTATTGATGTTTCTATAATTCTATATTTGAATTACATTTTTATGTTTATGACATTAATGTCAAATTAAATGAATTTATTTAAAATGGCCTTAATTATATTTTATAACAAACAATATTTTATTTTTTGATTTAAAATTCATAAAAAAACTAAATTCATACATTTAAATGTTTTATGGTATAAAATATAAATCTTGGTTCATATATGTTTCAAATTTAATTTTATAATAAATTTCGTGACCCTTGAAGTCTAAAAAACATTGATTTCATTGTAATCATCAAAGCGGTTAACTAAGGTTAAAACTAAACTCTAAGGGACCAAACATCACCCAAACTTACCTAAATTATATTTTATGAATGTATATAGACTCAAATTCATCATATATTCTAAATATATCAATTAGGTGTCACTTATACATTAAAATTAATTTATAATAATTTAAAACTATAAGTAATTCCCAAAGCGCCCCTTCCCTCCCTTATAAAAGTATTGTCATACTTTCTATTCTTTACACAAATTTGATCCATCTATATTAATAAAACCATAATTTTTTATCTTTATAACTACCATATACACTAATTATTTATTCTTTTCTTCTCTTAATATGAATACAAGGGTTCTTAAAAAGGGATATAAATGAGGTCTACTGACGTCGAGGTAATCCTTTCTACCAAATCTTTAAAATTTATTTACTATTATACTTCCTCTAAATACATTGTAAATATCAGAAAATAATTTAAAAATTTTAACCAATATGTTTATATTTTATTAAAATTATGGGAAAATCATAATCCATTACATTTACATTCTATATTAAGTGAAAACATTGCCCATTCATATGTACGGTTTACCGTCTCCATATAATGGTGTGATTTGTTTTTCATCACTATATTACATGGATGGTTATACATATGGAACTAATTAATATATATGATATTAATGAAATAATTATTGGTTTTTTAATATTATATATCATTTAACTTCATACCCTTTTAGACGTTAAAAATTGATAATGTCACTCATGCGTACGTGTAGATTACCGCCTCTATAAAGAAATGTAATTCATTTCTCATCTCCGACATTAAGGATGCCTATAAATATTTATACTATATATATATATATAATGGATTATAATTCTAAAAAATATTAAACCATGATCAATATTCAATGACCAAAACTATAGAACTAAAACCTACATGAAAAATTAAATAGTTAACACTAAAAAACAATGATATTAATAAAAATTATTAATAAATGAGTGTTAAAATGTTATAATTAGATCATATATAATATTATAATTATATATTTTTATTTTATATAAGTTTAATAAATTTAAATTTTTTCTACATTTTTTTAAAATCACTTACAAATAAATTCATAGTTGAGGTAAAAATTTCTTGTCTCAGTTCTATTTCTTTGGGATATATACCATATTCACCACTTATTTCATTTATGTGGTGTATATACTACCTATTTGATATTTTATATATTATATCCCTTTATATTAATTATATTTAAATCTTCATTTGATGTTATTTCTTTCATAGGTTTTACAATTCAAAATATAACAAAGTAGTAAGGAATTAATGGTTGAAATCCAATTTTAATCAGGATTGTTTATACTTGAATTTCCATTGAGGAAGTTTTATGATCCTCATCTGATAAAATAATAAAATTTTATTCACCTTTGGTTGTTCATCAAATTTTCAAGTAATTTTACCATTTTACTAACTTTATTACTCAAAACTATCAAGAATTATTTTAAGAGAAATAGACTTTATTACCTCTTTAGTTATGAATATTTCTCTTTTATATTGATGTTTAATTTAATATGGTTATATAATGTTGTTTAATATTCTCATATTATTTTTTTAATTTAAATTTTACCCAAGTGTTACTTTATATAAAAAAATTCAGAGGAATTATAGTGTCCCAAGATTATCGTACATAAATATTACATCATTTTTTTATGAATATCCATTACATTTCACAAACACATGCCTGAGGACCGAAATAGTTCAATTTCATTGGAAACACATAAACAAAAAAAATATGTTGTTGGAAAACTAAATTATCTCCTGTAATGATCTTAATATCTGGAACCCTTCTTAGATATACCATGCATAATACCTCCTTCAAAACCGGGGGAAATGAAACATAATAAAGGGTTTGCTCAGATTCTTAGTAAGGGTAAATAGGGGACATACATAAGCACAACATGAACATAAGGTTATGAGAATATGATCATAACATTTTAAAACCATAACCTTCATATAAAAGACCATAATATTGAGACATAAAATAAATATTGGTAGTTCATTGGGCATGAATCATAGGGAGTGAACGAACATGAGACCTGAGAGCATAACATTGGCATACAACATAGATTTATGGCATAAAAGTAAGCATATAATATCATTTCCATATTATTCAAGGATCATTTCCAAGAATATCATACTAGAATGGGTTCACTCTTCAACCCATTATGGTAGTCAAGGTTCACTCCCAAGACCAACATGGTGAAAAAAGTTCCTTCCTAAACTAGGTTCACTCCCCTTTCTAGTTCTGTCTATCTCATTAGAGATAAATAACTACCCAATGATTTATTGGGAGATATAAATATCACTTATCTCATAATGAAAACAAAATTTCT
The DNA here is from genome assembly GCA_963277665.1 of Viscum album. Taxonomy (NCBI): domain Eukaryota; kingdom Viridiplantae; phylum Streptophyta; class Magnoliopsida; order Santalales; family Viscaceae; genus Viscum; species Viscum album. The sequence goes on along the minus strand of OY728121.1, from coordinate 1,584,699,007 downwards.
ATGTTCCAAAAGTTTATAAAACATTCATCATATCATAACCTATGAAATTAAATAGGTTTCATAAAAATTTTATCATATCATAACCTATAGAAAAGATACATGTTACATAATCATTCCATCCTTGTAAAACCCATGGAAGGACTAGGTTTCATTATAATTTTATCATATTATAACCCGTGGAAGAGAAACGGGTTTCATAAACATCATTCCATCATAAACATAAACCATTCATAGAAAGGACAAGAATGGTTTCCTTATATCATATCTATAGTAAGGCATAGACAACATCAATGGGTGTCATCATAGTTGGAAAAGTATTTAGATCGGACATTTAAAAAATTTATTTACTAAAATATCATTTACACATTAAATAACACTTTTTAAAACATAAAACATTTTGAAAAGATTTTTATTTCATAATAATAATGAATAATTATAAAGGAATATTCAAATAAAATAATGTTCCTAATGACGGAAATTTTTATTCATATCGTACATGTTAAAATAAACATTCCTTTCACATTTTTTGGTAAAATCAAAAGTGGAATTGTTTTTAAAATGACATGAATATTCGTTTTAATTTTTTTTAAAAAAATTAAAACATATGTAAAAATTTTCTTTTTAAAATCAAAGTAAAAAATAATACATTTTTTAATCCTTTTTAGAAAACATAGTTTGGGAAGAAAATGGATTTCTGATCAAAGGGATAAATAAAGTGAGATTTTATTATAAACATTTTATCAATTTTTAAAAGTACCTTAGTGTGTAAAAATGGTACGGTTACATAAAAATATCATGAATTACTATAGGATAAGAAAATTCATTATTTTCTTAAAAGATGGATAATAAGATTTTATCATCGTAGACATTGATGGGAAAAAATATCTTAAGGTAACATTTTTGTGTTTTTGGGTTGATTGTGATTATTGAAAAAGTGGGTTTCTAGGGTTAGTTGTGGAGTTTGAAAGATATTTTTTACAATTTATGGTGACAAAGATCCAAGATAGAGGAATGGATTCCAAGGAATCAGTACAGAAAATTATATACAAAATGTGGTGTCTTTTCCCATTGTTTTCTAACATTTGGGGGTCCAAATTTGGTGGTGGGATAAATAACCATGAAATATGGATTTACATGAATTCCTCTTAGAGTTATAGAAAATTCATTAGTTTCTAAAATGTTTTAGTTTTATGAAGGTAAGGAGTTTTGAAAATGAATTCAGTGTCACAAACTACGGGGTTCACAAAGGTGTGGAGCATCGCAAATGCGTGATGAATAATAGGACATATCCATGCCTATGAGAATTAGAGTATCACGAATTCACAAATGGTTGATGGTATATCTCTGTGACTATGATAATCCTTGAAAATAGTGAAATTACCCTGGTGCTTCACTAAATAGTGTGATTCACAAAAAAAAATGGGATCTTTTCAAAATGGGGATGGTGTGGATGGATGCTTCTGGAATTAGAGACTAAACCTATAAATAAACCTCTATCCCTCAAAAAAGAGAGAGAAAGAATCAATGAAAATTCAAAGGCTCTGAATTCGCAATGTTGATTCGTGATGTTTGTTCTTGAAAAAAATCTCATGAAGAAATAAATTTTTTGAAGGCTATAAAAATCGGATAGAAATTTATGAGCTTCGTGAAGGCTGAATAATCTTTATGAAATTGTTTGAGATTTACAAAATAAGTTTTTCTCATGAAGTCTAGTTGAGCTTCATGAATGAGGTGATCTTTGTAAAACATATGGGGTTCATGAAGGAAGTATATAATTTACAATAATTGGGTAGTTTAGTAATGGTAGTGTGAGCTTTGAAAAGGTAGTGAGCATCAAGAAAGTGTTGAGAAGTGAATTACCAATGGAATTATGGTAAATTGGTATTCATCATGTGGATTAATATAGAACATAAACATAGAGTCTACCTAAAATTGAGGATGTTTTAATTATCACTAATAAAGGGACCTACCTGTCCATAAACTACATGGAAATCCATTCTAGAGAAGTTAGAAAAGGAAGAGGAAGAGGGTGATCCTTTCTACTAGTAGTGAGCCATCTAAAGAGAGTTAGTGAGTGACCCTTAATAAGGCAGTTTTTGATCCCTAAAACTTGTAAAGTAAGTGGTCCTAGTCATAGAATTAATCTATCCTGAACCTTGAATTGGCATTGAGATTTAGTAAAGTTGGCACATTTTCACATTACTATTTTATGCTCCATGGATGTAGAACAGTGAGGGTGAACCCAGTAAAATCATTGTGTCTCATGCGTAATTTCCTTTATTTTTATACATATCTATAGGAAATGGAAAGAAAATTGTTTTGTTTATTGAAAGAATAATATCTAAAAGGGAAGTTTTTTTAATCTTTCAGACTATGAATCACCCCCTCTCCTGGTATTTAACCTAGTTGGGCTAATAATTGGTATCAAATCAGATGGTAAATTTCAGTGCTTCTCTGTAAGGGGTATTATTGGAGGTTTTCAATCATAAAGGCATTCCAAACTTTGATGGAATGAATTTTCAATTATGGAAGAATCAGATAAATCACTACTTCTGATCTTTGGGAATGTATGTATTTAGAGCATTTATGTATGTTATTTTGGACAGTGTGGAAAATGGTTCTTTATTAAAAATAGGTCAAAAGGAATTAGATTCTGATTCCAATGGAATCAATTTTAGGGGATCCCTATCCAATAAAATATATTAAAATGCACCCTAGTGGGTTTTTTGATGCATTATATGATAGGTATAATGTTGGTGTGGAAGACATGCAAGGTATTAGATAAATTATTGAAGTTTTAAGTATTTGAAAATTCATCTTGAGAATAATTCCACCTATGTTCAATCTAAAAGTTAATGTATTAGGAGATAAAGATCCAAAGGATCTGACATTGGATAGTATGAATAGTAATTTTCTTTCATATGAGATGATAAATAAACATAATGAGCCTGTGGAAGAAGGTAAGTCCAAAGAAGTTGTATTTAAGGTCATGAAGAAGCTTACCATTAAAGATATTCTGGAATAAGATGAGATAGTTAAGGTTTTTTAACTCCTTTCCTGAAATATTCAATGACAAAAATGAAATAATAAGGGAAAACTCCCACTTTCATTCTTCCAATTTGGAAAGGTTTCACATCTTACAGTAAGGGTCCCTAATAAGTTTCAATAATATGAAGAGGATGAAGTTGAATTTCCCATAAATAATTATTCAGCCTATCTAAAAGGTAAGAAAAAGTTCAAGAGAAATTTATTCAAGAAGAAGAATCTTCGTTTATAAGAAAATGACCTTTCAGAAGAATCTGAGGTTTAAGAGATGAGTAACATCAAATAAATTGGAGAAAATTATATGGTAGAAATTTTTGTTATCTCTATAAAAATGGAAGAATGAAAAAATGATGAATAATATGTCGAAGGAAGTTTTGATATGCATGCTGAAATAGAATCTAGTATTGAGGAGATAGATGTTTAGACATAAAAAAATAAAAAAACCAACAATGTGGTTCATGATGACAAACATTATATAAATTAGTAGGAAGAATAAAAGTCTAAGTTGAATGTTGAAATTGAAAAACATGAGTCTTCAATTACAAAGATCTCAGAAATATATGTTGATTACAAGATCAAAATCAATGAAATGTAAAATAGAAATTGATAGATTGACTAACATTGGAAGAGATAAAATCAATGGTATCAAATAACTTGAAGAATAAATTTTCATCCTATAAAGGAAATTGAAATATAATGAGAAATTCTTGACACCAGAAAATCATGTCACAAAGCTAGTAGAAAATGGAAAAGTATAGTTCAATGTTCTATTGAAATAAAAACAAGGAATTTCAGCATAATAAAATGATAGATTTGAATGATATAGGTAGAATATGTCTTGATCAAAAACCAAAATCTGTAATGGTTGAATCCAAACCAGAAGAACCCACTCGAATATTGAAGATTTAATTGGTTTTGAATCAGAACAAGAAAATTCAGAGAACCCAAGGGAAAACTAGTAGTGTAGTAGTGACACACAGGAATGCACCCCGCATTAGATGTTATTTTTTTGGAATGATGGGACATTCAAAAATTTTAGTTTTATATACAAGAGGTAAATAAGTAAATAATAATAATATAGGTATCCATACAAATATCAATATTCTAGGACATCATTTTATAGTTACTGTTTTTGGTGTGGATGATGTGGAAACATGGAAAGATATTTCTCATAAACAATTCATATAAATGTGTTGAAGCAGACTGAAGGTGGTCATAAGCACTAACTCAATGTATCATCAAATTATATTAAAAGGAAAAACAATTTTCATCTCTACAAGATAAATTTGGTCCACCAAACACTAATAAAGACCAAGATTATCAATCCATAATTGGAATGAATTCAAAAACAATGATAAAAAAGATAGTTAGTGAGATTGTAGTGGCTAAAGATATTTCCCTTAAATAATCAAATCATTCTAGTTTATAGATCCTTGATAGTTTATGGACATCCCATATGATAGGTAATAAGGATATTTTTGTAAGTATAAAATCTGATAAAGATGGTGTTTTAAAATTTGGAAATGATTAAGGCCACAATATTATTGGTTCAGAAAAATCAAAATTTGGGGAAAAATAAATGAGACGTGTTGATGTCTTAGTTGTTGATGTCCATAGTCATATCTTTAATAATTTCATTAAACTATGTGACTTAGGGCATACCATTGTCTTTACTAAGAATATTTATATAATCAAAGAAAGATATTAGGCATTTATTCTATAGTGAAAAATAACATAGGTGAATCTCTACCATGTAAGTGGGGAAGAAGATATGTGCTTTTTATCCTAAGTGGATGAAAAAAGGTTGTGTCATAAATTAAAATTTCATCTATTCGAACCATCCCTTGAATATCTTGTCAAATTTGATAAAACTTGAGATCTCCCTAATCTATCATGTTATCATGCTCATATATGTGATTCCTTTCAATATAGGAAGATCATCTGAAAGACATACTATGAAAACTATAAAAAGTAAACTATAGTGATTAAATTAGTTCATGTAGACGTATGTGGATCTATCTCACCAATATCCATTAAAGGGAAGAGTTTTTTTATTTATTTTCATTGATTACTTCAATTGAATGGAATGGGTGTTTTTCTTTTCCATCAAATTTGATGTGTTAATTTTTATAAAACATTATCAAAGGGAATTTGAAAGGATTCATGGATAGAATATTCTGAAGTTTCATACAAATAATGGTTCATAATTCACAAAAAATAAAGTGGAATATTATCTCAAGAAACACGGGATAAGTCATCAAGTATCATTAGTAAGAACTCCTCATCAAAATAAAGTGGTTGAGAGGGGAAATCATATCGTCAACAACATAGCTAGAATAATGCATATTGAAAAGGAACTACCATAAAAGTTTTGGAAGGAATCAGCCCTCAGATATGACTAAATATCTAACACGGCACTATTGTCTCTAAAGAAGAAAAGAAATCGTACGATATGTGGAATTGAAAGAATCCAACATTTAAGTACTTTTTAATCCTTATAAGTACATGATTTATTCTCAATAAGGAGAAACACGTGAAATATGAATGACAAGGAGAGGAGGGGATATTTATTGGATGTTCATGAAAATAAAGACCATATAAATGTTTTAACAAGAGCCTTGAAAAGGTAGTAGAAAGAAATGATGTCACTATAATAGAGAATGAACAGAATCTTTAATGAAATAGTGAACAGTTCGCTGGTGAAAGTGATGATGATTTGAGCACCTCGTGGGGAGTTGAAGTGGAAAAAGATGCTTCAGAAGAAGATACTGATGATGATTAGGAGGATGTCAAATATATTTTTTCAAGAAAATAGAAGATTCGATCTAAAGTTGACAAACATAACATCATTGGTGATCAATAAGTTCTTGTTCAAACATGAAGAATGAATTCATTTCAGTATGCATCCTTTATATCTTAGGAAAAGCCTAATTGTTATCATGAAGCATCTGGAGATAATAATTTGGTTTATGCTATGAATGAAGAGCTTGACCAAATTGATAAGAATATGACATGGGGGATTGTTTCGAGACTAATAGAAAATAATATCATTGAGATGAAATGAGCCTTTCATGAAAATATTAATGAAGCTATCATAATGATTCGAAAAAATCATGATTAGTGTGAAAAGGGTACTCCCAAATAGAGGGTATTTATTTTTATGAATCATTTTCACCAATTATGATGCTATAAAAAATAGATTATTATTATCCATACCAATGAAAATAATGTTCAAATTTTTTCAGACGGATTCCAAGTAATCTTTTCTGAATGGGGTTCTAGAAGAATATGTTTATATTGAAAATTTATATGGTTTCTCATTCATGAAGACGAGAAAATATGTTTTTTTTAATATCCATATGGGTTGATGTAATAACCAAGGGCACTATATTCAAGGTACGATCAATTTTTTTAAAAGCTTGATTTTCAGTGTGGTGGATTTGATTACATTATATGTATATAAATGATAGTAATCAAAGGATGGTGGTTATGGTGTATTTCGATGCCATAATATTTGGTGGATTAAATGAAGAAAAGTGTAAGAATTTCATATAATTCATAAAAAGTGAGTTAGAAATGTCAATAATTGTTGAACTAATTTTTTTCATTGATTTACATGAGACATAATTATGTAATGGTTCATTAATTTCACAATATAAATATTACACAGAGTGTTTGAGAAGATTTGGAATGAATAATTCCATAGAGATGATGACTCCAATTTCTCCCTAGATGAAACTATCAAGTGATAATGAAGTTAAGGAGATTAATGTCACAAAATACAATAAGACCATTGGAATTCTATTGTACCTACAATGACAGGACCAAATATTTTTTTTCCACATGCTAAGTAGCACGATATCATATTTTTCCCAATGAAATAAAATTACTTACAGTAAAACGAATACTTCGGTATATCAAAGGAATGGTGGATTTTGGTTTTCAGTATAATGAAAAATATTAGAAAGAGTTATTAGGATATAAAGATGTAGATTAGGTGGGTATAGTTGATGATATAAAATTAACATTAGGTCATGCGTTGTATCTTCATGGTTTTCATGCTTCTTTTTCAAGAAAGAAACATGATTGAATTTTTTTTAGCAACGTAGAAGCTGAATATATTGTATATACTCAAGAATGCACACAATTTTTTTTGATGAAGCAGGATCATGATTATATGGTATTTGAAATGATGTCTCTGATTAGAATCCATTAAGAAAATTCCAATTTTATAAATCCTAGAAAAAAATCCACTAGAACACTAAAGGAAAAAAAGAAAATTGAAATAAATTATCATTTTATCAAGGATAAGTTGGAGAATGGGATTTTTATGTCTAAGTATGTTCCTTCATAACTATAGGTTGCAGACATTCTGACAAAGGACTTTCCTAAAAAAGCATTTCAATATCATCGACTAGCTCTAGGATTTCAGTTAACCCTCCACACTTGAAATTTTTTTCATGTGGGACCCCTTATCACCTAGGTATGCTTTTTTCCCTAATGTATCGATATGTATCATTTACCCTATTACATACCTAAAATGGATGACCTTTGGGCTTGTTGAAAAATTGGGATAAATTGTGACTATAAATGGGGAGGAAATGTATTAATGAAGACCGGGGAGATAAGAGGGGTAGCAGTGATAGGGGGAATTTTAAATTTGATGAGGATAAAGATGATTTATCAGAGGATATATGTAATTAAGGATGGGGTTCATGATGAAAGGAGATGAATTTTTTTGTAATGAATTGATTCATTGATGATCATAAAAATATACCCTTGTTTCACATGTAGAGCATGGCTCATGTGGGAAATGAATGTATGTTGAGTAAATCCCTAATCACTATCTTAATCACATGAAGAAAAATTTGGTATAATATGGAAGATTATTTAATCAGGTATCAAAATGTAATGATTTTTCAACAAACCCAAAGGGGGGTATTGTTGCGATAAATCCCACAAGGTAACATTGCAGTGTTTTTTAGTTGATTTTGTTTTTTTATAAAGTGGGTTTCCATGGATAGTTGTGGAGTTCAAATGATATTGTTGTAAAGTAATGCTCACAGATATACATGATAGATAAATGGATTACTAGGAAGTGGTATATAATATTGTGTACAAAATGTGGAATCATTTCCCAGTGCTTGAAAAAAATGGGTCTAAATTTGAAGGTTGGATCAATCATCATTAAATATATATTTCCATGAATTCCACTTAAAAATATGGAAAAGGCATGATTTTTTCAATCATTGATGGTTTGTGAAGGTATGGAGCTTTGAAAATGAATTAGGTGTCATGAAGGATGGGGTTCTCAAAGGTTGGAACAACATGAATGTGCGATGAAAAATGGGACATCTCTATGACTACGAGAATTGGATCATCTTGATTGCATGAATGGTTGAAAGTGTATCTTTGAAACTATAAAAATATTCATGAATGTTGAAATTACCATAGTTTTTTTTGAAAAAGGGAGATTCATGAATGAAATTGGGGAGCTTCAAGAAAGGGTTTTGACGTGGTAGGAAGCTTCTGGAATGGGTGGAAACACCTATAAATATACCTCTACCCCTCATAAAAAGAGATCAAGTCTCAATGAATATTATAAGGATACAAATTCATGGAGGTAAATTGTGACGGTTTGTTTTGTGAAAAATATCACGAAAAAAGGAAGTTTGAAAATGCTATAAAAATCTGACTAAAAGTTGTGAGGTTCACAAAGGATAAGTTAGTTTTTTGAAAGATCTTGAGCTTCATGAAATAAGGTTTCTTCAAGAAGGATAGTTAAGCATCACAAAAGAGGTGAGATTCATGAAATTTTTTGGATTCACCATGAAATTATATACTTGTCAAAAATTGGGCTATTTTATGAAGGTTGTGTGAGCTTCATGAGGGTAGTGGGCATCATTAAAGTGTTGAGAAGTGATATCCTAGTGGAACTATAGTAAATAGGAATTCATCAAGTGGATGAAAGTAGAACTTCAATAGAATATCTACCTAAAACTGAGGATGTATTAATTATAGAGAATTAAGGGAACTAAATAAAGATAAACTATGTTTGAATCATTTCCAGTTCAGTGAGAAAAGGAAAAGGAAGAAGTTGATTCCACCAGTATTGATCCATCGAAAGAGATTCAAGGAGTGACCCTTCAGAAAGAAGTGGGCTATCCTTAAACCATTTAAAGTAAGTGAGCCTGATAATAGAAGTAATATAGCCTAAACTATGAATTGATAGTGAGCATTAGTAAATTTGGTAAATCAAAACATTGTTATTGTATTCTCCTTGGATGTATCCTAGTCAGGTTGAACCAAGTAAAATTGTTGTCTCTCCTGCATGATTTCATTTTTGTTCATACATTACTACAATAATGGGAGAGAATACAATTTTATTTAATAAATAAATAAGATATGAAGGGTAATTTGTTTTATTCTATCATACCCTGATCCCCCCCTCTCAAGTTATTTAACCTAGTTGGTCTAAAAAACATATTCATAAACAATCCCGATAAATGGTGAGATTGTAACATAAAATCATTACCACTACAATAACCATGAATCATAATAACAATTAATAAATGACATAAAATTATACATAAAATATCATTAGGATAAATAAATTCTATATATTACTTTTCAAATGGGATGTATATAAACCTCATGAATGAATATACGTGAATAACAAAACTTATGTCTCAAAGAATGTAAATTGATACAAAAATACCCTACCTTAAGTCTTCCTTATTTCGTACACATTATAAATCATGTATTATAAATATTATTTTATTATACATATATTAATAATAATTATTTATATATATAATACCATATATTATTTTCTAATGAATTGTATTACCCTTTTATTAACGATTCCATGTTAAAGTCACATTTTGGGTAATAATGGCTTTGTTTTTCATGTTTGTTTTATTTTTTTATTTTTTTATACTATTAAATTGATCATGATTTCATCATTTCTAGATGGTTAAATTTATATAAATTTCATATATATTCATTATATATGTATTTATAGTAATCCCAAAAATTTAGAGATAGATAATGAAATACACTGTTTATTGAGACGGTAGGTCGTACGTACGTATGAACATTTCTCAAATTTTCTTGTTGGAGTGAGCGAAAGAAAGGTAAGTGAAATATTATCATTAAATAAATATTTTAGGTCAAATATATCACATATTTTCAATAAATTCATCCTTACTACCTTCCATGTAGAGCATTAACCAATCATAATGCTTCGCGAGGTGATAGTCCACCGTAGACACGAGCGATGTTATCATATTTCCACAATATGGAGTGTTTGAAGTTATATGTGATATAATAATTCAATAAGTATTATAATAACATAAATATAATATATAAATAATATATCCATCATTATTTTCTTTTTTGAGAGGTGGTAATCAAAAAATGAATGACATTGGTTCGTGAGGTGGTAGGTTGTCATATACATGAATGATGACTTTGTAACCCATTATATAGAAGTGGAGATGGATTTAGGTAATTCCTTTAACATAAAAAATATATATTTATGATATATATTTTATTATATCATAATGGTATAATAATAATTGAGGATGGTGGATAAATAAATAAAAAAAGAAAGCTTATTGATGAACGTTACCACTTCTTCATGTATCATCCTCAAGAAGGCACCAAGTCACATCCTAGAATGGATTTATTTAAAAATTAAGGATTATAGGAAGTATTTTGGGATTTTATTTTTTTAGTTCGAGGTTCAAAAAAAAGTTTTCATGTTTTTAAGTCAAGAGCATAGGGGGTGGCCTTTTATAAGTCACATAAGTGGATAATTGTAATTTTTTTAAAGAAAGAATTTCACAAAAGTGTTTTCATGAAACAAGGCTCAAATAATGGACCATTATTAATATTATAAGATATAAGGTCTAAATATATCCATAAAATGGGTTTTTTACATGTTTTGGGTTATTTTTAACCCTTATCTTCTTAGTTTAACCCCGTGGTAAAACCATTTTTACCTTAAATGTGGTAAATATTTTTGGTTGTTTATAATTTTTAATTTTGGTAAAAATTTAAGTTGAAATTATTATACAATATAAATTCTTATGATTCCAAATATTTAATATATTTTTACGAATTCCATTTAAATAATTGTAAAAATTAAATTTAAAATAAATCTCCTAGATATGATAAGAAACTGTTTTTAAGAGAAAATATTCAAGAGTTTACAAAGTTTTTATAAAATAATTCAACATGAAATTGATTACAATAACCTAAATTTTATAACTTGATTTATAATTTAACTAATTTTATTTTAAAAACAATTTAAAATATAATAAAATATTTAAAATAACTTAAATGATGAGGTATTTTTTAATTAAAATTTATTATTTTTCATTATTCGTCAAAAAAGTAAAATTTTCAGAAATATCTAAAAAATTAAACCTAAGATAATTTTTATATGTTTATTTCCAAAAATATATTCATTTTATCAAATTAATTTTCTAAAATTTTCATCAAATAATTTTATTATTATTCATAAAAAGAAACAAATGGAATGGTTTTTTAGAAAATAGAATTTTTAAAACATAGAAAAAATTTATTGGAAAGTTGAATAATTTATTATCAATATGTTTTATTTATATTAAACCATTATGCATAATATTTAAAATTTATTTATTATTATTTATTATTACAATTTATCATCCATGTAAATTTTAACAAAAAATAAAAATGTTAATTATTTTTCATGGTTCGCTAAAACTTGGTGTTGTGTGTAACGTAAGATAAACATGGCATTGTGTGTAATGAAACATAAACATGATGTTAGATGTAATAAAAGGAAAACTTAGTTGTTACATGTAATTCAAGATATAAAATATATTTCATGTGAAATAACCTAATCTCATTGTCGCCTATAACATGAAAAATATCATAAAGCGTAAATTAATTTGAAAATATATATAATTCACAAAATATTGTTGTGTTACATTATACCCCCTTAAAATAAATTCATCCATCAAAATTACTCACTCCAATAAAAAAAATGAGGATACTATGGCCTTATCATATCTTAAAATTCCCACAGAGCCTTCTCAAAATACTAGTTTCACCATAAAACATTGACTAGGTGAGTGGTCATGTTTCATCAAAATTTCTCTATATGATCTAGAATCTCCATTGATTATTCATCATAAGAAATTTCTTGAACCAATGGTATGACTTCTGAGTTTAGTACATGTTATGGGTAATGTATATATATTATTAGGATAGATACATGGAACACATCATGGACTTGAGATAGGTATGGTGGAAACTCCAACCGATAGGCTATGGTCCTAATACAATAATAAATTTTAAAGGGACCAGTATACCTAGGGACCAATTTCCCTTCATTCCTAAATTTTATAACCCTATTCTATGGATATATTCTTATGAAAACCCTATCACAAATTTCATATTACATATCATGTCATAAAATTTCAGAAAAAATTTTCTAATGACTCTAAGATTTCATGATGTGTTATTGAATTACTTTATCCTTCACTTCCATCTCTTCAGCTATCTCAGGTCCTAACTACTTTGACTCTCTAGAATTAGTCTAGTGTGTCAGAATGCTACATTTCTTTCCATAGAGGGATTCAAAAGGATATATCAAATTTTTTGAGAGATATATATTTCTTTAAGAAAACTAAACTTGAGTAAGGTGTTCATCCCAACCAAATTTAAATTCAAATGAAAATGATATGAAAATATCCTCTAGGGTTTGATTTTTTCTCTTATAATGACCATAAGTCTTAGGATGACATGAAATTTTGATACATAAATCCATATCAAGATCTTACTGAATAATTTACATGAACTTTTAAATAAAACTATGATTCCAACCAGACACAAGAGAATGTAGTACTCCATGAAACCTAAAAACTTCATTTGTTTATATCCTAGAAAACTGATCCAAAGAGAATCCTTTCTTGATAGAAATGAAGTGTGCTGACTTGGTAAGGATCTCAACTAGAACCCATATAGAATTTTCCTTTTAGAAATTTTGGGGAGTAAAATTAGATAATCTATGGTGTTGTTATCCCATATCCATTTTGGTATTTTTAATGGATGTAACATCAACTTAGACTTTTGTATTTCTACATTAACTTTTTGACATACCATGCACCGATATACAAACTCTATGATATCTCTCTTCATGCCATAAAATAGAAAGTACTGTTTCAAATATATATATATATATATATATGTATGTATGTATGTATATATATATATAATTCCTTAAGAAATAGAGAATTAAGAACTTTGAGATTCTTCTAAGTACTCCTTCAAATCTTGCATGCAATGAACACATACATAGTTTCTAAACCTTGTCATTTCATCATGATCAATAATAAACTTATGAACATTTATAACCTTATTTTGTAGATCAACATCTTCCTTCAATGCTACTTTAATCTTCATTTATATAGTTTCTTTAACATTAAATTAATCCATATAATATTTTCCCCCTTACTTTAGGATTTCCAAATCCATCCCTTAAAAATCCAAAAATCATGGATCTTTTATAATCCTCATATTAGATAATCTATTATGATCCTTCTGACTCAAATCATATTCCACATTGTTCAAATTCGAGTGGTGGTAATGTATTAAGAATTCATAATCTTCAATCATATTCTTTGAAACTTATTTAACTCCTTATATGTGACTATATATTATAAACATTTATGATCAGTATATATGTCACCCTTTTCTTCATAATGATAATTTCTCTATATATTTAATGAAATATTTACCAAACCTAACTCCAAATCATGATTTGGGTAATTTTTCTTTTGAATCCTCAATTTTCTTCAGGAATAAGCTATAAAAATGAAATTATGCATAAGAAAACATCTCAATCCATTCTTATAATAATAACCATAGATTAAAACCCCCACTACACTAAATTTTAATGTAAGAACAAGTGCACTGACAAATATTTTATTAAGTTCCTTTAAATTTTCCTCACATTTATCTGTCTAGAGGAACTTGGATCCCTACTAATTTAAATTGGTTAGAGAACAACATAGTCATGATAAATTCTCCATAAATCATCGTTAATAACCTATAATACCTTAAAAACTATGGATATTATTTAGCATGATTTTTTAGGTTGAACATTCAATAGCCTCTATCTTCGGTGGATCTAATAATATACCCTATCTTGAGATTATATGACCCAGAAATGAATAATTTTCATCCAAAATTCACAGTTTGTAAATTTTTCATATAGTTTCTTGTTCTATAGGTTCTTAAATACAATCCCCAAGTGGTATTCATTATATTCCTTTCTCTTTGATTAGATGTGATTTTCTTCTATAAAGACTACCACAAACTGATCTAGGTAATCTCTAATGAATCTATTCATTAAATCCATTAATATAGTGGAGGAATTAATAGGACTAAATGTAATCACTATATATTCATAGTTTCTATAACTATTATGGAATTATTTCTTTGTTATATCCTTTTTTCATGGACCTCATTTAATGATATCCAAAATAAAGGAAAATCTTGTAAAAGTATTGATCTTTGTGTAGTTGATCATACAAGTCATCAATATGGGGAAGGGGATACTATTATTAATTATGATCTTGTTCATCTCCCGATGAGAAATGCAGTGTTTCATTGATCCAAATTTCTATTTAATAATAAGAATATATGCACCCCATGGTGAAAAAATTTTATAAATTAATCCCTTTTCAAGGTTTTCTCAATGTTTTTTATTTAATTCCTACAACTCAATAGGTGTAATTATATATTGAGTTTTTGAAATTTGTGTGGTAATAGGTAAAATTTCTATTGCGAAATAAAATTATAACTTTTATGGAAGACAAGTAAACAATAATTTAAAGACAAAAAAATTCCCATACAATAGTAATATCATCAATATTGAGTTTCTTCCAAACCATTTGATATAAAAACACCTTTTGAAAAGTAATTAAGACCCCTAAAATGGATGTAATATCCTTTGAAAGTTCTTACTTATCATCACATTGATACAAAATCATAGTTTGGTCTGAAATATCAAATGTGACTTTGTATCCATGTGAATTGATGTGGTATTTATGAATATAAATTCAATCCATGCCCATGATAGAATCAAATTAAACTAGAGGAATAATGAGGATATTTTCTGGAAGAACATTCCCACAATATTCAACAGGTGAATAATCATACACATGAGATTCAAAAATCATACCATTAGGGGTTTTCTCTACTAATTATACATCTAATAATTTGAGTGGCTTATTAATAACCATATAAAACTCTTTTTTGTATAAATTAATGGGTATATCTAGAGTCAAATAAGATATTATCAGTTTTTAAGTGGATGATAAGTTTACCTTTCACCATTTACTTAGTTCACCCCTCATCAGAAAAGTGATTTCATGATATTTCCCCTTTTCCCTCATATTTAGAGTTTTTTAGTGTCGATCATCGTCATTAACCTTTATATTTTTGAATTTCCTATAATATTATCCATATTCCATGCATTTGAGACACTGGAGTGTGGGTGGTTCATTCTATGTAGTTTTATCTCTATTTATGTCATTATCTAACTTCATAACATTGATTCAGTAATAAATTTCCTGTTGACCTTCTCTTCCACACATAAAATTTTTATTAATCCCCTAAAGACAATATCCTCTATGTTTCTTCCCACATATTGAGAATATACAATATCTAATCTTCTTATCTCTATCCCTCCTAGATTTTCCTTTGAATTCCATTTTCTATTTTTATAGAAACCATGATATTGATATATAACTCCAACATTAATTTCCCCAATTATACCACATCAAATAATCTCTTCATAAATAATAAATTATCTTATGGATAACTCACTTAAGATACATCATTTTAATCAATGGAAGTATTAACCAATCTTACTTTTAGGATGGATGATAATACCAGAATCGTACCTCACAAGTCCTGTAAAATTTTCCTCATTGGTACCAAAATATTCCTCATCCTTTTGATTTATCTTAAATAACTCCTTATCCATATTCTTATTAATCATACAAATAATGTAAATATTGAAAAATAAGTCATTTAACTCATCCTAATCCATGGATTCATTTTCACCATGTTGACTCACATTCTTCATAAGAGACCACAATTGATCTGCTTCACCTTCCAAACTATATACAACCAAAAAGATTTCTTCATGTTTGGAACATTGGAGAAAAAATAATATATGTTTAATGGTGATAATAAATTATTCATAAACTAGTGTATCATAATACCCATAGAAATAATTTTTATTTTTTTCACATAAAGGACTCAACAAAATATTATTCCCCCCTTTTTCATTTATAATTATAGTATGATTCATATCTTCAGAAATTTATATGATCATATTAATGAGATTTTTCATTCCAACTCCCATAATATTTGCACGATCAGGAGTACAATCATTGTATTTCCTCACATTCAATATTAACATGTTTATATTAGGTTCCAACAATTTACTAAAACCAAAAATAATAGTGTAAGAAATATTAATCATGATGGGGAACTACATAATAAAGAAAAATAACTTTTAGGATTTCTAAATCATCGCACATTATTATTTAATCTATAAAACCATGGGTTTATATTAGGTTATTCATAGTAATATTCCATTTAAATCATTTATCACAGTTTATAAATATATTGTGAATTTCCAAAGCATACCACTAGTATTGTCAAATAAGGAATGTAGTATGGCCCATTTTCATGCATTAGGTGATAATAAAATCAATATCAATGAACCATTTTGGATTTATTACCCCCTAAGTTCCTCTATTCTAGAGCCACATCCACTTATAGTATCTAGATAGGGATGTAATTTCTTATAAACCACTCGCTCTATCCTTTACCAAAAATTCCAAGACTTTTCTTATACTTTGACTCATACTTATACTTATCCTTAGACATAAAATTATGGATATCACTATGGTTTTACTATCTTAGTTTACTAATTTTAACAAAACCATTCCACTGATACCAACTATAAAAACCTAGGCTTATCATATTTAGATATTACATAATTTTTAATAAATATTAATTAAATTACATAATAACATGCCTAATGACCATTATAGTTTAGTGTCATTGGAAACTTTAAAGCACAAATAATTTGTTCATATGTAAACTAAATAATCTCCCACATTGATATTAATAACTATCAACCTTCTTAGAAATATCATAAATAATAAATTTCTTCATATATTTTGGAAATGAAACGTAGTAAAGGGTAATCTCTGACTGTCATTAAGGGTAAATAAGGTAGATATGTAGGAAAAACATTAACATAAGGGTAAGAGAACATTAGTATAACATTTTAAAACCATACCATGCATATCAAAAATCAAAATCATGAGTCATGGAATAATTATTAGATTTCCATAAGACATGAATAATAAAGTAACAAAATAATATGAGTTATGAGAGCATAATATTGGTATAAGACAAAGTTTTGTGGCATAAACATAAGAAAAAAATCATTTCCATATTAGTCAAGGACAGTTTCCAAGGATATCTTAGTGGATGGGATCACTCACAAAACAATTATAGTATTCAAGGTCCACTCCCAATACCATCATATAAAACAAATTCCCTTACTAAACCGGTTTCACTCCCCTTTCTAGTACTATATATCTCATGATATATAAATCATTACCCAATTAATTAGAGGGATATAAACTTCTCACTCATCTCATAATGAAAAACATATTTAATTGTGCCATAGGATCATAAAACATTCATAATATCATAACCCATGAAATGAAATAGGATTCATAAAAATTTTATCATATCGTAACCTATTGAAAAGATACATGTTTCATAATAATTTTATCATAGAATATCCCATGGAAAAAAGGAATAGGTTTCATAAGAATTTCATCATTGTATAACTCATAGAAGAGTATCGGGTTTCATATAAATCATGCTATAATAAACATACACCATTTAGAGAATGGAGAAGAATGGTATCCATAGATTATATCCCTATTAAGGCATAGGTACCATCAATGGGTGTTATCTTTGATGTGAAATTATTTTCATCGATCATTTAAAACATTTCTTGAGGAAAATATCTGATCCAAATTGCAGAAAAAATTTTAAAATATTAAAAAAAATTGACAATAATTTTACATGAAAATAATATTGAAAACTTATAAATAAATATTCAATTAAAATAATGGTCGTGATTATAGGAAGTATCATTCATGTTGAATACATTAAAATAAATATCTTTTCAAATTTTTTATAAAAGTCAAACAGGAATCATTTTGTAATTGACATAAATATTCATATAAAAAATTTGTAAAAAAATTAAAACATGGGTGAAAATGTATTTTTAATGAAATAGTAATAAATAAAACATTTTTAAATCATTTTTAGAATATATGGTTTTTGATGAAAATGGATTTCCGAATGAAGGGTTAAATAAAGTAATAATTTCTTAAAAATATTTTCTCAATTATTTTAAGTACTAAAGAGTTTAAAAATTTTAAAAATACATGAAAATATCATGAATTAACATAGGAGAATAAAATTCCTGAGTTTCTTGAGACATGGATCATAATATTTTATCATCTGAAATATATTCATAAATAATCCCGACAAACGATGAGATTGTAACATAAAATCAATACCACTTTAGTAACCATGAATCACAAGAAAAATGAAGGAATAACATAAAATGAAACATAAAATATCATGGGGATGAATAATTTTAGGATATTAAATTTAAATGGTTCTGTATATGCACCTCGTGATATAATATTGGTGCATAACATAACATATGTCTCAAATAAGGAAAATTGTCACAAAAATCTCTTACCTTAGGTCTTGACTTCCATCATACTCATTAAAAAATCATGTATAATAAATATAATATTATTATAAATATATTAAATAAACTTATTTATATATATCATACCATATATTATATTCTAATGAATTATATTCCCCTTCTATTAACAATTCCATGTTAATGTCATGTTTTGGGTATTAATCGCTTTATTTCATATATGATTTAATTTGTAATTTTTTGGTCCAATTACCTTTATAGTTATTTAATTATATATATAATTTTAACTTCATATAAATATAATATATATATTCAGTATATATGTATTTATAGTAATCCATAAAATTTAGTGATAGAAAATGCAATACACCATTCACAGAGATGTTTGTCGTACGTACGCATGAATGTTGCTTACAATTTATTATTGGATTGATAGAGAGAAATTCAAATGATATATTATCATTAAGGAAACTTTTTTATTTCATATATATCACATATTTTTATTAAAACCATCCTTATTACCTTCAATGTAAATATTTAACGAATCACATCACTTCATGAGGTGGTATTATGTCGTACACAAGATCGATGTTATCATATTCCCTTAATATGAAGAGTATGAATGAATATATGATATAATATTTTAATAATTATAATGATATAATAAATATATTATATAAATAATAAATCAAAAATTATTACCATCCTTGAGAGGTAGTAATGGAAAAAATGAATGACATCGGTATGCGAGGTGGTAGGCTGTCGTACACACGAATTATGATTTTGTAACACATTCTATGGAAGTGGATATGGATATAGGTAATTAACTTAACATAAAATAATACTATTATATGTAGGATACTAAGGTTATAATATCCAAATGTTATAATAATAATTTGTGGAGGTTGAGAAAGAAAAAAAACAAAAATGATTATTGACGAATGTTACCACTTCTTCGGGTATCCTCCATAGGATTTCACCAAAATCCATTATATGTTGTATTCATATAAAAATTAATGATTCTAGTATGATAGGAGGTTTTTTGGGAAATGATTTTGGTAGGTATTTTCCAAACAAAAACTGTTTTTAGTGTGAAGTGTAGAGGATATTGAGTGGCCTTTTATAACTGAGTTGAGTGGAAACTTGTAATGTTTTGAATAATAGAATTCCAACCAAGTTTTTTCATTTCACAAGTAAAAACTAGTAGACTATTCTTGATCTTAGAAGATATAATGTCTAAATATTTCTAGAAAATTGGTGTTGGAAAAGTTTTGGGTTATTTTTAACCAATATCATTTTATTTTAACCCCTGGGTAAAACCATTTTTACCTTAACGGTGGAAAATAATTTTTATTATTGTTACTTTTGATTTTGGTTGAAAATTAAGTTTCACATAATATATAATATATATTATGATGATTCCAAATATTTAAAACATTTTTTCAAAAATAAATTCACATTAGTGGAATAATTAAATTTAAAGTTATTTCTATAGGTATGATGAGAAAGCGTTTTTTCAAGATAAAATTTTCAAACGTATAAAATGTTTTTATATGTACTTTAACCTGAAATTGATTACAATAACATAAATTTTATTATTTTATATATAATTGAACTAATTTTATTTTTAAAACAATTTAAAATATAATATATTATTAAAAATAATGTAAATTAACATGTAGTTATTAATTAAAATTCATTATTTTTCATTATTCATCAGAAAAGTAAAATTTTCAGAAATATATAAAATATAAACCCTAAGAAAATTTTGATATGATGATTTCAAAATAAAATTAATTTTATCAAATTAATTTCCTAAAATTCTCAAAAAAATAATTTTATTATTGATTGTAAAAATAAATAAATAGAATAGTTTTTTTAGAAAATTGAATTTTTGAAACATAAAAAACTTTATTGAAAAGTTAAGTAATTATTTGTAAATATTTTTTCATTATATAAATCCATTATACATAATATTTAAAAAAAATTATTCCTATTTATTCTTCCGATTTAACATCTAGGTAGTAAAATTATTTTTTAAATAATAATATTAATTTTTTGTGGTTGTTTGTTAAAACTTAGTGTTGTGTGTAACGCACGATTAACCCTGTGTTGAATGTAAGGAAAGAGAAAACTGATGTTACATGTAATGAAATATGGACTATAGGTTGAATATAATTAAATATAAAGTTGATATTGCTTGTAACACAACCTAATATCAATGTTTCTTATAACACAAAATATCAAAAAGCATAAATTCATTTTAAAAATTGTATACATTAAAAAATATAGGGGTGTTACATTCTACCCCATTAAAATTAATTATACCCTCAAAATTGCTCACTCCGATCCAAAAAAAATGAAGATAATTTGGCCTCATCATATCCTCAAATTTACACATATCTCTCTCAAATTAGAGGTTTCTCCAAAAAATATTGACCATGTGAGTGGTCTTATTTCATAGAAAATTCTCTATTCAATCAAGAATCTCCATTGATTGTTCCTCATAAGAAATATATTTTTCCATTGGCATGACATATGAGTTCATTATATGTTAAGAGTCATGTATTTACTTTCTCAAGAGAGATACATGGAACATATCATGAACTTGAGATTGGTTTAGTGGAAGCTTCAACTCATAATCTATTATCCGAATAGGATAAAGAATTTCAGAGGGACTGATATACCTAGGGATCAGTTTCCCTTACTTCGTGAATATCATAACCCCTTCTATGGATAGATTATTAAAGACACCCTATCATCAAATTCATATTCTAGATCATGTTAAAAATTGTCATAATAATTTTCTTTCCCACTCTAAGATTCTATGAAGTGTTATTGATTGAATTTAAACTTCTTTTCCATTTATTTACTTATCTAAAGTCCTAAAAACTTTCTCACTTTAACAACATTCAAGGATGTTGAAGATCTATATTTCTTTCCATGTAGGTATTCATAAGGATCTATCTAAATTATTTATTGAAAGGTTTTATTTTAAGAAAACTCAACATGAGGATGGTGTGGATCCCAACCACCTTTGAAATCTAAAGCAAAATATCTCAAAATATCTTCTAGGGTTTGATTTTTTTTCTCTCTGAATTACCATCAGTAAAAAAGATGATATAAATGGATGAAAATTAACTCCATATAAAGATCTTGCTGAATAATTTACTAAAACCTTTATGTAGACCTCTAATCCTGATCAGACACAATAGAATTTAGTTCTACATGAATCCTTATAACTTCCTTAATAATATCTTTCTTTTTCATATATAACTTGTTTTTTTTTATTTTTTGGACCTCTTAATGTGATCATGATTTAATCATATCTATAATTTTAACCATGATATAAATATTGTAACACCCCGAGATTTTATGAGATATATTCTTTAAATTTATTTTATGTCTCGTGTTAAACATGACACCAAGATTATATTGCACTATACACAACATTGTGTTGGCTTGCAGTATATGAAACACTATTCTTGGCTTGTGTTACACACAATTTCAATTTTTTTTGATAGAATTAATTTCACGCAACACTGAGTATAGATTTTGTTCAATGTATAAATGAATTAATTTTGGATTATTTTATAATAAACACCAAAGTAAGCTTTCACTACATGAAAAACTAACTTGGATTGCATTACATGCAAGAGCAACCTTCCTCAATAGCTTGCTTTGTACGTGATACCAAATTTCACTAAAAACGATATATTATTAAAATATTATTATTTAATGGGATATAAACTAGACATTATGAATATTATTAACCACATTTTGAATTTTATATAACATTATATTTCATATTACACATTTTCTAGAACATGATATGAGAACAAAATCAATTTTTCAGATAAAATAAGTATTTTTCAAAAAATGTGATTTTATTGTCATTCGATGGATCACCCATTTTATATCTAGTTTTTAACACTTTTATAAGTTAAATTTAACAATATAAACTTCTTATTTGGAAAAGTGACATAAAAATTTATTTTTTTGAATTTTTGGTATTTTTCTGATAAAATTCAAATTTTAATGAATAATGAAAAATACTGTATTTTAATTCAAAACTTCCTTTTCATATAATTTATTTATATAGTTCGATTAAATTTTTAATTGGTTTTAAAGTGTAATTGGATTATTTGTTTATCATTTAATCCAATTTTGTTCATTGGATGTAATTTCACTTTTATATTGGACATAAACACATGTCAATCTTTTGATAGTTATTACTTTTTTTAAAAACCCACTTTTTGGTTTTGAAAATGGGAATTAATTTTAAATTAATTACTGAAACTTTTTTGTTTTGAATTTGGAAAAATGGATTCCATATTTTTAATAATAATTTTAAAATTTTGTAAATAGGTACCTTTTATTTTTTGACATTATGAATAGTAACTTTATTAATTATTTTATTTACCATAGTTAAAGGGTAAATATAGTAAATAAAGGTCAAAAATAATATTATAATAAAATTAAACTAACCTAACACATTTCCTAATACTATTTGATGAGATATTTCTTACCATGGGCATCATTGGGTCGATTTTGGGACCCCATGGATTCACTTGAATGTGAAAATGACATTTTATAAAAATTAATTTAAAGTAAAGATAACTATAACTTAAAATTATATCTTATAATGAATTGATTTTAATATAGTATTACATAACTAATATATTTGTATATAAATATTCATTGAAAATCTAAAAATATTTCATTCATCATTTTATTTTTTTATAGTTTTTAGACACAAAATAAATAAATTTATTTATGATACAATGATGATGTATTGATTACCTTATTAATGAATGATTTATATAAATGAGATTATAAATATTAAAATAAATTTATTTTGAAACTTTTTATTCCATAAAGTAATTTTATGGATGATTATGACTTTTTATATTTTAATTAATGATTTTTTTTAAAATAATCAAGTTGTTGTGGATTTTTTAAAAATACATGATATGAAGAGTATAAATATTGACATAAAAGAGTTTTCAAAACAAATACTATTTTAATAAATGATATAATAGTCCTAAAAATATAATATTCTGCCAAATTATTTAGATAATGTTTAAAATGTTATTAATGAACCATTTTTGGTTCTATTGGAAATTTATAGTAACTATATTAACAATATATTATATATATACAAGAAGACATGGTAAGAGTTAAATTAGTTAACTAAGGGTTAGCGCTAAAAGATAAGGTTAAATTTGAGACCTAAACTTGTCTAAAACCTATTTTTTGATAGGATTTTGAAAAATAATAATATTATATTTTAATTTAATGATTCTTATACCTTTTTAAACTGAAGATAATTTTATAATAAATTAATATTTTGAGAGTTTCCTAAAGTACCTCTCTCCTCTCTTATAAAAGGGAACCTCCTCCCTCTACTCTTTACTCCATTATGATCCTTAAAGCTCGGAAAACCTATGAACATTTCTCTTATAAAATTAGCTAGTTACATTCTACAGGTTCTGGTCTTCTCAAAATTCCAACTCTAGTTTCTTAAGAGGAAATTTAAAGGAGACACGTTGAGGAAGAGGTAATCTCTTCTGCAAATTCTTTCCAATTTCATTCTTCTTATACTTCCAATTATTTAGTTGTTTCATTATAAAGTAATAACATAAGTATCACTCATATAATTATATGTAATTCTAAATATGAAACAACCCAATTTCACCTTATATCCATCCTACGAAAAATAAAATCACCGCGTGTGTGTATGTACTGCTTATCGTCTTCACGTCGTGGCGTAATCTGTTTTTCCCCACAACCTTACTTGGAAGGGTATAATGGTAGAAATAATAACTGCATATTATTATTATAAAATTATACTAATTATGAGATATTATACACCATCCAATTAAATACCATTCAACAATTATGGGCACGATATCGTCACTCGTGTGTACGTACGGCTTACCGTCTCCACAACGTGATAAGATTCATTCTCCACATTAACCATTCAAGAATGATTATAAAGTTTATATAATGAATAATCATGAAATATATGAAAATATAATTCTACTAGATTTATGTGTGTATATATATATATATTTCATTTACATACTTCCATTCAATTCAATAAGGAAACGAAAACAGCGTTCATACGTACGTACGGCCTACCATCTCCATGAACGGTGTATTCTATTTCATTTATCTATATTATATATATATATATATATATATTTATATAATGAAAATATCTTATATATAAATTATTTTTTACATTCTATAAGTATTTAAATCATAAAATAAGTAATAATATCAAGAATAACAATTCAAAACACGTACAATAAATAAAACAATTATTACCCAAAAGGTTTCTTTAACATAGAATAAACAAATGAACGGTTAATATAAAGTCATAAGTGAATAATGTATGATATCAAAAATAATATTATGGTTATTTTACTAGTTAATAATATTTTTAAACCAACTATACAAGAGTTTTGGACACATACGGAAGAAATCAGACCTAAGGTAAGGTATACTTTTGCAATCTCCTTTTTATCTGAGGTAGCTTATACGTAAGTATTTACTAAGGTTATATTTATCATCCATGTCCATATTTTCTAAAAATGCTTTCATAAAATGTTTACTATTATTATATGTATTTTTAAATTCATTTTTAACTATTTTTTTACTTTTACTACATGGTATGAAATGAATCTTTCTTTTTTTACCATACGAGGTACTTTTTTGACTTTTCCTATAAAAGTATAAGGAGAATGTTTTTTTAAATTATACATCATGAATAGATTTTTATGGATTCATAATGCCTTATTTCCATGAAGATTCCTATACACTATTTCATGTTTATTTTCAACTAAATTATTTTCTTTTAGAATTGTGCTGTATTTTGAGAAAAGAAAATGTTTTTGAAGAAGAAAGGATATTTTCTTCAAGAACTAAGTTCAAGTGTTTTATCAAAATTATTTTCCATCTAAGATGTTTCTATTAAGTATGGTTCTATTTTTATCCCATTTATTACAATGATTTTATTTCATTAATGATGGAATGGTCTTTTATATGGATTATGTTATGATGGAAAGATATTTAAGAAACCCATTTTATTTCTTGGGTTATGATATGATGAATGATTTATGTTTTGTGGAACATGTAAGAATTATTTCATTATAATATGGGTGGGAACTATATATCCCTCTAATTAATTTGTTAATGATTCATATCTCATGAGATATACATGGATAGAATGAAAATTAAATCTAGTTCAGTAATATATGGCTAGAACGGAAAGTAAACACAGTTCAGTAATGGACTTTGTCCACTACGATGGTCTTGGAAGCAATGCCTTGGCTACTATGGAAATCATATTATGTTCTCATTAGTTTTCCACAATTATATGTTTTATTCCAATTTTATTCTATCATGGTTAATTTTCCTTTATGATCCATGCCTTACGTACAGCCAAGATTTATTTCATTACTCAAGATTTTGATGTTTAAAAATTATGTTCATGTTTTTATGTTCAAATGTTTATGGTTTGTTTTATGTTCTCCATATTTACCCTTAAAGATATTTTGATCTCATACTTTTATATGTTTCTTTTCCCCATGATATAAATAAAGTTTTTAGGTAGGAAAACAAAAGGGGAATATATTTATGGGAGATGTTGAAGAACTTTCACCATGATTAAAAGATTATGTTCCAAGTTTCCAAAGGCACTAAACTAATATGGTCTTTGGGCATCTGTTTGTTTCATGTATTAAGTATTGCACAAATGAAATTTAATTTCCATGTACATCAATCTTGGGTCTCTACAGTTGGTATCAAAGTGAAGGTTTAGTCAACCTTTAGAAACTAGGATGCGAAAACTTTAGTGAGATCCCTAGAGATATTTCTAAGGTATGTCTTGGGATATCCCTATGGGTAAGTCTAACTATAGGTTACAATACATGAATTATGGTAATGATCATGAATAACCTATGATTAAACCTAAGATGTTAGATATTGAAAATAATCCCCCTTGATTATATTTTTTTCCAAGTATGATTTTTTCCGCTTATGCTATTCTTTTTGGGTTTTAGAAAATAGCTAGAAACATGAGGATTCGTGTTAATAGAGAATATTATGGACAATGGAATGATATTCTTCATGAGTATAGAAATGAAATTGGAGTTTGAAGTACAAACATAATTATTGTGCCTAATAATAAATCTCATAATATGATCATTAATCTCAACTTTGGTGAGTTTCCTGAAGCAGCTAATTAGAGAAAGATGGAGTTTCATGGTGATCATAGAGGAAAGAAAGTTAAATTTTCCTCATGTAAATCGTGTAGGAAGAGGCATCAAGGATAATGTTTCAAAGTAAATGGAAGATGATTTGGGTGTTGAAAGGAAGGATACAAAGCCAGTAATTACAAAGGAAAAGGTTTTGTTAACACAACGGACCAGGATAATGGTATTAATAAGACATCAACAATGGTTAAATTTTTTAAATGTGGAATGTACGGGAATTATGCAAATCGATATCCTAAGGGAAAATCTCATGAATATAATCAGAATGGTCATATGGTTAGTATTTATTTTTATGATAAAGAAGAGACAACAAATGATATATGAGATGAAAGAAGTATTGAGGAATAAAACAATGAATCTCGATCAATGGTGTAAGGAGATAGGGAAAGGATTGCACCTCAAGAATAATGTACGGTACTATGGAATAATGAAACATCTAATAATGGTTAAACTATTTTTTCCCTTAAATAACTGAAAGTATATGTTGAATGGTACCAATAACTGTGAAAGGTTATTCAGATATTTTTTTTATAAAACATGTGAAATGTGAATAATGATGGGATAAGGAGATAATGAATTGTTTGACAGTATTAATAAACTCAAAACTGATATAAAGAAAAAGTGATATCATGGTTTGAGAATATAGAATTTTTGGTATTTTTGGTGTGTGGGAAGAGTTAATTTTGACAAAATACATGTTTTCGCTAAGGTTCTACGGTAATTATTGTTATTATCACATTCCAATAGAATACATGATTAAGGTATCCACATGTTTGAAATGTAAAAACCAAGGACTACCAAATGTTATATTGGAGAAAAATGTTAATTTTATTTAGTTAACCTCTTTCTAAAGTTTTATATTATCAGTTTTGGAAGGATTTTATAATTTATATTCCATTTGAAGTTTATTAGATTAATGTATTATCTCATAATAGGTGGCCTTATACATATTTTATTACTTGTTCCAACATTTTTGTTCAGACGGATGGAATAACCTATCATTATATCACTTGATCTGCTAACACTAAAAAATGACAAATTCAACTTCATTTCATTAAACAAGAGATAAAGGGTAAATTGTTCAAGGCACAAACAATGGTGAAATTGTACCAAAATCAAGAAATTTTTTATTCTTGGGAAAAAATCATCAACTTTATTAAAAGGATCTTGAAACCAAGAATGTTATCATATTTCCTTCTTATCTGATGAATCATATGGCCCCTTAAATCATTTTAGATTTATGTATTTATTGTAGTTAACTTTCTCCAAACCTTATTCTTTATTTCTATCCATCAGAACATGATGGGTAGATTTCTATTCCATATCCATGTTTTTACTTCCCTCCTATGTTCTCCTATGTGGAAACCCAGTGATGAGTTACTTTGGTTAAATATTTTTTTTGTAACTTTCCTTTTTAAAATGTAGTTTTTGTATTCCTTTTTACGTTTTGGGTTTCTATAAAATAAACATTCGAGTAGTAAACCATTTATAACCCCAATGAATTTCGAGGGAGAAATTCATTTTAAGGGGGTAGAATGTAAAACCCCAAGATTTTATAAGATAGATTATTTTAATTTATTTGACTTCATGTGTTGAACGTGAAACCAAGAATATCTTGCGCTATATGCAACACCATATTATCTTGTAGTATATGCAACACCATTTTTGGCTTGTGTTACACAAAATTTCAATTTGTTTTGATAGAATTAATTTCACACATCACTGAGTATATATTTTTTTCAATGTATAAATGAACTAAGTTTGGATTATGGTATACACAACACCAAAGGAAGATTTTACTACACACAAAACTGACTTGTCTTGTGTTACACGCAAGAGTTACCTTCCTTGATAGCTTGCGTTGTACGCGATACTGAGTTTCACTAAACAATGACAAATTATTAAAATATTATTATTTAATGGCATATAAACTATCCTTTATGAATAATATTGACCACATTTTTAATTTTATATAACATTATAATTCATCTTACATATTTTTTTGAACATGATATGAGAACAAAATCAATTTTTCTGATAAAAAAAAGTATTTTTCAAAAAAAAGTACTTTTACCACCTTTCTATGGCATACCAATTTCAAAGATATTTTTGACAATATTATAAGTAAAATTAGAAAATATAAACTTATTATTTGGAAGCGGGACATAAATATTTACTTTTTTGAATTTTTAGTATTTTTCTTATAAAATTCAAATTTTAAGGAATAGTGAAAAATACTGCATTTTAATTCAAACTTTCTTTTAATCTAATTTATTTAAATAGTTAGAATAAATTTTTAATTTGTTTTAAATTTTTATTGGATTATATTTTTGTCATTTAATCCAATTTTTTTCATTGTAATAAATTTCACTTTTAAATTAGACATAAACACATGTCAATATGTTGACAATTATTACTTTTTTTAAAAAAACCCCACTTTTTGGTTTTGACAACAGGAATTAATTTTAAATTAATTACTGCAACTTCTGTGTTTTGAATTTAGAAAAATGGATTCCATATTTGGAATCATAAGGTTCAAACTGTGTAAATAGGTACCTTTTATTTTTTGAAATTATTAATAGTAACTTTACTAATTATTTTATTTATCATGGTTAAAGTGTAAATATGGTAAATAATGGTAAAAACTAATATTATAATAATATTAAACTACCCTAACACACATCCTAATATTATTTCATGAGATATTTCAAACCATTGGCATCCTTGGGTCTATTTTGGGACCCCATGGATTCACTTGAATGTGAAAATGACATTTTATAAGAATTAATTTAAAGTAAAGATAATTATAACCTAAACATATATCTTTTACTAAAAATTTTAATATAGGGTTAAATAACTGATATATATGTCTATAAATATTCATTATAAAATCTATAAATATTTCATACATCATGTTATATTATTTATAATTTTTAGACACCAAATAAATAAATTTATTTATGACATAATGACGATGTTGTGATTACCTTATTAATGAATGATTTAAATAAATGATATTATAAATATTAAAATAAATTTATTTTGAACCTTTTTATGTCATACACAAATTTTATGGATGATTATGACTTTTTATCTTGTAATTAATGAAGTTTTTTCTAAATAATCATGTTGTTATGTACTTCTAAAAAAGTCATGGTATGAATAGTATAAAAATTGACATAAATGAGTTTTTAAAACAAATTATATTTTAATAAATGATATAATAGTCCTAAAAAATATAATATTTGTCCAAATAACTTATATAATTTTTAAAATGTCATTACTTAACCATTTTATGTTCTACTGTCATTTTATATTAACTATATTAACCATATAGTATGAATATACAATAAGACATGGTAAGAGTTAAATTAGTTAAGTAATGGTTAACCCTAAAAGATAAGGTCAAATTTGAGACCTAAACTTATCTAAAACCTATTGGTTGAGATTATTAAGTAAATTAATCCTATTATATTCTAATTAAATTATTTTAATACCTTTTTAAACTGAAAATCATTTTATAATAAATTAATATTTTGAGAGTCTCCTAATGTTCCCCTCTTCTCTCTTATAAAAGGGCATATCCTTCCTCACCAATTCACTACATTTTTAGCCTTAAATCTCGGCCAACCTCTACCCATTTATCTTATAAAATTCCCTAGTTACATTATAGAGGTTCGGGTTTTCTCAAAAGACCATCTCTAGTTCCCTAAGTGGAAATTTAAAGGAGGCACGTCAAGGAAGAGGTGATCTCTTCTACCAATTATTTAAAATTTATTTCTTCTTCTACTTACTATTCTTTAGTTTTTTCATTATAAATTAACAAAATCAGTATCAATCATATAACTATATTTTATTATTAATGTAAAATAACCCTATTTCACCTTTTATCCATCCTATGAAAAATGAAATCACCACGCGTGCATACATACAGCTTATCGTCTCTACGTCGTGGTGTAATATATTTTTCACCACCACCTTACATGGATAGGTATAATGGTAGAAATAATAACTATATGTGATTATTATAACATGATACTAATTTTGAGATATTATACACCATCCAATTCAATACCATTCAACAATTATGAGAACGATATCGTCACTTGTGTGTACGTATGGCTTACCGTCTCCATGACGCGATGAGATTAATTCTCCGCGTTAATAATTAAAGAATGATTATAAATTATATATAATAAATAATCCTGAAATATATGAAATAATAATTATAATTTATTTATGTGTGTATATATATGTCATTTACTTACTTCCATTCAATTCAATAAGGAAATGAAAACAGCGTTCATGCGTACATACGGCCTACCATCTCCATAAACGGTGTATTTCATTTCGTTTATATATATGTTATATATATATTTATATACTCAATACATGTGATATATAAATCATTTTTTACATTCTTAAAGTTGGTAAATCTTTAAATAAGTAATAATATCAAGAATAAAAATTCAAAACACTTACGATAAATAAAACGCTTATTACCCAAAACGTTGCATTAACATTGAATTGACAAATGAATGGGTAATATAATGTTGTAAGTGAATCATATATGATATAATAAATATTATTATGGTTCTTCTAAAAGTAAATAATATGTTTAAACCCACTATACAAGAGTTTTGGACACATACGGAAGAAATAAGACCAAAGGTAAGGGATAATTTTGCAATCTTATTTTTATCTAAGATTGCTTATATATATGTATTTACTTGGGTTATATTTATCATCAATGTCCATGTTTTCTAAAAATGTTTACTATTATTAAATTTATTTTTAAAGTCATTTTTAACCATGTTTTTACTTTTACTAGATGGTATGGAAGGAATCTTTTTCTTTTGTTTAACATACGAGGTACTTTTTTTACTTTTCTAGTAAAAGTATGAGGATAATGTTTTTTTAACTTATACGGCATGATTGTATTTTTACAATTTCATGAAAATTTATTTCCATGAATCTTCCTCTACACAATTTAAATTTTATTTTCAAATAAATTCTTTTCTTTCAAAATTGTGTGGTATTTTTAGAAAATAAAATGTTTTTGAATAATAAAGGATACTTTCCTCAAGAACTAAGTTCAAGTGTTTTATCAAAATTATTTTCTATCTAAGATGATACTCTTAAGTATAGTTCTGTTTAAATCCCTATTATTACTATGATTCAATTTTATTAATGATGGAATGATCTTTTATATGGATTATGTTATGATAGAATGATATTTAAGAAACCCATTTCATTTCTTGGGTTATGCTATGGTGAATGATTTATGTTTTGTGGAACATGTAAGAATGATTTAATTATGAGATGGGTGGGACCTATATCTCCCTCCAATTCATTGGATAATGATCTATATCTCATGAGATAGACATGGATATAACTACAAGTAAATATATTTCATTAATACATGGCAGGAACAGAAGTAAACCTGGTTCAGTAATGGACTTTATCCACTACGATGATCTTGGAAGAAATGCCTTGGCTACTATAGAAACAATATTATGTTCTCATTATTTTTCCAAAATTATATGTTTTATTCCAATTCTATTCCATCATGGTTAATGTTCCTTTTTGATCCATGCCTTACATACTGCCAAGATTTATTTCAAAACTCAAGATTTTGAGGTTTAAACATTATATTCAAGTATTTATGTTCAAATGTTTATGCTTTGATTTATGTTATCCATGTTTACCCTTACTAAGCATTTGATCTAACCCTTTTATAAATTTCTTTTCCCCATGATATACAGAAGGGTTTTTTGTAGGATAACAAAAGGGGATATCTTTATAAGATATTTTGAAGATCTTTCACCATGATTAGAAGATTATATTCTGAGTTTCTAAAGACACTAAACTAATACGGTATTTGGGCGTCTGTTTGTGTCATGTATTAAGTATTTCACAAAAGAAATTTAATTTCCATGTACATCAAGATTGGTTCTATACAAATATCATATATATTCATTATATATTTATTTAGATTAATCCATCGTAATTATTGATTGAAAATTAAATACATTGTTCATGGAGATGGTAGGTTATACGTGCATAGGAATGATGTTTCCATTTTCTTTTTTTTATTGAATGAAAGAAAGTTAAATGATATATTATTATAATAGAAAAATTTTATTTCATATATATTTCATATTTTCCTTAAACCAATCCATTATACCTTCCATGAAAATTGTGATCGAATCAAATTCCTTCTTGAGATGATAATCTTCCATGCACATGAGCGATGTTATCGTATTACCATAATATGAAGAGTGTGAAGGTATGTGTGATTAAATAATTAAATAAGTATAATAATATCATAAATATAATTTATAAATATTAAATCCATCATTATTTATTACATTTAGTGGTGTCGATGGAAAAATGAATGACATCAGTTCACAAGGGTGTAGTCCGTCGAACACCGGAATGATGATTTCACAACCCATTTGATAGAAGTAGATATGGTTTTAGGTCATGAAAATAACATAAAAAATACCATTATTTTTAATATACTACTTTATATTATAATTTTATAATATTAATTTAATGAGTTTGAGGAAGAAATAAAACAAAAATGCATGTTGATTAACGTTACCTCTTCTTTGGGTATCCTACCCAAGTTTTCAAAAAAAACCTTCCTAGGTTGGATTAAAGTCAAAAATAAGGATATTATTTTGATATGAGGATTTTTTAGGTTATTTGGGTTGTTATTGGATGAAAATAATGCTTTTAGATTGTGAACATGAGAGGATATTGGGTGTCATTTTATAAGAGCAGTCAATGTCGCACATGTAATTTTTTGAAAGAAAGAATTCCACTAACATTTCTTTCATATAAAAAACTCCCCTAATGGGAATTTATAAATACTAAAATATATCAGTAATAATTATTATCATCCAAGAGTAATTGGAAATTTTTTTGGGTTATTTTTAACAATTAACTTCTTAGTTTAACCATCCAATAAACCATTCTTACCTTAACCGTGGTAAATGATTTTTATTGTTTTCACTATTGATTTTGGTAAAAATTTATTTTTATATTACTATATAACAAAAATTATTATGATTGAAAATATGGAATCCATTTTCAAATATTAAATTCAAATAATTGGAAATTTTTCATTCAAAATTAATCCCGCAGACAACGAGAAAGTAGATTTTCAAGGAGAAAATGTTCAAAAGTTTTTAATGTTATTATATCATAATTAAATATATAATTTATTAAAATGGCCTAAATTAGATTAATAGATAAATAATTTAATTAATTTTACTTTTAAACCAATTTCAAAAATAATATAAATCTATGAATAATTCTAATGAAAAGTCTATTTTCAATTAAAATATAGTATTTTCCATTATTCATCAAAAAAATGAAACTTTCTCAAAGATATTTTCCATTCATCCTAAGATAATTTTTGATATGAATATTTCAAAACTGAATGTATTTTTATCACATTCATTTTCTAAAAGTTTTAAAATTTAATTTTTTTATTATTTATGAAAATAAATAAATAGAACATTTTTTGAGTAAATACTATTTTCGAAACATATAAAAACTTTATTGAAAATTATATACTTTTTTAATAAGATGTTTAATTTATATAAAACCATTATAAATAATATTTAAAATATATTTATTTTTATTTATTTCACCGATTCAAAAGCTAAATAATAATATATTTGTTTTTTAATAATAATATTAATTATTTATTGTGGTTCATTAAAACCCACTGATGTGTGTAACGCAAGACAAACATGGCATCATGTGTAACACATGTTAAACCTAGTGTTTTGTGTAATTCAATCCAAAATCTTTATTACATGTAATAAAATACAAACTAGATAATTCATGTAACTCAAACTAAATTATTTGTTGTGTGTAACTAAAAATATCAAAAAATAGAAATTCATTTTAAAAAATATATATTTCAAAAAATATAGGAAAGTTATAGTAATATTATTATCATTTTCTGAATGAGGTACTTTTGGATTTTTACCAGAAATGTGAAATGAATCTTTTCTTTGCCATACTCGGCATGAATGAAATTTCCTACCATCATGACCACTCAATTATTTGAATATTGCTTTTAAATTTCACATTTTTATTTTCAAATAAAATGATATTTCTAATATTCTGTAATTTTTTAGATTTGTGAAGAAGTTATTTTAAAAATAAAAGGGTTTTTTTCCTCAAAAAATCCTATATTTATATTTCAAAGTTATTTTCATCTATGAAGTCACAGATTGATGTTACTGGGTATATGACCAAATGATACCATATATATTCTTTCTCAAAAAGTTTTATGATGATACATATTCTTGTTTGGTATTCTAGATTAAATACAGATAATTTTTGAATTATAAGACATTTTTATAATGAATTTCATTGATCATTCCAAATAAGTTAATGAATTGGATGTGAATGTGATGGGTGGGGCCTAATTATAGATATACCCTTGATGCAATGATAAGTCTCTTGAGACAAAATAGGTTCTCATGATGTATAAGTTATGGATATATGATCGTGTAATAATTAGTATTGTATTTGGTGTATATCAACCCATACAATGATAATGTATTAGTTGAGATGCCTTGAAAAAAATGATCATGTCTTGTTTGAGAGGAATTGATGGTAAGATTAATGATTTTATTATTTAGGTAAATTGATCATGAATATACATAATTATGAATTTAATATATTAAGAATTAATTTTTCATTATGCATGTGTTTTTTATGATGATATTATCCCTCGATTCTCATTTAAATTAAGTTCTTGATTAAATTTAATTTCTTTTATTTATCCACTTTGGTGTGTCAATTATTCTTTATTTACTTATTATAGATTCCACTATAGGTAACCCTTATTGAGAAAATGAGCTCACCCATTATTTTTTCCCTATCTTGAGGATATGAATAAGGATATTATGAATGATATAAAGGATGTAAAAAATGTTTCCTATATTATTTTTTATTTCCAAAGTAATATAGGAATCATGTATGTATTTATTTTTTTAATACTTCTAAGATGATTGATCATGCATCGTTTGATCTATTTTATCATTTAACATTATAATAATGTAGACGCCAACTCTAGGTTTTTGGATTTGGGGTTTTTATACTTATTATCCAAACTCTTTATCATATTAAATCCTTCATAAGGGTTTGTAGGGGGAATGTGATTAACCAAATAATTTCCCTCATTAATTTCAAACCAGGTGTGCAGTTATGACACTTTTTATGCAATGGGTGGCAGTTGAGTTAATAACCAACATTTCCTCTTTAGGGTTATTACCCCTAGGTAAATAAATTCTAGATCACACATCGATTTAGAGTATCAAAGAATGTATTTTTTTCCAGGAATACCACACAATATCTACTTTACCAAAATTTCATGATGTTATCCTAAACTTAGACTTATCCCTTAGATTTATCCCTAGGTTTTTGACTAAATTTCTATTATCAAAACCCCTAAAATATTAAATATTAATTCAAATAGTTAAAAGAGTTATCTATACATTTGAAATTATAATCAACCTTAATTAATCAACCCTTTAACTATCCTCAACCCACATCCTGGTCTTTAATTTTATATAAACTATACTCTGAAACCAACTTTGGTTCCCTATGAATGTGACCATCATAATTACATGAGTTAAATAAAATATTTATTTAAAATAAATTCACAATATATTTTAGATTTAGGGTTTTATAGAATTTGGACAAAATATTAAATTAAAGAATTAATATATTTTTAAATTAATTCACATTTTTTCATTATATATTAAACTACTTAATCTATAACAAGTATTCAACATCTCCCATAAATTCTCTAAAAAATACTCCTACAAACACATTTTAATTTCCACATTTTTTCATAACCTTGTTAAATAGAAAAATAATAAAGGTGTGAGATAATATTCTCTATAAGGGTAAATATAAATGATAATAATAAAAGATCATAAGTGAGGTTAAAATGAGAATATTTTTATAATCATATTACATAAGAAAATCATAACCAATAAATCATAGATCATAAATCATGATTCATGATTTCATAATTATCATAACATAATAAATTATTCAAGAGAGTGTGGAAACATGAATCATTAAACATGATTTATTGGGTAATAAAATATTCATGAGGATTATTATAAAATTATGGAAAAATCATAAGTATATGAACACATTATAAACAACTTCATTTTATTTCGACACATTATATTTTGAACAAATCCAACTATTATAACCCTTTTTTTAAAAAAAACCATACATATCCACACACCATTATCTCAAGGGATATAAATACTTAACCACTAAATTGGAGAGATATATATTACCCCACCCATCATCATCATCTATACATATGAGTGAAACTTGAAATCCATCTTTCATTATATCATAAAGAACCCATGGGAAGAAAATGGGTTTCATTAATCACATCATAGAGAATCCATTTCTCATTAATCAAATCATAGAGAACCCATTTAATTAAAATCTATTCCATATCATTTTCAAAAGGATTCAACAATGAAATAATTTATAACTATATAAATAATAATAACATAATAAACCAATGAAAAATAAATAGTTATCCAAAGATATTTAGTAATTCTGTAGGTAAAAACCATTCAATAATGATAATAAATCATATTGTTTTTAAACCTTATTGATAAAGGATATACAGTTAATTCAATAATTTCCAAAATAAATTAATTTATAGAATCAAGTTGAGCACCCTTCAGTCAATAGAATCAAAAATAGGGTATTCGTTAAGGAAATGAATTGGAAGGAAAATTATGGTTATACATTGAAGATGATCAGCCAAACCAATTCTAGTGATGGGTCATCTCTCTAATAAATAATTAATGTTTCTCATTTGTCAAAAATATATTCATTTAATCCATCAATAGATAAAGAATTTTTTTATATGAATAATATTATTTTACTTAAAATAATTATTAAAATGGCCCTTTCCCAGGAAACTCATTTTAAATAAAATGTATTGAATAATGTTAAATTAATTTTCTTCTTAAAACCATGAAAATTGGGGAATAATATTAAAAAATATAGGAAATAAGTTCATATGAAATTTTTTTCAAATGAACATTCTTTTCTTAATTTTACAAACAAATTCGAACTGATAAATTCTCCTGTTTCGTTTAAGAATTAATTTTCAAAAATATTGTAAAGATATTTTTTGAGATATATTAAAAAATTAGATTTTATAAAATATTTAATTATTTATACTTGAAAAATACATAATTTATTTATAAAGAAAATTTGGAGTGTATATTAAGAAATATATCCATGATATGGAAATCCATTTAATAGTATGAAACATATTTATTGAAAACCCACAAGGTAAATAGGGAAACAAAATTTTTATTTAAAATTGGTGATGATAACTCAGAGGATCACATCAATTAATAAATAGTTTATTTCCAAAAAAAATTATAAAAACATTTGTG
This sequence comes from Viscum album, assembly GCA_963277665.1. Lineage (NCBI taxonomy): Eukaryota > Viridiplantae > Streptophyta > Magnoliopsida > Santalales > Viscaceae > Viscum > Viscum album. Next base: position 1,584,660,359 of record OY728121.1, on the reverse strand, counting down.
GGATGGGAAATATAGTCATGGAAGAAAAGATTCATTGGTAAGAATTAGAGTTATTCTTAACAATGATATACTTTTATTTCAGATACTTTTTTTACCAATGTTGGGGTTATTCATGTGAGAATAAATTCATCTTGAGAAAAATATGGAATACCATATAAAATAATGGAATTTTAGGATCAAATAAATCCTAAAAATTATATTAAAGTAACAAATATATGTTTTAAAGTATCAAAAATTGAGTCAAGGAAACCCATATGAAATTAGAAACTTTATAGTGAAAACCCCATGAAGGATATGATTTAATATAAAAAATTACATACAAATAATAATGAGAGTATCCTTATAAAATATATTAAAGGGGAATTTTATACACTATTCCAAATAAAACATGGTGTGTGATAAGAAATATGAATCAAGAAATTATATTTGAGACAAGAAAATCATACCTTAATTATTGACTTCCACTAAAGATATTGAATATCATACATAAAAATAACTATCTTAATCACCTATTTAATAATTTTATTCATATATATAAGCTTTTAGAAAATTAATTTATAATTATTCTCAATATTTTTATTAGTTAGTTATGACCAATTTTCAAAATAGGGTGTGAGTTATCTTGATCATCATGAAATTATTTCATAATAGGGGTGTTTTTATTTGGTAATATCAATAATTTCATCATTAATGTCTATTTTATGGTATTTTAATTGATAACTAGTATTTATTTACAAATATTTTATCTCATTCCATTAGTTTTTTAGTTGTGTTGTATAAAAATGGAATTAGTGTTAGGTTATTTTGGTAAATTTAGAAAATGAATGTGATATTTTAATAATAATTTAAATACATGATATAACCTTTAAATAACCATAAAATAAAATTTATTTTATTATTAACTTATAATTATATTATTATTTAAGTTTCCATAATCATCAATTGTATATTTTTATAGCATTTGTCATGTATGTCTTTAGAATGACCCAAACACGAACGTACCATAATTCGATGGATGATTACGATTAAGAAATTGTTAGTTTTGACAAAATATAATTATAAAATTATCACAATTATATTGTTTATATATTATAATGGGTTTTAATGATATTTTAGGTTTTTTGGATAAATATTTAAAATCAAGAAGAAAAACAAAAAATATTACATCATGGAGGTTATAGTCTGCACAACACACATTTATCATTTTCATTTCTATATGGGTAAGATAAAAAGAATACGGATTATAATTTTTACATTAATATTAATAATTATATTATATATTTCAAATTTATTCTTAAATTACATCCTTATAACCAGTGAATAGAAGTGGTGGTGAAAAAACGCAAGATGTCTCTTTGTGGAGGTGACAGTTCTTACAACACATGATCGACGTTCTTTTGACCTTATTTGTCGAAGTGAAAGAATTAATAAGGTTTGTTAAATTATTATAATAACAATTAAGTATAGTAATGAAAGTGAGACTATTATATTAATATTTTTATGATAGGTTTGTAAGATAAATATCATGGAGAAAATAAAAAGTATTAAGTAATACTCTCTTTGATACCATGAACATTATATTAACATTATCCTTATTAGTTAAGGTATTTGGATAACTTATGGATAAAATGGGATTTATGAAGTGAAATTTAAATCTAGGAGAGTAAAATATTTCTGGTTTCTAAGGAAAATTTTAAGGGAATGTGTAATTTTTATAGGGTAGAAGTGATCCATTTTATACGTTAAGAAAAGAGAAATTTTGTGAATAATGTTTACTTTCCAATGATATTAGTACACTATTGAAATGTAAATGAAACTGAAAGTGTTAAATAATGTTGTTTTGGGTGATAATGGGTTAGGAAATACTTAACTATGTAATTTCCCAGTTCTAGAAGCCACCCAAAGGTGCCCCGTACCCTGTTGGTCACATGGCCTCAAGCGCATTTCCCCGAACGCCAGAGGCTGCCAACTAGCAGTGAGGGCCTTGGGTGTGATAGTGGGGAAACTATACTCACATTGGAAGAGTACATAGTGGAAGTAAAAAAATATACATAAGAGCATAATAAGTAATAATATCATAAAAAAATAAATAGCGGAAGACTAATAGAACAAACTTGAGCACATATATAAAGTGATGCATAATACATATGTCTAGGAAAGCAGCGAACAAGGAACAATGCTGAAATACGGTACTAAACCAAGTACAAAAGAAAAATATTAATTATCTCTACAGTATCACAAACCTAATCTAGGTCCTGTGCTCTCCAGCTCCACAACATGTCAAGTACCTGAAGTAGAAGGGCGCTTTCCCTTGTCTATGCCTGCAAAAATACAATCTGTTTTGGCCCAAAAGCATGGCCCAAACAGGGTGTGAGACTAATCCCAGTAGTAAACCACCATGAGATCTGTGCCTAATAGTTAGTGAGTATATGGTAGGTAAAATTACAGGAAACAATAAACAGGAAGGTACTCAACAATAAACAATCCACAGTCTCAATATCAAGCAACAACTAAACAAGCAGATAAACATAGCAGGTAACCCTCTGGGAAGCACACTCAGTATAACCCCTCTGGTCTTACCTAACAAGTACAAGAAACCCTCTGGGAATCACACACATACTCACCCCTCTGGTTCAGCTAAAGTATAGACTCTCTGAGGAATCACTCACCGTCAATTCCCCCTATAGTCTCGTATGGGTACTAAAGGTGCTCTAGGGAAGAAATTACTTCACATTCCCTCTATGGCCCGCGTCGAGGAACTACAGAATCTATGAGGAGGCACTCAACATCAATTCCCCTTATGGTCTCGCATCATAATTTTATAAAAGACACTCTGCAGAATCCCTTACGTCCATTCTCCCTATGGTCTACTACACTTGGTTCTCACATCCCTATGTAAATCAACAAGTATAGCATTGCGTATCGGACAAAGTAAACCTCAATAACTACTTGGCTATCATTCTACAGCATATCGACATGTCATAACAATAGTCACACCATCCTACAATACTAGGCATGGGAGAGTAAACAGCAGTCTAACAGGCAACTAGACCCAAAGGTCAAAATAGGAAAAACATGCATGGGAAACACAACCAAAGCACAGAAATTCACCCTATTCACAATCAAATATCATCTACTCAAGCATACAAGCATAGAGAACAAACAATAGGGCTAAAACGGTAAATGTTCAATACCCCGTTCATGGGTATTGGGAAAATTTGCACATAAAACTCAAAGTATTTCAACAAAAAGGCACAAACTACCTACCTCAGTGTTGGGAGATCAAGATACTTGAACCACGAGTCTTGAATCACCTTAGAACACCATAGATCTATGAAAACGTACAAAATGTTCAACCCACAATAACTAATGAAAAAGGAGAAATCAAGGGATGGTGCTCTAGGAGAAGAGAGAACTCACCGATACGATTCCAACACAGTCGTCGGTGTTTGATTCAGAGGATGGATGCTCGGTCGGGGGCTCATCAAAGATCTATGGCTGCTTGGCACTCTCAGACAAACTAGTTTGAGAAGGAGACGGTTTTGTCCATCAAATCTGACCCCAGTGCATTTAATAAAAAAACAAAATACACGGCGTGTACTTTTGAAGTACATGGAGTATACTTACCATTTCTGTACTCTACATTAGGTAGCCTCCAGGTCATCCCACATGGTTGTCTGTAAGGCCGCTACATGGTCAGCACACGGATACCCATGGTAACTGAGTACACGATGTGTACTCATAAAGTACACAACGTGTACTTCAAAAATTTCTAGAAACTTCTCTTTTCTCAAAAACATCAGAAAATAGAAAAACATACATGAAAAGGAGATCCAGGTTCTTAAAAACTTCCCCCCTTAAAGAAATCCATCCCCGAATTTCCCTAGCAAGGCAGTGTAGAAGAAGAAACTTCGAACAGCTCTGGCCACTGTGATCATACATCGGCCTCCCTCTCCCAAGTCTCATCCTATACTCGCCCATGCTGCCATGGAACCCATACCAGAGGAACATACTGGCCATGGAGAACCTTCATACTTAGATCAAAAATCCGGATAGTGTGCTCCTCAAAAGATGCATCCACTTCCAACTCAACCACCTCTGGTTATAAAACATTAGACAGGTCTGAAAAGTAATTTCGAAGCTGAGAAACATGGAAAAAGTCGTGCATAGCCCGGTACCTCTAATGTAACTACAACTGATAGGCCACCGGCCCAACTCTCTCCAACACCTCAAACAGCCCAACATACCTTGGCAAAAGCTTACCCTGTCTCCTAATCCTCTTGTGTCCCAACCTCGTTGTGACACATAAAAAAACCTGATCCTCGACCTCGAACTCTAGTGGTCATCTCCGTTGATCTGCATAAGACTTCTAATGAGACTATGCAGTATCCATCCTCTTCTGAATCAACTCTATCTACTCTGTGGTCTCCTAAACAAGACAAGGTCCAAGAAAATTTTTCTCTCCTACCTCCAGCCAACATAAGGGTGATCGGCATGGCCTACCTTACAAAGCCTCATAAGGTTCCATCTGAATAGTTTCTTGAAAAATATTATTGTAGGAAAACTCTACAAGAGGTATATGCTTCTCCCAATAACCTCAAATCCAGGATTAATTCTTGGAGCATGTCCCCAAGCACCTTAATCGTACGCTCGGACTGGCCAAGCACCTGAATCGTACGCTCGGACTGGCTATTTGTCTGGGGGTGGTAAGTTATACTCAAAAGTATCTGTGTACCCAAAGCCTTCTGGAGCCCCTACCAAACCTGAGAAGTAAAACAAGAATCTTTGTATGAAACAATGGAGTGTGGAACTCCATTTAAGCACACAATCTCTTAGATGTACAACCGTCCCAGCTCATCAACACTGATGGTCTCCTTGATCAGCAAGAAGTGAGCGAACTTTGTAAGTATGTCAATGACAACCCATACTGCTACTAGATTTATGTGTGTGTGTGTATATATATATATTTCATTTACATACATCCATTCAATTCTATAAGTAAACGAAAATAGCGTTCATATGTACGTACGGCCTACCATCTCCATGAACGGTGTATTCCATTTCATTTATCTATATATTATATATATATTTATTTATTTATATAATGAATATATCTTATATATAAATTATTTTTTACATTCTAGAAGTATTTAAATCATAAAATAAGTTATAATATCAAGAATAAAAATTCAAAACACGTACAATAAATAAAACAATTATTACCGAAAAGGTTTCTTTAACATAGAATTGAAAAATAAATGGTTAATATAAAGTCATAAGTGAATAATATATGATATCAAAAATAGTATTATGGTTATTTTACTAGTTAATAATATGTTTAAACAAACTATACAAGAGTTTTGGACACATATGGAAGAAATCAGACCTAAGGTAAGGTATAATTTTGCAATCTCCTTTTTATCCAAGGTTTCTTATACGTAAGTATTTACTAAGGTTATATTTATCATCCATGTCCATGTTTTCTAAAACATTTTTCATAAAATGTTTACTATTATTCTATATATGTTTAAATTCATTTTTAACTATTTTGTTTACTTTTACTACATGGTATGGAATGAATCTTTCTTTTTTTACCATACAAGGTACTTTTTGACTTTTCTTGTAAAAGTATAAGGAGAATGTTTTTCTAAATTATACATCATGAATAGATTTTTATGGATTCATAATTCCTTATTTCCATGAAGATTTCTATACACTATTTCAAGTTTATTTTCAACTAAATTATTTTCTTTTAGAATTGTGCTGTATTTTGAGAAAATAAAATGTTTTTGAAGAAGAAAGGATATTTTCATCAAGAACTAATTTCAAGTGTTTTATCAAAATTATTTTCCATCTAAGATGTTTCTATTAAGTTGGGTTATATTTTTATCCCATTTATTAAAATGGTTTTATTGCATTAATGATGGACTGGTATTTTATATGGATTATGTTGTGATGGAAAGATATTTAAGAAACCCATTTTATTTCTTGGGTTATGCTATGATGAATGATTTATGTTTTGTGGAACATGTAAGAATGATTTCATTATGATATGGCTGGTAACTATATATCCCTCTAATTAATTTGGTAATGATTTATATCTCATGAGATATACATGGATAGAATGAAAATTAAATCTGGTTCAGTAATATATGTCTGGAACGGAAAGTAAACACAGTTCAGTAATGGACTTTGTCCACTCTGATGGTCTTGGTAGAAATTCCTTGGCTACTATGGAAATCATATAATGTTCTCATTAGTTTTCCACAATTACATGTTTTATTCCAATTCTATTCTATCGGGGTTAATTTTCCTTTATGATCCATGCCTTAAATACAGCCAAGATTTATTTCATTACTCAAGATTTTGATGTTTAAACATTATGTTAATGTTTTTATGTTAAAATGTTTATGGTTTGTTTTATGTTCTCCATGTTTAACCTTAATGATATTTTGAGCTCATAATTTTATATGTTTCTTTTCCCCATGATATAAAGAATGTTTTTAGGTAGGAAAAAAAGGGCTAAGATATTTATGGGAGATGCTGAAGAACTTTCACCCTGATTAGAAGATTATGTTCTGAGTTTCCAAAGGCACTAAACTAATATGGTCTTTGGGATTCTATTTGTTTCATGTATTAAGTATTTCACAAATTAAATGTAATTTCCATGTACATAAATCTTGGGTCTCTACAGTTGGTATCAAATTGAAGGTTTATTCAACCATTAGAAACTAGGATGCGAGAACTTTAGTGAGATCCCTAGAGATATTTATAAGGTATGTCTTGGGATGTCCCTAAGGGTAAGTATAACTATAGGTTACAATACATGAATTATGGTAATGATCATGAATAACCTATGATTAAACTTAAGATTTTAGAGATTTAAAATAATCCCCCCTGATTATATTTTTTCCCAAGTATGATTTTTTCCCCTCACACTATTCTTTTTGGGTTTTAGAAAATAGCTAAAAACATGAGGATTCGTGTTAATAAAGAATATGATAGACAATGGAATGATATTCTTCATGAGTATCCAAATGAAATGGGTGTTCGAAGTACAAAAATCATTATTATGCCTAATCATAAATCTCATAATATAATCATTAATCTCAACTTTGGCGAGTTTCATGAAGCACCTATAAGAGAAATATAGAGTTTCATGGTGATCATAGAGTAAAGAAAGTTAAATTTTCCTCATGTAAATAATGTAGGAAGAGGCATCAAGGAGAATGTTTCAAAGGAAATGGAAGATGATTTGGGTGTTGAAAAGAAGGATACAAAGCCAGTAATTACAAAGAAAAATGTTTTGTTAACACAATGGACCAGGATAATGGTATTAATAAGACATCAACAACGGTTAAATTTTTTAAATGTGGAATGTACGGGCATTATGAAAAAAGATTTACTAAGGGAAAATCTCATGAATAGAATCATCATGGTCATATGGTTAGTATTTATTTTTATGATAAAGAAGAGACAACAAATGATATATGAGATGAAAGAAGTGTTGAGGAATAAAACAATGAAGCTCGATCAATGGTGTAATGAGATAGTGAAAGGATTGCATGTCAAGAATAATGTACAGTACTATGGAATAAAGAAACAACTAAGAATGGTTAAACTATTTTTTCCCTTAAATAACTGAAATTATATGTTGAATGTTACCAATAACTGTGAAAGTTTATTCAGATATTTTTTTTAGAAAACATGTGAAATGTGAATAATGATGGGATAAGGAGATAATGAGTTGTTTGATAGTATTAATAAACTCACAACAGATATAAAGAAAAATTGATATCATGGTTTGAGTATATATAATTTTTGGTATTTTTGGTGTGTGGGAAGAGTTAATTTTGACAAAATACATGTTTTCGCTAAGGTTATATGGTAATTCTTGTTATTATCATGCTCTAATAGAATACATGATTAAGGTATTCACAGGTTTGGAATGTGAAAACCAAGGACTACCAAATGTGATATGGGAGAAAAATGTTAAGTTTATTTAGTTCACCTCTTTATAAAGTTTTATATTATCAATTTTTGGAAGGATTTTATAAGTTATATTCGAGTTGAAATTTATTAGATTAATGTATTATCTCACAAAAGGTGGCCTTACACATATTTTATTACTTGTTCTAACATTTTTGTTCAGACGGACGGAATAACCTATAATTATATCGATTGATCTTCTAACACTAAAAAATAACAAATTCAACTTCATTTCATTAAACAAGAGATGAACGGTAAATTGTTCAAGTCACAAAAAATGGCGAGATTGTACCAAAATCAAGAAAGTTTTTATTCTTGGGAAAAAATCATCAACTTTAGTAAAAGGATCTTGAAACCAAGAATGTTATCATATTACCTTCTTATCTAATGAATCATATGGCCCCTTAAATCATTGTAGATCCATGTCTTTATTGTAGTAAACTTTCTCCAAACCTTATTCTTTATCACTATCCATCAGAACATGATGGTTATCTTTCTCTTCCATATCCATGTTTTCACTTCCCTCATATGTTCTCCTATGTGGAAACCCAGTGATGAGTAACTTTGGTTAACTATTTTGTTTGTAACTTTCCTTTTTAAAATGACGTTTTTGTATTCCTTTTTACATTGTGGGTTTCCATAAAATAAACATTCGAGTAGTAAACCATTTATAACCCCAATGAATTTTGAGGGAAAAATTCATTTTAAGGGGGTAGAATGTAACACCCCAAGATTTTATAAGATAGATTCTTTTAATTTATTTGATTTCATGAGTTGAACGCGACACCAAGACTAGCTTGTGCTATATGAAACACCATATTATCTTGTAGTATATGCAACACCATTTTTGGCTTGTGTTACACAAAATTTCAATTTTTTTGATAGAATTAATTTCACACATCACTGAGTATAGATTTTATTCAATGTATAAATGAACTATGTTTGGATTATGGTATACACAACACCAAAGGAAGCTTTCACTACACACAAAACTGACTTGTCATGTGTTACACGCAAGAGTGACCTTCCTCGATATCTTGCATTGTACGCGATACTGGGTTTCATTAAACAATGATATATTATTAAAATATTATTTTTTAATGGGTTATAAACTATCCTTTATGAATATTATTGACCAAATTTTGAATTTTATATAACATTAGAATTCATATTACATTTTTTTTGAACATCATATGAGAACAAAATCAGTTTTTCTGATAAAAGAAGTATTTTTCAAAAAAATATACTTTTACCACCTTTCTATAGCATACCAATTTCAAAGATTTTTTTGACAATTTTATAAGTAAAATTCGAAAATATAAACATATTATTTGGAAGAGGGACATAAATATTTACTTTTTTTGAATTTTTAGTATTTTTCTTATAAAATTCAAATTTTAATGAATAGTGAAAAATACTGCATTTTAATTCAAACTTTCTTTTCATCTAATTTATTTATATATTTAGATTAACTTTTTAATTTGTTTTAAACTATAATTGGATTATAATTTTGTCATTTAATCCAATCTTTTTTGTTGTAAGAAATTTCACTTTTAAATTAGACATAAACACATGTCAATATGTTGACAATTATTACTTTTTTAAAAAAACCCGCTTTTTGGTTTTGACAACGGGAATTAATTTTAAATTAATTACTGCAACTTATGTGTTTTGAATTTGGAAAAATGGATTCCATATTTCAAATCATAAGGATCAAATTGTGTAAATAGGTACCTTTTATTTTTTAAAATTATTAATATTCACTTCAGTAATTATTTTATTTATCATGGTTAAAGTGTAAATATAGTAAATAATGGTATAAAATAATATTATAATAATATTAAACTACCCTAACACATGTAAAAATATTATTTAATGAGATATTTACAACCATTGGCATCCTTGGGTCTATTTTGGGACCCCATGGATTCACTTGAATGTGAAAATGACATTTTATAAGAATTAATTTAAAGTAAAGATAATTATAACATAAACATTTATATTTTACTAAAAAAATTAATATAGGGTTACATAACTGATATATATGTCTATAAATATTCATTATAAAATCTATAGAGATTTCATACATCATGTTATTTTATTTATAATTTTTAGACACCAAATAAATAAATTTATTTATGACACAATGACGATGTTGTGATTACCTTATTGGTGAATGATTTAAATAAATGAGATGATAAATATTAAAATAAATTTATTTTGAACCTGTTTATGTCATACACAAATTTTATGTATGATTATGACTTGTTATCTTGTAATTAATGAAGTTTTTTCTAAATAATCATGTTATTATGGATTTCTAAAAAAGTCATGGTATGAATAGTATAAAAATTGACATAAATGAGTTTTTAAAACAAATTCTATTTTAATAAATGATATAATAGTCTTAAAAAATATAATATTTGTCCAAATGACTTATATAATTTTTAAAATGTCATTACTTAACCATTTTAGGTTCTATTGTCATTTTATAGTAACTATACTAACCATATAGTATGAATATACAAGAAGACATGGTAAGTGTTAAATTAGTTAAGTAATGGTTAACCCTAAAAGATAAGGTCAAATTTGAGACCTAAACTTATCTAAAACCTATTGGTTAAGAGTATTAAGTACAATAATACTATTATATTCTAATTAAATGATTTTAATACCTTTTTAAACTGAAAAAATTATTTTATAATAAATTAATATTTTGACAGTCTCCTAAAGTTCCCATATTCTCTCTTATAAAAGGGCACATACTCTCTCACCAATTCACTCCATTTTGAGCCTTAAAGCTCAGACAAACCCTGCCCATTTCTCTTATAAAATTCCCTAGTAACATTATAGAGGTTACGGTTTTCTCAAAAGACCATCTCTAGTGCCCTAAGTGGAAATTTTAAGGAGGCACGTCGAGGAAGAGTTAATCTCTTCTACCAATTCTTTCAAATTTCTTTCTTCTTGTAATTACTATTATTTAGTTTTTTCATTATAAATTAATAACATCAGTATCAATCATATAATTATATGTTATTATTAATATTAAATAACCCTATTTCACCTTTTATCCATCCTATGAAAAATGAAATCACCACGCGTGCATACATACAGCTTATCGTCTCTACGTCGTGGTGTAATCTATTTTTCACCACCACCTTACATAGATAGGTATAATGGTAGAAATAAAAACTATATATGATTATTATAACATGATAATAATTTTGAGATATTATACACCATCCACTTCAATACCATTCAACAATTATGAGAAAGATATCGTCGCTTGTGCGTACGTACAGCTTACCGTCTCCATGATGCGATGAGATTAATTATCTGCGTTAATCATTAAAGAATTATTATAAATTATATATGATAAATAATCATGAAATATATGAAATAATAATGATACTTTATTTATGTGTATATATATATGTCATGTACTTACTTCCATTCAATTCAATAAGGAAATGAATACAGCGTTCATGCGTACGTACGGCCTACCGTCTCCATGAATGGTGTATTTCATTTCATTTATCTATATATTATTTATATTTATATTTATATACTGAATATATGTGATATATAAATCATTTTTTACATTTTGGAAGTAATTAAATCTTGAAATAAGTAATAATATCAAAAATAAAAATTCAAAACACTTATGATAAATAAAATACTTATCACCCAAAACGTTGCATTAACATTGTATTGACAAATGAACGAGTAATATAATGTTGTAAGTGAATCATATATGATATAATAAATACTATTATGGTTCTTTTACAAGTTAATAATATGTTTAAACCCACTATACAAGAGTTTTGGACACATGAGAAAGAAATCAGACCTAAGGTAAGGGATCATTTTGCAATCTCATTTTTATCTAAGATTGCTTATACGTAAGTATTTACTAGGGTTATATTTATCATCACTGTATATGTTTTATAAAAATGTTTACTATTCTTCCATGTGTGTTTAAAGTCATTTTTACCCATTTTTTTACTTTTACTACATGGTATGGAAGGAATCCTTTTCTTTTGTTTACCATATGAGGTACTTTTTTGACTTTTTTAGTAAACGTATGAGGAGAATGTTTTTTTAACTTATACTGTATGATTGTATTTTTAAAATTTAATGAAAATTTATTTCCATGAATCTTCCTCTACACAATTTAAATTTTATTTTCAACTAAATTATTTTCTTTTAAAATTGTGGGGCATTTTTAGAAAAGAAAATGTTTTTGAATAAGAAAGAATACTTTCCTCAAGAACTAAGTTCAGGTGTTTTATCAAAATTATTTTCTATATAAGATGATACTCTTAAGTATAGTTCTGTTTAAATCCCTATTATTACTATGATTCAATTTTATTAATGATGGAATGAACTTTTATATGGATTATGTTATGATGGAATGATATTTAAGAAACCCATTTCATTTCTTGGGTTATGTTATGGTGAATGATTTATGTTTTGTGCAACATGTAAGAATGATTTCATTATGAGATGGTTGGGACATATATCTCCCTCCAATTAATTGGATAATGATCTATATCTCATGAGATATACATGGATATAATGACATGTAAATCTATTTCAGTAATACAAGGCAGGAACGGAAGTAAACCCGATTCAGTGATGGACTTTATCCAGTACGATGATCTTGGAAGCAATGCCATGGCTACTATAGAAATAATATTATTTTCTCATTAGTTTTCAAAAATTAGTTGTTTTATTCCAATTATATCCCTTCATGGTTAATGTTCCTTTTTTATCCATGCCTTACATACTGCCAAGATTTATTTCAAGACTCAAGATTTTGATGTTTAAACATTATGTTCAAGTTTTTATGTTCAAATATTTATGGCTTGTTTTATGTTATCCATGTTTACCCTTACTGAGAATTTGATCTAACCCTTTTATATGTTTCTATTCCCCATGATATACCTAAGGGTTTTTGGTTGGATAACAAAAGGGGATATCTTTATAGGAGATGTTGAAGATCTTTCACCATGATTAGAAGATTATGTTCCTAGTTTCTAAAGACACTAAACTAATACGGTATTTGGGCGTCTGTTTGTGTCATGTATTAAGTATTTCACAAAAAAAATGAATGTCCATGTACATCAATATTGGTTCTCTACAAATATAATATATATTTATTATATATTTATTTATAGTAATCTATCATAATTATTGATTGAAAATTAAATACACTATTCATGGAGATGGTAGGCTATACGTGCATAAGAATGATGTTTCAATTTTATTTTTTTATTGAATGAAAGAAAGTTAAATGATATATTATTATAATAGAAAAAAAATTATTTCATATATATTTTATATTTTCCTTAAACCAATCCATAATGAAAAGTGTGATCGAATCAAATTCCTTCTAGAGACGATAATCCTCCATGCACATGAGTGACGTTATCGTATTACCATAATATGAAGAGTGTGAAGGTATGTGTGATTAAATAATTAAATAAGTATAATAATATCATAAATATAATTTATAAATATTAAATCCATCATTATTTTTTTCATTGAGTGGTGTCGATGGAAAAATGAATGACATCGGTTCGCAAGGGTGTAGTTCATCGAATACTGGAATGATGATTTCACAACCCATTTGATGGAAGTAGATATGGTTTTAGGTCATGAAAATAACATAAAAAAATACCACAATTTTTAATATACTATTTTATATTATAATGTTATAATATTAATTTAAAGATTTTGTTGAAGACATAAAACAAAAACGCACGTTGATGAACGTTACCTCTTCTTTGGATATCCTACCCAAGTTTTCAAAAAAAACCTTCCTAGGTTGGATTAAAGTCAAAAATAAGGATATTATTTTGATATGAGGATTTTTTAGGTTATTTGGGTTGTTATTGGATGAAAATAATGCTTTTAGATTGTGAATATGAGAGGATATTGGGTGTCCTTTTATAAGAGCAGTCAGTGTCGCACTTGTAATTTTTTTAAAGAAAGAATTCCACCAACATTTATTTCATATCAAAAAACTCCAATAATGGACCTTTATAAATACTAAAATATATCAGGAATAAGTATTATCATCCAATGGGAATTGGAAATTTTTTTGGGTTATTTTTAACAATTAACTTCTTATTTTAACCCTCCAATAAACCATTCTTACCTTAACCGTGGTAAATGATTTTTATTGTTTTCACTATTCATTTTGGTAAAAATTTATTTGTATATTACTATATAACAAAAATTATTATTATTAAAAATATGGAATCTATTTTCAAATATTAAATTCAAATAATTGTAAATTTTTCATTCAAAATTAATCCCGCAGACACAACGAGAAAGTAGATTTTCAAGGAGAAAATGTTCAAAAGTTTATAATGTTATTATATCATAATTAAATATGAAATTTATTAAAATGACCTAAATTGGATTATTATATGAATAATTTTATTAATGTTACTTTTAAACCAATTTCAAAAATAAAATAAATCTTTAAATAATTCTAACGAAAAGTCTATTATCAATTGAAATATAGTATTTTCCATTATTCATCAAAAAATGAAACTTTTTCAAAGATATTTTCCATTCATCCTAAGATAATTTGTGATATGAATATTTCAAAACTTAATGTATTTTTATCACATTAATTTTCTAAAAGTTTCAAAATTTAATTTTATTATGATTTAAGACATAAAATAAATAGAACATTTTTTGAGTAAATACTATTTTCGTAACATATAAAAACTTATTGAAAATTATGTACTTTTTTAAAATGATTTTTTATTTATATAAAACCATTATAAATAATATTTAAAATATAGTTATTTTTATTTATTTCACCAATTTAACAGCTAAGTAATAATATTATTTTTTAAAAAAAATAATATTAATTATTTATTGTGGATTGTTAAAACCCACTGATGTGTGTAATGCAAGATAAACATGGCGTCGTGTGTAACACAAGTTAAACCTAGTTTTTTGTGTAATTCAATCCAAAATCTGTATTACATGTAATCAAATCTAAACTAGATAATTCATGTAACGCAAACAAAATTATTTTTTGTGTGTAACTAAAAATATCAAAAAATAGAAATTCATTTAAAAAAATATATTTCAAAAAATATAGGAAAGTTATAGTAATATTATTATCATTTTCTGAATGAGGTACTTTTGGATTTTTACTAGAAATTTGAAATGAATCTTTTCTTTGGCATATTCGAAATGAATGAAATTTCCTACCATCATGACCACTCAATTATTTGAATATTTCTTTTAAATTTCACATGGTTATTTTCAAATAAAATGATATTTCTAATATTCTGTAATTTTTTAGATTTTTGAAGAAGTTATTTTAAAAATAAAAGTTTTTTTTCCTCAAAAAATCCTATATTTATATTTCAAAGTTATTTTCATCTATGAATTCACCCATTGATATTACTGGGTATATGATCAAATGAAACCATATATATTCTTTCTCAAAATGGTTTGTGATGATAAATATTATTGTTTGGTATTCTAGATTAAATACAGATAATTTTTGAATTATAAGAAATTTTTAGAATTAATTTTATTGATCATTCCGAATAGGTGAATGAATTAGATGTGAAAGTGATGGGTGGGGACTAATATAGATATACCATTGATGTAATGATAAGTCTCTTGAGACAAAACAGGTTTCCATGATGTATAAGCTCTGGATATATGATCGTGTAATAAATAGTATTGTATTTGGCATATATCAACCCATACAATGATAATGTATTGGTTGAGATTCCTTGAAAAAATGAGCATGTCTTGGTTGAGAGGCATTGATGGTAAGATTCATGATTTTATTATTTAGGGAAATTTATCATGAATATACATAATTATGAATTTAATATATTAAGAATACATTTTTCATTATGCATCTATTTTTTATGATGATATTATCCCTCAATTCTCATTGAAATCAAGTTTTTGATAAAATTTAATTTCTTTTATTTATCCACTATGGCATGTCAATTATTCCTTATTTACTCATTATAGATTCTTCTATAGGTAACCCTTATTGAGTAAATCAGCTCACCCGTTATTTTTTCCTTATCCCGTGGATATGAATAAGGATATTATGAATGATATAAAGGATGGAAAAAATGTTTCCAATATTATTTTTTTATTTCCAAAGTAATATGGGAATCATGTGTGTAATTATTTTTGTAATACTTCTAAGATGATTGATCGTGCATCGTGTGATCCATTTTATCATGTAACATTATAATAATGTAGAATCCAACTCTAGGTTTTTGGATTTGGGGTTTTTATACTTATTATCCAAACTCTTTATCATTTTAAATCCTTTATAATGGCTTGTAAGGGGAATGTGATTAACCAACGAATTTCCCTCATTAATTTCAAACCAGGTGTGTAGTTATGCCACATTTTATAGAATGGGTGGTAGTTGAGTTAATAACCAACATTCCCTCTTTAGAGTTATTACCCCTAGGTGAATAAATTCTAGATCACACATCTATTTATAGTATCAAAGAATGGATTTTATTTCCAGGAATACCACACAATATCTACATTAACAAAATTTCATGATGTTATCCTACACTTAGACTTATCCCTTAGATTTATCCCTATGTTTTTTACTAAATTTCTCTTATCAAAACCCCTAAAATATTAAATATTAATTCAAATAGTTAAAAGAGTTATCTATACATTTGAAATTATAATCAACTTTAATTAATAAACCCTTTAACTATCCTCAACCCACATCCGGATCTTTAATTTTATATAAACTATACTCTGACACCAACTTTGGTTCCCCATGAATGTGACCATCATAATTACATGAGTTAAATAAAATATTTATTTAAAATAAATTCACAATATATTTTAGATTTAGGGTTTTATATAATTAGGACAAAATATTAAATTAAAGAATTAATATATTTTTAAATTAATGCACATTTTTTCATTATATATGAAACTACTTAATCTATAAAAAGTCTTCAACATCTCCCATAAATTCTCTAAAAAGATACTCCTACATACACATTCTAATTTTCACATTTCTTCATAACCTTGTTAAATAGAAAAATAATAAAGGGGTGAGATAATATTTCATATAGGGGTAAATATAAATGATAATAATAAAATATCATAAGTGAGGTTAACATTAGAATATTTTTATAATCATGTTACATAAGAAAATCATAACCAATAAATCATAGATCATAAATCATGATTCATGATTTCTTAATTATCATAACATAATAAATTATTCAAGAGAGTGTGGAAACTTGAATCATTAAACATGATCTATTGGGTAATAAAATAGTCATGAGGATTATTATAAAATTATGGAAAAATCATAAGTACGTGAACACATTATAAACAACTCCATTTATTTTGACACATTATATTTTGAACAAATCCAACAATTTTAACCCTTTTTGTTTATTAAAAAACCATACATATCCACACACCATTTTCTCAAGGGATATAAATCCTTAACCACTAAATTAGAGAGATATATATTACCCCACCCATCATCATCATCTATACATATGAGTGACACTTGAAATCAATTTTTCATTATATCATAAAGAACCCATGGGAAGAAAATGGGTTTCATTAATCACATCATAGAGAAACCATTTCTCATTAATCAAATCATAGAAAACCCATTTAATGAAAATGGGTTTCATATCCTTTAAAAATAGATTCAACAATAAAATCATTTATAATTCTATAAATAATAATAACATGATAAACCAATGAAAAATAAACAGTTATCCAAAGATATTTAGTAATTATATAGGTAAAAACCAATCAATAATGATAATAAATCATAATGTTTTTACACCTTATTGATAAAGGATATACAGTTAATTCAATAATTTCACAAATCAATTAATTTATAGAATCAAGGTGAGCACCCTTCAGTCAACAGAATCAAAAATTGGGTATTCGTTAAGGAAAGGCATTGGAAGGAAAATTATGGTTATACATTGAAGATGATTAGCCAAGTCAATTCTAGTGATGGGTCATATCTATAATAGATAATAAATTTTTCTCATTTGTCAAAAATATAGGCATTTAATCCATCTATAGATAAAGAATTTATTTATATGAATAATAGTATTTTACATAAAATCATTATTAAAATGGCCCTTTCCCATAAAACTCATTTTAAATAAAATTTATTGAATAATGTTAAATTAACTTTCTTTTTAAAACCATTAAATATGGGGAATAATATTAAAAAATATAGGAAATAAGTTCATATGAAATTTTTTTCAAATGAACATTCTTTTCTTAATTTTACAAACAAATTCAAAGTGATAAATTCTCCTGTTTCATTTAAAAATTAATTTTCAAAAAGGTTGTAAAGATATTTTTTGAGATATATTAAAAAATTAGATTTTATAAAATATTTAATTATTTATCCTTGAAAAATACATAATTTATTTATAATGAAAATTTTGAGTGGATTTTAAGAAATATATCCATGATATGAAAAACCATTTAATAGTATGAAACATATTTATTGAAAACCCACAAGGTAAATAGGGAAACCAAATTTTCATTTAAAATTGGTGATGATAACTCAGAGGATCACATTAATTAATAAATTATTTAGTTCTAAAAAAATTTATAAAAACATTTGTGGGATGGGAAATATAGTTATGGAAGAAAAGATTCATTGGTAAGAATTAGAGTTATTCTTACCAATGATATACTTTTATTTCAGATACTTTTTTAGTAATGTTGGGGTTATTCATGTGAGAATAAATTCATCTTGAGAAAAATATGAAATACCATATAAAATAATTGAATTTTAGGATAAAATAAATCCTAAAAATTATATTGAAGTAACAAATATTATGTTTTAAAGTATCAAAAACTGAGTCAAGGAAACCCATATGAAATTAGAAACTTTAGAGTGAAACCCCCATGAAGGATATGATTTAATATGAAAAATTAGATACAAATAATAATGAGATTATCCTTATACAATATATTAAAGGGGAATTTTATACACCATTCCAAATAAAACATGGTGTGTGATAATAAATATGAATCAAGAAATTATATTTGAGACAAGAAAATCATACCTTAATTATTGACTTCCACTAAAGATCTTGAATATCATACATACATTATAACTATACTAATCACCTATTTAATAATTTTATTCATATATATAACCACTTAGAAAATTAATTTATAATTATTCTCATTATTTTTATTATTTAGTTATGATCGATTTTCAAAATAGGGTGTGAGTTATCTTGATCATCATGAAATTATTTCATAATAGGGGTGTTTTTATTTGGTTATATCAAAAATTTCAGGATTAATATATATTTTATGGTATTTTAATTGATAACTAGTATTTATTTACAAATATTTTATCTCATTCCATTAGTGTTTTAGTTGTGTTGTATAAAAATGAAATTATTGTTAGGTTATTTCAGTAACTTTAGCGAATGAATGTGATATTTTAATAATAATTTAAATACATGATATAACCTTTAAATAACCATAAAATAAAATTTATTTTATTATTAACTTATAATTATATTATTATTTAAGTTTCCATAGTCATTCATGGTTTATTTTTATATCATTTTTCAGGTATGCCTTTAGAATGGCCCAAACACGAACGTACCATAATTCGATGGATGATTACGATTAAGAAATTGTTAGTTTTGAAAAAATATAATTATAAAATTATCAAAATTATATTTTTTATATATTATAAAGTTTTTTAATGATATTTTAAGTTTTTTGGATAAATATTTAAAATCAAGAAGAAAAACAAAAAATATTACATCATGGAGGTTGTAGTCCGCACAACACACAGTTATCATTTGCATTTCTATATGGGTGAGAGAAAAAGAATATGGACTATAATTTTTTCATTAATATTAATAATTATATTATATATTTCAAATTTATTCTTAAATTACATCCTTATAACCATTGAATAGAAGTGGTGGTAAAAAACACAAGATGTCACTTTGTGGAGGTGACAGTTCTTACAACACATGATCGACGTTCTTTTGACTTTATTTATGGAAGTGAAAGAATTAATAAGGTTTGTTAAATTATTATAATAACAATTAAGTATAGTAATGAAATTGAGACTATTATATTAATATTTTTATGATAGGTTTGTAAGATAAATATCATGGAGAAAATAAAAAGGATTAAGTAATACTCTCTTTGATACCCTGAACATTCTATTGACATTATCCTTATTAGTTAAGGTATTTGGATAACTTATGGATAAAATGGGATTTATGAAGTGAAATTTAAATCTAGTAGAGTAAAATATTTCTGGTTTCCAAGGAAAATTTTAAGGGAATGTGTAATTTTTATAGGGTAGAAGTGATCTATTTTATACGTTAAGAAAAGATAACTTTTGTGAATAATGTTTACCTTCCAATGATATTAGTACACTATTGAAATGTAAATGAAAGTTTAAGTGTTAAATAATGGTGTTTTGGGTGATAATGGGTTAGGAAATACTTAACTATGTAATGTCCGAGTTCCAGAAGCCACCCAGAGGCGCCCCGTACTCAGTTGGTCACATGGCCTCAAGCGCATTTCCCCAAACACCAGAGGTTGCCAACTAGCAGCAAGGGTCTTGGGTGTGATAGTGGGGAAACTATTCCCTCATTGTAAGAGTACATAGAGGAAGTAAACAAATATACATAAGAGCAGAAGAAGTAATAATATCATACAAAAATAATCAGCAGAAGACTAATAGAACAAACTTGAGCACATATATAAAGTGATGTATAATACATATGTCTAGTAAAGCAGCGAACAAGGAAAAATGCTGAAATATGATACTAAAACAATTACAAAAGAAAAAAAATAATCAGCTCCATGGCATTGCAAACCTAATCTTGGTCTCGAGCTCTCCAGCTTCACAACATGTCAAGTACCTGAAGTAGAAGGTCACTTGCCCTTGTCTATGCCTGCAACAATACAATCTGTTTGGGCCTAAAAGAATGGCCCAAACAGGGTGTGAGACTAATCCCAGTAGGAAAACACCATGAGATTTGTGCCTAATAGTTAGTGAGTATATGGTAGGTAAAAGTACAAGAAACAATAAACAGGAAGGTACTCAACAATAAACAATCCAGAGTCTCAATATCAAGCAACAACTAAACAAACAGATAAACACAACAGGTAACCCTCTAGGAAGCACACTCAGTAGAACCCCTCTGGTCCTACCTAACAAGTACAAGCAACCCTCTGGACAGCACACACAGTCTCACACCTCTGGTTTAGCTAAAGTATAGACTCTCTGAGGAATCCCTCAATATCAATTACCCATATAGTCTCGTATCGGTACTAAAGGCGCTCTAGGGAATCACTTATGTCACATTCCCTCTATGGCCCACGTCGAGGAACTACAGACTCTATGAGGAAGCACTCAATGTCAATTCCCCATGTGGTATCGCTTCGTAATATTATAAAAGACACTCTAGATAATCCCTTACGTCCATTCTCCCTATGGTCTACTACACTAGGTTCTCACGGCCCTATGTAAATCAACAAGTATAGCATCGTGTATCGGCCAAAGTAAACCTCAATAACTACTTGGCTAGAATTCTACAGCATATCGGCATGTAAAAACAATAGTCACACCATCCTAAAATACTAGGTATAGGAAAGTAAATAGCATCCTAATAGGCAACTAGACCCAAAGGTCAAAACCGGAAAAACATGCATGGGAAACACATCCAAAGCACATAAATTCACCCTATTCACAATCAAATATCATCTACTCAAGCATACAAGCATAGAAAACAAAAAATTGGGCTAAAACGGTAAACATGCAATAACCCGTTCATGGGTATTGGGAAAATCTGCATATAAAACTCAAATAATTTCAATAGAAAGGCACAAACTACCTACCTCGGTGTTAGGAGATCAAGATACTTGAACCAAGAGTCTTGAATCACCTTAGAACACCATATATCTATGAAAACATATAAAACATTCAACCCACAATAACTTGTGAAAAATGAGAAATCAAGGGATGGTGCTCTAGGAGAAGAGAGAACTCACTGATACGATTCCAACACAGCCGTCGGTGTTTGATTCAGAGGACGGATGCTCGGTCGGGGGCTCATCAAAGATATGTGGCTGCTCGATACTCTCGGACGAACTAGGTTGAGAAGGAGACAGTTCTATCCATCAGACGTGACCCCGGTGCATTTAATGAAAAAAAACAAAATACACGGTGTGTACTTTTGAAGTACATGGCGTGTACTCGCTGTTTTTGTACTCCACTTTAGGCAGCCTCTAGGTCATCCCACATGGCCGTGTGTAAGGGCGCTACATGGCCAGCACACGGATACCCGCGGTAACCGAGTACACGGCGTGTACTCATAAAGTACACAACGTGTACTTCAAAAATTTCCAGAAACTTCTCTTTTCTCAAAAACTATAGAAAAAAGAAAAACATACCTGAAAAGAAGATCTGGGTTCTTAAAAACTTCCCCCCTTAAAGAAATTTGTCCTCGAATTTCCCTAACAAGGCGGTGTAGAAGAAGAAACTCTGAACAGCTCATGCCACTGTGATCATACATCGGCCTCCCTCTCCCAAGTCTCATCCTATACTTGCCCTTGTTGTCATGGAACTTATACCAGAGGAACATACCGGCCATAGAGAACCTTCATACTTCAATCAACAATCTGTATAGTGTGCTCCTCGAAAGATGCATCCACTTCCAACTCAACCTCCTCTGGTTGGAAAACATGAGACGGGTATGAAAAGTAATGTCGAAGCTGAGAAACCTATAAAAAGTCATGCATAGCCGGGTACCTCTACGGTAACTACAATCGATAGGCCACCATCCCAACTCTCTCTAACACCTCAAATGGCCTGACATACCTTGGCGAAAGATTACCATGTCTCTTAATCCTCTTGTGTTCCAACCTCGGTGTGACACATAGAAAAACCTGATCCCTGACCTCAAACTCCAGAGGTCATCTCCGTTGATCTGCATAAGACTTCTGACGAGACTGTGTAGTAGCCATCCTTTTTTGAATCCACTCTATCTACTTTGTGGTCTCCTAAACAAGACGAGGTCCCAACAAAGCTGCCTCTCCTGCCTCCATCCAACATAAGGGTGATCGGCATGGCCTACCATACAAAGCCTCATAATGTGACATCTGAATAGTTTCATAAAAACTATTGTTGTAGGAAAACTATAAAAGAGGTATATTAGTCTCCCAAGAACCTCCAAAATCTAGTATGAATGCTCAGAGCATGTCCCCAAGCACCTGAATCGTACGCTCGGACTAGCCAAGCACCCGAATCGTACACTCGGATTGGCCATTTGTCTGGGGGTGGTAAGTTGTACTCAAATGTACCTGTGTACCCAAATCCTTTTAGAGCCCCTACCAAACCCGAGAAGTAAAAAAAGCATCTCTGTATGAAAAAATGGAGTGTGTAACTCCATGTAAGCGCACAATCTCTCAGATGTACAACCGTCCCAGCTCATCAACACTGAAGGTCTCCTTGATCAGAAAGAAGTGAGTGACCTTCGTAAGTATGTCAATGACAACCCATACTGCATCATTCCCACGAGGTGACCTTGGCAACCCTGTCACAAAATCCATCGCAACGTCGTTCCACTTCCACTCAAAAATGGGTAACTTCTATAGAAGCCATGTTGGTCACTGATGCTCCGCCTTCACCTACTTACAAGTGGGACACCTCATGAAGAAACCAGAAACATCCCTCTTCATACCTGGCCACCAATACTGACGGTGTAGATCACGATACATCTTGGTGACACCAGGATGAACTACCCAAACTTAGGAATGAAAATCCCGTATTAGCTCCTCGTGTATATCTGCTGGAACCCATACTCATCCCTAGAAATACAAGATCTCATCCTCACCTATGGTCCATCCAGGAATAGGGTCCTCTCCTGACACAATTTCCCGCTGGACTAGGCCTTCAGAATCGGATAGCTACCTCATTCGTACTCGATCAAGAAGGGTAGAAGTAACAGCTACATAAGAAAGAAATATCTGCCTCTGTCTATCATGCACCTCCAAATGCATCTCTGAGAATAGAGCCATAAGCTACCACTCACTACTGGCCTCATAAACTGCCTATATCTGAGTCCTCCTACTCAACGCATCAGCCACTATGTTTACTTTCCCAGGCATGTAGGCAATCTCAAAGTCAAAAGATTGAAGGTACTCAACCCACCTTCTCTATCTCACATTCCAATCACACTGAGTGAAGATGTACTTGAGACTCTTGTGCTCGGTTAAAACCACAAAATTCTCTCCCAGAAGGTAATGTCTCTAACAGCATAAGGCATGAACAAAAACTACCAACTCCAGATCATGTGTTGGGTAATTCTTCTCGTTTGGCCTCAACTACCGAGACCCGTATGCAATGACTCCATCTCCCTGCATAAGCACAGCTCCCAACCTGATACCTGAAGCATCACAATAAATAGTATATCTCATTCCCAACTCTAGAAATACTAGTATTGGTGCTGAAGTAAACCTCCCTTTCAACTCCTGAAAGGCTAACTCACAAGAATCTGACCATAAGAACTTCGCACCCTTCTTAGTCAAACTCGTTAGCGGTGCTTCTAAGAGTGAAAAGTCTTGTATGAAACATCTGTAGTATCCAGCCAGCCCTAGAAATATCCGCACCTCAAAGATTTTATTCAGCTGCTCCCAGGAAACTATTGTTCTCACTTTCTCTAGGTCTACTGAAACTCTTGTCTCTAAGATAACATGACTCAAGTAGTGAATCTGATCCATCCAAAAATGACATTTTTGAGAGCTTATCATATAACTGATGCTCTCTCAGTATACTCAAAATGATTTCAATATGGGTATCATGGTCGTGTTGAGTGTGAGAGTACACTAAGATATCATCCATGAAGACCACCATGAAGGAATCCAAGTATGGATGGAATACTCGGTTCATCAGGTCCATAAAAACCGCTGGCGCGTTTGTGAGACCGAACGGCATAACCATATACTCGTATAGACCATACCTACTCAGAAATTTTATAAGAGGTATATCTGATGGTCTAACGCGCAACTGATGGTATCCGGAACTCAAGTCAATCTTCGAGAACACCCGGGCTCCTCTATGTTGATCAAAGAGATCATCAATCCTCAGCAAGGGGTATCGGTTCTTGACCGTCAACTAGTTCAACTTCTGATAATCCATGAAAATCCTGAGATTTCCATCTTCCTTCTTCACAAACAGAACAGGAGAACCCCAATGAGAATTGTTTGGTCGAATAAAACCCTTTGCATGTAACTCCTCCAACTTCTTTTTGAGCTCCTGCAACTCTAGTGTAGCCATCCTATACAGAGGAATGGACACCGGTGCCACTCATGGCACAAGATCAATAGAAAAGTACACCTATCGCTCTAGAGACAAACCAGAAAATTCCTCTGGAAAGACATCTCTGAAACGATCCACCACTGGAGGAAAGTCTAACTGTGAAGTCCCTTGATCATCTAGATATAGACTAGCAATCTGGGCTATAACTCCTCAAAACCCAGGATGCTTTGGACCTGCTCTGCTTTCCTGGACATCCCACTCACCCTTATGATGAAAAGATCCACCCTATGGTGATATGAAACTCTCCCTTTGGCAAAAATAGTCAACGACTGCCTGGAAGGGAACTAGCCAGTCCATTCTGAGAATGACATCATAGTCTGTCATCTCTAGGATATAGAGATCCCATAAGAAGTGACACCCACCAACCTCTAGAGGGAACTCCTTGCACTGACGTACACTAGCCTTCCTAGTCTCCAACATAGTGTCTAACGTCAATATATCAGCATAGGAAAAGATACAGAGCTTTAGGCTCTCCACAACAACAATAGATATAAATCTATGGGAAGCCCCTGTATCAAAAAGAGTTGAAGATAAAACTGAGGCAACTAGGATTGTACCTCGAACTGTAGAAGGTCTGGGATTCTGCTCTTATTGGGTCTGCTCCACTGTAAAGGTCTGGCCTACTCCACAGACCTGTGACCATGCCTGACCACTCTGAGATGATCCACTCTGCTATCGCTGAATGACTGGAGACTGACAACCATGGCCAAGGCCTCCACCTCGGCCCGAATAGCCTAAAGAACTCCAGTTTCATGACTAGAGATAAAACTAGTGGTGTTGCTCCCAAACGCAGAGTCATAGAATAACTCTTGTCACCAACTACTGGTGAGAATATCTGATAGAAGCACTGAAGATAACCCATCTTGTCGCAAGATCGGCACTCTACTAGGTCTCTCTATCACTACGGCCTCGTATGTCTAGCCCTTCCACACTGGTATCATACCACCTGGCTACCTGAAGATGTCTCTCACCTACTTGGATCACCGCACAAAGACTCCCTCTGGAACTTCCTACTATCAGTAGGAGGGATTCTAACTCCAGATGTCATGTCTCCCTAGCTCAAAACTCCAGAATCCCTCATATTGCGCTCTGTGATCAGCGCCTGGTTGATGATAGAAGTTATAGAAGTCAACCGGAAGATGTTCACCTACAATCGGATGTCGTGCCTCAGACCATCCTCGAACTACCTTTCCATGAATAATTGATCACCTCCTGCAATAGGCGTGATGCGATGAAGCTCAGTAAAGTGAGAGGAATACTCCATAACAAAAAGAGTACCCTACTTCAGACTCATAAACTCTCGATCTCAATCGGCCCTCAAGGTCTTTAGATAGAATTAGTCATAGAAGATGCACTGAAACTCCTCCCATGTCATAACCTACTGGCATCCCACCTGTGAGATCACATCCCACCACCTCTTGGTGGAGTCCCAAATCATATAGGTAGTGAGATTGAACCTCCTCTCTGGAGGCACCTTTAGATGCTCAAAGATCATCAGCATGGCTTCTATCCATGACTCTGCAACCTGGGGCCCTCCATCCCCTGAGAAAGTGGGAGGATGATGCTGATGGAAAACCTGCGTCAAATCAACCATCGATGGGGCAGGAGGTGGTGCCCCCCGAATGGTCTACATCATCCTCACAAAGACTTCCTTGAACTGTGCATCAGTACCAGTATCAGGTATAACTGTTGGTGCCAATACTAGCACAACAGAAGGATCTGCGGGAAGTCCCTGACCAGCCATGTCTGGTGTCTGATCACTTCCTGGAAACTAGTGTACAACTGGAGGACGTCTCGGTGGCATGACTCTACAAGGTCAAGCGCACACCTTAGATCAATATCATCAAGGACTGAAAACTAGAAGCATAAGAAGGGAACAAGAGAAATAAATCATTCAAATTTTACAAAACATGACTACACCGCGTGTACAATTCCTACATGGCGTGTTCCCTTAAGTCATTCGCATGGGCGTGCACTCCTGCCACAACTAGTCGTGTAACACCCAGACACACGGCCTGTTGTCTTAACACACAGCATTTACATGAATCTTCTTTCTATTCCCGAGTCCTTCTACATGGTCAAGAAACATTGTTCTCTTAAGACAAGACTACACAGCGTGTTCAAGGCAGACACGGCATGTACTAGACAAGCTTCACTGGGCCCGTGTTGTTAGTGACATGGCCTAACACGCGACTAACACTACACGACGTGTTCCAAGAGGAAACGGCGTGTATGTAGAAGAATAACACCGACCCATGTTGTTCGTGACATGGATGGGTACCTAGGTCAGACTACACAGCGAGCTAAACTGGTACACAACGTGTTCCTACAAGAAATTCCCCATCCCGGGTATCTGCCCACACTGCCTACAACACGGTTAGAGACCACATGGTGTGTAATTACAGTACACGGTGTATACTTTTGAAAAACTATTTCTTCCTGAACATAAGAGCACATGGCGTGTAATAAAAACTACACAACATGTATTCTGGGTTTTTCCGAACATTAAGCCTCAGAAACTACTCCGGGACCCAAAAAAAATTGAAACGAACATTGAAAGTGCCAAATTACGATCTGTGGGGGCCCATACTCCCCGCGAATCAAATCTTGGCATCTTATAAATGTTATAACAAGGAAAAAAAGGCAATTATCCACCAAATTCCGGTCCATGAGGGCCCATAACACCTCGAGAACCAAATTTCGGTGTTCATTCAACCAAAACCTTACACAAAAAGTACCCTATCAAATAGAATTTATTTTTATCAAGGCATCTATCACAATAGCATGCATATTCTACACAACATCTATCATAACAACATGAAATTTCTAATTCATCCTAGATGGCGTGGTAAGAATACATGACATGTGAATTCTATCAAGTGCCTATATGATGCATGAGATGGCATACCCTCATCTCATCGAGTTGTGACAAAAATAGAACCTCAATAATATCAATGATAATAGCATAATAAATGTGAGTCACCTAATGGTGAAAATCAAATCAACTATAAAATCACAAACTAGAAAAATTGCAATAAACGAGGTAGATTGGATTTTCCCTGAACACAGGTTAGCTACTCCTGGGCACAGCTTATTACCAAGTACCTATTCCATTATATCCTTGACTATAGGCTCAAAATAGTAAGTCAAGAGAAAATAATTCCTCTGATACCACTTTTTAATGTCCCAGTTTCAGAAGCCAATGAGAGGCGCCTCGTACCCAATTGGTCACATGGCCTCAAGCACATTTCCCCGAACGCCAGAGGCTGCCGACTAATAGTGAGGGCCTTGGGTGTGATAGTGGGGAAACTATGCCCTAATTGGTAGAGTACACAGTGGAAGTAAACAAATATACACAAGAGATGAAGCAGTAATAATATCATAAAAAAATAAATAGCGGAATACTAATAGAACAAACTTGAGAAAATATATAAAGTGATGTATAATACATATGTCTAGGAAAGAAACAAACAAGGCATAATGCGGAAATACGGTACTAAACCAAGTACAAAAGAAAAACAGTAATAAAATCCACAACAACACAAGCCTAATCTTGGTCCCACGCTCTCCATCTCCACAGCGTGTCAAGTGCCTGAAGAAGAAGGGTGCATTCCCTTGTCTATGCCTGCAAAAATAAAATCTGTTTGGGCCCAAAAGCATGGCCCAAACAGGGTGTGATATTAATCCCCGAAGGCAACCACCACGAGTTCTGTGCCTAATAGTCAGTGAGTATATGGCAGGTAAAATTACAGGAAATAATAAACAGGAAGGTACTCAACAATAAACAATCCACAGTCTCAATATTAAGAAACAACTAAACAAGCAGATAAACACAATAGGTAACCCTCTAGGAAGCACACTCAGTATAACCCCTCTGGTCCTACCTAAAAATTACAAGAAACCCTCTGGGTAGCACACGCAATCTCACTCCTATAGTTCAGCTAAAGTATAGACTCTCTAAGGAATCATTCACCGTCAATTCCCCCTATAGTCTCGTATCGGTACTAAAGGAGATCTAGGGAAGCACTTACGTCACATTCCCTCTGTGGCCCACGTCAAGGAACTACAGACTCTCTAAGGAAGAACTCAACATCAATTACCCCTATGGTATCACATCGTAATATTATAAAAGACACTCTGGAGAATCCCTTATGTCCATTCTCCCTATGGTCTACTACACTAGGTTCTCACGGCCCTGTGTAAATCAACAAGTATAGCATCGCGTATCGGCCAAAGTAAACCTCAATAACTACTTGGCTAGAATTATACTGCATATCATCATGTTAGAGAAACAGTCACACCATCTTACAATACTAGGCATGGAAAAGTAAATAGTAGCCTAACAGGCAACTAGACCCAAAGCTCAAAACAGGAAAAACATGCATGGGAAACACATCCAAAGCACCGTAATTCACCCTATTCATAATCAAATATCATCTACTCAAGAATAAAATCATAGATAACAAACAATAGGGTTAAAACGGTAAATGCGCAATACCCTGTTCATGGTTATTGGGAAAATTTGCACATAAAACTCAAAGACTTTCAACAAAAAGGCACAAAACACTTACCTCGGTGTTGGGAGATCTAGATACTTGAACCACAAGGCTTGAATCACCTTAGAACTCCATAGATCTATGAAAACGAATAAAACTTTCAACCCACAATAACTCACGAAAGAGGAGAAATCAAGGGATGGTGCTCTAGGAGAAGAGAGAACTCACCGATGTGATTCCAACACAACCATCGGTGTTTGATTTGGAGGATGGACACTCGGTCAGGGGCTCATCAAAGATCTATGGCTGCTCGGTGCTCTCGGATGAACTAGGTTGAGAAGGAGACGGTTCTTTCCATCAGATGCAACCCCGGTGCGTTTAATGAAAACAAAAACAAAATACATGGAGTGTACTTTTTAAGTACACAGAATGTACTCACCCTTTCCGTACTCCACTTTAGGCGACCTCCAGGTTATCCCCCATGGCTGTGTGCAAGGCCACTACACGGCCAGCACATGGCTACCCGCGGTAACCGAGTACACGGCTTGTACTTCAAACATTTTCAGAAACCCCTCTTTTCTCAAAAACTATAGAAAAAATAAAAACAAACCTGAAAAGAAGATTCGGGTTCTTACAAACTAAGTATTTCTCAATAGCTTATGATTAGGGGTAAAATTTTTCCTACTTGTTCATTCATTGATACCCCGACACTAGTTACCGGCCTATGGAAATTGAGAATACTCTTCAGGCCTTTTGATGGATTGGAATAGGTACCGCTTCAGAGGTATACCAAGTTGGTTCATTACAAAATAGTTCATAGTTTTCGTGTTATTATTTTGGTATTCTATTAGTATAGAGAATAGGACTTCCATAACTTCAGAGGTAGTTTGTGAGTAGGTGATTGATCACCACTTTTCATTATGAAATTTTATTTTCCTTAGGTATTTAGGATTTGAGTCTTGGATTTGAATTTTTTTATTGGCTTTTTTTGGGTGTGTTTTGATCCCCATTGAGTTATATTATATGCTTTAGAAGCCTTAATTTGGGTTTTGGGTTGTATTAGAGGGGATCCAAATTTTCATAGTTAACTCAAAAAATTTGGAAAATCATATGGCGCCTATGCACTGAGTCCATGATACATGTTAGAGGCTATCATACGATTCCAAATGATTGTCCAAAATGTGAACAATCTGTATCCTTTATAGATTTTTTTCCTTGAACCTATTTGATTTAAAATAGATTATAAGGTGGATTCCACTTATTGTAGAGGAAAAATAATATGTGATGGGTTTTTTCATGATTTAGTGTATTTTATTTGATTTTTTGAAATAACAGACCCAGTTCACTCTACAGTAACTGAACACAATCATCCATATGGCCTTAAGCATGCATCTATATATGCTAAAGGATAACGACTAACAGCGAGAGCTAAGTTTGTGACAGTGGGGAGATTATTCCCTCTATTTAGATTGGACACAACAGAGATATAACTGGTGAATAAATGGTGGAAGTAATATAATAAATATTGTAGTGGAATAATTAATAACTAGTCATGTAATAAATAAAAATTTAAACAACTAGAAATATTATCACATACAATAAGTGATGATGTAATCCCATGTCTCTATAAAAGAAAAATCTAGCATACATTATAGTAGGCAATCAGTATAGTACCTACTATAAAAAATAATAAAAAATTAGAAAAAACTATCCAAGCATCCTGAGATCTATCTTGTTCATCTGCTACCAAGATCTCATCCTAAAGAAATCAATCAAGTCATGTTTCCAAGGCAGGATGATTCCCTTTATCCATACCTACAATCATATAATATTCATGGGTACCAATGGAAGCCTGGATAGGCTGTGAGATAAATCTCAATAGGCCACCACCAATGGTGTCTATACAATCTAGTCCGTGAATATAAATTGTTCAGTGTGTAGGTATATAATAAAGTAGGCAGTAAAAATAAACAACCCATACATGCTTCTGCCTCATCTGGTGTCTAAACATGTACCATTTAATTAAATAAAAAATTTATTAAACTTGAATTTATAAAAAGGAGATAAATTATTTAGTAAGGTATTAAAGTAATATAATAGGATATAATGATAAAAGATGATCCAAGGTGTAACCAAGGCATCCTTGACCTCAAGGGTTAATCCAAATCATAGTAGTATCACATGCACTCTGGTAATAAGGGGTTAGAGTGTAATCTAGGAGGAATTTCCAAAGAATTACACTATAAGTGGGTCTAACCAAGTCCATAGATATCATCCATAGTATTACTAGGTTAAGAATGATTGTTCCCGATGGGGTGAATACATGATACCATGTGTCTGAAGACATCAAGATGAATCCAAGGAGTGTATATGATGCATTATCTTATTCAAAAAATAAGTCAAGTGAATCATCAGTACTACACTGAGGAATTTACATAATAAGATAATGACCAGATTTTTTGGTGGGTATCTCCCATGGAAATCAGCTCGATGAATCATAATGGAATCATCTGAGTGCTCAAGGAATTCCCTTGAGAATCCAAGGCTGACTCATGTTTGACCATTCCTATAAGGATTAAAAAGGTCCAAACCAATATATTCCTTATACTTATTCAATTTATATCATATATAATCAAGGTTCATGTAATACTCATTCCATTTAATGATTTATTAAGTTAATTTCATTACCTTTTAATAATCATGACAAGGTGTATCAAGGACATGCAACAATTTATCACTTTAATTTATAAACATTTATTAAGTTCATTCCATTCATTAACATGACAAGGGGTAGTTACCATGAAACCAATTTCAAATAAATTCAATTATAATTTAACAATTTCAAGTGATATTTATAAATATATTTTCCATAACATTCTTTTAAAGGTTCATTAATTATGAAGGAACACTTACCTTATTAAAGGTCAAGTTAGATGCACCCTGACGGTGCTGCTGATAGACCCCACATGGGTCACCAAGGTATGAATGAAGAACACACCATAAATGGGTGGTCCATGTTGAGGTATCAAACTTCAATGGTATCAAGTGACATTAATAGGTTCATATAATACAATCTATAAAAATCAAATCAAGTAAGGTGAATTTAATAAGAAACACATGGTGAACCAGAGTGTGCACAGTGGAAATAGTTTATAGACAGTGAAACTTTAAGGGATGAGTCATAGACCACCTACCTTATGCCTATAGTAGATGCCTCATCCAGTATCAATACTTAGTTTGGAATGGATCAAAATAAAATAGAAGAATTAATGAATGACCTAAAAATAGGGAATATGATCCTTTATCAAAATAGCATCATCAAGAGATGGAGGGGTAAAAAAATGAGACTAAGGACTGAATCACATATTTATGGCTATCCAACAAGACGATTAGATCTCAAATCAGATATTGAATGATGAAATGGGGTCAAAACCTATAAGAAGAGGCTTGGGAGCTCATCAGGGAGAATAATAATCCCATTTTTCTCTAGAGGAATAAAAATAGGAAGGGGTGTTAAAATTATAAATCCCCAAGGGAAAAATTGTAAATTCACCCTTTTTAACAGGGTCTTAAGGTTCAGATGCATGGTTTGCCAAAATATTCACCAACTATGCGCCATGAACTATCCAAATAGGGGACCATCATAGTTCTTGATCACATTTTGGGAAACCATGTGCAAACCATACTATATGCCTCTATTAAAACCCGCAAATTTTAAGAATGGATGTCCACCCCTAGGCCCATGGTTAGGAAAAAATATTCTCCCTATTATGCTCAATTAAAATCCTTACATAGTTAGGAGGAACTATGTGGATTATTCAACATGGTTCCACTAACTATGTAGCCCAGTGGTTTCTCTCACCAATCAGGGTTCTAAGCTTTGAAAAATCCCCAAACACACATGTATCCTCTATTTCCTCACTAGGAATTCATATTAGGTAAAAAAGAATTGAACTAAAAATTAAAGTATTCAAAACTCATAGAAAAACTGGGTTATTATAGTCTCCCCCCTAAAAGGAACCCATCCTTGAGTTTCCCTTCCATGGGTGGTAGAACATTGTATGAGAAAAACTCTAGCCATTGGGTAGGTACATCATCCTCCTACTCCCCAGTCTTGTCTTCTACATGATCGTGCTTCCATAGAACCCATGTTAAATGGATAGACCATCTCAGAGAGCCTTCATGCTCTAATAAATGATGTTTATGGGATACTCCTCAAAATAAGAATCAAAATTGAACTCAATATACTTAGGATCAAAACTATGAGATGGGTTGGAATGATAAGGGAAAATCTTTGAAATTTTTAAGATGTCATTCATGGAATGGTACCTTTGAGATAAAAACAAATGAAAGGATACTAGTCCAACCCTATCCAGTATCTCAAAATGCCTGAATAATCAAGACAATAGATTCTCTTTCCTTTGTATCTATCTATGTCCAATCCTGGGCAATACCCAAAGGAAAAATGATCCCTGAAATTGAACTTTAGAGTTATTTGATGTTTATCAACATAAGATTTTGGTTTACACTGAGTGGTGGTAATATAATTTATAATAAAATTCACCGACTCTGAAGTTTCCTACACAAGATGAGGATCTAGTAGCACTGCCTCTTCTTCTTCTAACCAGCACAGGGGTGAATAGGATGGCCTACCATATAATACCTCATACATTACCATCTAAATCATCACCTAATAGATATTATTATTGGGTAACTTGATAAGAGGGATATGATTTTCCCAAGAACCACTAAAATCAAGGACTAATTCTCAAAGAATTTCCTCCAACACCTATATCATCCTTTTCGATTGGCCATCAGTATGAGGGTGACAATTTATGCTGAAAAGAACCTGGGTAACCAAATCTCTATGAAACACCTTCCAAAACCTCAATGTTAAATGAGAGTCCCAATCTGAAATAATAGTATGAGGGACCCCGTGTAGTTGAATAGTCTCACAGATATACAATCTTCCTAGCTCATCAACTAAGAAAGTATCAAGGATAGGAAGGAAGTGGGTTACTTTTATCAGTCAATCCATGACTACCCAAACCACATACCTACCTCAAGGAAACCTTGGCAAGACAACTATAAAATCCCTCACAAAATATTCCCATTTCTCTTTCAGGACTGGTAAAGGTTGTAACAAACCATTAGGCCACTGTTGCTCCACCTTCACCTGCTAATAGGTGGAATACCTAGTGATAAAATCTACTATCATATGTTGCATTCTATACCACCCATACTGGATATGAATATCATAATACATCATGGATATTCTTGGATAAACCACCCACTATTAAGTGTGGGAAACTCATATTAGTTCCTCTATCATATATATAGGAACCCAGATTCTCTCAAGTATATGAAGGATATTGTCTCTATCAAGAGATCAATACGAAGGTGGTTCTACACCAAAAATTATTTCTCGTATGACTAACCCCCCAGAGTTTGAGAACTGACTTCTCTTCACCCTATCAAGGGGGGAAGAGGTAACTAATAAGGATGTAAGAGAAGAATTATATAAACTATCATGAAACTCCATATGAAAATCATAAAATAAGGACATCAATTTTCATTCATCACTAGTTTCTTGTATGGCCTATGTCTATGTTTTCTAGCTCAGTGCATCAGCTACCACATTTCCCTTTCTAGGAGTATAGGCAAGCTCAAATTATAAGAAAACTAATGGTATTTGATCCATATTAATTATCTGAGGTTCAAGTAATTCTATATAATGATATATTTGAAGCTCTTTTAGTTCATGTACACCAAAAAGCACTCACCCATCAGGGAGTGTCTCCAGAAATGTAAGCCACCGAAAACTACAGCAAGATAAAGGTCATGCGTTAGAAAATTATGCTTGTGGGGTCACAACTAGTGAGACCCATATGTAACAAATCGATCCTCCTAAATCAGAATTACACCCATCTTGATGCCTAATGCATTCCAAAACACTATATAGCCTATGTTGGGCTCCAAAAGAACCAAAATTTTCACTGAAGTTAGACTTTATTTCAGATCCTACAAGGCATTCTCACATACTTCAGACTATAGGAACTTCGTACCCTTCTTAGTCAAATCAATAAAAGGTGCAGAATTTTGTGATAATCCCTATATGAAATTCCTAAAATATATTACCATCCCCAATAAAAACTAGTGCATAAATTTTTTTTCATTTTGGTTTTCATTTCATTTTAATGTTGGTTTTATAAAAGATATTGTGTAAATAGATTTTTTGGCATCGGTTTTAAAAACATTGACGATGAATACCTATGAGAATCAGGTATTTTACATTAGTTTCATTAAAAATAGATGTCTAAGACCTATGTAAAATGTTTCTTCTCCATCGGTTTAGTTAAAATTAATTCCTAAAGACTCTAAAAAATAGTTCTTCGATGTCATTTTATCAAAAAAACCAACGTCAAAAGTAAAAAAAATA
Organism: Viscum album; assembly: GCA_963277665.1. Lineage (NCBI taxonomy): Eukaryota > Viridiplantae > Streptophyta > Magnoliopsida > Santalales > Viscaceae > Viscum > Viscum album. Next base: position 1,584,624,031 of record OY728121.1, on the reverse strand, counting down.
ATAAAATTGAAAATATTATAGCACCCAAAAAATAGTGTACCTATAATAAAAAACAAAATATAAATAAATTCATAGGTAGGAGTAAAAATCTGTAAAAAAATAAAATTTGACAACTTAATTAAAAAAACATTTACTTAATGATATTTTAAACTAGATTTAAAAAACATACCTAATAAATTATAACATAATCAACTGAAATTATTGTTGAAGCTTTCCTTTGAGATTATTAACTTCAAACACCTATTATAACAAAAGTATTAGTGTTTGAACACTTTGTTTGAAAAAATAATATTAAAAACAAACAATAAAAGAAACATACCTGATAATTTAAATCACAACCATACTTAAAAAGTAGTTCGAAAACAAGGATCAAAGATGAGTAAGTTCATCATCCGTATACGAATCGATTTAATTGAATATCTATAATAACATTAAATTTTATAATATTAAAAATAGAATATTATGAATTAAAACGTAAAATAGTTAATATAATTAACAAACCTTGTAAGAATCAATCATTAGTCCAGTTGTGATTATCTCATACATGAATTGTAAAACATAATAAATGCATTCTACGCTTTCTTGTTGACGATGACACTAAGGTTATAAAAAATTAACTTGATATTAAAAATCATAATATATATATATATATATAATAAAAAAATATTATGTAATATAAAAATATTTACCTTCAATTTCACATATTGCATTAGATTTGGATTCTTTATCGACAAGTTATATTTGTTAAAGTTTATCCATGACCTATATTTTCATATATATAAACTAATAAAACATGTATAAACAATAAAATTAAAAGCAATGAAATTATAAAAAATAAGAAAACTTAATTCTCTAATAAGGTGATTATTTTTTTACAAAGAGGTCCTAATAAAGAGAAAACCTAGTATAAAGTGCATTCACTTAGAAAAAATATGCCAAACATCCAATTCCCTCTATAATAAAAAATATTCAAAATTAATGAAATTATAATAAAAATTATTTCATAATTATATTATTGTCCTTAAACATAAAAAAATGGTAAAAACCAACATCCAATATTTGGGTTTGATAATCTTTCAGATATATATTTATCTCTATCAACAGTCTTCACATATTGCACATCCATTGAAATAAATTTTGAATCTATAAAACCATAAACACTTGTGGTATCATTTTGTATCAAAATCGTTGATAAATAACTAATTAAATAAGTAAAATAGTAAGTCACTTAAAATAATCTTTATTTAAAGAAAAATTTAAACTCAAACATAAATTTACTTACATGTAAAACAACTACAACATGGGATCTTTGAGCACTTTAAACTCTATCATATCCATGATATCTTTTTTGAATTTTCTCAATGGATAGTCTCTTCCATATATTTCATCAATCATCTAAAACTCATATAAATTATCCATTGAATAAGAATTCTAGGATAATCGGTTTCCTTCCATAAATAGAAGTATTGAAAGTTGTTGGTTACTGAACCTTTTGTTTCCTTTGTATCATTTCTTTTGATTATAAATAATCCTATAAAATTTTAATGTCATAAAATAGTATATGTAATTTTAAATCAAATTTAATTAATATTTAGAAACACTGCATACCTCGTATGAAAAATAATAAAGAAGGTTAGTCGGAAAAATTAAATACTGACCCATACAATACCCAACTCTGATAACCTCCTCAGTAGGCAATGGTAGTGGATAATTATGATCAATAATATCATTCACTGATACTCAGACATAACCTAATAGTATAGGATAGTGGTGTATAGAATCCCCAAAAATATGTATGACTCTATACACTACGATATATACATGAGGATCAACAGAATGCATCTCATAATATAATTTTGGTTCTGAATGAGGTGGTGGAGGATCTGAGTAGGCAAGAAAGGTGGGCTAGGCCAGTTGGGCAGTCTGTACATGTTGTGCATCTGACTGTGATGGTTGGGAAGACTGGGAAGGATGGGAAGGTTGAGCATGTTGTGATTATCTCATCAATTGTTCAAACATAGCTTGCATAGCTGACTGAATTTGATCTCCCATGGACTATTTCATTTTTTTCAACTCATCTTTTATGGAATCAATTTCTATATTTCTTGAATACTTTTTTTGATTACCAAAAACTTTCCTAATACAAATGCCTACCTAATATCCTCTTACTAGGACTGGGTGTTCTTACTTTCCAAAAGTTATAGCTAGGATATCCATACTACCCTTAGGGATAAAAGTACCTTGGATCTCTTTATCCTAAAGGTCATCCTAAAATATAAAATGAAATTTTTATATCATTTTTTTTTAATTTAAAAAAATACAAACATCAATGAAAGATAAAATATATTTACTTACAATTCTTTCAGATACTTCCTTATCTTTCTCTATAAGATACATTTCATTTTTCCTTCTTCTCACTCGTTTCCATTTTTTATGGTGAGTGGGAAGTAATGGAGGACCAAATTGTACCTCTTCTGAACCACTCTTAGATCGATCTCTTAATACTTCAAATTTTTCTTCAATCATTTTCTACTCCAATAACTTATACCCTCCCCATAATAAAGTATGAGGGTATACATTTTTCAACTGGCGCTCTTAATGAGATCTCCTGGAGTCCTGTTATATAAAAATAAACTAATAAGATATAAGATAAATATATAATAAATTTTACAATATAAAATAATTATAATACCTAAAATTTTTCTTCATGTCGGCTGTCAAAAAAATTCTCCCACATATTTGTATCTCTAAACTCATACTTTAGGCATTGATTTTCATGCCTTTTCTTTCCAAAAACATAATTTTTTCTCAATTTTGTTTTAAAATCTCTCCATCAAACCATTTCTAAAGAGAGATATCTTTTCTTAATTTTTTTCATTTCTTCAAAATTTAATTTCATTAGTAATTGAATAAATTAAATATGTCATTTAAAATATTTAATATTCAAAAAATGAGATAAAATAAATCAATTGAGATATTTTACCATCACGGCCTCCCAAAGTTGCTGGTTTTCCATCCTGTCGACAAACTTCCAATTAGGATATAAAATATTAATCCTACCAGACTCTACATTGATATATAAAAAATAAAATGAACTAAATTTGGGCATGTTTCATTATCATTATCATCAAAAATAATATGTAATCTCTCATCTCCATGATAAAGTAAAAATTTTGGTAAATGTGTAATACTGCATTTACCAACTCGAGAACTTGATTTCTATATAGTAATGTAGAAGTCTCCTCCATTGAAGATGCATCAGTAGTCCTAAAAATATTTTTTATAAATTAAACGTTTTATTTCATTAAATAAGTATGTTACTGAATATTTAATAATATGAAAATATATATATACCTCGGTAAATGCTTCTCTATTTCTATATCTGAAAATGACACAAGAAAGTGTAATGAAATTTTGTGAACCTGTATATCATTAGAAAACTGAATATTTATAAAAAAGGATGAAAAAATAAGTAATTAAAAAAAGAAGCATTCATTTGTATGCTTTTTCAAAAAAACTAATGATTTAATGATTCTTATAACCAAAATATATGCAAGTTAACCAATTAAAAATAGAATTTTTAAACATGTAAATTTTAAAAAAGAAAAAAATATAAAAAAATTACCATAATAATTAAGAGACAAATCTAGTGTTTTTCTATATCGCTTCATTATGATCATTATGTACTGCATGCATTATGTATGCCTTATAGTCATTGGAATCATCAGGACATTACGTAATAGATGAATAAGACTCATGTAAATCAATAACATCATCAACATCATCCTCATCACCCAAATGGTATCTTTTTACTTAGAAAAATATGGACCACTAATCATTCGATGGATCAATGACATAAAATATCTACTTTGCATGTGTCTCCTTGAAAAATGGTTCCTCATTGTAATTAAATTTTTTCAAAACATCCAGTGTTAACCCACAATCATCATGTTTAACACTACTATTACTATCAACCCAGTTACACTTAATCATAGTGACTCAAAATTTTGTATAATCAATTTTCCATATATCCTCAAGAACTCCAAAATATGTCGATAAAGCAGAAATTGGGTTTTTATCTTTTTCACTCAAAAAATGCATTACTTCAGCAATGACCATCACACCACTATTTTGAACGGTACTCTTTTCAACAAACTTTTTTGTATAAAATGTGTACCCATTAATATCAAAACCAGACCATGTTATCACATTAATATATGGTCCCCCAGCCAACCATTTCAATGTTTTTGATGCAAATATATATTTGATCACTTTATCATTAAACCATGAAACAAATGTTTTTTTATACTCAATAATCAACCAATTTTCATTTATTTTTGGATATTGTATCTTTAATTTAGTAATATGTGATTATATATATGATTGACTATCATCTGTGTTGTTCAATGTTCATAAATTTTCTTACATCACTTCATCACGTGGAATGATATTTAACTTTAAGCCTCAAATCTGTCTACTTTCACTATCAACTGTCAAATATCATGATATAGGTAGATCAATATGCTCCACTTCATACAAATAATCAGTAAAGAACTTAATCACCTATTCTGATACATATTTTTGAACAATATATGCCTTTGGTCAATAAGGATGTTTAACATATCCCTTTAAAATTTTCATATACCTTTCAAAAGGATACATCCTACGTAAATAAACAGGCCCACATATTCTTATCTCACATACTAGATAAATCACCAGATGAACCATTATATCAAAAAATGTAGGTGGAAAAAACATTTCTAGTTGAAAAAGTATAAGAGAAGATTCATTATCCAACTCATCTAACAAATTTAGATTAACAACTTTTCTTCAAATGTATTTGAAAAAATTACATAACTTGATGATAGTCTTTCTGAAAGCTGACGGTAATATACCACGCAGTGCGACCTGTAGCAGATGTTGTGTCAATACATGAAATTCATGATATTTCACACCTATTAATTTTCAATCCTTCACTAAAAATAAATTCTTCACATTTAAAGAATATCCACTATGTAATTTTATACTAAATAGTAACTGATAAAAATTCAACTTCTTACTCTTTCTTAATGTGTGATAAGTCAGTGGTAATTATGTTTTATTTCCTTTCATAGTGGGAAATAACTCCAAACGTATTCCCATTGATATCAAGTCCAATCTATAATTCAATCCATCTTTTGTATTTCCTTTTATTTCCAACAAAGTTCCAATCAAACTGTCACATCTATTTTTCTCAACATGTATAACATCAATGTTATGTTTTATCTCTTACAATCTCTAATAAGGTAGTTAAAAAAATAGATTTTTTCTTCCATATGTATGTTTGAAGACCAGAACTACTTTTCTTTACAAATTTAAAATCAATATTTTTCACCCTATTATAATATTCTTCAAATGAAAATGGTTGTGGGGGAATATTGTATCATGTAAACTATTAAATTCATTTTTCAATCTATGATAAGTATGATAATTTACTAAAATCTTCTATGTCACGTGTTCACTGTCTTTCTTCCATTCTGCAATTGATAATATGAAGTCTCTTCTTTACAAATTAGACATGATTTATGTCCCTTATCACTATATCCATATAGGTTTCCATATGCAAAAAAGTTATTTATACTAAGCATTATCATGGCATGAAAAATAAAATACCCTTTTTTTGTATGCATCAAAGACATTAACACCTACCTCCCATAAAAATTTCAAATCATCAATAAATGTTTAAATATACACATTAATATTTTTTCTTGAATTTGTTTGTCCAAAAATTATCAAGTTCATCCAAACATATTTTTTCTTCATACATATCTGTGGGGACAAGTTGTACACAACCAAAAAATAGGCCATGAACAATGTTGTCTACTTTGGCTCTGATATAGATTCATTCCATCTATACACACTCCAATTATGATATTTCTATCATCAATTCTAAAATCATGAAAATGTTTATCAAATCTCTTATATTGTGATGATTCAGTAGGGTGAAATAATTTACCATCAAAGATGCATTCATCTAAATTCCATTTTAACCTTTTTTTCATCAATTGAATTTGAAAATAAATACTTCAAATGAGTAATTATTGGAAGGTACCAAATTACTTTATCAGGATCTCTAATTTCGGTACCTTAGAATGAATCATAGTTAATTTATTGGAATTGTATGAAGGGATTATTAGAATGAATTATTTGATTTAGCGTGAGGTTAGATGTCACTACCTGATAATGAATCTGAGTTTACTTTTTCATCTATCTTATAGTTTGATGTTCCACATGTTGGAAATTTTGATAAAAATTCATATTCATTCCTATAAAACACCCAATCATTAGGGAAATCATGTATCTTTTTATACCCTAATCCCATTGGGCATAATATTTTTTTCACCTCATAAATAGAATCTGGAAGCCTGTTACCTTTTAGAAAGAGATTTTAAAATCTCATGTAAGTTTGAGAAACTTTTATCCCTCCAACCATTTTTTGATTTCAAGTTAACCAATCTCAAAATTGCTGATAACACTGTAAATTTACTACAACCTGGGAATAATGGTTTTTTAGAATCTACATACAATCATTCAACAGTTGTTGATTTTTCAACGGTTTTAACACCTAAATAATGAATTAAATATTCAATACAATCCTATATCTCATTATGAATATTTTCATCAATATTAGATGTTTAATTTATAGTGTTTTCACCATTCCATATCCAATGTGCATAATTAAGGCTAAAACCATAGAAAATGAGATGATCCTTGATTTCTCTAGAATTTAACTTTCTCATATTCAAACACTTAATACATATATGGAAAATAAAATCTATTTTTTGAATATTTTGTTTATAAAAATCAATTAAATCAACAACTACTTTTTCATATTAATTAATGATTCTTTATAAATTTATCCAGTTACGATTCATTCAATACCTGAGATCATAATATAATTAGTGAATATATTAAAATATAAAAACATTTAAATATATATATACATATAAACTGATAAGTTTTAAACATAATAAAATATAATAAAAATGATTGGTATTCATATATGAAATATTAATGATTATTAGAAATAAAATAAAAACTATTCTACTCTAGGTATTTATTTTGGGTTATATGTCATGCTGATCTAAAAGTAGATAATTTGTTTAGAATTAAAAATTAAAAATATCACAACTAATATATATACACATCTATAAATATATATATATATAACATATAAACATTTAAATATATATATATAAATAGATAAATTTTAAACACAAAAAAAACGGATCAAAAAAATTTATGATCTAGTGAGAGATATCAACGGTTATTATAAATAAAATAAAAAATAAATTACTCTAGGTATTTATTTATTTAAATAAATAAAAATAAACAATTTTTGATGCCCATGTTAAAGTAATAAATATATTTCTATTAATTTTAGATAGGTTTTTTTAAATGAAAATCAGACAATGCTACTTTTGTTCTACCTAGATCTGTCAAAATTGAAATCAATATTCCTATTTTTTTATAACCTAGAACAAGACCATTTGAAAATATCATCAAATAAAATATTTATATAATTAAAAAAATAACAAAATTTTATAATGAACAGTCAAATTTGTACAAAAAAATGAAGGAATGAATCAAATTTATAAGTAACAGATAATGAATTTATCTTAAAAAAAATTTAAAATCACTTAAAAATTTCAGATTTGTGCACTAAAAGATTGATAACATCCCTTGAATTTTTTGGTAGGAATAACACTAAAACCAACAATTAAAAAATTGAAAAAAAAACAAACAAGAAAAAGAAACAAAAAAGAAAAACTCTAATTGTGGTGTCGCTTGATCATAATAGGGTTACCAGAGATGAAATATATAGAAAATTTCCCTTGAATTTTTTGGCAAGAAAAACACTAAAATGAACAATTATAACATTTTGAAAACAATAAACAAGGAAAAAATAACAACAAAAAACTTATAATAAGGGTGTTTCTCGATCATAAAAGGGTTATAGATATGAAATAAAAAATTGTATCATGAAAAAAGGAAGAATGTTGAATGATTGATGGTCAAAGATCATGAAAATGTGATTCAAATCAACCAAACGCATCTACAATATCCATCGCAAGGATTTCGGTAACCTTCAAACTCATCTTAGGTCGAGAGAAGAAAGGAGAATCGAAATATGAAATAAGTGTTCAATGGTAGTGTTCTTTTAAAGTCTTTTAATGTCTTTTTTAGAAAAAATCAACGTTAAAAAAAAATTTAAAAATATTTCACCGCCGGTTTTCTAAAAAAATTGACACCGAAAATCCGAGCCATTTTTGTTTTTTGCTTTGGTTTTTAAAAAATATGATGCAAAAAACAACTCCTTCAAGGATTTTTGGAATCGTTTTATTGGAAAATCAATGCCAAAAATATAATACATATTTTTCAACATTGATTTTATGAAAACCAATGATGAAAATGCTACTCTATATATTTTGACGTCAGTTATTATAATAATCAATACTGAAATATAAATCATTTATAATTATAGCATCGGTTATATAGAACTGATGTAATAAATGCGCCATTAAAATTACTTTTTCTACTAGTGAAACTCTTTATATAAAACATGTTATTGGTCTTATACTAGGAAACCACAACATTCACCATCTCTAAGACAACGGATACTCTTAATTATGAGATAATATGACCCAATAAGTGAACTTTATCAATACAGAAGTAGCACTTATCAATATTAGCATAAATTGGATTCTCTCTCAGTGTATTCAAAATTATCTCAATATGCTTTTCATGGTAGCTCCGAGTATGATAATACACTAAGATTACATCTAAAAAACCATTATAAAGGAATCTAGATAAGAGCGGAAAATTTTATTCATCAATTCCATGAAAATGGCAGGCGTGTTCATAAGATTTAACATCATAACCAGATCTCATTTAAACTATACCAACTATGCGAATGGGTAGTATATCGGAAGGTATGAATCATACCTAATGATAAACTGATATCAAGTAAATCTTTGAAAAAAGTATAACTCCATAGAGTTGGTCAAATAGATCATCTATTTGAGGTAATTGATAGTTTCTCTTAAATGTAAGTTGGGTCAACCATTGGTAATCCTTGAATAGCCTAAGTTTCCCATCCGCCTTCTTGGAAAAAATATTGGGAGAACCCCAATAATAAGTACTGGTTCAGATAAAATTCTTTGATTCTAAATACTCCAACTATCTCTTGAGCTCCTCAAGCTCAGTAGGTGTCATCATGTATGTAGGAATAGATAATATATTTTCTCCTAAAACAATATTGATCTTAAACTCTACCTCTCTCTCATGAGGTAAGCTAGAAAAATCATTGAGAAAGACATCCTTGAAATTATATACTATCAGAGGGAAGCATAATAATGTAAAATATACTTTTATAAATAAATACTAGAAATCTGGGATATCACTCCACCTATACGATGATTCTCTGGTTCATATCTACTGGATTGAATATTCTACTCACCCTTATGAAGATAACTATCTCCCCCGATGATTTAAATGATACCCTATGATGATAGCAGTCCACAAATGCATGATAAAGGACCAACCAGTCCATCCTGATAATGACATTGAATCTCTTCATCTCATGGATGAAGTGGTCCTGTAAGAAAAGAAAATTTCCTACCACAAGGGGATAATCCCTACATTGTCATATTCCCTCTAACTGTACACCCAATGGTGCATCTAGGGTCATCACCCCATACAAGTACTAAATTTCAAACCTGATACCTTCCATGGTTGATAAAGAGATAAAATATTTAGAATCACATATATCTAATAAAGAAGATATGATAGTAGAGGCTACTAGAATAGTATCTCGTACAATTGACAATCCTACTCTCTACTCATCAGTTATTGGTAATAATGTAATAAACTATCATGATCCATATACCTAATCTAGAGATAAACTAACCTAAATAGGTCCACTCTACTGGCACTGATAATCATATCTCTAGCTACCACATTCAAGACCCCCTCCTCATCCTACTCGGTCGGTGATACTTCAACTTCCTACCAAGAATGGTGTAACTAATCCTGCTTCTAAATGGGGAGATAGTGTAGATCTTCTTCCACTAGAAGTATGTGGAAATGTGTGGAATAAACTCTAAATATGACCCATATGGTTAAAAACATGACACTCAAGTGGGTATCTATCTCATTGAGGATTTACATTCGCATTTTCTCCACTCTAATGGCATATAATAGAGCTACCAGTGTGGGTAATCCGTATTCCACTGATAGGATGAGAAACCTCAAGGGTATGATTCCTACTAATGGAAAAACTAATGGTCTGTCTCTACACTAAACCTTTATGCATGGTACTATTAGATTCTCCCAGGTTGCGCTTAGTGATAAGATCTTGATTAATTATCTCATAAAAGGTAGGTGGGTGAAATATATTCACCTTCGAGCAGATGGCATACTTGATCCCATCCTCGAAAATTCTTACTCTTCATATCTCATCACCATCTAGAAGTGGTTTAAAGTGTTTCATCTCAGTGAAACATATTGAATAGTACATGACAAACAAAGCACCCTGCTCTAGGTGCCTAAACTCTCTGGCTCAATCATCTCTCAGCATATTAGAAAAAAATTAATCATAGAATGAATTCTAGAATTCTACCCATACCATGCCCTGATGATGACCATCCTGAGTAATTACATCCCACCAGTGCTTGGAAGAATCATGCAGCATGTATGTGGAGAGATTAACCCCCCTCTCTGGAGGAATCTTTAGATGCTCAAATATAGAAAGAATGGACACTAGCCAAGACTTAGTAGCCTATGGACCACCATCCCCCAAGAAGATAGGAGGATGATGCTACTAAAATACACAATTAAGATCATACATCATAGTTGAAGGTCATGTAGAACCCTATAGAGACTACATCAGACAAATAAAACCCTCTTGAAACTGATCTTTAGTTCCTGGTTTATGAATAGAAGGTGTTTCCTTAGGTGTAACTACTAGAGGTATAACTGGTAGCTTAGAGCCCACCACCTCAGGAGTGTGGTCATCACCACCCTCCTAGTACATGATTTGAGGATTTCATGGTAGAATAGCTCTATAAATTCCAAGCACACACCTCATAACAAGATTTTAATGTAGATGGAAACACTTGAAAAAGTAGATCATAATAAGAAATGGATCCCAACCCAAGATACTACCCCAACAACCTGCTTAGAATTCCAGGGTATTGGTAAGTGTTCATGTTTAATTTATAGAGGTTCCAGTATATAGAGGTTCAATTACAAGTCAAGGAGGAAAACAATCTTTAAATTAAACTTATCCTATCCATTCACTAGAGACCATTTCATTTATAAGTCATAATTTACATTTTAATTTTTTATGTGCTTATTTACATATTAAAAGGTTTGATTAAATAGATCATTAATCCCAACTAATAAAGGGAAACACACTTTATAACTGAAATTAACACCCATTTAATTACAACTATCCCTCGTAAAATCAGTCTTAGAATATAATAGGTAAAATAAAATGGCTCGACTTAGTGAATTATCCATTCCAATTCATTAGGGGTCATACACATTATAAATTGAAACTGGTATTCACTCAATCACAGCCAAATCCCAGCTCATGTAACTAAGGGTAAATATCTTATAAGGTTCAAAACTATTTATTAATGATTCCACCATCAATATATATAGGAAAACACTATTTAGGTTGATACTAACGTTTAAAAAAACAATTTTCTTTCCCTACATAAGATTTTAGTAGTGTAGGAATATATCACAACCATGGATCACTCATAAATCACAGGCAACACATGCAATACAATTATTGAAATGCATCTATATGGCATGTCATATATATGTAATGTGATTTCTAGGTTCCCATAATGATGCATTTAACAATTATCCTTTCCTTACCAGGCTAAGGTAAAATATCTATAAATAATATCAAAAATCAAAATCATGTGCATCACCCAATGGTGAAATTATATCAACTGTAATAAGAAAAATACAAAATAAAAATTTCCCATTCCCTAGAAACTTGGTATTTTCCCTGAATGTGGGTTAGCTACTCCCAGGAACACCTTATGACCAAGTTCCCACACATTCCTAATCTCCAATCTATATTTCCCAAACAATAATTCAAAATAAGATAAATGCTCCGATACCACTTTGTGACATCCCAAAACCAATTCACTCTACAATAATTGAACATGGTCCGCCATATGGCCTCAAGTTTTCCTCCCCATATACCAAAGTCCACTGACTAGAAGAGAGGTCCTATGGTGTGACAGTGGGGAGACTGTTTCCTCTGGTCAGAGTGGAGCACAACAAAGTTATAACATATGATTATACAACATAAGATATATAATAAAATTTTTAATGGAAGTAAGAATAATAATTCATGTAAAAATTAACCATTATAACAATTGGAAAAGTATCACATACAATAGATGATGATGTAATTACATTTCTCTACAAAAGGAAAAGTAGGCATACATGGTAGCAGGAAATCAGTATAGTTCATGTTATACAAAAGAATAAAAATGAAGCAAAAAACTATCCAAGCATCCTGAGATCTGGCTCAGTCATCTTCTATCAAGATCACATCATAAAGAAAGCAATCAAGTTAGGAGTCCAAGTAGGTATTCTTCCCCTTGTCCATACCTATGATCATATAATCTGCTCTCGAGTACCAATGGAGACCCAGATAGGGTGTGAGATAAATCTCAATAGGCCACCCCCAAAGGCATCTATGCAATATATTCTATGAATATAAACAATAAAGTGTGCAGTAGTATAATAAAGTAAGTAGTACAAATAAAAAACTCATACCTGCTTCAACCTCAGCTGGTGTTTGAACATGTACCATTTAATTAATTTTACAATTTATTACACTATAATTTATAATAAGGATATTATTTATATAGTAATCTATTAATAGTACTATAATAGAATGTGATGATAAAATAGTATCCAAGGTGTAACCAAGGAATCCTTGGTCACAGGGTTTGAGCCAATGCATAGTAGTATCACATGCAGTTTAGAAATAAGAGGATTGGGTGTAATCCAAGATGCATGTCCAAGGAATTCTTCTATAAGCGAGTCTAGCCGGGTCTATGGAGCTCATCCATAGTAATCGTGGGATAATCATGACTTGGACCGATGTTTTGAATCCATGGCACTATATGTCTGAAGACATCAAGATGAATCCAAGGAGTATATCCAAGGTATTCTATTATCCAGAAAATAATCCAAGTGAATCATTAGTACTATTTAAATATATTCACATAATAAGACAATGAATAGATTCCATGGTGGGTATCTCCCACAGAAATCATCTTTGTGAATCATAATGGCATCCTCTGAGTACTCAATGAATTACCTCAGGATTCAAGGTTGGATCAAGTATGACCTTTCCTATAATGATAAAAAAAAGTTCCAAAACAATATTCATGTTATAATTATTCAATTTATATCATATATAATCAAGGTCCATGTGATACTCATTCCATTTAATCATTTAATAGGTTTATTCCATTAACTTTCAATAATCATGAAAATGTGTCTCAAGGACATGCAATCATTTATCACTTTAATTTATAAACATTTTTTATGTTCATTCCATACCTTTCATTAACATGATAAGGGATAAAGGACATGAAACCATTTCCAAATCAATTCAATTATAATTTAACTAGGACAAGTGATATCTATAAATATACTTTCAATTAAATTCTTTTAAAGGTTCATTAAATATGAAGGAACGCTTACCATATTAAAGGTCAAGTCAGACACACACGACAGCTAGTTCTCTCTCAGTGTACTCAGTATTATTTCAAGATGGTTTTCATGGTCATTTATGGTGCATGAGTACACTAAGATGTCGTCTATGAAGACTAATGAAAAGGAATCAAGATATGTGTGGGACACCCGATTCATCAGATCCATGAAGTCTACAGGTGTGTTCTTTAGACCAAACGGCATAACCAAATATTTGCATAGGCCATACCTTCTCCAGAACATTATACAAGGTATGTATGATGGCCTCACATGAACCTGATGGTAGCCTGACCTCAAATTGATCTTGGAGGAAACTTTCACTCCTCAGAGCTAGTCGAATAGGTCATCTATACGATGGAGTGGATACCTATTCTTTACCATAAGCTGGTTTAGTCATTGGTAATCCACGAACAAGGTAAAGGTACCATCCTCCATATTATAGAAAAGGACTAGTGAACCCCATGGCAATGTTCTAGGTCAGATAAAACCCTTAGCCTCTAAGTCTTCAAGCTGCTTCTTGATTTATTTGAGCATTGTACGTGTCATCCTATATGGAGGAATGGTCATTGGTTTCGCACCTGGCACTAGATCTATGGTAAACTCGATATCTCTCTCTGGAGTCAAGCTGGAGAAATTGTTATGGAATACATTCCAAAAATGATCTATAATAGAAAGTAATTCCATAATCTAAATCTATTAATCGCTCATAAAGAGACTAGCCATTTGGGTTATCAGTCTGCCCATCCCAGTACGCTTGAGTCCAACTTAACTCACTTGGATCTCCCATTAACCCTTATCGATATATGTGTTACCCTTGGGTGATGAGAAAGATACCCAACAATGATAACAATACACATAGGATCGATAAGGCATAAGCTATTCCATACTGATAATGAAATCACATCCAATCATCTTGAGGATGAAGAAACTCCACAGAAAATGATACCCACCTATTCCAAGGGGGAACTCCTTGAACTGGAATATACCCTCTACCTAAACTCATAATGGTGTTTCAATGTTCATAACACCAATAAAGTATTCTATTACTATTCCCAGACTTCCCATGGTTGTATTATCCATAAAATATTGTGATACACCTATATAGAATATGTTAGATACTAAAGTAGAGGCTATCAGATTAGAACCTCTAACTGTAGATTACCCTGGACTCTTATCCTCTGGCATAAGCTTCACTGCATAGATATGGCCTAAACTATGGCTCGAAGATGCTACCTGACTTGCCTGAGTAGCCTATATAAGACTAGTTTCCTACCTGATGGGGTGTCACTGACCATATAGTAAAGGGTGGTTCTAGAACGAAACCCCATTCTCTTAGAACTGGAAGAAAATATTGGCAGAAACACTGAAGGTGACCCATCCTGCCAAAAGCCCAGCACTTGACCAGGTTCATCGTAAACTTGGGATTTCTATGCCCTATCCATTTACATTGGTGGAACACCAAACAAAATTCAGTGCATTACACCTAGATGGTACTTCCCTCGCAAGTACCCTCAAATCATTTCTTCTTACTATTAGAGAAACCACTGCTCTTCTTGGAAGTTGAACTGCCCTGCTTCACATCACATGATTCCCTCAAGTTCAACTTAGTGATGAATGTGTGGTTCACTATTTATGAAATGGTCATCAATCGAAATACTTTCACCTATGATAAAATAGAATAATAAAGACCATCCTCAAATCACCTTGTAGTAGTTAGCTCATCATCGGCCAAGGTCAGTGCAAAAAGATGTAATTCGTTGAAGAGAACTGAGTATTCCATCATTGACATGTCACCGTGATCCAGGTGCAAGAATTCCTGAACACGATCTATTCTAAATTTTTGAGGGAATAAGTAGTCAAAAAATGCTTCTTATAAATCTTTCCAGACCATACCCTGATATCGACCATCCTGAGTCAGAATGTCCCACCATTTCTTGGTGGAGTCACGTAGGATATAGGTCATGATCTAGACCCTATTCTATGGATATATCTCTATGTGATCAAATATTGGTACCATAGCCTCCAACTAAGACTCAACATCCTGAGGCTATCTTTCCCCTTAGAAGGTGGGAGGATGTTGTTGTTGGAACTCATGGTTCAGCTCTACTATATAAGGGGTAGGTCGAGGTACATCTTGAACTGATTTCATAAAGCGGGGGAAGCTATCACAGAACTGGGCATCAGCACCCAGTGGAGGAACTAGAGGAGGTTCCTCAGGTGGAATTATAGGAGGTATAATAGGTGGTTCAGGGCCCACCAACTCAGAAGTATGCTCATCTCCACTCTCATGGCGTATAACATGAGGTCGTCACAGTGGGATAGATCTAAAATTTCCAAGTGCATGCCTCAGACAAGATTTATAACAGATGGGGAAAATGGTAAAGAATTGACAAGAAAAAGTCAATATTACTAAATAAATCACACCCCTCTACCATCTTCTGGAGATAGGTCTCAGTAATAAGAATTAGTAACAAAATTATCATAGGATACATGGCCTACTACCCACTACTAAGGATGAAACGGGGTCAAGGTCTCATATTACAGACATAAGAGGACCATTTCATTTTAAAGATTAACTATTTTAATTTAGTAGTCATTCTTATTTATTTATTTATTATAATCAAGATCCAGTTAATCACATCACCAATTACAATTCATATGGTTTCACACACCATATAAGTAGAAATTGGCACGTCAACTAACAATATCTTGACCTTTACACCAGACAATAGGTGTAACAGTCCATGGTTGTGCTTTGATCATATGGGCTTCCATTGGCACTCACCAATCAAACTAACTAATATGGAAGTGCGGGTAAATTAAACCAATTATAGCATAATGGGGAATACTATAACACTACAAGAAATAACAAACATGGAACAAACAATAGTAATCACATGCATAACAGGAAATGCACAAATAAAGTAGATATGTAGTGGCATAATGCATGGAATTTTAATTTCTATTGTGCCTAATATGATGCATGAACCTTATATTCCCTAATAAAATTGGTCTAATTCTAGACAATTATCTTTAATAACACCAAAACAAATAATAGAAATAAGCAAGCACATCAGCCAATGGTGAAATATATGAAATAGTAACAGCATAAGAAATAAAAGCATTTACCCATCCTAGGAAATTTCGGTTTACTCTATATGTGAGGTTGATACTCCCAGGAATAGGCTCATGACCAAATTACAATTTCCTACTCTCATGTCTAACCCAAAAAGTAAGATAAAAAGAAAAGAGCTCTAATACCACTTTGTAGCACCCCGCCCCAGATACCACTCACCGGTGCCCCTGGACGGTTGGCCACAATACCTCAAGCATGCCTCCACAAACACTAGAGGCTGATAACTAGTAGTGAGGGACTAGGGTGTGTCTGTAGGGAGACTATTCCCTCATTGATCATAGTGAGAATAACTTTAAATAGTGGTGATAAATGGAGAAATCATAAATAAGAAATAGATGGTCGCAGAAACAATTATAATAAATAATGAAATCTAAAAAAAGTAATCGGAAGCTAGAAAATAATAATAATTGATACAACATGATGATTCTATGTCATGGTAATGTCACTATAGAAAAATGACTATTTTGTGGGAAGGGGTTTCAATAATATACAACATGCTAAAAGAATAAACAAAAAGACCAAAAACTATTATGTCTAGCATCTTGAGCATAGGCCCAATCCTCTGCTCCTATATTTATCCTAGTAAATTGAGAAAATAAAGCATTAGAAGTTGGTTTCTTCCCTTTATCTATAACTAAAACTATAAATCCTACTCAGGTACCAAAGGTTCTCATGAAGGGTGTGAGATAAAATCTAAATAGGTTGCCACCCATGGTGGCTAGGCCTTTCCATAATGTGCATTATAAAGGGAGCAGTGTGCCATAGTAGTTAAAGTCTTGACCGAAATTAATAAATAATTACATTGGACTAGGTTCCACTAAGGCACCCATCTAATTTACATACTTTGGCCTAAGCCGGTGAGTCTGAACTAAAGGAAACTATAGTGGTAAAGTAAGTTGGGTAATGTGAAAGGAGATGGACTATCCCCAAGCTTGTGATTTGGCTTGGAGGACATATCCCTACATTTTCTAGAACCAATAATTATTCATCATTTCTAAATCATTTATTTATATTTTATTTAATTCAATGTAAAAACCACTTTGAAAACACTGTGAGACACCCTGGTCCCATACATGTAAATTCAGAAGGACTTTTCAAGAATCTCTAGAGGGGATCAGTTCATAACCAAATCCAAGGAGTCTACTCGTGGTGACCCAATTATGAAGTCCCACGTGTCACTATAAGATTGGTGTTAAAAATTCAAGTACTAGACTCTGATTCCATACCTGGTATCGCACATAGGGTCCTGAGTCTCTCTCAAGGCATGGTACGGCCATCATGCCTTCAATCCAATCCAAAGGGTCTCCCCTAGGGAACTGAAATCACTCATATATAGTTAAAAATAGATAACTCTCGGTGAGACTATCCCATACATAGCTGATGTCACCCCTATAATGTTTACAAAACATTAAAAATTATAACAGAAAGGCATGAGAGTCTATCCAAGGTTTCCTTAAGTTGAAACACTTAGTTTCAGCCTCAATACTAAGTTGACAGCCTTAAAAATCATAGAACATTTATAACATTTCTAGAAAGAGGGACCATTACATAAGTTACAACATTTATAACATGAAATTCATTTTAGTCAAAGAATTATCATTTTAATGGCTCATTCAGGAAATAAGTCATAGCATTAATCACTTTTCCCATTTATTTAATTCAACCAATTCATCTAGAGGGTTTAGCACATGGAACATTACTCGAATCAAAATAATTAATCACTAAATGTATTTTATTAAGAATAAATATCCCTCAAGAGGAATTTAATAAACTGGGAAAAAGGTAAATTAATCCTTAAGGGGTAGAACACGCCCATTTGGGTGGTCCAAGTCAACGAAATCCATCTCAAATGTGATTTTCCACTAGTTAGGATCATGATACACATGAAAAACTACTTAGATTAATTAAATCATCATTTTTTAGGCATCTTCGAGATGGTCAGTGAATGGAATAACGGAAAAAATTATATAACACAACAAAATGAGGGTAAAGATCATATACCACATACCTTATCCTCATAGATCTTCCCTCATCCAGTCTCAACCTTTGATTTCGGCTAGGTTGGAAGAAATCAAAGAAACCGTAAAATCTCTAAAAATGGGGAAAATGAGCATGCACCCAAATAGAACAATGGATGGGATGAAGAACTTGAAATATATTATGGATCATTGAATATATAACCTCTAGATTCTTCTTTTATTTTATGGAGAGTGAATCGGATGATGAATGAAGGCGGTAGTTTGATCCCTAGCTTAAGAGGGGAGGAGGCTCATATGTGTGAGGATGAGATCCCACTGGAGAAATACAAAAGTATTAAGAAGAAATGGTTTAAAACATTAAAGGAGGAAAAAAGTGTAATTTCACCCTCAAATAACTTTGCGCGTGATTTGGCTACACGGTTGGCCAAACCATGTGCCAACCATGCGCTAACTATGTGTCAGTTACTACTTGAAAGGGTTACATTGCATGGTTAAGCATATAGTCTGTTTAACTATGCACAAACCATGAAAAACCCATTGTCCAGAAGTTTCATATGGGTCACAAGGACATGCGCCTCAGGTCTCACGGTTCTAGACAAACCGTGCAGCCCCTGCAGCTCTATTGCCTACAACCGCATAATTTAAGGAAATCATGTGGGCTGGGGTGCATCGTTTCCACTAACTATGTGGCTTAGTATTTTCTTCCCCTCTAGGGATATAGGCTTTGAATGATCCCCAGAAGAACCTAAATCCACCTTGAACCTCTTAAGTAACCTAAATAGGGCCAAAAAAGGAATTTAAACAAAAATTAAATGGTCTGTACCTTTAGGAAAAAGTCAGGGTGTTACATTATTAATGGGAAAGTAGTTTTTACATGTGAGGGTGTTAGAGGCAATATAGGGTTTATTTTTTATATATATTTATGTATGTATTTATCATTTTCAGTTGTTTGATTTCTAAAAATTTCATTGAGTTATATTATGGGAACCCTAGGTAACTAGGTAGAAATTATGGGTGAGTTTTACCCCAGTATAAATTGTACTTTGGTTGGGATTTATGGCCTCTTGGGGATGGATTATGTGTCCAATCTTGTCTAAGAGGGTCATTTGGATGATATATAGGTTTATGTAGTTAGCTAGGTGTTCTATGAAACCAATTCTAGGATAATTGCATTTTAAAATCTATTAAATTCCTATGATGTGTATCTATTTGTTGAAAATACATTTTTATGTATTCTCGGTGCATACTTCATGTTCATTTCCCTTTTATTCATTTGTTTTAGTGGAACCATTCTCACTATTTTGGATTATTTGTATTATTTTACTTGTTATTATGGTACCCTTTGATTATATTCCATCATAATTTATAGAATGGTTTACTTTTCAACTTTTTTTGAAAAGAGTATTGGTGAAGAGGTTTTAGAAGCAAGAAAACTATTTTTTTATCTTTCATAATATTAAAAATACGCATTTTATAAGTTTTAAATTATTTTCTATTTTTAATGGTTAATTCAACTCATCAAGATAAAACGTGGTTTTTCAAGATATTTTAAATTAATGTTGAATTTACTTTCTTGGGTCCGAAATCTTGGTTTTTATCCTAAATAGATATTTTCTTTCTTGAAATGTTTTACCTTGGTTTTTTAGAAAATGGAAAATGCATGATACTTATTTTGGTTTGTGTTAAAATTGGAAAACCTTACTTTAAAAATCATGTTCAAACTAGAATTTATGAAATTTTATATAAAAGAAATTACATAGACTCATTGGTGAAATATTATTAGGCCTTTTTAGGTCACACCCAGCATACACACCCATGTGTGTGTGTGTGAAGTCTTTATATTTTTATACAGGTACCCAGGTTTTGATCTTAGTTTGGATCTTTCAGTTAGTCTGCTGATGGAAATTGTGGATGTGGTGAGTTACCATGGGTCATTTGGAGATGTTCTAGTACTGGTTCAGGTTATTTATTTATTTTGGGTTGTTTATTTATTGGAAACTTTGTCCAGCTACCATGCTTTACTTTTGGTCTTTCCTGATTTGGTTATTGTGATGTATTTATATTCCATGTTCTTTATACCAGTTACTGCTATGTATATAGTTGATGTTTTATATATCACTCAAAGTTCCATTTTTATTCATGAGATAAAGAGAAACAAGGGAAGCAGGAGAAACCAGAACAACAATAATAGATCTAGAATAAGAAGTCATGAAGTGATACAAACCGAGGGCGTCCCCTCTAATCAAGGACATGCCTTCTGAATTGAAGAAAGAGATATTTGGAGAAGTGGTGACTTCAAGGCCTTGTTCTTCTTGGGATGAAATATGGTCAAAAACTATATTGAATTCTTGGGGGATTATACTGATTTATTATTATTATTAAAGGGTTAAATTGATCACACTAATTGATTATTTGATACCATGACACTAGTTTCTAGCATGTGGTGATTGGGAATGCACTTCGAGCCTTGCATAATATCAGCTCGGCTACTGATTTAGGGGTAGACCAAGATGGTTCATTACCAAATGGTATCAAAGATCCCTTGTTTCTATTTTAGTATTCTAGTAGTATAGAGGCTAGGACTGTCAGGACATAGGAGAAAGTTCATGGATAGGTTATAGTTCACCAACTTTCATGATGATACTTAAGTTGTATTGGGTAGTCAGGATTTGAGTCTTGGATTTAGATTTTTATTTTGACTGATTTTAGAAGTTTTTTGATCCCCATTGAGTTATATTAGATACTTTAAGGGATTTCATTTGGGTTTTAGGGTGGATGTATAAGTGATCCAGAATTTTATAGTTAACCCACATGGTCTGGAAAATTATTTGAATCTCATTTAATTATTCTTGGAAAATTATTAATGGTTTTTTTGTTTATAGTTCATGGTTGTCCAAACCATGTGAAAAAATAATCCATAGCTCTATATCTATTTTTTATTTTTATTTTTGAACTTATTTTGATTTTGAATGGCTCCTTGAGTGGTTTCTAATTTTTTTTAGTGAGATCAAAGAGTGTTTGATGGTGTTTTGATCGTGATGGAGTTGATTTTGTTTAATATATTGGTTTATTTTATTTTTTATGTTTACCATTCAAAACAAATTGTGAAAAAGTTTATTTCATGCAAATTTTTTATTTGGAAACCTGTTTTAGTGGTTTTTTAAGGGATTTACTAAAAAATTGATTTCTAAATTAGGGGTTATAGTTTACTTTAAAATTATTTTTTTAATGTAATTAGATGATTTGAAAGTTAATGGTTTCATTATGGTATTTGGTAAGTGTTTTTAAAGGAAAGCGAATTTTTATATAAATTTTTCGAAATGAAGGTGAATTTCCAAAAAATATTTTATAATAGAAATCACATAGTGTTTTTGAAATAAATGGGAACTTTATAAAGTTTTTGTGGGTTTCTTATTTCATGTAAATTGATGGATTTTAAATGCAATGTTTTGTTTTTCATTTCCACATATAGAAGTTGGTATTTCAAATTACTAATGAATTATTAAATGAATTTTTAGACACTTCCAAAAAAATATTTAAAAATAGAGTTTTTGGAAGGTGTTTTTCTTTTTTGAGTTATTCCTTGGTTTAATACCTTGGTTATATGGGATAGTTTGTTTTGATTTGATAAGAATGAATGGGTTAGATTCACATTTTTTGTTATTTTTAATATGGATCCCATAAGGATCTCAATGGAATTTTGTGAGTTTCTCTTATAGATTGATACTTATGGTGATTTCTCTTTTCACTTAGGTGTAAATCTCCTAATTTTTTACTCTAACTAGACTCTAAATAGAGTGGTAAAGCCAAAACCTTCAATGTTATTAGACTTCTTGAATCACAGATTATTTATTTTTGCAGAAAAATAGCTTGTTAGTCATTTAATGAAGTTAGTGTTCTTAATTGATCTAGTCACTGATAACTTTTATAAATTTTGTTTCTTGGGAGAGGTCTTCATCCATACCTTGAATTATTAGTGTTTGGATTTAACCTAGTATCAAATTAGGAAGTGGTTTAGAGTGAGTCTTGAATATTACTAGGACTTGGGTGATTATCGATTTTGGGGAGTAATTCTTAATGAGTTTTGAGTGGATTTATTCTTTAGAGGTACTTCTAGATTGATGTATTCTTTAGGTAGTTACTTTGTTATTGTTTTAGATAGGTGTTTATTATTTTGGTTATGATCATACCTCATTGATTTTTATGCCTCTTAAGAATTTAATTTGATGTTATCCATCTATTGAGATTTTTATTTCAATGATTTCATCATGGGAAGCCTTGGGTATATACTTGGGTACCTGGGATGGGTTATATACCAATCTATATTATAATTCAGGTACTCCATTGGGATTTCAATCATTTTTAATCAGAGAGGGTGTTCCTTGATCCAGTCCATAAGTGTTTTTTCATTAAATTCATTTCCCAATATTAGATCCCATGTTTTTCTTTATTGATTCATATTTGGACTGATGTATCCTTTCCATTTCAGTTTAGTGGGGATTTGATGAATAGTTGACCTTATATCAGGGTTTTTTGGGTATTCCTTTGTGTGGTATTCACTTTGTTTGTGTTTGAATCATTTATTTAATGGTTGGTTATGGTTGAAAGAGTGTAATCATTTCTATTAAGGAAATTTGGTTGTTATATGGATATTCTTTTCATAGTGGTGTTTATTTCCCAGTCTAACCATTTTAAATGAATTCTAAAAGGCGGGGAGACCAATTTAAAGTCTCTATAATTTTTTATCTTTGTGATTATAGATTGTGGTTTTGATTAATATTCATATGTTTGATTATGTTTTAGGATTCAGTTCCCCTAATTTTTGAAGAATCGTATTTTTTTTACATTCCCACTAGACCCCTTGATTTTACTTGACCCTCCCACCTATTATGTTGGGATGCAGTAATTTTGGATTTCCATTAATTTTTTATAATATGATAAATTTATAGGGATAGAAAGTGGAATAGTGGGGATAATTATTCATCCCAATATAAAAATAACTTTTATATCGGAATTTTAACATTGTTTTTTAATAACCAACATTAAAAATGTTTTTCACATGGGTTATAGAAATAATCGAGGTGAAAAATATTTTTGAGGGTATTTTTAAAATTTGTTATTAAATAAACTATGTTAAAAATAATCTTTTAACATCTATTATTTCATAATTAATGGTAAAATTATTATGACTGATAGTTTTAAGGTTGGTTATTAAAATATCCAGTGTTAAAATTAAAATTTTAAATTGCACTAAAATGAAGTTTCAATTTTTTTTCACAGCATGAATTTCAATTTTCACATCACACCTAAAATTTATAACTATGTGAAAACCTATTTCAAGGGTCCTATATATGATTTAACAGTCCATTTTTCTCATTTCCCTAATCCTCCTTCAATTAGGATCTTCCTTCCATGGGTTCTTCAACAAACATTTCACCATGGTATTTATAAGTATTAAAAAATTATTTCATTTATTTATTATTAATTTTCTTAATTGATATGAGTGTTAATGATTATTTTTTTTATGATGAAAAATACTTCCTTTGATTATGTAAAAGTGAAAAACTTCCACATAAGATTCAAAAGTCATATTTTAAAATTTCTTACAAGAAACATCTTTAGATGCCTCATGAAATCTTTCCTATAACAAAAATTAGGTCAAATGACACTACAATAAGGATGGAAATTAAGTCTAAGATTTAAGTTTTTTTCTTGATTTATTTTATTTTTTTTAATTATCTATGTGTCTTGATTTTTTTCATATATGGTAGTAATCAGTATCTAAATATTTGAAAAAATATATTTTCCACATCAGTTTTCTTATAATTGATGTTGAAATACACTTTCAATGATGTATTTTTTTTATAAATGACATCAAATGGATTTGTACATCGGTTATTAAAAAAACTAACATTGAAATGTTTTTTTAAATAATGATTTTAATGTTGGTTTTTAATAAACAATGTTAAAAATATATTTACTACATCACTTATAGTGACATCATCCAAAAAACAGAAGTTAAAAAACAGACTTAAAACCTTATTTTTGTTCCTCATGTTATTTTTAATTTTCGGGACTCATTCAGAGTTATCAGTATTTTGGATGATTTTTCATTTATGTAGTTCTTATTATAGTGATTCTCACCATGTCACGGGTTGTTCATTCCATGAAAAGTGCATTGGGTTACCTATATTTCTATACTTTAGGTTTTTGTACCACAATAGTTGGGTTTCACTGTGAATGGTGGTTATGCCTTTTTGAAATTTTAAGCAAGGGAAGGGTCACACCATGATAGAGTAAGTCATGCCATGACTAGACCCAAGTAGTGGGGTCATTTTCTAGGGAGGTGTTAGGATTGTGTGTCGTGTTAAGGGTTTCACCCATCCAAGGGATGCAGTGCTATAAAGGAAGGGTCATGTTGTGATGTGACCTTGGGTGGTTAGCTTGTGGTTTTCTTGGGAGGCATGTTTCACCACGATGGGGTGGGTCACATCATGATGTTCATGTTCCCAGTTTCATTTTATTTTTTGAATTTCTAGATAAACCTCTCTTTGATCTTTATAGGTTTAAGAGCTCATTTCTCAATATCTCATTCAATAAACACTAGGAATCACTCAAGGGAGATATTACATCATTTATATTTAGATTATTGGAACTCCTCTCTCATATTCAAGTGATTTTTAAAAGTAAATCTCTCTTTTTCTTTCATTATTCTTCTCATATTCCCCCTTATATTATTTCCCCTCAGTTTTCCTTTATCTTTCATACCCTAATGACCTTGGAAAATGATTTAGGCTTTATTATGGGTCAAATAATGAGGTTTTGGTATTTTAGGGAATATAGAGGTCATTTCCCATGTGTTTGTACTTACTCTGCCGAAATAAAGTGTATTTCTCTTGATTGAGTTAGGTTTTTTTATAAAATTATTTTATTTGACAAGTCATGAAAATTGTGGGCTTTTTAAATTCTAATTCTTATCAGTTAAACATATATGTGTTACCCATTATGGGTTTATAAAATGTTTTAATGGTTTTATATACTTGGAATAGTTGATTTTTCAATAGATTTTTAGTGATTCCTTTTAAAACTAAATTTTCTATATGCCAATTTATTGTGAGAATTCTTATTAGGAAATTGATATCAGTTCAAGGGAATGGGAAAATACAAATAAAATCTAACTACACCTAGAAGTGCTTGGGGGACTTGAACTTGAGACATCCCCAAGACCCCTCAAGGGAGTAACCACTAGGATACATCATTAAGGGCCCCTATTAGAACATTTGAAATGGGTTTGGTGATAAAACAAGGGTTTTAGAACTATTTTGATTTTCAATGAATGCAACCCATATTTTAAGGGTCAGTTTTATTAAAAGTATGTTTTCTTTTTTAAGTGACTCTTAAGGGAGAAATGATTTTTCTAAGTGATAAAACCTTGTGTGTTTTAAAAAGATGTTTTTGAAATTAGTTGTGTGTGAAGGACTTAAATGACCCTTTAGATTTTGATAAAAATGATTCAATGGTGTGTGTGTGTGTGGGTCATAGCGGTTTCAAGACATGGCCTTCAAATATTGTTTTAAAGGCTCAGTTTTAATTTTATAAAGTGATTCTATTGATGATTTTATACCCTATTATAAGCCCCATTTTTTATGTATTGTATATAAATTTTCCCCATTTATGAGATGCATATTTATATTCATGGGAATCCAATGTATGGATGTTCCATGAAAAATTAATAGCAGTTTCCACTACTTTATTATTATGATCCAAGAGTGAAATCATTCCCACTAGTTGATTCATTGATACCTTGAAACTAGTTTACATCTTTTGGAGACTAAGAACATTCTTGGGGCCTTGTGGTGGATCAGCATGGGTACCGGTTCAGTGGTAGAACTAGATGGTTTATTACATAAGCTATTTCACCTATATCTTTCATTTAAAAGCATTTACCCAACCACATATTTATGAAATGTAATGTCGGGACATTATTTATGATAAGAAATATGTCATCAAAACAAAATATTAGAAATAGCATTACACTGCCACTAATATTATTGTATACACAAGAGTCATCTTCATTCTTTATGAAACCAAACTATTTTATTGCATCATAAAATTGGATATTCCAACTCTGAGAAACATACTTCAATCCATATATGGATTTTTACAACTTTCAATCCTCATCAGACTCATCTTTCACTTAAAAACCTTTAGTTTGTATCATATACATTCCCTCAACTAAATTCATGTTAAGTAAATTGGATTTTACATTCATTTGATCTATCTCATAACCATAATGAGTTGCTATGTAAATCATAATCTAAATATACTCTACCATTGCAACTAGTGAAAAGGTATCTTCATAGTCAATACCATGTATTTTTTGTTAAACTTTTCAACTATGAATGCTTTATAGGTTGACACTCTACCATAAATGTTAGTTTTCTTATGTAAAACAAACTTACACCCTATGGGTCTCTCCTCTTCAGGTGCACCCACCATGCTCTAAACATGATTAGTTTACATAGAGACCATTTAAAAATATATGACTTTTAGACATTTCTCAGAATCAAAACTCTTAATTTAATCTCAATATGTAGTAGTTTCGTCATCTATGAACATTACTTCATCACCACTCGCCATAATAAATCCATATCTCTCAGGATCATGATAAATCATTCTAGATTATAGAGGTTCTTATGTAACCTGGTTCGATTATTCTTCTATAACTCTTTATGAAACTGGATCAACCTCCATCTTAGGACCACTTCCTTCTTATTAGTATCAAACTTCTATAAGTTAAAATTTCCTCTCAGTGAATCCTCAAATTATATACACCTTCTCAAGGAAAACACCACTTTATTCTACAAACACTTTATATTGAATAATATTATTAAAGTAATATCTCACAGTATCTTTGGGATAAAAAAACAAATAATAATGTAAATGATTTAGGGTTTAGTTTATCTAAATTAAAATTTCGTACATATGCTTCACACCCTAAAATTCTCATAAAATACATATTTGGATGTTTCCCATTCAATATCTCATATGGAATCTCTATGACTTCTTTAGATTGAACACAGTTAAGTGAAAATGTAGTAATATCCATAGAATATCCAAAAAATTAAATAATATAGTCACACTGACCCATCATCAATTGAAACATGTCCACTATGGAAATATTCCTTGTATTAGACACACCATTCTACTATAGTGTTTGAGGATGAGTGTGTAAAGACCAGATCTCTAGTATCCCATAGCTGATGGTTACTTTATTACATTGGTATAAAATGAAATTGATTTCATCTCAAATGACCGAATAGTTTAGTAGTAATTTTAAACTAGATTCATACTTATATATCATATTACATTTGAAAACATAAAATACAACATAGTATTTTCTTTGAGAACATCATTATTATCTCTATAATTTCCTTAATATCAATCATAGTACATTTACTGGAATCCTAGAGAAAGGAAACAAAATAAGATTGAGCTCAAATACTCAGTAAGGATTATGTACAGTGAAAGATATCATGAGTAAATAATTCATAATAAATATGTAAATGTAAATAATAGAAAATAAATTCCATTTAATCAATAACTTTATCATGAATAATAATAAGGAATGAATAAATGATGATCAAAAAATTACATATAAATAATCACATAATCTTGAAACTTATACGTGGATATCATAACTATTTAAATAATAAATTTTATATCAATAAATAATTTCATAATGATGTAATTCATAATGTTGGACATCATAAACATATTTTTTATGCCTTGTTCCAAGACATTATAAACATATGGTCAAGGAATTGTGCATAGACTTATTATATAAATGGATAAAGCCTCAACCAAATACAAAAAACTAGTTTGTCTCATGAGACCTACTGATGTATTGAGGGGATATTGAAGGCCCCACTCATCACTTACTAATTCCAATGTGTTAATCATATGAATAAATAATAAACCATAATCAATGTGCCTTAATAATAAAAAACTATCTGTATTGGAAAAACTAGCATATAAAATTTCAATACTTTCTCCAATTAAACTGATCATAAACCATCTAGAGAAAGAATAAGTATGGTATCATTACAATATATCCCCATTATATCATAAGTAAAATAAAGGGTTTTGGTCATTAATGAATATAAATTCCATAAAAATATCATTAAGAAAATTCTTGAAGAAAATACTCTTTTCACTTTGAAATTCACATTTAAAAATAAAAAATTTCAAGAATATTAGGAAAAAAAATTTATTTGAAAATAATCAGGGAAATTTTTAAATGAGGTTTTGAATAATTGGGTATTAATTATTTTATAAAATTATATTCATTTTGATTATGTTAAAATAAATATTCCTTTCACATTTTTGGTAAAAAAATCAGAAAGTACCACATTAAAAAACAACAATAAGATTTCTTTGAATTTTTTTATATAAATCAAAACATAGGTAAAAAATGAAATTAAAAATAATATTAGAATATTAAAAACATTATTGAAAACATTTTAATGAAAATATGGACATAGAAGAAAAATATTTATGATCAAATATAAAATAATGTCAGTTTTTCTTAAAAACATTATTTTGGAATCTTGAGAACTTAACATAGGAAAATGAAAGGAAGAATTATAATTATCATAAATAACTAGATGATAATTAAATATATGGTTTTAAGATATAAAGATCGTATAATTCCCCCAATATAGACTTGAATATAAAAAAAACCTGAATAATGAAGAGAATGTGAAATAAACCCTTACCACTTTGGTAACATTTGAATCTTAAGCCCCATTAAAGAATAACTTCAAATAAAACTTTGAATATCATGAAACTAATGATAATAATGATATAACATGTCAAAGGGGTATTATATACACTACATAAAATAACTTGGTGCATTACATTAAAATATGCCTTATTGAAAGGAAATTGAGATGGAATCCCTTACCTTTGGTCCAACTCATCACTTATGTTATTTATCATCCAGAAAAATAAAATTATGATGATTAATTACTTACTTAAGAATATTTTTCAAGGTCATTATTTCTTTTAATTTATTTATAAACATGTTATATTTATTTACATAATCAATTAAGTTCATGTTGGATGTTTTAATGATATTCAGTTCATATGTCCAAAATCACTTTTGTAGGTTGAATATGGTAAAAGGGATCATTATTCCATAATCTCGATAATAATCATCATGTTATAATTATAATTTTTATACATCAATTATATTTATTTATAAATATTTATTTATAAATATATTTTTACAAATATATTATTAATAGTATTAATGAATATTTAATCTTAAGTGCATGCATGTTAAAAATGAGTGAAATTGAATAATTAAAAATGAGTACACTTTAACAATATTGAAAAAATGGATAAGTTTTATTAATTAAATATAAATTATTAAAAAAATATGGATATATATTGAAATAAAGATACATATTGAAAATATTAAAACATAGTAAATAAATATATATAAATTATATAATAGAAATTAATTAAATTCCCAAAAAAATAAAAAATAAAATATAAAATATAAAACATATTAAAAATGAATTAATACATAACTATAATAATATTAAAAATAAATAAATAAAATTTACCAATTAAATACATGATATATTAAATTTATCATGTTACAATGAAATTCCAAAATAAATACTAAAATTTGAATAAATTACATAAATATTAGGTGTGTGTTTCTATATAAGATTTTATTAATTATGTAAATATTTGTATGTGTGGATTGTATATAAAAATGAATTAATTATATATATATATGAAATAAATATAACAAAATTTTTTATCAATATATTAAATTGAAAAATCAAATGACATTCAATTATGGTCATTACTTGATGCAATTAGTCGATATTTTTAATTCATATTAATTTTTAATTATAAACCACTATTCACTAAATATATGAATATTTAAAGCATAAATATTTTTTATTATATAGATCATATTCATATATATTCATATATATCTATATATTTAATATATAATATTTATTAACATTATCAATAATAATTTAATTAATAAAATATTTAATATTTTTCTCAATTTACTTATTTTTAATTTTTATTTGTTTAGTTTTCATTTTACATATATCTATATATTTAATATATACTATTTATTGGTATTTATAATTTATATATAGTATAATCAATTTATTCATTTTTATAAATAATTATTTAATTAATAAAAAATTTAATATTTTTTTAATAAACTCATTTTTATTTTTTATTTTTTTCATTATTTCATTTTATTTGGTCCTTTATCAGTGTTAAAAATAAAGTGCTGATAAAGGGTACTATTTATCAGTGCTAAAAATAAAGCGCTGATAAAGGGTACTTTTATCAATGCTAAAGAAAAAATCTAATAAAAGTTACCCTTCATCTATGCTAAAAAAAGTGCTGATAAAGAGTACTGTTTATCAGCACTACAAAAAAGAATTGATAAAAGGTACCCTTTTTTAGTGCTTTTTGTTATCACTGATAAAGGATAATGATATTAAAGGCCTATTTTATAGTATTGATGGGTTCCACAAATACAACATTTAATCACTTAGTACATAGGTAAGTCATTAGGAATTCATTGTTGGTTATCAATCTCATTCCCCAAACTCCTAAAATAACTACTAATATTTCTAGATGGGGATTTCATCTCACTCAATGCCATGACCTTAATTCCCTGAGAAACCGTATATGTTGGAGTGCACAAATCACCTACCTCTAATCTTGGTTTCTATCCAAGAAACTCATAATTATGAGGATAAATATATATATATATATATATTATGAAATATGTATTTAATACCACCTCTACTCCATAATACAACTCAAATTAATAGTTTCAAAAAAATCAAGGAAATTGATTAAAATTTATGCATTCCATTTACCACAAATTATAATTCCATATAAAAAATAACCCTTGTTCAATATTTTCAATATATATATCATTTCTCAAAATTAATGAACTTAATTTTTTAAAGAAGAAAAATTGGATGTAATGCTTTTTTATATTTTTTGGACTAGGAAAACAGTTCCCATATTGGAGATACTATGTTATAAATGTGATGTAGTGCATAAAAATGGTGGTGTGTTCTTGTATAAAAAGAATATAATGACAAGTAGCTTTATTCTATTGAGAGGACTCAAAATTCTATAATATTAAATTGATTTCTTTGTACAGAATTTTTTTTAGATATTTATAACTAATCCCATGTCTAATAAAGGTAAAGTACATCAAAGGATAATAAATATAGAAAAAGGAAATGACATAAAAACTCTAGTTAAATGGATATAAAATAAAATTTAAAAATTAAAGTAGAAGGTCAATAAAATTAAATATAATGAAAAGGGAAAATTTAAATGGAAATTCAATGAAATTGGATAAAAGAAAATGAGGTATAAATAAATTAAATTAAATCAGAAATAATTCTACGACAAAATGATAATTTAATGGAAATGAATTTATATAAGGCTAAAATTTCCCATCATATAAATTATAGATTTAGGGTGAATTAATCTTTGACACCAATATCCCAACATGAAAAACAATTTTTCATCAACTCATATCATATTTAATTCTAATTATTCCATCACCTGTTATAAGATTAAGGTTTTGGTCCACATTTCCCACATTCATTGGCTTATTTTTTGCTTAAATAGTTTTTAACCCTATTTTATTTTCTATAAATAGATGGTATTGTCCTCACTTAAAGGCATGGGTTTCATATTATTTTTACATGGTATTAAAGAAAACCTCTGAGAAACTATTAACACTCAACTACCAACCCCCATCAGATCTCATTTGTCCTCTAATACCCAGATGTCTCATGCCCCCACATCCAAGTCCTAACACCAACTCCCAAAAACATTGCCTAGTGTCACAAGCACGAGTACCCCTATTGGGAATCTATGCTCTAGGATGCCACCCACCAATTCATGATGAATGGTTCCCCACCCTCCTATTATTCCCTCTTTTATCTATTTAGCAATGCTCCTTTCCCTGTTTATTCCACTTACCACAACCTCATGTTACTCTATTCAGTAATCATGCCATCTTCATGATTTGATTCTTTATACCTACTTGTTGGTATGTCCATCCATTTTTTTATGAAATGATTATTTCTTTTATAATTACTATTGATGAGAATTTTGATTCTACCAACTTATTGATATAGAAGAAGATTTTTATTTTCTCCCTCCAAGGGATGGAAAAGTATAAGCGCCAAGTTTATCCACTGCTAGAATCTAGATTACATTTCCTTTTTCCTATAAAATAATCATGATAATCGAATTTATACAATGCTTCTCATCTTAGTCGATAATTCTATCAAATATATTGGGGAAAAAGTCCACCAGACATGTTAGAGTGAATTTCACTACAATGAAGGACCAATTATGTGTTTCTATATGTCATTATTGGTCTATGGGTTGACTTACTTGGAATAAAATACATGATAAATAGAGCTAAAACGTGTCTAATTTTAAATTTTAGTTTATCTTTTATTTTTAAACAATTAAAATTAGAAAATCGTTGAATTTATAGGAAAAAAATGAAACAAACAATAATTGCATCATTCCATTATTTTCATCCAATCCATAACTCCTATTAAGTGTCATTTACATGACTTCATTATTCCCGGTCAACCTTGAATCCATTATTCTTGGTCAAATTTGACACCATGGTCCATTAAACCACATATTTATTATTATTATTTAGTTTCTATAATGTATATATACCCCTTTAGGGACTATGATGTGTTTCTATATGTCATTATTGGTCTATGGGTTGACTTACTTGGATTAAGATAGGGGCCTTGAGGGTCACACACTATATTTACCCAGAAGTTCCATTGATTTAAATGAATCAAATTTAATGGATGAAAATAGACATAATATTGTAGGTTAGTGTTTTTCTAAGAACAACCGATCGCAAGAAAAATAAATAAGTAAATTCAATAACATGTTATTTAAGTATGGAATAAAGTGAATTGAATTTATTTCACAAGTTATTTAAATTTGAATAATTGAATACAATAAATGGTTTATCAAATGAACTTTATGTGTTGTAGATTTGATAAACTTATATAAGAGGACTCTAGGTGAGTTAATGGCATGTATTCCATCACATGGCATGACAAGGTGTTACAATTGTGTAATGGAATGTATGAAATATATTAAAGGAACTAACCATGATTAATAAACATTTAAAAAAACTATAAATATGTTTTTATAACTCAAAAATAGTAGCTACACTCAAAGGAGTGAATTTTCACCTCCTCCCACTATTCTTTGAAGGTTAAAAGGGAGAAAGAAGATAAAGCTATAACCATAAATCAATTCTTCCTTAAATCAAGTTTGTGGTGTTTTTCTAATCATATGGATGTCATAAATCTCTTAAATCTCTCATGCTAGAACATAATAATATAAGATCGATGATTAGGAACTTGTGCAGTATTTGTGGACATGTCTAGAGGGATTCTTGTTTGGATCTTTTGAGCTATGATGAATCGATGATAAGTGAACAAAGTAAACATCACAATGAAATAATATTGTTTTTATTTTATCTTATTCTTATCATTTTTGTATGAATTACTTGAATGAATTTGAGTGCTCGTAAGATGGATCTGATTTTATTCCATGGATTTGGTTGAAAATATTAAAATTGAAAAAGTTCTTCAGATATGATTGCATGCCTATGTTATTCATTAACAAATAAAAATAAATCTATATTCATATGTTCTCCCACTATGAATTATTATCCACCAAAAATCCCCCAATCATCATAATCGATGTCAGATGATTACTCAAAAAACTCCAATTTAATCTCGAACAATTAGCTTGTGAGCAGATTCACCCATTATTTTTAGTAGAAAACAAAATATTCAAGTATTTCAAATTAATTCTACAAAATTTATCTCCTGATTAATTTAATCAAATAAAGTTTTATAAACATAATATTCAACCTCATAAATATATTTTTTCAAGTGTTTTAAACTCACACATACCATATATCACACATTCCACCCTCAACCAATCATTAAAACATTGAATTTAATATTAAGTAA
The DNA here is from genome assembly GCA_963277665.1 of Viscum album. Taxonomy (NCBI): domain Eukaryota; kingdom Viridiplantae; phylum Streptophyta; class Magnoliopsida; order Santalales; family Viscaceae; genus Viscum; species Viscum album. The sequence goes on along the minus strand of OY728121.1, from coordinate 1,584,589,013 downwards.
TTTTTTTAATCCTAAAAAACCCTTCATTATCCATTCACCCTCATAAAATGTGAACAAATTCAATTTCACTATTAAACAAACATTAAAATCTGATGTTTAATTTTATGCATCCTTCAACAAATGTTAATCAACCACACACAACTCTACTGATATTCAATTTAATCTAACACACCCAATGTAATTTCAATATCACTCTTACATAGACTATAATATTTTTAATCTAATCTTATACATACATAAAAATATTCATGTTAACATAGTGTATCTTATCAAAACATATTTTAGCAATAAAATTCAAAAAAATTCTTTAAAAAACTCCTTCATCGTGTCTTTATAACATCAATAACCATTATAAAAATATTTTTAATATAATCATTCCACTATATCACTTCTTAATTATTCCTCTTAATGATGAAATTAAACTAATACACTATTCAATATTTTTCAATAGATGCATACAGTCATCCAATTCATTCACCATTAATATTCTTATCAAGAGAACATGTTTCTTAATCTACAAAACATTTATTCAAACACAAATAACTTCTATATTAAAGGAGTACTCTAATATCCAATTTTTAAAAGACTTGGTAATCTATATCAAGACACTCTAATATTCCTTTATCAATAATTCATCAATAAATAACCAGTCCACTAGAAACATATATTTGGTGATTCAATCTATCCCATTGATATTGATCACAATATTTAATAATTGAAAAAAAATAAAAAAAACCACATGAGGAACTTTAATCTACTTTTGATTTATTTGATAATTTCATTATTGTCTTCCATAATAGTGATAGAGGCCATACCTACCAGTATCGCCGCTATGGAAAGTTAGGTGATAAAACTATAGACACTGGAAAGGAAACTTCAACATAACATATATAAAATATATAAAAAATGATTTAGATTCAATTATAGTATATGTAAATAAATATAAGTATGTAATATTCTATAAGAAGATCAGAAGAAGAAGAAGAAGAAGAATAAGAATAAGAAGAATAAGAAACCCCCTAGGGAAAATGCTCCCTAATTCCAAGGCCAAAACCTCCTATCATGTCACTTAAAACCAAATATATGAATTCCCTCCCCTATAAGAATTACTCATATTTAATAACCCAAAACTACTATATCCATTCAAAAAAACTATCACCTATAAATTACAATTCTTCCCCTAGTAGTTATTAACTATTCCCTCACATTGACAGCCCCATTTTTTACATTCTTATCACATCTTCCCTCTTGAAAATCCACCTTTTCTTCAAGGTGAAACACTTTATGAATATCTAAATTTTTTCATCGATAGAATAACCTCATCTCTATATATTCATAACAAAAGAAAAATTTCAACCTAATTATTATTATTTTAGCTCTTCTTCACAACCATTGTTCCTTGGTTACTCATAGAAAAACTAATATATTCCTCATACAGAGCTAGAGATTTATTAGTGTCAACTCTAGTTAAAGAAACATGCCCTCTCTATCTCAAAGTGAGAATAAGAAGAGTATTTTCATTCAAAAAAGATAATTTATACCCTTGATAAATTCCAAGTATTAGGTGTGAATCATTCATATTTTAATATACCATGAATTGAGTGTATAATTCCCCAGACTGTGATGATTGTCTCAACATATAACCGATTCTAGGAGGATTCACTGCCATGTATAAATAATCATTATAGTGTGTTCTTATATTGTACACCAATACTATAGGTATTCTGTACATCCTTGGTAACCTGGTTTCATTGATGACCATTTTGTTCCCATGACTCATATCTAGTTGTTGATGATGTTTTCTTGGGAGTCCCACTGTATACTTTACGTATATTCACCTTTTATTCATTTGGTTTAGTGGAACCATTCTCATTATAGTTTCTTGTTTGTATTATTTTCCATACTATAATAGTTTTATTTGATTATATTCCTTATTTATTTATTATTTGGTTTAATTTTTAACTTGTTTTGAAAATAGGATTGGTGGAAAATGTTTTAGAAGAAATAAAATGGTTTGGTTGAGTTTCATAATCTTGTAAGTACACATTTTAAAGTATTTAAAATGATTTATATTTTAAATGTAATATTACACTCCTTGGGATAAAATTTTTTTTTAAATATATTTTAAAGGAAATTTGTATTTACATGCTTGGGTTTCAAATCCTGGTCTTCAGCCTAGATAAATATTTTTTTCTCTAAAAAAATTGCCTAGGTTTTTTAAAAAAAGGTTAAATGAATGATACTTGTTTTTGTGTGATTTAAAATTAGAAAACCTTATTTTCAAAATTATTATCAAACTAAAATTTATGAAATTTTTTATAAATGGAATTACATAAACACTTTAGTGAAATCAAATGGTCTTATTTAGCTCACACCCTACATGTGCACTCGTGTGTGTATACGATCCTCATTTTTTTATATATGTGCCCAAGTTTTGATCTTAGTTTTTATCTTTTAGGTAGTATATTAATGTATGTTATGGATATGATGAGTGAACATGGGTTACATGTGGATGATAAATTTTTTGATTGGGTTTCTTATATGTTTTTGGGTTATTTATATATCAGACAATTCAGCTTTTCGTTATGCTTTAATTTTAGTCTTTTTTTCTTTGATTATTATGATTTATTTATATTCCAAGATCTTTATGAAAGTTACTTTATTGGTTATTTTATATGCATGGGCATCTAATGTATGGGTGTTCCATACTGGATTATCAATAGCTTCTACTACTTTATTATTATGATTCAGGGGTGAAATCATTCCCACTGGTTGATTCATTGATACCCTGACACTAGTTTCCAACCTATGGAAATCAAGAATTATTTTTGGGCCTTGTGATGAATTGGATGAGGTACTTGTTCAGAGATATACTAGGCTAGTTCAATACAAAATGTTTTGGAGTTCCCTTGTTATATGGGTAACCTAGTAGTATGGAGACTATGACTTCCATAACATTAGAGGTGTTTTGTGAGTAGGTGATTTATCACTACCTTTCATTGTGAAATTTCAATTTCCTAAGGTAGTAGGGATTTGATTCTTGGATTTGTATTTTGTTCTCACCTTTTTTTTTGAAGTGTTTTGATACAAATTGAGTTATATTATATACTTTGGGGGCCTTCCTTTGGGTTATGGGGTGGAATTAGAAGGGATCCAAAGTTTCGTAGTTAACTCACATGGTTTGGAAAACAATGCGGGGATTATAAATTGAGTCCTATAAACTTCTTAGAGGATATCATATGGTTGTCGAATGTCTTTCCAAACTATGCACAATATTCATCCCTTATATATTTGTTAAAATTGATCATGGTATAGTTTCAATTTATTGGGGAGGGATCAAAGAGTGTTTTATGTTGTTTTGATCATGATGGAGTGTATTTTGTTTTAATATTCTATGTTGTGATACAATTTTTGTTGGCCTATCAAAAATATAGTTTTGTATTAAAAGGTTGATTATATGAAAATTTTTGACTTAAAAAACAAGTTTTTGTGGTTTTTTTAAGAAGGGATTTCATGTAATGTTATGGTTTTTCAACAGGGGTTATGGTTTATTTACAAATTATTTTTGACTTTCATTATATTTTTTAAAATTGGTTAGTTCCATTATGGTATTTGGGAAGTGTTTTGAAAGAAAATTTAATTTTTATATAAATTTTTTGAAATGGAAGTTAATTTCATTAAAAAATTTGGTTTTATAATAGAACTCTATGAGTGTTTTAGAAATAAAAGGGATCACTATAAAGTTTGAATGTTTTTATTATTTCAAGGATATTTATGGATTTCAAATCCAATGTTTTTCTTTGAGTTCCCTCATATGGAAGTTGGGATTTCAAATTGATAAATAATTATGAAATGGTTTTTCAGATTATTTTCCAAATGTTTATGATTTAAAAGTGAATTTTTGAAGAAAAAAATCCTTGGTGAGTTGTGTCGTTTTTTAATCACTTGGTCATATGGGATTTCTTTTTTGATTTATGAAGAATGAATTATTTAGATTCACATTTTTTTTATTTTACATATTCCCCCCAGAAGGTTCTCGATGAAATGTAGAGAGTTTAACTTCTAGGGTGATACTTAAGGTGATTCATTTTATTATTTAGGTTTGACTATTCTGTTTGTAAACTCTACCTAGACTCTGAATAGAGTGGTATAACCATAACCTCTAATGTTCTTGTACTTCTTGAATCACATCCTGCTTACTTCTATAGTAAAAAAACTTACCAATCCTTTGACAAAGTTAGTGTTCTTTCCTAATATTTTCACGAATGACTTTTAGAAATATTGTTTCTTGGGAGAAATATTCATATATACCTCATATTATCTATGTTTGGATTTAACCTAGTATCATATTAGGAAGTTATTAATAGGGAGTCATGGATGGGACTGGGGCTTAGTGATTATCTATTATGGGGAGTTATTCTTGATAAGTTTAGAGCAGATTGATTATTTTTAGGTAATTATTGATTGATGTATTATTTGGGTAGTTCCTCCATTCTTATTTGTGATATGTTTTGGTTATTTTAGTTATACACATTCCTAGTTGATTTTTATATCTCATAAGGTTTGTATTTTATGTTATCTATGTGTAGAAATTTGGATTTTGATGAGTTGAACATGGGAATCTTGGGAACATGCTTGGGTAATTGTAATGAGTATTATACCAATCTAATTTGTTCTCTACATGGTACTTTGTTTGATATTTAACCCTGTATGGGTTTCTATTAGGTTCACAAAGATAGGGTGTTACATTTTTTATGTCCAAGGTTATTTTCCTTTAACTTTGTGACACAATTTTAAAGCCCATTTTTTCATTATTGAGTAATGTTTTGATTGATGTATCCTTTCCATTCCTATTTAGATGGGTGTTGATGGATTGTTTACCTTATCTTGAGGTCATGTGGGTATTCCATTGGGTGTTATTTCCTTTTTGGAGTTTTGAATCATTTGTTGGGTGGTTGGTTATAGTTGATATATTATTATCATTTCTATTAAGTAAATATGTTTTTTATAGTGATATACATTTTATAGTGGTGATTATTTCCCCATATCACCTATTTAGATGAATTCTATACGGTGGGGAAACCAATTTCATGTCCCCATGATTTTTTATCTTTGTGATTCTAGGTTATGGTTTTAGTTATTCTTAGAGATTTTTTATTATGTTTAAGGATTTAGTTCCCCTGATTTTGAGGAATCATATTGTTTTTCCAGTGCAATATTCCCACTAGAACACTTGGAGGTTACCTGACCCTCACGCATCTTATATTGGAATATGTTAGTTTTGGATTTCTATTTTTTTCTACTATTCCAATGACTTTCTAGGGTAATAAACTGTAAAGGTGAAGATATTTTTGAACCCCTATGTTAGTATTTTATTAAAATATTATATAATTGAGTGTTATTTTGAATTTTTTTGGAGAATTAAAAATTTGATTATATTTTGAGTGTTTTTCTATTTTGAAGTTCTATCTATAGTGAGTTTCACTACAACATTGGTGGTTAATGTTGTGATGAGTGGGGTAACCTGAGGTTTTAGATTACAAGTGGTCAGTATGTTAGGGTGGGTCATATAATATTGAGTTTTTTGGGTGGATTGAAGTTATAGATTTAAAGTGTCCATGATATGACGGTTTGCTCATGCCACAATTGGTGGTTGTGACTTTGTGAAATTTCAAACAAGGTAAGGGTTTCATTGTGATAGATTATGTTACATTGTGACCAAACCCATGTAGTGGGGGTTTGTTTTAGTGAGTTTCCACGGTCAAGTATTGCAGCATGAGGGTTCTCCCATGAAAGGGACATCATCATGTAGAGGTAAGGTTATTTCAAGAAACAACCCAAGGTAATCAACCAACAATTCTACCTTACAGTCATGTCGCTCCATGACAAGGTAGGTCGTGCCATGATGTTTATGTGCCCTATTTTTATTTTATAAATTTCTAGATCTACCCCTATTCTATTTTTAAGGTTCCATACCTCATTTATCTTATCTCATTCCATCAACCCTGTGATGAACTCAAGGGGGATTTTCCCTCCTTCCTCAGAATTTTGGACATCCTCTCTTGGATTCAAATGGTTTTTGAAGGTAAATATCTCCTTTGACTTCATTCTTATTCCCAAATTCCCACCTTATTCCATTTCCCCTCACTTATATTTTCTCCCAATAAACCTAATTCCTTTGAGGGAATAATTTATGGTTTAGGATGGGTCTGATCATGGGGAATTGGTTTTTTAGGGCCAATAGCGTTTATTTCCTTGCTAGATTTTACTTCCATCATCAAAGGTAAGTGGTTTATGCTTGATTGAGGAAGGTTTTTTTATGAAATTATTTTCTTTTAAATGTCATTAAATTCTTAAACTTTATAAATGCATTCTTTTATCAAGTTAAACATATATTTTATATGAATTCATTGTTTATGAAAAAAAATCATGGTTTTTTATACTTGGTATAGTGTATTTTTCAAATTTGTTTAGTAATTCCATTTTAAAAGAAAATAGTTTTCATGTCAAGTGTTTAGGAAAATACCTATAAGTAAATTTGAAATAGGTTTGGTGATAATATAAGTTTTTTAGCTCTGTTTTTATTTTCAAAGAACACAACCCATGTTTTAAGGGTTGGTTTTACTAAAAGGATGTTTTGGTTTAAGTGACTCATATGGGAGGAAAACTTTGTTTTTAAAGTGATGAATCCTTGTGTGTTTTCAAAAGATATTTTGGAACATTGTTTTCCATGAAGGACTTAAAGGCCCTATTCATTTTGATAAAAAGGATTCCCCGGTGTGGGTGTGTCATGAAGGTTTCAAGTCTTGGCCTTCCAATCTTGTTTTAAAAGATTGATTGGTGCTTTATAAAGTTATTTGGTTGATGATTTTTTACCCTATTATGATCCCCCAAACTATATGTAATGTATAGAATTTTTCCTCATTTATGGGATGTACATTTTTTATTATTATTATGTGATTCTTGATTGGTGAGAAAAGAGTTGTTTCATCTGAGGATGTTGGAGGCAAGATGAGGTTTATTTTGTATAAACATTGATGTATATATTTATCATTTTAGATAGTTTTATTTCTTACCTTAACATTTAGTTATATCATGGGAACCCTAGGTAACTAGGTAGAAAGTATGGGTTAGTGTTACCCTAGTGTAGATTGTACTTTATCTAGGATTTATGGCCCTGTTTGACTGTGATAAATGTTTTGGTCCAACATGGATGGATTATGTGGCCCATCTAGTCTAAGAGGGGTTTTAGTATAATATATAGGTTCATGTGGTCAGTTAGGTGTTCCATGATACTAGGTCTAGGATCATTACATTTTAAAATCTAGTGAGTGACCATGATGAGTATCTAGTTGTTTAAAATGCCTTTTATGGATTCTCAATGCATATTTAATGTGAATTCCACATTTATTCATTTGCTTTAGTGGAACCTTCTCACTATTATGTATTATTTGTTTTATTTTCCTTATTATTATTATGAATTTTGATTATATTACTTCATTCATTTAGATGTGGTTTACTTTTAAACTTTTTTTAAAGAGGATTTGTGATGAGGTTTTAGAAGAAAGAAAATGATTTGGTGATGTTTCATAAGCTTAGAAGTACACCTTTTATCAGTTTTCAAATGTTTTAAATTTTTAATGTTGAATCCCACTCTTTGGGATAAAAATGTGTTTTGAAATATATTTTAAAGTAAAGTTGAATTTAGTTTCTTGGTTTTGAAATATTTGTTTTCAACCTAGATAGATATTTTTTTCTTAAAATGTTTTACCTTGTTTTTTAGAAAAAGGGAAAATGAATGATACTTGTTTTAGTGTGTGTTACAATTTTAAAAACTTTCTAAATCATTTTCAAACTATAATTTATGAAATTTTCTATAAAAGTAATTATATAGATTCATTGGTGAAATCCTATTAGGCCTATTTAGATCACACCCAGTATACATACCCATGTGTGGGTGTGTGAAGTCTTTATGTTTTTATACATGTACCCACGTTTTGATCTTAGTTTGGATATTTATGGTATTATATTGATGTACATTGTAGATATGGTAAGTGACCATGGGTTATATAGAGATGTTCAAGTAGTAGTTCGGGTTGTTTATTTATTTTAGGCTATTTATGTATTGGAAAATTCAGCTAGCTGCCATGCTTTACTTGTGGCCTTTAATTTTTTGGTTATTATGTTGTATTTATACTTTTTCTTCTATGTACCAGTTCCTATTATGTATATAGTTGATTTTTTATATGCGAAAGTGAGTTTGGTTGGGTTATTTATGATTCCTTATTCCTTGTTTGGCACATTTATTTATTTGTTTTTTCTCATTTTTTATGCATGTATGTATAATGTATAAACACTCTATACCAATTTCTCAGTAGTTTATATTACTTTATTATTATGATTTAGGGGTGAAATTTCTCCCACTAATTGATTCTTTGATACCCTAACACTAGTTTCTATCCAATGATAATCAGGAATGCGCTTTGAGACTTGTGGTGGATCGGCTCAAGTTCCAATTTATGGGTAGACCAGGATGGTTCATTACAAAATAGTATCAAAGATACCTTATTACTATTTAAGGATACTGGCATTATAGAGTCTACGACTATCAAAAATCATGAGTTAGTTCATGATTAAGTGACTAATCACCACATTACATGAGGAAACTTAAGTTTCATTGGGTGGGCAAGATTTGAGTCTTGGATTTGGATTTTTTTTCTTAACTGATTATAAAAGTTTTTTTATTCCCATTGAGTTATATTTGATACTTTGAGGGACTTAATTTCGGTTTTGGGGTGGAATTATAAGTGATTTAGAGTTTTATAACTAACTCTCATGGTCTAGAAGACTATGCAGGTCTTTTTCACTTAGTCATTGAAACTTATTAACGGTTGTCATGTTGTTGGTGCAAGATCATCAAAACAATGTGACCAAAGTATGTACAGTTGAACATATCTCCTATATTTGTTGTTTGAACCTATTTTTATTTCCAACGGAACCTTGATTGGTTTACACTTATTAAAGAGGGATAAAAGATAGTTTCATGCTGTTTTGATCGTGATGGAGTGGATTTTGTTTGATGTGTCATGTTATGTTATTATTTATATCGGCCTTTAAAAAAGCTATTTTTCTATGAAAAAAGTTCATTTCTTGAAATGTTTCGATTTAGAAACCATTATGGGTGGTTTTTTTAATAATTGGTTTCATAAAAAAAATTGGTTTCTAAAACAAGGGTTTATGGTTTATTTTCAAATGATTTTTGAATTTCATTAAATGTTTTAAAATTGGGTGATTTTAGTTTGGTATTTGAGAAGTGTTTTGAAAATAAAGTGTATTTTTATATAAATGTTTTAAAATAAAAGGTGATTTTAAGAAAAAAAAATTATAATGGAACTCACATAGTGTTTTTTAAATAAAAGGGAACTTTATAAAGTCTCAGTGGGTATATTATTACAAGAAAATTGATGGATATAAAAGGAAATGTTTTTTTGAGTTCCCTGCAAAAAAATCTAGGATTTTAACTTTATAAAGAATAATTAAATGATTTTTTAGACTTTACCAAATGGTTTTGGTTTAAAAAATGAGTTTTGGAATGATTTTTTCCTCAGCGAGTTATGACTTGGTTTGCACAAGAGCATCAGCCCAGTTGGTGAGGACTCGCAAGGTGCATCCAAGAGACTCAAGATCAAATCCGGGTGGAGGCATAGTTCTGGGTTACTATAGTAGTACTGTAGTAGGTACTGTAGCATCCGGAACTATTCATCCATCTGGGCCTTCGAGCAGCCGTTTTGGTCCTTGGGTCCTACAAGGCTTTCGGGCCACCCAAGGCCTTCGGGCCAGTTGACTCTCAAGGCCTTTGGGCCACCTTAAGGCCTTAGGTCCACCCAAGGCCTTCGGGCCACATGAATGCAGGCCCCAAACACACTATAAAAAAGGAGCAGCCCCAGAAGAGGATTCAAAGTAGGTGCACTCACCAGAGCAGAGCCAAATGGACTTTCAGAATGAGAGGGTATAGCTTTGACATCAGTACTAGCATGTGCTTGCACGAGAATCCTAGCCAAACGGTCATGCAAAGGTGGAGAGCTACTATCAGGATGCAAATGCTGGGGAGGGGCAGTTCCTTGTAGATAGTCTGGTTGAATTCCCTAAGACCTTCGGGTCATGTAATCTCTTAAGCCTACAGGCCTTGTAATATCTGAGCCTACGGGCCTTGTAAGGGTTCCCCCCCATCCCTTGAAAGGGGGGTTATCAAAAATCAATAAAAATGAAGGCCTTCAGGCCATTCAGGCAGTTATGAATTGGTTTAATCCCTTGATTGTATTAGATAGTTTGTTTTGATTTGGGAAGCATGGATGGGTTAAATTCATGTTTAGTGTTATTTATAATGTGACTCCTTGAAGGATCTCTATGGAATGTAGAGATTTTATCTTCTATATTGATCCTTATGGTGATTTCACTTGTCATTTATGTGTAAATATTTTGGTTTTCAACTCTACCCAGACTCTAAATAGAGTAATAGTACTAAAACCTTTAGTGTTCTTGGAATTATTCAATCATATCCCATTTACTTATATATTAAATTATCTTGTTGATCATTTGATAAAGTTAGTGTTATTTCCTAAGATATACACCAATGAATTTTAGAAATTTTGTTTCTTGGGAGAGGTCTCCCTCCATACTGAGAATTATCTTTGTTTGGATTTGACCTAGTATTGTATTAGAAATTGGTTGAGGGGAGTCTCAAAGATGACTATGACTATGGTGATTATTTTATTTGGGGAGTTATGCTTGATTATTTTAGAGTATATTGATTATTTTATGGTAATTCTAGATTGATATATTCTTTGTGTAGTTCCTTTTTTTCTCATTTTGGATAGGTGTTGATTATTTTTGTTATGATCATGACTAATTGATTGTTATGTATCTTGAGGTTTGTATTTGATGTTATCTATATGTTGAGAGTTGGATTTCAATGAGTTCATCATAGGAATCCTTGGGTATATTCTTGGTGAATGGGATGAGTTCTATGACCATACAGATTGTTCTCTAGTTGGTACTCAATTTAATATTTTACCCCATTTAGGTTTTTTTAGGTTCACCAAGAGAGGGTGTTCATTGAGCCAGTTCCCATGTTATTTCTCTTTAGCTTCATGCCCTAATTTTAGAGACTGTTTTTTTCTTTTTTTATGCATATTTTTTATTGATTTATCCTTTACATTCCAATTTATTGGGGTGTTGATGAATTTTTTTCCTTATCTCAGGGTTCTTTGGGTATTCCTTTAGGTGATATTCACTTTTTTTAGTGTGAATCATGTTTGGGTGGTGGGTTATGGTTGAAATAGGGTTATAGTTTCCATTAATGTAATTCAGTTTTTATGGTGATCTATTTTTCATAGTGGTGTTATTTCATAGTCTCACTAGTTTAAATGAATTCTAAATGGTGGAGAGACCAATTTTAGGTATTTATGATTTTTTAGCTTCATGATTCAAGATTTTGGTTTTGGTTAAGCTTGGAGATATTTGATTATGTTTTAGGATTCAGTTACCCTGATTTTGAGGAATCATATTGCATTTTATCCTTTATCACAAGACCACTTGTATTTTACTCGACCCTCCCACCTATTTTGTTGGGATGTGTCGATTTTAGATTTTTTTTATTTTAAACTATTCTGATAACTTTCTAGGGGAAGAAAGTGACATAGTGGGGATAATTATGCACCATGCTAGTAGAAAAAATGACTTTTACATCAGATTGTTTACATTAATTTTTTAATAACAATTGTTAAAAATGTTTTTCACATCATTTATAGAAATAACCGACGTGAAAAAAAAATTAGGGTGGTTTTCACATTGGTTATTAAAAAATGTATGTTAAAAATAATATTTTAACATCATTTATTGCATATCTGACATTAAAATTATTATGACTGGGAAATTTATCATCAGTTATTAAAATAACTGATGCTAAAAGTAAAATTTTAGAATGTACTAAAATGAAGTTTCAATATTTTAATAGTGAACCTTTCAATTTTCACATCCCCCCTAAAATTTATAATGATGTGGAAAACTATTTCAAGGGTCTTGTATAATATTACACACTCCATTTTATTCATTTCCCTAATCCTCCTTCAATTCAGTTATTCCTTCCATGGGTTCTTCAACAAATATTTCACCATGGTATTAATAATTATTATCCAATTATTTAATTTATTTATTATTAATTTTATAAATCGATATTCATGTTAATAATTCTATATTTTACAATAAAACATAATTCCTTGGATTGTGTAAAAAAATGAAATGCTTCCAGATGAGATTCAAAAGTCGGGTTTAAAATTCCTTACAAACAACAACTAAAGATGCCTCATGAAATCTTTCCTCCAAAGAAAATTAAGTTGAACAACATTTCAACAAGGATGGAAATTAATTCTAAAATTTCATTTTTTTTTCTTGATTTCTTTTAGTTTTTGAAATCTTCTATGTTTCTTGGTTTCATTTGCATCCATGGTAGTAATCAGTGACAAAATATTTGAAAAAAAATCAATGATTTCCACATCATTTTTCTTATAATTTATATAAAAATAAACTTTTGACATTGGTATTTTTAAAAATGATGTTGAAATGTATTTTTATGTCAGTTATTAAAAAAATGATATTTAAAGTATTTGTTTCTTAAATAATTATTCTACGGTTGGTTTTTAATATCAAACGTTACAAATATTTTTACTATGTCACTTATAGTTATATTTTCTATAAAACTATTTTTAAAACCCAAAAAAATAGATGTAAAAACCAATTTTTGTTCAAATACCCCCATTTTACTATTGGATTAAATTATTATATAATTTAGAGTAATTTTTAAATTTTTGCGAGTCATCGGGAGTTAGCATTATTTTGGATGATTTTTTAGTTATATAGTTCTACATGTAGTGAGTCACACCAGGAAATAGGTGGTTCATTCCATGAAAAGTGTGTTGGGTAACATACAGTTCTATACTATAGGTTGTCACACCATAATATGTGGGTTTCACTATGACTAGTATTTATGCCTTTCACTAGTGCAGAAAATGCTTTTTCACCTCAATTTTTTTATTTTTAACGTTGTTTTGTACACGGTGTTATTTTAGGCAATGTTGTAAATAATTTCTTAATGTCATTTAATAAAAACCAACATTTTAAATAAATTTATGTGGGTTTTTTTAACATCGGTTATTAAATAATGAATGTGAAAACACTTTTATCAAGTCCGTTTTTAAACTGGCGTGGAAAAGGTTTTTCACGTCATTTATTTAATAAACAACATTAAAAACCTATCATTATAGATTTTTCACATTATTTATCTAATAACCGACATGAAAAAAGAATAATCATGGGTTTTTTCATGTCCTTTATTTAATATCTAATGTCAAAAACTCTCACATAAAGGTTTTTTACATCAGTTATGAAATAACCAACATGAAAAACAAAAAAAAATTCTTAATATATTTCTTTTGATTCCTTCCCTAAATAGCATATGGTAGCATAAAACTAAAAAACCCAGCAAAAAAACAACAAAGAATATACTTACAATTTGAACTTTCAAGTTTACAATATATAACACAAATAAACTTAAATCAAATAAAACTTGTGAAATGATTCACCCATTAAATTTGTAATCATCTCAACTCTTATGAACTATAAGGATAAGTGTCATCAAAACGATAAAAATTAAAAGGAAAACATTTAACATGCATTCTAAATAAAATTAATAAAATATTAAAGACAACTTTATAAATAAATCGAACCTTTTAGAACTTTGTAACATTTTTAGTAGAAATTATTTCATACATAAATCTTAAAACATGGTATTCATATTCCTTTATTCATTATTTTTTATGAAAATGTGGTCAAAAATAATTTTTCAATTAAAAATTACATTTTTAAGTAATATATCCCAAATTTAGTAATTGTAAATGAAAATTCAACTTTTCTTTTATATATCTGATCTTGGTGATTTTTCTTTCTTGTGGTCTATCTAAAGAAAATTCATGCTCATTATGAAAATAATATGAATAAAATAAATTTAAATTTTATTATAATATAAAAAATATTAACAAATTAAAATTTATATGTTCAATACATTCATAAAAAAATTTCTCACTTCACTATGGATAGAGCATATCCAGTAAAGTGACTTCTCCCTTAAATAAAAAACACCCAACATCCAAAGGCCACTAATATAAAAGAAAATTTAATATAATTAGCCATTATGTTTAGAGATATATAACACTTTTTGAGATATATGTTTCATAATATTGAAGATAAGGAAACATATAGTATTAAATAATTTTGTTCTTTTGAAATATTTCAGAAATATAAATTATTCTTTATGAATCAGTCATTTTCCTCGCTATAAGTGAAATAAATTATGGGTGCATAAATTTATATACTTTTTTCTTGTCATGTTGTGTGAAAATTGTATAAATATACCTAATAAAAAATAAACATAACTATATATTTTCAATAAATTAATCTAACAAAAAAATTGTTAATTGGATTACATGGAAAAAACTTTCATCATGTTGATTCCCAAATAATCTCCAATTACAAGCTCCATGATATCATTTTTCAAAAGTACCATAGTCATCACATGCCCACAAATTTTAGATTCAATTGGAATCTCATAAAAATCCAACAAAAAATTTGAATATGTTGACAAACTATCAATATTAGTATAAATTGTATCTAAATCCATAGCACTTTGTATTTGTTGTTGTCTATACAGTATTTATTTACCTTTAAAGTATTCCTATAAAAAATAGATAAATATATAAAATTTAAAATTTCAAAAAAAAATTAATAACTAAATGAAATAAAATATAAAATATATATATACCTCTATAGTAATATTTCAAACAAGTCTAGATCGCCAAACTAAAAAGTGGTTGATACTTTATCCAATTGTACTCGTCTCATCTATAAGTAATGTTATTCTTGTTGATCTATCTATAATATCCTATACAGTGAACCTATGATGCTCTATCTTTATCTATTAATGATGAATGGTGTCTCCAACATAAAATATCATCCCATATGAAAAAATATGATATTAGGGATTATCAAAATATAACTCACAATAACTAGAAAGATGTGGAGGAGGGGTGTAGAAGTAGGATAAGGAGTGGGGTATATAGGTGGTGGTGTATGAGTAGGATAAGTATGAGTGGGATCTGCTAACAGAGGTGGAGAAGTGGGATCAGAAGTCTAAAACTATCTTTTCATGTCTGAAAATGTCGACTGTATCGAATCTATGATCATGTCCTCCATTATCACACGAATATCCTAAACGTCATCTTCCAAAGTTGCTATTTTTTTATAAGCATTCTCTATTGAGGAAGCTTCAAAACAAGGTAACACTTTTTTTATCAATACACTTGTCAGGTATCCTTATACACAACCTGGGTTTTCGGGATTTCCCAATGCTATAACAAAAATATACTTCCTACCCTCGGATATAAATACACCCTGTGTGCTCTTCTCCTTAAGAGGATCTTGTATGAAATATTTGAAAAAAACTATAATGAATCACAATATATAAATAATTGATTTAAATTAAATAAATATATAAAGTAAACATCTTACAATCCTCTCTACTACAGTCCCTGAATCTTCCATAATATATTGTACTTTTTTCTCATTTGATCCCTCTTCCATTTTTCATGCCTAGTGGGGGGTGAGGGTCAACCTCTATAGATCTTGAAGACTCAACTCTCTATTTTTTAAAATTTTCATCTATTATTTGTTCTTCCAATAACTTATAGAATCCTAAGATAAAGTACAAGGGTATATGTTTCTAGATTGGATCTCCTAATGAGATATCATTGATTTTTGTAGATTAAGAATAAATAAATTACTAATAAGATCATTAATATAAAAAACTTACAAAGGTAACATTACACTTACAAAAATTATTCTCATTGTCTACTTTCAACAAATTTCTTCCACGTATAATTATCTTAAATGGATATATATTTTAATATCCCAGAATTTCGGTATAATTTTTTTAATTATATGGAATTATTTTGAGACCACTAAATCTAACGACGCATGATTCCGAGGCCCGGAGTGCCCAGAATGATTCGTCGAAGTTTTGTTAAACTTTAAATAGCGTGCGTAAGCAGTTTTCAAGAAAAAATTTAATAACTCTTAAATGGTTGCCTAGATCAGAAATCTGAGGGCGCTGTTGCACTCAGGATAGCGGGTTTACCCAAGGCACGGCTTAAGTTTAGTCGGTGTGGGCCTCCTGTGGGAAAACCTGAAAATGGCATAACTGTAAATAAAATAATTAAATAAAGTTATTTTATTTTTCAAATGCTTATAACTCATGAACGGTTACTTGGATTAAAAATATGAGACCACTACTAAGATCGTGAGGGTATACTCTCTTTAGGAAGATACTAACATTGGTCAGCGCGGGCCACCAGTGAGAGTTAGTTTTTGGCCTTAGATAAAATAATTAAGTGACAATTATTTTATTTTTAAAATTCATAACTTCTAAATGGTAACTTGGATTAAAAATCTGAGAGTACCATTAGGTTCTTTGTGGTTTTTTCTCCTTAGGCGGAGCCTAACCTCGACCGGCGCGAGTCGAGGATGAACGTTATTAATTTATTGATCTTTTTTAGGGTATGTTCAGTAAATGCGCAGGTGGTGTTTTCTAACTTTTGAACAGGTGCTCAGATTAAAAATTTGAAATGACCGTTGAACTCACAGCATTGGGATTCGCTTAAGGGAGGTTTAACCACGATCGCAGTGGGTTGAGAGAAGAATTTGGTTTTTTCATTTTTCATGGAGGATTAAATAAAATAAATCTATTTTATTTTAAATATCCTCCCACCTATCTTTTTAATTTTTGGTGGCGGGGACCACAAGAGGGTGGTCGAGCATTTAAATGATAGGCATTAAATACTCGGTTACAAAAAATGTGTAACCACCAATCTCTTTAATTAATAGGATTCATTAGTTCTAAATAAATGAATCGCCACTTAAACTAAGAGTTATAATAACTCTTCCTTGGGGTTGGGTGTTTGTTTTAATTGGTGAAAGGAGGAGCAGAATCTTGAGGCTCTTGACGAAGAATGGATCTCATAATCGAGAACTAAATATTGTTGTTCGAGCAGCGTCGTTGGAAGCTTGTTGTGGGAATGATGAACACCGACCCACCTTCAATCGTGAACGTTCTCCAATAGATTTATGAGGTAGGGGGTTTAATTTAAAGTATGATAAATATCTATTTTTTAATTCCTCTTGTTCTTGATTCTCGATGATGATGGCCAAACAAACATGGCCATCGATATACACATAGACCATGATCCTTTCTATTTCGTTCTTCATGTGTTCTTCGTCGCCAAATAATTAAGCTCGCTAAAAACTCAATATTTCATTGGGTGTGGCATATGGAAGCGGAGATCTCAACTCATGGATCTTGAATCTATGATCATCACAATTTTTAGGCTTTGAACTAAGATGTAGCGAACCACAGAAGGGGAGACATGGAGGTGTGATTCCGACATGTGTTCAAGGTGCGACTCCAGGAGAGATAGGTTGTTTGATGTACTGTGGTGATCGGCACGGCATGGGGAGAGAAAGGAAGCATAGTGAAGGTGGTCTGGTGGTGTGTGACGAGTCCAAGGCAGCTTTGGCTGGTAGTCCGGGTGCGCAGCAGGTGGCGGGGTACGAGACTGTTGAGGTGGCCAGGCCGTTAGGGTTGAGGAGGAGAAGAAAACGTGAAAGTATATGTTAGATTGGAGAGAGAAATTATAAGGTGATGAAATAAAAAAAATAAAGGAAGTAATTGATGGATATTTTTTCCAACATGCAGCAAGGGGCTCAATCGTGGATTTATTTTGGAGTTGAGGAAATGTAAATTAATAAGTAATTAATAATAATAATAAAATATTGTTATTATTACTTTTAGTGATAAAACACCTTTTTGTCCATAACTTCTTCGTGCGATCTCGGTTTCATGAACCGTCGGTGGCAGTGTGACCCTAACTCCAAGGAAGACATTTTGAGTCCAATATTGGATGTCTTTTTTGGGTCTTCAGATCGGGTACCTGAAGCGCTCGGGAAATAATAGATTTAATATTATTATTAAATCTTCGAGATGCCATAAATCCTGTATGTGATGTTTGATTGACTTTCCATTAGTGGCAATGTGATCCTTTCATTAAGTCGGTCGATCCAAGTCTATTTTTGAATATTAAATTATAGACGGTGACTCGGTTTCACGAAATTCCCAATAATAATTTTATTAATATTATTACGGAATCTTGTTTATGTCGTAACTCATTCATATGAAAACAGATTGACGAACCGTATACGGTGGTGGGACCCTTAGAGTGAGATGGTCCTTTTTACTTACTCCATTAGAGTTTCAGAGAAACTTGGAGTTCGAAAGGGTTGGATCGCACCTGAATCCAACCGGTCCCTCGATACTAAAATGCCTATAACATACACACTAGGTGTCCGGTTGACGCATCGTCTGTTGTGTTGGAACCCTTATGACATGGAGTTCCTTTGGGTTACTCCTTTGTGGAGCTTAGTGGTGGTCGAGGTACGACCGATATCTCAAGGGGGAGATTCTACGGAGCTCAATTGCACCGAGTGCGAGGAATCATGTGGTTGGTTGTAACATGAAGAAAGAACATCGATCATGTGTGGGTCAGCACTCAGTGATCCTGTGTGGATCAGGGCATACTGATCCTATGTGGGTCAGTGCTCATTGATCCTGTGTGGGTCAGCGCATACTGATCCTGTGTGGGTCAGAGGGGGTTAATTACCTATCGATCTTGTGTGGGTCAGATCCTATGTGGGTCAGCGGGGGTTAGTTACCTATTGATCTTGTGTGGGTCAGAATCAGTGCTACTTAACAGAATAAGATGATCAAGCCTTATGACTAATCATTTGTACTTTTGTTTATATCTGATTGTGAGTTGATTCACTTCTATCATCGTAGTGTTACCTCTGTGGTACTTCTATCTTCGTGGTGTTACCTGTGTAGTACTTATACCTTTGTGGTGTTGTCTTCGTGTTGTTACATTTGTGGTAATTATATCTTAGTTGTGTTACCTATGTGGTACTTCTATCTCAGTGGTTTTACCTGTGTGGTATCTCTACCTTTGTGGTGTTACCTTTGTGGTATTCTTCCTGCATGAATGAGATGGGTATATTTTGATAACTTAGGTATATGTATGGGCATATATCTAAGTAGAGTTGAAGTCTTGCATTGTGGTATTTCCTTTGTGGAACTCTAGGAGACCTGCGGGGTCTCAGGGTCCCTAAAGAGTATCATTATACTCACCCCTACACGGGCTACGCTCGCACCTTATTGTGTCTTGTGCAGACTACGGACAGCATTGATCGAGACTGAGGGATCCAGGACTGGACGGTACTCAGAGGTGGACTATTTGGCATGACAAGATGTAGGTACTACTAATCATGAGTTGTACCTACCCTTCAGGTAGGATCCTTGGTGGATGATCTAGGAGATGTTTTTCACATTTTTAGTTGTATTTGTACTTTTTCATTGTACTTGTACTTCTAGTTGGGATTGTATTATGGCCCCTTTACTTTCAGCACTCTTTTACTACAGTAGATTACTTTGTGGTTGCATCTTGTTGTGTACTATTATGTGTGTTTGTATAGGTTTAAAGGCAATGACTTCCCGTTATAGGGACACACCTTTTCGGTGCTAGTCTCTAGCCCCTGGCCTATGGAAGGTGGGCTTGGGGTAGTCATGGCACAGGCCCAGAGGGACTGTTCATGACAAAGTGGTATCAGAGGAGTTTGTTCTACCGAATAACGAGGACTCTGATCTTTTCTATGTAGAGAAATAGTGTTAAGTGTTTTGAGTGTGGTTTTCAATTTGGGGAGTCCAGTGTTGGTGCGGCGGCCGACGTATCCATACACCAGGATCCTGAATTCTGATTTCCGACTTGGTGCACGAAAACACTGATTATGAGTGTTTTGGAAATTCTTTTCCTTGTTTTATTTGGAGTCAGCTCACCAGGTATAACTTAATGATTGTGGAAAACCTGTTCCTTATTAGTATTCCGCCATGTAGACAGCCATATAGGATTCCCGAGAGAGTACATGATGATGGCCCACCGAGCGACGAGGCTCCGGTGTGGGGCCTCTTACTGTGTTGGCACCTTCGAGTGGTGTACCAGCAGCACCACCAACCATTGGGTAGTAGTTAGCAAAAGATGCTAACAGTGGACCATGCACACCGACTGAGCGTGTTGCACGAGTTCCAACAGTAGAGACCTCCAAGGTTCTGAGGTGAGATGGACTCGCAGGTAGCTGAGGACTGGATGGAGGTTGTGGCTAGATTTTTCCGCCTATTTGAGACACCAGTAGAGCAGATGGTGATCTTAGATTCTAGTCTTTTCTAGTGAGTGACCATATGGATGGTCTTCATAGTGATGAGGCTTCGGTATGTGGATTTTTTCCTAAGATAGTTCCTTCAGGTAGTGTATCAGTTATATCACTGCTCGTTGGTCAGCAGTTACAATCGGTGGTACCGGTAGAGGACGTGTGTAGGCTTAGTGCCTTACACATGTTTCAACATCAGATACGCCTCAAGTTCCAAGGTGATCCCAACCCACAGGAAGCTAAGTACTGGTTGGAGGAGGTGGTCAAGATTCCATATAGTCAGGGCACCATTCGATCAATTGGTGATCCAGGTAGAGAGCCTTCTATGTGGCTCAGCAGGATGATGACAGGGTTTAGATTACCCTGATCTTGAGAATAGGTGAATTTTTCTGTGGACAAGCTTGATAACCTTCCTCAAATAAGGGGGTATCTTTCCATAAATAGATAAGGTATGAGAGTTCCCTAGAGCTTCTACAGCTTTGGAAGGATGACATGTTGGTATCTGAGTATTCATCGAGGTATACCGACCATCCTAAGTACTCGATAAATATATTACAGTCAGTGATTCAGGGCTCAGACCTCTGAGCGGGGTGTGTTTAGGGACATCCGAGCCAGCACTATTCCTCTATGCATTCATACTTATGTTAGGGTTCTAGAAAGAACCTTTTTGGTTGAATGTTCTTTGGCTGAGAGAATGCAGCCAGTGAATGTTAACAGTGGGAAAACAGGAAACTAACGCCTGTCTCAGAGACCTGGGCATGAAAAATGTTTCGTGAAGAGGAAGTGTTAAGAACAAATGAATCTTCAAGGCTATAGATGTGAAAACAGAGCTAGGAGAGTAGCATGAGTTGGTGTATATTTTGACATATTACAACCACCACCCCAATGTGGTCCCCACCATGCACAGGGAGCCAGAGGACAGGACATGGGAGTAGTTGTATGCGGTCAAGGAGTGTGACCCAAGGACTCTAGGAATGATTCAAGGTATGGTATGTGTCTACTACTCATTGTTGTATCAATAGACATGGGTACCAATCATTCTTACCTTCCACGAATCTTTTTCAAGACCAAGAGTTTCTGGTTAAACCGTTGACTTGACCCTTACGTCTGGAGATATCTTTGGGAGGAGACTCAATAATCACACTTATGTCGATGGTGTGATCTGACCCTTGAGGTGAGATTTTCGGTTGGATCCTTTTTGTGGTAGCGTCGAGGCCTTACGGAATTAGTTTTGGTATGAACTAGACACCCACAGTTTATACTCAGATTGATTGTATTAGGAAAAAAAATCTGGTTTATCTACAACATTGGAATGGGGTTTTCCTTGTTCAGTGAAAAAGAAAACTCAGGCAGCATAGGATAAACTCATGCATAGAAGGGTTCAACCGATCACTCTTGAGTCAGCCAGCCTTACCCTTGTGGCAGCAGGAGTTTTTTGTTTTCAGTTCCCAACAATATTGGCAGAGTGTGGGGAAATCTTTTCAAAATATGTTTCTAGGATTACCTCTTCGAAGGGAGAGAGACTTTTTCTTTGGCTGGGTACTACCGGACTTTTGAACCAGGCTTCTCTAGAGTAGTGTCACCTTTGTTAGATTTGAAAAAGAATGGGGAGCCTTTCCTGTGGACAGAGAAGTGTTAGTAGAGATTTCAAAAGTTGAGATAGTGACGATGGATAGAGTTCCTCCAGGACTATGACTTTGAGATAGTCTATACTTCTGGGAAGGGGAACGTGGTAGCAGACATGCTCTGTAGGAGCTCTGGTCTATAGCTGCTAAGTGATGCATCAGATCAGCTAGTCACGCTTCAGATATCCTTTGTGGAAAAAGATGGAGTAGCTTACCTTCAGTCTATGACTATCACTCCCCCAATTCCTCAGTGAATTCGGGAGGCACAGCATGGGATGTTGACTACGAGGCCCGACGTGCTCACATATCCTCAAAAAGGAATCCTTAAGTATTTTTTGAATGTGGGGAGCACATCATCCTCTTTAGAGGTCACACTATGGTACCAGTGACGCTTCGGGAGGAGATGTTTAGGGAGACCATGTATTCCTACGGGGCTCACCATGATGAGGATTGCGGAGGTTTGGTCAGGAAGCAAGCTATCTCTGAGGTTCATCAGACCTTTATATATTTTTAGAAGAGTGGTTGAGGTGGCATACCATCTATCTCTTTCCCCACATATACACCGGGTGCATAAATTTTTTCATGTGTCGCAGTTGAGGAGATGTGTGCATGATCTATCGCATGTTATCGGCTAGGGAGAGTTGAACTTTGACGATGGGGTGACTTTTATGGAGTTCCCGATGAAGATAGAGGATTTATAGGAGTGAGTCCTTTATGGTAGATTGATACCTATGCTACATGTTCACTGACAGGACAAGAACCTCCAAGAGAGAACATGGGAGTGGGAGGCTCAGATTCACGCTCAGTACCCCCATTTGTTTCCTTAGTATGTGTTTTGTCTTTCGAGGATGAAAATCCCTAAGGTGGGGAGAATGTAATGTCCCCAAATTTCTATATAATTTTTTTTAATTATATGGAATTATTTCGAGACCGCAAAATCTGACGATGCATGATTCCGAGGACCGGAGTTCCCTGAATGATCCGTCAAAGTTTTGTTAAACTTTAAAAAGAGCATGTAAGTAGTTTTTCTGAAAAAGAAGAATAACTCTTAAATGGTTGCCTAGATCAGAACTATGAGGGTACCATTATGATCACGATGATAGGTTTTCCCTAGGCGTGACTTAAGTTTAGTCGGTGTGGGCCTCCTGTTGGAAAACCCGAAAATGGCATAACCATAAATAAAATAATTAAATAAAATTATTTTATTTTTCAAATGCTTATAACTCACAAACGGTTACTCGAATTAAAAATATGAGACCATCGTTGAGCTCATGAGGTTATTCTCTCTTTAGTAAGATACTAACATTGTTTGGCATGGGCCACTAGTGAAAGTTAGTTTTTGGTCGTAAATAAAATAATTAAGTGATAATTGTTTTATTTTTAAAATCCATAACTTCTAAACGGTAACTCAGATTAAAAATCTGAGAGTACCATTGGGTTGGTTGGGGCATGTTCTCCTTAGTAGGAGTCTAACCTCAACCGACGCGGGTCGAGGGTGAACTTTATTAATTTATTGAACTTTTTTAAGGTACTTTCAGTAAAGGCTAAAGCGGCGTTTTCTAACTTTTGAACCAGTGCTCAGATTAAAAAATCAAAAGCATCATTGAACTCACAGCGTCGGGATTCGCTTAAGGGATGTTTATCCTTGACCATAGTGGGTCGAGATAAGAAGTTGGTTTTTTCATTTTTCATGGAGGATTAAATAAAATAAATATATTTTATTTTAAATATCCCCCACTTCCCCATTTAATTTTTGATGGAGGGGACCACAAGAGGGTGGTCAGGCATTTAAATGTTGAGCATTAAATGCCCGGTTACACAAAATGTGTAACCACCAATCCCTTTAATTAATAGGATTCATTAGTTCTAAATAAATGAATCACTACTTAAACTAAGAGTTATATAAACTCTTCCTTGGGGTTGGGTGTTTGTTTCCATTGGAAAAAGGAGAAGCAGAATCTTGAGGCTCTTGATAAAGAATGGATCTCACAATCGATAACTAAAGATTGTTGTTCGAGCGTCATCGTTGGAAGCTTGTTGTAGGAATGACGAACACCAACCCACCTTCAATCGTGAACATTCTCCAATGGATTTACGAGTTAGGGGTTTAATTTGAAGTATGATAAATATATATTTGTTAATTACTCTTGTTCTTGATTCTCAACGATGATGGCCAAAAAAACATGTCCATTTATCCGCACATAGACCATGATCCTTTCTATTTCGTTCTTCACGCGTTCTTCATCACCAAATAATTAAGCACGCTAAAAACTTAATATTTCATTAGGCGCGGCATACGGACGCAGAGATCTTGACCCAAGGATCACAAATCTGCGATCATCACATTTTTTTGGCTTTGAATGAAGATGTACTGACCCACAGAAGGGGATACACGGAAGTGTGATTCCGACATGTGTTCAAGGCGCGACTCTGGGCGAGATAGGTTTTTCGACGTACTGTGGTGGTCAGCGTGGAATGGGTAGTGCAAGGCGGCGTGGAGTGCGCGGTGTGCGGAGAGTCTGAGGTGGCTTTGGCCGGCAGTCCGGGTGCGCAACAGGTGGTGGGGTATGAGACTATTGAGGTGGACTGGCCGTTAGGGTTGAGGAGGAGAAGAAAACGTGAAAGTGTATGTTAGATTGGAGAGATAAATTATAAGGTGATGAAATAATAATAAAAATAAAGTAAATGATGGAGATTGTTTCTAGTACGAAGCAATGGGCTCAATCGTGGATTGATTTTGGAGTTGAGGAAATGTAAATTAATAAGTAATTAATAATAATAATAAAATGTTGTTATTATTACTTTTTATGATAAAACACATTTTTGTCTGCAACTTCTTCGTGCGATATCGGTTTCATGAACCATCAATGGAAGTGAGACCCTAACTCCGAGGCAGACATTTCGAGTCCAATATTGGATGTCTTTTTTGGGTCTTTGGATTGGGTACCCGAAGCGCTCAGGAAATAATAGATTTAATAATATTATTAAATCTTCGAGCCACCATAACTCCTGCATGCAACGTATGATTGACTTTACATCTATGGAAACGTGATCATGTCATTAAGATAGTCAATCCAAGTCTAATTTTGAATATTAAATTCTAGACGGTGACTCAGTTTCATGAAACACCCAATAATAATGTTATTAATATTGTTGTGGAATCTTGCTTATGTTGTAATTCATTCATACGACATCAGATTGATGAACCGTCAGCGGCATTAGGACCCTTGGAGAGAGATGATCCTTTTGACTTATTCCATTAGATTTTTGGAGAAACTTGGAGTTTTTTTAGGTTGGATTGCAGCTGAATCCAACCGGGACCTCGGTACTAAAATGCCTATAACTTACGGACCGGGTGTCCGATTGAAACACCGTCTGTTGTGTTGGAACCCTTACAACATGGAATTCCTTTGGGTTACTCCTTTGTGGAGCTTAGTGGTAGTCGAGGTAAGACTGGTATCTTGAGGGGCATATTCTATGGATCTCGAGCGCACCGAGTGCAAGGAATCCTGTGGTTGGCTGTAGTGTGAAGAAAGAACATCAATCCTGTGTGGGTCAGCACTCAGCAATCCGGTGTGGGTCAGCGCATACTGATCATGTGTGGTTCAGATCCTGTGTGGGTCAGTGCTCAGTGATCCTATGTGGGTCTATGCATATCGATCCTGTGTGGGTCAGATCCTGTGTGGGGCAGTGCTCAGCGATCCTATGTGGGTCAGCGCATACTGATCCTGTGTGGGTTAGAGGGGGTTAGTTACCTATCGATCTTATATGGGTCAGATCATATGTGGGTCAATGGGGGTTTGTTACCTATCGATCATGTG
Organism: Viscum album; assembly: GCA_963277665.1. Classification (NCBI taxonomy): domain Eukaryota; kingdom Viridiplantae; phylum Streptophyta; class Magnoliopsida; order Santalales; family Viscaceae; genus Viscum; species Viscum album. Next base: position 1,584,563,152 of record OY728121.1, on the reverse strand, counting down.
TGGGTCAAAAGCATTTCTACTTAACAGAATAAGATGATCAAGCCTTACAACTAATCATATGTACTTATGTACTTATGTTACACCTGATTATGAGATGAGTCACTTCTATCATCGTGGTGTTACCTCTATGGTACTTCTATCTTCCTGGTGTTACCTGTGTGGTAATTCTACCTTTGTGGTGTTGTCTTCATGGTGTTACATGTGTGGTACTTCTATCTCAGTGGTGTTACCTATGTGGTACTTCTATCTCAGTGGTTTTACCTGTGTGGTATCTCTACCTTTGTGGTGTTACCTTTGTGGTATTCTTCCCTCATGAATGAGATGGGTATATCTCGATAACTTAGGTATATGTATGGGCATATACCTAAGTAGATTTGAAGTCTTGATTTATGGTATTTCCTTTGTGGAACTCTAAGAGACATATGGGTTCTCGGGGTCCCTACTGAGTATCGTTATACTCACCCCTGCATGGGCTACGCCCACACCTTGTTGTGTCTTGTGCAGATGATGGACAACATTGATTGAGGTTGAGGGATCCAGGACTAGACGGTACTCATAGGTGGACTATTTAGCGTGACGTGATGTAGGGACTTCTGATTGTGAGCTGTACCTAACCTTCAGTTAGGATCTATGGTGGACGTTCCAAGAGCTATTTTTTCCCTTTTTAGTTGTATTTGTACTTTTCCGTTGTACTTGTACTTCTAGTTGGGCTTGTATTCTGATCCCTTTACTTTATTCACTCTTACTATAGAAGATTACTTTGTGGTTTCATGTTGTTGTGTACTAGTATGTGTATTTGTATAGTTTTAAAGGCAATGCCTTCCCATTATAGGGATACGCCTTTCTGGTGCTAGTCTCCAGCCCCTGGCCTATGGAAGGTGGGATTGGGGTAGTCACGGCATGGGCCTCGAGGGATGGTTCGTGACATATATCAAATGTATTATGATTTTGTCTATGCTAAAAAGTTAAATTTGATGTGAGTTTTGATTTAAAATCCCCCTATCTCCTAGAAACCAATGATAAAATTTTCCTCCTAAATACTCTAATGTCAGGTATATTATATATCATCTGATAAGAAGGGGAAACATATATTACATTAAAAAATTTAGATAAGTAAAATAATAACAAATTAACTTACCAAAATAGTCTCCCAAAAGTGACATATTTTCAAATTTTCAACACCTATCCAATCATCCATCAAAATACTAACTTTTCTTTTAGCTTGTACTACTATAAAAGTCTTGAATTGTTTTGAATTTGGACCTTTTGGTGTAACATTATAATCAAATTCTACTGATATCCTATGGTATTGGATATGGGAAAATTATAATTTTGGTAAAAATGTGATTCCAAATTTACCTAACCTCGAACTCTTCTTTGGCCCTGAGGAAGTATATGTATCTTTTAAAGAAGAATCAGGCACATCAACAGGAGTGTGTGTATGTTCATCCCCAGAGGTATGAGTACGATCATCTCTAGAAGTATGTGTTGGATTATATGATTGATCTATCATTATCCTAAAACTCAAAGCAATAAACAATTATTACACAAATATACAAATCCAACTATTACATACAAATGTAAATAAAAAAAGAAAAATTTTCAAAAAAAAGTTAACTAAACTAAACTTAACACATTTTTATTCATATTCATTATAGTTAACTAAAATGATAAAAAATTAATGAGAGATGAAATAACATAAATGAATGAAAAAAAATCCAAAAATGGTTTGTGAATAATAAAAATTCTTTAACCTAATAAATCATTTTTCACTCCAAAAAAAATATTTTTTAATATACTCTTATATAATATGTTTCTTATTTAACATATTATATTTAATCTAATTTTTTTCAAAAGAATAAATTAATATAAAATTTACATAAGGATAATCAAGGTAAACTAAACAAAACTAAACAAATATAAAGAAACAATTTAACTAATTAGTTATAATATTTATTTTAAAAAAGAAAATAAAATTAAAATATCTAACATTTTATGAAATTTAAAAAAGTAAACAAGAAATAAACATATGATGCCTATAATATTAGGAATTTTATAAAGGATTATTTTCCCAAATTCCTTCATCGTGATCATTCTTTATGACGCAAATCATGTCTACAATATGCTCATCAATATTATTTGGTAATCTTTCCATGGAAGTATGGATATCATATAAATCAACATCTTTGTTAATTTTATCATCACCAACATACTTTTTTTCCTTGTAAAACAATAGACCACTAAATATTTGATTCATCAAGAATATATAAAATTTGTTTTTCATGTGCTATCATGATAAAAGGATCGACTATGTATTCTTATCTATTCAGATTAACTAATGTCATTAAAAATTTATTGTGTATGAAACTATTGTTACTGATAAACCATTTGAATTTAAACACTAAAACTTGAAATTTAATGTAATAAACCTCCCATATTTATTCAATGGCTCCATAATATTCACTTGATGTGGATATTGGGTGTTCGTCTTTGGCACTCAAAAGATGCATTACATATGAAAACACCAATACGATAATATTATAAACTACACCTATGTTGTCCTGATCTTTCATATGAAATGTATAGCCATTAATATCATACTCAGACCATGTTATAAAATGAAAACTTGGACCATCCACTAACCATCACATTGTTTTTGATTCATATGATCTTCCAAGAATGGTCTCTTTAAACTATGGGAAAAAAATTATGCTCATTCAAAATCTACATATCTTTCTTCTTTGGATAAAATTGTTTTAACACATTAATATTCAATGTTATATGTGGATAAAAATAATCTATTTATTCAAGAAGTGTAAATGTTCCTTCTTTATAATTTCACCTATTTATGATTTTTCATTCAATCCATGGATATCCTTTCCCCCATAATTGAATCTTTCATGGCGAGATATAGGAAAACTGATGTGCTCCAATGTAGAAAATTAGCTTGTACAAGACTCTTTAACCTCCTCAGAAATATACTTCTCAATAATAGAGGCTTCAGTTCGATATGGATTCTTAACATACACCTTCCATATCTTCATATACCTTTCAAAAGGATACATACAACATAGATACACAGGTTTATAAATCTTTATTTCTCACACCAAATGAACTGTTAAATTCACAATGATATCAAAAAAATATGGAGGAAAATGGATTTTCAATTAAAAAAGTATAGAAACCACTTCCTTTTACAAATTTTTCAAATCATTCATATCAATTACCTTATTACAAATTGAATTGAAAAAATAACACACCTTTATGATATTCATTCTGGAACAGATGGGTAATATTCCATGGAATAAAACTGGTAGGATCTATTGCATCATGACATGAAAATAATGAGATTTCATACCTGTCAACTTCAAATCCTTTAAAGAAAAAAAAATTATATTTAAAGAATAACCCTATATCACTTTGATATCATGAATACATTAAAATATATATAATTTTCTCCCTCTTAGATAATGTATGACAAGATGGGTGTGAGAATTTTCATCTTCCATTAGGAGTAGGAGATAACTTCAAATGTATTTCCATTGATAGTAAGTACAATCTTGTATTAAATCCATCTTTAGTCTTTCCTTTAATATCTAAAAAAGTTCCAATCAATAATCCATAGATATTCTTCTCCACATACATAACATCAATTTTATGTTTGACCTCATGATATCTCAAATATGGTAGCTCAAAAAATATTGATCTTTTGTTCCAAATATTTATATCATTAATAGATTTTTCTATCTTTCCAAATGTCATTCCAATGTTTTTCACCCTCTTAAAATATTAATCAGTGTAAAAAAATTTGGACAAATATCAAATTCTTGTGAGTTATTGAATACATTTTTTAATCTATGATAAGAGTGTTCCATAGAAAAAAACTTTCAATGACCCATATATACTATTTTTCTCCCATGATTAAATTGATAATATGAAGTCTCTTGTTCACAAATTGGAAAAGATTTATTACCCTTAACATAGTATCCAAAAAAAATTAAATATGCTGGTAAGTAATTTATAGTGAACATAATCATTTCATGCATTTGAGAATATTCCATTTTATAAGAATAATACACCCTAATACCTTCCTCCTATAAAAGTTTCAAATCATCAATTAATGGTGATAAGAAAACATCAATATCATTTCTGGGCTATTTTGGTCCAAAGATCATTACACTCAACAAGAAATATTTTTGCTTCATACAAAATTTAGTACATAAGTTGTAAATTACCAATAAAATAATCCATCAACAATTTTTTCTAATAAGTATTTGATATGGATTCATTCTATCCATGAATAGTCTAATTCTGATATTTTTACTTTCATTTCCAAATGTAGGAAACTATTGATAAATTTCCTTCCACTTTGGAAAATCAGTTGGATGCCATAATTTTCCATCACATAGACACTCATATGCATTCCATATTAACCTTTTTTTCATCATGTGAATTTTCAAATAAATGTTTGAAATGAGGAATTATAGTAAGATACCAAAATTCCTTGGAAGGGGTCTCTATAACTGCTCAATCATCTTATGATTTATTTCAACTTATACCGTGACATCCCACATTTTGGACACCCTAAATAAAATTTGTATTCCTTCCTATATAGCACACAGTCGTTCTAGTAGGAATTTATTTTATTTTACCCTAATCCTATCAGTCATAATATTTCCTTCAACTTATAATGTGAATCCTGAAGATCATTGTATTTAGTAAGAATTTTTCAAAAATTGTATCAACACTGTAACACTATTGTCACTCTATCCATGTTTCTCCTTCAAGTTAATCAATATTAACACCGCAGATAAAACTATAAATTCCTTAAAACCTTGGTACAATGGTTGTTAAGTATCACATTATGGAGACTCAATTTTATATTCTTTCTAAATTTCTTCTACTTCAATATCATGAATTATTTTTTCAATTTTATTAGACTTATCATCTAGCAAAGCATCATCATCAATAGATCCAAAATCCAACCTAATTTCACCATTTCAAACACAAGGGATATAACTTGGATTAAAACCATGAAAAAATAAATGATATTTGACCTCTATTCTTATAAACTTCTTCATATTTAAACATTTTAGGCATGGAAATAAAGAAAAATGTCATTTGGAACATTTCATTTAGAAGATTAAAAAAAACCATCAACACCTTCCTCATATTCATCACTTATTCGAAGTTCAGTAATCCAAATTTGACTCATTATTATCTATAAAAAATATCTTTTCAAATGTATATAGTGGTGATAAAAGTGAGTTATAGGTAAAATAATATATTATTTCAATGATAATCAAGAGGACAGTTGTGGTATAATTCATTAGTAAAATATTTCTATGATTTTCAATGAACATGAATATAATGTTTTAAAATTTAATAACCTATATTAGAGATTAAATTGAATTTTAATTGGAATTATTATAAAATCATATTGAAAATAAAGGAAATTATTTTTTATCACTAGAGTGTAAAAGAGAGTCTTACTAGGAAAAAAATAAACGAAAGCCTTAAAAGAGGGACTAAATATCTAGAAATATCAAGTGAATATTTCATTGAATTAAAAGTAAAAAAAATGGAAAATAATATAGGATCTTTATTGTATTGAATTAATTTTTTTAAGATAATAGGTTAAGTATAAAAGTATTTTAATTATTAGTTTTCGGATAAATAATATTGAGGTTGAAGTTGAGAAATTCACTAAGAAAAAATTTATTACATTAACAGTAACTCTAGATATTATGATAGTAAAAGATATTTGTATGAAAAAATCATTAATAGATGAATAATAGATAATTTAGTTAGAAAACATCATACATGTGTTTAAAGAATCATAAATGAAGCAGATATTTTTTTCTATCGAAACTTGAGCTTACCATTGAGAATGTTAAGTTTAAGCTGTGTAGATTTCATTAGAACTTTTCTTTGGTAGATTTTAGAGTAACCTTGATTTCATGAGAAAAATAGTGAAAAATATTGAATGATAACCTTGATTTCATGTAGATTTCATTATAACCTTGATTTTATGAGAAAAGAGTGAATGATATGATCATATTAGAATCAAATAAATATATAACTCTCATAAAATATATATGCAGATAACAACTGACATGTTATGTTAGGAATATCCTTTAAATACCATGACCACTTAGTTGAAAAAAATAATTTTTGAGGAATATTCAAAGTTTTATCACCGATGTTTGGCTTTCTATGGTGAAGTCAAAATTATTTTCTGAACTAGTTAGACTTTACTTTGTATGAATAATATATTTAGAAATCCACACATAGACATGGAGTATAAATTTTAATTGTTTTTTTATTTCATTCCAAAATAATTATAAGGGAATTATAATGGTTTGAAATTTTATTACCCGTTTGGAAAATTATTTTAATGAATTTTTGTTATCATTTGCCTTTTCCTTCCTATGGAAGATATTATTTAAGGATCGCTCCCTTTTTGATAAAATGGGTTTTTTGGAAAACGAAGGGAAGAAGTGTGAATTTATTGAGATGTATGTATATTTTTTGGAGGAGGATGAGGTAAATGAATGATATTAAATAGATACCCCCTTTAACAACTTTCTCTAATTAAGAGAGAAACACAAGATATATCCCCTCCCTATTATCATCTACAATCAATTTTCCATGAGTAATTGAATCGGTGTGTGAAGTATGTTATCTATTCTATGAGAGAGTGAATCTTTATAAGCCGCACTAACATATATTAGAGATGAAAAGAATTCATTCCTGTGGAAGGAATTAAAAAATAGGTTCTTTAAAACATTTCTAAAGTAAAAAATAAAAATAATATAACCTTATGAAATTATAAAAATATATACAATGATATCCATAAAATAATAAAGTAATATATACATGGGGTATAATGATTATCATTTAAAAAAATGAGATTAGGAAGGTTCAACATACATGAAACAATTAATTTGAGTTATTAAATAATGGGATTCTAAATGGTAAGATGATATATAAAAATCCAAATGTAACAAACTAACCAATAATACAATTTAATCCAGTATAAAAACTTGTTTTTTACTAACCCAAATACCTTGGGCTTATGACGGAGTGATTATTCAATAGATATTGTGAAGATATAGGTAAATAAACATCATGTTTCAAAAAATCAGGGTTCCAATAACATGAAAAAAGGAACACAATCAAACAAAAACACTATAAATGTAAAAAAAATTGTATAGAATCAATTTTACAAGAAAACATCCATGGATTTATGTATAGAAAGGATCAAAAATGCATGAAGCTTACTTGAGAGATGATCAGATCTATATGCGAACTTGCAATGATGAGGACAAAAATACCTGAGGGTGTATGAAGATGGTAATACAAGATTAGAGTCCACTATATTGAACAAACAAGGGTTAGGGTTTCTGTTCCATAGAACGATCAAAATAGATTAATGAAAATGTGTGAAGCTTACTTGAGAGATGAGTTGATCTATATTCTATGCGCAACAATGAGACCAACAAAACCTAAGGGTGTATGAAGATGATACTGCAATATTGGAGTCTAGCGGATCAAAGAAACAAGGGTTAGGGATTCCATGTGAGAGAAACAACACGGTTGTCTCATGAAAAAAAAAAGACAACAAAATGAATCTACCTGATGATTCATAAAATTTTAAATGAAATATAATGTTTGTTATTTAATAACTATTGTGAAAAATCCATGGAAAAATTATTCCTCATGTCGATTCTTTAATAACCAAAGTTAAAAATCCATGAAAAAATCTTTTTCACATCGGTTATATAATAATTGGTGTGAAAAGGTGGTGAATATTGATTTTTCACATTAGTTAAAAATAACTGACATTAAAAAGGTGATGTGAAAAATAGTTTTTGTACTAATTTTGGTGAAATTTTGAGTGAGGTAAGGGTCACATCATGACTAAGGAAGTCACATAATGACCAGAACCAAGCAGTGGGGTCATTTTCTAAGGAGGTGTCATGGCCTGGTTTCACACTGAGGGGTTTCACCCATAAAGGGGATTCCATGCCATAAAGGTAGGTTCATGTTGTTATGTGACCTTGGGTGGTGATATTGTAGTTTTCCTAGGAGGCATGTTGCACCACGATAGGGTAGGTCGCGTTGTGACATGCCTATGCATAGTTTTATTTTTTTGAATTTCTAAATCTACCCTTATTTAATTTTTAGAGGGTTTGTCCCTACTTTCTCCCTCTATCATTAAATTAACACTATGGAACACTCAAGGGATCTCTTCCCTCCTTCCTCCTTGTATTTTTGGAACTCCTCTCTTAGATTGAAGTGATTTTTTATGGTAAATAACTCTTTTTTCCTTTATTCTTCTTATCCTCTTCCCCCTTCTTCAATTTTACCTTGGTTTTCCTTTATCATGCATACCATATTTCCATTTTTTGAATAATTTATGGATAAGTATGGGTCAAAACATGAGTATTTTCTTTTTTAGGGCATTGACTATGAGGTTGTACTTCCTCTATCGAAAGCGAGTGGTTTTCACTTGATTGAGGTAAGTGTTTTTATAAAATTACTTTATTTGACAAGTAGTGAAAAGATTATAATTTCTAAATTATTATATTTATCAATTTAAACCTATATGTGTTACCCATTATGGGATTATAAAATTCTTTCATGGTTTTCTATGCCTGGCATAGTGTATTTTTCAATGGATTTTTAGTAATTCCTTTTAAAACTAAATTTTCTATATTACAAGTGTTTATGAGAATACCTATCAGAAAAGTGTAAATGGGTTTGGGGATAAAAGAATTATTTTATCACTATTTTTATTTTTAATTAATGCAACGTATTTTTTATGGCTTGGATTAATTAAAAGGATGTTTTGTATTTTAAGTGACTCTTAGGGGAGGAAAGATTTGTTTTTTAAGTGATGAACCCTTCTGTGTTTTAAAATTATGTGTTAGAACTTGGTTTTATTTGAATGACTTAAAGGAACTTTTGGATTTTGATAAAAATTATTCAATGGTGTGTGTTTTTGTGTGTGTGTTCATGTTTGTTTGTGTGTGTGTGTGTTTCATGGTGGTTACAAGGCATGTCATTCCAATATTTTTTTAAAGGCTCGATTGGCATTTTATAAAGTGAGTCAGTTTTTGATTATGAACCCTATTATAAACCACCTTATTTTATGTGTTGTATATAATTTCTCCCCATTTATGGGATGTAAATTGATTATTATTATTATTTTATGATTTATTGATGATAATATGGTTGTTTTGTATAAGGGTGTTGGAGGAGAAATGAGGTTTGTTGTTTATAAATATTGATATATGTGCTGATCATTTTGAAATTTTTAATTTCTCACCTATACATTAAGTTATATCATGGGAAACCTAAGTAAAAAATTAAAAATTATGGATGATTTTTTCCCCAGTGTAGACTTTTCTCTGGAAGGAGGTTGTGGTGTGGTTTAAGTGGGATGGTTTATGTGGCCCAATGAGGATGGGTTATATATCCCGACTAGTCCAAGAGGATCATCTGGATAATAGAAAATTTCATGTATTTGGCTGGTTATTCTACTATACTGGGTGTAGGATTGTTTCATGTTATAACCTAAAAAGTGCCCATGATGCGTATCTAGTTTTTTATGATGTATTTTTGGGGATTCCTATTGTTCACTTCATGTTCATTATTCTTGTGTTCATTTGGTTTAGTATAACCATTCTCACTATTGTGGATTATTTTTATTATAATCCTTTCTATTATAGTTCCCTTTGATTATATTCTTTCTTTCTTTATGATGTATTTTACTTTTAAATCTATTTTGAAAAGAGGATTGGTGAAAAGGTTTTTGAATAAAGAAAATGATTTGGTTGTGTTTCATAAGCATGGAATTCCAACTTTTTAAGGTTATAAAAGTTTTTATATTTTAAATGGTGGATTCCATTACTTGGGATAAAAAATAGATTTTCAAAGATATTTTAAAGGAAATTTAGATTTAATTTATTTGTTTTGAAATCTTGGATTTCTAATCAGATAGAGATTTGTTTTATAAAAAAAATTACCTTGGATTTTTAAAAAAGGTTAAATACATGATACTTTTTTAGGAGTGTTTTATAATTAGAAAAAATTATTTTATAATGGTGTTAAAACTTTAATTTATTAAATCTTTTATAAAATGATTTACATAGACTCTTTGGTGAAATATTACTGGTCCTTTATAGCTCATACCCTGTATACACACTTGTGTGTGTGTGTGTGGTCTTCATGATTTTATATGGGTGACCATGTTTTGATCTCATTTTGGATATTTTAGGTAGTATTTTGATGGATGTTGTAGATATGGTGAGTTTCCATGGGTCACAAAGAGAAGATCGAGGGGTGAATTAGGTTTTTTATTTTTTTTGGTTCATTTATGTATCAAAAATTTGGTTAGTCGTTGTGATTTACTTTTAGTATTTCCTTCTTTGGTTATCTCATGTAATTTTATTCTAGGTTCCTTTTACCAATTCCAACTATGAATATAGTCAAAGTTGTATGTGTGAAAGTGGGTTTGGTTGGGTTGTCTATTATTTCTTATGCATTTTTTGGTTCATTTATTTATTTGAAATGTTTTATATACATGGAATTTAAATGTATGGATGTGCCATGATAAATTCTTAGTTATTTCCACTACTTTATTATCACAATTTAGGGGTTAAATTTTTCACATCGATTGATTCATTGATGCCCTAACACTGGTTTCCAGCTCATTGTGACAAAAAACTCACTTGGGGACTTGTGGCAGATCGGCTTGGGTATCGGTTGATGGGTAGACCTTGATGGTTCATTACATAAGCAACTTCACCCATGTATTTCATTGAGAATCATTCACCCAACCACATATTTATGAAATGTAATTTCGGGAAAAAAATTGATAAGAAATATATCATCCCAAAAAATATTAGAAATACCACTACACTGCCACTAATCCACTTTTATACAAAATATTCATCTGAATTCTTGATGAAACCAAACTCTTTGATTAAAAAATTAAATCATAAATTCCAAATTTGAGAAACTTGTTTCAATACATAAATGTAATTTTATAACTTTCAATCCTTAGTAGACTCATTTTCCACTTCAAACCCTTCAATTTGTATCATATACACACCCACAATTAAATTCTTATTAAGGAAAGTGGTTTTTTCATCCATTTTATATATCTCATAATCATAATGATCTACTATGGAAATAAATATCTAAATAAACATTATCATCACAACTGGTGAAAATGTGTCTTTATAATCAATACCATCAATTTTTTATAACCCTTTGCATCCAGGTATGATTTTTAGGTAGACACTATACTATTCATGTCAATTTAATTTTAGAAAATCCAATTACAACCTATGGGTCTCACCCCTTCAGGTGTGCCCACCAAGATCCAAACTTTATTGGTGTACATGTATTCCATTTTATAATCTATTAATTTTAGCCATCTCTCATAATCAAGACTCTCAATAAACTATCAATATAAAGTAGCTTCATCATCTATGAATGTTAATTAATCATAACTGATTAGACACTAAATTAGGATAATATTCATTGTTAATTTATATAATATTCATTCTCTTTATTATTTATAAATTTCATTTTAGTGCATTTTACACTTTGAACATCATTTCACATTATGATTGTAATTCCTTCTTAAATGCACTATTATGTGGTACATTTTTTAACATCATTTAAAGTACCCAATGATTCATCTGATTTTAAGGAATTAAATTATCAATATTTCAATTTTATATTTTGGGAAATTTATCTACACTTCAATATTAACATGTTTCATTCAAGGATCAATGGAGAATTCAAGGAAGAAGATGGGGATATTTTGTGATGAAAGGAAAAAATTCTGGAGAAGTCATATTGGACACCATCCCACTGATGCGAATTTGGGGCCCAACATACAAGCCCAATGAAGCCCAAATTTCATGGGATTCTATAATAAATTTATAGAAACAAATAATTCTTCCTGATCCAATGATAATTCGGTTTTTATGGTGGTCATTAAGGTGGCCCAATTTGGAGATAAAATTATGGTCTAGATTCGGTGGCCCATAAAAATAGCCCACTAATATAATCATATCTCCTAATATAAAACTCCAAATGGGCCCAAATTTTACAGGATGTTAGGAGACATCTGGGGATACATTTTAGTATTCTATGGACCACTCTTATTCGGCCATATAGAAGGTATTCCAAGCACGTATGTTAGGTTAATGAAAGTTGGCTTCCACCTCGGGTCAAGTGCGGAAAAGTCCAAGTTCCACAAGCTTTCCACCACCCTAGGCCTACCATAATCAAGTGGGATGATTTTTATTGTTGGAGGATAGACCCAAGGATTCCAAAATTATTATTTAAGGCAGTGGTGGTGGAGGATTTTTATCATCTTTGAGATTTTTTTTCATCTTAATGTTATGCTACCAATTTGTCTTTGTAACGTTCTTCATTCACATGTAAGTTGTTTTAATTAATCCTAGTTTCTTAATAAATGTTCTTACTCTCCTCTTATTATGTTGTTCTCCATCTCAATTTGATAACATTTCCTCAAGGTTTGAATTTATTCACACCAAATATTGTGAAATTATTCACACAACGGTGGAGTGATCATTTTATTTTTATTGTTTTCTTTACTTCTCAATTTCCTCCCTCATGAGTCTACTTTCCGCTTCCATTGAAACCATAGAATAAATGGATGGATAACCCACTTATGTGTTGATAAAATGGAGTATAAAGGGGATGTATTGGATGTTATTTATCACCTCATTAATGTCTAATCACTTCTTTTAATTGATATTTTTATTTGATGATTTTTAAACTCCGTCGTCCTTGTTGAATTTAAGGCCACACACTTCAAGTGCTAATATGAACCTTTACCTTGAAGTTCTCAAAACTTTGATCCTTAAAGTGTATATGTGATTAGTATTAAATTGTGTAGGTATTAAAACATTAAGTGAGTATGTTGTTTGATCTTCTTAAATGAACCCATCTCAAATATTAGAAATTGAAATAGTTGAAAAAGAATTTCATCCAATCCACCCTGAGCAATAACCTAGGATCAACTCATTATTTTAAATTGAATTCACTTAAATCTATTATTGATCCCTTAACCCCATCTAAAATCAACCCAAGTTGGCCACTTAATATCCAAAAACAGTCCTTAGAATGTGCGTGTATATAGTTTACTTATTAGGTCTCTGAGGATTCGACAACCCAAGCTAGACTACAAGGACAGTTCTACCTTCATCTCTTGGGTAAATTTGAGTGTGAACCAAATTTTGGCACCGTTTCTGGGGACCTAAGTAAGTTATCTTAGACATTATCATCCTTTTTTTCATCCCACTTCTCTGTTCTCACCCCCTCACTCTTATGGATGGAAATTTTGAACAAATCAAAATATGGGGAACCTATTCCTACTTTGATCACCCAACCCCATGTGTGATGTACAATGACCATCCTAATTTTTATTGGTTGGATCATCAACAACCTAATGAACCACAATGTTCTAACTCCTATGATCCACAAAAAATTCCAATTTATAATGAGTTTCAATCCCCACAAAGCCAATCTGAATACCCTCCCGTGCAATTCCAACCACTTAATTATCCACCTAGAATAGACCATTTGGCTCAAACCCTTATCTATCTTGATCCACATCCATTACTTGAAAAAATATGTCAACAATTGGATAAAATTAATTTTTAGGATTCATCTTTGAGGTTATAACTACAAATAATTAAAACTTATGATGAACACATCCCTACACCAATTGTCCCTTCCATAACCTTATGCGATGTTTCTTATTTCCCACAAACCCCACATGAATTTATTGAAGAACAAACCTTTGGATTTGGGATATATGAAGAGGATCAAGTAATTGTTGAAGGGTCTTTAAATCATGAGGAAATTGATTTCATGTATTCACAAGAGGTAAATTTGACATCGTGGATTGAGTCTCCTAAATATAAATCCATTCAATATTTTTCAAAAACAAAAATCACTGAACCATTAAGAGAAATCACAAACTTTGAGTCGATACCCATTTTTTACACTGATATTTCCAATTTGGTTGTTGAATCTTCTATTCAAAAGGAACAAATTTTGTTGAGAAATTTAGAAAATGAAACTGAGTTGGATTCAAAATATCAAATTGTGTCTAAATGTCCTATCCAACCCGAGCTCAAAATTTTTGTCCTTCCCTCCCTGATAAAGAATACCTTAATGAGGTATAATCATGACTTTTCAATTGGAATTCATTATTCTATTGAAACCAAAAAAATTGGAATTATCATTGATGTCTTAGGAAAGACTATAGAGGAAACTATATCAACCATTTCTGATATTCCTTGGATTTTACCACTCATTTTAGAACATAGGTTTGTGCATGAAAAAAATTCTAAAAATAGAATGAATCTCAACCTAGTAGAAGTGGTGAAACATGTGATCCTTAAAATGTTGAAATTTGGTAATGGATAAGTTGGGGGTTCATGTCGAGCTAGCGACATTAAACAAAAGCGTTACACGGGAGGCAACCTGTGGTTTTCATGTTTCCAATATTTTTGGAATCATCTTTATTTTTTAAATAGGATTAATTAATCATTTTGATAGACTGTTGACCTGTTCTTCTATTATGAGTATGGATGGGTATGAAAGGGGAGCACCATATTCATCCATGTCACATTGTGTGATCCTTGAGTAATACCTTACCCAGAAATTTAAAAAGAAGACAATGTATCATCAGTTTGTTTTATTTTTATGTGTTTTTAGGTTAAAATAAAAATACAAAAAAAAATAATAATAATATAATAATAATAATAATAATAATAAGGGACACGTCGTGGGTCATGGGTCAAACCCCGTCACAACCAGCGAAGCTGCGGGGATTCGAACCCAAGACCGAAGGGACACAGGGGCGCGCGCTTACCACTGACCTACGGATTTTTGTGATTCCTTATTATATAATTTATATATATATACTTATATTTTACTTTCTTTATTATATAAATATATATATATATATATATATATATTTGTTTTTTTTTTGTTTTTTTCCTTTTTCTACTAGGGAACTCTACAAGTGACATGGATATCAAAGGATTAAAAGGGAGCAGAAAGAATTTCAACTTCAACCACCAGGTGACTTCATTCCATGATCCTCATTTTCAATTTCCTTTTTTAACTTTCATTCTCTACCTCTACCCCCTTATAAATTTTCTTTTCTTAAAACACTGGGGACAGTGTTATTTTAATTTGGGGGGGAGATAAAATAAAAAATGCTTTTGTGTCAAAAAATGAATGATTTGAAAAAAAAATGTGTAAATGGAAGGAAAAATTCATTTAACTTTAAACATGGTAATGCACATTGTACACTTTTAAATCGAATATCAAATAATTTAGCATGCCCTGATTATGATTTTAATCCATGTATAATTTCATGAGTATAGATTTTTGAAAGTGTGGTTGTCCAATGTGATATTTCATCGTTAATATTTTCATCCAAATAAAAAAAGATCACAATGCACATCCTTTGGATAGTGGGGTATTAGTTTGATTTCATGGGGTCCTCTAAATAAATAGCATAGTTTTGGTGATCATTTTAGTTTTAATATGAGTATTCAATAAAAAAAATAAAAAAATAATAATAATAAATTTGCACGTAGAGCAATGAAATGACCTAATGCATGGCTTTCGGCACTTGGGGATCGTGACTCCATAGTTGTCTAGCCCAGAGTTAGTAATTTTATCTCTATTTTTGGTAATTTGAATTTTTTTTTGACTGAGTTAACTTGAGATGATGCCCTAGTATGTGGGCTTCACTTGGTTCCCTAAGGTCTTTGAGCCTGGGAGTCATCGGCAAAGTCTCGCTACAGGGGTTGAATCTTTTGAGTGCAATTTCAATTATCAGGGAAAAATTGCAAAAAAAAATAAATAATAATAACAAAATAAAAAAATTGAATACTCATCTTAATATTGAAATGTGATTCCACCTAGCACTTCCATCATTTCCCCCTTGAATAAAGATGAACCCCCATGTCTATTGTGATGCACAACACATCCTCATACTTAATTGATATTAGATGAAATATGGCAATGAATTTGAACAAATTAATGGGCTTGGGATTGGGATATACTTATGAAACAATATTGTATTAAAATATTTTGATGGGTTTCATGATTTTTTGGTATAAGGGTTTTTGGTGATCATTGTGTATTAAAATGTTTTTGGAAAATGGAATTCGAATTTCATATTATTGAGATACATTTTTCTCAGGACTAGCAAAAATCAAGTTGGGGGTGTGATTAGCCACTAAATGAGGCTAATATTAATTGTTAATTTATATAATATTCATGTGATTTATTATTCATAAACACCATTTTAGTGCATTTTACACTTTGAACATCATTTCACATTATGATTGTAATTCCTTCTTAAAATTCACTATTATGTGGTACATTTTTGAACATCATTTAAAGTACCCAATGATTCATCTAATTTTAAGGAATTAAATTATCCATATTTCAATTTTATATTTTTTTTAAATTTATCTACACTTCAATATGAACATGTTTCATTCAGGTATCAATGGAGAATTCATGGAAGAATATGGGGATATTTTTTGATGAAAGGAAAAAATTCTGGAGAAGTCATATTGGACACCAGCCCACTGATGTGAATGTGGGGCCCAACATGCAGGCCCAATGAAGTCCAAATTTCGTGGGATTCTAGAAAACATGTAGAGGAAAAAATCATTATTCAGTATCTAATGCTAATTCGGCCTCTATGGTGGTCATTAAGGTGGACCAATTTGGAGATAAAATTATGGGCCAGATTCTACGGCCTAGAAAAACATCCCACTAATCTAATAATATATTTGAATATACAACTAAAAATGGGCCCAAATTTTATATAATGTTAGAAGACATCATGGGATCCATTTTCTTTTTCTATGGACTACTCTGATTTGGCAATCAAAAGGTATTCCAAGCGTGTTTTTTTGGTGGATGAAAGTTGGATGCCACCTCGGGTCAAGTGTGGAAAAGTCCAAGTTCCACAAGCTTTCCACCACCCTAGGCCTACCATAATCAAGTGGGATGCTTTGTAATATTGGAGGATAGACCCAAGGATTCCAAAATTCTTATTTAAGGCAGTGTTTGTGGAGGAGTTTTATCATCGTTGAGCTTTGTTTTCATCTTAATTTTATGCTACCAATTTGTCTTTGTAACGTTCTTCATTCACATGTAAGTTGTTTTAATTCATCCTAGTTTCTTAATAAAGGTTATTCTTCTCCTATTATTCTGTTGTTCTCCATATCACTTTGATACCGTTGCCTCAAGTTGTGAATTTATTCACACCAAATCTTGTGAAATTATTCACACAACGGTGGAGTGATCATTTTATTTTTATTGTTTTCTTTACTTCTCCATTTCCTCCCTCATGAGTCTACTTTCCACTTCCATTGAAACCATAGAATCAATGGAGGGATAACCCACTTATGGGTTGATCCAAAGGAGTATAAAGGGGCTGTATTGGATATTATTTATCACCCCATTAATGTCTAATCACTTCTTTTAATTGATATTTTTATTTGATGATTTTTAAACTCCATTATCCATGTTGAATTTAAGGCCACACACTTCAAGTGCTAATACGAACCTTTACCTTGAAGTGCTCAAAACTTTGATCCTTCAAGTGTATAGGTGGTTAGTATTAAAGTGTGTAGGTATTAAAACATTAAGTGAGTATGTTGTTTGATCTTCTTAAATGAACCCATCTCAAATATTAGAAATTGAAATAGTTGAAAAAGAATTTCATCCAATCAACCCCGAGCGATAACCTAGGATCAACTCATTATTTTAAATTGAATTCACTTAAATATGTTAGTGATACTTTAAACCCATCTAAAATCAACCCAAGTTGGACACTTCATAGCCAAAAATTGTCCTTAGAATGTGGGTGTTTATAGGTTACTTCTTAGGTCTCTGAGGATTCGACAACCTAAGCTAGACTACAAGGACCGTTCTACCTTCATCTCTTGGGTAAATTTGAGCGTGAATCAATAAATCACCATATAAAATCCATATATCTTGAGATCGTGATGAATACCTCTAGATATTTGAGGTTACTATGTAACCTGAGTCAGTTCTTCTTCCATAACTCTTTGTGTAACTGGCTTAACCTACATCTTAGGAACACTTCCTACTTGTTAGTCTCGAACATCTAAAAGTTAAACTTTCCTCTCACTGAATCCTAAAATTATATACACCATATCAAGTAAAACACTACATATATCCACAAACACTTTGTTTTCAGTATGATTGTAAAAGAATTATCTCATAGTCTCTTTCGAATAACCAAATAATAAGAATTTCTCTGATTCAGGGATGAGTATATCTAAATTAAAATGTCTTACAAATGCTTCACACCATAAAATTTTCATAAAATACATATTTTATTTATTTACATTATATATCTAATATGGTTTATTTATGATAGATTTAGATGGAACATAGTTAAGTGTAAATAAAGCAACCTCCAAAGCATATCCCCAGAATGAAATAGGAAGGTCACACCGACCCATCGTCAATTGAGCCATATCTAATAGGGTATAATTCCTTCTCTTAGACACACCATTCCATTGAAGTGTTCTATGAGGAGTGTTCAAAGACCCCATCTCCAGTATCCCAGAGCTGATGTTTACTTCATTAAATTGGTATAAGATACAAGTGATCACATCCCAAAAGACCAAATAGTTTAGTAGTCTAGGTAAACTAGATTCATACATAAATCTCACATTAAATTTGAAAAAAATATAACATATTATTTTCATTTATAACATCATTATTATCTTTATAATTTCCTTTCATATGATTCATAGTACATTTCCTAGCATCCTAGGGAAAGGAAACAAAATAGCAGTGAGCTTAGATGCTCAGTAAGGGTTACATAAAATGGAATTTATCCTAAGTAAATAAGGAATAGTCAATATTGAAAGGTGAATAACTAAAAACACATTCAATTTAATTAATAACTTTATCATGAAAAATAATATGATAGAAATAAATTATGATTAAATTATTTAATATAAATAATCACATGAGCTTGAAATTTATCCATGGAAGTCATAACTATTCAAATAATTACATGCATATCAATAAATAATTTTACAATGATATAATTCATGATGTTGGATATCATAAATATACCATATATTCCTCATGCCAAGACATCATAAACATAGAGTTAAGACATCATACCAATACATATTATATAAATGGGTAAGGCCTCATCCAAATACTTAAACTAGTTTGTCTCATTAGACCTATTAATGCATCAATGGGATATATCAACCCCATAAATTAATTACTAAGTCCAATTCATTTATCATATTAATAAACAATACAACTTAATCAATATGCATTAATAATTAAAAAACATTCTATTTAGGAAGAATTGGCATACAGAATGTCAATACTTTCCCTATAAAAAATGTCCATAAACCATCTGGATAAATAATAATGATGATATCATTACGATATATCCCTGGTTCATTATAATTAAATTAAATGTTTTTTTGTCATTGATGGATATAAATACCATAAAAATATCATTAAAATATTATTGAGGAAAATAACCTTTTCACTTTGAAATTCACTTTTAAAAAATAAAAATTTCTAGAATATTAGGGGAAAATTATTTTAAAATAATCATGGAAACTTATCGATGAAGTTTTAAATCATTAATTATACATGATATAAATAAATTTCATTCATTTCGAGTATATTAAAACTAAGATTCATTTCACATTTTTGTTAAAAAGTCAAAAAGTACCTCATTATGAAAACAACAAGAATATTCCTTTGAAATATTTTTATTAAATGTCAATAATGGATAAAAATTAATTTAAAAATCATAGTAAAATAGTAAAAATATCTTGAAAACTTTTTAATGAAAATATTAACATGGAAGAAAAATATTTCCGATCGAATAAAAAAAAGATGGTTTTCCTTAAAAACATTCTTTCAGTCACTTGAGAACTTAAAAGAGAAAAATTAAAGGAAAAAAATATTTTCATAAATAACCATATTAAAATAAAATATATTAGTTTTAAGATATAAACATCATATAATTCACCCAATAAATACTTAAATATAAACAATCCTAAATAATTAAGATATTGTGAAATAAACTCTTACCACTTTGGTAACATTTGAATCTTAAACCCCATGAAAGAATAAATTCAAATGAAACTTTAAATATCATGAACATAATTATAATCATGATATAAAATTTCAAAGGGGTGGTATATAAACCACATAAAATAAATTGGTTCATAACTTAAAATATACCTCAATGAAAGGAAATTGAGACGGAATCCCTTACCTCAGGCCTCACTCATCTTGTACATTATTTATCTTCCTGAATAATAAAATTATATTAATTATTTACTTGATTAATAACCTTTTACATGTTTTTTATTCATTTTATTTTATTTATTTCTATGTAATATTTATTTACATAATCAATTAATTTCACATGAGATGTTTTGATGATATTCGGTTTATATGTCAAAAATGACTTTAGTATAATGACTATGGTAAAAGAGGTCATTTTTCCATAATATATAGAATAATAATATAGTAATAATTATCATTTTAATACAAAAATCATAATTTTAAAACCAACCGTTAAATATGGTAATGAAAAATGATCTATGTTACAATCATGGAGACGATAAGTCATACGTACGCATGAGTAGCATATCCATTTTTCAACAATCATGATGGAAAGAAGGTAAGTATTATTTTATCTTTATATAATAATTAATATATTATAAACACCATATTATTTCTTTTAATAAACTTATATATATCATCCATTTTATTTGGTGATGGAAAACGAATCACATCACTCCCTAGAGGTGGTAGTCCACACGTATGCACAAATGACGTTATCATTTTTCAATAGATAGAATGGTAAGAAATTAAATGATATATTATATTCTTAGAATGATAAATATGTCATGAATATAATATATAAATACTAAATCTATCATTACAAATATCCATGATATGTGGTGATAGAAAATGAATTACATCATTTTGTGAGGCGGTAGTCCCCCATACAAACAAATGAAGATTTTGTTTCCCATTTGATGGAAGATGAGATGGATATAGGGTATTAAATTAACAAACGAATATTAACCCTTTATTAACTCTTTTTATGATTACCATGATAATAAAGTTTTTTATTATTCAGGGGTCAAGATAGTTATTATAAAATAAAAATTGGTACATAAATGGACCGTGGATTATATTTTTAACCTTATCCCAATCACATTTCCAAATATAGTATTTTTAGTAATTTTAAATCATTTAATAAAACATTATTTATTATAAAATATCATTAATGTCATTTTTGGAACTATTCATTTAATTTGACTTTGAAAACAACATGGCAGCAAAGGAATTCAAATATAATCCTTTTAAACATGCATAAAATGTTTTATTTATCTATAAAATTCATGTAAAAAATCATTCATTCAAATTATATTATTTTTAATATTTTTAGAATCATTTATTTTAAATTTCTGTTAATTGAATAAATACTATGTCGGTGTGGCATATGCATTTAAGATAATTATTTCAATAATAAAAAATATAAATAAATTACCATGATAAAAATAATAATTTATATTTCAAATAACCAATTATAACTGAACATAAGTTGTTTTTACCCATGTTAAAAAATATTATAGATATTAAAATCAATAAAGTGACATTTTTGACTTTATCTTTTAATTAAATATTATAAAGGTCAAAATCAAAATAATTATGGCACCTAATTTCCATATTTTCGAATCTTGGATGAAAATGGATTAAATAAAATCATAAAATAGGATAAGGGAAAGTTTTAGGGTCATTCTTTAGTTCTTATATTATTATTTTTAAACTTAATTACCCGATTTACCCTTATCATGGTGCCAATTATTTACTATGATTATTATTCATAATGAACAAAAATAAAAGGGAAATATTTACCACATTTTGATATCCTAATTCAAAATATAAAATATATTTTTAAATATTCAATTTCTATAAGTGTCAGAAATTAATTTAAGATTAAAACACAAAATACAAGGGAAAACAGTTTTTCATAAAAATGCATTTTTAGGTATAAAAATATTTTTATACAAAATTAAACCAAAAATTGATTCCAGTGGACTAAATTGGATTATTCATAACATAATATAACTAATATTACTTTTAAAAATTTTTAAAAAATGTAGCTTTTAAAATTCTTGAAAAAATATAGTTTTCAATAAAAAAGTAGTATTTTTCACTATTCACTAGAAAATTAATATTTTTAGAAAACATCCCAATAATTTAACCTAATATGATTTGTATATTCTGATTTTAAAATTTATATTATTTTTATTAAATAAAATTTCTAAAATTTCCAAAAATTAATTATAATATTCTCTCACAAAAAGCAATAAAAAACATTTTTGAAGAAAACATATTTTTGAAGAATAAATTGAATTTTCTAAAAATTGAGTTCTTATTTCTGAATAATTAATCAATAAATTTTTATTGAGTAGGACCTTTATATATTTTTCATAATAAGTATAATCATATTCTTTCATTCCCTAACCTACAGGGGTCCGCCTTTCTGAAGATAACCCGAGAGTGACACCCCATACCCGCCTCTAATAAGTTAGGGGCCGGCGACAAACACTAAGTTGGAATATCACTTACATGGGAGGTCTTATCCTAAGGAACTTGTAAAAATTAACACATATACAAATACTCATACAATTATGAAAGGTAAAATAAAACTAATACTAATGCATGCATACATTTAGATCCCACAAATTAGAGTACGACACAAAGGGCCAAATACAAGACCACCAAAACTATAAAGGAAGTCCATCCCACTAGAAGGGTTGGAATGTATTCAAATGTAACACCAAGTTCAAACCATGTTATATCTAGATCATTTATTATTATTCTTCACATGTCCATCAAGGCCCCCATCAAACGGTTTTTCATCTTCATAATACACGACATGTGCGGGAAGATCCCATGCAGGGGTGAGTATAATAATACCCAGTAAGACACCCCGAAATCACCAAACATAAATCATAAAGAGATTATCTAAATATTCATAAGGTAATTTCAACCATAATATGAGACATAAAATTATAACACCTAGATATACTCATGATAGACACTAAGTCTTAGGGTAAGGTCACAACTGTAAATCCATCCTTAGATTCCTGCTTAAGGTTTCAAGGAAATTCTCACCTTTGAGAACTCACTCCATAGACTTGATTACGCGGGTGGAATTCATTTGAGGGGTTATTCTTATCGGGCCTCTACATGAATAAGTACATGCTGGAAGTCAGAAGTGATTGATACACAGATAGGGGATCACACCAAGAACCATGAGGGACATTGAAAACCCTAACTATATTAACTTTCTAAGTAGGGGATCAATGCTCATTTATGTTGGTCACACCAATTCCTAAGACCCCACTTATGGAAAAAGATATTATAGAGGATATCACCTTGGGCCTCATGGGGGATTCTTAAAAATCTATCCAAGACTGATCTTGAAGAGGGGATCACATCATATAGTCAGGACAAAATGCCTCACTCTTCCCTCATGGGGAATAAATTAAGGGAATAAACCCTAAGGAAACTAGTAAATACTGAATAGAATAAGGGACTTAAACTTCCATAGATAAAGTACACCATGTGTACTAGGAGCACACATTGTGTCTTTCCTACCCTAGGTCTACCCATGTGCTTCAGCCCCTACCAGTGTACTTCAGGCTATGCCCATGTACTTTGGTCTTGCCCATGTACTTTTTTCGTGATCATGTACCAGGTCATGCCTAAGTACTGAGTCATGCTTATGTACTCTAGTTGTGCCCATATACCTAGTTGTTCTCATTCTCATGTACCCCTATGGTACACGTTGAGCCTCTATCCATGGGTTACATGGTGTATAGAATTTCTCACATGATGTGTAATATTTTTTCCATGCATAAACCCTAGATTTGTAGGAGGGGACCACATGAAGTGTGTTCCTAGGAATAAAAGTTGTGTAGTCTGGAATTTTCTAGAAATTATTGAAAACTTTATGCATCCACATGTGCCACTGCCACCTTGTATTATAATATGAATCTCTCCAAAAAAAATAATGGATCTGGGTTGACTAGAACTCACCATAATTGGTGACCAAATTTCAGCCATTTGATCTACTTAGGAATTGACTCTCATCACACCATTCCACATGTTTCACACCAAACCACAAATGAAGAATAGAAATCTAATCCCAATATACCTCTGATCATCCACTATCATATTCACACCTCGATCACTCTATCGATCACAAACCCAAACCCATGGTATCGATCCGTTGTGACAAATAATGGTTGTGAAACGATTGATTTTCAGGTATTTGTAAAACATATAGCCAATGGAATATCAATGATGAATTTTCATCGAACAGGGGAAGAAATTCACAAAACACGACAAGTGGAATGAACCTCAGTCATTGTTCAGGTTGGCCTTGATTAGTTTCCATTAGAATGAACAAATAACAACCAAAATTAAATAATATCAAATTATTATTTCTAGGAAGATAAAACAATAGACCAATTCATTTGGATTGATCAATAATAAAGAAATTTTATTTTTCCTTTGTTTCCATGATAAAAGGATCAACTATGTATTTTCAGATTAACTAGTGTCATTCCAAATTCATTGTGTCTAGAACTGTTGTTACTGATAAACTATTTGCAGTTAAACACTATAACTTTAAATTTAATGTAAGAAACCTCCCATATTTATTTTAATGACTTCATAATATTCACTTGATTTAGAGATTGGATTTTTTTCTATGGAACTCAAAAAATACATTACTTTTGCAAACACCAATACAATACTATTCTAAACTAGACTTCTATTGTCTTGATATTTTGTAGGAAATGTATAGAAATTAATTTCATACCCTAACCATGTAATAAAATTAAAACTTGTACCACCCATTAACCATCTCAATGTTTCGGATGCATCTAATATACCAATCATAGTCTCTTTAAACCATGGAAAAAAAGTTTTATTATTCTCTTTTAAAATCCACATATCTTTCTACTATGGATAACATTTTTTCAATACATTAATATGAAATGTTATATATGGTTGAACATCATCTATGTTATTCAAGATGTATAAATTTACCTTCTTTATATGTCCACATATCAATGATTTTACTTTCAATTTATAGATCCATTTTCCTCCATAATTGACTCTTTCATGGAAAGATGTAGGAAAACTGATGTTCTCCACTAAAAACTAGTAGCTTGTACAAAACTTTAAAACCTCCTTAGAAATATAATTCTCAATAATAGAGGTTTCATGTTGATATGGATTCATAACATACCCCTTCAATATCTTTGTATACCTTTCAAAAGGATACATCTAACATAGATATACAGGTCCGTAAAGATTTATTTGTCACACCAAATGAACCATTAAATGCACCATGATATCAAAAAAATTATAGAGTAAAATAAATTTCCAATTGAGAAAGTATATAAACCACTTCATTCTCTAAATTTTTCAAAGAATTCATATCAGTCGCCTTATTAAAAATTGGATTGATAAAATAACACACCTTCATGATAGTCATTCTAACACAGATGGGTAATATTCCATGCAATTAAACTGGTAGGAGTTGTTGCATTAGGATGTGAAAATCATGATATTTCATACCTGTCAACTTCAAATCCTTTAAGGCCACAAAAATTTTTACATTTGAAGAATAACCTTATGGAACTTTTTTATCATTAAGACACTAAAAAAATATAATTTTCTCCCTATTGGATAATGTATGACAAGCCAGGGGTAGGAATGTTCATCTTCCATCAAGAGTGGGAGATAACTCCAAATGTATACCCATTGATAGTAAGTTCAATCTTGCATTCAACCCATATTTTTTATTATCTTTAATATCTAATAATGTTCCAATCAATTTTTCATGGATATTATTATCTATGTGAATGACATCGATGTTATGTTTTATCTCATGCTATATCAAATATGGTAGCTCAAAAAATATTGATATTTTATTCTAAATATTTCCATAATTACTATATTTTTTTTTCTTTCTAAATGTCACATCAATGTTTTTCACTTTCTCAAAATACTGATCGGTGGACAAAGGTTTCAGAGCAATATCAAATTCTTGTGAGCCTTTGAATTCCTTTTTTTAATATTTAATAATATAAATACATAGAAAAAACTTTCGATGACCCATTTATACTATTTTTCTCCCATAATGTAGTTGATAATACGAAGTATGTTGTTCAAAAATTGGAAAAGATTTATGCCCCTTAACACTTTATCCTGAAAAAATTCCTTATGTTTTAAAGTCATTTAAAGTGAACATAATCATTACATGTAGTTGAAAATATCCCATTTTATAAGAATCATACACCCTAATACCTTACTCCCATAAAAGTTTCAAATAATCAATTAATAGTGATAAGAAAACATCAATATCATTTCTAGGTTGTTTTGGACCAGGGATCATTAAACTCAACATGACATATTTTTGCTTCATACAAAATTTAGGAGATAAGTTGTAAATTACCAAATAAATAGTCCATGAACTATTTCTATGGCTAAGTCTTTGATATGGATTCATTCCATCCATGATCAATCCAAGTTAAAGATTCCTAACTTCATTTCTGAATGTTGGAAACTGGTGATCAATTTTCTTCCACTATGGAAAATCATATGGATGCTGTAATTTTCCATCACATATCTTCTCATCTGCATGCCATGTTAACCTTTTTTCATCATGTTAATTTTAAAATAAAAATTTCAAATGAGGAATTATAGGAAGATACAAAAATTCCTTGGCAGGGGTCTCTGTAACTACTAAATCCGCCTGTGACTATTCTTTCAACTTATACCATGACATCCCAAATTTAGGACACCCTGAAATAAATTCATATTCCTCCCTATATATAACATAGTTATTTATGCAGGCATGTATTTTCTTGTACCCTAATCCCATTGGGAATAATATTTTATTCCCCTTATAATGTGAATCTAGAATATTTTTGTCTTTAAGAAGAATGTATTTCAACAATTATAGAAACTCTTTAAAACTCTTATTACTCAATCCATTTTTTCCTTCAAGTTAATAAATCTTAACATTGTAGATAAAACCATAAATTCCCTACAGCCTAGATACAATGGTTTTTCATCATCACCATATAGATTCTCAATTGTTGGTTCTTTCTCAATTACCTCTACTTCAATATCATGAATCATTTCTTCAATTTAATCAGACTTTTTATCTTTCAAAGCATCATCAACAGTAGATCTGAAATTCTACCCAGTTTCACCATACCAAATCAAAGGTTTGTAACTCGGATTAAAACCATGAAAAAATTAATGATCTTTGATCTCTCTACGTTTTAACTTCTTTATATTTAAACATTTCATACATGGATAGAAAAAAATGTCATTTTTTGGAACATTTCCTTTTAAAAATTTCAAAAAAACATCAACACCTTCTTCATATTCATTACTTATTTGAAGTGAATTAATCCAAATTAAACTAATTATTATCTATAACAAATATAAAAAACAAATATCTTATAAAAATTATACAATTTTGATAAAATTGAGTTATAGGGGAAATAGTATATTATTTCAATAATAATAAAGAAGACAAAATTGTGGTATAATTCATTAGTAAAATGTGCTATGATTTTTAATGATAGTGAATACAATGTTTAAAAAATTAATAACATATATGAGTGGTGAAATTTAATGTTAATTGTAATGATTATACAATCATATTTAAAATAAAAGAAATTAATGTTTATCACTAGAGTGTAAAAGAGAGTCATCCTGGAAAGGAAAAAAATAAATAAAAGCCTTATAAGAGGGACTAAATAAATAGAAATATCAAGTGAATATTTCATTAAATTGAAAGTAAACAAAATAATTAATAAAATATGATATTTATTGAATATAATGAAGTTTTTAAAGATAATAGATTAAGTATAGAAGTATTGTAAGTAGTAGTTTCTAATAAAACAATATGGAGGTTGAAGTTAATATAGTCACTGAGAACAAATTTCTTACATTAACAGTTAATCTAGATATGATGACAGTAAAATATATTTTCATGAAAAATTAATTAATAGATGAATAATAAATAATTCAGTTGGAAAACATCATACATGTGTTGAAAGAATCATAAATGGAGTTTATAGTTGTGTTTTTTTCAACACTTGAGCTTACCATTGATAATGTTTATTTTAAGCTATGTAGATGACATTGGAAATTTTCTTTGGTAGATTTTAGAGTAGGGATAGTCTTCTAAAACCCTGATTTTATGAGATCATAAATGGATTATAAACTCAAATTAGAATCATATATATATATATATATATCCCAACTGACATGTTATGTAAGGAAGATCCTTCAAATACTATGACCACTTAGTTGAAAAAATCACTTTTTAGGAATATTCAAAGATTTATCACCCATGTTTTGATTTCTATGGTGAACTCATATTTTTTAGTGAACTAGTTAGACTGTAATTTATCTAACTAATATATTTAGAAATCCAATAATAGACCTGGAGTATAAATTTTAATTATTCTGTGGTTTTTTTCCAAAATAATTATAATAGAATTATAATTTATGGAAATTTTATTACCCATTTGGAAAATTATTTGAGTGAATATGTGTTATCATTTTCTTTTTCCTTCCTAGGGAAGCTATTATTTAAGCATCACTCCCTTTTAGATAAAATTTTTATGCTGGAAAATGAAGGGAATAAGTGTGAATTAATTGATATGTATGCATATTTTAGATAGGAGAATGAGTTTAATGAGGGATATTGATTGGATACCCCCTTTCACAACTTTATCTAATGAAGAGAGAAACACAAGTTATATCCCCTCCTTATAATCATCGATAATAAATTTCCCATGAGGAATTGAATCAGTATGTAAATTATATTATCTAGTCTATGAGAGAGTGAACCTGTATAAGCTACACTTTCATGACCCCCCCCCCCCAAGTTTACCCTTTTTGGGCCGGCAATGGGAGAAGAGAGATAATGAAACCTGATTCCCACTTCCAGTAGGCCCTGGGTTGGATACTATCACCAAGGGTATAATAAACACACATATGGGAGGCATTACCCTCAAAGAGAATACATGAAAAAGAGAGAGATAAGACAGACACTAACCAACTACTGCTCAAAATCCAATATAAAATAAAATCCAAAGTGCACATATGTAATGTCATGCAATAACTATTACAACTTAAAGTACCAAAATAGAGTAAATATGATATCAACCATGAATCCCAAATAGCTCCTATTAAACCTCAAGCTAGTAGTAACCAGCCTGATCTCCAACCTACTTCAATTGACCTGAAAAATAGTATATATATTTGCAGTGTGATTATAATAGTATACTAAGTAAGATCCACCCTAGATCCTCTCATGGAAAATAAAGAGATCATGCTAAAGCACATCAAACAACATGTGAAACTAACTCATCACCTAAACACATATACTAAGTTCCTAGCCTCACCATGGCTACTCTAACCAAGTATCGCATACAAGAGAATATAATATAGTAAATAATATCAAGGGTACCATGATACCACTTCCCCACTAGTTTTCTGATCTACGCCAACATCACACATCCTGAGCATCTCTCTCCAAAAAGTCTATCCCACATACACTTGGGAAAATCACCACAACATACACCTTGTGCAACACACCACCATATCTATGTAACCAAAATTAACTAAATAGTTTCCAGGATCCACCACATCCAACATAACATGTATCATACATTGGGTATTATACCTCAATCCATCACATCCCATACACCGAGTAAGGATCCTCAATCCATCACATCCTATACATGTTATACCTATAGTAGCCCTTAGGAAACTATATCTAGAATATATGTGTGTGAAATAATCACAATTCATTACATCCTCAGAAAATATATCCTCATACTCTTCAACCTCTGTAATAAGTTGGAAGTTCATAACATCTATTGTTCGGAGGGTAATAATACCTAACAAGGGAGTAATTGGTTGTATCCTCATGTGTATGAGACCTTACTATTCTATTTTTATTTCATTATCATATAAAAAGGAAAAACTCATCTCATCTATGTGGACACACCACATCCTCCACCCAAAATTATCAATCGGTGCATGAACTGTATATATTTGGTCCATATCTAGTATGAAATCATATGGCCTCATCACTGCTATAAAGATATCCCAAAGGAATTTCTATCCACTAAAATTCATGTTACACTATCGATAGAAGTGTGTGATCACTGAATCTCCTCTAGTGGGAGTCTCTGAATGCAAGGGTTGATCCAAAGGATCATCTAGAATCTCTCAGCCTCGAACTAGGGATGTAGAAAGAAAATAGTGGTTCAAACTTGTGTCTATAAGTGCTATATCTAAGGTATAAAAGACACAAATATTACATCTAATCATCCTTGGAGCCTCTAGGTCAAAGGCCTCCACTTCTTGAAGTTATCCTCATCCATAAACACCAACTCCCTAATCCTAATAGGGACTACTTATGGGTGGTTGTGGAAACATGTCAAACCATTTTACACCTCTAGCATCTATATCTTCTCCTCTACCACTTCTGTCTCTATGAAAACCTCAATTATTGAACCCCTGCCTCTGTATGGGAAGCTCATACACTATCTCTTCATCAGCTACACAACAGGTCATAAAATCTCATAAGAGATTTCCCCGACCATCAGAAGAGTAGAACCACCTCTCCTTAGGCTAACTAGAACCATCTTGAGTTCCCTGAACCATATACCTTATATCCTAGGATCACCTACTAAAATGTTTTTCATGTCTCATCAAGAAATTTCTCTACCACTAAAGTAATCTCCAACACCCCATCATAAGTAGGAATGAAGAGTGGTATCACACAATATTGTATATCTATATGTATTCCTCACTCGAAGGTCTATGCTAAGAAAAATGGATCATGAATCATATCCATCAAGTATCATGAGAGGTTAGTGAACCTCAATGAATACATATCCATAATCACGCTACCCTATTGAAGTTGTAAAAGCTCCTGGATGTGCATTTCCCGTAACATAGTTGTAGATAACTAATCTATGAAAATATACTCAAAATATGTCCATGAAAGAGTCATATAATCATATGATATAGTCACTAGGCCCCACCATCACCTTACAGATCCATGAAGAAGGATCACTACTAAAACCCTCATCTAGTATATAAGTGTCCTAACGATGTGGAAAACTCATGTAACTGCCTCTAGTTAGTCCTCATCATCCTGGGAGTATGTATTACCCTGAAACCCTTGGGGCTACGGTTTCTTAAAATCAGGTAGTTATCTCAACTTGTGTGCCTAATCTACTAGTATTACTGGTGTAATCTGCTACTTGGTGGGTAGAGGTATGGCTAGAAAGACACTTAAAGGTACCACCTCCTGAAAAGGTCCTTATATCAAAGACTCGTCACTAAGTGGATCAACCTTGAAATCCTAATATGGAATCCAAGATAAAAATCATCATAGAGGCATCCTGAAATAGATTAGATGTACCACAAACAAAACTATATCTGGGGAGTTGACTCAAGAAGGACATGGAAACCACAGCTCATTGATATATGATGAATGAACCTTTTTTCCCCTACAATGAGTTCCTACATGTACTGAGTCAATAATAAGGTTATCAGAGTCATGGTGAATGGATATGTTGGTCGTCACACCAACACTAGATTCCTCAACCCAATATCTGAACTTGAAACACTTAAACATTGGTTCCCTATATCCCAAACCAATCCTCACAACTAGACAATCTCAAACTATGGTCCTAGTATGTATCCTCCTTTGATACCACTCTATCATGACCTGACCTACCAAGGGACACTTTCTCAGTGATAAACTAAGTGTGACACCCCAAGCCTCCTTCTAATAGGCCAGGGGATGGCAACATGCATCAAGTAGACATTAAAGAATGTATTTACCTCAAAGGTGGTCTCATATGTTTTAAATTACATCCTAAAAAATATCATTAATCACCATAATAAATCACTATATAATCTTATAATGTAGTAAACTTCACTCCAAAATATCATGAATCAAATTTAAATACTAACCTTAAAGGTAATCCTTATCTTGACCATAAATATCTTTGAAAATATCACGTTTTAAATAAATCACTTATTAACCATCAAGATTATCTATATCTCATTATCCAATAGAATATAATGAACTTAACATCAAACCATATACTAACCCAAAGGTTTATTTAAACCTTAATAGAGTATTCTTCCTAAAATCTAGTAAAATTATTAAATCACCACAAAATTTCACACTTAAAACCTCAAAATGGATATTTATGCTTTTGGAATTATGATCAACCTTAAAATTATAAACCCATTATGGTGTCCATAACTCTTAAGTTATCCTCATATGAAAACATATATGCTGCCAAAAACAATCACAATCATTATTCCTCAAATAAAATCAAATTCAATTTCCATAAATATAAAAATACAATAAACTTCATCAAATATTACCTAAATCACTTTTTCACCAAATCACTAACCAATTTCAAGGTTACCAATACTATCCCATTTAATTCAACAATTTCAATCATCTCTTTATCCTAACTCAACATTAGTACATTACCACCAAATCATTTTTTTGTTATCTGTACCTTTCAATATATGTTTTCAAATACTTAATAAAAATCTATTATTGAACAATCCTTATATTTCTAGTGTTTCTTATATCCATAATATCATTGATATAACACTTCTACAACATAATTCTAAAATTAAAATACATAAACACTTCAATCCTTACACTTCAATGATTTTTTTTATCATATGTCCTTCCTTGGTCTAGGAGATAAACCTTGGATTTGGGCATTGGTTTGGGTAATTCCCATAATCCCCACACATAATAAATTAAACTATAAATGGTACCTTGGTATGCACTTCATATCCCTCCATATAACTCTTCATTTTTCCTCAAAAATTCATTGATCTCTACCCTTCTTTTCCATACATAAAACATTTTACCATTCCATTGATACATTCTCTAGGGTGTCACTTTCTATATTTATAACATGAAAGAAATTGATCTTTCTATATCATTCTCTTCTTATGTGACTCAGATATTTGGTTAAGATGTAGTTTGTAAGTCATATATCGTGATAACTGATTAGGCATAATCACAATATCTTTAACTCTTATCATCATCCAATTTTATTTCTCATAATCACTGCATTTTGCATCACATTTAGTGTTAACATGATTCCTCCTAGTTCCATCCATTTAAGAAAACCAAAAAAAATAGTATGAACAACATTAATCTTAGTGGGAAACCACATAATCAAGAAAATCATTTATAGGGTGTCAAAATCATAACTCTTTTCAATCTAAGACACATTAGGTTTAACCTAGGTCATTTATTATCATCATTTATTCAAAGCCTTCATAATTATTTGTAAAGAAAATATGAATTAACCCAAGCATATCCTTGGGAGTGTCAAACCAGGTGCACAATAAAGTCACACTCACCATGCACCTTAATTATAGTTGAGATATAAGTGACCAACTCTTTTCAGGATTATTACCCCTAGATACATCAGTTTCAAAACCATGTCCACTTGTAGTATCTGGTTAGGGATGTATTTCTAAGAAAACCAAATAATCTCTATCTTACCAAAACTTTAGGATGTTATCCTATACTTAGACTTATCCTCAAATTTATTCATAGTTTTATGTTCCCTCATCTATGTTTTACTAAATCTAGTTCTCAAGGTTTCTATTAAACTTCCTATGATACCAACTATAAATATCCTAGCTCTAATAACCTAGAGATAGTGGTTACTTTATTACATTGGAATAAGATACAAGTGATCACATCCCAAAGGACAAAATAGTTTAATAGTCTTGGTAAACTATATTCATACTTAAATCTCACATTATATTTGAAAACATTAAATATAACATAGTATTTTCTTTGAGAGAATCATTATTCTCTCTAGGATTTCCTTGCATATCATTCATAGTACACTTCCTGGCATCCTAAGGAAAGGAAAAAAATAAGGCTGGGATTATATTATCATTAAGGATTACATACAGTGGAATTTATCGTGAGTAAATAAGGCATAATAAATATATAAGGTAAAAAACTAAAAAAACATTCCATTTAATAAATGATTAGAGCATAAAGAATAATATGGTAGGAATAAATGATGATCAAATAATTCCATATAAATAATCACATAGCCTTGAAACTTATCCATGGATATCATAACTATTAAAATAATCACATGGATATCAATAACTAATTTCATAATTATGGAATGCATAATTTTGAACATCATAAACATACCATCGAGGCCTCATTATAAGATATCATAAACATATAGTCAAGGCCCCATTCTTAGAAATCTCACATAAATGGATAAGGTCTTGACCAATTACCCAAACTAGTTTGTCTCATGAGACCTTATGATTCAATGAGGGGTTATAGTAGGCTCCTCTCGTCACTTACTAAGTTCAATTCATTCATTATATGAATAAACAATACAACTTAATCAACATACCTTAATAATAATAAAACTATTTGTATTTGAAGAACTAGTATATGGAATTTTAATGATTACCCCGGTTAAATTGATCCTAAATCACCATGAAAAAAGAATAATAATGGAATCATTAAAACATATCCCCAATTTATCATAAGTAAAATAAAGGTTTTTTTCATTGATGAATAAAAATACCCTAAAAATATCATTAAAAAAATTCTTGAGAAAATTACTCCTTTCACTTTGAAATTCACTTTTAAAAAATAAAAAATTCTAGAATATTAGGAAAAACATTTTATTTGAAAAGAATTATAGAAAATTGTAAAGGAATTTTTAAATAATTGATTTTTCATGGCAGTAGGAAATTCTGTTCATGTCGAGTATGTTAAAATAAATATTTCTTTCACATTTTTTTGTAAAAAGTCATACAGTACCTCATTCAAAAAAAGAAAAGAATATTCCTTTGGAAAAAAATTATAAAAAGTCAAAAATGGGTAAAAATTACTTTAAAAAATAATATTAAAATATTAAAATCATTCTTAAAAACATTCTAAAAAAATATGGACATAGAAGAAAAATATTCTTGACCGAATGAAAAATAAAGACGATTTTCCTTAAAACATTCGTTCGGTCCCTTGAGAGCTTAAAAGAGAAAAATTAAAGGAAAAATAATAATTTTCAGAAATAACCATAGTAGAATAGAATATATTGGTTTTAAGATAAAAAGATCATATAATTACCCCAATGGAGACTTAAACATAAACAATCCTGAATAATTATGGGATTCTGAAATAGACCATTACCACTTTGATAAATTTTTAAACTTAATCTCCATGAAAGAATAACTTAAAATGAAACTTTAAATATAATAAACATGATTATAATCATGATATAACATGTCAAAGGGTTATTTTATAAACCGGATAAAATAAATTGGTACATAACATTAAAATATACCTCAATGAAACGTGGTTGAGACGGAATTCCTTACCTCAGATCCTTATCATCACGTAAGTTATTTATCTTACTGAATAATAAACTTATTTTAATTATTTAATTTATTAAAAAAACTCATGTTTATTATCCCTTTTATTTTATTTATTATCATGTTATATTTATTTACTTAATCAATTAAGTTCATATCAGACATTTTGATGATGTTCGGTTCATATATCCAAAATAAATTCGGTGGGTTGGCTATAGTAAAAGATTTTATTATTCCATCATATCCAGAATAATAATCATGAAATAATTATAATTTTTATTCATTAATTTTACATTTAAAACCAACTATGAAAAATGGTTGTTAAAAATGAACTGTGATACAATCATAAAGACGGTAAGTCATACATACGCTTGAGTAACGTTTCCATTTTTCAATGATCGTGATGAAAAGAAGGTAAGTATAATTTTATATTTCAAAAATCGTTATTATATTATAAACTACATATTATTTATTAAAATAAAATTATATATATCATCTATGTGATGTGGTGATGGAAAATGAATCACATCGCTTCGTGGAGGTGGTAGTCCACACGTACGCGCAAATGACATTTTCATTTTTTAATGGATAGAAATGAAAGAAATTAGATTATATATTATATTTTCAGAATTATAAATAGGTCATTAATATCATATATAAACATTAAATCCATCATTATAACCATCATTGAGAGGTGATTATGAAAAACAAATTACATCCGTTCGTGAGGCGATAGTCCGCCGTACACACGAATGACAGTTTTGTTTCCCATTTAATAGAAGAGGAGATGAATATAGGGTATTCCATTAACATAAAAATATCTTAGTATATTAAAGTTACTAGTTTTATTATTTCATAATTTTTGAAAAATATTTTAATGAGGTAGAAAAAGAAATAAAATAAAAACATTCAGTTAAAATTTATACCTCTTCTTCAACCAACCTCCTTTTCTTTACACATTAAACCATATAAGGTTGATATTGTTACCAAACTAAGACTTATATAATGTGTTAAGGGATGTTAGGAATGTGTTTTGGTAGGTATTTTCTGAATTAAATGTTTCTTTAAGTGTGAACAAAAGAGGAGAGGGGATGTCCTTTTAAAATGAGGGGAGGGGAATTCTTAGAATTTATTAAAGTATTAAATTAATATAAATTAATTTTCATGTTCAAATGGGTCCAAATTGATATAATTATAATATAAGATGTATATGATTCAAAATACTCTAATATTATAAAAATTGGGCACATTTAGGTGTTTTTTTCAACCTTATCCTTTTATTGTAACCCTTCATTAATCCTTTTGATGATTACCGCAATAACAAAGTGTTTACTCTTTAGGGGTCAAGATAGTTACTATAAAAAGAAAATTGAACCATAAATAGAATATAGTTGATATGTTTTACCATATACCAATCACTTGTCTAAATATAGGATTTTTAAAAAAATTAAATAATTTAATAAAATATTATTTATTATAAAATATCATTAATTTCATTTTTTGAACTTTTCATTTAATTTGACTTTGAAAACATAATAAAATAGAGGAATTAAAATATAGTCCTTTAACACATCCCTAACATATTATTTTTATCTAAAAAATTCATGGAATGCAATAATTCCTTCAAATTATATTACTTCAAATATTTTTAGAATCATTTATTTTATTTTTCTACTAATTGAATAAATATTGTGTTGGAATTGCGTAAGAATTTAAGGTAATTATTTCATCGCTAAAAATTAAAAATAAATTTCAATGATAAAAAATCATTTATATTTCAAATAAACATTTATAATAGAATATAAGTTGTTTTATCACTGTCAATAAATATTATAGATATTAAAATCAAGAAAGTGGCATTTTTTAATTTATCTTTTACTTAAATATTATAAAGGTATAAATCAAAGAAATATGGAACCAAGTTTACATATTTTAGAAACTTGGCTTGAAATGGAAAAACTTTAATCATCTAATAAGATAAAGGAAAGTGTTAGGATCATTTTTTACTCTTTATCATATTATTTTTAACCTTAATTTCTTGATTTACCATTACTATGGTGATAATTATTTACTATGGATGCTATTCATAATGAAAAAAAAATATAAGGGAAATATTTACCAAATTTGGAACACCTAATTCCAAATATGGAATCCATTTTTCAAATTTCAATTTATTTAAGTAAAAGAAATTAATTTAAGATTAAAATGAAAAATTCAAGGAAAACAGTTTTTTAGAAAAAACTCTTTTAAGTATAAAAATGTTTTTATACCTAATTTAGATAGAAAAATGATTCTAATGAAATAAATTGGATTATTCATAATATAATATAGATAATATTACTTTTAACTATTTTAAAATGTATTTTTTTAGAATAAAATGATTTTCCTAAAAATTGAGTGGTTATTTCCTAAGCATTAATCAATATATTTTTATTGAGTATAACCTTTATATATTTTTTATAATTTGTTTAATATTATTCATACCCAAAAATTCAATGGATAACTTACAACTATAACATTTAAATAATAATAATTTTTGGTTTGTTTCAACTCAGTGTTGTGTGTCGTATACGTTATCGAACATAGTATTGTTTTAAAATATTAGTGTATTGTAGAGTGAGTTGTGGTAAAATTCAATAATATATTATATGATCAATTAATTCCTAGATCAAGTATTCACCACCTTGATTTGATTGTATAATCTTAAAACTTTTTTCTAGTTGATTCTGTACATTTTTTAGAAACTCTTTGAACTTTTCAAAAATTTCATATTTGTGTATCATTTTTTTAAAAGGCAATGTCTTGGTCAAAGACCAAGACACAATTTATTAATAATCAAATAAGGGAACTACAAAAGTCTGAAAGAAGAGATTTTATTACAATCTCTTTCATAAAGAGGAAGAAGGTCAGCCGGCATATTATCAACCCACATAACGCTCTGGTTGATACCTTTGTTAGCAAGATCATCATCCACAATGTTCGCCTCCCGGTAGGCATGCATGGAAATATATCTAATCTCCCGAAGAGAGTCCATGCATCTCATCCAACGAGATGTAAGGGGCCAGGAAAGGTGGACCACACCATTCCAAATTGCTTGGACGATGGAGGTAGAGTTTCTTTCAATCCAAATGTTATTCCAAACCTTTCTTTGCACAAAATCAACATCCTGGATCACTGCCATCATCTCAGCTTCTAAGGAAGTGGCGCTGGTGCAACCTCCAAAGAAACACCCATGACAGTGGCCTAGATAATCCCTACAGACAGCTCCAAAACCTGCTGGACCCGGGTTCCCTTTTAAAGCTCCATCCACGTTTATTTTGATCCATCCAGGAATAGGGGCTTTCCAGAAAACCTCAATTTATTGATGTGGATTTTTGTAGAGGCCAAAAACCTGAAAACATTTGAGAATCATAAAATCTTCAACGAAATTGTTACAAAAGTCCTTTTGAATCGAAGCGGCATCCCTGATAGCAGTGAGAATTCTCGAACGACCTGCATTAAGATTGAGTGAGTGCCTGTTATGTAAAATATCATTATGATCATACCAGACAACATGGAGGATCTCGGAAACATCCTCAAGAAAAAGGTTCTTGATTTTCTTTGAGGCATTGAGCTCTGCACAATGTTTTAGATGTATAAGAATTGATTCAGAACAAATCCATCTACAATAAAATATGTCAGTAATAGAATTCCAAAGAGCCGAAGCAGTAGCACAATATGGGAACAGATGGTTGGTATCCTCTCTATGATGATGACACATATGACATTTAGAACAAAGTTGGATGCCAAAGGTCTTAAGGAAAACATCAGTAGGAATATGATTATGTGCAATCCTTCAAATAAGATTAAGTCTAGAGGGATTGATCCAATGATTATAAAAATGTTTTATCCACCCAAAAATATTTTCAGATGAATAAAAATTATGATTATAGAGGCTTTTGAATCAAAGATATCATTATGTGCAGGTTACCACACAAGTAAATCATCTGTAATATAGAAGGTATGACTATCAACAACATGCATAGTGGCCTCCAGGAGATTGGGATAGGGGGAATTCATAACCTCTTGAATATAGAGATTTATGTTGTCAGGAGGGGAGTGTGGAGATAACATGGAAATCAGGGGGGAGCCAGACCAGTTATCGAGCCAGAAATTCAAAGAGGAGTTTTTACTGACCATCCATCTAGCGTTATGCATAATGTTGTGAAAAGGGTCTCTGATGGAGGTCCAGATAGAGTAGCTAACATAACTCAAGTTACCATTCTTAAGCTTTTCCAAGAATATTTTTCGAAGAAACTCAGTGGCGTTAGTATTTTGATTGATCAAATTCCAAGTGAGCTTGGCTTGAAGCTCTTCATTAAAAAGTTTGATATTCTTAATGTTGAGACCCCCATTTTCCAATGGTTTGCAGCACATAGACCAAGGGATGGTAACAATCTTTCATTCAACAGTGCTTCCAGACCAAACAAAGTTTTTAATGTAACCATTAATTCTTTTAAGCAGAGAGGCAGGCAATTTGCAAATCATTAGAGAGTAGACCATTTTGGAGATAATGGTAGATTTGACAAGGCAAATATGTACGGCCATCGATAGGGATTTCCCCTTCCAGGAAAAAAGTTTTTGAAGAACTTGATCCACCACAGAAGAGAAATACACAGCTTTAGGTCTTCCCCATAATAAGGGAACACCTAAATAAGTAAAAGGTAAAATACCCTCCTTAATGCCAAGTCTTTCAATGATGTTGGTTTTTCGGTTGGCTGGGAATCCTTTACCAAATAAAATAAACAACTTTTTCCAACTAATGGATTGACCTAAAACCTCCTCATAATTAGCTAAAGCATTTTTAAGATTCATAATATTTCTATTTCTCCCATTAAGAAAAAGGATAATGTCATCCGCATAAAGAAGATGGGTTGAGAATTGAGGCCACGAGTAGCTTGTATCGGTTTTAGCTTATTTTTATAAAACAAATTAGTGATAAGTCTACTAAGATAGTCTTCCGTAATGGAAAAAAGGATGGAAGATTGGGGATCACCTTGTCGGACACCCTTAGAGCATTTAAAATATCCTTCAAGGGATCCATCGACAAGGATAGAAATGGAAGAAGATGTGAACAAAGAATGAATCCTATTAATAAAGACCACATTAAATCCAAATTGACGAAGAACCTTGAAGATAAAATTCCAGTCCATGGTATCAAAAGTCTTCCTAATGTCAAGATTAATGGCAACATTTCTACCTCTTGAAGCTTTATTAAGCACATTGGTACATTCCGAGGTGAGGCAAATGAAATCTTGAATGGATCTACCTTTAATGAATCTAAATTGGTTCCAAGAAATAATTTTGTTACAAAGAGGTGAGAGAAGGTTATCCAGGATCTTATTAATAATTTTATAAAGAGAGTTGATAAGAGAGATGGGCCGGAATAAATAAATTTCTGAAGCATTCGCAACTTTAGGAATCAAAGTAAGGAATTGAGAATTGAGACCATGAGGGAGGAAACCATGAGAAAAGGAAGTTTTGACAAGCTTACAGACATCATAATGGATAACGTCCCAATTTTGTTGATAAAAAACATTATTAAAACCATCCAGACCCGGGGCACTGTTAGGATTCAAATCAAAAATAGTGGCTTTAATTTCATGATCATGAGGGATTCTCAGAAGAGATAAATTATCTTCCTAATCAAAAAGATCAAGAATAATACCAGTAATGAGGTCTTTGTTAATGGTCAGACCATTAAAAATGTTCTCAAAATATGAGACCACATGATTAGATATGGTCGCTTCAGTGTCCAAGAGAGTTTCATTGTCCTTGAGGAGGGAAAGAGGTCTACAGACTTTTCTAATTCTTTGCAAGGCATTATAGAACTTGGAATTTCTATCCCCATCAGCAAGCCATTTCATTTTTAAGACTTGCTTACAGATTTTATCCTTGAGCACAAGAAGGGAATTAAGTTTCAAGGAAATGTTGATTTCATCCTGGGGATCTAAGGTGAAGTCAGCATTAGTGGCGGTGTTTTGAATGAGATTGAGGTTGGCTTCTAAAGAGACAATGTCCTTATCAATTTTCTTAGATTTAGTCACACACCAACTTTTAAGATTGTGTTTTAGGTGTTTGAGTTTAAGGACATAGGAAAAGGCATCAGAGTGGTGGCTCATAGAATCCCAACACTTTTTGATGAGAGTGGAACAGCCAAGATCCGAAGACCATGAGTTATTAAATTTTAAAGGAATTTTGGGTTTGGGCCATTTAGATTAGAGACTCAGAAGAATTGGTTGATGGTCCGAATTTAATTTGGGTAACGTAATACAGGAAATAGAGTCCCAAGCATCCAATGCAGGGATGCTTACGAAAGCCCTATCAAGTTTACTAGCCACGTTCCTACAGTAATGATTACGATACCAAGTGAACTTAGCACCTGTCATGTTGACTTCAATTAAATTACAATCTTAAAATGTGGCCCTAAATTCTCTAGAAGCGATGTGAGAGTACGTTGGGCCAATTTTTTCACTATGTGAAAGAATAGCATTAAAATCACTTATGACTAACCAAGGGTTGTATATGGTGGAAGACATCACAAAGAGGTCGTGCCAAAGAGGTTGACGATCTTGATATCTATTCTTGGCATAAACTAGAGCAAAAGATATGAAGGCCATCCAAATTAAAATCACAAGTGAGCAGTTGATAATAAAGATTATAGATTTTTATATTCTGCAAAGAACTATGATAAAACACCCAATGGGAATCAACAAGGCTATCATTCATGAAAGCACCTAAAAAAGAATAACCAGAAGCAGAAAAATGCATGAATTGCCTAGAAAAGCAAATTTTGGGCTCAGAAATAACAAAAATTTTAGGTTTATGAATTAACACAAGTATTTTAAGCACAGCAATAGTGATAGTGTTTTCTACACCCTAGAAGTTCCAAAAAATAATATCCATTAAGACCTAGATTTTGAGCCAGCGCTCCTCTTTTTATTTTTAGAGCCTCCCGATATTTTATTCCTCTTAGATCTTCTACGAGTAGAGGCTGAAGCTGGGGAGGATTTAAAATCCTATTTACTCAATAAAACAACATCATTT
The DNA here is from genome assembly GCA_963277665.1 of Viscum album. NCBI lineage: Eukaryota > Viridiplantae > Streptophyta > Magnoliopsida > Santalales > Viscaceae > Viscum > Viscum album. Next base: position 1,584,520,390 of record OY728121.1, on the reverse strand, counting down.
TTGTTAGCAACATCAGATTTATTAGAAACTAACACATTTTTTCTAGATTTAATGGTCACTAGTGTATTCACAGGTGCATCACTTGATGCACCTGGAGTTTGAAGAGTAGTAGATGTTATGGGAAATTCAACTTCCTAATTAGGTTCCATGACTATGAGAATAGTTTTCAGGGGAACCTCAGAAGTAGTCTGGGGACTAGTAACCATTGCCAAACATTTCTTCAAAACAGAACATTTAGAAACTAAAGAAATAGTACCTGCACTAACAAGAGAAGCTACTGGAGAAGCAGCTTTAGAAAGCACCGCAGTTGACTCATTGTTTGTTCCTGCAATGTTTTGAACCAGAACCGAAGTAGCATTGTTTTCTAAATCCATAGGCTTACCTGTTGAGGTGAAAATATGAGATTGTAAGACAGTATTAGCTGCATCATCAGTAGTTGAATCAATCCCTATTTCCATCACCGAAGCCTGGCCGATATGCATTGGTTCTTGAAGAGGTTTTTCCAGCTCAACCTCACTGGTATCCAGCACAAGTCTTTCAATATCTTCAAGAATGAGCTGATCATTTTCCTTGTTTCCCTCCTCCTCAACCTGCTCAGCCCAGGTAGGATTTGAGGATTCACCCAGTAAGGTAGATTTCTTGACCCAAAAATCTGTTGATTTTTTCAAAGGTTTTGGATTTTCACAGGTCATGGTTTTTTTCTTCCTTTTATTCTTGACCTCGGTCCATCCATCATCCGCTGGAGGAAACACTTGACTTTTAACCAACCTACACTTCAACAGTGAGTGACGGACAATTTTTCAAAGCTCACAATACGGAGGCATCCTCTCACATTCAACCTGCACATCTACTTTGTACTAGTTGGCATTGAAGACAATAACTTCGGGAATTTTGGCTGCCATATCAACCTCGACCATCACTCGGGCGTACAATCTAAGTTCAGCATTGAGGGTGCGTTGTTCAATTTTGAGTGGCGTCCCAATACATGAGGCAATGTCATTGAGTATATTTTGGTGCCAAAAATACTAGTTAAGTCCATGGAGATGGACCTAGATCTGAACCAGAGTGTTACAAGTATTGTATGGATTGAAAGTCAGATCCCATTCCAAGATGCGAAGATCTCCCGGTTTGAGTTGTAGGTTACCCATCCTCCATACACGATCAAGATCCTCTTGCGACTTCATCATCAAGTGAAAATAGCCTTTTCCGATTGGAACTAATTTCTAATCGGTGAGGCCCCAGATATGCAAAATATGCAGTTTAAGATCTGTGTTTGACCATGGTTTATCACCTTTTAGATATGAAATTAGAGTCATAACAGCAAACTTACAGAAATTCAATCTTTATTGAAGAGCATCCGGGTCAGCATCAACCTCAAATCGACCATCCACAAGCTTCTTACAAAGAGAGGCCTTCGAGGTTGAAGATATGCAGTGGTTGACACCTTTGAGAGCCTCAACGAAAGATATTCCTCTCGGTTTGTCGACTGGAGGGGGTTCAACTTTAATCTCTTTCATCATGAATGAGAATTCACACTCTAGATCGAAACCCACCATTAGCAGGAAGACGATTGAAGCCAATCAGCGTAGATGAGATCGGTGAAGCGAGAAAACCCTAGGGTTTGCGGCGGCTTCATCGGGAGCTCCTATATCATTATAAACACATAACCATGCAGAATAAATTCATTGGTAAAAGTAATGAAGTTCCTAAATCCACCAATTTCTTGAGTGATCATGGACCACATACATCACTATGTATAAGATCCAATAGTACACTAGCCCTTTCATCTTTTCCACACAGAAGACACTTTACTCATTTTTCCTATTAAACAATATTCAAAATTATCAAATGATTCATAATCGACTAACTCCAATAATCCATCTTTATGGATTCTCTGGATGTGTTTCTCATCTATATGTTAAGGATACATTGCCAAAGGTTGGTGGGATTATAATCAACCGTGAACTTCTTATTCTAAATGTTATAGATAGAATTATCCATATATATAATGTATAAATCATTTACCATATTCTTGATGCTATAAAATATTTCATTCATATATATATAACAAATCTTGCTATTAATAATTAATTAAAATCTATTATTATTGAAACAAGATACAGAAATCAAATATTTGTTTATAGAATGAGCATAATAACAGTTCTCAAATTCAAAAACTAATCTAAAAGGTATACTTAGATCATAAGTGTTGACCGCTAATGCAACAACCCTTACTCCATTTCCAACATGTAAATCTACTTCACCTTTATTTAATTCCCTCATATCTCTAAGTCTATGTTTTTTAACATAAATGTGTGATGCACACCTGGTATCGAATACTCATGAGTCAGAGTTGGAGAAATTGATCTCTATAACATTCACATTCAGATGCTCAGAATTATTCTCTTTAAGAACACTTCTAAAACTTAGATACCAATATATAATTGTTTTATAGGTTATACCTATAAGATATCTCAAAATGATAAACATGATAATTTCCATAATCTACATTAAAGACATATATATGGGTGAGTATCAAGTTTTATATCTTTTCATCAAGAAATTTTAATGAATGTACTCCCACTAAAATTATTAACCCTGTACATCATATCCATTTAGTGATCCAAGACCCATATTTTATCATGACTTACACCAGGTATCACATAATTAATCCATGGATATATATAGAAGACAACTATTTCTATCCATAACATTTATGACTCTTCAATACTTGAGTGGTTAATTCTTTTTACCCATATCCATCATAAAGATTCACTAAAATTTATCCCTATAGTATCCTAATGGTTAGGGTTTCCCAACTGAGTGTAACTTAAAGAAAATTAAAAGAATAGGGAACCTAATGTTTAGGGTCACCTTTTTAGTTTCTTTCCTTACATAAGATAATCCATGGTCACCTAACGGTTAGGATCATCCATACTGAATGACTGAGGTCTTAACAGGTGTCGATGTAACATCCCAAGTAAATAAAGAATAATAATTTTCAATTTTTATTAATATTTGTGAATTAAATATTAATTTTAGTTTAAAAGGGATTTTATGTTCGATAGCGTACCCAATACGCAATAGCGGGTTTCTTTGAAATCTTACGTTGCACACTAATAATATAATATTATTATTTTAAATGGTAGTTAACGCCTAGCCATTATATCTGCAGAAAAGAATTGAACTAACTACAATATGATTATACATGTTTTTTAAATGTTTTTACATTTATCCAATAAATTTTAAAGGCTTAAAATGTGAATGAATCTAATTTTAGGCAATTTTTTTAAAAAAGGTCGATTTACTGCCTTTTAATGGAAAACCCTATTTAAATCTAGTTTTTTTCACTCTTATATGTTCTATTTGACAAAATAAAATTCTTATTTAGAATCAGGACATCAAAATTTACTTTGAATAAAATTTTGGTATTTTTTTGATAAAATTCATTTTTTAATGAATAGTGAAAAATATTGTATTTTAATTCAAATCTGCCTTTTTTATCTAATTTATTTATATGGTTAGATTATATTTTTAATTAGTTTTAAATTGTAATTAGAATATATTTTTACCATTTAATCTAATTTTGGTCATTGGAAGTAATTTCATTTTGAAATTGGACATAAACAAGTGCCAATCTTTTGATAGTTATTATTTCTTGAAAACATGCTATTTATTTTGACAGTGAGAATTAATTTTAAATTAATTTCTACCACTTCTGTGTTTTTAATTTTGAAAAATGGATTCCATATTTGGAATCAGTAGTTCCAAATTGTATAAATAGGTAACTTTTATTTTTAGACATTTTAAATATTTACTTCAGTAAATATTTTATTTACCATGATTAAATGGTAAATATAATAAATAAGGGTAAAATATAATATTATAATAATATTAAATTACCCTAACATGTGTCTTAATCCTATTGGTTGATACATATCCGACCATGGGTATCCTTGGGTCGAATTTGGGACCCCATGGAGCCACATGGGAGTAATAATGACATTTTATATTAATTAATTTAAAGTAAAGACAAAAATGACATAAACAAATATCTTTTAGTAAATAATTTTTTCATGGGGTTATATAAGTTATCTCTTCAACTATAAATATTCTTCGTAAATCTAAAAAGATTTCCTATATCATGGTATTTTTTTTATAATTTTTTGACATCAAATAAATTAAATTATTTATGACACAATAATGATGCAATATTTACCTCATTAATAAATGATTTAAATAAATAAGATTATAAGTATTAAAACAATATCCAAAACCTGTCCAATTCTTATTGGATTATTTTATTTTGACCACGAGTCATCTTAACTTTGATATTAATGAATAGTTGACCTTTTGAAACCGAATATGTGGTTATAATAAAATAATTGTTTCAAAACTTTCCTAAAGAGCCCCTCCTCTCCCTTATAAAAATCCCTCACTTATAACCAATTCCTCACACCTCCAAAGCCTATTGGTTCGTCCAACCTCTAATCAATTAAGCTCCCTACATCCCTCTCTTCATCCTAGAAGCCTTACCTTGGGCAGAAAGCACTTCAAGAAACCCTTTTGGTTCAAACCAAAGGGATTTACCCGATTTAAAGGTAACATCTTCTCTTAAGTTCTTTTATTTTATTTTACTTCTCCAACCCCCTAAACTCTTTTTATATATTTCTTTTGTAAAAACACCAGTATATTCAGTATACTAGGATTTTTTATGATAAGGATTCAAACTACACTTACACACACCTCCATCTAATGGGTAAAGAACATAATGTTTCTGTGGATGGAAAATTAACGCCTCACGAAACGATGATTGTTCAATTATCTCCTACTGCCTCTCATGGTGGTCATTATGATGGCACTGTATTTATATATGATATATATTATTTTTATGTTTTATTTATGCTACTGTATTTTTCATTTATAGCATACCTTTATGGTTTCCATAATGGGTAAACGCGATAATTTCATTTTAGGAAGTGCAGACTACCGCCCCCTCAAAGTGATATGACTCGTTAATTCCTTATGTGGGATGAATAAAGGATGGAGTTAATGATATTATTTAAGATATTATACTGGAATTATAAAATACATATGTATCATTATGTTTTCATTCTGTTAAAATACAAAATGGAAATGAAAGTAGCGTTCATGCGTACGTACGGCTTACTGTCTCCATGAACGATGCATTTCATTTCTTACCTCCAAATGTTATGTACTAATATAAATAAAGGTATATATTGGATATATATGATATATATGATATCTACATCATTAATATCATTCTGACGATAATGGATATTTGACGACATGGACAACTTTTAATTATAAGGTGTTCATTTTTACTCAAGTACCAAATATCGACGAAACAACTGTTAATAACTTAAATGATTACATAATGTTTATAACATGGTAATAAGTGATATAAAAGGAATAATAAACTTGAAAAAGGTTCTTAATCAAGTAGAAATTAACTTTAGTTCATTATTCAGGAGATTAAAGAACGATCGAGTTAAGTCGGACACGAGGTAAGGAACTTCGTCTCAATATCCTTTCATTGAGGCATATTTTGTTTTATTCTAAACTTTCTTTTATACAGTGTATAAATACCTTTTACTTTTCATTTCATTCAAAGGAAATCTTTTTCCTACAAGGCATTTTACTAAACAACAAAAAAAGAATGTTTCTTTTTAACGTAAGCGGTGACAACGACCTTTTCTGTCGTCGTGAGTATTATTTGATATTTGGATTCCTAAACAAGCCATAATGTTTTTAAAAGGAAAATAAATACCATATACTCTTTTTACGTATTTTGGTATTGAAAATGGTTTTGATAATGGATTTGTTATGTCAATATATTTAAATGATACATTGTGATTGAAATGTGGAAATGTTATCTTTCCTTTATTTTTGTTTTATGTGTTATGAATATGTTATGGTTCTTGGGAATTGTTTATGCATATGAGTAGTTCCGTGATAAACCTAGGGTGGGTGAACCCGAGATAGCTCTCCAATGCATTGGGTAACGTGACAGAGGTAAACATGAATGTTTCTCCTAAGAGATTTAGGTAGTATACTGTGATGGGTATTCCAAATGTAACTCCCTACGTAGTTGTGATAGCTACAATGTAAGTATGATATGGATGCCCCAAGTTACCTTTATGATTTATGTTTTCTATTGTGTTAATCATAAATCTTATGATTTCATGAGGTATGTTAAAGATCTTATGTTATGTATGTAATGATGAACTAATGTTTTCATTATTTGTTTTATAACCCTTACTGAGCTTTTTATGCTCATACCAAGTTTTGAAATGTTTTTCACAGGATTTAAAGATGAATAGGGTCAAGGATGGGATCAAGGAAAAGTCATGCTGTCTAAAACATGGAACTAGACATGACTCTTTTTCTTTCAATAGTTTTTATTTTGTGAAAAAATGGAAACTGAGTGGAAGTGTCTACTTTGTAATATTTTGAGATGTAATATTTATGTCCTAATTCTCTAAAACTCTAAACCCGAAAAGATCCTCAATATGAATTATTCATTTAATTCAAGAATATGTAATGTTTTAAGGCTGGGTCCTTATAGTCGCTTTGGAAGTAATCTCACACTTAGTATTTGAGAGGTTTTATTTAAAAGTATAACCAATTTAATATACATCACATGCATATTAAACAACTATTTCATCCCATTTAATCTTTATTATCTCATGTTTTATTTCTTTATGTATGTGTTCTTATAATGATTTTGTTTTGGAATCCTTATACCAATAACCAAATTATTATGTTCACACCATATTAATGTGTAACTCTTTACACAACCCATGGTTTGTGTTAATTACCCAAAAATAGAAGTTAAACAAATTCACACATATCCAAATACAACCTATGCATAAGGTACACAAAATTTTCATGTAAAGGTTTAAAATTATATGAAATTGATAATCTGCACATGAGTGGGTCTGGAGCTAGAGGTAGTTAACATCTACCTCTCTAGAACAAGGTATAAGCCTTCAGGCCGGTGGGAAGTTCAACTCAAAGTCTCTTTACCCAAGGATACTTTACTTAAGAGAGAATCTAATCCATTTTAACTCTAATACCTACTATGTATAAACTATATCTAGTAACTAAATTCAAGCTAATAACTTTACAAACTGAGGTCAAGGTAGATTAAAACTAAATCTTATGTTGTCATACTTAGCATATAATGCATGTCATGGAAATATATAAGAATTAATTTATCTCATAAATTAAATCATACATAATATTTAAATTTCATAGACATTTTATAAACATGAACATTCAAAGGAATAAAAAAATAAACAGACCTTTTATTTATTTTCCAAACATGATATATAAATATGATCATTTCATATTTTATTTAAATAGGAAAATGTCCTATTTATGATGCCTAATGATTATCATTTATAAAAAAATTATAAACTATAATAAATTCAATCAAAATATTAAATCTTTAATTTCTTTGGGCTATATCATATTTTATATTTGATAATGGGAAATTATCAATCATAATATGTGATTAATATCAGTTCATATGATAGGTGTTGTTTTGGGTCACTAGTTTTATTTGGTGATATCCCCTATATAGTTAATACGACACGATGTTCTATTTTTTTTTGAAAAACCCCAAGATCCAATCATACCTTATGATATTGGATACCATAGCTTACGACATAGTTCAAAAACATGGGTTTTTAAGTATATCATACCTTATGATATACAACAGTCATACAATATGATTAAACACAATGGAAACAATCCTTCATATCGTAAAACTCAATATGGCCCAAACACCTTACAATAAACATGTTCTTTGAAAAAATAGTAGAAAACATGTTGATTCATTGAAGATCAAAGCCCTCATGCCACTGATGGGATTTATAGATTATCTAATGATCTTGGTAGTTATGTAATGTCTGATCTATCATCAACAGAACCAACATGTTAAAATTAAGAATATAAAATAAATAAGAGTATATTTATCATTGTAAACTTCATCTCACTATGTTTTCTTCATATGGATCACTGAGTGACAAACCAAATGGATCTTGCCTCCACAAATGATAAAATGGCCTAGGATCCTCATTCGTAACAATAGGACCCCTAAACACCAAAGGGGTGCTAGCATCTTATTCTCAAAGACAAATGGTGATCAAGGATGAAGAGAGATTAGACTATAGATTTCATGCATCATGGTACCTGTCAATGGGGGGATCTCGTCACTTTTATAGACTTTGATCATTAAATAAATAGATTTAGAGCATCAAATTCCATATGTATCTATCTTCCATCGAGATGTATCACGTTCTTTACAATCATTAAGGTCTGTTGTTTCCTCCCAAAATAAACTACAATTTTTCAGATAAACATGAATTTTATTAGTAGAAAATCTTCTTTATTAACTTTCATGCCTTATAATGATTTGAAAGAATATCTACACCATCAGGAATCAAGTCCTTCAAAAAGGTAAGAATATAATCAATGACGGTATTAGAAATTTCAAACATGGTTTTTCAATTATATAACTGCATTAAAAATTCCAAATTTTTCATTTTAGTACATTCCTGGTATACAGGAGTTCTGGAATCATCCATTAATTTTTTTCACTCTCTCAACGTCATCATCTTCATTTTATTCCTTGTGTGTATTGATATCATTGTCTTCTTGCACTGGCATACTATCACTCTCGTGATGATGCAAAATTGGAAATTGATCAAATATCAACTTCTCCATACCACTTCCTTCTTTCTATTCATGAATAATAGAAGATTATCTCGTCTCTCCATTGTGATACCAAACATAATAGTTTGTTTGAAATCTAGATTTTTTATATGGTAGCTAGCTTCTTCTCGACCTAACCATGGTCTTCCAACGCAATTATAACATGGACACTGAATACAACCTCCATTTGAAACATTGTTAAATGAAAAATCTAAAAAAATATCCAAATTATTTTAAAACTTGGTTGAAATATGATTGGTATGATACATCCAACCTCTATCCATTCTATTACAGGGAAAAACAGTTATATTCAAATCAAAAATGTAAACCATAATTAAAAAAATCATTACAACCAATTTTAATATGAAAGTCATCAAATAATTCTAGTGGCTAGCAAAATAAAGAATAAGAGAAACAACATATGCTATAAGTGATGCCTACAAATAAAGAACCAGACAAATTATAAGACATGGAATGAGAAACAACTATTACACAATCCAATTAAATACATATGTCTTTATGAAACAATTGTTTTTAAAACTTCCATGTTTTGAATATGAAATTAATCCAATTAAATAGGCTTGTCTTTATGAGGAAAAACATTTACTCAAGAATAACAACAATGTGTCATCCAACATCAAAACTATAGAAACATGGTATAATAATATCATAGAAATTCTACCATAATTGATATAAATAAAAATAATCATCCAATCCTAATATCATAGAAACTAAGATTTATAAAAAAATATCCAAAATGTAATAAAGGAGATGGAAGCCCGAATTTGTATGATATATGAAATTGGAAAGTGTATATGCATTTAAGAAACCTTTAAGTTAAGCTCATAAGAATCCCTAGGATAGTATTCAAAATGAAGAAATTATAATTAAAAAAACTTATATGAATTTAAAAGACTATATTTGATCTCTATTAGACTATAAATTTAAAAATACGATGATAGAAGTGATGCCAACATGCTCCAGTAGAATCACATGCATAGATAAAAAAATTCCAGAAATGGATGAAGAATTACAATCATTAAACCAAAATTACAACTAATGAAGCAAACCAAAAACAAGACTCATCACTTCCCATAATATAACCATCAACTAGATCCCAAATATACAACAATAGAATACTAAAGGCACATCCAAATTACAATCATTAAACCAAAATCCCCAAAAAACATCACCCATAGAGAACCTTATTTCAAATGATCTAAAAGAATCACGACCTAAATATATCTTAGTTAGGTTTTCATACATAGATAAAAATAAAAACAATAGTCAGCAGAATAGAAGAAGGATTTGTAACTCACTAATCTGACGTTGAAGAAGAACGGAATCGAAAAATCACTAAATTAGGATAGAACGTTATAGGAGAGACGCTCTTCGTCACTCGGGTGAGGAGAGAAGCTCAAATAAAGGAGGTGGAGATAGGGCTCGAGTGAAGGGGAGGTCAAGGGAAATATGAGGGAACCTATCCCAATGGTTTTTAAAAACCATTGGGATAGCCTATCTATACCCACAGTTTACATAAACTATGGGTATAGACAAATTCTAGCCAATCTATACCCCTGATTTCTATAAATCATGGGTATAGATCCATGGAGATAGCCCCAATTTCTAGTTGGTTTATGCATGTACAACCATAATATGAATCATTTTATGATTCATAATGAATAGGGAAAATGTGAAAAAATGCATGCATGCGATATCGCATGCCCATCGTACATTACGATGATAACCAATCATAGGCTACGATAGGCAACAGTATTCCCATATCACTATCTATGATTCATGGATATTATAAAATAAGATATCCCCTATTAAAAACCATTGGGATAGCCTATCTATACACACAGTTTACATAAACTATGGGTATAGAAAAATTCTAGCCGATCTATACCCCTGATTTCTATAAATCATAAGTATAGATCCATGGAGATAGCCCCAATTTCTAGTAGGTTTATGCATGTACAACCATAATATGAATCATTTTATGATTCATAATGAATAGGGAAAACGTGAAAAAATGCATGCATGCGATATCGCATGCCCATCGTACATTACGATGATAACCAATCATAGGCTACGATAGGCAACAGTATTCCCATATCACTATCTATGATTCATGGATATTATAAAATAATATATCCCCTATTTTAGTTCATTTCCAACAATAACTTCATCAACTTCCCTCTCTTTGGGATCATCTTCCACTGAGAGATTCTTCATAGCCTTGAATGTCACTTCCTGAAATTTATCTTTTTCAACAACCTCATTATAATTATTCCTCATCCCATATGCAATAAGGGTACTGTGAAGAATATCCAACATAATCTCCTTTGAATCTTTATCCTCGAGCACTGAGATTTTTTTATTAAACTAAGATGGAAATATTCTCAATATACACTTTATAATCTTCACATCATTAATGGGTTCTTCAAGTTCGTGCATGTCCTATGGAATCTCATTTACCTAATCAAATAATGCATCAACTGATTCATTTTGGTTGTATCCTAAAGTGTTACTTGTTCCATAGAAACTAGAATTTAGCTTCACATGCCTTTGAATCACCCCCATGGATGTTAAGCATCTTTTCCCACATGGTGTGTGAGGACTTACATGATATTGCCTTCATGTATATTGTGATGGATAACACTCCCCCTAACTCATTCATTCCCTTTGTGTCAAAATCCAACTTTTTATGGCCCCCTCTGATAAAGCTTCACTATCCTCATTGTTCGAAATTCCATGAATAGAATCTACGTAAACATCCATGCCTAAAGATCATAAATAGTGTTGCATCTGATTCTTCTAGAGTTGAAAGTTATTTCCATCGAAGATCGGAATCCCTATGTGGTTTACTACTTCCATAACTTCCATTTACAGAAGAATTCCATGGACTGGAACCATTGGTTCTGATACCACTTGATGGCCTCACACTATGTTGAATACCCTAGGGGGTGAATCAAGGTAAGGGGGATTAAAATAATCTTACTTCTATTCTTGTTCCTTTGTGAGACAAAACATTATTCCCTCTTTATCTTGTAGTAGTGTATGATATAATTGAAATCATGCAAGAGACACAACGTTTTTTACTTGGTTCACCCACATTTGGAAACGTCTAAGAAGCATACAACAACGAAGTGTCGATGTACCAAATCCACCAAAGCATACTGTTGTTTATAATGTTCGGAGTGGACTCACTGTCCCTCCTAGTCGACAACCAATCACTATTTGAGAACTCAGTGTTCTCTCAATTGAAGTGCACTTGTCGTTACTTCATAAGATTCCTCATATGAACTAAATCAACTCTATTTATACCACAATTAGTGTGTCGTGAAGCTCTTCTTTCATCAAAATGGTAAATTCCACTTTACCATAGAAATTCTAGGCAATTCCCTTGAGGTTTGTGTAAACTCCTTTTGCACACAATGGATGTTCATGTAACATATGTTCGCACAAATACTTGTTCATATAATGTCCTTTTTGTGTGAAACCGTTGATCACGTAAATGCCTTCATATAGTAAATACATCTGCCAGAGCCTTATGCGAAAACAGAGCACTTAGCTCTCCTAATCTTCCTCTAAGTCTTCTTGTCTTTCCCATATTAGTGCCCTATTTATTGGCAAAATCGATATGAAAAACACGCGTTGTGCAACCCTTTGTGATTCTAGAAAACACATCACCTCGTGTTCATGAACATCACCGAGTTCACACAACTTCAGTGTCATGAGCATTCGTTTGGTTTGTAAGAGAATTCTTCCTTTGCTCCAAATTTATGTGCAATCTTCTCAAACAGACTTCAAACTCCTCCAGAGTCATTCCTTCATAAATACTTCAGGGCCTTCTTCACTTTGGAGCTTTGTCAACATGTTTTGTCAACAAACACAACCCAAAATCTCTGAAAAGCCAACTTAAGGGTTTTTTGCTAACTTTCCCTTAGGCACATGGTCATTGGCGGCAAAGGAATCAAAACTAATTGCCCAAGGGATCCCTTGTGGCCCTAAGGATCCTTGTTCTACCCTCAAGGCAACAAGAAATACATTTTGGGTTCATTCCGGGTCATTGTACATGCTTTCCATAACCTACACATTACACATCACTTGGAAACTTATATAAACCGATGGGAAAGTATAAGGACCACCTACCACGTAGTTGTAGGAGCTCACCTGTCGAAGATCACCAGATGAATCGTCCTCCATCGAAAGAAATTCCTAATCTAGAGAAACCCCTCCCCCCAATTTAGGGGTTTTAGGCGAAGACCAGCACAAACGCAAGAGAAACCAAGAATGGGAGGAGAATGCCTAAACTTACCTACAAAGATCCTCAGGAACAAATGACACATCGATCAAGGCTCAAAGAAGGGAGATACCACACATGGGAGGGAAGAGTGGAGAGGGGTCGTGTGGTTAATGGGATAAAATGAGGGGGTGTTTAGTTTTTATAAAAAAAATAACTTTTAGACATTTAATTAAAATTAAAAAAAAAACTGCACTGGAGGCCACCATGTACCCAGTCCCCTGTCACCAAGTACTTGATACCTCACTAGGTACCTACCCATAGGCCACCGTGTGGTCGATGACCCACGTGGGTTTGTCTCCTCTGCCTAAGTCATTAGATACTCGACACCAAGCCACTAGATTCCTAGTGTTATATGCCACCAATAAATAGAATTTTGCATCGAGCTTGTTTCCTCAAATACTGACCCTCAGCCTTCATCAACTCCCCCAACCAAACATCTTCAAAATGCACATGGTTTGACAAAAAATCAATCAAATTCATACCTCAATATGTTGGGGTTGTCATGTCACATTTTAAACATTTATTGTACTAAAAAAAATCAAAAATATGAAGTACCTCATTCAATCATATATATTAGTCAACAATTCAATATTTTACCGATATAGAATTTGGGGTTGTTTTTTTTTCTATGCATGTGGGATACATTTTTTCAATTCCATTTTCATTTTCATTCTAACAAAAAAAAGCACTGAATTGCTATATTTCATTTTTATTTTCACCAAAATCTTCATTGTAGTAGTGAATTTTAATGTAGGTTTGGGACTCTAATGACTTATAATAAAAACATTATCATTTGAAAGGAAAATAAAATTTAAGAGGGTGAGTGGGTGGGGAGGGGTTTGGAGCGTGGTCACGAGATCAAGTCCCCAAACCATCATATTTACCTGTATTTTCTTCTTTACGTGTGTACCGTTTTCACAGTTGTACCCACTTTTTAAAATTTAAGAGGGTGGGATGCTAGGTTATGGCCTCCCACATCATCATAACTCTCTCCCTGATCCTCCAAATCATAGGTTAAGGGATGAATTGGTGTGAAAATTAAGTTATTATTACAAAAAATATTAAAAAAACAAGAATAATAAAGTAGATAAAAATAATAAGTATAATATTAAAAATCGTGAATAAAAAGATGATTTGATTCAATTTATAAAAAATGATTAATTAAGACCATTCTATGCCATTATCAAACTGTCATAAATATAACATTTAATTTCATTTCGTTATAAGTTTCATTCTACTACGTTCTATTAATAATCATTATTCATCACATGACAGTTTTCGATAGCCCGGGGCAAGAATTCTATAAGCAATAAGCAATAGCATCTTCCAGATTTCATTATTTTATAGAACGATCTCCATATTTGTATTTCTTTACCCTCATTCTTGGTTGTCAACTTCGTTCCCCAAGCTCCTAAACCAACCACTGATAGTTCTGGACAGGGCTTTCGTCTCGCTCAACGCCACGGCCTTCATTCCCTGAGCAACCGCATCTGCTGGAGTGTACAATTCACCTGCCGCCAATTTTGGTTCCTGTCCAAGAAAAATATACATAAAAAATTTCTTCGATAAAAATAACACAAGGACAAGCGGATTTATTCTGCTGAGGGAAATTCAATAATATTCAATTGATTTCTTTGTGCAAAATCCGTTTTAGATATTTATAACTAACCCCACGGCTAATAAAAGTAAAAGTACATCGAAGGAGAATGAAGATAGACAAAGGAAATGACATAAAAACCTAGTTAAATGAATATAAAAGAAAACAGGAAAGTTAAAACAGAAAGTCAATAAAATTAAATAAAATGAAACCAGAAAATTTAAATAAAAGTCAACGGAATTAGATAAAAGAAAACGAGGAATAAAAAAATAAATAAAATTAAAACAGAAATGACGCTGCAACAAAATGAGAATTGAATGGAAATGAATTGATTGAGGGTGAATTAATCTTTTACACAATATCCCAACATGAACAACACATTTTTCATCAACTCATCACATCTTTCATTCTTGCCGTTCCATCACCTATTAGAAGATTAAGGGTTTGGTCCACATTTGCCCACATTCATTAGTTTAGTTGCAGCCCAAATAGTTTGTAACCCTATTTTATTTTCTATAAATAGATGGTACTGGCCTCACTAGGCACAGGTTTCATATTATGTTTACATGGTATTAGAGCCAACCTCGGAGAAACTGTAAACACTCATCAGCTGCCAACCCCTGTCGGACCTCCTTCAGCCTCCAATACCCAGACGCCCGTGCCCAACATCCAAGGCACGACACCGCCTCCCAGGCACACTGCCCAGCGTCCCCAGCACCAGTACCCCTCCGGGCCCGCTCCAGGCTGCCGCCCACCGAGGCACAACAAATGGCGCCCCACCCTCCTACTATGCCCCTTTTTCCCTCTCCAGCAACGCTCCTTCCCCTGTTTCTTCCCCTTCCAGCAGCCTCATGCTGCTCTATTCAGTAATCATGTCATCTTCCTGATTTGAGTCTTTATACTTACTTATCGTTATGTCCGATCATCTTGCTTATGACATGATGACAGCTTTTATGATGCTTATTGATGAGCATTGTGATTCTACCAACTTCCAGATGTGGAATAAGATTGTTATTGTCTCCCTCCAAGGGCCGGAAAAGTATAAGCACCTTGTTGATCCACCGCCAAAATCTGGATGATGCTTCCTTTCACCCTATAGGTGATTGATGATAATCAAATTTATGCACTGCTTCTCATCTCAATGGATAGGTCCACCAAACATGTTGGGGTGAAGGTCCACCAGACATGCTGGAGTGAATATCACTACAGTGAAGGACCAATGAGATACTCTACATATGATGTTTTCTAAGACAAACATGCCACAGGTCTATGACTGGTTTCAACAATCGTCATGCTTTTCTTACTTCTCGGAGGGGCAATCTCAAGTTGATGAGTTGCTAGATTTATGATTTGTTTCATGAACTCATGAGGAAATGTGTACTTAGTGTGAGGAGTTAGTTCTCTTTTGTCATTTGAATGGTGTGTATAGAAAGAGGGACCCAAAAACCATAACCTCTAAGTGAGGTCCGTGTCTTTATTTATAGGGAAACTGTTAGGACCCCCATACCAACAATCTCACAGGAACCGACTTCTTAGTATATATGAGGACAAAAGCATAAGCAGAATTACAGGAGACCTCAAGGGGCACGGTTGCACCCTCGCCCAAGCCACACGGCCGATTCCCACAACAGAATATATGATCTCCATAATACCCCATCCCCCCAACCCTTCCCCCTTAAAACAGCCCCACTGCCCCTGTTTCCCTCACATGGGACCCCTGACAAGTAGTGGCCCGTTGTGGCCACTTTATTCCAAGCTGTAATTACTCCCTGTAGTGACTCTTTTGCCCACATGTAGAAATTGCTTCTCAGGGCCCACATGTAGAAATTGCTTCTCAGGCTATCCCAACTGTTGTGGTGTTCGGTCTTTATCACTTACCCCACCTTGAAAATCAGTCTTGTCCTCAAGATTGAAGAAATAAAACTGATTAGGGCAGATAAATACCTCTAACACTTCCCCACTCAATTTTCAGTGGTAACTGCTTCACCACTTGCCCAGGTAAGTCAACTTTGTTAATTCTTGGTTCACCATCAGCATTCCCATCTCCAGTGCCTGTTTCGAATCTGTTGGTTTTGGGATTTTCGAAAACTTGATTATTAGCTGTAGAACTTTCACCCTTGATGCTTTTATCATAGAAACGATCACACACCAAACTTCTATTAATTTTCTGAGATGACCACTTGTAGAACACCCTGACTCTTTCTGAAGGATTTCCCACTTCTGAAGGAACTGGGCTAGTGGTTTGTGATTTCCATGGTCAGCCCCACTTTTTTTTAATAAGACTGCTCAATAGGCCAACATTCTTCCCACACCCACCGCTTCATTGAACCGTCTTTTGAAGTTGTTAAACCTAGTTTTATTATAATGGGTATTTCTGAGTCCCACATTGGAATACACCACCATGTAATCCTTTTTACTCATCTATAAAAGAATTTTTCCATCTCACAATGAGGAAAGGGGGAATACACCACCTTGATGCTTTTATCATAGAAACGATCACACACCAAACTTCTATTAATTTTTTGAGATGACCACTTGTAGAACACCCTAACTCTTTCTGAAGGATTTCCCACTCCTGAAGGAATTGGGCTAGTGGTTTGTGATTTCCATGGTCTGCCCCATTTTTTTTTAATAAGACTGCTCGATAGGCCAACATTCTTCTCAACACCCGCTGCTTCATTGAACCGTCTTTTGAAGTTGTTAAATCTAGTTTTATTATAATGGGTATTTCCGAGTCCCAGATTGGAATACACCACCATTTAATCTTTTTTACTCATCTATAAAAGAATGTTCCCACCTCATATTGAGGAAATGGGAAATTCGCGATCTACATGGTATCAGAGAAGGATCTGTAAACCCTACCCCACCCTATCTATTTTTTTTCCTCGGCGTTTTTCTGGCTCCGCTTCCTGCGGCTCTCCCGGCGTCCAACCCCCTCCTACCCTGGCCCATCGCCCCTACACGACTGCCTCCTGGTGGCCCTCCCTCTCTCTGGGCGATCGTCCCCGCCCTCCGCGTGATGGCCCGCCTCCTCGGCGCTCCCGGTTTTTGCCTCCTTCGCACGGCGTTCCAGCCCGCTTCCCTCCAGGCGGCACCCTCCGCTCCGCCGCCTCCCGCGGCGTCCCAGCCCGCCTTCACCGCGGCTCCTGGCCACCGCCCCTCCCACGGCGATCTCCCAACCTCACTCGCTCGTCGGCCTCCCGATCGAAACAGCCTCCCGTCGCCCCTACTGCGCAAGGTGTCATACCGACCGACCGAGACCCACCCTCCCGAGGCCCTCCCTGCGCGTCCCGACCGCGGCCATCCTTCCCGATCGTCACGGCGCGACTGGCCTCCGCCTCTCCCACGGCACGTCCCGGCCTGCTTCCAAAGCAGACGACTGGCATCGCTCTCCAGGCGGACCCCTCCCATGACACTCTCCTGGTCCCGACGCAGTCTCCCGGAGGGCGCAGAAGGCAGTACTCCGACGAGTCTCCCACACAGCACCGCCCCTTCGCCACCGTCTCTAACACTGTTGCACCACCCTCCCTCCCTAGACGTCCAGGCATCCCGACCCCAACTTCCTCAGCGCTCCTCGGCCCACGTCCGACGATGCATCTCGGCCCTTCCCTCCTCGGCACTCCTAGCCCACCTCCCCAGTCTCCCGAACCCCGCCTCCCTCGCGGTTTCCCAGCCTGCCTCTTGCGGCAACGTCCCGACCTTCCCACACGACAGCTCCACACTTCATTTGTGCGTCTGTGCGTCTGCCTGAGCAGTTGTCCCATGATCCGTCATCGACTCTCCCGCAATGCGGTCCCCCTTCATCCGGTACCCGTTATAGAACGACGCTCTCAATGGAGGAGGTTGCCTTGACACTCTTATCGGGTTGTTGTGTCACCGTCCTCTTCTCCACCCCCCATTGCTCAGATTGACAGCTCTACCGCCTGTGTATCTCATCAACCGATAGCTTGGATGCTTGACTCTGGTGCGTCAGAACATCTCAAAGGGGACCCTGGTATGTTTACTATCTATCATCCGTACACTGGTGCCTCTACAATTACTATTGCTAATGGATCAACAATCCCTATTACCGGATTTGGCACATGCCCCTTGCCACCATCTATTCACCTGACTTCGGTCGCTCATATTCCTCACAGTCCATTTAATCTTATCTCCATCACCAAACTCGCCAGAGACTTAAATTGTGTTGCTACTTTTACTTCCTCTAGTGTTGTTTTTCAGGAGTGGATGACGAATCGGGAAATTGGTCGAGGTCATCTTCAGAATGGGGTTTACATGTTCGATACCCCACCATCACTTGTTCATCCACCTCGGCTCGTGCCTTTGACCTACATTCTCGCCTTGGTCATCCACCGGCTTCCGTCCTACATAAATTTTGCCCCCAATTTAGTCTCCAACTTTCTTTCCATTGTGAATCCTACAAGTTTGTTAAACATCATCGGGTGACGTATGTTCCTCGACTAGAACCGCGTGCAGCGAGTCCTTTCAACCTTGTTCATTCCGATGTATGAGATCCTTGCGGGGTTCCTAGCCAGTCTGGGTGCAGTTATTATATATCCTTTATTGATGACTACTCGCGCATGACATGACTTTACCTTCTTCGTGATCGGTCTGAAATATTTTCTACTTTTCAAACCTTTTATAATGAAATTAATACTCAATTCTCCACCTCCCTTAAATGTCTCTGCTCCGACAATGGACGAGAATATCTATAAACTTCCTTTCAACAGTTTTTCAAGGATAAATGCATCATTCATCAGACATCCTGCCCCGATACAACTTAGCAGAATGGAGTGGTGGAGCGGAAACATCACCATATTCTGGAGACTGTTCGTGCCCTCCTATTCCACATGAAGGTACCTCTCCTTTTCTAGTCTGATGTCATCCTGACAACTATCTACCTCCTAAACCGACTCCCCTCTTCTATCCTTCGAAAGGGGACTTCTTTTCGGACTATGTTCTCCTCTCTCCCTCCCCACTCACTTCCACTTTCGTGTGTTTGGGTGTCTGTGTTATGTCTGGGACACTCGCCCCGACCTCTCCAAACTTTCACTCAAATCTCTTCATTGCATTTTCTTCAGATATTCTAGCACTCAACGCGGATACCGGTGCTTCTCTCCTGACTTACGACGATATATCATCTTTGCTGATGTGTCGTTTGTTGAGAGCTTTCCTTTCCCTCTTCTCTCTCTCACATTGAACTTGTAGTCTGATGTGGTCTTTATTATTTCTTATAAAATAACTGTTGCGGAATCACCGGGAGACACAACGACAGAAACGAGAAAAAAACGAAAAGAAAGAAAGCAAGGGACACAACGATTTACGTGGTTCGGGAAAAATCCCTACGTCCACGAGAGAGGCAGAATTTCACTATGATTCGGGAGCACGAAATTACAGAGGATTTCAGTAGAAACCCTAGCCCGAAAATGGGCTATAAAACAATGGAGAAGACGATCACTGTTCGAAAAAGTGGTCCGCGTCGCTACAGTGAACGGCGGCTGGCTTTGTCAAAAGCGCTACAGTTCAGTTGACCCCGAAGTCCACACCGCTACAGTTGCGGGCCACAAGCATTCGGCCCAACCAGATCGGGCAACACCAATCCAACAATAACCTCAAGACCTCCTTTAGAGAGGTACCTTGGGTTTTGGGTTCACTTTCTTTTATCATTATAACATGGTATCAGAGGGGGTATAACAAAAAACCCTCCGCATATTTTTTTTAATTCTCATCTAGGTTATTTTATTTTATTTTATTTTTCCCGCTTGGGGGGCAGCGACCCTAGTTCCGTTAAAGCCGTCCGCCCCCTGTGGCGGTCCTCCTGGGTAGAAACCACTCGCGACGCTCCTCCTAGCACGTCGGTGCAATCTGTCGTCGCCAGCCTCCTCACGAGGACGCCCCGCTTCCTCATTTGGGCTTCCTCCCCGATGGCGTCTCGCCCGCCTGCGGCTCCTCCCGCCCACGGCCCTACGGCTCCCGCGCTTTTCTCGGCGACGACCCATCCCTCTCTGTCGTCGACAGCTCGCATGCGCGACGGATCCTGCTGCGCAAATCAGGGCGAGCTTCCCCGCTTCTCACTGCGCGTGACCCCTGCGCGAAGCCCTCCCGCTCGCGCCGCCAGATCCACGTTGGACGACCTCCTGCCGAGCAGTCTCCCCGCTTCTCACTGCGCAATTGTTGAAGTTCATGACTTTCGCAAAGTCACTGATAGAGAGACGTGGAAGCTTTACTTGAAAAGGAAATGTTCGTCAAGACATCAGTGTGGAGCGGAAGTTGTATTGCACTATTCACCAGGAGTCAGTGGTCGATGCATTGTCTGTTACAGGAAATCGGAGGTTGCACAGTGCAACGGAGGGACGCGTGCATCTGTCGGATGGCGATGCTGATTGGATGACTAGATGAGACCCTCTATAAGAAGTCCATTGGCTCACCAGTGCAAAGTGTACAAAAAAAGTACTTAGAGGTCTGATGACGTTTGACAGAGGAGCTAAGGTGGCTCCGAAAGGAGTGCATCTAGGTGTCGGAGGTTGAAATGTCGAAGGCAAAAGACCTAAGTGAGGAACAACCGGAAGATGTGATGGCAAGCAGACATTGATGAGACTTCTTTTGGGTTCTCGAATGTTGAACATCCCTTGTCGTTTCTCCAGTGGAAGTAGGACACACTGTTTGAACCACGTAATTCTTTGTGTGCATTGTGTTTATACTTTGTGCTTGCATGTGTGTGTGTGCAGATCATGTGCTTGTTCACTTGTGTGTCAATCAGAAGGAGGATTGTGAGGTGACCAGTACTAGAGGCAACCAAGGTAAAGGATGACTAGATGATCGGAAGTTTCTCTGCTTCTGATGTTTGAAGTTCCGCTGCGCTGGATCATCGGAAGGGAAAGCTTCTGGTGATTGGTTTTGCGCCCCTTCATCCCTAACATGTTGAGGGAGAGTTTGAAACAATGTTGCTTTGGCGATCACTATATGACCTTAAACGGTCCTCATGTATCTAGCTTGATCGCTTTTGTATGATTGTGATCGACACTCTGAGCTTAAAAGGCCCCTAGGTGTTTTATCAACAGTCATTATATCAATAAGCATGCAAATTTTACAAGTCCAGCTCATATGGACGCGGACCTATTTTGGCTCTATCAATTTTAGCCCATTTTTATACGCGCCAAATTCTACAAGCTCGCCCCATATTTTATACGGGTCGAACAAGACCATTTTTTTGGATACACCAACAAATATTTGATATAAATATAGTTTATATCACATATAAATGAAAGAAAAATGCACGATTCGTAGCAATGCCACTCAAAAGCGAATGCGGGGGTGATGGTTTTGGACCACAAAGAGTGCATTTTACTTAAATTTTTTTGGCCCCCATCTCGTGCATTGTAAAAAAATAAAACAAATGAAATTATTTAAATAAATAATAAAGGTTTGCGGGTCAGTCCATATCTGTACGAATAAATATTTCCGAGACATCTTAGCATAATTATAAGTCCATTTAGGCCCATTTTTAAAACAGGCAAAAAAACTTAGGTCTGGGCTCATTTTGGCATGCCTATTTATCAGTAGCCTCTTATTGATTGTTGATGTTTATG
Source organism: Viscum album (assembly GCA_963277665.1). Lineage (NCBI taxonomy): Eukaryota > Viridiplantae > Streptophyta > Magnoliopsida > Santalales > Viscaceae > Viscum > Viscum album. Next base: position 1,584,498,150 of record OY728121.1, on the reverse strand, counting down.
ATCTTGTGATCGCGGAGAACAATTCTACAAGAAATGATCATCTCAAGTCCTTAATCTTAATTTTCATACCAAGGACTTAGAGCTCACTGGAGTATTTCACAGGAATAGAGGTCGCTCAATGTTCAAAAGGTATTTTCTTGACGCAATGGAAATATCTTTTGGATTTGTTCTGAAAAACAAAAACATCTCACGTTGACACCATTGACACTCCTCTCAAACCGGATGAGAAATTTCTATATTCTGAAAGTGGGGTATTCTTCTCACCAAATAGATATTGCTGTATGGTTCGAACCGAACGTGAAATCTCTACATTATGAGAGTGGAGTATTCTTCTAACCAAATAGATATCGTTGCATGGTTAAAAAGTTAAATTATATTACTATAACTGGATCAGACATCACATGTGCAGTGAGCAATGTCAATCGGTTTATTGAGGAACCTCCTAAATTACATTAGGATTCAATTCTTCATATTATCATATATATCAAAAAGGAACCATGTCTGGCTTGCTATATCTTGATCATGAACGTAAGGAGATATTGATATATCATGATGCCAATTATGCAGGGTGCTTATCCTCTAGAAAATCTACATCTGGATACGATTTCATCGAAAGTGATTTTATCTTAGCGGATTGCTATATCTCATCCGAGTGTCCGGTTTGAGTACATTGTGCTCTGGTTCATTTGACAGCAGGGATTTTATGAACATAACATATTTTACATGAGATTGACCATTTGATTGGAAAGTTTAACATATATGGTGTGATAATAAAGTCGTTATCAAAATTGGTACTCAATGTGTCCTTCATGGGCATACTAAACATATAGAGATGTATAGTCAATTTTTTCAACAAGAAAAAATCACTCTTTTTTACTACATTCAGACAGGAGAGCAGCTTGTTGAAATCACCTGCCTATGCAACAAGTTAGGTATGATAAATATATGTGGTCGAGTATGAGAGGGAGTGTTCAAAGAGTATGGATTTAGCCCACATTTACCTCATCCATTAACTTAGTTGTAACCCTATTTTATTTTCAATAAATATATTATACCGACCTCACTTAGTGATACGGGATGGTGATTACCTTCTTTAACAATACATTTCTTTTACTTTTCTTCCATAACTTAGTTGTAACCCTATTTTATTTTCGATAAATATATTATACCGACCTCACTTAGTGATACGGGATGGTGATTACCTTCTTTAAGAATACCAAACAAGGGGAAGTTTTTCATTTCATTTCTTTTACTTTTCTTCCATATACCAAACAGGCCCTAATGTTGCTCTAGTTCAGACAGGAAAAAAAACATAAAAAATGATTTTCCGCAAGTCATTACTTGTATGCAGGGTGTGAGATGGTTGCCGCCCAATGACACTTTTTCAAGGGTTCCACCGATTGACTCCACACGTGGCTTCAATGACTCTTCAAGGAGATCAGTCTCATCAATCACATCAGAGTTGAACTTTACCTGGGAAAGAAAAACGAAACAAGCATTGATAAAGGAAGTATTTGAGCCCAGTTCCAGTACAGCAGAGTGGCACTGTAAATAACCAGTAAGGTATGTCGAATGTTATATGCTTCCTTAAAATAATTTTGATTCTCAGAAGGCGTTGGCTTGAACTCTGAGATCCCTTGTCTGACCTAGAAGAAGCAACATAAGCAATGAGAATTTTACAGCTGTACAAGTTATAGATATATATGCAATTCTAATAATTACCAGGAGAGGGTGATTTAAGGAAAGTATTGGCAACGCAGTAAAAAAAGGATGATGGACACAAAATTTTAATTATCCAGAACTCATATAACCAGCATTTAGGCTGTGTTTGATGACACTTATAAAAAAGTATTGATGAAACTATATATAATAAGTGCTTCTCAAAAGAAAAACGAATTGTTTGTTCAAGAAATGTTTTCCAGTCATTTATGCAAGAATTTTCTTCAAAAATTTAGGTGCGAGTGTTTTTTAAAAAACAAAGCAAATGTTAATTATTTTTTCAAAAACACTAACAATAAGTGATCCGTTTTAAAACACTTTTCGATGATAGTCATCAAACATGGTCTTAATCAACAAATAATGCTCACAAATAAACAAGACGTGGAAATAAAGTCAACTTTATTCTACATTTATGCCAATCACAAACAGTGAAACCAAAGAATGATATACTTATCACAAACCACTTAAACTCGAGTAATAAAGTTTCAATTTATATTAAGAAGTAAAATTAAATACTTGGTTCACCTAATTTTGAAGTTTGACAGTACTTGGAAAAGTATTGACCAGGTAAAACCACCATAAGATCAGCCAATCCAAAATTTGCAGATTTGAGATTGTACTTTCACCAATATCTTTCCACTAAGATGGACATTTATTTTATTTTATTTTTAATACAAAGAAGAAATTTCATGTTAATACGGGCATATTTTGGGGGGCTGAAGGAAGGCTCCAGGGCCAATGTGGTCAATGCAGTCAATATCTTCCCACTGATATAGGCAGGAAAGGAAGGAATATGATCTTATGTCGCAACTTCTGTATTAGACTGTCCAGTTTTAGGGCCCTATCCAGATAGTATGGACTACCGCTGCTAGAAGCAATCTTCAGGCACCTGTATAAACTCATCAATCATATGCAGAAGCTTCAAGTTACCTACAACTTTACCCAAAGCCAGGAGAGACT